>OY856411.1:5000-1298333 GCA_963693085.1 Alisma plantago-aquatica
CCCTAAACCCTAAACCCTAAACCCTAAACCCTAAACCCTAAACCCTAAACCCTAAACCCTAAACCCTAAACCCTAAACCCTAAACCCTAAACCCTAAACCCTAAACCCTAAACCCTAAACCCTAAACCCTAAACCCTAAACCCTAAACCCTAAACCCTAAACCCTAAACCCTAAACCCTAAACCCTAAACCCTAAACCCTAAACCCTAAACCCTAAACCCTAAACCCTAAACCCTAAACCCTAAACCCTAAACCCTAAACCCTAAACCCTAAACCCTAAACCCTAAACCCTAAACCCTAAACCCTAAACCCTAAACCCTAAACCCTAAACCCTAAACCCTAAACCCTAAACCCTAAACCCTAAACCCTAAACCCTAAACCCTAAACCCTAAACCCTAAACCCTAAACCCTAAACCCTAAACCCTAAACCCTAAACCCTAAACCCTAAACCCTAAACCCTAAACCCTAAACCCTAAACCCTAAACCCTAAACCCTAAACCCTAAACCCTAAACCCTAAACCCTAAACCCTAAACCCTAAACCCTAAACCCTAAACCCTAAACCCTAAACCCTAAACCCTAAACCCTAAACCCTAAACCCTAAACCCTAAACCCTAAACCCTAAACCCTAAACCCTAAACCCTAAACCCTAAACCCTAAACCCTAAACCCTAAACCCTAAACCCTAAACCCTAAACCCTAAACCCTAAACCCTAAACCCTAAACCCTAAACCCTAAACCCTAAACCCTAAACCCTAAACCCTAAACCCTAAACCCTAAACCCTAAACCCTAAACCCTAAACCCTAAACCCTAAACCCTAAACCCTAAACCCTAAACCCTAAACCCTAAACCCTAAACCCTAAACCCTAAACCCTAAACCCTAAACCCTAAACCCTAAACCCTAAACCCTAAACCCTAAACCCTAAACCCTAAACCCTAAACCCTAAACCCTAAACCCTAAACCCTAAACCCTAAACCCTAAACCCTAAACCCTAAACCCTAAACCCTAAACCCTAAACCCTAAACCCTAAACCCTAAACCCTAAACCCTAAACCCTAAACCCTAAACCCTAAACCCTAAACCCTAAACCCTAAACCCTAAACCCTAAACCCTAAACCCTAAACCCTAAACCCTAAACCCTAAACCCTAAACCCTAAACCCTAAACCCTAAACCCTAAACCCTAAACCCTAAACCCTAAACCCTAAACCCTAAACCCTAAACCCTAAACCCTAAACCCTAAACCCTAAACCCTAAACCCTAAACCCTAAACCCTAAACCCCAAACCCAAAAACCAAAACCCCAAAACCCTAAACCCTAAACCCAAAACACTAAACCCTAAACCTTAAACCCTAAACCCTAAACCCTAAACCCCTAAACCCTAAACCCTACACCCTAAACCCTAAACTACTAAACCCTAAACCCTAAATCCTAAACCCTAAACCATGAGGGATAGGGTAATCCCTAGTTTGAGAGGGGAGTACATAAGAAAAAATAGATTGTACCCTAAACCCTAAACCCTAAATCCTAAACCCTAAAAACCCTAAACCCTAAATCCTAAACTCTAAACCCTAAACCCTAAACCATAAACCCTAAAACCCTAAACCCTAAACCATAAACCCTAAACCCATAAACCCCAAACCCTAAACCCTAAACCCTAAACCCTAAAAACCCTAAACCCTAAACCTTAAACCGTAAACCCTAAACCCTAAATCCTAAACCCTAAACCCTAAACCCTAAACCCTTAACCCTAAACCCTAAAACCCTAAACCCTAAACCCAAAACCCTAAACCCTAAAACCCTAAACCCTAAACCCTAAACCCCAAACACCTAACCCAAAACCCCAAAACCCAAAACCCTAAACCCTAAACCCTAAACCCTAAACCCTAAACCCTAAACCTTAAACCCTAAACCCTAAACCCTAAAACCTAAACCCCCAAACCCTAAACCCTAAACCCTAAACCCTAAGCCACTAAACCCTAAACCACTAAACCCTAAACCCTAAACCCTAAACCATGAGGGATAGGGTAATCCCTAGTTTGAGAGGGGAGTACATAAGAGATTAGGATCCACATCCAGAAATAAAACATGAGTGCATAAATCAAGCCACTTATGTATGTCACATAAGAGCTTAAGATGGGTGGAGTAGGGTCACATACATCATACCATCACAAAGGGGATTGGTCTTAACACATTGGGTCAAAACTTAACACAAGATTTACTAATTAATCAACATATTTTAATGCATAAAATGATCACATTCAAACAATGAATTAGGGTATAACATATAAAGCAAACTAGGGAAATATCATGAACTTTAGGTCATAACGGTCAACAAGTGCTCAAGGGAGCACATGGGGTTGGCATTGTGCAATTGAGGAGTATATGTCTATTGATTTTAAGATATTATTGTCTTTCATGTCATCCATTAGCATAATTAGTGAAGAGGTACTAAGTTCATCATTAATATCCAACAATAAACCACATTCATAAAATTAGAGTATCAAAAGTTCAAGAAGAGGTATCAGGGTTTCCAATAGGTGCAAAAGTGAACTTTTTTTGTTGATTTGATGATTAGGAAGTAGTTGGAGCAATAAAGATCCAACCTTTAACATAATAGTGAATGAAATATGTTAAGAAGACCAACAAAGACAATTTTTGAAAAATCAATAAATGAAGAGTATTTTAAGGTCGTGAAACCATCGTAGGCTGTGCATCTTTTTGCGATGATCAATATGTTATTTCGATTTGTAATTTCTAGACTTAGGACCTAACTATTACTATTTTTGGAAGATTTGAGGGGGAAATGGGATTTCTCTCAAGTTTTACCTTGCTGGCCAATGGCCCACTGCCACGTGGTGCCAAATGGGATTTGTGTGCATTTGGTAGCCACTCTCTCCCACACCTTAGTCACTCTCAAATAGTCATCATGATTATTGATTTCACTCTATCACCCTCCTCCACATCGAGCCAACACACGATCGGGGTTGCCGTGATGTATTTGAAAGATCTAGAGGGATAGTCTGTAGAGATTTTTGGAACTTTATAAAATTAATTGAAATAATTAAACCACTCAACCAAAGAAGGAGGGGGAAACAAGGAAGACACAAGGATGTAGAGTGGAAAACTAAGTATTTAATCTAATTTTATTTAAGAAAGAGTATGGAAAACTAAGAAAAACTAGTAAGATAACATCACAAAATGGGAGGTTATCACCCCCCCTAACTTAGAGTCTAGCTTGTCTTCAAGCAAGAGAGAGCTAAGGCACGTAGTGGCGAGGCGATTTTATTTAGTAAAGATTTCTATACTCTTGCTTCAGTTCTATACCTGAGATCCTCTTGGGTTTTTAGTCGAGGCTTTTGCTTTCTCTAAACCCAAAACCCTAAACCCTAAAACCCTAAACCCTAAACCCTAAACCATAAACCCTAAACCACAAACCCAAAAACCAAAACCCAAAACCCTAAACCCTAAACCCTAAACCCAAAACACTAAACCCTAAACCTTAAACCCTAAACCCTAAACCCCTAAACCCTAAACCCTACACCCTAAACCCTAAACCACTAAACCCTAAACCATAAATCCTAAACCCTAAACCATGAGGGATAGGGTAATCCCTAGTTTGAGAGGGGAGTACAAAAGAAAAAATAGATTGTACCCTAAACCCTAAAACCTAAATCCTAAACCCTAAAAACCCTAAACCCTAAATCCTAAACCCTAAACCCTAAACCCTAAACCATAAACCCTAAAACCCTAAACCCTAAACCATAAACCCTAAACCCATAAACCCCAAACCCTAAACCCTAAACCCTAAACCCTAAAAACCCTAAACCCTAAACCTTAAACCGTAAACCCTAAACCCTAAATCCTAAACCCTAAACCCTAAACCCTAAAACCCTAAACCCTAAACCCAAAACCCTAAACCCTAAAACCCTAAACCCTAAACCCCAAACCCCTAACCCAAAACCCCAAAACCCTAAACCCTAAACCCTAAACCCTAAACCCTAAACCCTAAACCTTAAACCTTAAACCCTTAACCCTAAAACCTAAACCCCTAAACCCTAAACCCTAAACCCTAAACCCTAAGCCACTAAACCCTAAACCACTAAACCCTAAACCCTAAACCCTAAACCATGTGGGATAGGGTAATCCCTAGTTTGAGAGGGGAGTACATAAGAGATTAGGATCCACATCCAGAAATAAAACATGAGTGCATAAATCAAGCCACTTATGTATGTCACATAAGAGCTTAAGATGGGTGGAGTAGGGTCACATACATCATACCATCACAAAGGGGATTGGTCTTAACACATTGGGTCAAAACTTAACACAATATTTACTAATTAATCAACATATTTTAATGCATAAAATGATCACATTCAAACAATGAATTAGGGTATAACATATAAAGCAAACTAGGGAAATATCATGAACTTTAGGTCATAACGGTCAACAAGTGCTCAAGGGAGCACATGGGGTTGGCATTGTGCAATTGAGGAGTATATGTCTATTGATTTTAAGATATTATTGTCTTTCATGTCATCCATTAGCATAATTAGTGAAGAGGTACTAAGTTCATCATTAATATCCAACAATAAACCACATTCATAAAATTAGAGTATCAAAAGTTCAAGAAGAGGTATCAGGGTTTCCAATAGGTGCAAAAGTGAACTGTTTTTGTTGATTTGATGATTAGGAAGTAGTTGGAGCAATAAAGATCCAACCTTTAACATAATAGTGAATGAAATATGTTAAGAAGACCAACAAAGACAATTTTTGAAAAATCAATAAATGAAGAGTATTTTAAGGTCGTGAAACCATCGTAGGCTGTGCATCTTTTTGCGATGATCAATATGTTATTTCGATTTGTAATTTCTAGACTTAGGACCTAACTATTACTATTTTTGGAAGATTTGAGGGGGAAATGGGATTTCTCTCAAGTTTTACCTTGCTGGCCAATGGCCCACTGCCACGTGGTGCCAAATGGGATTTGTGTGCATTTGGTAGCCACTCTCTCCCACACCTTAGTCACTCTCAAATAGTCATCATGATTATTGATTTCACTCTATCACCCTCCTCCACATCGAGCCAACACACGATCGGGGTTGCCGTGATGTATTTGAAAGATCTAGAGGGATAGTCCGTAGAGATTTTTGGAACTTTATAAAATTAATTGAAATAATTAAACCACTCAACCAAAGAAGGAGGGGGAAACAAGGAAGACACAAGGATGTAGAGTGGAAAACTAAGTATTTAATCTAATTTTATTTAAGAAAGAGTATGGAAAACTAAGAAAAACTAGTAAGATAACATCACAAAATGGGAGGTTATCACCCCCCCTAACTTAGAGTCTAGCTTGTCTTCAAGCAAGAGAGAGCTAAGGCACGTAGTGGCGAGGCGATTTTATTTAGTAAAGATTTCTATACTCTTGCTTCAGTTCTATACCTGAGATCCTCTTGGGTTTTTAGTCGAGGCTTTTGCTTTCTCTAAACCCAAAACCCTAAACCCTAAAACCCTAAACCCTAAACCCTAAACCATAAACCCTAAACCCCAAACCCAAAAACCAAAACCCAAAACCCTAAACCCAAAACACTAAACCCTAAACCTTAAACCCTAAACCCTAAACCCCTAAACCCTAAACCCTACACCCTAAACCCTAAACCACTAAACCCTAAACCCTAAATCCTAAACCCTAAACCATGAGGGATAGGGTAATCCCTAGTTTGAGAGGGGAGTACAAAAGAAAAAATAGATTGTACCCTAAACCCTAAACCCTAAATCCTAAACCCTAAAAACCCTAAACCCTAAATCCTAAACCCTAAACCCTAAACCCTAAACCATAAACCCTAAAACCCTAAACCCTAAACCATAAACCCTAAACCCATAAACCCCAAACCCTAAACCCTAAACCCTAAACCCTAAAAACCCTAAACCCTAAACCTTAAACCGTAAACCCTAAACCCTAAATCCTAAACCCTAAACCCTAAACCCTAAAACCCTAAACCCTAAACCCAAAACCCTAAACCCTAAAACCCTAAACCCTAAACCCCAAACCCCTAACCCAAAACCCCAAAACCCTAAACCCTAAACCCTAAACCCTAAACCCTAAACCTTAAACCTTAAACCCTTAACCCTAAAACCTAAACCCCTAAACCCTAAACCCTAAACCCTAAACCCTAAGCCACTAAACCCTAAACCACTAAACCCTAAACCCTAAACCCTAAACCATGTGGGATAGGGTAATCCCTAGTTTGAGAGGGGAGTACATAAGAGATTAGGATCCACATCCAGAAATAAAACATGAGTGCATAAATCAAGCCACTTATGTATGTCACATAAGAGCTTAAGATGGGTGGAGTAGGGTCACATACATCATACCATCACAAAGGGGATTGGTCTTAACACATTGGGTCAAAACTTAACACAATATTTACTAATTAATCAACATATTTTAATGCATAAAATGATCACATTCAAACAATGAATTAGGGTATAACATATAAAGCAAACTAGGGAAATATCATGAACTTTAGGTCATAACGGTCAACAAGTGCTCAAGGGAGCACATGGGGTTGGCATTGTGCAATTGAGGAGTATATGTCTATTGATTTTAAGATATTATTGTCTTTCATGTCATCCATTAGCATAATTAGTGAAGAGGTACTAAGTTCATCATTAATATCCAACAATAAACCACATTCATAAAATTAGAGTATCAAAAGTTCAAGAAGAGGTATCAGGGTTTCCAATAGGTGCAAAAGTGAACTGTTTTTGTTGATTTGATGATTAGGAAGTAGTTGGAGCAATAAAGATCCAACCTTTAACATAATAGTGAATGAAATATGTTAAGAAGACCAACAAAGACAATTTTTGAAAAATCAATAAATGAAGAGTATTTTAAGGTCGTGAAACCATCGTAGGCTGTGCATCTTTTTGCGATGATCAATATGTTATTTCGATTTGTAATTTCTAGACTTAGGACCTAACTATTACTATTTTTGGAAGATTTGAGGGGGAAATGGGATTTCTCTCAAGTTTTACCTTGCTGGCCAATGGCCCACTGCCACGTGGTGCCAAATGGGATTTGTGTGCATTTGGTAGCCACTCTCTCCCACACCTTAGTCACTCTCAAATAGTCATCATGATTATTGATTTCACTCTATCACCCTCCTCCACATCGAGCCAACACACGATCGGGGTTGCCGTGATGTATTTGAAAGATCTAGAGGGATAGTCCGTAGAGATTTTTGGAACTTTATAAAATTAATTGAAATAATTAAACCACTCAACCAAAGAAGGAGGGGGAAACAAGGAAGACACAAGGATGTAGAGTGGTTCCTACCTTTGAAGACAAAGGTAGTCCATTGATGGAGCCTCTACTTGCGTGGAGTTGCGTGCACCACTAAAAATCCTAGAGATAGTAGATCTCAAAGTTTTGCCTTGTGTGTGCTATAATAAGATCTCCACCCACATACACTAAGGTATGTGGAAGTCTTATCGTAGTATAGTTGAGGGTCGAATCCATACGAAAACGATCTTGTTAAGGATTAACAAGATGGAAAACATTATGATTCCACTTATCTACTTAAGAGTTGATATTTAGATCGAAGAGTTGATTTGATGATATAAACTAAAATGCAAAGTAAACTAAATGGAAGGGAAGTAAACTTAAGGTAGTAAAAAATATTTGGAAACCAGTAGGATGTGATCGAGTTTTCACCACCACTATGCATGGATCACAACATGCATCACAATAACATGGCTTGCAATAAGAGTCTAAACATTTAGTGTCTTTGTAGATTTAGCCTCCTTTCGGATAGTTAACTATGAGAAATGTGGGAGTATTGCAACGCCAACTATTCCCTAATGAATGGTCACTTACTTCACAAAGTGTGTTCCTCAACCCATCAAGGTTGTACTTTCATATGTCAACTGATTCCATTTCATAGTATGAAAGTTGAACAATGGAGGTGAGTTTAATCCACTCCTTAAAAAGTGTTCCTAGATACCAAAATAGATATATGGTGATTACATACACCAAGACCAACATTCAATCGATAGTCGAATCTAAAAGCACAAACGTAGACAATTTGCACTAGAAGATAATAGGTAACACAGATTGGTGATCAAGCAACTAGCATTCATTAAATAATTGATGTTGAACTAAAAAGATAGTATTTTTATTGCAAACTCATGAATTACATGCATGGAATGAAAATGTGGGTAGCGGGGCTACTCCTTGCACCCTAGTATATGGAACTACTCGCTCATGACAAGAAAAAAGAAGGAGATAGGAGAAGATAAGGAAAACATCATCTCTACATCGGAGGGAGGAAGGTCGACCCCTTGGAGTAGAGAACAACTATCTTCACACTGTAGTTGCCTTGGTGATGAATCCTTAACTTCCTACCTTCAATGTCGATGAGAGAGAAAGTAAGCTTATGGATAGAGTGTGGATCTTAGACCGGAAGCCTTGGGGTGAAGGATGAAAGATGAAACAACTCTAGAACAAATGAGGCAGCCTTTGGGCATCTAAGCCTTTGATCCCCAAATGTGGACCCCTTGAATCTTATTTATAGGCTCCAAGAGGGTCTTGAACGGTCTTAGGATCATTTGGATCTTAACGGTTTGGAGACTGTTTGGCCTTCACTCGGTCTTGGGACCGTTAGGACTTGCTCAGTCTTAGGACCGCTTGGGTTTTGCTCGGTCTTGAGACTATTTGGGCTTTGCTCGGTCTTGGGACCACTAGGGCTTTACACGGTCTTGAGAGCACTAGGGATTTTCTCGGTCTTGAGACCGATATTGTCCTCTCAGTCTTGGGACCGACTGTCTCTTCACGGTTTGGAGACTGGTATCATCCTCTCAGTCTTGGGACCGGTTGGACCTTCACTCAGTCTTAGAACTGATGGATCTTCATTCGGTCTTGGTACCATTTGGGTCCTCGCGGTCTTGGGACCGTTATGGTTGAGACTTTTGTGATTTTTTTTTGGTTTTTCTGTAAGAAGAAAAGAGAAATATCAGTCTATTGGTGTATTCACAATAAATCCAGAGAGATAAGTATTTAATCTAATCTTATTTAAGAAAGAGTATGGAAAACTAAGAAAAACCAGTAAGATAACATCACAAAATGGGAGATTATCACCCCCCCTAACTTAGAGTCTAGCTTGTCTTCAAGCTGGAGAGAGCTAAGGCACGTAGTGGCGAGGCGATTTTATTTAGTAAAGATTTCTATACTCTTGCTTCAGTTCTATACCTGAGATCCTCTTGGGTTTTTAGTCGAGGCTTTTGCTTTCTCTAAACCCGAAACCCTAAACCCTAAAACCCTAAACCCTAAACCCTAAACCATAAACCCTAAACCCCAAACCCAAAAACCAAAACCCCAAAACCCTAAACCCTAAACCCTAAACCCAAAACACTAAACCCTAAACCTTAAACCCTAAACCCTAAACCCCTAAACCCTAAACCCTAAACCCTAAAACCTAAACCACTAAACCCTAAACCCTAAATCCTAAACCCTAAACCATGAGGGATAGGGTAATCCCTAGTTTGAGAGGGGAGTACATAAGAGATTAGGATCCACATCCAGAAATAAATCATGAGTGCATAAATCAAGCCACTTATGTATGTCACATAAGAGCTTAAGATGGGTGGAGTAATGTCACATACATCATACCATCACAAAGGGGATTGGTCTTAACCAATTGGGTCAAAACCTAACACAAGATTTACTAATTAATCAACAAATTTTAATGCATAAAATGATCACATTCAAACATTTAATTAGGGTATAACATATAAAGCGAACTAGGGAAATATCATGCACTTTAGGTCATAACGGTCAACAAGTGCTCAAGGGAGCACATGGGGTTGGCATTGTGCAATTGAGGAGTATATGGCTATTGATTTTAAGTTATTATTGTCTTTCATGTCATCCATTAGCATAATTAGTGAAGAGGTACTAAGTTCATTATTAAGATCCAACAATAAACCACATTCATAAAATTAGAGTATCCACTAAAGTTCAAGAAGAGGTATCAGGGTTTCCAATAGGTGCAAAAGTGAACTTTTTTTACTAATTTGATGATTTGGAAGTAGTTGGAGCAATAAAGATCCAACTTTTAACATAATAGTGAATGAAATATGTGAACAAGACCAACAAAGACAATTTTAGAAAAATTAGAAAATGAAGAGTATTTTAAGGTCGTGAAACCATCGTAGGCTGTGCATCTTTTTGCGATGATCAATATGTTATATCGATTTGTAATTTATAGACTTAGGACCTAACTATTACTATTTTTGGAAGATTTGAGGGGGAAATGGGATTTCTCTCAAGTTTAACCTTGCTGGCCAATGGCCCACTGCCACGTGGTGCCAAATGGGATTTGTGTGCATTTGGTAGCCGCTCTCTCCCACACCTTAGTCACTCTCAAATAGTCATCATTATTAGTGATTGCACTCTATCACCCTCCTTCACATCGAGCCAACACACGGTCGGGGTTGCCGTGATGTATTTGAAAGATCTAGAGGGATAGTCCATACATATTTTTGGAACTTTATAAAATTAATTGAAATAATTAAACCACTCAACCAAAGAAGGAGGGGGAAACAATGAAGACACAAGGATGTAGAGTGGTTCCTACCTTTGAAGACAAAGGTAGTCCATTGATGGATCCTCTACTTGTGTGGAGTTGCGTGCACCACTAAAAATCCTAGAGATAGTAGATCTCAAAGTTTTTCCTTGTGTGTGCTATAATAAGATCTCCACCCACATACACTAAGGTATGTGGAAGTCTTATTGTAGTATAGTTGAGGGTCGAATCCATAAGAAAACGATCTTGTTAAGGATTAACAAGATGGAAAACATTATGATTCCACTTATCTACTTAAGAGTTGATATTTAGATCGAAGAGTTGATTTGATGATATAAACTAAAATGCAAAGTAAACTAAATGGAAGGGAAGTAAACTTAAGGTAGTAAAAAATATTTGGAAACCAGTAGGATGTGATCGAGTTTTCACCACCACTATGCATGGATCATAACATGCATCACAATAACATGGCTTGCAATAAGATTCTAAACAGTTAGTGTCTTTGTAGATTCAGCCTCCTTTCGGATAGTTAACTATGAGAAATGTGGGAGTATTGCAACGCCAACTATCCCCAAATGAATGGTCACTTACTTCACAAAGTGTGTTCCTCAACCTATCAAGGTAGTACTTTCATACGTCAACTGATTCCATTTCATAGTATGAAAGTTGAACAATGGAGGTGAGTTTACTCCACTCCTTAAAAAGTGTTCCTAGATGCCAAAATATATATATGGTGATTACATACACCAAGAACCAACATTCAATCGATAGTCGAATCTAAAAGCACAAACGTAGACAATTTGCACTAAAAGATAATAGGTAACACAGATTGGTGATCAAGAAACTAGCATTCATTAAATAATTGATGTTGAACTAAAAAGATAGTATTTTTATTGCAAACTCATGAATTACATGCATGGAATGAAAACGTGGGTAGAGGGGATACTCCCTGCACCCTAGTATATGGAACTAATCGCTCATGACAAGAAAAAAGAAGGAGATAGGAGAAGAGAAGGAAAACATCATCTCCACATAGGAGGGAGGAAGGTCGACCCCTTGGAGTAGAGAACAACTATTTTCACACTATGTGGTTGCCTTGGTGATGAATCCTTAACTTCCTACATTCAATGTCGATGAGAGAGAAAGTAAGCTTATGGATAGAGTGTGGATCTTAGACCGGCAGCCTTGGGGTGAAGGATGAAAGATGAAACAACTCTAGAACAAATGAGGCAGCCTTTGGGCATCTAAGCCTTTGATCCCCAAATGTGGACCCCTTGAATCCTATTTATAGGCTCCAAGAGGGTCTTGAACGGTCTTAGGATCATTTGGATCTTAACGGTTTGGAGACCGTTTGGCCTTCACTCGGTCTTGGGACCGTTAGGACTTGCTCAGTCTTGGGACCGCTTGGGTTTTGCTCGGTCTTGAGACTATTTGGGCTTTGCTCGGTCTTGGGACCACTAGGGCTTTACACGGTCTTGAGAGAACTAGGGATTTTCTCGGTCTTGAAACCGGTATTGTCCTCTCAGTCTTGGGACCGGTTGTCTCCTCATGGTTTGGAGACTGGTATCATCCTCTCAGTCTTGGGACCAGTTGGACCTTCACTCGGTCTTAGAATTGATGGATCTTCGTTCGGTCTTGGGACCATTTGGGTCCTCAAGGTCTTGGGACCGTTATGGTTGAGACTTTTGTGATTGTTTTTGGGTTTTTATGTAAGAATAAAAGAGAAATATCAGTCTATTGGTGTATTCACAATAAATCCAGAGAGCTAAGTATTTAATCTAATTTTATTTAAGAATGAGTATGGAAAACAAAGAAAAACTAGTAAGATAACATCACAAAATGGTAGGTTATCACTGATGCGATGATTTTGAGTCGCATTTATAGACCTTTTTCATATGTGTTTTGTGCTCTAATTACTCATTTTCATGGATAATATTGCATAATTCACTTAATTCGGTCTTTGCCATCATATTATATCAAATCCCCTTTGTTTTACTATTTTGAGCATTATTTATCATTCTATCATAAATTGTGTGGATTTACTTGGTCTTGTTGTGAAATTTCAGGAAAAACAAGTATCTGCTTCCGTCGATACCATCGACGGAAGTCGATACCATCGACCAAGCCACAGGTTTCCAGCCGAGAAGAGCAGCACAGAGTCGATACCATCGACACCCAAGTCGATGGCATCGAGATCACTTCAAGTTGCTGGCGAGGAAATGGTCGATACCATCGACTCAAGTCGATGCCATCGACACAAGGAGAGCTATAGCGTCGCTAAAAGACAAAATCGACGCTACAGAGAGTCGATACCATCGACACCCAAGTCGATGGTATCGAGATCACCACAGGCGCTCAGACTAAAAGAAAGGAAAGCTGCCGCTAATCCGCTGGGTCGATACCATCAACCCGCGTCGATGGTATCGACGCCGGCAGATATGCGTTGGATCTGTTTTTATCTCGATCGGACGGCTGTTGTTATTTGACGACCTAATTAGGGACTTATACCTAATGACGGCCGCCCACACGAGATCATCATCTCATTTTGGATTGCACGAGTGCCGAGGAAGGAGAGAAAGGAGAACGGAGGCCAGAAGCTCATCCCGGGTGATTCGGACGCTGCCGAAGACGATTTCCACCATCGACAGGCGGGGAAGCTCGTGTTCTACGCCAAGGATCTACCGGTTCTTCTCCGTTCAGGGGTTTTCCCACTTGTTTCACGTTTTTCTTATGAATTCCCCCATTTCTACCATGTATTCGTGTGAGATGAACATGAGAGGCTAAAACCCTCAATCTTTAGGACCGGGAGTAGCCCGGGAATACATTGTATGACATTTTTATATTGATAATTCATATTTTCTCTCTCAAATCCGTGGTATAGATTCGTTTTCTCCATTTCTATTGTTATGCTTGATCACCATAATAATAACTTAATGCCCTTAATCATTTCGACAGAAGGATTAACGGTTGAAAAGAGACGAAATCTACATTAATTAATAAAACCCTTGACAAAGGAGTTGTAAAATTAATTGTGGGAACTGAGAGACCGTTTATAATGCGCTTAGTTTAGGGGAATGATTACTACGATGGTGGAATCAACCTAAACCTAAGTAGTGAATTACACCACGACAGTGGGTAATTCTGTATTCAGGCCACTACCCGGATAGAGAGAGAAGTGTGAGGAATCATATGAAACCTAATACAATGTTGACTTGCGGTGAAACCGCCATCCTAAAGATATCCTTTTGAATTGATTAAATTAACCTTTAATCGATTGTTTTCTTTGTTTGATTTTTATTTTCTTTTAATTTCAACAACAAAAACCTACTTTGTTAATCGGCCTAGCTGATTGCGATTAGTTAGTAGAAGTCTCCAATAATTCACGTATCCCTGAGTTCGACTCGGGCCTCACAAGGCCTATATTACTCGACACGTATACTTGCGTTTAAGCGCGTAGTAAAATACACGTCAAGTTTTTGGCACCGTTGTCGGGGATACGGCGAATTATTGGCACTTTGAGTGCTAAGAGCGGCCACTCTAGGCCACATTTTTTTTATTTATTTTAAAACAATTTCAAAAATTCCTTTATTTCTCTATAATTGTGTTGACTCGTTCAAAGCATTGTACTGAACCCCGATTTTCATATTTCAGGTACTTTGCATGGTGCACACACGTAGTAGAGACTACGTGAATCGCACACCTAAGGTTCCATCTGCGGGACCAGAGGACGAGGACTTCTACGAGCAAGAGCACCAAAGCTACATAGATTCTGAATCTGAGCAAGAGAAAGAAGAAGAAATGGCTGAACCGCAGACGATATGGGAGAATATCAAAGCGTCTTCTTCATCAGCTTCGAAGGGTCCTATAAAGAAACAGGGGCTAAACATTCCAACCTACAAGATCGATCCAGCATTGATTAACTTGGTTAAATCAAACGCATTTCACGGGCTGAAAAATGAAGATCCAGTGGCACACATTAGTCAGTTTGTTGAAAATTGCAATATGGTGAAGATAGATAGGTTTCCACAGGATGTTATGTACCTCAAGTTATTTCCAAGTTCCCTAGTAGGAGTAGCGAGAGAGTGGCTTCATAACCTCGACGACGAGTTTGTTGAATCATGGGATCACATGGTGGAGGTTTTCTTCGAGAGGTTCTTCCCTCCTGAGAAGACCAATGATATGATTAGGAAGATTCACAATTTCACCCAACAGGCGGGTGAAACGTATTCTGAGACTTGGGAGAGATTCCAAGTCATGTTGAGGAGATGTCTACATCATGGACTGGACAAGGAGACACAGGTGAAGATCTTTTATTTTGCTCTCTCCGAGCATGATAGAAGCAACTTGGACTCGGCCGGTTTAGGATTTTTCTTGAACAACACTGATACGAGATGCTGGGAAATACTGAAGAACATGGCACAGAAGCAATCTTGGGGAGAAAGAGAAAGAGGCCCAGTTGAGCAAGCAAGAGTTGCCAGTGAGTCAAAGGCAATGAGAGAGCTAAATGAGAAGATGGATCTTCTCGCAAAGAAGTTACTGCAGAAGGAAGACAATGAGTCCGAGGACGAGGCTCAAGTCAAGTATATGAGGCAACAACAAGGGTACAGGAATAATGATTACTCATGGCGAAAGGACAAGAAATTTTCATGGAAGGACCCAAACAATTTTCTGCAGGATCCGGACGCCAAGCCTGCACCAGTCACGGAGGATAAGAGCACGGAGTTGCTCAATCAGGTCATCAAGCAAAACCAGGAGTTAATGAACACATTTGGGCAACAAATCAAGCAACAGGGTGAATTTATGAACCAGTTTGGGCAGACTTTGCAGAGCCACGGGGCTCAAATGAGAACTATAGAGACTTCCATGGCGCAGATGGAAGCCGAGATTGCAAGCTTGAAGAAGCCGGCACATCCGGGTTTTCCGGGGAACACCAACGTTCCCGGGGGAAACCAACAGGCCAAGGCCATCTTATTGAGGAGCGGCAAGAAAGTGTTAAATCCAAGGGTGGATGACACAAGCACACCGCAGGGCACAGTTGAAGAAGCAACCATCAAAGAGCAGCCCGCACCTGTCATAGAGCAAACTGAGGACATAGCTGAAGATGGAAAAGTAGAACAAGCTACTGAGGAGGAACCGCAAAAATTGACTCCCTATGTGCCATCTCATCAAAGGGCACATACCGTTCCGGTCCCCTATCCCAATAGTGCAAAGGCAAGAAAGGTGGATGCACAATTTAAGAAATTTCTAGACAGCTTTAGGAAGTTATCAGTGAATATTCCTTTGCTAGAGGCGATTGAGCAAATCCCGTCATATGGGAAGTTTCTTAAAGATGTAATCACCAAGAAGAGGAAAATACCCAACACTGAGGTCGTGGTGCTGAAGGAGCAAGTAAGTGCTTTTATTATGGGCACTTTGCCGCCAAAGAGACATGATCCCGGTTGTTTCAATATTTCTTGCTTTATCGGGAAGTTCAAATTTGGAGAGGCACTTTGTGATTCCGGGGCAAGCATCAATCTGATGCCCCTTTCTACATTCAAGAAGCTTGGATTGAAGGAGTCAAGGCCAAGCAACATGACCATCCAATTGGCCGATAATTCTGTGGTGAAACCTTATGGAATCTGTGAGGATGTCTTGGTAAAGGTGGACCGCTTTGTTTTTCCGGCTGATTTCGTGGTTATGGAAATGCAGGACGAGCACGGCAATGAGTTGCTACTTGGTCGCCCATTCCAAGTGACAGCTGATATGATCTTGGAGATGGGGAGAGGTCGCTTGACCTTGGGCATTGCGGATGATTTCTTTGAGATGGTCATGCCCAATAGCAATGCATCTACTAAAGCAAAAGCACAGTGCAACATGGTGAAGCATGTGGAACACTATATCTCACTTTGTCTTGGGAAGCCATTTTTGGATATGGTTCATGTGATGAGCAAGATAGATAATGGGACCTTAGCTGTGGACATTATGGAGCAAACTAAAGTTGTCTCTTTATGCAAAGCTGTTGGGTTTCCAAATGATGAGAATGAGGACATTCCACCTTCGTGGGAGGATGATGCGATTATTACTTCAGTTTTTGATGCATATCCGGAATTGCCTTTGGAGGCGTGTTTGCTAAATGTCACTTATGATTGGATGCGGAGTACTTCATTCAAGGAGTGCGCCAAAATGCTTCAGATGCTTCCATGTTTCTACACGAGGCACTATGAAGACTTAGGTACACTTCCCCCATCGCTGCAATCATCTCTCATTTGCCCGCCGGAGTTGGAATTGAAGCCAATGCCCCCGCATCTTAAGTACGTCTTTCTAGCTGAGAAGGACAAGTTACCAGTGATTGTATCTGCATACTTGAGTGCGGATGAGGAGGAGCAACTACTGATAGTGCTCAAGAACCACCGTGGAGCCTTTGGGTGGTCAGTCGTGGACATCAAGGGGATCTCCCCTACACTTTGCCAACACAAGATTCGGCTCGAGGAGGGAGCCAAGCCAGTCATACAGCCTCAAAGACGTCTAAATCCAAGCATGATGGAGGTTGTCAAGAAGGAAGTCATAAAACTTCTTGCTGCAGGGATCATATATGACATATCAGATTCAACGTGGGTGAGTCCCACACAGGTAGTCCCTAAAAAGGGGGGAATCACTGTCACTAAAAATCTTTTGAATGAACCTGTCACCACCCGATTGGTAACCGGGTGGCGTGTGTGCATTGACTACCGCCGGTTGAATGCCGCAACTCTTAAAGATCATTTTCCATTTCCATTTATCGATCAGATTTTGGAACGTCTTACCGGTCGGTCACATTTTTGTTTTCTAGATGGATATTCAGGGTATAACCAGATTTCTATTGATCCTTTGGATCAAGAGAAGTCTACGTTTACATGTCCCTATGGGACTTTTTCCTACCGCCGTATGCCGTTTGGATTTGTAATGCGCCGGCGACTTTTCAACGTTGCATGCTCGCCATATTCTCTGACATGGTGGAGCAGTGTCTTGAAGTTTTCATGGACGACTTCTCAGTTTATGGAGCGTCTTTTGATGAATGCCTTTATAACTTAGATAAGGTATTGCAGCGGTGCGAGGACACACACTTGGTCCTCAATTGGGAGAAATGTCACATGATGGTGACGGAAGGAATTGTGCTAGGACACAAGGTGTCTACCAAGGGTCTTGAGGTAGACCCCGTAAAAATTGAGGTGATTTCTAAGCTACCCCCACCAAATTCTGTAAAAGGGGTGAGAAGCTTTTTAGGACACGCCGGGTTTTATCGGCGATTCATCAAGGATTTTTCAAAAATCGCAAAACCTTTATCGGAATTGTTGGAAAAAGATGCAATTTTTTATTTCAATGAGAAATGTCTTCACGCATTCGAGGTTTTGAAAGAAAAGTTGATTTCGGCTCCGGTTGTTCAAACGCCGGATTGGACAAAGCCATTCGAGTTGATGTGTGATGCTTCCGATTTTGCAGTGGGAGCCGTTTTGGGGCAAAGGGTAGATAATAAGCATGCTGTGATTTTCTACGCCTCCAAAACACTTAATGATGCTCAATTGAACTACACAACTACAGAAAAAGAGTTACTTGCCGTCGGGTTTGCTTTTGAAAAATTTCGGCAGTACTTAGTGGGTTCTAAGGTAGTTGTGTGGACCGATCACGCTGCAATAAAATATTTGATGGAGAAGAAAGATGCAAAGCCTAGACTAATTAGGTGGATTTTTCTCCTATAAGAATTTGATATTGAAATCAAGGACAAGTCGGGAATTGAAAATGTGGTGGCTGACCACTTGTCTAGGTTAGAGAGGGTTGATGAACAAGGTTTGCACATACCCATAACCGAGACCTTTCCCGATGAACAACTTTTAAAAATTGATTCTAAAGAACCGTGGTTTGCGGAAATCGTTAACTATTTGGCTTGCGGGATCATCCCGGATGATTGGTCTTATCAAGAGAAAAAGAAATTCTTTCATTCGTTGAGATATTATTTTTGGGATGACCCAATTTTGTTGAAGCAGTGTAGGGATGGTATTCTTCGCAGGTGTGTGCCGGAGGTGGAGTACGAAAGTGTTCTCCACCATTGTCATGTGTCGCCTACGGGAGGACACCATGCTAGCTCACGGACAGCAGCCAAGGTGTTGGAGAGCGGCCTTTATTGGCCCACTTTGTTCCGGGATGCCTATGATTTTGTTAGGCAATGTGACCCGTGCCAGTGCGCAGGTAACATCTCAAGGAGACAAGAAATGCCCCTGAATGTATTTCAGGAAGTTGAGGTATTTGACTTATGGGGCATTGACTTCATGGGACCCTTTGTGTCCTCAAATTCAAATCTGTATATCTTACTTGCTGTTGATTATGTGTCGAAGTGGGTGGAGGCAATCCCCACAAGGACTAATGATTCGAATGTAGTGTGCAGGTTTGTCAAAGAGAACATTTTCTGCAGGTTGGGGATACCCCGAATGATCATAAGTGATGGAGGCACACACTTCCGAAATCAGAAATTTGCGACACTTTTGAAGAAATATGGGGTCAAGCACAACATCGGCACCCCATATCATCCACAGATGCAAGGACAAGTGGAGGTATCAAATAGGGAAATCAAGAAGATTTTAGAAAGGACCGTAGCATCCACAAGGAAGAATTGGAGTGCATTGCTACCGGACGCACTTTGGGCGTATAGAACGGTGTACAAAACACCTATAGGAACCACGCCTTTTAGGCTGGCGTATGGCCGGGCTTGCCACCTTCCGGTGGAATTGGAGCACAAGGCCCATTGGGCGCTAAGAAGGCTGAACTTGCGCTATGATGAGGCCGGGAGAAAAAGGATGTTTGAATTAAATGAATTGGATGAGCTACGCATGACGGCATATGAGAATGCCCGCATCTACAAGGAGCGCACAAAGCTGATCCACGATCGCCATATTGAGATGCGCACGTTCAAGAAGGGAGACAGCGTTCTATTGTTCAACTCCCGTCTCAAATTGCATCTCGGGAAGCTGAAATCCCGGTGGAGTGGACCCTTCATAGTGGAAGAGGTGAAACCGCACGGAGCGATTCTTGTGCGTGATGGAGATGCCACGTTCTTGGTGAACGGGCAGCGCTTGAAGTTGTATTTTGGTGAGAACTACAAGAGGAAAGTGAATGAGGTCAAACTCATTTCACTTGTGCATGAATGAGATGACGGGAAGACGTCTAGCCTAAGACGCTAAAGAATGGCGCTTGTTGGGAGGTAACCCAACCATTGGTACATTAGGATAGCTTAATTCTAGTCATAGATTGCTTTTATTTCGTTTAAATTTTAGTTGAAAGAAGATACCGTGATCCGTTTGTTGAATGTGCAGGCACAGGCAGGGTCAATACCATCGACACACTGGTCGATGGTATCGACATGGGTTCAGGTTGATTGCTGCAAAAATCACACTGCGTCGATACCATCAACGGCCAAGTCGATGGTATCGACATGGTCACAGGCAGGTCGCATCAATAAAGTTGATGGTATCGACACCCCAGTCGATACCATCGAGATCTCTGGAGAAGTTCAGACGAAATTTGCTCAGTCAACTCGATACCATCGACGGCCTCGTCGATGGTATCGACATGATCATAGGTTGAATGCAAGAAAACGGCGGTGTCGCAATAAAAGCAAGTCGATACCATCGACCCTCGTCGATGGTATCGACAACCATGTCACCGATCCGCACACAGACATCGACGACGATCGCAACAGCCACGTCAGCGATCCGGGTGCTGCGTTGATACCATCGACTTCCGTCGATGGTATCGACACGTCAGCAATCCGGGTTTCTCGATCCAGCAAACGTCAGCCGTCGATACTCACGAGGGAGGCGGATACCAGCGAGACGTGTCGATACCATCGACCTGCGTCGATGGTATCGACGGGTCAACAGTGGCACCGGCCAAGTCTATTTAAGGAGACTTCCAACGTCATTTGACGTCACACCTTCAGAGCAAGCATCCTCCTTTGCGCCGAGCACTCCCCTGAGCCCTCCAAGACTGAAGAGAAGCGACATCGAGCGAGGATCTTCACCGAGCGGAGAAATTCTTCTCCATCTTAACCGAGCTCTCTTCTTCTAATCCCATCTTCTCGCAACCATGGTGCATGTCGCCGGAGCCTCTTCATCGCACGCTAATCCCATGGAGATCGAGGAGTTCGTTCCTCCCCCAACCGCTTCCGTCTCTCGTCCGCGCATGGTGCATCCTTCTGCGGAGACGAAGAAGGTCTATGAAGAGATAATGAAGCGAAAGTTCGAGCCAACCCGGTATGTGGACCGGAATACGCTCCAGGAGCTGGGGTTCGAGGCCAACTTGGCCTATGTGTTGGCCGGGCAAGCACGGCACACCGGTCGACTTTACGATCAGATGGAATGTCATGCGGATGGGAAGCTGTTTTTTGGCGAATGGCCCACCTACAAGGAACTGGTGGCGGAGTTCATGGCGTCTCTCGATGTCTGCGTCGTACCAAACGACGTGGTAGCATCGGACCGGGAGTGGATCAAGGGAAGGGTGTCCTTCTGACTCTTCAACAACGATTACAACATCACGTTGAGGCAGTTCAACGACATCTTCAACTGGAACCACGGCCGCAACGATCACCGACGCCCGGACGCCCGCACCGACTACGACAAAATCTTCGCCGAGCTAGTTACAGTGCCGACGGGAAAGACTGTGAGCTACCATAATGCAGCGGTAGCAGATTTTGAGCACCCGTTCGTCTGGGTCCTTCACAGGATGTTGAGCTTGACATTCTTCGCTCGAAGTGATCTTGCTTTGAGCAAGTTTCAGGAGAGTGATTTGTTCTTCCTCTACGCACTCCTGAAACGTCAAGAGTGCAACTGGGGGGCGTTCTGGCTACAACGCGTCCTGGCGGTGAAGAGGAGTACAAGGAAGGCTCCAATCCATTTTGGTGGGCTTGTCACCAAGTTGGCGTCTTACTTGGGGCTGAACTTTCAGTCCATGACTCCGATCTCTACGAGGAGCAAGGTGAACGTGCAACACTTGCACCGTTCAAACCTTATCCTTCTCCGGGACGGGTTGGTGTACGCACATTGCCACGTCAACCAAGCTTATCAGGAGCGCTCACTGCCGGACGACGTCTTCAACATCGAGGGCGCGCAGCATTTCAGGTGGCCAATCATAGCCATCGAGTCCTCCGAAGAAGAAGGCAGAGGTGACGAGCAAGAAGGCGAGGCCGAGGAGGAAGAGGAGGCTTTCACACCTCTTCGAGCACGTGTAGCACCACGGAAGCGTCCTAGGATGCATCCGGGTGCATCTTCATCATCACAGCCACCGGCGCCATCACCACAGCACGAGCAGCCAGCCGAGGATCCCTACTCCATGCAGGGAATGTACACCATGCTGCAGGATATCCAGCAGACTCAGCAGCAACACATGGCTATGTATACCGGCATTCATGAGACTACAAGCCGGTTACTTGATAATCAACGGGCTATGTTCGAGAATGAGTGGCTCATCCTCGCCAACCAAGAGCAAATACACAACCGGTTGCAGCGGATAGAGACGCAACAGGAGCCCTTCTTCGACCATTACTGGAGTCGAGACTACTTTGGAGGCTATCCACAGCCTCCGCCGAGGACTCAATATGATCCAAGCTTCCAGGGGGAGTATCCGTCTTGGGATCCTACGACACCGCAATACCCACCACCGCCTCCGCAAGATTGATCAGGGTATCACTGTTCCACCTTTAAGTTGGTTTTTGACTATGAGGCCATAGTCGAATTCAAGCTTAGGGGGGTGGCTGGAACAACTCTATCTTTTATCTTTTCTTTTGTTGTTTTTAGTTTTTTCTTTGTTATTTGTTCTTGCAATTTTAGTTTTTGTTTAGGATCCACATCTATCTAGTGTAACCGTGGATGTCTTAAGAGTTGTCATCTCGCTGTTTTCATGGGAAATTTAAGGGAATTTAAAATTTTTTGTGTCTTTTGGATAGCTTGACTTGGTTGTCCTTGGGGAACTTGTCCTATGAAAATGATTGATTATGTCAACTTTGAAGCAATATGTCACACCCACACCCCCGTTGACTCATGAAAAGTGGATAGTAACGGTTGTTTGAGCCTAACCTAATCAAATGGTAATGAGACCTTAATTGGATGTAAGAGAGAGAACCCTTTGAACTACTACACATGTCGGTAAGGAGGGACACATACTATTCTTCTAAGGTTCAGTCACTTAATCTTGTGATCATTCCACTTCATTTTTTTTATAATCCACCTAATAAATGGAAGTAAAGTACAGTTTTAATTTCTTTTGCATGCATAGCATTTAGATAGGACTTGCATTGAAATTTTCCATACTTTTGCATAAAACGAAAAAATATATAGTGATTCATGCACATTACCTTTAGGTGCATGTCATGTAGTTGCACTCATAACTTTCATGATTTTCATACATAAAGTACACCATGTATCTCAATTTTTCCTAAGAAAAAAAAAGTGATCTAAACTTTTCCATACCCTCGAAATAATGCAAAGATTTCCAATCGTGAAGAAAATGGCCTTATACATGTATCTCTAAGCAATTATGGATATGTGGGCTAAAAGAAAGAAAAAAATTCTGAAAATCTGAAAAAAATTGAGAAAAGAAAAAAAAAGAAAGAGAATTTAGAAGGAAAAGGAATAAGAGGGAGAAAGGAACATGATATCACTTGCATAACAGGGAAGTTGAGTACATGATGTGGCTTAATTAGATTTCTATCTTATTTTGAGGTGGAAGGTTAGTGCATGCATCATTCCACCCAATTTTAAGCATTAGGGCACTTTCAATGTGCATTTGCATCATTTAGGACATTTTGTTATGTGCATGTTGAAACTGTGCAATACTTCCAAGATTCTTCCATGAACCACCCATTCCATCCACCCGTTGCTCGGATTGGTAGGCCACCGTGATTTTCTCCTCACTCATGTTTATCAGGAGAACTGCTTCCATGTAGATGGTAGTTAGGGCGAGCAACGTAATGTAGGCGATCACAAGATGCACCAAGGCTGAATCGGAGAACTTTATTATGTTAACTGCCTTATGTGATAGTGTTCATCGGTTTGAAGGATAATTTCTCTTATTTATGATTATTGTCGCCTGTAGGGTAATTACTGTTCTGTGATTAGGAAAGGCCGGTTTGAGAATGTCCAGTGGGAGTCATGTGGGATGTGGGGTGATGTGTTGATTTTTAGTTGACATTTGCAATTCTATTCTAAGGATTAGTTGCTCGAGGGCGAGCAATGTTTAAGCTTAGGGGAGTTTGATGTGATGATTTTGAGTCACATTTATAGACCTTTTTCATATGTGTTTTGTGCTCTAATTGCTCATTTTCATGGATAATATTGCATAATTCACTTAATTCGGTCTTTGCCATCATATTATATCAAATCCCCTTTGTTTTACTATTTTGAGCATTATTTATCATTCTATCATAAATTGTGTGGATTTACTTGGTCTTGTTGTGAAATTTCAGGAAAAACAAGTATCTGCTTCCGTCGATACCATCGACGGAAGTCGATACCATCGACGGAAGTCGATACCATTGACCAAGCCACAGGTTGCCAGCCGAGAAGAGCAGCACAAAGTCGATACCATCGACACCCAAGTCGATGGCATCGAGATCACTTCAAGTTGCTGGCGAGGAAATGGTCGATACCATCGACTCAAGTCGATGCCATCGACACAAGGAGAGCTATAGCGTCGCTAAAAGACAAAACCGATGCTACAGAGAGTCGATACCATCGACACCCAAGTCGATGGTACGAGATCACCACAGGCGCTCAGACTAAAAGAAAGGAAAGCTGCCGCTAATCTGCTGGGTCGATACCATCGACCCGCGTCGATGGTATCGACGCCGGCAGATATGCGTTGGATCTGTTTTGATCTCGATCGGACGGCTGTTGTTATTTGACGACCTAATTAGGGACTTATACCTAATGACGGCCGCCCACACGAGATCATCATCTCATTTTGGATTGCACGAGTGCCGAGGAAGGAGAGAAAGGAGAACGGAGGCCAAAAGCTCATCCCGGGTGATTTGGACGCTGCCGAAGACGATTTCCACCATCGACAGGCGGGGAAGCTCGTGTTCTACGCCAAGGATCTACCGGTTCTTCTCCGTTCAGGGGTTTTCCCACTTGTTTCACGTTTTTCTTATGAATTCCCCCATTTCTACCATGTATTCGTGTGAGATGAACATGAGAGGCTAATACCCTCAATCTTTAGGACCGGGAGTAGCCCTGGAATACATTGTATGACATTTTTATATTGATATTTCATATTTTCTCTCTCAAATCCGTGGTATAGATTCGTTTTCTCCATTTCTATTGTTATGCTTGATCACCATAATAATAACTTAATGCCCTTAATCACTTCGACAGAAGGATTAACGGTTAAAAAGAGATGAAATCTACATTAATTAATAAAACCCTTGACAAAGGAGTTGTAAAATTAATGGTGGGAACTGAGAGACCGTTTATAATGCGCTTAGTTTAGGGGAATGATTACTACGACGGTGGAATCAACCTAAACCTAAGTAGTGAATTACACCACGACAGTGGGTAATTCTGTATTCAGGCTACTACCCGGATAGAGAGAGAAGTGTGAGGAATCATATGAAACCTAATACAATGTTGACCCGCGGTGAAACCGCCATCCTAAAGATATCCTTTTGAATTGATTAAATTAACTTTAATCGATTATTTTCTTTGTTTGATTTTTATTTTCTTTTAATTTCAACAACAAAACCCTACTTTGTTAATCGGCCTAGCTGATTGCGATTAGTTAGTAGAAGTCTCCAATAATTCACGTATCCCTGAGTTCGACTCGGGCCTCACAAGGCCTATATTACTCGACACGTATACTTGTGTTTAAGCGCGTAGTAAAATACACGTCAATCACCCCCCTAACTTAGAGTCTAGCTTGTCTTCAAGCTGGAGAGAGCTAAGGCACGTAGTGGCGAGGTGATTTTATTTAGTAAAGATTTCTATACTCTTGCTTCAGTTCTATACCTGAGATCCCCTTGGGTTTTTAGTCGAGGCTTTTGCTTTCCCTGACTCTTTCAGGTATCGGGAGTTGCGTGGTCCTCAGGTATCTTCCATGTCGCGTAACTCGCATTGGAACCACCATTTCCTTGACCGTATAATGTGCATGTATTTGACAGTAAGTCACTTTTATACTTCTTTAAAAATCCTACTGGAAGCTAAAAAAAGGTACGAGGGTTGGCTGAAGGCTGCCAAGCCTCTTTTTGAAAAGAAGAAAATTGTTCCCTAGAGTTTCCAAACATGCACTTGTTTCAGTTTCGTACTCAGCAGTCCACTTGCGAGGTTCCTTGATTTGGGTTTCACCTGGTTCCCTTCCAACCTTGAGAGCATTTGGCTTATTTTGACCACAGATTTTTCTTGTGGAGAGTCTGATGTAGAGTTTAAGAAAAAGCATAGATATCGAGTGTGGAGGTGATTTATTAATTCTCCAATACTTGCCTAAATGCTACTATGTAAGTGCTTCTGAAGACTACTTTGTCTCTAACTTAGATAGGGTGTCCCCTTACCAAGGAGAATGTTGTCTTATGTACAAAAGTAATTCTATCAAAGAAATTATCTGAAAATCTAAATATCAAAAAGAATTTTATTTATTCAAAGAACAAAAGTAAATGAAAAGGTAGAAGAGAAAAGAAGGTTTGAATATAATACCTCTTCCCTTGACCAGTGTAATCCCCCCCTAACTTATCACTCACTCTGTCCTCAGAGTGTCACGGTGGTAGGTTGAAAATTTCATGGGCAAGGGTGTCAAGGTTCTGTTAAACCCTTATTAGCTCCATGAGAATGGAGCAGATTGGCGGCGAACTTTCCCTGGAGTGCGTGATAGTCCACGTCCGTGATGTCCTCAATGCATTTGTCAAGAACGGTGAGGGTATACATCCAGTAAAGGATGTGGAATCTACAGTTGTTAGATTCTCTAATTTGTTGGGGACATCTGTGGTAGAAGGCCAGGAACTTGAAATGTGCTCGGTTATATGCCTTTGTGTGCTCGCCTAGAAGATTGTGTAGTCATTCAACATAGTCCTTTGCTGCTTCCTTCATGGGCATCTTTTCTATGATGTCATACTATCTCTGGTTTGGATTGATCTGGATATCAGAACTATTATAGATAGTTGTAGTTCTATTGTGTAAGTTTGTTGCCAGCATCATCCAATGCTCAGAGTGAATGAATGGAAACAAGATGAACTTTGAAGTCGTATGTTTAAGGTATGAAATAAGAGCTTCTATGGTTCCGAAGTTCTTTGATTCGAGAAAATCATCCTTCAGGTATGATGATGCCATGTAAACCGTAGGTAAGTACCATGCTAAAAGATATTGGTAGGAAGCCATCACGCTCACGGACATTAAACCTTTTACTTGGACGGTCTCACAGAGTGCATCGGCCATTACAAGAATATTCCCTTCAAGGAAAACAAGCTCGTCATTCTCTACATATAGCCGAGACTGTTGGTATCTATGCCCTGAGAGCCAATCATGGGATGATTGGTGGGATACATTAAGATTGATTTGATAAACATCAAAGGCAAGCTTCCAATTCTTTCTGGTTCAGTCATATGAGATAGTGATAGAACAGACTGAATGTCTAGAGAATGACAGTACTCAATGACGTATGCTTTCAGGTTGAGGACCTGAACGATGAAATCATATGGATGCTAAGAGTTTGTACATTCTTGTGATGTCCCTAGTCGGATGTCATTGTCGAAGGTAGATAGACAACAATGACACACAAGACTAGATTGTGGTGTTTGTTGATGACAAAATCTCATTAGTCATGATATAGAGATATCAAACCAAACACATAGGTACTTGTTAGAGAACAAGTGTACCAGACAGACCCACCGTGAGTTTGACACATGGAACCCTGACATGGTAGTCACAGTCAGTACTCACAATGATGGTGGTGAGTGTGATTCTTTGACATGAAATCACTACACTCAACACATGTCGTTGGGCACACTTTGACATCATCAAACATAGTCCTGAAACATGGGTCATTATAAAGGTGATGATTGGGTGGCTTTGACACATGGGGCTTTTGAGGGGTGAGTGATAGATATGGGATTTGTCCCTCCTAAGGGAGTTTGATATCCAAGGCCACTTGATGAGTAGGATTAAGATAGGTGTCTGCACACATGTGTGAATCAGTATGTGATATTGATGTCATACATATCTCTTCCAATCTGCTCTGAGATCAAGAAAGTGAATGAACGTTGACAGGATGATTGTTCCATGCCTCGAGTTCATTCAGGATATCAGTGACAAAGTAATTATACATTCACTGTAACACCATTCATAGATTGTAGGATTGAAAGTTGTTCTCCAACTTTCTATTTGACTTGGGTAGCACTGATGTGTGACTAGGCACCGCTCTTTGCTTGTGAAGTCATAAGTATGGACTTCCACTGCCAACGTGAAATGGACCTGCATGGTCACACACATAGGATTTAACCTGGAAAAGGAGTTTTGTCCACAAACAATGTTGAGATTGATTACTAAAGGAGTTTAGTAGTTCAATTAAACACTCAATCAATTGATAGCTCAATATCATAATGTTCAAGGTGTTCGACTGATTGATTAGAGTATGGGATTGATTGAAACTGCAATTGACTATTTCTGCACAATCTGCACTCCCAACCTATCGGCTCATGTGATGAACCGATCGGCTGAGCTTGGTGAACCGATCGGCTCAGGTTGTGAGTCGATCGGCTCATGGACAGGGTGAAATGATTTCTTCAAGTGTTGAAACGATCGGTTCAACTGATGCAACCGAGCAAGTTGGGAAAGTAGGATTGGTGAGAATTTTCCTTTCATTTCACTTGCCCAATTTGATTGGAACAAGGATTGGTATTTGATACCAATTAGAAACAAAAGAGAAAAAGTCAATTGGGAACTGACCAGGGCCACGAACCGACCGGTTCAGAAGTGAACTGACTGATTGAGGTGTCCCAACTGATCGATTGAGGTGTCAATCGACCGGCTCAGGTCCCCAAACGACCGTTTAAGAAATGAAACGATCGGTTTAGGTCACAGAGTTGGTTGTTTTTGTGGAAAATCTCGAACCCTTCTACTCCTACTTTAGTCCCGCATTGCCCGGGATGGAGAACCCTGTCCCATGACCCTCCTATATATAGGGGTATTGGGGGCTTCTCAAAGAACAACACAGTGCAACCAGTTGCTCTGTAAAGTTTTCATTATCTCTGGTTTTGGTAACCAAGAGATCCCGAGCAAGTGCTACCCGATAAGGGAGGCACAACAAGGGAAAGACAACTGCAAAAAGCGACTGGTGGCAGGAGAGTGTGTCAGCGACTAGTACACTGACAGGAGGGTGTGACTCCTTACAATTCCTTGTGGACAAGGATATTGGAGTTCCAGGTGGTCCGTGTGGACTACTTCAGAGGCGGGAGATTTCTACCGCTCAGAGGACAACTGTCAATCCCGATAGTCCCAGTGAGACCAGGAGTTGTCAGTCCCGGTGCGACCAGGAGCTGCACAGACATCATCCAAAACTGGAGGTGAAGACCACGCAAGGCGCGAGGTATTGTCTCCGAGCAAGCCTCGGGACAAGGTATGATTCCACAAACCATCCCTTTCCTATTGTATAGACGTTGACACGTTTCCTTGTTCTGGGTTTGGGGGAGAAAATTTTTGTTTCCGCTACCTTCTCTGCCTCCCCTAAAACCCAACATTGGTATCAGAGCTAGGTCAACTGCTCTATACTTTAGGGATTATCGATATGATCGATTTTGGTTTGTCGCCTTTATTTATTGCATACGATGCAAATAAAATTGGCTTTATGCATGTCCAATCCTAAATCCACAAATCCCAATTTACATATATGATATGTATTATGAATGCACTCGATACGCATCGCCCTTAAATGAGTTTTGTGGTGGATGTATAGCGTGATTATGGCCAATAAACCCTATCTGTGTATGGTTGTATGTGGTTGCTTGCATCTCGGTCTGCGCACTGATTCCCTTTCTCCTATTCCTGATGTAACTCAAAATAATTTGAGATTTCTTTCCTACCTTTGCTCCCCTCAAATGTAACTCGAGGTTTCTCTTTTTACAATGTAAAATAGGATATAATTTTATTTCCTGTTATGTCAAAGAACGGAGGACATCTTCACGACATCTGAGGCGATTGGTTCAAGGCGTGAACCGATCGGTTGACGTTCGAGACGATCAGTTCAAGGAGTGAGCCGATCGGTTGATGACCGGTTCGAGGAGCGAGACGAGCGGGTGGCGGCCATGATGAGATGCACGACGACCAGGTGAACCGATCGGTTGGAGGATCCAACCGATCAGCTGGTGGCACCCAACCGACCGGCCTGATGGCGAGCAGATCAGTCATGTGATGAGTTGATCAAACCCAGAAAGGCAAAGCAGAGAGTTCATCTTGTACAGGTTGCATGTGATGTAGACCTAGATGACCGTGATTCCTCTTGGCTCGAGGAATCACATTAGGATGGCCATAATTATCGCTTTTATCGTTTTGCATGTTGTCTGTGGGATATAGCATGTATATGATACGTACTATGTATTGTGGTGATTGGATATGTATATGTATATAAAACCACATCCCTCATTAAATATTAAGTTTTAGATGAATTCCAAATGCGACACACGTGAAAAGCTTGATCGGCCAAGTGTGGGCACACCCAAGCGTGGTGCACCGTCTATCTCGTGGAAGCGTGAAGGATGGATATGTGGGTCTACCCTAGCAGGGTGCATATTCATTGTGTTTGCTTTGGGTCGGACTTAACAAGGTGACCTAGATAGGATCTAGCACCTTGAGGCATGGAGATGATCATGGCAAGGAGTTGCATATGACATCTTATCAAGAGTTACATATGATGCAATTGGCAAGAGTTGCCTACCTGAGAGGTCTAAGTTGTGGGTGACAGCCCAAGCTGGTCCATGACTTAGAGGATTTCAGGATCTTACCCACTAGAAGGTTGTACACTGCAATCTTCTGAATTGATGGTGAGGGCTAACAATTTGAATTAAAATAGTGAGAGTGATAACTAATTAAAGGCCTAATTATATCGTCAACTTTTCAAATCAATCAAATAAGTCAAGAATGAGTTTTTGGACTAAAATTGCAAATTTCCTTTTGTAGTACAAATGACAGCAAACAACAATCACTTTTCTTTGCGATCAGTCCTTGAAAAGGACAGGCTAAATGGGACAAACTTCCACGACTCGTATAGGAAATTGAGAATTGTTATCACTCAAGAGCGAAAGCTCTATGTCCTGGATACTCCAATTCTAGAGGAACCGGCTCCTACCGCACCAAAGGCAGAAAGGGATGCTTACAAGAAGCATTCTAATGATGCCATTGATGCAAAGTGCTTGATGTTGTGCTCTATGAACCACAAGTTGTAGAGACAACATGAGAACATGGGTGTCATTGAGATGATTCAGCATCTCAGGAACACGTATGAAGATCAAGCACGACAAGAGAGATACGATGTCTCAAGGGCACTGTTCAAGTGTGTCATGACAGAAGGAGATCCAATTAGTCCTCACACACTCAAGATGATTGGGTATGTGGAGAACCTAAAAAGACTGGGATTTCTACTGAGCCAAGAGTTGGCTACTGACGTGATACTGCAATCGTTGCCAGAATCCTACAGTCAGTTTGTGATGAACTACAACATGAACAACTTTGATAGGCCACTTTTAGAGTTGTTGGGCATGTTGAGGACAGCCGAGACACAGATGAAGAAGGACAAGACTAAGTCTGTGATGGTGATCACGAGCAAGAAAGGCAAGTCCAAGCGCAAGGGCAAGGGAAAAGCTAAGAAAGATTCTGATGCTAGCCAGGAGCCCAAGTCGTCTTCAGCTCTCAAGGCCAAGGGAGGCGTGACCAAGAAAGGCAATTGCCACCATTGTCAAAAGCCAGGACATTGGAAAAGGAATTGTCCTTTCTATCTAGAAGAATAAAAGAAGAAGGAGGTGACAGACATCTCTACTTAAAGGTGTCATGAAAGTAAACTTGTAACAATTTTGAGGTATATGATACCAAGATGTAAAGTGTAAAGCACTCAATAAATGGGGCAAGTGTTGCTGCCATAGATAGGAGTACTTTAGTTTATTTTCAACCTAAAAGGCATGTAATACAGTTATGAACTGCTATTTTATATTTGCCAATAGATAGAAACACTTTATTTTGCATATTGTATGACAATGATGGAAATCAATAAAGAGATGTTTCAATTTCTAAAGATATGATCTTTCTGGCAATGGCTTGTTTATCTTGTGGTTTTTGATATGCATAAGATAAAATGATACCTAAAAGTTATAGATAACTCAAACCAACAAATTAGCATCAATCATGAGAAATTCATTTCTAGTTTCAATGTGATGGATAAATCTAGACTCTTAGAGAACCAGTAAGAGACATGAATATCTTGGACATGATTAATCAATCTTCACTAAAGGTAGTGGGAGAATGATTATCCTATTAGGTATGATACATGTGATGTATTTACATACCTATTGGAACAAATGCTAATACTTCAAATGGTGTTTAGAGAAATATCAATATGAATATCTTGAAGTGTTCAAGATTATCATAAATGAAGTGCAAATTTGGTAAAGTGTAATTCTTGATGAGATCAATGAATGAAATACTTGGACCAAATGTTTGAGATCCTTATGAGTGATTACGATAGTGTATCATAGTAAACTCATGATTAAGGCATGGTGATGTCTAAATCAAGAAGGAATCATACTCTAAGGGGTTAGAGAATGATTATCAAATAACTTAATTCTTCTTAATAAAAGAATACCCCTCAATAATAAAATAAATTAAGAATCACAAGGGTTGTGAATTATTATATCCTTACACCTCAATTATCTATGTGATAGTTGTTCATATGAGGAGTCAACTATCTAGATAAATATGAGGAACCAAATTTTGAGTTATGGTTTACGACCATTACATCCTAAATGACATCCATGTGAACCATAAGGTATGACCTTGATGGTAGCACCCATTGGATGAAATCCATAAGTGAAAATGAATCGTAAGTGTTAAGACACATGGATAACATTTTGAGAAGGATGATGCTTGTTGATTGCAACTTAATGACTAAGACATTTGGCATATGGATACTAAAACTGCATTCCTATGAGGAATAAAACAAGGATATGTACGTGACACAACCTATAAGGTTTATGAATCCACTAATGCAATTGAAGTCTATAAGTTACAATGGACTAATCAATGTGATTGACTGAGTACAAGAAACTCAGAATTGGATCTTTACTTTGATGATATAGTCAAAGGGTTTGACTGATATGTCAAAGATAAAGAAGGGATCTGTGATTTAGTGGGAGCGTGTTCACATTCCACATGTTGATGTGAAATGGAAATGTTCTAGAATGGAAATCTAAAAGTGGAAATTATCTTTAAGGAACATAGAGATGTTTCCTATGTGATAGGAATAGAGATCTATAGAGATAGTTCTCGAAAACCTCTTGACCTGAAAAGAGAAAGCATACATTGGCAATCTGTACTGAAGGGTTCAATATGCACATATTCAATGGGAGAAAACTTGTCCATGTTACATGGAGTTAGTATCCCAAGGCCAAGTGTCCAATTCTTATGAAGAATGGGAACACTAAGAATAGATATGGATCTATCATGTATGTAATCATCCCATTACCTTGCATGTATCGACATGGCAAGAACAAAATGCATTCATCATCTTGTATGTATGACAGGGCAATATGATGTGCACATCCTGAAAACTCATATGTGGGACATGACGAGTGGATGTCTGTCTACTTCCAGTAAGGGTTACTGGAATACCATGAGAACTTGATAAGTACTTCGGAAGTACTAGCTCTATGGAGATAAGTAAGAGTTCAATGTAAAGAGTTACATTGATGCGAACTTCCGAAAAGGACAGAAAACTAATCACAAAATATATATAGGATATATAAAAGTGAAAGTTTGTTGATAATTGGAAGTGTTCCAATGAAACCATTTAAAAGGAAATGTCGAGTATCCGTCTGTTAGAGAACAACAGTGGATACTATATGGATCTGGCAGTTCATGAGATGAACTTATAGATATTTCGGTCATTGATGACAAGTATGGAATCCTTGATCATGCAATGTGGCTAAAGGTTAGAAAAGGAATATTGGATCACATATTACGGTGACTCCATCTCATACGTGTGACGTACAATGAAGAGATGTGAGACATGCAATTAATACTGAATTTGGCAAGGTGTTTCCATAACTCACTATGTTGGCACAAGAGCATAGTAACATGTGGGACATGTTTGAAGATCACTATGAATATGATGCAAGGGTGATTGGCTCACAGTGCAAGTGGGAGTCTGTTGGTATGTATGCCCTGAGAGCCAATCATGGGATGATTGGTGGGATACATTAAGATTGATTTGATAAACATCAAAGGCAATCTTTCAATTCTTTCTGGTTCAGTCATATGAGATAGTGATAGAACAGATTGAATGTCTAGAGAATGACAGTACTCAATGACGTATGCTTTCAGGTTGAGGACCTGAACGATGAGATCATACGAATGCTAAGAGTTTGTACATTCTTGTTATGTCCCTAGTCGGATGTCATTGTGGAAGGTAGATAGACAACAATGACACACAAGACTAGATTGTGGTGTTTGTTGATGACAGAATCTCATTAGTCATGATATAGAGATATCAAACCAAACACATAGGTACTTGTTAGAGAACAAGTGTACCAGACAAACCCACTGTGAGTTTGACACATGGAACCATGACATGGTAGTCACAGTCAGTACTCACAGTGATGGTGGTGAGTGTGATTCTTTGACCTGAAATCACTACACTCAACACATGTCGTTGGGCTCACTTTGACGTCATCAAACGCAGTCTTGAAACATGGGTTGTTATAAAGGTGATGATTGGGTGGCTTTAACACATGGGGCTTTTGAGGGGTGAGTGATAGATATGGGATTTGTCCCTCCTGAGGGAGTTTGATATCTAAGGCCACTTGATGAGTAGGATTAAGATAGATGTGTGCACGCATGTGTGAATCAGTATGTGATATTGATGTCATACATATCTCTTCCAATCTGCTCTGAGATCAAGAAAGTGAATGAACGTTGACACGATGACTGTTCCATACCTTGAGTTCATTCGGGATATCAGTGACAAAGGAATTATACATTCACTGTAACACCATTCACGGATTGTAGGATTGAAAGTTGTTCTCCAACTTTCTATTTCACTTGGGTAGCACTAATGTGTGACTAGGCACCGCTCTTTGCTTGTGAAGTCATAAGTGTTATGGACTTTCACTGCCAACGTGAAATGGACCTGTAGGGTCACACACATAGGATTTAACCTGGAAAAGGATTTTTGTCCACAAACAATGTTTATATTGATTACTAAAAGAGTTTAGTAGTTCAATTAAACACTCAATCAATTGATAGCTCAATATGATAATGTTCAAGGTGTCACTACTACAGAAATGGCTTATAAAGTCGGTTTTCAAGGTGTCGGTTGTATACATAAACTGACACATAAACCCTACAGTTTTGGTTTTTAACATAAACCGACATCCAATCTGTGAAGGTCGACCAGACACGGGTACCACTTTTATTAAGTGTCGGTTATTCAATAAACAACCGACACTTAAAATCAACCGCCAAAACTAAAATTCCAGTGAAAAAATTACCTCCAAAATTTGACATATGTTGTTGGTTCTTTAATAAATAACCGACGACTAAAGGGTATGCGCGAGATAGGAATAGTTGTCGGTTGTCTTTTATTTATAAACCGACGAGTATAAAGTAGTATAGTTGTCGGTTTTTGGCAAAGAACTGACACTGTTGGTTTAGTTGTCGGTTGTTTTAAATAACCGACACTTATTGTCAACTTAATAGCTCACCAGCGCGACCGACTCTTCCCCTTTCCCTGTTTCATTCCCGATTTCAGCTGCTCCAGCGATTTGTTGCTCGCCCCCGCTGCTCCGCCACCACCACCGCTCCCTGCCGCTGCTCCCTACCGTCCGTGCTCCGCCAGTGCTGCCACCGCCTGGTGCTTCCGCTAGCTAAAGCTCCTTCTATGCTCCACCAGCTTCCTCTGCAAGGTAACCCTTTTCTCCTCCGCCTTGCTTTTCCCTGACGGCCACCACTTTCGCCCAATCCCCAGCGGAAGCACCACCCCACCCGCCATCCGCCATCTGCCTCCTTAGTGCCAGTAGCCACTCCCGCACCAGCCACCACCACCCCACCCCCAAGCGTCGCTACCCCAGCCCCAACCCCAACCATCGCGGCACCGTTCCAACAGTGCCACCTTCCTCTCTTCTCCTTCCTCCGCCCTTCTTCTTCCTCTACCTCACCCTAGCAGCGCCCGACCTATAGAGCATCCCTAAACTTGATTCCGCAGCCCCCTCAGCCACGAGCAGCACCTAGCTGCGTTTCTAGCCGAGCCCTTTCCACCTGTGCATGAAGCAGGTCTGAACCAGGGGCAGTTCTTCCCAGGAAACACCATGAAAATCGCAGCCTTGAGTTCGGCCTTCAGGCCCAGACCCGAATCTACTTATTTGCATTTTTCATCTACTTATTTGTGTGTCATGCTATTCTGAATTAAGTGTATATTTACTTCATAATTGAATGCTTAAGTAAGTTATAGATATCTTGATGATGAACTGTAATGCACACATGTGACATGCTTGGAATGTAAATGATGAACTGTAATGCACACATGTTTAACTTGTTTCATTGTTGAGTATATTGAGAATCCTAATCACCCTTCTTGCTTAATGATGAACTGTAATGCACACATGTGACATGCTTGGAATGTAAATGATGAACTTTTCCCTAAATTGCCAATCATGCTTTTACAGACATCAATAATCACCCTAACTTGAAGATTAGGATTTATTATATATAATAATGACATCACATGTATTTGTTAACCCTAGACCCTAATCTTGTCCTAATATATACTTGTTTTCTCTTTGATCATAGAATGGATAGATCATGGATGTCCATTCGTAATGTGATGCAAAATAGTTATTGTATCATGCATATCTTAATACTTTTTTCTCTTCTAAGTTTCAAGTCAATTCATCATTACAAGTGATTACATAGATGTTCTAAGGTCGTTTACATAGAAAAACCAAAATGCACACTTGTAGCCATTTTGACTTGAACTTGACCCATTCTAGGGTTTGGATTTTAGATTCTTTTCATGTACCTAATGCCTGTAAACATTCTAGGGTTTGATTTGAACTTGACCCATTCTAGGGTTTGATTTGATTAAACCCTAACATTGATGAAACCCTAACATGTACATATCTATTATTGTGTTTGTTGGCCTAGAAACTCGTCCAAGATTTACTCATTAGGAGTAAATCTTGGATAGTCCCTGGTTTGGGACTGTCTTTGAACACCTAATCTCACTTAGGATGTAAGTGTATAATGTGTATTGGGTTTTCGAGAAAATTTCGGTAGCATTTCCTCGTTTGTTCTCTAAGTACATATGTACTTAGAGAACAACGGGGAAATGCTGCCGAAATTTTTTTGAAAACCCAATACACATTATACACTTACTAGTGAGATTAGGTGTTCAAGGATGGGATAGGTGGTACACATTTATTATATATAAGAATGACATCACATGTGTTTGTTGGTCTATAAAGTGAACAATCTTGGATAGTATACCCTAATCTTGTCCTAATATATACTTGTTTTCTCTTTGATCATAGAATGGATAGATCATGGATGTCCATTCGCAATCGCTGCACCCCAGAGTTTATTTCTGGTCTTGACCAGTTCATTAGATTTGCCGAGGAACATAGGAAACAACCTGGAGATAGGTTCTACTATCCATGTAGGCATTGCGGTAACAACTTGAAAGTCAACACTGGTGACGAAATCAAAACTCATGTCATGTGCAACGGGATTATACAAGGCTATACAGAATGGCACTGGCATGGAGAGATTTCAAACCCAAAACCAGTGGATGTTGATAGCAGTGCTTGCGTGGAAGAAGAAATTGCCTACGATGACGTAGATGTGAATGAGCCAGTTCCAGTAGACATCATTGATGCGATGCTGGATAGTTGTGGGGTTGAGCACACAGATCCACCTCCCACTTTTAGAAACATTGTGCATGATGCTGAGATGCCGTTATACACTGGTTGTACTAAGTTTACGAAGCTTAGCGTTGTGTTGCAATTGTATAAGTTGAAAGCTAACAATAGATGGAGCGACAAAAGCTTCACGTCATTGTTGTCTTTGTTGAAAGAAATGCTTCCTGAAGGAAACGAGCTGCCAATCTCAACATACCAGGTAAAGAAATTGTTGTGCCCAATGGGAATGGATGCCAAGAAGATACATGCATGCCCGAATGATTGTGTATTATTTCAAAAGGACTATGCAGATTTGAAAGATTGTCCAAAATGTGGTGTGTCACGGTATAAATTGACGACTTCAGGGGAGTCCAAAACTGGTTCTTCTGCCAAGGTGATGTGGTATCTACCTATAATATCACAGTTTCAACGTTTTTTTGCCAATCCGATAGATGCGAAGAATTTGAGGTGGCATGCAGATGTTAAGAAAAATAATGATGGGATCCTACGACATGCGTCTGATTCCCCACAGTGGAAGAAGATTGATGTATTGTACCCTGAATTTGGTGAAGAAGTCAGGAATCTAAGACTTGGGCTTTGTACAGACGGGATGAATCCGTACGGGACATTGAGCAGCCAACATAACACTTGGCCAGTCATGCTTGTTATATACAATCTTCCTCCCTGTCTGTGTATGAAAAATAAGTACGTAATGTTGTCGTTGTTGATATCGGGCCCTAAACAACCTGGAAATGACATCGATGTTTATCTTGAACCTCTGATTGATGACTTAAAGAAACTCTGGGGTGAAGGTGTGATGACCTATGATGCTTCACAAAGAGAGACATTTCGTTTGCATGCTATGTTGTTTTGCACTATTAATGACTTTCCAGCATATGGGAATTTGTCTGGATATAGTGTCAAAGGAGCTAAAGCGTGTCCTATATGTGAAGAGAACACTGATTCAACAAGACTAAAACATGGAGGTAAGAATGTATATCTCGGTCATCGAAGGTTTCTTCCAAAATTCCATCCGTATTGTAGGAAGCGCAAAGCATTCAATGGATTGAATGAGGAACATAGTGCACCTAAACCTATACCAGGGGAGGTTGTTTATGAAAGAGTAAAAGACTTTGTCAATGAATTTGGTAAGAGATCACAATGTACTACACGGAGTGACAATTCTTCATTCAAGAAGAAGTCAATATTTTGGGATCTTCCTTATTGGAGTTCTTTGACAGTCAGACATTGTATCGATGTAATGCACGTTGAGAAAAATGTCTGTGATAGCATCATTGGTACTCTGTTAAATATACCAGGCAAGACTAAAGATGGGATAAAATCCAGACTGGACCTACGTGAAATGGGAATAAGGTCAGAATTAACAGAATTACGTGAAATGGGTAATAAAAGAACATACTTACCTCCCGCTTGTTACATGTTGTCTAGAAAGGAGAAGAAAGCTTTTTGTGAATGCTTGGTAAATGTTAAGGTGCCACATGGTTACTCATCCAACATCCGTAGATTGGTATCAATGAAAGATCTGAAGTTGATAGGTCTTAAATCTCATGATTGTCACACTTTAATGCAACAAATATTGCACGTGGCAATTCGATCTATATTGTCAAAGCATGTAAGGTTTGCAATCACCAGACTTTGTTTCTTTTTCAACAGTCTCTGCAGCAAAGTTATTGACCCTGAGACTCTCGATAATTTGCAAAGAGAAGTGGTTGTTACCCTATGTCAGCTTGAGATGTATTTCCCTCCTTCGTTCTTTGATATCATGGTACATCTTGTTGTCCACTTGACTAGGGAAGTGAAAATTTTGGGACCGGTTTTCTTGCATTGGATGTATCCCTTTGAACGATACATGAGCGTTTTTAAAGGTGATGTTCGAAACCGTTATCGGCCTGAAGGGAGTATTATTGAAGGTTATGTGGCGAGAGAGGTTATGGATTTCTGCAATTACTTTCTCAGTGGTAATGACACTCCTGATAATGACAAGAATATTGACGAGCTATTTGGCAAAGGAATTTTTGGGATCACGTGTGAAAGTAATCAGCCGTGAGCAGTTGGAACAAGGTCATTTGTATATTTTACACAACATGGACGAAGTGAACGTTTATATCGAGGAACATACCAATTTCATCAAAAGACAATATCCTCGAGCCAATACAATGTGGCTTGCTAGAGAGCATAACAAGACTTTTATTAAGTGGTTTGAAGATAAAGTCTTACATCAACTATCTCAAACACCAGATGCTAATACTGAAACTATCAAATGCCTCGCCTTTAAACCAAAGTTGACTGTTATGTCTTATGAAGGGTATGACACTAATGTATTCACATATTACACAAAGATCCAAGATGATAAGAGTGTCGTCCAAAACAGTGGGGTCACCCTTCAAGCATCGACTATGTTTTTTGCAAGTGCAATGGATAAGAGTCCACATGAAGCTAAAATGTCATATTACGGTGTCATTGAAGTGATATGGGGATTTGACTACATAGATTTCAGAGTTCCGCTCTTCAAATGTAATTGGGTTGATAACACCAAAGGAGTTATAGTGGATGAATTGGGTTTCACTTTAGTGAACTTTGAAAAGATTGGCCAGAAGGCTGAACCATTCATATTGGCATCACAGGAGAAACAAGTATTTTATATCGATGATCCTGCAAATGATAAATGGTTGGTTGTTCTTCATGGTAAAAGACAGTTCATTGAAGATCCTATAGATGAAGAACAGTACTATGATAAGTATGATGAATCCAGTCCATTCTCAGTTGGGTTGCCAACACTAGCAAATATTGAAGCTAATGATGACTTGTATGTGCGCGGAGATCACAATGAAGGATTGTTAATTGATAAAAAATCGCAATATTAGAGGTTTGTTTTGTTTTATACGTTTTTATTTTTCTGAATATGTGAACTTTTGAATTACAAAAATACTGAAAATTTAATGTGAATTACTTTATAATGTGAGCTTTACAATTTGAATGTGAATTACTTTATAATGTGAATTACTTTATAATGTGATCTTTACAATTTGAATGTGAATTACTTTACAATGTGAACTTTACAATTTGAATGTGAATTTGCAGATGGCTGACCATTCTGATGACCGTGCTGATGATTACCGTGAGGGTGAGGACATCAATGCGCCGCCTCACAATGTAAGTTTTAAAAAAATATCATATATTTATATCTATATGTCCATTTATAGTTATATCTTGTAAATGTGTTTATTTTGTCAAATTTTAGGTTTATGATGCACAGGTACCACCTGAAGAACTTGATGCACTTGATCAGCAACACCAAAAAGTTGACAAGAGAAGGGGCATCACTATGATGAAGAAGTTAATTGCGCAAAAGGGCAATGGACCCAAACTTGTTGTAGATTTTGATAATGCAGGAAATGCATGTGGTGTGAATCGTAATTCATTTGTTTCATATCTTGGGTTTGTTACTCGTAGCCATTGCGATTGTCGCTTAGATTCTTGGCATAACATTTCTAAGGAGAAGAAAGACACAATATGAAGGGATTTATGCGTGAGTTATTATTAATTTGCAATTCTATTTTGTAGATTACTAAATTTTTGGATACTAGTTAATAGAAATTCTATTTTGCAGAGTATATTTGAATTGGATGAAAAGCTGCATCGTAAATACGTGATGCAACGCTGTGGGAGAGTCCTAAGGAACTATAGGACAAATATCACACGAGAATACATAAAAGAAGCTGACAAGAGGAAGAAGACAGCCACTGAACAGTGGAACTTCCTCGACAAAGAAGAATGGGAGGCGTTCGTCGCTTCAAGACAAACTGAAGAATTCAAGGTATTAGGCGTCTGTCTCAATCTCATTATTAATATATGTTGTATTCACCTATTCAAGATTAACATTTAGTGTTACTAACCAAATAATTAATGTGCATACTAACTAGGCCCTCAGTGATGCATAAAGATCAAGGCGTGCGATGAATGTGCACGACCACACAATGGGTCCAAGAGGATATGCAGGCGTTTGCCAAAGACTACAGTTTGAGGCTACTGCTCAGTCTGCTGCTACTCAGGAGTCATCTACCATAGGTAGCACACCTCTGCCTCGCCATAATGTCTGGATAGCTGGGAGGCAAAATAAGAAGGGAGAAATAACGAAGGCCACAACTGCCGAGGCGGCTGCAAAAATGGTAAAATACAACTCTTACAACAATCATTCAAATATTGATTATTTGTGTTGTTTACTTAATTACAAATTTTTGTTTTGGCGATTAGCGGGAGCTGCACGAGCTAAGGAAACAAGGCAAGTTCATCCCTGAAGGAACAAGGGATGAATTGACAGTTGCTCTGGGTAACCCAGAGCATCTTGGACGTGTTAGGGCTACAGGCGCAGGTGTGGGCATCAAAGCTTTTTTTGGGCCATCTCAGCGCAAACATGTCCAAAAAGTGGGACTTTCACAAGAAGAGGTAACATATTCTTTCTTGATAATGTTACTTTAAAAGAGAATTCAATAATCAGAAGCTAACATTTATTTTATCCATGTATAGGTCGATAAGATATTTGAGAGGAAACTCCAATAAGCAATGAAAACCTGGCAGTCATCTCAGATTGCACCTCAGCAGACAGTACCTATAGCTCCTACTGCAGGCTCTACTCCTACTGCAGAGGTTGGGAGTAATCATGTAGAACCACCACCTAGCACATCCGCTGTAAGTATTTTTATGACATAGTAACTAGTTTTTTAATTCAAGATGATATGTATATATGCAATTGTAGTCGTTTCAAAAAAAGATGATATGTATATATGTATATAACATTCTTTACACAAAATTTTGTAGGGGTTGAAGCGATGACGTCTAAAAAGTAATGAATATGTCGTTGCAGAGGCGTCGGCTTACCCATCCCTACCAGGGGAACAGTTTCACAGGTCTCCATTACCAGCTGGTTGGCTTCGTGTGAGCCCAGTACATGTATTGCAAGGATGGGCGGATCTTCCATTGCCATATGCCCACCCAGATTGTGAAACGCTTGGTGAGGCAGAAGGCGAAGTGATATTGTGGCGAAAATCGGATGTCCTCTTTACTGAAACTGTATGATAAATTTACATTATGTTAAATTGTTAGTGTGTGTATATGATGTCAGTTGATCTTAAATTATATATATATATATGTACAGGTTAAAAAGAAGACACCCACATCATCTAGGCCTCCACTTCCTCCTCCTACATTACCTAGTTGGGTTCCACATGACCTACCTGTCCCGTTAGGTCCTAACTGTAGGGGTATGGCAATATGGTTAGGCGAACATGATATAAACTGCCCTATAATTGTTTCTTCTGATTCAGATTCTATAGGCCAGGCATACGAAACCAAACTATTTATACAAGATATTTTGGAGTTGTTTAGATATGCTTGGCTAAATACATCTGTGATAGAGCTATGGATAAGGTGAGATCTTCTTTATACATCCATATAACTTGTGTATGATCTGGTGATCTGGTTTCTTATTTATTAATGCATGTGTAATTAATACATATTTTGCAGCTACTTAGACAACATATGTGCAGATTTTGGATTCGAACATGTAGGCTTTTTTATTCCATCTTTGATTAGTCTAGTAGCTAAAGACCCTACATCAGTTCAACAATACTACTGTGAGGCTTTTACAAATTTTGCTGTAAATAAGAAGATGGTGATAATGGCTCCATTCAATGTAAAGTAAGTTTACTTTACTTATTATAATTTGGACTTAAGAAAATTACATTTTTATTGTGGATTTTGAGTTATTAATTTTTAACTTTTTTTACCTCTAGTGGTAAGCATTGGGAGTTACTGGTTATTCTCCCCGAGACGTTCACTGTCTATTATCTAGATCCTAAGGGGAGTAAATTGAATACAAGATTTGGACACATAATGAAAATGGCATTATTCCGGTGAGAAATATTTCATTTTCATATCGGTTAACATATGTTATTACATTACTATTTAATTGCAATGTTCTGTGTTACATTAACATGTAGGGGTTTTGATGAGTTCAAAAAGGCTGGAGGAAAGGTCCCCACGAAAAAGAACCAGCCAATAATTTGGAAGAACGTGAAAGTAAGTTCCCGACTGCAATATATGTATATATTATTTATGTGAACAATGCTTAACTAATTGTATTTTTTAATATTTTTTATGTTTGAATTTATAGTGTGCTACACAAGACAACGGATGGGCATGTGGATACTATGTCATGAGATATATGCACATGATTATCAAACATGCCGCACTGGATATCGAGTGTATTGCTACGGTATTATATAGTCTCATTAGATAATATGATCGAAATATATCAATCTTATTTATAGCTCATTAATTATATATATACATCACTCTTTGCATGTGTTTAAAACTGACCCCACTACAGGAGAGGACTTACCAGATGTACATGCTTCCTATACGATGGGAGAATTAAATGAAGTAAGAGAAGAATGGGCAACGGCCATACAAATAGTGGGGGTTTTAAAATATAATTGGGATGATGATAGCGAATAATGACTAAACAATGATATTTTGTAAATGAATTTCTGAATTATAATATATGTGTGAATGTTTCTACATGTCTAGATGTTTCTACATGTGTCTGAGTGAAAATGAATGAAAGTGTTGGTTGCTATATGAATGTTTCTACATGTTTCTACATGTGTGAATGTGAAATGAATGGAACTACAAATTGCTAGCTACATGAATGTTTCTAAATGTGTGATATAAAATGGAACTGCAAGTTGCATTGCTAAATGCATGTGTGAATATATATATTTTTGTTGTTAATTTTGCAGGTTTGTGGCCTGTTGTTGGGTGATATCAATGGATGTCGTAAAACCTGCAGTTCAGTTAACTGAACTGCATGTTTCTCATCCTGCGACCAGCCACTGCAGGTCTGCAGACTGACAAAAAAAAAACAATAGGCGTCGGTTGTTTGTATAAAACCGACACACAAAGTTATAGTGTCAGTTTTTATAAAAATACCGACGCCTATTTCCTGTGGCGCGAAGATATATGGTGTTGGTTTCTTACTACAAACCGACACTGATAGTGCCCAAGCTGGTGCCAATAATAGGCGTCGGTATTTGTATAAAACCGACACATAAAGTTATAGTGTCGATTGTATATAAATAACCGACGCTTATTCCTTTTGTGCGAAGATATATTTTGTCGGTTTTTGACTTATAACCGACACTGATAGTGCCCAAGCTGGCGCCCTTTCTGTGGCACGAAGGTTTATGGTGTCGGTTTCTTATCTAATAACCGACACTTATAGTCCCCTGATGGCACATTTTCGGTCACGCGCGAAGAGTTTGGGTGTCGGTTCAGGAACCGACGCGTAATGGGTGACCTTTTAGTGTCGCCCACATAGGTGTCGCTTAGAAACCGACACCAAAGGCATTAAATAACCGACACTAAAGGTAGGTTCTGTAGTAGTGTGTTGGACTGATTGATTAGAGTATGGGACTGATTGAAACTACAATTGACTGTTTCTGCACAATCTGCACTCCCAACCGATCGGCTCATGTGATGAACCGATCGGCTCATGTTGTGAGTCGATTGGCTCAGGGACAGGGTGAAACGATTGCTCCAAGTGTTGAAATGATCGGTTCAACTGATGCAACCGAGCAAGTTGGGAAAGTAGGATTGGTGAGAATTTTCCTTTTGTTTCACTTGCCCAATTTGATTGGAACAAGGATTGGTGTTTGATACCAATTAGAAACAAAAGAGAAAAAGTCAATCGAGAACTGACCAGGGCCATGAACCGACTGGTTCAGAAGTGAACCGACCGGTTGAGGTGTCCCAACCGATCGGTTGAGGTGTCAACCGATCGACTCAGGTCCCCAACCGACCATTTCATAAATGAAACGATCGATTCAGGTCACACAGTTGGTTGTTTTTGTGGAAAATCTCGAACCCTTCTACTCCTGCTTTAGTCCCGCATTGCCCGGGACGGAGAACCCTGTCCCATGACCCTCCTATATATATAGGGGTATTGGGGGCTTCTCAAAGAACAACACAGTGCAACCAGTTGCTCTGTAAAGTTGTCATTCTCTCTGGTTTTGGTAACCGAGAGATCCCGAGCAAGTGCTACCCGATAAGGGAGGCACAACAAGGGAAAGACAACTGCAGAAAGTGACTGGTGGCAGGAGAGTGTGTCAGCGACTAGTACGCTGATAGGAGGGTGAGACTCCTTCCAATTCCTTGTGGGACAAGGAGATTGGAGTTCCAGGTGGTCTGTGTGGACTACTTCAGAGGGAGGAGATTTTGAACACTCGGAGGACAACTGTCAATCCTGACAGTCCCGGTGAGACCAAGAGTTGTCAGTCCCGATGCGACCAGGAGCTACACAGACACCGTCCAAGATCAGAGATGAGAACTGCACAAGGCGTGAGGTATTGTCTCCGAGCAAGCCTCAGGAAAAGGTATGATTCCACAAACCATCCCTTTCCTATTGTATAGACATTGATGTGTTTCCTTGTTCTGGGTTTGGGGGAGAAATTTTTTGTTTCCGCTGCCTTCTCTGCCTCCCCTAAAACCCAACAGAGACATGATGAGTCTGAGTTCATTATCAGAAATACTCCTGCATGCAGCAAGGTCAAAATTCGGGAATGTCAGCGTTATTTCAAAAAGAGGTGGGGGATCTGTTGATGATAGCTCGTGTTAGTAGATCTATGTCCCCCTTATCTTCTGCCATATCAAAAGTGTAAGGATCCCATTGATGTTTTTATGGGACTGTGGAGGTCTGTTGTTGTTGTTGCTCCAACTCCTTTAGGATTTGTCTGAATGGTTTCTTTTGAGGACGTTGGATGATAGAGAATAGGTAGTGGGGTATGTCATCATGTTCCATTGTCGGGTCCTTGAAGAACCTTCTATCACAAATGAGCTCCATGGCGTATCGTCCCCGTAAAGTATGCATATCTTCTATAGCTAGCTTGGTAAAGGGGATATTTCTGTTGAGCGCTTCAATGAATATGATTGTACAGAGAGTGCAGTCTCCTGAGTCTTCTACCACCTAAATGGCTGGGTTGATGATTCTGAACCATGGTTGGTTCCAACCATGTGTGAAAGATGGGAAGGTGGCCCATATGAATTTGAGAAGACGGAAGATGCATCACGCTTCTTGACTTCTGAACTGACAAAGTTAATGTTTCCTGCCTTAAGCTCACTGGCATAGAAATTTTACACCTTGGTGTCATGGGCCTCGATGTCAAAAATCATAAGGAGCCAGTGGCCGGATACTTTGAAAGGCACTTTGATGTAGCGTGCCTTTTTCACGAGACCCGTTTGCAACCGATTGATGGACTTTGCCTGTAAGTCCTTGTGTAATAAGGATAATGTTAAAGCAGGTGAGGCATTGAAAACTGGATGCATTTTCTTCGGGCTCCAAAATTCCTCTATAGAGTTGGAAAGTAGGACAGAGAATTGGTCTGCATAGGACAATGTTACATTGTCATTATTTTCAGGGGCACAGTGGTCTTCAGAATATTTTCTACCACCCTCCCTGTGGATCCACTGTCTCCCCTTTTTGTATTATCTACTCCTCGATTGGTGCCCTCTCCAGCATTACCTAGGTCGTCCGATTGGTCGTCTGAAGAGTTGTCAGCGTTGGAGTCAGTTGAGGAATCAAAATCATCATCGTCGTTGTCGTCATCTTCTTCATCTTCGTCATTCGCCACTTTGTCTTTCTTCTTCTTAGTTGCTGCTTTCTTGCAACACCGGTGGATGACTTGTAATTCTTCAAGTGCCACTTATATGTGCTCGTGGGTTTCGAGCAGTGCGTCGTGGCTTTCCTTGAGATCTGTGTATCTTGCTTCAGCGGAGAGGAGTCGTGATGTTAGATCAGTCACTTTTGTTTGTAGATGATCTAAAGCGTTGTTTACATGCTCCTCCTGGAAGCGGATGAGTTGTGTGAGACTACTTTCTATGTGATCCTTACGCGTGCTCATTGCAACTTGTTGCTGTTGAAGCTCGTAAAGGGTCGCAGGAAATGGTTGCATTTGGTTGGTAACCTAGTCGACTTGTTGGACTAACGTTTCTTGCTATCTTTTCATACTAAGCATTAACTCTGGCAGGGTTTGCAAGCGACCGTCAACGAGGTTGACTTGCTGGACCGCTGCTTCCTGTCGTTGTTGAATGCCTATGAGGAGGCTCGGTAAGGCGTGGGTCTGCTCGTCGAGCTTGGATACCTATGTAGCAAGTCCCTGCACACAAGAAAAAATAGATTGTAAGATGTTAGAAGCATTGGTGAGGAGGGTTCGAATAGCGTCAAATTGACATCTGAATGCCTCACTGACTTGTGAAAAGGGGACCCCAGTGGTGGATGGGTGTGGTGGCTGGGGTCTAGGTGGTAGGGTGGTGGTTCCATGTGAGAGAGACACCAATTGGTGGACCCGTGAATTGCATGGTGATTGTAGAAGGAGGCACCAGCGGTATCGGGGTGGTGGCAAATGAGAAAGGTGGCGACATCCCAGATATGAAAGGTGGAACTGAGAATGCCAGGGGGGAGGTGTTGAAAGTGAAGGTGAGATCGGGCGTTGAGGTGAAAATTGGCTCACCCGTGGGGAAAGGGAGGGGATCAGATGATGTGAGTAGAGTTGTAGCTGTGGTGAATGGAATGGTGGTGGGTATCATTGTGGAAAAAGGTGGAAGAGTGGTGTGGTGGTGGATGGTGGTGGATGGTGGAAAGGTGGAAAATAAAGGGGTGGTGGAAGATAGAGGTCTTGACCGCTCTATCCCTAGGGTGGCGGGAGTGGATGTAGAGGTGATCCCAATATCCAGACCCAAGATCAAGGGGTCTGATGTTGGATTCACAAAGGTTTCTACATGGGGGTGCTCTACCTCTGGGGTGATCTTGGATGTGGGCTTCCCAGTCTATTGTTGCTTATGTGTTTGCAGTTTGGACGACCGCACCACTAGTATTTTCTTTGGTTGTGTTACGGGAGCAGTGACATTGTGCTCTGTTCACTCTTCTATTGCTTGTTTCCCCTTCCCTTTCATAGAGACTAGTAGAGTAGCCAGTTCCGCTATGTCTTAATCATGCAATATGAAAGAAAACATCATCCCTAAACCCTAAACCCTATCCCATGAGGGATAGGGTAATCCCTAGTTTGAGAGGGGATTACATAAGATATTAGGATCCGCATCCAGAAATTAAACATGAGTGCATAAATAAAGCCACTTATGTATGTCGCATAAGAGCTTAAGATGGGTGGAGTAGGGTCACATACATCATACCATCACAAAGGGGATTGGTCTTAGCCAATTGGGCCACAACCTAACACAATATTTACTAATTAATAAATAGATTTTAATGCATAAATGATCACATTCAAACATTTAATTAGGGTATAACATATAAAGCAAACTAGGGAAATATCATGCACTTTAGGACATAACGGTCAACAAGTGCTCAAGGGAGCACATGGGGTTGGCATTGTGCAATTGAGGAGTATATGTCTATTGATTTTAAGTTATTATTGTCTTTCATGTCATCCATTAGCATAATTAGTGAAGAGGTACTAAGTCATCAATAAGATCCAACAATAAACCACGTTCATAAAATTAGAGTATCAAAAGTTCAAGAAGAGGTATCATGGTTTCCAATAGGTGCAAAAGTGAATTTTTTTACTGATTTGATGATTAGGAAGTAGTTGGAGCAATAAAGAACCAACCTTTAACATAATAGTGAATGAAATATGTTAAGAAGACCAACAAAGACAATTTTTGAAAAATCAGAAAATGAAGAGTATTTTAAGGTCGTGAAACCATCGTAGGTTGTGAATCTTTTTGCGATGACCAATATGTTATATCGATTTGAAATTTCTAGACTTAGGACCTAACTATTACTATTTTTGGAAGATTTGAAGGGGAAATGGGATTTCTCTCAAGTTTTACCTTGCTGGCCAATGGTCCACTGCCACGTGGTGCCAAATGGGATCTGTGTGAATTTGGTAGCCTCTCTCTCCCACACCTTGGTCACTCTCAAATAGTCATCACGATTAGTGATTGCACTCTATCACCTTCCTCCACATCAAGCCAACACACGATCGCGGTTGTCGTGATGTATTTGAAAGATGTAGAGGGATAGTCAATAGAGATTTTTGGAACTTTATAAAATTAATTGAAATAATTAAACCACTCAACTAAAGAAGGAGGGGGAAACAAGGAAGAGACAAGGATGTACAGTGGTTCCTACCTTTGAAGACAAATGTAGTCCATTGATGGAGCCTCCACTTGTGTGGATTTGCGTGCACCACTAAAAATCCTAGAGATAGTAGATCTCAAAGTTTAGCCTTGCGTGTGCTATAATACGATCTCCACCCACGTACGCTAAGGTATGTGGAAGTCTTATCGTGGTATAGTTGAGGGTCGAATCCATAAGAAAACGATCTTGTAAAGGATTAACAAGATGGAAAACATTATGATTCCACTTATCTACATAAGAGTTGATATTTAGATCGAAGAGTTGATTTGATGATATAAACAAAAATGCAAAGTAAACTAAATAGAAGGAAAGTAAACTTAAGATTGTAAAAATTATTTGGAAACCACTAAGATGTGATCGAATTTTCACCACCACTACGCAAGGATCATAATATGCATCACAATAACATGGCTTGCAATAAGAGTCTAAACAGTTAGTATCTTTTTAGATTTAGCCTCCTTTCTGATAGTTAACTATGAGAAACGTGGGAGTATTGCAATGCCAGCCATCCCCAAATGAATGGTCACTTACTTTGCATCACTCCCTTCACAAAGTGTTTTCCTCAACCTATCAAGGTTGTACTTTCAAACATCAACTGATTCCATTTCATAGTATGAAAGTAGAACAATGGAGGTGAGTTTACTCCACTCCTTAAAAATCATTCCTAGATACCAAAATAGATATATGGTGATTACATACACCACGAACCAACATTCAATCGAAAGTCAAATCTAAAAGGAGAAACGTAGACAATTTGCATTAGAAGATAATAGGTAACACAGATTGGAGATCAAGCAACTACCATTCATTAAATGATTGATGTTGAACTGAAAAGATAGTATTTTTATTGCAAACTTATGAATTACATGCATGGGATGAAAACGTGGGTAGCGAGGTTACTCCCTGCACCCTAGTATATGGAACTACTCGCTCATGACAAGAAAAAAGAAGGAGATAGGAGAAGAGAAGGAAAGCATCATCTCCACATAGGAGGGAGGAAGGTCGACCCCTTGGAGTAGATAACAACTATCTTCACACCACGTGGTTTCCTTGGTGATGAATCCTTAACTTCCCACCTTCAATGTCGATGAGAGAGAAAGTAAGCTTATGGATAGAGTGTGGATCTTAGACCGGCAGCCTTAGGGTGAAGGATGAAGGATGAAATAGCTCTGGAACAAATGAGGTAGCCTTTGGGCATCTAAGCCTTTGATCCCCAAATGAGGACCCCTTGAATCCTATTTATAGGCTCCAAGAGGGTCTTGAACGGTCTTAGGATCATTTGGATCTTAACGGTTTAGAGACCGTTTGGCCTTCACTCGGTCTTAGGACAGTTAGGACTTGCTCAGTCTTGGACCGCTTGGGTTTTTCTCGGTCTTGAGACTATTTAAGCTTTTCTCGGTCTTGGGACCACTAGGGATTTACACGATCTTGAGAGCACTAGGGATTTTCTCAGTCTTGAGACCGGTATCGTCCTCTCAGTCTTGGGATCAGTTGTCTCTTCACGGTTTGGAGACTGGTATCATCCTCTCAGGCTTGGGACCGGTTGGACCTTCACTCGATCTAAGAACTGATGGATCTTCATTCGATCTTGGGACCATTTGGGTCCTCACAATCTTGGGACTGGTTGGACCTTCACGGTCTTGGGACCGTTATGGTTGAGACTTTTGTGATTTTTTTTGGGTTTTTCTGTAAGAAGAAAAGAGAAATATCAATCTATTGGTGTATTCACAAAAAAGCCAGAGAGTTAAGTATTTAATCTAATTTTATTTAAGAAAGAGTATGGAAAACTAAAAAAATTAGTAAGATAACATCACAAAATGGGAGGTTATCACCCCCCTAACTTAGAGTCTAGCTTGTCTTCAAGCTAGAGAGAGCTAAGGCATGTAGTGGCGAGGCGATTTTATATTGTAAATATTTCTATACTCTTGCTTCAGTTCTATACCTGAGATCCCTTTGGGTTTTTAGTCGAGGCTTCTGCTTTCCCTGACTCTTTCAGGCATCGGGAGTTGCGTGGTCCTCCGGTGTCTTCCATGTCATGTAACTCGCATTGGGACCACCATTTCCTTGACCGTATAATGTGCATGTCTTCGACTCTAAGTCACTTTTATACTTCTTTAAAAATCCTACTGGAAGCTAAAAAAAGGTATGAGGGTTGGCTGAAGGCTGGTGTGTAACTCCCCCTTCGAAGGGGGGAGGGTTTATCTAAACTTTTAGGGTCTCACTACTGGGCGCGATACATCTGCCTTTGTGAAGGCAGCTGAATGTACCATCCGGGCAAGACCTTTGTCAGCTTTTTCATATATTTGGAGACCTTAAGATCTCACTACCAGGCAAAACACATCTTCCTTTGTAAGGGTAGATGAATGTACCGGTCGGGCAAGACATTTATTGACTTTTCATATAGGTATTTATGCATGGCACAACTCTCATGTTTTTATTCAACACTCAGGATTTTATTCATATGCTCACTGGCTTAGGAATTGGGTATTTAGGTATTTTATTTGGGCTTCCAAGCCTCTTTTTGAAAAGAAGATTATCATTCCCTAGAGTTTCGAAACATGCACTTGTTTCAGTTTCGTACTCAGCGGTCCACTTGTGAGGTTCCTTGATTTGGGTTTTACCTAGTTCCCTTCCGACCTTGAGAGCGTTTGGCTTACTTCGACCACGGTTTTTACCTATGTAGAGTTGAAGCAAAAGCATAGATATCGATGGTGGAGGTGATTTATTAATTCTACATTACATGCCTAAATGATACTATGTAAGTGCTTCTGAGGACTACTTTGTCTCTAACTTAGATAGGGGTGTCCCCTTACCAAGGAGAATGTTGTCTTATGTACAAAAGTCATTATATCAAAGAAATTATCAGAAAATCTAAATGTTTGTGTGAAAGAACAAAAGTAAATGAAAAGGTAGAAGAGAAAAGAAGGTTTGAATATAATACCTCTTCCCTTTCCCAGTGTACTCCCCCCCAACTTATCACTCACTCTATCCTCAGAGTGTCAAGGTGGTAGGTTGAGAAGTACATGGACAAGGGTGTCATGGTTCTGTTAAACCCTTGTTAGCTCCATGAGAATGGAGCAGATTGGCGGTGAACTTTCCCCGGAGTGCGTGATAGTCCACATCTGTGATGTCCTAAACGCATTTGTCAAGAACGGTGAGGGTATACATCCAGTAAAGGACGTGGAATCTGCAGTCGTGAGATTCTCTAATTTGTTGGGGACATCTGTGGTATAAGGCCAGGCACTTAAAATGTGCTCTATTGTATGCCTTTGTGTGCTCGCCTAGAAGCTCGTGTAGTCATTCAACGTAGTCCTTTGACGCTTCCTTCGTGTGAATCTTTTCTATGATGTCATACTATCTCTGGTTCGGATTGATCTAGATATCGAAACTATTGTAGATAGTTGTAGTTTTATTATGTAAATTTGTTGCCAGGATCATCGAATGCTCAAAGTGAAGGAATGGAAATAGGATGAACTTTGGAGTCGTATGTTTAAGGTATGAAATAAGAGATTCTATGGTTTCAAAGTTCTTTGATTCAAGAAAATCATCCTTCAGGTATGCTGACGCCATGTAAACCATAGGTAAGTCCCATGCTAAAAGATATTGGTAGGCAACCATCACACTCACGGACATTGAACCTTTACTTGGACGGTGTCACAGAGTGCATCGGCCATTACAAGAATATTCCCTTCAAGGAAAACAAGCTCGTCATTCTCTTCATATATCCGAGACATGATGAGTTTGAGTTCATTATCAAAAAGACTCTTGCATGCATCAAGGTTAAAATTCGGGAATGTCAGTGTTATTTCAAAATGAGGCACCATATCTTTGGGGGATCTGTTGATGATAGCTCTTGTTAGTAGATCTATGTGCCCCTTATCTTCTACCATATCAAAAGTGTAAGGATCCCATTGATGTTTTTATGGGACTGTGGAGGTCTGTTGTTGTTGTTGCTCCAACTCCTTTAGGATTTGTCTGAATGGTTTCTTTTGAGGATGTTGGATGAAAGAGAATAGACACTGGGGTATGTCATCATGTTCCATTGTTGGGTCCTTGAATAACCTTCTATCACAAATGAGCTCCATGGCATATCGTCCCCATAAAGTATGCATATCTTCTGTAGCTAGCTTGGTAAAGGGGGTATTTCTGTTGAGCGCTTCATTGAATCTGATTGTAAAGAGAGTGCAGTCTCCTGAGTCTTCTAGCACCTAAACGTCTAGGTTGATGATTCTGAACCATGGTTGGTTCCATCCATGTGTGAAAGATGGGAAGGTGGCCCATATGATTTTGAGAAGCCGGAAGGGAATGCATCACGCTTCTTTGACTTCTGAACTGACAAAGTTAATGTTTCCTGCCTAAGCTCACTGGCACAGAAATTGTACACCTTAGCGTCGTGGGCCTCAGTGTCAAAAATCATTAGGAGTAGGGCTGGTAAAACCTGACCCGACCCGCTCGACCTGACCCGACCCGACTAAAGCGGGTTCGGGTCTTGATTTTTTCAACCCAACCAGAAATGAACCGAACCCGAAAAACCCGAAATTATTTGCGGGACGGGTCCAGATTTGCAATTCTCGACCCGCAAAACCCGCTCGACCCGAAATTATATCGTTGTATGTATATATATTTTTCCATATTCTAGCCATATAAATTTTTGACACATACAAACATAAATTTGTGATAGTTTATATAATTCTTTGCTTGTAAAATGATAATTAGTTAGCAAATTCTGCAGCAATTTCGGGTCTAGTGGGTTTGAATTTTTGGGTTTTTCGGGTTTGCATTTTTGGGTTTTTTAGGATTGCATATTATATAATATTTTCGGGTCCATGAGGTTCATCAGGTCAAACCCGCAAATATGAATTTCGGGTTTGGGTCAAGCAGGTATGACCCGTAATTATTTTCGGGTCGGGTTCGGGTCGAGTATATTTGATCTGACCCGAATTTCCTCAGCCTGCACAATCAGGTCTTGTTCTTCGTTGAGGAGGGCCCGTTTCCTGTCTTCCATAGCTCGAATGCGGTCCCGTAAAAATGGCATCCTTCTTGCCAACACCTCCAGATCAATAGGAGGCAGGTGCTCCCAGAACAGACCAAGCGTTTGCTCACATTGGAGCTTCTGGTTTTCTGCCAGACGGACTTCGTTCTGAATTGTCGCCAGTCTTTCGGAAATGTTAGCCATAGCCATTAAGTTTTACTTAAAGTTTTTCTTTCATATCTTTTTTTATTGATTTCTTTTATCTTTGTTCCTTACAAAAGATATCAGAATTAGTTAATCGGAGATAATAACAATTCATAAGAATAAAAAAATAAAAAATTTGAGAAAATGGAAGTTATAAATATAAATAATGGAACCCCCCTCCCTCGTCCTCCGCGATCTTCTCTGCGCAACAACCAGAAGCAACAACCACGCCGCTGCCAGCAACCGCAAGGGAGAGAGCAGCGATAGCGAGTTGATCCCTACGCATTTCACCGCAAATTCCCCCACCCCAGAAAGACAAATCAGGAAAGGCTTGCTCTATCACCCATGGGGGCCAAATAGACGCTTTTTCGATAAATATGAGACATTTAAGTCGTACAAGTAAAGAGATCTATTCATTGATAAGAAAAAGAAAAAACGTTGTGAATTCGGGCCTTTCCGGTTCAGTTCAATTAGGACCGTAGTTCCTGACCTTTCTACGCGAATCAAGATCGAGAAAAGGAAGTTTTCCAATCATTGACTCAAACCCATTGTCGAATCCTACTCAGCGGAATAGGGAGGTACTTATGTTATGGAGGAACGGGCGGGTCTGGTCTTTCACAAGAAAATGATAGATGGAGCTGCCATTAAACAACTTTCCCGCAGGGGGATAGTTCGGAATGGCATATACATCACACATCCTGGATCAAGTAAAGACTCTGGGTTTCTCTCGGGTCCAGTCTTGGCTTGCGTCTCCCCGAGTCCACATCATTTCATAGTGTCGTCGATTCCTTGGCCCTCTGTTCAAGTACCTCTTCTTCTACTCGAGCCTCGGCAGAGCTGATCTCATTTGTATTTGGATGAATTATAAACTTTCATATTGCACCGGAAAAGATTTGACTATTCCTTACCGAGACAACATAAACTCTTCAACGGATCCTCCTTTTTTCAACGAAAATGGATCTTGTGGAATCATATTGAATATTTGACGATACATTCCGTACCTTGCTAAAAAACGGGTTTAGGTTCAATCAACTAAGCTTAGGTCCATCAATCAATCTCTCATAAACCCCGTTTGCTGAATCTATATGGGGCCTTGTGTTAGGCCTGTGTAGGCTATCTTTCACCTATGGTTTCACCCAAACTTGAAACTCTCTGCCCTCTGCTCGGCAACACAATTCCCATGCTCACAGCCAGTTGACCCGAAATAGGACCCGCTCAACCCGGACCCGATTTCCATCCCTAATAAGGAGCCAGTGGCCAGAAACTTTAAAAGGCACTGTGATGTAACGTGCCTTTTTTGCGAGACCCGTTTGCAGCCGCTTGATGGACTTTGCCTGTAAGTCCTTGTGTAATAAGGATAATGCTAAAGTAGGTGAGGCATTGAAAATTGGATGCATTTTCTTCGGGCTCCGAAATTCCTCTATAGAGTTGGAAAGTAGGACACAGAGAACTGGTCTGCATAGGACAATGTTACATTGTCATTATTTTCAAGGGCACAGTGATCTTCAGAATCTTTGCTACCACCCTCCCTGTGGTCTCCACTGTCTCCCCTTTTGTATTATCTACTCCTCGATTGGTGCCCTCTCCAGCATTACCTGGGTCATCCGGTTGGTCGTCTGAAGAGTTGTCAGTGTTGGAGTCAGCTGAGGAATCAAAATCATCATCGTCGTTGTTGTCATCTTCCTCATCTTTGTCATTTGCCTCTTTGTCTTTGTTCTTCTTAGTTGCAACTTTCTTGCAACGCCGGTGGATGGGTTATAATTATTCAAGTGCCACTTATACGTGCTCGTGGGTTTCGAGCAGTGCGTCGTGGCTTTCCTTGAGATCTGTGTATCTTGCTTCAGCGGAGAGGAGTCGTGCTGTCAGATCAGTCAATTTTATTTGTAGCTGATCTAAAGCATTGTTTTCATGCTCCTCCTGGCGACGGATGAGTTGTGTGAGACTACTTTCTATGTGATCCATACGCGTGCTCATTGCAACTTGTTGCTGTTGAAGCTCGTGAAGGGTCGCATGAAATGGTTGCATTTGCTTGGTAACCTAGTCGACTTGTTGGACTAACGTTTCTTGCTATCTTTTCATACTAAGCATTAACTCTGGCAGGGTTTCCAAGCGATCATCAATGAGGTTGACTTGCTGGACCGCTGCTTCCTGTCGTTGTTGAATGCCTGTGAGGAGGTCCGGTAAGGCATGAGTCTGCTCGTCGAGCTTGGATACCTGTGTAGAAAGTCCCTGCACACAAGAAAAAATAGATTGTAAGATGTTACAAGCCTTCGATGAGGAGGGTTCGAATAGCGTCAAATTGACATCTGAATGCCTCACTGACTTGTGAAAAGGGGACCCCAGTGGTGGATGGGTGTGGTGGCTGGGGTCCAGGTGGAAGGGTGGTGGTGCCATGTGAGAGAGACACCAATTGGTGGACCCGTGAATTGCATGGTGACTGTAGAAGGAGGCACCAGAGGTATCGGGGTGGTGGTGGATGAGAAAGGTGGCGACATCCCAGATATGAAAGGTGGAACTGAGAATGCCAGGGGGAAGGTGGTGGAAGTGAAGGTGAGATCGGGCATTGAGGTGAAAACCGGCTCGCCCGTGGGGAAAGGGAGGGGATCAGATGATGTGAGTGGAGTTGTAGTTGTGATGAATGGAATGGTGGTGGGTATCATTGTGGAAAAAGGTGGAAGTGTGGTGTGGTGGTGGATGGTGGTGGATGGTGGAAAATAACGGAGTGGTGGAAGATAGAGGTCTTGACCCCTCTATCCCTAGGGTGATGGGAGTGGATGTAGAGGTGATCCCAATATCCAGACCCAAGATGAAGGGGTCTGATGTTGGATTCACGAAGGTGTCTGCATGGGGGTGCTCTGCCTCTGGGTGATCTTGGATGTGGGCGTCCCGGACTGCTGTTGCTTATGTGTTTGTAGTTTGGACGGCCGCGCCACTAGTATTTTCTTAGGTTGTGTTGCGGGAGCAGTGACACTGTTCTCTGTTCACTCTACTATTAATTGTTTTCCCTTCCCTTTTATAGAGATTAGTAGAGTATCCAGTTCCTCTATGTCTTAATCATGCAATACTAAAGAACACATCCTCCCTAAACCCTAAACCCTAAACCCTAAACCACTAAACCCTAAACCCTAAACCCTAAACCCTAAACCCTATCCCATGAGGGATAGGGTAATCCCTAGTTTGAGAGGGGAGTACATAAGATATTAGGATCCACATCCAAAAATAAAACATGAGTACATAAATCAAGCCATTTATGTATGTCACATTAGAGCTTAAGATGGGTGGAGTAGGGTCACATACATCATACCATCACAAAGGGGATTGGTCTTAGCCAATTGGGTCACAACCTAACACAAGATTTACTAATTAATCAACAGATTTTAATGCATAAAATGATCACATTCAAACATTTAATTAGGGTATAACATATAAAATAAACTAGGGAAATATCATGCACTTTAGGTCATAACGGTCAACAAATGCTCAAGGGAGCACATGGGGTTGGCATTGTGCAATTCAGGAGTATATGCCTATTGATTTTAAGTTATTATTGTATTTAATGTCATCCATTAGCATAATTAGTGAAGAGGTACTAAGTTCATCATTAAGATCCAACAATAAACCACATTCATAAAATTAGTGTATCAAAAGTTCAAGAAGAGGTATCATGGTTTCCAATAGGTGCAAAAGTGAATTTTTTTTACTGATTTGATGATTAGGAAGTAGTTGGAGCAATAAAGATCCAACCTTTAACATAACAGTGAATGAAATATGTTAAGAAGACCAACAAAGACAATTTTTGAAAAATCAGAAAATGAAGAGTATTTTAAGGTCGTGAAACCATCGTTGCTTGTGCATCTTTTTGTGATGACCAATATGTTATATCGATTTGTAATTTCTAGAATTAGGACCTAACTATTACTATTTTTGGAAGATTTGAGGGGGGAATGGGATTTCTCTCAAGTTTTACCTTGCTGGCCAATGGTCCACTGTGACGTGGTGCCAAATGGGATCTGTGTGCATTCGGTAGCCGCTCTCTCCCACACCTTGGTCACTCTCAAATAGTCATCACAATTAGTGATTTCACTCTATCACCCTCCTCCACATTGAGCCAACACACGATCGGGGTTGCCGTGATGTATTTGAAAGATCTAGAGGGATAATCAATAGAGATTTTTGGAACTTTATAAAATTAATTAAAATAATTAAACCACTCAACCAAAGAAGGAGGGGGAAACAAGGAAGACACAAGGATGTAGAGTGGTTCCTACCTTTGAAGACAAAGGTAGTCCTTTGATGGAGCCTCCAGTTTTGTGGAGTTGCGTGCACCACTAAAAATCCTAGAGATAGTAGATCTCAAAGTTTAGCCTTGTGTGTGTTGTAATAAGATCTCCACCCACGTACGCTAAGGTACGTGGAAGTCTTATCGTATTATTGTTGAGGGTCGAATCCATAAGAAAATGATCTTGTTAAGGATTAACAAGATGGAAAACATTATGATTCCACATATCTACTTAAGAGTTGATATTTAGATCGAAGAGTTGATTTAATGATATAAACTAAAATGCAAAGTAAACTAAATGGAAGGAAAGTAAACTTAAGGTTGTAAAAAATATTTGGAAACCACTAGGATGTGATCGAGTTTTCACCACCACTACGCATGGATCATAACATGCATCACAATAACATGGCTTGCAATAAGAGTCTAAACAGTTAGTATCTTTGTAGATTTAGCCTCCTTTCAGATACTTAACTATGAGAAATGTGGGAGTATTGCAACTCCAGCCATCCCCAAATGGATGGTCACTTACTTTGCATCACTCCCTTCACAAAGTGTGTCCCTCAACCTATCAAGGTTGTACTTTCATACGTCAACTAATTCCATTTCATAGTATGAAAGTAGAACAATGGAGGTGAGTTTTCTCCACTCCTTAAAAAGCATTCCTAGATACCAAAATAGATATATGGTGATTACATACACCAAGAACCAACATTCAATCGAGAGTCGAATCTAAAAGCACAAACGTAGACAATTTGCACTAGAAGATAATAGGTAACGCATATTGGTGATCAACCAACTAGCATTCATTAAATGATGGATGTTGAACTGAAAAGATAGTATTTTTGTTGCAAACTCATGAATTACATGTATGGAATGAAAACGTGGGTAGTGGGGCTACTCCCTGCACCCTAGTATATGGAACTACTCGCTCATGACAAGAAAAAAGAAGGAGATAGGAGAAGAGAAGGAAAACATCATCTCCACATAGGAGGGAGGATGGTCGACCCCTTGGAGTAGAGAACAACTATCTTCATACTACGTGGTTGCCTTGGTGATGAATCCTTAACTTCCCACCTTTAATGTCGATGAGAGAGAAAGTAAGCTTATGGATAGAGTGTGGATCTTAGACCGGCACCCTTGGGGTGAAGGATGAAGGATGAAACAATCTAGAATAAATCAGGCAGCCTTTGGGCATCTAAGCCTTTGATCCCCAAATGAGGAACCCTTGAACCCTATTTATAGGCTCCAAGAGGGTCTTGAACGGTCTTAGGATCATTTGGATCTTAACGGTTTCGAGACCGTTTGGCCTTCACTCGGTCTTGGGACCATTAGGAGTTGCTCAGTCTTGGGACCGCTTGGGTTTTTCTCGGTCTTGAGACTATTCGGGCTTTGCTCGGTCTTGGGACCACTAGGGCTTTACACAGTCTTGAGAGAACTAGGGATTTTCTCGGTCTTGAGACCGGTATCGTCCTCTCAGTCTTAGGACCGGTTGTCTCTTCACGGTTTGGAGACTGGTATCATCCTCTCAGTCTTGGGACAGGTTGGACCTTCACTCGGTCTTAGAACTGATGGATCTTCATTCGGTCTTGGGACCATTTGGGTCCTCACGGTCTTGGGACTGGTTGGACCTTCACGGTCTTGGGACCGTTATGGTTGAGACTTTTGTGATTTTTTTAGGTTTTTCTATAAGAAGAAAAGAGAAATATCAGTCTATTGGTGTATTCACAATAAAGCCAGAGAGTTAAGTATTTAATGTAATTTTATTTCAGAAAGAGTATGGAAAACTAAGAGAAACTAGTAAGATAACATCACAAAATGGGAGGTTATCACCCCCCTAACTTAGAGTCTAGCTTGTCTTCAAGATGGAGAGAGAGCTAAGGCACGTAGTGGCGAGGCAATTTTATTTAGTAAAGATTTCTATACTCTTGTTTCAGTTCTATACCTGAGATCCCATTTGGTTTTTAGTCGAGGCTTCTGCTTTCCCTGTCTCTTTCAGGTATCGGGAGTTGCGTGGTCCTCAGGTTTCTTCCATGTCGCGTAACTCGCATTGGTACCACCATTTCCTTGACCGTATAATGTGCATGTCTTCGACTCTAAGTCACTTTTATACTTCTTTAAAAATCCTACTAGAAGCTAAAAAAAGGTATGAGGGTTGGCTGAAGGCTTCGAAGGGGGGAGGGTTTATCTAAACTTTTAGGGTCTCACTACCAGGCGCGATACATCTTCCTTTGTGAAGGAAGCTGAATGTACCATCCGGGAAAGACCTTTGTCAGCTTTTTCATATATATGGAGACCTTAGGATCTCACTACCGGGCAAAACACATCTTCCTTTGTGAGGGCAGTTGAATGTACCGGCCGAGCAAGACATTTATTGACTCTTCATATAGGTCTTTATGCATGGCACAACTCTCATGTTTTTATTTAACACTCAGGCTTTTATTCATATGCTCACTGGATTAGGAATTGGGCATTTAGAGATTTTATTTGGGCTGCCAAGCCTCTTTTTGAAAAGAAGAAAATTGTTCCCTAGAGTTTCCAAACATGCACTTGTTTCAGTTTCGTACTCAGTGGTCCACTTGCGAGGTTCCTTGATTTGGGTTTCATCTGGTTCCCTTCCGACCTTGAGAGCGTTTGGCTTATTTCGACCGCGGTTTTGACCTGTGGAGAGTCTGATGTAGAGTTGAAGCAAAAGCATAGATATCGAGTGTGGAGGTGATGTATTAATTCTCCATTACATGCCTAAATGCTACTATGTAAGTGCTTCTGAGGACTACTTTTCTCTAACTTAGCTAGGGGTGTCCCCTTACCAAGGCGAATGTTGTCTTATGTACAAAAGTCATTCTATCAAAGAAATTATCTGAAAATCTAAATGTCAAAAAGAAAAATTTGTGTGAAAGAACAAAAGTAAATGAAAAGGTAGAAGAGAAAAGAAGGTTTGAATATAATACCTCTTCCCTTACCCAGTTACTCCCCCCTAACTTATCACTCACTCTGTCCTCAGACTGTCAAGTTGGTAGGTTGAGAAATACATGGGCAAGGGTGTCAAGGTTCTGTTAAACCCTTGTCATCTGCATGAGAATGGAGCAGATTGGTGGTGAACTTTCCCCAGAGTGCATGATAGTCCACGTCCGTGATGTCCTCAACGCATTTGTCAAGAACGGTGAGGGTATACAACCAGTAAAGGATGTGGAATCTGCAGTCGTTAGATTGTCTATTTTGTTGGGGACATCTGTGGTAGAAGGCCATGCACTTGAAATGTGCTCTGTTGTATGCCTTTGTGTGCTCGCCTAGAAGATTGTGTAGTCATTCAGTATAGTCCTTTACCGCTTCCTTCATGGGCATCTTTTTTATGATGTCATACTGTCTCTGGTTTGGATTGATTTAAATATTAGAACTATTGTAGATAGTTGTAGTTCTATTGTGTAAGTTTGTTGCCAGCAGCATCCAATGCTCAGAGTGAAGGAATGGAAACAAGATGAACTTTGGATTCGTATGTTTAAGGTATGAAATAAGAGCTTCTATGGTTCTTAAGTTCTTTGATACGAGAAAATCATCCTTCAGGTATGCTGACGCCATGTAAACTGTAGGTAAGTCCCATCCTAAAAGATATTGGTAGGCATCCATCACGCTTACGGACATTGAACCTTTTACTTGGACGGTCTCACGGAGTGCATCATCCATTACAAAAATATCCCCTTCAAGAAAAATAAGCTCATCATTCTCTGCATATAGTCGAGACATGATGAGTCTGAATTCATTATCAGAAAGACTCTTGCACGCAGCAAGGTCAAAATTCGGGAATGTCAGCGTTATTTCAAAAAGAGGCACCATATCTTTGGGGGATATGTTGATGATAACTCTTGTTAGTAGATCTATGTCCCCCTTATCTTCTGCCATATCAAAAGTGTAAGGATCCCACTGATTTTATTATGGGACTGTGGAGGTCTGTTGTTGTTGTTGCTCCAACTCCTTTAGGATTTGTCTGAATGGTTTCTTTTGAGGACGTTGGATGACAGAGAATAGGTAGTGGGGTATGTCATCATGTTCCATTTTTGGGTCCTTGAAGAACCTTCTATCACAAATGAGCTCCATGGCGTATCGTCCCCGTAAAGTATGCATATCTTCTATAGCTAGCTTGGCAAAGGGGATATTTTTGTTGAGCGCTTCAATGAATCTGATTGTATAGAGAGTGCAGTCTCTTGAGTCTTCTAGCACCTAAATGGCTGGGTTGATGATTCTGAACCATGGTTGGTTTCAGCCATGTGTGAAAGATGGGATGGTGGCCCATATGACTTTGAGAAGCCGAAATGGAATGCATCATGCTTCTCTGACTTCTGAACTGAAAAAGTTTATATTTCCTACCTTAAGCTCACTTCCACAGAAATTGTACACCTTGGCGTCATGGGCCTCGGTGTCAAAAATCATAAGGAGCCAGTGGCCGGAAACTTTGAAAGGAACTGTGATGCAGCGTGCCTTTTTCACGAGACCCGTTTGCAGCTGCTTGATGGACTTTGCCTGTAAATCCTTGTGTAATAAGGATAATGCTAAAGCAGGTGAGGCGTTGAAAACTGGATGCATTTTCTTCGGGCTCAGAAATTCCTTTATAGAGTTGGAAAGTAGGACACAGAGAATTGGCCTGCATAGGACAATGTTACATTGTCATTATTTTCAGGGGTACAATGGTCTTCAAAATCTTTGCTACCACCCTCCCTGTGGTCTCCATTGTCTCCCCTTTTTGTATTATCTACTCCTCGATTGGTGCCCTCTCCAGCATTACCTGGGTCATCCAGTTGGTCATCTGAAGAGTTTTCAGCGTTGGAGTCAACTGAGGAATCAAAACCATCATCATTGTTGTCGTCATCTTCCTCATCTTTGTCATTCGCCGCTTTCTCTTTGTTCTTCTTAGTTGCTGCTTTCTTGCAACACCGGTGGACGACTTGTAATTCTTCAAGTGCCACTTATACGTGCTCCTGGGTTTCGAGCAGTGCGTCATGGCTTTCCTTGAGAACTGTGTATCTTGCTTCAGCGGAGAGGAGTCATGGTGTTAGATCAGTCACTTTTGTTTGTAGCTGATCTAAAGCATTGTTTGCATGCTCCTCCTGGCAGTGGATGAGTTGTGTGACTACTTTCTATGCGATCCATAGGCGTTGAGGTTAAAATTGGTCCAAGAAACCTCTCATGTTTTTATTCAACACTCAGGCTTTTATTCATATGCTCACTGGCTTAGGAATTGGGTATTTAGGGATTTTATTTGGGCTTCCAAGCCTCTTTTTGGAAAGAAGAAAATTGTTCCCTAGAGTTTCCAAACATGCACTTGTTTTAGTTTCATCCTCAGCGGTCCACTTGCGAGGTTCCTTGATTTGGGTTTCACCTGGTTCCCTTCCGACCTTGAGAGCGTTTGGCTTATTTCGACCGCGGTTATGACCTGTGGAGAGTCTTATGTAGAGTTGAAGCAAAAGCATAGATATCGAGTGTGGAGGTGATTTATTAATTCTCCATTACATGCCTAAATGCTACTATGTAAGTGCTTATGAGGACTACTTTTTTTCTAACTTAGCTAGGGGTGTCCCCTTACCAAGGAGAATGTTGTCTTATGTACAAAAGTCATTCTATCAGAGAAATTATCAGAAAATCTAAATGTCAAAAAGAAAAATTTGTGTGAAAGAACAAAAGTAAATGAAAAGGTAGAAGAGAAAAGAAGGTTTGTATATAATACCTCTTCCCTGTTGGTATGTATGCCCTGAGAGCCAATCATGTGATGATTGGTGGGATACATTAAGATTGATTTGATAAACATCAAAGGCAAGCTTCCAATTCTTTCTGGTTCAGTCATATGAGATAGTGATAGAACAGATTGAATGTATAGAGAATGACAGTACTCAATGACGTATGCTTTCAGGTTAAGGACCTGAACGATGAGATCATACGGATGCTAAGAGTTTGTGCATTCTTGTTATGTCCCTAGTCGGATGTCATTATGGAAGGTAGATAGACAGCAATGACACACAAGACTAGATTGTGGTGTTGGTTGATGACATAATCTCATTAGTCATGATATAGAGATATCAAACCAAACACATAGGTACTTGTTAGAGAACAAGGTACCGGACAGACCCACCGTGAGTTTGACACATGGAACCATGAGATGGTAGTCACAGTCAGTACTCACAGTGATGGTGGTGAGTGTGATTCTTGGACCTGAAATCACTGCACTCAACACATGTCGTTGGGCACACTTTGACATCATCAAACGCAGTCTTGAAACATGGGTTGTTATAAAGGTGATGATTGGGTGGCTTTGACACATGGGGCTTTTGAGGGGTGAGTGATAGATATGGGATTTGTCCCTCCTGAGGGAGTTTTATATCCGTGGCCACTTGATGAGTAGGATTGAGAAAGGCGTGCACACATGTGTGAATCAATATGTGATACTGATGTCATACATATCTCTTCCAGTCTACTCTGAGATCAAGAAAGTGAATGAACGTTGACAGGATGACTGTTCCATGCCTCGAGTTCATTCGGGATATCAGTGACAAAGGAATTATACACTCGCTGTAACACCATTCACGGATTGTAGGATGAAAGTTGTTCTCCAACTTTCTACTTTCACTTGGGTAGCACTAATGTGTGACTAGGCACCGCTCTTTGCTTGTGAAGTCATAAGTGTTATGGACTTTCACTGCCAACGTGAAATGGACCTGCAGGGTCACACACATATGATTTAACCTGGAAGAGGAGTTTTGTCCACAAAGCAATGTTTAGATTGATTACTAAAGGTGTTTAGTAGTTCAATTAAACACTCAATCAGTCGATGACTCAATATCATATGGTTCAAGGTGTTGGACGCATTGATTGGAGTATTAGATTGATTGAAATCGCATTTGACTGATTCTGCACAACCTGCACTCCCAACCGGTCGGTTCATGTGATGAACCGGTCGGCTGAGGTTGCTGAACCGGTCGGCTCAAGGGTTGAGTCGATCGGCTCATGCACAGAGTGAAACGACCGGTTCAAGTGTTGAACCGATCGGTTCAACTGGTGCAATCGAGCAACTTGGGAAAGTAGGATTGGTGAGAATTTTCCTTTCATTTCGATTTCTAATTTGATTGGAAATGGGATTTCCAATTTGATTGGAAATAGTATTGGTATTTCGATACCAATTGGGAAAGAAACAAGGAAAGTCTTTTCAAGCAGATTAGGACCATGAACCGATCGGTTCAGGGCACCAACCGATCGGTTGGAGTGCCCCAAACGGTCGGCTCAGGTCCAACCGACCGGCTCAATGGCTGAACTGACCGGTTCAGTAGTGAACCGATCAGTTCAGGTTGCGAGATGGTTGCTTTTTGTGGAACCCCGAACCCTTCTACTCCTGCTTTTAGTCCCCCATTGCCCGGGATGGAGAACCCTGTCCCATGACTCTCCTATATATATAGGGGGTACTTGGGGGCTTCTCAGTACAGCTCAGTGCAACCAGTTGCTCTGCGAGTTGTCGTTCTCTCTGGTTTTGGTAACCGTGAGAGAGCCCGAGCAAGTGCTTCCCGCAAAAGGGACGTGCAACAAGGGAAGGGCAACTGCAGTTGCAACAGGAGGCAGGAGAGCGTGTTGGCGACTAGTACGTCAACAGGAGGGTGCGACTCCTTCCACTTCCTTGTGGGACAAGGAGTGTGGAGTTCCCGGTGGTCCGTGAGGACTACTACGGAGGTGGGAGGACACTGCCGCTTAGGAGGACAACTGTCATCCGACAGTCCGGTTCGAGTAGGAGTTGTCTGTCCCAGTGTGACCAGGAGCTGCACAGACACCGTCGAAGTCCAGAGTTAAAGACCGCGCATTGTGCGAGGTATTGTCTCCGAGCAAGCCTCGGGACAAGTTATGATTCCACAAACCATCCTTTCCTATTATATAGACGTTGACGCGTTTCCTCGGTATGGGTTGGGGGAGAAAATTTTTGTTTCCGCTGCCTTCTCTGTCTCCCCTAAAACCTAACAGTGGTATCAGAGCCACGTCAACTGCTCTATATTTTAGGAATATCGATATGATCGATTTTGGTTTGTCGCCTTTATTTATTGCATGCGATGCGAATAATATCAGCTTTATGCATGTCCAATCCTAAATCCACAAATCCCTAATTACATATATGATATGTATTATTAATGCACTCGATACGCGTCGCCCTTAAATGAGTTTTGTGGTGGATGTGTGTAGCGTGATTATGGCCTATAAACCCCTATCTGTGATTGGTTGTGTGTGGTTGCTTGCATCTCGGTCTGCGCACCGATCTTCCCTCTCTTATTCCTGATGTAACTCGAAATAATTCGAGATTCTTTCCTACCTTTGCTCCCCCCGAATGTAACTCGGGGTTTCCCTTTTATAACAATGTAATAAATAGGATAGAATTTTATTTCCTATTATGTCAAAGACCGACAGACATCATGACGAATGCTAAGACGGTCGGTTCAAGGAGTGAACCGATCGGTTGATGACCGGTTCGAGGAGCGAGATGAGCGGGTGGCGGACATGACGAGATGCACGATGACCAGGCGAACCGATTGGTTGAAGGAGCCAACCGATCGGCTGGTGTCACCCAGACGACCGGTTGGAGAGTACAGATCATTCATGTGATGAGTTGATCAACTCGGATGGCAAGGCACAAAGTTCATCTTGTACAGGTTGCATGTGATGTAGACCTAGATGACCGTGATTCCTCTTGGCTCGAGGAATCACATTAGGATGGCCATAATCATCGCTTTTTATCGTTTATGCATGTTTTCTGTGGGATATAGCATGTATATGATACGCACTATGTATTGTGGTGATTGGATATGTATATGCATATAAAAACCAAATCCCTCATTAAAATATTAAGTTTTAGATGCCTTCTAAATGCGACACATGTGAAAAGCTTGATCGACCAAGTGTGGGCACGCCCTAGCGTGGTGCACCGTCTATCTCGTGGAAGCGTGAAGGATGAATGTGTGGGTCTGCCCTAGCAGGGTGCATGTTCATCGTGTTTGCTTTGGGTCGGACTTAACAAGGTGATCTAGATGGGATCTAGTACCTTGAGGCATGGAGATAATCATTGCAAGGAGTTGTAGATGACATCTTATCAAGAGTTGCATATGATGCAATTGGCTAAAGTTGCCTACCTGAGAGATCTATGTTGTGGGTGACAGCCCTAGCTGGTCCATGACTTAGAGGATTTCAGGATCTTGCCCACTAGAAGATTGTACACTGCAATCTTCTGAATTGATGGTGAGGGCTATCAATTTGAAGTAAAACAGTGGGAGCGATAATTAATTAAAGGCCTAATTATATCGTCAAATTTTCAAATCAATCAAATAAGTCAAAAATGAGTTTTTGGACTAAAATTGCATATTTTCCTTTTGTAGTTCAAATGGCAACAAACAACAACAACTTTTCTTTGCGATCGGTCCTTGACAAGGACAAGCTAAATGGGACGAACTTCCACGACTGGTATCGGACATTGAGAATTGTTCTCACTCAAGAGCGTAAGCTCTATGTCTTGGATACTCCAATTCCATAGGAACTCGCTCCTAATGCACCAAAGACAGAAAGGGATGCTTACAAGAAGCATTCTGATGATGCCATTGATGCAAAGTGCTTGATGCTATGTTCAATGAACCATGAGTTGCAGAGGCAACATGAGAACATGGGTGTCATAGAGATGATTCTGCATCTCAGGAACATGTATGAAGATCAGGCACGGCAAGAGAGGTACAATGTTTCTAGGGTGCTGTTCAAGTGCGTCATGACAGAAGGAGATCCAATTGGTCCTCACACACTCAAGATGATTGGGTATGTGGAGAACCTGCAGAGACTGGGATTTCCACTTAGCCAAGAGTTGGCTACTGACGTGATACTGCAATCGTTTCCAGAATCTTACAGTCAGTTTGTGATGAACTACAACATGAACAACTTTGATAGGCCACTGTCAGAGTTGTTGGGCATGTTGAGGACAGCCTAGTTACAGATGAAGAAGGACAAGCCAAAGTCTGTGATGGTGATCACGAGCAAGAAAGGCAAGTCCAAGCACAAGGGCAAGGGCAAAGCTAAGAAAGGTTCTGAAGCTAGCCAGGAGTCCAAGCCATCTTCAGCTCTCAAGGCCAAGGGAGGCGTGACCAAGAAAGGAAATTGCCACCATTGTCAAAAGCCAGGACATTGGAAAAGGAATTGTCCTCTCTACCTGGAAGAACAAAAGAAGAAGGAGGCGACTGAAGCCTCTACTTGATGGTGTCATGTAAATAAACTTGTAACACTTTTGAGATATATGATATCAAGATGTAAAGTGTAAAGCATTCTTATTTGGGGCAAGTGTTGCCTTCATAGATAGGAGTACTTTAGTTTATTTTCAGCATACAAGGAATGTAATACAGTTACGAACTGCTATTTCATATTTTCCAATAAATAGAAACACTTTATTTTTGCATATTGTATGACAATGATGGCAATTAATAAAGAGATGTTTCGATTTATAAAGATGTGATCTTTGTGGCAATGCCTTGTTTATCTTGTGATATATGATATGCATATGATAAGACGATACCTAAAAGTTATAGATAACTCAAACAATTTAATTAGCATTAATCATGAGAAATTCATTTCTAGTTTCCATATGATGGATAAAACTAGACTCTTTTGGTTAGAGAACCAGTAAGGGACATGAATATCTTGGACATGATTGATCAATCTTCACTAATGTAGTGGGAGAATGATTATCCTATTAGGTATAATACATGTGATGTATTTACATACCTATTGGAACAAATGCTAATACTTCAAATGGTGTTTAGAGAAATACCAATATGAATATCATGAAGTGTTCAAGATTATCATAAATGAAGTACAAATTTGGTAAAGTATTAATTCTTGATGAGATCAATGAATAGAATACTTGGACCAAATGTTTGAGATCCTTGTGAGTGATTATGATAGTGTATCATAGTGAACTCATGATTAAGGCATGGTGATGTCTAAATCAAGAAGGAATCATACTCTAAGGAGTTAGAGAGTGATTATCAAATAACTGAATTCTTCTTAATAAAATTGAATACTCCTCACTAATAAATGAAATTAAGAATCACAAGGGTTGTGAGTTCTTATATCTTTAACAGATACACCTCAATTATCTATGTAATGAGTTGTTCATGTGATGAGTCAACTATCAAGATGAATATGAGGAACTGAATCTTGAGTTATGGTTTATAACCATTACATCCTAAATGACTTCCATGTGAGCCATAAGGTATGACCTTGATGGTAGCACTCATTGGATCATATCCATAAGTGCAAATGAGTCTTAAGTGTTAAGACACATGGATAACATTTTGAGAAGGATGATGCCTGTTGATTGCAACTTAATGACTAAGACATTTGGCATATGGATACTAAGATCGCATTCCTATAAGGAATAAAACAAGGATGTGTACGTGACACAGCCTATAAGGTTTATGAATCCACTAATGCAAATGAAGTCTATAAGTTACAATGGACTAATCAATGTGATTGATTGAGTACAAGCAACTCAAAATTGGATCTTTACTTTGATGATATAGTCAAAGGGTTTGAATGATATGTCAAAGATAAAGAAGGGATCTGTGATTTAGTGGGAGCATATTCACATTCCACATATTGATGTGAAATGGAAATGTTCTAGATTGGAAATCCAAAAGTGGAAATTATCTTTAAGGAAGATAGAGATGTTTCCTATGTGTTAGGAATAGAGATCTATAGAGATAGTTCTCTGAAATCTCTTGACCTAGAAAGAGAAAACATACATTGGCACTCTGTACTGAAGTGTTCAGTATGCACAGATTCAGTGGGAGAAAACTTGTCCATGCTACATGGAGTTAGTATCCCAAGGCCAAGTGTCCAATTCTTATGAAGAATGGGAACACTAAGAATAGATATGGATCTATCGTGTATGTAATCATCCCATTATCTTGCATGTAGGACATGGCAAGAATAAAATGCATTCATCATCTTGTATGTAGGACATGACAATATGATGTGCTCATCCTGATAACTCATATGTGGGACATGACGAGTGGATGTCTGTCTACTTCCAGTAAGGGTTACTGGAATACCATGAGAACTTGATAAGTACTTGTGAAGTACTAGTTCTATGGAGACAAGGAAGAGTTCGATGTAAAGAGTTACATTGATGCGAACTTCCGAAAGGACAGAAAATTAATCGCAATATATACATAGGATGTATAAAAGTGAAAGTTTGTTGATAATTGGAAGTGTTCCAATGAAACCATTTAAAAGGGAAATGTCGAGTATCTATGTGTTAGAGAACAACAGTAGATACTATATGGATCTGGAAGTTCATAAGATGAACTTATATTCCACTCATTGATGACAAGTCTGGAATCCTTGATCATGCAATGTGGCTAAAGGTTAGCAATGGAATACTAGATCGCATATTACGACAACTCCATCTCATACGTGTGACGTACAACGAAGAGATGTGAGACATGCAATTGATACAGACTTTGGCAAGGTGTTGCCATTACTCACTATGTTGACACTAGAGCACAGTAACATGTGGGACATGTTTGAAGATCACTATGAATATGATTCAAGGGTGATTGGCTCGCAGTGCAAGTGGGAGTCTGTTGGTATGTATGCCCTGAGAGCCAATCATGTGATGATTGGTGGGATACATTAAGATTGATTTGATAAACATCAAAGGCAACCTTCCAATTCTTTCTGGTTCAGTCATATGAGATAGTGATAGAACAGATTGAATGTCTAGAGAATGACAGTACTCAATGACGTATGCTTTCAGGTTAAGGACCTGAACGATGAGATCATACGGATGCTAAGAGTTTGTGCATTCTTGTTATGTCCCTAGTCGGATGTCATTATGGAAGGTAGATAGACAGCAATGACACACAAGACTAGATTGTGGTGTTGGTTGATGACAAAATCTCATTAGTCATGATATAGAGATATCAAACCAAACACATAGGTACTTGTTAGAGAACAAGGTACCGGACAGACCCACCGTGATTTTGACACATGGAACCATGAGATGGTAGTCACAGTCAGTACTCACAGTGATGGTGGTGAGTGTGATTCTTAGACCTGAAATCACTGCACTCAACACATGTCGTTGGGCACACTTTGACATCATCAAACGCAGTCCTGAAACATGGGTTGTTATAAAGGTGATGATTGGGTGACTTTGACACATGGGGATTTTGAGGGGTGAGTGATAGATATGGGATTTGTCCCTCCTGAGGGAGTTTGATATCCATGGCCACTTGATGAGTAGGATTGAGAAAGGCGTGCACGCATGTGTGAATCAATATGTGATACTGATGTCATACATATCTCTTCCAGTCTACTCTGAGATCAAGAAAGTGAATGAACGTTGACAGGATGACTGTTCCATGCCTCGAGTTCATTCGGGATATCAGTGACAAAGGAATTATACACTCGCTGTAACACCATTCACGGATTGTAGGATGAAAGTTGTTCTCCAACTTTCTACTTTCACTTGGGTAGCACTGATGTGTGACTAGGCACCGCTCTTTGCTTGTGAAGTCATAAGTGTTATGGACTTTCACTGCCAACGTGAAATGGACCTGCAGGGTCACACACATAGGATTTAGCCTGGAAGAGGAGTTTTGTCCACAAAGCAATGTTTAGATTGATTACTAAAGGTGTTTAGTAGTTCAATTAAACACTCAACCAGTCGATGACTCAATATCATATGGTTCAAGGTGTTGGACGCATTGATTGGAGTATCGGATTGATTGAAATCGCATTTGACTGATTCTGCACAACCTGCACTCCCAACCGGTCGGTTCATGTGATGAACCGGTCGGCTGAGGTTGCTGAACCGGTCGGCTCAAGGGTTGAGTCGATCGGCTCATGCACAGAGTGAAACGACCGGTTCAAGTGTTGAACCGATCGGTTCAACCGGTGCAATCGAGCAACTTGGGAAAGTAGGATTGGTGAGAATTTTCCTTTCATTTCGATTTCTAATTTGATTGGAAATGGGATTTCCAATTTGATTGGAAATAGTATTGGTATTTCGATACCAATTGGGAAAGAAACAAGGAAAGTCTTTTCGAGCCGGATTAGGACCATGAACCGATCGGTTCAGGGCACCAACCGATCAGTTGGAGTGCCCCAAACGGTCGGCTCAGGTCCAACCGACCGGCTCAGTGGATGAACCGACCGGTTCAGTAGTGAACCGATCAGTTCAGGTTGCGAGATGGTTGCTTTTTGTGGAAAATCCCGAACCCTTCTACTCCTGCTTTTAGTCCCGCATTGCCCGGGATGGAGAACCCTGTCCCATGACTCTCCTATATATATAGGGGGTACTTGGGGGCTTCTCAGTACATCTCAGTGCAACCAGTTGCTCTGCGAGTTGTCATTCTCTCTGGTTTTGGTAACCGTGAGAGAGCCCGAGCAAGTGCTTCCCGCAAAAGGGACGTGCAGCAAGGGAAGGACAACTGCAGTTGCAACAGGAGGCAGGAGAGCGTGTTGGCGACTAGTACATCAACAGGAGGGTGTGACTCCTTCCACTTCCTTGTGGGACAAGGAGTGTGGAGTTCCAGGTGGTCCGTGTGGACTACTACGGAGGCGGGAGAACACTGCCGCTTAGGAGGACAAGTGTCATCTGACAGTCCGGTTCGAGTAGGAGTTGTCATTCCCGGTGCGACCAGGAGCTGCACAGACACCGTCGAAGTCTGGAGTTAAATACCGCGCATTGCGTGAGGTATTGTCGCCGAGCAAGCCTCGGGACAAGGTATGATTCCGCAAACCATCCTTTCCTATTATATAGACGTTGACGCGTTTCCTCGGTATGGGTTGGGGGAGAAAATTTTTGTTTCCACTGCCTTCTCTGTCTCCCCTAAAACCTAACATTCCCTTGCCCAGTTACTCCCCCCCTAACTTATCACTCACTCTGTCCTCAGAGTGTCAAGTTGGTAGGTTGAGAAATACATGGGCAAGGGTGTCAAGGTTCTGTTAAACCCTTGTTAGCTCCATGAGAATGGAGCAGATTGGCGATGAACTTTCCCCAGAGTGCATGATAGTCCACGTCCGTGATGTCCTCAACGCATTTGTCAAGAACGGTGAGGGTATACATCTAGTAAAGGACGTGAAATCTGCAGTCGTTAGACTGTCTAATTTGTTGGGGACATCTGTGGTAGAAGACCAGGCACTTGAAATGTGCTCTATTGTATGCCTTTATGTGCTCGCCTAGAAGATCGTGTAGTCATTCAATATAGTCCTTTGCCGCTTCCTTCGTGGGCATCTTTTTTATGATGTCATATTGTCTCTGGTTTGGATTGATCTAGATATCAGAACTATTGTAGATAGTTGTAGTTCTATTGTGTAAGTTTATTGCCAGCAACATCCAATGCTCAGAGTGAAGGAATGGAAACAAGATGAACTTTGGAGTCGTATGTTTAAGGTATGAAATAAGAGCTTCTATGGTTCCGAAGTTCTTTGATTCGAGCAAATCATCCTTCAGGTATGCTGACGCCATGTAAACCGTAGGTAAGTCCCATGCTAAAGGATATTGGTAGGCAGACATCACACTCCCAGACATTGAACCTTTTACTTGGATGGTCTCACGGAGTGCATCGGCCATTACAAGAATATTCCCTTCAAGGAAAATGAGCTCGTCATTCTCTGCATATAGCCAAGACATGATGAGTCTGAGTTCATTATCAGAAAGACTCTTGCAAGCAACAAGGTCAAATTCGGGAATGTCAGCGTTATTTCAAAAAGAGGCACCATATCTTTAGGGGATCTGTTGATGATAACTCTTGTTAGTAGATCTATGTCCCCCATATCTTCTGCCATATCAAAAGTGTAAGGATCCCATTGATGTTTCTATGGGACTTTGGAGGTCTTTTGTTGTTGTTGCTCCAACTCCTTTAGGATTTGTATGAACAGTTTATTTTGAGGATGTTGGATGACAGAGAATAGGTAGTGGGGTATGTCGTCATGTTCCATTGTTGGGTCCTTAAAGAACCTTCTATCACAAATGAGCTCCATGGCGTATCGTCCCCGTAAAGTATGCATCTCTTATGTAGCTAGATTGGTAAAGGGGATATTTCTGTTGAGCGCTTCAATGAATCTGATTGTATAGAGAGTGCAGTCTCCTGAGTCTTCTAGCACCTAAACGGATGGGTTGATGATTCTGAACCATGGTCGGTTCCAGCCATGTGTGAAATATGGGAAGTTGGCCCATATGACTTTGAGAAGCCGAAAGGGAATGCATCACACTTCTCTGACTTCTAAACTGACAAAGTTAATGTTTCCTGCCTTAAGCTCACTGGAACAGAAATTGTACACCTTGTCTTCGTGGGCCTCGGTGTCAAAAATCATAAGGAGCCAGTGGCCAGAAACTTTGAAAGGCACTGTGATGTAGCGTGCCTTTTTCACGAGACCCGTTTGCAGCCGCTTGATGGACTTTGCTTGTAAGTCCTTGTGTAATAAGGATAATGCTAAAGCAGGTGAGGCGTTGAAAACTGGATGCATTTTCTTCGGGCTCCAAAATTCCTCTATAGAGTTGGAAAGTAGGACACAGAGAATTGGTCTGCATAGGACAATGTTACATTGTCATTATTTTCAGGGGCACAGTGGTCTTCAGAATCTTTGCTACCACCCTCCCTGTTGTCTCTATTGTCTCCCCTTTTTGTATTATCTACTCCTCGATTGGTGCCCTCTCCAGCATTACCTGGGTCATCCAGTTGGTTGTCTGAAGAGTTGTCAGTGTTGGAGTCAGCTGAGGAATCAAAATCATCATTGTCGTTGTCGTCATCTTCCTCATCTTTGTCATTCGCCACTTTGTCTTTATTCTTCTTAGTTGCTGCTTTCTTGCAACACCAGTGGACGGCTTGTAATTCTTCAAGTGCCACTTATACGTGCTCTTGGGTTTCGAGCAGTGCGTCATGGCTTTCCTTGAGATATGTGTATCTTACTTCAGTGGAGAGGAGTCGTGATGTTAGATCAGTCACTTTTGTTTGTAGCTGATCTAAAGCGTTGTTTGCATGCTCCTCCTGGCGGTGGATGAGTTGTGTGACTACTTTCTATGCGATCCATACGCGTGCGCATTGCAACTTGTTGCCGTTGAAGCTCGTGAAGGGTCACAGGAAATGGCTGCGTTTGCTTGGAAACCTAGTCGACTTGTTGGACTAACATTTCTTGCTATCTTTTCATACTAAGCATTAACTCTGGAAGGGTTTGCAAGCGATCGTCAATGAGGTTGACTTGCTAGACCGCTGCTTCCTATCATTGTTGAATGCCTTTGAGGAGGTCCGGTAAGGCGTGAGTCTGCTCTTCGAGCTTGGATACCTGTGTAGCAAGTCCCTGCACACACAAAAAAATAGATTATAAGATGTTAGAAGCGTCGGCGAGGAGGGTTTGAATAGCGTCAAATTGACATCTGAATGCCTCACTGACTTGTGAAAAGGGGACCCCAGTGGTGGATGGGTGTGGTGGCTGGGGTCCAGGTGGAAGGGTGGTGGTGTCATGTGAGAGAGATACCAATTGGTGGACTTGTGAATATCATGGTAAATGTAGAAGGAGGCACCAGCGGTATCGGGGTGGTGGAGGATGAGAAAGGTGGTAACATCCCAGTATGAAAGGTGGAACTGAGAATGCCAGGGCGAAGGTGGTGGAAGTGAAGGTGAGATCGGGCGTTGAGGTGAAAATTGGCTCGCCCGTGGGGAAAGGGAGGGGATCATATGATGTGAGTGGAGTTTTAGTTGTGGTGAATGGAATGGTGGTGGGTATCATTGTGGAAAAAGGTGGAAGAGTGGTGTGGTGGTGGATGGTGGAATGCTGGAAAATAATAGGGTGGCGGAAGATAGAGGTCTTGACCCCTCTATCCCTAGGGTGGTTGGAGTGGATGTAGAGGTGATCCCAATATCCAGACCCAAGATGAAGGGGTCTAATGCTGGATTCACGAAGGTGTCTTCATGGGGGTGCTCTGCCTCTGGGGTGATCTTGGATGTGGGCGTCCCAGACTACTGTTGCTTATGTGTTTGCAGTTTGGACAGTCACACGACTAGTATTTTCTTTGGCTGTGTTGCGGGAGCAGTGACATTGTGCTCTATTCACTCTTCTATTGCTTGTTTCCCCTTCCCTTTTATAGAGACTAGTAGAGTATCCAGTTCCTCTATGTCTTAATCATGCAATACTAAAGAACACATCCTCCCTAAACCCTAAACCCTAAACCCTAAACCCTAAACCCTAAACCACTAAACCCTAAACCACTAAACCCTGAACCCTAAACCCTAAACCCTAAACCCTAAACCCTATCCCATAAGGGATAGGGTAATCCCTAGTTTGAGAGGGGAGTACATAAGATATTAGGGTCCACATCCAGAAATAAAACATGAGTGCATAAATCAAGCCACTTATGTATGGCACATAAGAGCTTAAGATGGGTGGAGTAGGGTCACATACATCATACCATCACAAAGGGGATTGGTCTTAGCCAATTGGGTCACAACCTAACACAAGATTTACTAATTAATCAATATATTTTAATGCATAAAATGATCACATTCAAACATTTAATTCGGGTATAACATATAAAGCAAACTAGGGAAATATCATGCACTTTAGGTCATAACGGTCAACAAGTGATCAAGGGAGCACATGGGGTTGTCATTGTGAAATTGAGGAGTATATGGCTATTGATTTTAAGTTATTATTGTCTTTCATGTCATCCATTAGCATAATTAGTGAAGAGGTACTAAGTTCATCATTAAGATCCAACAATAAACCACATTCATAAAATTAGAGTATCAAATGTTCAAGAAGAGGTATCAGGGTTTCCAATAGGTGCAAAAGTGACGTTTTTTACTGATTTGATGATTAGGAAGTAGTTGGAGCAATAAATATCCAACCTTTAACGTAATAGTGAATGCAATATGTTAAGAAGACCAACAAAGATAATTTTTGAAAAATAAAAAAATGAAGAGTATTCTAAGGCCGTGAAACCATCGAGGCTGTGCATCTTTTTGCGATGACCAATATGTTATATCGATTTGTAATTTCTAGACTTAGGACCTAAATATTACTATTTTTGAAAGATTTGAGGGGGAAATGGGATTTCTCTCAAGTTTTACCTTGATGGCCAATGGCCCACTGCCACGCGGTGCCAAATGGGATCTGTGTGCATTTGGTAGCCGCTCTCTCCCACACCTTGGTCACTCTCAAATAGTCATCACGATTAGTGATTGCACTCTATCACCCTCCTCCACATCTAGCCAACACACGATCGGGGTTGCCGTGATGTATTTGAATGATCTAGAGGGATAGTCAATAGATATTTTTGGAACTTTATAAAATTAATTGAAATAATTAAACCACCCAACCAAAGGAGGAGGGGGAAACAAGGAAGACATAAGGATGTAGAATGGTTCCTACCTTTGAAGACAAAGGTAGTCCATTGATGGAGCCTCCACTTGCGTGGAGTTGCGTGCACCACTAAAAATCCTAGAGATAGTAGATCTCAAAGTTTAGCCTTGCGTGTGCTATAATAAGATCTCCACCCACATACACTAAGGTACATGGAAGTCTTATCGTAGTATAGTTGAGGGTCAAATCCATAAGAAAACGATCTTGCTAAGGGTTAACAAGATGGAAAACATTATGATTCCACTTATCTACTTAAGAGTTGATATTTAGATCGAAGAGTTGATTTGATGATATAAACTAAAATGCAAAGTAAACTAAATGGAAGGAAAGTAAACTTAAGGTTGTAAAAAATATTTGGAAACCACTTGGATGTGATCGAGTTTTCACCACCACTACGCAAGGATCATAACATGCATCACAATAACATGGCTTGCAATAAGAGTCTAAACAGTTAGTATCTTTGTAGATTTAGCCTCCTTTCAGATAGTTAACTATGAGAAACATGGGAGTATTGCAACGCCATCCATCCCCAAATGAATGGTCACTTACTTTGCATCACTCCCTTCACAAAGTGTGTTCCTCAACCTATCAAGGTTGTACTTTCATACGTCAACTGATTCCATTTCATAGTATGAAAGTAGAATAATGGAGGTGAGTTTACTCCACTCCTTAAAGGCATTCCTAGATACCAAAATAGATATCTGGTGATTACATACACCAAGAACCAACATTCAATCGATAGTCGAATCTAAAAGCACAAACGTAGACCATTTGCACTAGAAGATAATAGGTAACACAGATTGGTGATCAAGCAACTAGCATTCATTAAATGATTGATGTTGAACTGAAAAGATAGTATTTTTATTGCAAACTCATGAATTACATGCATGGAATGAAAATGTGGGTAGTGGGGCTACTCCCTACACCCTAGTGTATGGAACTACTCTCTCATGACAAGAAAAAAGAAGGAGACAGGAGAAGAGAAGGAAAGCATAATCTCCACATAGGATTGAGGAAGGACGACCCCTTGGAGTAGAGAACAACTATCTTCACACTACGTGATTGCCTTGGTGATGAATCCTTAACTTCCCACCTTCAATGTCCATGAGAGAGAAAGTAAGCTTATGGATAGAGTGTGGATCTTAGACCGGAAGTCTTGGGGTGAAGGATGAAGGATGAAGCAACTCTGGAACAAATGAGGCAGCCTTTGGGCGTCTAAGCCTTTGATCCCCAAATGAGGACCCCTTGAATCCTATTTATAGGCTCCAAGAGGGTCTTGAATAGTCTTGTGATCATTTGGATCTTAACGGTTTGGAGACCGTTTGGCCTTCACTCAGTCTTGGGACTGTTAGGACTTGCTCAGTCTTGGGACCGCTTGAGTTTTGCTCAGTCTTGAGACTATTTGGGCTTTGCTCGGTCTTGGGACCACTAGGGATTTACACAGTCTTGAGAGCACTAGGGATTTTCTCAGTCTTGAGATCGGTATCATCCTCTCAGTCTTGGGACATGTTGTCTCTTTACGGTTTGGAGACTGGTATCATCCTCTCAATCTTGGGACCGGTTGGACCTTCACTCGGTCTTAGAACCGATGGATCTTCATTCGGTCTTGGGACCGTTTGGGTCCTCACGGTCTTGGGACTGGTTGGACCTTTACGATCTTGGGACCGTTATGGTTGAGACTTTTGTGATTTTTTTGGGGTTTTTCTGTAAGAAGAAAATAGAAATATCAGTCTATTGGTGTATTCACAATAAAGCGAGAGAGTTAAGTATTTAATCTAATTTTTTTTAAGAAAGAGTATGGAAAACTAAGAAAAACTAGTAAGATAACATCACAAAATGGGAGGTTATCACCCCCCTAACTAAGAATCTATCTTGTCTTCAAGTTGGAGAGAGCTAAGGCGCGTAGTGGTGAGGCAATATTTAGTAAAGATTTCTATACTCTTGCTTGAGTTCTATACCTGAGACCCCCTTGGGTTTTTAGTCGAGGCTTCTGCTTTCCCTGACTCTTTCAGGTATCGGGAGTTGCGTGGTCCTCAGGTTTCTTCCATGTCGCATAACTTGCATTAGTACCACCATTTCTTTGACCATATAATGTGCATGTCTTTGAATCTAAGTCACTTTTATACTTCTTTAAAAATCCTACTGGAAGCTAAAAAATGGTATGAGGGTTGGCTGAAGGCTGGTGTGTAACTCCCCCTTCGAAGGGGGGAGGGTTTATCTAAACTTTTAGGGTCTCACTACCAGGCACGATACATCTGCCTTTGTGAAGGCAGCTGAATGTACCGGCCGGGCAAGACCTTTGTCAACTTTTTCATATATTTGGAGACCTTAGGATCTCACTACTAGGCAAAACACATCTGCCATTGTGAGGGCAGATGAATGTATCGGCCGGGCAAGACATTTATTGACTCGTCATATAGGTCTTTGTGCATGGCACAACTCTCATGTTTTTATTCAACACTCAGGCTTTTATTCATATGCCCCCTGGCTTAGGAATTCGGTATTTAGGGAATTTATTTGGGCTGCCAAGCCTCTTTTTGAAAAGAAGAAAACTGTTCCCTAGAGTTTCCAAACATGCACTTGTTTCAGTTTCGTACTCGGAGGTCCACTTGCGAGGTTCCTTGATTTGGGTTTCACCCGGTTCCCTTCCGACCTTGAGAGTATTTGTCTTATTTCGACCGCGGTTTTGACCTGTGGAGAGTCTGATGTAGAGTTGAAGCAAAATCATAGATATCGAGTGTGGAGGTGATTTATTAATTCTCCATTACATGCCTAAATGCTACTATGTAAGTGTTTCTGAGGACTACTTTGTCTCTAACTTAGCTAGGGGTGTCCCCTTACCAAGGAGAATGTTGTCTTATGTACAAAAGTCATTCTATCAAAGAAGTTATCAGAAAATCTAAATGTCAAAAAGAAAATTTTTTGCGAATGAACAAAGGTAAATGAAAAGGTAGAAGAGAAAAGAAGGTTTGAATATAATACCTCTTCCCTTGCCCAGTGTACTTCCCCCCAACTTATCACTCACTCTGTCCTCAGAGTGTAAAGGTGGTAGGTTGAGAAGTACATGGACAAGGGTGTCAAGGTTCTGTTAAACCCTTGTTAGCTCCATGAGAATGGAGCAGATTGGCGGCGAAGTTTCACCAAAGTATGTGATAGTCCACGTACATGATGTCCTCAACGCATTTGTCAAGAACGATGAGGATATACATCCAGTAAAGGAAGTAGAATCCGCAGTCGTTAGATTCTCTAATTTGTTGGGGACATCTGTGGCAGAAGGCCAGACACTTGAAATGTGCCCTATTTTATGCCTTTGTGTGCTCACCTAGAAGATCGTGTAGTCATTCAACATAGTCCTTTGCCGCTTCCTTCATGGACATCTTTTCTATGATGTCATATTGTCTCTAGTTTGGATTTATTTGGATATCGGAACTATTGTAGATAGTTGTTGTTCTATTGTGTAAGTTTGTTGCCAGCAACATCCAATGCTCAGAGTGAAGGAATGGAAACAAGATGAACTTTGGAGTCATATGTTTAAGGTATGAAATAAGAGCTTCTATGTTCGGAAGTTCTTTGATTTGAGCAAATCATCCTTCAGGTATGTTGATGCCATGTAAACCATAGGTAAGTCCCGTGCTAAAAGATATTGGTAGGTAGCCATCACACTCACGGACATTGAAACTTTTACTTGGACGGTCTCACGGAGTGCATCAGCCATTACAAGAATATTCCCTTCAAGGAAAACAAGCTCGTCATTCTCTACATATAGCCAAGACATGATGAGTCTGAGTTCATTATCAGAAAGACTCTTGCATGCAACAAGGTCAAAATTTGGGAATGTCAACGTTATTTCAAAAAGAGGCACCATATCTTTGGGGGATCTATTGATGATAGCTCTTGTTAGTAGATCTATGTCCCCCTTATCTTCCACCATATCAAAAGTGTAAGGATCCCATTGATGTTTTTATGGGACTGTGGCGGTTTAATGTTGTTGTTTCTCCAACTCCTTTAGGATTTGTCTGAATGGTTTCTTTTGAGGACGTTGGATAATAGAGAATAGGTAGTGGGGTATGTCGTCATGTTCCATTGTTGGGTCCTTGAAGAATCTTCTATCACAAATGAGCTCCATGGCGTATTGTCCCCGTTAAGTATGTATATCTTCTGTAGCTAGCTTGGTAAAGGGGATATTTCTATTGAGCGCTTCAATGAATCTGATTGTGCAGAGAGTGAAGTCTCCTGAGTCTTCTAGCACCTAAATGGCTGGGTTGATGATTCTGAACCATGGTTGGTTCCAACCATGTGTGAAAGATGGGAAGGTGGCCCATATGACTTTGAGAAGCCGGAAGGGAATGCATCACACTTCTCTGACTTCTGAACTGACAAAGTTAATGTTTCCTGCCTTAAGCTCAGTGGCACAAAAATTGTACACATTGGCGTCGTGGTCCTCGGTGTCAAAAATCATAAGGAGCCAGTGGCCGGAAACTTTGAAAGGCATTGTGATGTAGCGTGCCTTTTTCGCGAGACCCGTTTGCAACCGCTTGATGGACTTTGCATGTAAGTCCTTGTGTAATAAGGATAATGCTAAAGCAGGTGAGGCATTGAAAACTGGATGCATTTTCTTTGGGCTCCAAAATTCCTCTATAGAGTTGGAAAGCAGGATATAGAGAATTGGTCTGCATAGGACAATGTTACATTGTCATTGTTGTCAGGGGCACGGTGTTCTTCAGAATCTTTACTACCAACCTCCTTGTGGTCTCCACTGTCTCCCCTTTTTGTATTATTTACTCCTCGATTGGTGCCCTCTCCAGCATTACCTGGTCGTCTGAAGAGTTGTCAGTGTTGGAGTCAGCTGAGGAATCAAAATCATCATCGTCGTTGTCGTCAGCTTCCTCATCTTCATCATTTTCTGCTTTGTCTTTGTTCTTCTTAGTTGATGCTTTCTTGCAACGCCGGTGGATGGCTTATAACTCTTCAAGTGCCACTTATACGTGCTCATGGGTTTTGAGCAGTGCGTCATGGATTTCCTTAAGATCTGTGTATCTTGCTTCAGCAGAGAGGAGTTGTGTTGTTTGATCAGTCACTTTTGTTTGTAGCTGATCTAAAGCGTTGTTTGCATGCTCCTCCTGATGGTGGATGAGTTGGTGAGGCTACTTTCTATGCGATCCATACACGTGCTCATTGCAACTTGTTGCTGTTGAAGCTCGTGAAGGGTCGCAGGAAATGGTTGTGTTTGCTTGGTAACCTAGTCGACTTGTTAGACTAACATTTCTTGTTGTCTTTTCATACTAAGCATTAACTCTGGTAGGGTTTTCAAGCGATCGTCAATGAGGTTGACTTGCTGGACTACTGCTTCCTATCGTTGTTGAATGCATGTGAGGAGGTCCGGTAAGGCATGAGTCTGCTCGTCGAGCTTGGATACATGTGTAGCAAGTCCCTGCACACAAGAAAAAATAGATTGTAAGATGTTAGAAGCATCGGTGAGGAGGGTTAGAATAACATCAAATTGACATCTGAATGCCTCACTGACTTGTGAAAAGGGGACCCTAGTGGAGGATGGGTGTGGTGGTTGGGGTTCAGGTGGAAGGGTGGTGGTGCCATGTGAGAGAGACACCAATTGGTGGACTCGTGAATTACATGGCGACTATAGAAGGAGGCACCAACGGTATCGGGGTGGTGGCGGATGAGAAAGGTGGTGACATCCCAGATATGAAAGGTGGAATTGAGAATGCCAGGGGGAAGGTGGTGGAAGTGAAGGTGAGATTGGGCATTGAGGTGAAAATTGGCTCTCCCGTGGGGAAAGGGAGGGGATTAGATGATGTGAGTGGATTTGTAGTTGTGGTGAATGGAATGGTGGTGGGTATCATTGTAGAAAAAGGTGGAAGAGTGGTGTGGTGGTGGATGGTTGAATGGTGGAAAATAACGTGATGGTGGAAGATAGAGGTCTTGACCCCTTTATCCCTAGGGTGGCGGGAGTGGATGTAGAGGTGATCCCAATATCCAAACCCAAGATGAAGGGGTCTGATGTTGGATTCACGAAGGTGTCTGCATGGGGGTGCTCTTCCTCTGGGGTGATCTTGGATGTGGGCATCTCGGACTGCTGTTGCTTATGTGTTTGCAGCTTGGACGGCTGCACCACTAGTATTTTCTTTGGCTGTGTTGCGGGAGCAGTGACACTGTGATTTGTTCACTCTTCTATCGCTTGTTTCCCCTTCCCTTTTATTGAGACTAGTAGAGTAGCTAGTTCCTCTTGAGTGAATAGATATTTGTTTTTATCATAATCTGTGAGCTCGGGAAGTGGTAACAACATTCTTGATTGTTTGACAGTGGGGCAGAAAACAAAATGGAGATTTCTATCCTTCTCTTTGATGATGTAGGTGTTTTTCAGAATCTTCTCGTTGGTTAGATTGTCACCTTTTATCAATGTACGTTTTTGTAGTGGTTCGTCCATCTTGAGGTACTTCAAAATTCATGTGACGTGACCACCCATGCAAATTTCCTTTCTAGGGGCATAAGATGTGTGTTTATGTATCAGTTTTCGTCCGTTATTGACTAGATGCCCCTTTAGGATGGACCATAGTATGAAGAGGTCTGAGATGAGGACATTCCCACTCTCTATTCTAGGGAATAGTGCGCCTGTTATAATCATGTGCAGTGTTCGCACCAGAGAGGAGTGAATGTTGGAGGCCTTGCAAGTCTTGGAATCATAAGTGGAGATTCCAGTCAATGATTTCCAGAAAGTGTGCCTGTTGAACTGTGGGTGATCCAAATCTACTGCCGTAGCCTTCTTCAGCTGGTCCAAGTTGTTAATAAAGATTTTGTTCAACAGGTTTTCAGTCAGTGTAGACTTATTCTCGAAAATGAGGTTACAAGCTTGCGTTCACCCCCATCTCTTGGTTTTTCTTTTGCGTCCACTGGTTCTTTAGTGAGGTAGGTGAAGAATTCTAATGTGGGCTCGAGATAGGAATTCTCGATGACAAAGTAGAGTTTGGAAAGATTCACCTCGTCAAGAAAGGCAAGAACTATGTCATATAATCCCATCTTTTTAAGTATGTTGGAACATATATACTTTGTTGGTCGCATAATTTTGTCACCAGCCTTCAGGTGTTGAATATAAAGGTCAGTTGATCCTGCTGCGGATGTGGCTTATTTGACAAGGGGAGTATCTTGTTCTGCCAGGATCAGTTCCCTAGAGGTTATGGGCTGGACTTGCTTCCTTATCCATCTTTTGGTAGGTCATTCCTTAATAACCTCCTGGGCCTTCTGCTTCCCCTTTGACTTGGTGGCTGGAGATTCCTCGTCAGAGTTTGTCATGTAGTCAGAGCCTTCATTAGTTGAGGAAGGGTCTGAGAGGTTCTCGACTGGGTCATCATCCAGACACTTGTTTACGTGCTCAAGGTCGTGAATGACCTTGGGCAATTGAACAGGAGATTTGCATGTCTCAACGCACATATCAATAGTGTGTTGGAGCTTATCTCATCACTCCAGTAGTTGTTCTCTAGTCCAATGGCCTACTTCAACAACTTCCTTTGCAAGTGAGGCCATTCTATAATATGTGAACAAGAAATGATATATTAGAAATATTTTGTATGAATGATGAGGAATGTGCAAAATGGTGCATGCATCACGGTCTTAAGACCATGAGGAGGCTATGTTGTTTAAATATTTGAGAAGTGAAACTATTAAGAATGAAACCTTGAAGAGAGAAACCATTAAGATTGAAACCGCGTAGGGTGAAACCGTTAAGAATGAAACTGCAAAGGGTGAAACTATTAAGATTGAAACTGCTAAGGGTGAAACTGTTAAGATTGAAACGCCAAGGGTGAAACTGTTAAGATTGAAACCGTGAAGGGTAAAACCATTAAGATTGAAACCGTGAAGGGTGAAACCGTTAATATTGAAACTGCAAAGGGTGAAACCGTTAAGATTGAAACCATGAGGGGTGAAACCAATAAGAATGAAACTGTGAGGGTCCATGTGGTTTGCAAAGCTCCGAGGGTCCATGTAGTTTACAAAGTCGTGAGGGTCCATGCGATTTGCAAAACCGTGAGGGCCTGTTCGGTGTCGAAACTGCTAGGAACTTGTAGGTGCCAAAACTGTGAGGGAGGCAAAGTGGTGGAGGCGACGAATGCGTCTATGGTGATGAAGCGATGATAAAAGAGAAAGCAAACTCCATGGTGATGGTTGCAGTGGTGATGATAATGGCTATTTGATCGTGAAAGGAGGTAATCGTTCTACCTTGTTGTGGAGTGAAGCGGCAAAGAAGAAGGAGCTGGCACTGCGAGGTATGAATGAGAAAAGGTGGATGCACGACGTGAGAATTGCCGCTAGAGGGGTGCAGAAGAACAAGAATATGGATGTTGCAGCTAGGTTCACAGGGAGCAAGGAAGAAGAAGGAAATGTGCACAAAGTGTCAGTGTTGTTCGGGTCGCACGGGAGCAAGAAGGAGAGAGCAAGGTCACACTGAAGAAAACTGAGAGCGGAAAGAATGGAACAGGAGGGGGTAAGGGTTATATTTATAGATATTGGGGTGGGGACTGTTCATATCCCCTTTTGGGAAAACGGTCTGGGGACCGTTTAGGTCTAAACAATTTCAAGACCGTGAGGACCAAACAGTTTCAAGACCATTTAGATCCATACAGTTTTGAGACCGTGAGGACCAAACGGTTTTGAGACTGTTTCAATAAAATTATTTTGGTTATTGATTTTTATATTTTTATATTTGTTTGGTTGCTTAGACTAATTTTTATATTTTTTGAAAAAAATTAGTAGGTCTAAAGAAATAAATAAATTAGAGACTAGAAAATTTTGAAAACTAAGAAAGAAAGAAATTAAATGAAATAGAAAGGTAATACTCAGTTCTTGGGTTGCCTTCCAAGAAGTGCTTTGGTTTTACGTCGCTAGCTCGACGATATTCTGGCTTGATCAGGTTGATGCAGTGGGGTCATAAATGTTGATGGTTTGTCTTGAACTTTTATCAGTTGGAGTATAATATCTCTTCATTCTGTGGCCATTAATAGTCCTTTCTCCTCCATTGTCATCAAGGATGATGACATCTCCAGTTGGATAGACATGATTGATAGTAAAGGGCCCGGACCACTTTGTGTGAAGTTTACTGGGAAACATTTTGAGCCTGGAATTGAAAAGAAGGACCTTGTATCCAACGGTAATATCTTTTCTTTTAAGGTGGCCATCATGCCACATTTTAGTTTGCACTTTATAGGTCCTGGTGTTTCGGTAGGCATACATTCTTAGTTCCTCAAGTTCTTGTAACTCAAGTTGTCTATATTCACTAGCACTTTTGAAATCAAAATTCAATTTTTTAATATCCTACCAAGCCTTGTGTTCCAACTCGACTGGAAGATGGCATGACTTTCCATACACCAAACGGAATGAAGTTGTTCCTATTGGTGGCTTGTAAGTAGTGTGATATGCCTATAGAGCATCAAGTAGTTTGATGGACCAATCTGTGCGTTCCTGTTAACAGTCTTTTCCAAAATAGATTTTAGTTGTCTATTTGAGACTTCAACTTGGCCGCTAGTCTGTGGATAATAAGGTGTGGCGACCTTATGTTTTACTCTGTATTTTATTAGAAGGGCTTCGAAGCTTCATTCCAAGAAATGTGACCCTCCATCCGATATGACTATTCTAGGAACTCTGAATCTAGGAAAGATAATATCCTTTAATATCTTAAGAATCAATTTAGAGTCACAAGATATAGTGGGTATAGCTTGTACCCATTTGGACACATAATCCACAGCGACCAATATATAGGAAAATCCATGTGATGAGGGAAATGGACCCATATAGTCCACTCCCCATACATCAAAAAGTTCAACCTCGTGCCACAGAGTTAGTGGCATTTTGTTTCATTTGGATATCCCTCCAGAGAGCTGACATTTATTGCAGAATTTTACAAATTCACGGGCATCCTTTGCTATTGTCAGCCAGAAGAAACCTGATTGTAAGACTTTAAGAGCGGTTTTTTTGAACTCATATGCTCCCTAGTGGGGCCATAATGATAGTGTTCCAAGACTGGGATAATTTCTTCTTCAGGAAGATAATGGTGGAATAATCCATCTACGCATAGGCAGAAAAGGTATGGTTCATCCCAAAAGTACTGCTTGACGTCATGGAAAATTTCTTCTTGTCGTGATAGGAAGCAGAAGGATGGACAATTCCCGTAGCCAGATAGTTTACTATGTTGATGAACCAGGAAAATCTAGTGGTGACCTTCATGAGTTGGTCATCAGGTAGAGAGTAGTGGATACATATATTATCTTCATCTTGGGCCTCAATGCGACTCAAGTGGTCAGTGACAACATTTTGTATTCCACTTTTATCCTTTATTTCCAGATCAAATTCTTGAAGCATCAGCACCCAACGAATAAGTTTGGGTTTAGCGTCTTGTTTCTGAATCATATATTTTATTACTGAGCGATCTATGTAAACTGTGACTTTTGATCTGACCAGATAAGAACATAATTTCTCAAAAGCATAAATGACTGCCAAGAACTCTTTTTCTATAGTTCTATAGTTATTTTGGGCCTCATCAAGCGTCTTTGATGCGTAATATATTACGTAGGGCTTCTTATCTATTCTCTGCCCTAATACTGCTCCTACAACGTAGTCACTGCCATCACACATTATTTCAAAGGGTTGTGACCAATCAGGGGCTCTTAGTATAGGTGCGGAGACTAAAGTGTTCTTGAAGCTGTGTAAACATTCTTGATCAAAATTAAAGTCTGCATCTTTAGTTAACATGTGGGTCATGGGTTTTGCTATTTTTGAAAAGTCTTTGATAAATCCTCGATAAAATCTGGCATGACCCAGAAAAGCACATACTCCTCTGATGTCTTTTGGTGGTGACAACTTGGAAATGACATCTATTTTTGCTTTGTCTACTTCAATCCCTCGCTCACTCACCCGATGCCCGAGGACAACACCTTCTATCACCATAAAGTGACATTTTTCCCAATTAAGGATCAGATTTGTTTCCTCGCATCTTTTTAGTACTTTATTGAGATTAAGCAGACAGTTATCAAAGGAATCTCCATAAACTAAGAAGTCATCCATGAATACTTCCATGATAGATTCGATTAAACCTGCAAATATGGCAGATATACACTTATGGAATGTTGCGGGTGCATTACATAGCCAAAAGGGCATCCTCTGAAGGCATAAGTTCCAAAAGGGTAGGTAAAAGTTGTCTTTTCTTGATCTTCAGGGTGTATCGAAATTTGATAAAAAACCCTAAGCAGTCATGAAGATAGCAAAATTTTTTTTGGTGAACTAGACGTTCAAGAACTTCATCAAGAAAAGGTAAAGGAAAGTGATCTTTCCTTGTTGCCTTGTTTAATTTCCTATAGTCAATGCACATCCTCCACCCAGTAACAGTCCTAGTGTGTACCGGTTCATTTTTATCGTTTAAAACAACAGTGGTTCCCCCCTTCTTAGGGACCACTTGAACCGGACTTACCCATTGGGAGTCGGAAATCGTATAGATAATACCAACTTTTAGAAGTTTTAAAACCTCAAGGTGAACTACCTCTTTGAGATTCAGGTTTAGTTTTCTCTAGTGCTCCCGTGATGGTTTAAATTCTTCCACCATAGGTAATCTGTGCATGCACAAAGCTGGATTTATCCCGATTAGGTCTGTCATCTTATATCTGATGGTTTTCTTGTGCTTACTTATTTCAACAAGGAGTCTTTCTTCCTGGTCATCTATCAAAGTGGAACTGATAATGATCGAACATAGTTTTTCTTTGTCTAGAAAGACGTGTTTAAGTCCAGCTGGTAGGACTTTCGTTTCAGGTGCCTTGAGCACTTCAGTAGTCTCCAGAGTGGTGACAAATTTCAACTCCTCAAAGGTAGCTTCTAGGACTTCTTTGACTTGTTCTAGATATTTAGGCATTGTTGGATAGTTCCTTGGTTGAAAATTCGGCTTCTTGATTTATTAAGGTGATTTCCAGAGCATCATATGGTTTGGGAGTTTCTTGCTTCATCTGAGAAATTGTATTAATTGCCTCAAGAAGAAAGACTTCTTCATGGATGCTAGGGCTTTTTAGACTGTCAAAGACTTTGAATTGAATAGTTTCCTTTCCCAGCCTTAAGGTAATGGTACCAGCTTCGACATCAATTAGTGCTTTGGCTGTAGGAAGGAAGGGTCTGCCGAATATTATTGGATATCTCAGATTTCTTTTGTGTCCATGATAACAAAATCACAGGGGACATAAGACTCCCTTCCTACCCTTACTGGGATATCTTCAATGATTCCCAAGGGTGCAATAATGGTCGAATCAGCCAACTGGATTGTCATTGTTGTGGGTAGTAAATAGGTAAAGCCCAATCTCCTACACATAGAAAATGGCATAATAGATATGCTAGCCCCAAAATCAGCTAATCCTTTCTTGCAAGAAGTGTTTTCGATAGAACATTGGATGCCGAAAGAGCCAGGGTCCTTCTATTTTTTCGACATTTTATTGAGAATGATATCAGAAGTAGTCTGGGCTAATTTGACGGTCTTGTGTTCTTCAGTCATGTATTTCTTTGATAGCAAAGTCTTCATATATTTAGACCAAGCTGGGATTTCGGAGAAAGCGTCAAGGAATTGGAAATCAACATATAGCTTCTTCATTGCTTCTTTGAACTTTAGAAACCTAGTATGTCTCTCTCAATCTGCCTAGATAGGGTATCCTGGGCTTGTATGGTGGGACTTTTGGTTCTTTGGGAACTAGTTCTTTTTCCTTCTCCTTCTCGATCTCTATAGATTTTTCAGTTTCTTGATTTATGTTTATAGTTGGGAGAATCTTAGTGGTGTCTCCGTCTTCCTGAATGGTTTTGGTAGCTTCAATAAGAACATGACCAAATCTTATGGTAACTACATTCAGTTGTTCTAGTCTGTGTTGATCATGTCTCAAATTTATTTCTGGATGATCGGAAAAAGTACACACTGGAGGTTTCAACTGAGATGCAATTTGTACCAATTGGGTCTCTATAGCTTTCTGTTGAGCCTGCTGGTTGGCAAGCATGGTCTGTTAAGATTGAAACATTTGCCTTATCAAAGATAACTCATCTGTTGGTGGAGATGGGATATTCTTTTGTTGATACCGTGTAATTTGTTGTTGTCCTTGAGGTTGCTGTTGCTGAGGTGATGTCAACCGAAGTTGTTGATTTTATTGCTGTGTTAAATGGGGTTGTTGCAATTGTGGGTGCAATGGAGGGTGGGTGTATTGATAATATGAAGAAGAATTTCTTGGGTAGGAAAATCTTTGAAACCCAATTCTATAGTTTCGTTGGTTTCAGTTATAATAGCTATGGAATCCAGGTGGTGGTCTATTAGAGGACCCACCTTGTGTTTGGTGTTGTGGGTTGGCAGTTCCCACAAGATTCCCATAGTGAAACCCAAGGTGGTTTCTTGGTTGATCCAAAAGATAGTATGCTTGACCTGGTATGGTGTGGATAGAATTAACCTGCTCTAGCAGTTGATCTTCATGTTGTTCAATGATTGGTTCATATTATGGTTGAGTGATGGAGCCTCCACCCGTGTGGAGTTGCGTGCACCACTAAAAATCCTAGAGATAGTAACTCTCTAAGTTTAGCCTTGTGTGTGCTATAATAATATCTCCACCCACGTATGCTAAGATACATGGAAGTCTTATCATAGTACAATTGAGGGTCGAATCCACAAGACAACGATCTTGTTAAGGACTAACAAGATGGAAAATGTTATAATTCTACTTATCTACTTAAGAGTTGATATTTAGATCGAAGAGTTGGTTGGATGATTAAACTAAAATGCAAGGAAAAGTAAATGGCTGGAAAGTAGACTTAAGGTTGTAAACAATAATTTTAAAACCACTAGGATGTGATCGAGTTTCACCACCACTACACATGGATCATAACATACATCAAAATATCATGGCTTGAAACAAGAGTCTAAACAGTTAGTATCTTTTTAGACATAGCTTCCTTTCAGATAACTAACTATGAGAAACGTGGGAGTATTGCAATGCCAGCCATCCCCAAACGAATGGTCACTTACTTTGCATCACTCCCTTCGCAAAGTGTGTTCCTCGACTTGTCAAAGTTGTACTTTCATACGTCAACTTATTCCATTTCATAGTATGAAAGTACAAAGATGGAAGTGAGTTTACTCCACTCCTTGGAAGATGTTCCTAGATACCAAAATAGATATATGGTGACTACATACATCAAGAACCAACATGATATCGATATTCGAATCTAAAAGCACAAACGTAGACAATTCGTACTAGTAGATAATAGGTAACACAAGTTTGTGATCAAGCAACTAGCATTCATCAAACGATTGATGTTGAACTGAAAAGATAGTATTTCTCTATTGTAAACTCATGAATTACAATGCATGAAATGAAAACATGGGTAGCGGGGCTACTCCCCGCACCTTAGTGTATGGAACTACTCGCTCATGGTAAGGACAAAGGAGGCAATAAGAGAGAAGGAGAACATCATCTCCACATAGGAGGGAGGAAGGTTGACCCCTTGGAGTAGAGAGAAACTATCTTCCCACCACATAGTTTCCTTGGTGATGAATCCTTTTCTTCCCACCTTCTATGTCGATGAGAGAGAAAGTAGCTTGAGGATGGAGTTTGGATCTTAGACCGGCAGCCTTGGGGTGATGGATGAAGGTTGAAATAGCTCTAGAACAATTGGGGTAGCCTTTGGATGTCTAAGAGTTATCTTCTTTGTGAGGACCCCTTTGGTCCTATCTATAGGCTTCCAAGGGCTCTTGAACGGTCTTGGGACCGTTTGGATCTCTAATGGTTTGGAGACTGTTTGGATCCTCATGATCTTGGGACTGTTAGGCTTCATGCGGTCTTGGGACCGTTTAGGTTCATACGGTCTTGGGACCATTGGGCTTTCATACAATTTTGGGACCATTCAGCTTCATACTGTCTTGGGACCATTGGGTTTCATACGATCTTGGGACTGTTTGGCCTCATACGGTCTTGGGACCGTTTGGCCTTCATTTGGTCGTGGGACCATTTGGCCTTCATACGGTCTTGGGACCGTTTGGCTTTCATTCAGTCTTGGGACCGTTTGGCCTTCATACAGTCTTGGGACTGTTTGGCTTCATACGGTCTTGGGACCATTTGAGTTCTTTTGTAATTATTTTGTGTTTTTTTGTAAGAAGAAAAAGGGAAAATATCAGTTTATCAGTATATTCATAATAGAGGGGAAAGTTAAGTATGCTATCTAATTTATCTAAGAAAAAGTATGGAAAACTAAGAAGAACTGGTAAGATAACATCACAAAATGGGAGGTTATCATTGAGGTGTCTGCAGATTCATCATCACATATATATAAGAGGCCACATGATAATGTGGGGTGATTTGATGCATGACAGACTTTACAAGTCTCAGTAGCTATGTTGACTTGTTGAACTTGGGAGTTCTTCTTCCTATCATATTCTCTGAACGATGTTTCAAGGGCTTGCTTCTTTTAAACTATGATTTTTAGAGCTTCAATAATGGCTTTCATTTCTATAGATTCTTCAACTTTGTATACTTTTAGGACTCCTCCTGTAGATGGCCTTCCCCAATTAGATTGGTTCTCAGCTCCGAGCGTAACAATCTTCCAAGCATCCTCATAATTCTGTCTCATGAAATTTCCTCCAGATGAGGAATCCAAAAACTTTTTTATTTCATCACTTACCCCTCTATAGAATGTTTCTATGATCTAGTTTTGTGAGATTATGTGATGTGGGAATTTTCTCAGAAGTTCCTTAAATCTTTCCCATGATTCTGCTAGTGACTCTCTAGGAATTTGGAGGAACTGGTTGATCTGTCCCCAAATCTGGTAAGTCAACGAGGGAGGAAAGAACTTCTCCAGAAATTTTTCTTCCAAGGGAGCCCAGGTGGTGATTAACTCTCCATATAAAGAGTTATACCAACTTAGTGCCTTTCCAAACAGAGTGAAGTTGAAAAGTCAGAGCATGATTGCATCAAGCGTAGCTCCGGCTTGTGGTACCAATCAACACAGTGCCTTGAATCGCTTCAGATGGTCCATGTAGTCATCCCAAATGTTTCTAAAAAATGAGATGCTTTGCATGATTTAGATCCATTGTGTTTGAATCTCAAAGTTAGGAGCATTAATGAGTGGAGGCTGAACCGGGTGATTATCCTCAGAATTCTTAGAAACAGCGTAGTCTCGAAGCTACTTGTTCCTTGTCAATAACTGAGCAGTCGTTGTGGCTGCCTCATTTTTAGTTTGTATGTGCACTTGCTATTCAGATCAAACTTTGGCTTGGACTTGAGCACGTGTATCAATGATGAGTTGTGGTCTCTAAGCTATTATAGTTGCGTTGACTCTTTTTAGTATCAAGGCGGCTTGGCAATGTTCTTCAGCCATCTGTCTGGCTTGTTGGCGGTTGAGTCTGATGCGTTGGTGGAAGTTTCATTCTACCTCGTTCGTACTCTGGTTCAGGGGAGAATCCACAGTTTTGCATACAAATTTTCTACCTGAGTAGAAGAAAAATCATTACTTTAGATGGTGGAATAAAAAAGATATGAAGTAGTATCAAGATAAAATGTAAAATCCTAATCAACTAGCAAGTTGATAAATGAAATTAAAATGTTCCATTGTCCCCGAAAATGACACCAATATTTTGATGGAGCCTCCACTTACATGGAGTTGCGTGTACAACTAAAAATCCTAGAGATAGTAGATCTCTAAGTTTAGCCTTACATGTGCTATAATAAGATCTCCACCCACGTACGCTAAGGTACGTGGAAGTCTTATCGTAGTACAATTGAGGGTCGAATCCATGAGACATCGATCTTGTTAAGGATTAACAACATGGAAAATGTTATGATTCCACTTATATACTTAAGAGTTGATATTTAGATTGAAGAGTTGATTTGATGATTTAAACTAAAGTGCAAAGTAAACTAAATGACAGTGGCCAAAAACTTTAAAAGGCACTGTGATGTTACGTTCCTTTCTTGCCAAACCCGTTTGCAGACACTCGATGGACTTTGATTGTAAGTCCTTGTTTAATAAACATAAAGCTAGAGCAGGTGAAGCGCTAAAAACTGGCTGCAACTTCTTCACGCTGCGGAATTCTTCGATAGTGTTAGCAAGGAGGACATGGAAGATAGCCATCTTCACCGCCGATTGTGGTTGTAGGAGATTACAAAGATCTTCACGTGTCAACTTTCACTTTGTCTTTGTATTATTATAGATGATGTCCCCCCCATCCTTGGCATCATCTACAATAGTGTTCGGGATGAAGATGTCCTGAACATCCAATATAGAGATGGCCACCGTAACCAAGTCGTTCATTTTCTGAGGTAGAGGTGGCGGCAAGGGAAGGTCTGCTGGAGGAGGAATTAAAGTCTGTTTGTTGTCTTCAGAATATTGTTACAGATCTTCATCCTTATCAAAGTTAGAGTCGAGTCTATCATCAGTGTCAAGACTCACTCTTTCGGAATCCTCCTGCTCTGGGGGGAGGAAAGCAGCTTGTTCTAGGATAGAATGTTGAAGAGTGATAGCTATTGTGAGAGGGCTAGTGTTGGTTTCCATAATACATTGTTGAAACTCAGTAAAAGCTGCATCTTTTACAGCATCCCCCAGAGAGCCCATAGCTGAAAAGTTAAAGAATTGATCCCCATATGACATTGTGAAGTTATCGTTATTATCGAGGGAAGTGTGATCTTTGTGTCCACCCTCCTGGTGGTCTCCACCATCTCCCTTTTTTGCAGTTTCTGCCCCTCGGCTGGTGCTCTCCCCAGCATTGCCTGGGTCATCAAGTTGGTCATCTAAGGAGGAGCTGTCAGCATTTGCATCCATTGAGGAGTTAGAATCATCATCATCATCTTTGTCATCTTCATCATGCTCGTCATCAGATGCCTTGTCTTTGTTCTTTTTTATCGACACTCTCTTACATCGTTGATGGGTATCTTGTAGTTCTTCAAGTGCCACCTGCACGTGCTCGTGGGTTTCGAGCAGTGTGTCGTGGCTTTCCTTAAGATCTGCGTATCTAGCTTTGGAGGAGAGGAGTCATGTTGTTAGATCTGTCACTTGGGCTTGTAGCTGGTCTAAGGCATTATTTGCATGCTCCTCCTAGGGACAAATGAGTTGTGTGAGGGTTCTATCGATGCCATCCAAGCGTGTGCTGAGTGTAGTCTGTTGTTGTTGAAGCTCTCGAAGGGACTCAGGCAGAGGTTGAGTTTGTTTAGAGACACTATCGACTTGCTAGACCAACTCTTCTTGCTGGCCTTTCATCCCAAGTATCAACTCTGGCATGTTTTGTAAGCAGTTGCTGACGCGGTCGACTTGATGGACCACTATTTCCTACCATTGTTGAATACTTGTGAGGATACCTGGTAAGGCGTGAGTCTGCTCGTCAATCTTGGATACCTGTGTAGCAAGTCCCTGTACACAAGAAAAAAAAATTATTGTAAAATGTTAGAAGGGTCAGTGAGGAGGTTTCAAATAGCATCAAATTGCCGTCCGAATTCCTCACTAACTTGTGAAAAAGGGACCCCAGTGGTGGATGGGTGGGATGGATGGGGTCTAGGTGGAATGATGGTAGTGCCTTGCGAAAGAGACACTATTGATGGGCCCGTGAATTGTGTGGTGACTGTAGAGGGAGTCACCAGTAGTATCAGAGTGGTGGCGGATGAGAAGGGTGGTGACATCCCAGGTGAAAAGGGTGGAACTGAGAATGTCGGGGGGAAAGTGGTGAAAGTGAAAGTGAGGTCGGGCATTGAGGTGAAGAATGGGACGCCCGAGGAGAAAATAGGTGAGGCAGAAGATGTTGGTGAAGTTGTGGTTGTGGAGAAAGGGGTTGTGTTGGGCATGATTGTTGAAAATGGTGGAAGAGTGATGGATGGTGGAATGGTGGAAGATGGGAGTGTGGTGGGGGCAGTTATAGCGGTGAACCCAACATCCAGATCCAAGATGAAGGGTTCTGGTGTTGGATTCATGATTTTTTTCTGCACTGTGAGGGTGTTCCGCCTCTGGGTTGATCTTTGATGTGGGCGTCCTGGATTGTTGTTGCTTCTGTGTACATAGTTTGGAAGGCCATGTTATTGGTATTTTCTTTGGCCTTGTTGATGGGGCAGTGACGCTATGTTTTGTCTGCCCTGCTTTTTCTTGATTCTCCTTTTCTTTTACCGAGGACATAGTGAAGAGAAGCTTGTCGTTATCATAGTCATCCAGCTCGAGAAGCGGTAGTAGTGTCCAGGATGCTTTGATAGTTGGGCAGAAGATATAATGAAGTTTGGCATCCTTCTTCTTTATGATATATGTGTTCTTTAGACTCTGCTCATTTGTTAGGTTGTCACCTTTTATCACAATACATATTCGAAGTGGTCTGTCCAACTAAAGATACTTTAGAATCGATGTTATGTGGCCACCCACACAGATTTCCTTTCCAAGGGCATAAGATGTGTTATGTATCAAATGTCGTCCGATGTTGACCGGATGCCCTTTTAAGATGGACCATAGAACAAAGAGATCTGAAATGATAACATTCCCGCTCTCTGTTCTAGGGAATAGAGCGCCTGTTATAATTTTGTGCGGAGTGCGTACTAAGCCGAAATGTATGTTGGAGGCTTTGCAAGTCTTTGGTTCATAGCTTGGAATCCCCGTCAAAGACTTCTAGAAGGAATTCCTATTGAACTGGGGGTGGTCCTGGCCTGCCTCCTTAGCTTTCTTTAGCTGATCTTGGTTGTCAATGAAGATTTCATTTATCAGATTCTCAATCAAGACAACCTTCTTCCCAAAGAGTGAGGTTACCAGCCTGCAGTCACCACCATCTTTTAATTTGTCTTTTGCATCCACTGGTTCTTTGTTGAGGTAGGTGAAGAACTTTAGTGTTGGCTCAATGTATGAATTCTCCGCGAAGAAACATAGTTTGGTATGATTTGCCTCATCGAGCAGAGCAAGTATTCTTTCATAGATTCCCATCCCTTTTAGTATGTTAGAGCATACATACTTTGTTGGGCGCATCACTTTGCCACCAGCCTAGAGGTTTTAGATATACAGGTCGGATGATGTTGGTTCTGTGGTGGTGGCAGAAGGAGGTGAAACGTATCCTGCTAGGATTTGTTCTCTTACTGTTGTGGGCTGGACTTGTTTCCTTGCATGTTTCTTAGTTGGTTGTCCTTTTGCAGCTTTGTGGGCCTTCCTTTTCCCTTTGGACTTAGTAGGTGGTGATTCCTCCTCAGAATTTAGTGTGTAATCCGAGCCTTCATCGGTGGAGGATATCTCTTCGATGTCCTCGACATGATCTTCTGCTAGACATTTATTGACTCGCTCAAGGTCGTGGATTACCTTGGGCAAGTTAGTTGGTGTCTTTCCTATTTTTTCACACATGTCGAGGATGTGCTAAAGCTTAGAGCGACGTTCTAGAAGTTTCTCTTTGGTCCAGAGGTGGGTCTCGACTACATCTTTCATAGGTGATGCCATTCTGAAAATTGATCATGCAATCATATATGTTAGAAAAGATTGAAGTTTTAGTAAAATGGAATTGTGATATAAAGTTTTGAAAGGATTGTAACATTGTGTAAGAATTGGGGTTTTGAAATTTGAATAAATCATACGGTTTGCAAGACTGTTTGGGCCCAAACAGTTTTGGAGACCGTTTGGGTCCAAACGATTTGCAGGACTGTGAGGATAACGTTTTAAGAGTGAAACCATGAAGATCAAAACTGTTTGGGTCCAAAGGGTTTCACGATCGTTTGGTTCTAAACAATTTTGCAACCGTTTGGGTCCAAACGATTTCACGATCGTTTGGTTCCAAACGGTTTCATGACCATTGGGGTCCAAACAGTTTCAAGACTTTTTTTAACAATTTTATGACCATTTGGGTCCAAACAGTTTTAAGACCATTTGGGTCCAAATGGTTTGCAAGACCGCGATGGTCCATGCGGTTTCTCTATTGTTTGGGTCCAAGCAGTTTTAAGACCGTTTGGGTCCAAACGGTTTGCAGGACCATGAGGGTCTATGCAGTTTTGTAACCATTTGGGTCCAAACAATTTTAAGACCGTTTGGGTCCAAACAGTTTGTAGGACCGTGTGAGACGAAACCATTAGGAAGGCAAAGTGACAGGGGCAATGAGTGGCTAAATGGTAGTGAAAATGGCACTACAAAGGATGGAAACATCGACAGTGATAATGGTGGTGGCGATGAGTGGGTTAACGACCACAAAAATGACATCGGCAACGATGGCAACAACGGCGGTGATGGTTGGAGGCATCCTCTACCTTGCTGCGATGGGGTGATGGCCACAACGGAGAGAGCAAAGGAGAAGAGGACAGAGCAGCTTGTGTGAGCGTGTGCGGAGATGGTGGGAATGAGCTCAGAATCGAGAGAGCGAGGATGCAGTGTGAACGGAGAGCGTGGAGGTGTCGTGTGGGAGCAGAGAAACTGGAAAGAATGGAACAGGGTTCGCACGAGGGAAAGTTTGAGAGTCGAAGGAATGAAAAGGGGGGGGGGTCAAGCAGTATTTATAGAAAAGGGAGGGGCGACTGTACAAATTCTCCTTAGGCCAAATGATCTCGGGACCATTTGGGTCCAAACGATTTCGAGACTGTTAGGAACAAACGGTTTTGAGACCATTTGGATCCAAATAGTTTCGATACCGTGTGGGTCCAAATGGTTTCAAGACCGTGAGGACCAAACGGTTTCAAGATCATTTGGATCCAAACGGTTTCGAGACCATGAGGAGCAAATGATTTTAAGAGCATTTTGTTCCAAATGGTTTCGAGACTGTGAGGACCAAATGGTTAGGACAAAAATATTTTGGTTAATGATTTTTATATTTTTATATTTGTTTTGGTTTCTTATATAGATTTTTATATTTTTTGAACAATGAGAACTAGAAAATTATCAAAAACTAAGCAAGATGAAATAGAAAGGTGATACTCAATTCTAGGGTTTCCTACCAAGTAGCGCTTTGGTTTTACGTCGCTGGCTCAAAGAAATTCTGACTTGATTAGTTTAATGTTGTGGGGTCCTAAATGTTGATAGTTTGTCTTGGAGTTTTATCAACTGGAGTATAGTATTTCTTCAGTCTATGACCATTAACAATCCTTTCTCCTCCATTGTCATCAAAGATGATTACATCTCCAGTTGGGTAGATGTGCTTGATGGTGAATTGCCCGGACCACTTTGTGTGAAGTTTTCTGGGAAACATTTTGAGTCTGGAGTTGAAAAGAAGGTCTTTGTCTCCGACAATGATATATTTCCTTTTAAGGTGGCCCTCGTGCCACATCTTAATTTTCTCTTTGTAGATTTTGGCACTTTGGTAGGCAGTCATTCTTAGTTCCTCCAGCTCTTGTAACTGTAGTTGTCTATATTCACTAACACTTTTGAAATCAAAATTCAATTGTTTGATAGCCCACCATGCTTTGTGTTCTAATTCAAATGGGAGATGGCAAGACTTTCCATACTCCAAAAGAAATGGCTTTGTTCCTATTGGTGTTTTGTAAGCAGTACGATATGCCCAAAGAGCATTAAGAAGTTTGGCAGACCAATCCATGTGATTTCTGTTGACAGTTTTCTCTAAGATAGCTTTCAATTGTCTATTTGATACTTCAACTTGGCCGCTAGTCTGCGGATGATAAGGCGTAGCGACCTTATGTTTTACTCTATATCTTTGCAGAAGAGCTTCGAAGCTTCTTTCCAAGAAATGTGACCCTCCATCGGATATGACTGTTCTAGGAACTCTAAATCTAGGAAAGATGATATCCTTGAACAACTTAATAACCGGCTTAGAGTCAAAAGATACAGTGGGTATAGCTTCTACCCATTTGGATACGTAATCCACAACAACTAAAATATAGGAGAATCCATATGATGGTGGAAATGGACCCATATAGTCCACTCCCCATACATCAAAAAGTTTGATCTCCTACCACAGAGTTAGTGGCATGTCATTTCATTTCGATATCCCTCCAGACAGCTGACATTTGTTGCAAGATTGTACAAATTCATGGGTATCCTTTGCTATTGTCGGCCAGAAGAAACCTGACTGTAGGACTTTAAGAGCGGTCTTCCTTGAAGTCATGTGCCCCCCAGTGGGGCCAGAATGATAGTGTTCTAGGACTGGGATAATTTCTTCTTCAGGGAGACAATGGCAGAATAATCTATCTGCGCATAAGAGGAAAAGGTACAGTTCATCCCAAAACTATTGCTTGACGTGATGAAGAAATTTCTTTCTATCGTGGTAGGAAGTAGCAAGATGGACAATCCCTACAGCTAGATAGTTTACTATGTCAGCATACCATGGAAATCCAGTGGTGACCTTCATGAGTTGGTCATCAGGTAGGGAGCCATGAATATGTATATTATCTTCCTCTTAAGTCCCAATGTGACTTGAGTGATCATCGATAACATTTTCTACACCGCTTTTGTCTTTTATTTCTAAGTCAAATTCTTGAAGCATCAACACCTAGAAGATAATTCTGGGTTTTGCGTCTTGTTTCTGAATCATATATTTTATTGCTGAGTGATCTGTGTAAACCGTAACCTTCGATCCAATCAAATAAGAACGGAATTTCTCAAAAGCATAGATGACCACCAAGAACTCTTATTCTGTAGTTGTATAGTTCTTTTGGGCCTCATCAAGCGTATTTGAAGCATAATATATCACATAGGGCTTCTTATCCAACGTTTGCCCTTGTACTACTCCGATAGCATAGTCGTTGGCGTCACACATTATCTCGAAGGGTTGTGACCAATCAGGATCTCTTAGTATAGGTGTAGAGATTAAAGCATTCTTTCGAGTCATGAAGCTATGTAAGCATTCTTGATCAAAGTTGAAATCCACATCTTTAGTCAACAGGTGAGTCATGGGCTTTGCTATTTTTGAAAAATCTTTGATGAAACTTCAATAAAATCTGGCATGGCCTAGGAATGCTCATACTCCTTTGATGTCTTTGGTGGTGACAACTTTGAAATGACATACATTTTCTCCTTGTCTACTTGAATCCCTTGTTCACTTACCCGATGCACGAGGACAATGCCTTCTGTCACCATAAAGTGACATTTTCCCCAATTAAGGATCAAATTTGTTTCGTCGCATCTTTGTAGCACCTTGCTGAGATTAAGTAGATAGGCTTCAAAAGAATTTCCATAAATTGAAAAGTCGTCCATGAATACTTCCATGATGGATTCAATTACCCCTACAAAGATGGAGGACATACACCTCTGGAATGTAGCAGGTGCATTACATAGCCTAAAGGGCATCCTCCTGAAGGCATAAGTCCCAAAAAGGTAGGTAAAAGTTGTCTTTTCCTGATCTTCTGGGTGTATCGGAATTTGGTAAAATCCTGAATAGCCATCAAGATAGCAAAAGAACTTCTGGTGGGCCAGACGTTCAAGGACTTCATCAAGGAAAGGTAAAGGGAAGTGATCTTTTCTTGTTTCCTTGTTCAGTTTATTATAGTCGATACACATCCTCCATCCAGTAAAAGTCCTTGTGGGTACCAGTTCATTTTTATCATTCAAAATGACAATGGTCCCCCCTTTTTAGGGACCACTTGGACTGGATTAACCCATTGAGAATCGAAAATCGGATAAATGATACCTGCTTTTAGGAGTTTAAGGACCTTGAGGTGAACCACCTCTTTAAGATTCAAGTTTAGTTTCCTCTAGTGTTCCCATGATGGTTTAAACTCTTCTACCATAGGTAATTTGTGCATGCACATAGCTGGATTTATTCCTATTAGGTTGGCCATTTTGTACCCAATAGCTTTCTTAAGCTTTCTTAACTCGACGAGGAGTCTTTCTTCCTGATCATCCATCAAAGTGGAGTTGATAATGATTGGACATAATTTTTCTTCATCAAGGAAGATGTGTTTGAGTCCAGCTGGTAGGGTTTTCATTTCAGGTGCTTTTGGCACCTCAACAATATTCAAAGTGGTGACATACTTCAACTCCTCGAAGGTAGCTTCTGGGGCTTCCTCGGCTTGTTCTAGATATTACAAACATTATTTGAGAATTCAACCTCTAGATTTGTTAACATGTTCTCCAAATCATCAATTGGTTCGGGGGGTTCTTGCTTTAACTGATACATTTTATCAATTGCCTCGAGAAGAAAAATTTCTTCATGGATGCTAGGACCTTTTAAGCTGTCAAAAACTCTGAATTGAATGGCTTCCTTTCCTAATCTCAAGGTAATTGTGCCGGCTTCAACATCGATTAGTGCTCTGGCTGTAGCAAGGAAGGGTCTGCCGAATATTATCAGATATCTCTGGTCTTCCTTTATGTCCATAATAACAAAATCATAGGGTACGTAAGAATATCTCCCTACTCTTAATGGGATATCTTCAATAATCCCCAAAGGTGTAGTGATGGTAGAATCAGCCAATTGGATTGACATTGTTGTGGGTGGCAAATCGGTAAGCCCCAATATTCTACACATAGAAAGGGCATAATCGATATGATGGCCCCCAAATCAGCTAGTCCTTTTTTGCAAGAAGCATTTTCGATAGAACATTGGATGCCAAAGGAGTCGGGGTCCTTTCGTTTCTTTGGCATTTTGTTGAGAATGATGTCAAAAGTTGTCTGAGCTAATTTGGCGGTCTCATGTTCTTTGGTCATATATTTCTTTGATAACAAGGTCTTCAGGTATTTGGACCAAGTTGGGATTTCAGAAAGAGCATCAACGAATGGGATATCCACATATAGCTTCTTCATAGTTTCCTTGAACTTTAGGAATCTAGTTTCCGATTTATTTTCTCTCAATCTACCTGGGTAGGGTATCTTAGGCTTATATGGTGGGACTTCTGGTTCCTTGGTAACTTGCTCTTTAGTCCTTTTCCTTTCCAACCTGTATAGATTTTTTAGTTGCTTGGTATGTGCTTGCAATTGGGTTGACTTCAGTTATATCTTCATCCTCCTAAATAACATTGGTGACTTCATCAAGAACACGACCAGACCTTATGGTGACTACATTCAGTTGTTCTGGTCTGTGTTGATCGTGTATCAGGTTTATTTCTGGCTAACCAGTGAAAGTATGCACCGGGGGTTTCTGCTGGGCTACGATGTGCCAATTGAGTTTCCACAACCTTTTGTTCGGCTTGTTGGTTGGCAAGCATGGTCTGTTGAGTTTACAAAATTTGCCTAATAATGGATAATTCATCCTTTGGCAGAGGCAGAGCATTCTTTTGTTGATATTGTGTAACTTGTTGCTGCCCTTGTGGTTGTTGTTGTTGAGGTGCTGGTAATTGAGGTTGTTGTGGTTGTTGTAGTTGAGTTTGTTGTAGTTGTGGATGTAATGGGGGGTAGTATGTAGAAGAATTTCTTGGGTAGACAAACCTTTGAGGACCACCTCTATAGTTTCCTTGGATGTTAATTAATTGGTTCATATTGTAGTTGAGGTGGTTGTAGATCCATCATCACATTGTATAGGAGACTAGATGATAATGTGGGGTGATCGGATGCATGAAAAAGCTTTGCAAGTGTCAGTGACTGCTTTGACTTGTTGAACCTGGGAGTTCTTCTTTCTATCATGTTCCCCAAACAATGTTTCAAGAACTTGTTGCTTATGAGCTATGGTTTTTAGAGCTACGACTATGGCTTTCAATTCTACAGATTCCTTAGATTTACAAACCTTTAGAAATCCTCCGGTATATGGCCTTCCCCAATTAGATTGGTTCTCGGCTTCGAGTGTGACGATCTTCCAGGCATCTTCATAATTCTTTCACATGAAATTCCCCCCAGACGAGGAATCCAAAAACTTCTTAATGTCATCACTTACTCCTCTATAGAATGTTTCTATGAGATGATGTTGAGATATTTTGTGATGTGGACTTTTCCTCAGTAGTTCCTTAAATATTTCCCAGGATTCTGCCAGTGACTCGCTAGGGAGTTGGGAAAAATGGTTAATCTATCCCCTAATCTCATAAGTTAGCGAAGGAGGAAAGAACTTCTCTAGAAACTTTTCTTCCAAGGGAGCCCAGGTGGTGATTGGCTCTCCATCCAAAGAGTTATACCAACTTAATGCCCTTCCAGATAGAGTGAAGTTGAAAAGTCTAAGCATGATTGCATCATTAGTAGCTCCGGCCTGTGGTACCAATTGACAAAGTGTCTTCAATCGCTTTAGATGATCCATGCAATCCTCTCTAGTTTTCCCATAGAATGAGATGCCTTGCATGATTTGGATCCATTGTGTTTAGATCTCAAAGTTAGGAGCATTAATGAGTGGTGGCTGGACTGGGAGATTATCTTTAGAGTTTTTAGGAACAAAATAATCTCGAAGCTACTTGTTCCTTATCAAAAGTTGAGCAGCTGCTGTGGCTGCCTCATTTTCAGCTTAGATACGGGCTTGCTCTTCAGCACAAACTTCAGCTTGGATTTGAGCACGTGTATCAGCGATGAGTTGTGCTCTCTGAGCTGCTAAAGCTATGTTGACTCTTTCCATTACCAAGGCGGCTTGGTGTTGTTCTTCGGCCATCTGTCTGGCTTGTTGACGATTTAGTCTGATGTGTCAGTGGAAGCTTCGTTCTACCTCAGAGTCAAACTCTAGTTCAGGGGAGAATCTGATGCTATGTGAAGGTTGCATATACATTTTCTACCTGAGTACAAGAAAAATCACACCTTAGATGTTGTAGAGAAATAATGAATTCAAGAAGATATGAAGTAATTGTCAAAATAAAATGTAAAATCCTAATCAACTAGTAAGTTGATAAGTGAAATTAAAACGTTCAGTTGTCCCTGACAACGGTGCCAATTTTTGATGGTGCCTCCACTCATGTGGAGTTGCGTGCACCACTAAAAATCCTAGAGATAGTAAGTCTCTAAGTTTAGCCTTGTGTGTGCTATAATAAGATCTCCACCCACGTATGCTAAGATACATGGAAGTCTTATCATAGTATAGTTGAGGGTCGAATCCATGAGACAACAGTCTTATTAAGGACTAATAAGATGGAAAACATTATAATTCTACTTATCTACTTAAGAGTTGATATTTAGATCGAAGAGTTGGTTGTATGATTAAACTAAAATGCAAGGAAATCTAAATGGAAGGAAAGTAGACTTAAGGTTGTAAATAATAATTTGGAAACCACTAGGATGTGATCGAGTTTCACCACCACTACACATGGATCATAACATACATCAAAATATTATAGCTTGCAACAAGAGTCTAAACATTTAGTATCTTTGTAGACTTAGCTTCCTTTCAGATAACTAACTACGAGAAATGTGGGAGTATTGCAATTTCATCCATCCACGAACGAATTGTCACTTACTTTGCATCACTCCCTTCGCAAAGTGTGTTCCTCGACTTGTCAAATTTGTACTTTCATACGTCAAATAATTCCATTTCATAGTTTGAAAGTACAACGATGGAAGTGAGTTTACTCCACTCCTTGGAAGACGTTCCGAGATACTGAAACAGATATATGGTGACTACATACATCAAGAGCCAACATGCAATCGATATTCAAATCTAAAAGCACACAAAGGTAGACAATTCACACCAGTAAATAATAGGTAACACAAGTTGGTGATCAAGAAACTAGCATTCATTAAACGATTGATGTTGAACTGAAAAGATAGTATTTCTCTATTGCAAACTCATTAATTACAATGCATGAAATGAAAACATGGGTAGCGGGGCTACTCCCCACACCCTAGTGTATGTAACTACTCGCTCATGGCAAGGAAAAAGAAGGTGGGAAGAGAGAAGGAGGACATCATCTCCACATAGGAGGGAGGAACGTTGACCCCTTGGAGTAGAGAGCAACTATATTCACACCACGTAGTTGCCTTGGTGATGATTCCTTTTCTTCCCACCTTCTATGTTGATGAGAGAGGAAGTAGCTTGAGGATGGAGTTTGGATCTTAGACTGGCAGCCTTGGGGTGATGCATGAAGGTTGAAACAGCTCTGGAACAATTGGGGAAGAATTTGGATGTCTAAGAGTTCTCTACTTTGTGAGGACCCCTTTGGTCCTATTTATAGGCTTCCAAGGGATCTTGAACGATCTTGGGACTGTTTCGATCTCTAATGGTTTGGAGACCGTTTGGATCCTCACAGTCTTGTGACCGTTTAGGTTCATACGGTCTTGGGATTGTTTGGATTCCATACGGTCTTAGGACCGTTTGGCTTCGTACGGTCTTGGGACCGTTTGGCCTCATACGGTCTTGGGACTGTTTGGCCTTCATTCGGTCTTGGGACCATTTGGCCTTCATACGGTCTTGGGACCGTTTGGCTTTCATTCGGTCTTGGGACCGTTTGGCCTTCATAAGGTCTTGGGATCGTTTGGCTTCATACGGTCTTGGGACCGTTTGAGTTCTTTTGTAATTTTTTTTTGTGTTTTTCTGTAAGAAGAAAAAGGGAAAATATCAATTTATCAGTATATTTGTAATAGAGAGGAAAGTTAAGTATTCTATCTAATTTATCTAAGAAAAGTATGGGAAACTAAGAAGAACTGGCAAGATAACATCACAAAATGGGAGGTTATCATTGAGGTGTCTGTAGATTCATCATCACATTGTATAAGAGGCCACATGATAATGTGGGGTGATCTGATGCATGACAGGCTTTACAAGTCTCAATAGCTACGTTGACTTGTTGAACAAGGGAGTTCTTCTTCCTGTCATATTCTCTGAACGATGTTTAAAGGGCTTGCTGCTTGTGAACTATGGTTTTCAGAGCTTCAATAATGGCTTTCATTTCTAATTGGCCTTCCCCAATTAGATTGGTTCTCGGCTCTGAGCGTAACAATCTTTCAGGCGTCCTCATAATTATGTCTCATGAAATTTCCTCTAGATGAGGAATCCAAAAACTTCTTTATTTCATCACTTACCCCTCTATAGAATGTTTCTATGAGTTAGTTTTGTGAGATTTTGTGATGTGGGAATTTTCTCAGAAGTTCCTTAAATCTTTCCCATGATTCTGCTAGTGACTCTCCAGGAATTTGGAGGAATTGGTTGATCTGTCCCCTAATCTAATAAGTCAACAAGGGAGGAAAGAACTTCTCCAGAATTTTTTCTTCCAAGGGAGCCTAGGTGGTGATTGACTCTCCATATAAAGAGTTATACCGGCTTAGTGCCTTTCCAGACAGAGTGAAGTTGAAAAGTCAGAGCATGATTGCATCAAGTGTAGCTCCGGCTTGTGGTACCAATCGGCAGAGTGCCTTGAATTGCTTCAGATGGTCCATGCAGTCATCCCGAGTGTTTTCGAAAAATGAGATGTGACACGATTTTACCGTGCGTAGAACGCAAGTGCACGCGTCAATGTAGTATAGGCCCTTATGAGGCCCGAGTCGAACTTAGGGACACTAAATTATTAGTAGACTACTACTAATTGGTTGCGATCAACTAAACTGATTAAAAGAGTTTGAGAGTTGATCAAAAAAGAAACTAAAATAAAAGAAAACAAAGCAATCGATTAAAGGTTTAGTTTAATCAATTCAAGTGGAGATCTTTATAATTGCGGTTTCACCATGGGTTTTCATTGTATGCATTTCCATATAGTTAGAATTGTATGCAATTAAAGGTTCATCTCTCAATCCGGATAGTGGCCTGTAGTCAGAATTGCCCACTATCGTGGTACAATTCACTACCTACGTCTAGGTCGGTTCCACCGTCGTAGTAACCTATACCCTAAACTAGGTGCATTAAAAATGACGTCTAGGTTTCCACCATTAATCTTACATCACCGTGTTCAAGGGATTTTTTAATCAATGTGAATTTCATCTCTTTTCAACCGTTAATTCTTCTTTCAAAGTAATTAAAGGCATTAGATTATCATTATGGTGATCAAGCATAAAAATATAATTGAGAAAATGAAATCATACCACGGATTTCAGAGATAAATTATGAATTACGATGATAAAAATGTCATACAATTGTTCCTCGGGCTACTCCCGATCCTAAAGATAAAGGGGATTAGCCCCACATGTTCATCTCAGAGCAAAACATGGTTGAGAAAAGGGGAAACATGGAGAAAAATGTGAATAAGTAATGAAACCCCTGAACGGAGAAGATCCAAGCGTTCCTCGGTGTAGAATGTGTGATCCACAACCTTTCGACGGTGGAAAATGTCTTCTTCGGCTTCCGGAATAGTCGGGGCGTGCTTCTGGGCTCCGTTCTTCTCTCCACACCTTCTCGGGACGTGTGCAGTGGCTAATGATGTGATTCCATGGTCTGGGCCGCCGTCATTAGGTATAATCACCGAGTTAGGTTGCAAAAGTATCACAGCCATCAGATTTGGATCGATATGAAACAAACTGTAATCTGACGGTGTCGATACCATCGATGCGGGTCGATGGTATTGACTCTGTTCCATATCGGCAAGTCTTCTTTTCTTTTTGTCGTTGCGCCTGATGCTGACTCGATACCATCAATGCGGGTCGATGATATCGACACCTTGAGGCGTCAGTTTTGTCCTTTTCCGTCATTGAAACTCCATGTGTCAATAGTATCGACTATGGGGTCGATAGTATCGACTGTCTACTCGCTAGCAACCTGATGGTATGTTGCTACCATCGACTTCCCTGTCGATGGTATCGACTTTGTGATGCTCCTTGCGCCTGGCTGCCTGTGGTTGTGTCGATAGTATCGACAGCTGCAGATATGTGCTTTTCCTGAAATTGCAAAACAAAACCACATAAGCCAAAATAAAACCTATAATTGTAATCATTTATATTCAAAACAATAAAATAAGGGTGATTTGACACAGAGAAGGATCATAGACTAAAGTAAATGAATTATGCAATATTAACCACCAAAATGACCAATAAATGCATAAAACACAAGTAAAACAAGTCTATAAATGCGACTCAAAATCATCGCATCAAACTCCCCTAAGCTTGAACATTGCTCGCCCTCGAGCAACTAAACTTTAGAATAGAATTGCGAGGGTCAACTAAAGAACAGATTATCACAACAAACATCACCATATGATCCCCGCCAGACATTCACATTCCGGCCCTCACTAACCACGGGATGATAATTACCCTAATGGAGAAAGTAATCATCCATAAAAGACATCTACCTCAAAATTTATGAACACTATCATATAAGGTAGTTAACATAATAAAATTCCCCAATTCAGACTCGGTGCATTATGTGATCTCCTATTCTATGTTGCCCGCCCTAACTACCATCTACATGGAAGCATCTCTCCTAACATTGACGAGTGAGGAGAAAATCACGGTGGCCTATCAAATCGAGCAACGGGTGGATGAAATGGGTGGCTAGTGGAAGAAATGGAAGCATTATACGGTTTTAACATGCACAAAGAAAAAATGACTTAAATGATGCATATGCAAGTGAAAATGCCCTAATGCCTACATTTGGGTGGAATGATGCATGCACTATCATCCCGTCTCAAGGTGAGATGGAATATCTAGGAAAACTACATCATGTACTTATTCTTCTTAAAATGCAGGTGAGACTATGTTCCTTTCTCCCTCCCAATCCTACTTGCTTCTCACTACTCTTCTTTTTTTTCTTCTTCTCTTTTTTATCAAAACTTATTTTATTATTTTATTATTTTTTTCTTCAATCCCTTATTTTCATAGATGACAATGAATTATTTGTCGGGCTCACTTCTTGCTGCATAACTTATACATTTGAAGCATTCAGAAGGTATGGAACAAGTTAATCACCCTTAATGTTTCAGAAGACATAAGATGCATGATGTACTCTATGCACAAAAATGTGTATACAACTACAAAATGATACTATGCAACTAAATGGCATGCACTTAAGGATAATGTGCATGTATACTAATCTATTTTTTTTCATTTGCATGCAAAATATGCTAAAATAGTTGCAATGCAAGACCTATCTACATGGAATGCAATCAAGAAGATTAAAACCGTAATATACTTCCATTTCCTATGGCGGAGTATGAAAAACAATGGGGTGGATAGATCACAAGACTAATTGACTGAACCTTTGAAAATTATTATGTGTCCCTCCTTACTGACCTGTGTGGTAATTAAGAGGTTTCTCTCTCTTATTTCAAATTAAAGTCTCATTATCATTTGATCAGTTTAGGCTCAAACAACCAACTCTGTCCACTTTACATGAATCATAGGAATAGACAGTTGTGATGTCCTGTTTTAGAGTTGACAAGCCCAATGATTTCCTTAAGTTATGTGCTCAAAGTTGAACAACACAAACTTGCAAAATACTAAAAAAATTTAAATTTTCCCCTGATTCCCATGTACAAGCAACAAGATGACACATGACTTAAGACATCCACAATTACACTAGATAAAGTGTGGATCCTACTAACAAACTAAGAACTAATAAAAACAAAAGACAAAAGACAAAGCAATAAAAACTAAAAACCGAGAAAACTAAAGGATAGAGCTGTTCCAACTCCCCCCCTAAGCTTGAATTCGACTATGGCCTTATAGTAAAAAACAACCTTAAAAGGTGGAACAGAGATACCAATCATTCTTTAGGAGGATGCGGGTACTGTGGGGCCGTGGGGTCCCAAGATGGGTACTGCCCCTGAAAACTCGGATCGTATTGGGGCATTGGCGGAGGTTGTCGATACCCCTCAAAATAATTCTGGCTCCAGTAATGATCGTAGAAGGGCTGCTGCTACATCTCCATCCTATGCAACTTGTCGTGGATGTGCTGTTGGTTGTCGAGGAGGAGGCGCTCATTCTCGAAAATAACCATCTGGTTTTCTAGCAGCCGGTTCGTCGTATCCTCAATACCGCTGTATGAAGCTGTATGTTGTAGCTGGGTGTGTTGGATCTCTTGCAACATCATATACATCCCATGCATGGAGTAGACATCCTTGCCTTGCTGCGAGGGCTGTGTTGGCGGAGGCTTTGAAGATGAAGATGCACCCAGATGCATGCATGGATGCTTCCTGGGTGCCACTCATACGCGAAGAGGAGTGAAAGCCTCCTCTTCTTCTTCATGCTCGTCGCCATCATTGTCGTCGTCGTCGTTGTCGCCATCTTCATTAGAGTCATCAATGGCTATGATGGGCCATCGGAAATGCAACGCACCCTCAATGTGGAAGACGGGGTCGGGAAGTACACATTCTTGATAAGTGTGATTAATGTGGCAATGTGCATATGGCAAGCCATAACAAAGAAGGTTGGAGTGGTGCAGATGCTGGAGGTTGACCTTGCTCCTGTTAGAGAGGGACTGAGCTGGGAAATATCTAACCCAAGATAGACGGCCAATGGTGTGATTAGCCCTCCAAAATGGATAGGAGCTTTCCTCATACTCCTTTTCACGGCCACCACGCGTGTTAAGAAGAACGTGCCCCAATTGCACTCCTTATGCTTCAGCAATTTGTGCAGGAAGAACAAGTCTATCTCTTAAAACTTGCTGAGAGACAGATCACCACGGGCGAACAGGGTGGTGCAGAGTATGCGGTGAAGAACCCGCACAAACGGATGCTCAAAATCTGCAACCGCCGCATTGTGGTAGCTCATGGATTTGCCGGGTGGTGCAGTCACCAACTTGGCAAAGATGGCATCGTAATCCGTCCTGTTGTTTGGCCGTCGGTGCTGGTAATTGTGATGAGCCCAGTTATAAATAGAATTGAACTGGTCAAGGGTAATGGTGTAGTTGTTGTTGAAGAGTTTGAATGACACCCGCCCTTTTTTCCATTCTCTGGCTGTGGCGACCAAGTCATTGGGCAACACGTTGATGTCTAGTGATGCCATGAACTCCACCACGAGTTCCTTGTAGGTCGGCCACTCGTCGAAAAATGGATGGCCCTCGGCGTAGTATTGGACTACATCTGGAGTCATGTTGGTTTGATGCACTTGACCTTGGAGAACATATTGGAGATTAGCCTCGAACCCTAGGTAGTGAACCATATCCCGGTCGACATTGCGGGTTGGCTCAATCTTGTGCTTCATCAGTTCCTCATAGACCTTCTGGACCTCCGCCGAAGGATGGACTATCCTCAGACAAGGAATAGATGCAGTCGGTGGAGGAACAAACTCGGGGATCTCCATAAGATCCGCCCGTGAAGAAGAAGCATCGACTGTATGCACCATCGTCGCAAAGAAAGGAGGAATAGAAGACGGAGCTCGGTGAAGGTCGAAGAAGACAATCTTTGCTTGGTGAAGGCTCGGGGAAGAACGCGCTCCTTGGATGCTCGTAGCCAGGCTCCGATTGTACAACAATATGCACGACACAAGTGGAGGAGAAAAGCTCGTCATATGATGACAATCCCTCCCTTTTATAGTTGAGGGTGTCGTTGCTGTGTGCCCGTCGATACCATCGACGCAGGTCGATGGTATCGATACCTATAGCACAATCTGGTCTTTCGCTAGTATCGACAATTGTCGATAGCCTGATGTGGGGGCCCGGATCGATGACGGGTCGATACCATCGACGGGTGTCGATGGTATCGACCCATCCCACGGATCGACTCTCTTAGTGCAGAGATCGTCGTTGATCTCCTTTCGTGGATCGGTGACATGTCATGTCGATACCATCGACGCAAGTCGATGGTATCGACTCTGCTTAGGGCACACACCCTCGTGAGGTCCGGCTGCCGCTTTCTGCCTGTAACTGGGTCGATACCATCGACAGGCCCGTTGATGGTATCGACTTCACTGAGACAAATTCGACTGAATATCTCCAGAGATCTCACGAGTATTGACACCTATGTCGATACTATCGACCTCATTTTTGCGATCAACCTGATGGTGTGTCGATACCATTGATGAGGCCGTCGATAGTATCGACTCAGAGAAATTTTTGCAGCCGCCTAACTGTGTCCATCTCGATACCATCGACCCAAGGGTCGATGGTATCGCCCCTGCCTCATTCCTGCACATTGAACAAACGATCAAGGTATCATTTTTACACTAAAAACAAAATCAAATCAAACTAACTTACAAATGTGAAAGAACTAAACGAAACTACCAATGGCTGGGTTGCCTCCCAACAAGAGCCCTTATTTAACGTCTTAGGCTAGACGAAATCAAGCTCCTCATGCATCAGGAAGCGCAATGAGTTTGACCTCATTCACTTTCCTTGTGTAGTCTTCACCGAAATACAACTTCAATCGCTATCCATTAACCAAGAATGTTGTCTCGCCATCACACACCAGGATTGCGCGATGTGGTCTGACCTCCTCTATGGTGAATGGTCCACTCCATCAAGATTTCAATTTCCCAGGATGCATCTTCAACCTGGAGTTGAACAAAAGTACACGATCTCCCTTCTTGAAGACACGCATCCGAATATGTCGATCGTGAATCAGCTTTGTTCGCTCCTTGTAGATCCGCGAGCTTTCATATGCATTCATCCTCATCTCATCAAGTTCATTCAGCTCTAACAACCGTTTCTTTCCTGCTTCATCATAATTCAAATTCAGCTTCCTTAGCGCCCAGTGCGCATTATGCTACAATTCCACCGGCAAATGGCAGGCCCGACCGTAAGACAACCTAAAAGGCATAATGCCTATAGGTGTCTTAAACGCCGTCCTGTACGCCCACAAAGCGTCCAACAACAAGGTGCTCAAGTTCTTTCTCGTCGAAGCCACAGTGCGCTCTAAGATCTTCTTAATCTCTCTATTGGAGACTTCCACTTGCCCCTGTGTCTGCGGGTGGTACGGGGTACCAATGTTATGCTTCACCCCATACTTTTGCGACAATGCCACAAACTTTTGATTTTGGAAATGTGTACCTTCATCACTAATAATCATTCTTGGTACACCAAACCTGCAGAAACTGTATTCTTTGACAAACCTGCACACTACAACGACATCATTAGTCCTAGTGGGTATTGCTTCTACCCACTTCGATACATAGTCAACAGCTAATAGAATGCACAAGTTAGAATTGGAGGACACAAAGGGTCCCATAAAATCAATACCCCACAGATCGAACACCTCGACCTCTTGAAATACATTGAGGGGCATCTCCTGCCGCTTCGAGATGTTACCTGCCTGTTGGCAGGAATCACATTGTCACACATAGTCATAGGCGTCCCTAAACAAAGTAGGACAGTAAAGGCCACTCTCAAGTACCTTGGCCGTAGTTCTAGATCTATCATGGTGGCCACCTGTCGGTAGAGTATGGCAATGACAAAGGACACTCTCATATTCCACTTTCGGTACACACTTGCGCAACACACCATCCCTGCACTGCTTCAACAGAATAGGGTCATCCCAGAAATAATAAAGCAAAGAATGGAAACATTTCTTTTTCTCTTGGTACGTCCAATCATCTGGGATAATTTTGCAGGCAAGATAATTAACAATATAAGAAAACCAAGGATCTTTCGATTTCACAGATAAAAGTTGTTCATCAGGAAATGTCTCAGTAATGGGTATATGCACGTCCTTCTCATCTACCCTTTCCAACCTAGACAGATGGTCCACAACCACATTCTCTATTTCCGCCTTATCTTTGATTTCAATATCAAATTCTTGTAACAGTAAGATCCACCTAATCCGTCTAGGTCTGGCATCTTTCTTTTCCATCAAGTACTTTATGGCGGCGTGGTCCGTCCATACCACGACTTTAGATCCAACAAGATATTGCTGAAATTTTTCAAAAGCAAAAATGACTGCGAGAAGCTCTTTTTCAGTTGTCGTGTAATTCAGCTGTGTGTCATTTAAAGTTTTGGATGCATAGAAAATCACGGCGAGTTTATTTTCCACACATTGTCCTAAAACTGCCCCCAACTGCGAAATCTGATGCATTACACATCAGTTCGCACGGATTTGTCCAATCTGGTGTTTGAACAACCGGTGTAGAAATCAATTTTTCTTTAAGCACATTAAAAGCACGTAAACACTTTTCGTTAAAATCAAACACGACATCCTTCTCCAGCAACTCAGATAATGGTTTAGCGATTTTTGAGAATTTTTTTGTAAAGCGGCGATAAAAACCGGCGTGACCTAGAAAACTCCGTACCCCTTTAACCGAGTTTGGTGGGGGTAATTTGGAAATAACTTGAATCTTCACCAGGTCTACCTCCAACCCCTTGCTAGACACTTTATGTCCAAGCATGATCCCTTTGCTAACCATCATATGGCATTTCTACCAATTGAGATCCAAATGTGTGTCCTCTCATCGTTGCAAAACCTTATCCAAATTATATAAACATTCGTCAAAAGACACACCATAGACGGAGAAATCGTCCATAAAGACTTCCAAACAGCTTTCAACCATATCAGAGAAAATGGCAAGCATGCAACGCTGAAAGGTTGCCGGTGCGTTACACAAACCGAAGAGCATACGGCGGTATGCAAATGTTCTGTAAGGACAGGTGAAGGTGGACTTCTCTTGGTCCTTAGGATCAATGGAAATCTAATTGTAGCCCGAATAACCATCTAGAAAACAAAAATGAGATCGACCTGCCAATCGCTCTAAAATCTGATCAATGAATAGAAGAGGAAAAGGATCCTTAAGCGTAGTAGCATTCAATCTACGGTAGTCTATACATACATGCCACCCGATTAACAGACGGGTCGTGACTGGCTCATTTAACAAATTATGTGTAACTGTAATTCCCCCCTTTTTAGGGACTACCTGTGTAGGACTCACCCACATCGAGTCAGATATGGCATAGATGACACCTACAGAAAGGAGCTTGATCACCTCCTTCTTGACAACCTCCATCATGCTAGGATTTAGTCGACGCTGTGGCTGAATTACCAGTTTGGCTCCCTCCTCGAGCCGGATCTTGTGCTGGCACAATGTTGGGGAGATCCCCTTGATGTCTGCGACCGACCACCCGAATGCACCTCGATGGTTCTTCAACATGATCAACAACTGATCCTCCTCTTCAGCACTCATATATGCCGAAATAATCACTGGCAGCTTCTCACCCTCAGCTAGAAAGCATATTTCAAATGCGGTGGCAATGGCTTCAATTCTAAATCTGGCGGGCTGATCAAGGATGACTTAAGCGGTGGTGGAAGTTCTCCAAGGTCTTCATAGTACCTAGTGTAGAAACACGGCAGCACCTGAAGCATCTTGGCACATTCTTTTAGTGACTAGCTTCTCATCCAATCATGTGTTTTATTAACCAGGCAGGCTTCAAGAGGCAGTTCTGGATATGCATTGATCACAGAACTTGCTATGACCTCATCTTCAGTAGAAGGAGGGATGTCCTCCTCTTCATCATTGGAAAATCCACAACCTTGCTAAGAGACACAACCTTGGTCTGCTCCATGATGTCTACATCCAGTGTCCCCTTCTCCACTTTAGTCGTTACATGAGCCATATCTAAAAATGGCTTCCCTAGACAGAGAGAGATATTCTGATCAAAATGCTTCACCATGCGGCATTGCTCCTTAGCTTTTGATTGTGTTGTGTTGGAAGGCATGACCATCTCAAACCGATCATCAGCGATACCCAAGGTCAAACGACCTCTCCCCATCTCAAGTATCATGTCAGCAGTGGCTTGGAAAGGTCGTCCAAGAAGTAAATCATTACCCTGTTCATCTTGCATTTCCATTACAACAAAGTCTGCTGGAAATATAAACCGATCAACTTTCACCAACACATCTTTGCAAATACCATATGGTTTCACCACTGAATTATCTGCCAACTGTATTGTCATATTGTTTGGCATTGATTCCTTCAATCCCAATTTCTTGAACGTAGAGAGAGGCATCAGATTTATGCTTGCCCCTGAATCACACAGTGCTTCACCGAATTTCACCTTACCAATATAGCATGAAATATTGAAGCAGCCCAGATCCTACCCTTTCGGTGGTAATGTGCCCATGATGAAAGCACTCACCTGCTCCTTGAGAACCACAACCTCAGTATCAGGGATTTTCCTTTTCTTTGTGATGATGTCTTTCAAAAACTTCCCGTAGGATGGTATCTGCTCGATTGCTTCTAAAAGTGGAATGTTGATAGAAATTTTTCTAAAGCTGTCTAGAAACTTTTTGAACTGGGCGTCCACTTTCTTTGCTTTCACACTATTCGGATACAGGACCGGGACATCATGTGCCCTTTGATGCGGCGGTACATATGGCATCTTCTTCTGTGTCTCCTCCTCAGCAATAACGGGTTTTACTGTGACATCCTCTGCTATATCCTCAACCGGCTTTGTGGTTGAAATCAGAACCTCCTCTGTGGCCTCACCTGTGATCTCTGACTGGGGTTTGCTTGGTTCATCGGCCCTGGGGTTTAAAATCTTCTTACCACTCCTTAGCAAGATTGCCTTAGCCTGTTGATTTCCCCCTGGAATGTTTGTATTACCCGGAAAGCCTTGCTACACTGGCTTCTTCAGATTTTCTATCTCAGCTGCCATTTGCGCTAAGGATGTCTCTATCGTCCTCATCTGAGCCCCATGGCTTTGCAGAGTGTGCCCGAATTGGTTCATGAATTCCCCTTATTGCTTGATCTGCTGGCCAAAAGTTTTCATCAGTTCTTGATTCTACTTTATTACTTGATTGAGAAACTCATTGCTCTTATCCTCCGCCACCGGTTGGGGTTTTGCGTCGGGGTCCGGCAAGAAATTCATTTGGATCCTTCCAGGAAAATTTCTTGTCTTTCCTCCATGAATAATCGTTGTTTCTGTACCCCTGCTGCTGGCGCATGAACTTTACTTGAGCCTCATCATATGATTCTGCATCTTCTTTAGCAAGAAGTTTCTTTTCTAGAAGGTCCATCTTCTCATTCAGCTCTTTGATGGCCTTTGACTCCCCCGCAGCCCGAACATGCTCTACGACGTCTCTGTCGCCCCAGGATTGCTTCTTGGCCATGTTCTTCAAGATTTCCCAACACCTCGTGCCTGTGTTGTTTAAGAAGAAACCTGAACCTGTGGAGTCTAAGTTACTTCTATCATGCTCGGAAAGAGCAAAATAGAAGATTTTCACCTGCTTCTCTTTGTCCAACCCATGATGCGGGCACCTACTTAACATGATCTGAAATTGTTCCCAGGTCTCAGAGTAAGTCTCTCCTGCCTTCTGGCTGAAATTATGGATTTTCCTGATTATATCATTTGTCTTCTCAGGCGGAAATAATATTTCAAAGAACACTTCCACCATGTGGTTCCATGATTCCACATACTCATCGTCAAGATTATGCAACCATTCTCGTGCATTTCCCGCCAAAGAGCTGGGAAATAGCTTCAAGTACAACGTCTCCTGTGGAAACCTGTCTATCTTGATCATATCGCAGTTCTCCACGAACTGGCTAATGTGAGTCACCAGGTCTTTGTTTTTTAGCCCATGAAACGCATTTGACTTGACCAAGTTGATAAATGCAGGATCAATCTTATAAGTCAGAATGTTGATTGTCTGCTTCTTTATTGGCCCCTTTGAAGCGGATGAGGACGAAGCCTTTATCTTCTCCCATATCGTCTTCTCTTCTGCCATGGCTTCTTGTTTTGAGTCGGAATCTATATCTTCCAGTTGGTCTTGATTGTAATCCTCCTCGTTGTCAGGTCACGGCAGTGGAACCTCTGGTGCTTGTTGCGTGTAGTCGGTGCTACGCGTCTGCACCATGCACAATACCTGCAAAATGATAATTTTAGTTCAGTACCGTGCTAGATGATCACAAAATGTGAAAAATAGACTATGAATTTCAAAAATGATTACAGAATAATTAAAATTAAAAAGTGGCCTGGAATGGCTGCTTGCAGCACTCGTAGTGCCGACAATTGCCGTGTCCCCAACAACGGTGCCAAAAACTTGACACGATTTTACCATGCGTAGAACGCAAGTGCACGCGTCAATGTAGTATAGGAACTTGTGAGGCCTGAGTTGAACTCAAGGACACTAAGCCCCTGTTTGGGAACGGACCCGATCCGGATTGGGAGTCGTCGTCTAGCGCCAGCTCGTCGTAACCCGGTCCGGTTTGGGTCAAATTTTTGTTTGGTTCGCAACCCCATTCCACCACCATTTTGGGATAACGGAATCCCCTAATCCGGACTAACCCAGTCCCGGCCTAGGCGGGATTGCAAATCCCAGTCCGGTTTACGCCCCCCCCCCCCGACACCCCCTTCGACCCCGACTCTCCCTCTCACTCGCGCGCCTCCCTCTTCCTCTCGGCCCTCTCCCTCTCGCCCCTCTCCTTCACTCCGGTTGTTTCCCTCTCCCTGTGCCGGCTCAGTGTTGGGTCCGTGGGTCCGTGAGTTAAAGCGAGGTCTGCTACCTCGAGCAGCTCGCAGATGGAGGGTAGCAGTCGTCAGGCGGAGCGTCCGCCGCCTGGTGAGGAGTCAATGCAGCCATCTACGACTGCCGGGCTACTAGGGCGGCTACATCCTGCAAAGGCAAGGTACCCCAGTGCCCTGTCCTATCCTTCTGAGCATCCATTATCTGCACCGTCCACCTGATTCAACCATCGTCCCATCTTGTCGATGCACAGGACAAACCCTAGCAAGGGCAAGCAGTGTCTGTGTTCCTACATATTGGTCACCTTGTGCATCGAGCTGCTTCACATCCACCTACGCATCTTGGAGGAAGCTGGTGTTCGTCCCTGGTTCTCCGGCAGTGCTGCTCATCCCGTCAATTCTGGAGTTGCTGCTCGCTGTCGTCTTCGTCCCTGCTCCGGCGATGTTGCTGCTCATCCCGACTCTTCCGAAGTTGCTGCTGGGGATTATCCACTTCTGAATAGGTTCGTGATGATGAATAGTTAGGCCTATTTTTTGTACTGAATGATTATGCAAAGGGGTTAGGCCTATTTTTGTACTGAATCATTATGCAAAGGGGTTCTTCGTGTTCCATGGTGTGTGTTGGATCCCCTGTGTGTGTTTTACATTGATAAAATGATGTTTGGAATCTGTTTGCATCCGTGGATCATACTAGTTTTCATCCGTGGATCATACTATTTTTCATCCGTGGAATCTGTTTGGAATCTGTTTGCAAAGCTATTGTCTAGTTCTATTCTATAAATTGAATGATCCAACCTCCCTTACAAGGCATCTCTTCTTGAGATGCCACTATCCTTAAGCAAGAAGATGTTGTGGTCTATGCTTAAGCAAGAAGATGATCTTTATCGGTCAATTCCATCATTCATTTCCATGGGCTGACGCCACTATCCTTGACCTATTGATTCCTTTGTCCTAGATTTTAGATTAGATCAAGAAAGATAATGAATAAGAAGAATCATTGGATACTATTTAGTGTATTCTACTACTGCATTAGATTAGCCCAAACTGTGGTCATGAAGGTTGTTACCTCACACACATGCCTACATCTCTTCTACTGCATTAGATAGACAATATCTATCTGCTTCTTTTCCTTTGTTCTTCCTGGTCTTGCTATAATTAGCGAATATTTTCTTACATTAGTGCATGCGGATTATCCATGATACCTCTTTTTGCCCATTCTACTACATATGTGCTTCTATCAACTGTGTTATATTTTAATCCAATTAGTTTATGCTACCACTGTAGTCTGATCAGTAGGTTTGCATCTCTGTCAGATCCTGGATGTAGAGATCTTTGAACCTAGGATCTAGGATATCAATTGTTTCTTGTCAAATCCTCTATGAGAACTTTATATCAGTTTTGAAATGAGACGGCATGTGATCTCAACCTGTGGTTGGGGGAAATTTTTTCTAGGAATTACACTGTGAGGCTTCAGTTTGCAGAAATTGCTTTTCTAAATGCACCTGCTCGATTGACGGATGCAATTTTTTTTGTCTGAAATAAATAATTGATTGGATAGGAGTTACTATAGGAGTTACTAGTGCTACTTTTCACATGTTATAAAAACCTAGAGAGGACTATTCTCCTCTGCCTTTCTGTGCCTCATCTCTTTGGACTGTTTTTATATTCCCCCACTTTGCCAATTTCATGCATATATGATCATCTTACTTGTCACCACTCTTGCTAGATAATTAAGGCAAGTGTAGATAAATTGTCTTAACAGTTATAGTAATCAAGTTGACGTCCTAGTATTTCACTCTCTTAACAGTTAGGCAAGTGTAGCTAAACTGTCTTCATTTTTAAGAATAAGAGTCATGACCCATACCAATAACACATGATAGCAAATTGTTGTTTCTCACATTGAAGTAGTCATTAAGATCATCAAGTAATAAATCTATCATGTAAGTTATTATTCACCTAATGAATACATGTTGTTCTTACTAATATGCACCAAATCAGGAAACCAACCAATAAGTATATCTTTCATGTAAGCACACCCCAAAACCATAGTCATTTGCTCATTTATTGATGTGTCATGGGAATAAACAACCAAGATTGTAAACAAACCACTAGAATGAGAGACGTCAAAAATGATCCCCTCAGAAATTAGACTTAACTGACATTGGTAATATTTTTTAATAGGGGAGGCGTTTTCAACTTTTTGGATTATTGTTTAGCATGACACACTTGATATCATCTATTTAATATGAAAAGAAATTGAATAGCTCAAAAATATTTCCCTAATCAATAGAAGTCTTAGACTTACCAACCCTAAGAAATTCCAGTCCTTGATTCAAAGGGAATCTTATACAATCACTGGTCTTTTTTAACTATAACTAATATTTTATCTTTTTTACATTTATTTGTCCAGAAAAAAAAGCATAGTCATTGATAATAATTAATTAGAGATTTTATTTTTCCCCTTTCACAACTATGAGGAGTTCATTTCCTATCTACATGATTATATACTCTTTGTCTTTCCAATATCTACATTTTTCATTGATAAATATCTGCTTTGTGTGATAAGAGGGGAAACATAACAAAAAGAGATAAAATGTTGCATATATGGCAATACTATTTTCAATTATTGTAGAGTCCAACAAACCAACTTAGCATAAATTGATGTTTCTTCTATGCAAAAGTTGTATATAGACATTCATTGTGATGCGACGTGCAAATCATTTCTAGAAATATGCCTACAAAAAACATTATAACCAATAGTGTGATAGCTTGACACTGGGTTTGAATTTAGGATCAGATATTATATTTTATACTTTGAAATTGAGTCCATCATTTCCACTCTGAGACAAATTGAGAAGTCGGTGTAAAATCATCTAATTCACTACTAGGTTCACTTCCTCTTTCCCTAAATAATGTTTAGATTGAGCACTTTTGTTATTAATTATTTATCTATCTGTATTCCCCACAACAGAAAGATTGCGTCAATAACTATGAAATAGGAAAGATGGCTTAAAAAGTTCATACATGGTCTATAATCCTATATTTGGAAACGCAACATACATGGTCTATAATCCTATATTTGGCAGTATACCATGAATTTTAAAATTCTTGTATGTTGGAAACTAAAAAAGCAATATTACACACTTAATGTGATAGTGGTTCAATAGACTACAATGATTTATGTAATACTTTTTTAGTATAAGATATTCATTCTGTTGCTCAATTCTTAATTAGCAGGAAAAAGATAATGATCATTAAAGTGAACAATTTTTTAACCAATTATGGATGTACAAAACTTGGACCTAGTACATTTGAATGAATGAAATAAAAATTTGAATCTGTCATGTTCTCGCTAAATCATAGTCCCTTTTTAGCTCAAAAGAGGACATATCAGTTTCTAGATATGCGGATGCTGATTGGACAGGAAACATACGATCCACATTATGGTTTTGCATTATGATAAGCAAACATCCTGTTCTATGATAAGAAAAAAATTTAATTTTTGTTACTTTGAATGCTATGATTGGTGACTTCATTACACATTGATTTTTGGGGGAAATTTTTTCTAGGAATTACACTGTGAGGCTTCAGTTTGTAGAAAATGCTTTTCCAAATGCACCTGATCGATTGACTGATGCAATTTTTTTTGTCTAAAATAAATAATTGATTGGATAGGAGTTACTATAGGAGTTACTAGTGCTACTTTTCACATGTTATAAAAACCTAGACAAGACTATTCTCCTCTGCCTTTCTGTGCCTCATCTCTTTGGACTCTTTTTATATTCCCCCACTTTGCCCATTTCATGCATATATGATCATCTTACTTGTCACCACTCTTGCTAGATATTATAGTTGGTTCTCTTCTCTGTCTTCTAAATTGCCTCTTTTGCAGATATTTTATATTTACCAATGCTCTGCACTTGTGTGCCTATGGATGTTTTGGCAGTATAGTTATCACTGCACTCGTATACCATGAATTTTAAAATTCTTGTATGTTGGAAACTAAAAACATTGCTTTTTGTGACTTCAGTATAGTTGTTACTTTGAATGCTATGATTGGTGACTTCATTACACATTGATTTTTGTGGAATTTTAGATTTACATAAAACATTTTTCTTCATCATACTTATTGTATAATTATACTATAGGTAAAAAGGTTTACAGATTTTATAGTTGACTTCATAAACCATAGTGTTAAATGGTTAAGTCAACCTTAAAACGATAGACCTACATATGGACCTTTAAATGACCAAAACTAATAATAAATGAATTTGGTATTATTTTGGGTAAATTCCTCAAATAAGTGTTACATAAATATAGTTGTTGTCTAATTAGGGTAATCAAACCTACTGAATGCATTATAGAGTGTATCTCACAACACCCATTTTAGAGTCAAATTTTTGGTTTCCCTATGTGGTATTCATAAAAATTCCCCCATCCTAGAAAAAACATACTACAATATGTCACCATTTTACCCATATGTTACAATATATGTCATACATCCTTGCTAGAAATCCAACTTGAAACTATGTTTTGGTTTCTCTGTATTGCTGTATAGGGGCATGAAATAGGACATTGGTTTGTTGAAATTTGTTAATCAATATTCATGGGATTATTGAATAAGATGGGAACTCGTATAATGCTCTCATTAATACACTGTTCCAGCTTGCTTTTTTTTGAATTATTTTTTATGGATGCTGGAGTGCCAATATTAGATCTGAAGACCTTATAAAGAAGAGGTGGGTTCTTCATTTCTTACTGAAAATTTTTGAATTATTTTTTATGGATGTTTCACTTAAAATTTATATAACACGGCTTGAGATCGTTTTTTATTTTATTGGAACTAATATACAGAAAATATATGCAACTGATGAACAAGGTAATTTCATAGTGTCATTACAGCTTAGACGACACTATCTAAGTAAATACTTTATCTGAAAAGATAAACAATATAACGATTTTTGTATCATAATATATTGCAGCACCTACGGGGGTATGTCTTTCGCTGACCCCAAGTTTCGTATTGTTTGGGCAAGAGATTATGATGCCGCTCTAGTATCTGCATTGCGCAGACAATATGACCTAGGCAGGTGTGTCGATGGTCATTTCACTAGGGAGGCTTGGAGGGAGGCAACTGTGGAAATGCAAAATAGGATGGGGAAGACGGCCTGCAATATAGACCAGCTGAAAACTCGGTGGAAGAACTTGAGGAGGGACTATGCCGCTTTGAAGCTTGTGACGAATAAGAGCGGTGTTGGATGGGATGACACAAGGCATAAGCCAACGCTGCCCGACAGCCCTGAATGGAGGGAGAGACTTGCGGTATATCCAATAACCAGTCCCTTAATTAAAAAAATAATGTCATCTATTAACACTTTAATTTCATAATACATTTTTTTATACTTAGGCAAACAAGGACCTTGCTAGGTTGCTTAACAAGCCGTTTCCCCACTACTATGACATCGAGATGATGGCGGGGAGGAACATTGCTAGAGGACATCATGCAATGTCTTCAACAGACACACATATCCCTTCTGACGATGCCTCTGAGGATGATATCACTGTCGACTTAGATGGCCCAGACACACCCATGAACACTGGAAGCCAATCTGGGGAACCTAATATGGGCGCATTTGGGATGCAAAGTGAGGGAGAAATCGGGGGAGGCGGAACAGATACACCGAGTGTTGGCGGGAGGCCTCCTGTCGTTAGGAGCAAGAAGCGGCCATCAATGGCTCAAGACCGATGTGGGTTATCAAATGAAGTGTTATCTGAATTCACACAGGTTTATGCAAAGGTTCACGAGTTAGGCAGTGGTGTGGCAACTAGAGCCTTTGAAAAGAAAGAATTTACAACCATCTTACAACATTTCCATGACACTTACTTAGATGCCCCCACTCGTGTGTTTACAACACTTGTGAACGCCATCAAGGACTCAAAAAACCACACCATCTACCTCAGCCTTATAGACACACCTCAAAAGATAACCATATGGTTGCAAGACCTTCAGGAAAGGTCCCAAGCTGCCAATGCAACAGCAACACCTTCAATGCCATCCTCGTTCCAAGCTGCCAATGCAACAACAACACCTTCAATGCCATCCTTGTTTATTCCATCTCACCATGCATTTTTCCCGCAATCCCCAACACCCAACTTCAGCAACAGACCAAGTATGCCATCATCGTTTGTGTCATCTCACCGTCCATTTTTTCCTTCGTCCAATGATGTTGGCCCTTCCAGATCACCAAACTTTGCGTCATCTCACCGTCCATTTTTTCCTTTGTCCAATGATGCTGGCCCTTCTGGATCACCAAACATTAACAGTCAGACATTTAACTCAAATCAGTAGAAAGTTCTTTCGTTGTTGTAATAATCTATTTCCCATCCAAACATTTTCGTTGGGCTTAATCTTATTTGCTGAATTGTTGTAATATTTTTATTCCCGTCCAGACATTATTGATTAACTGTTGTAATAATTTATCCCATACATTTTAAGGTTTGCCTACCTTAAAAAGGGGGCGACATATCCCATACATTCGCAGTGTCGCCTCGTAATGGCTTGTTGTATCCTCCACAATTTCATACGCCGCCAACATGATGGCGACAGTATAATGGACGAACTCCCAGATGACATTTCAACATCTGCCGTTCCCCCTGCTGGGGTTGACCTGAGTTCCCTCCAACAAACAACTCAGGCCGATTCAAGGGAGGGCGAGCGTTTACGTGAATCCATTTCTAATTTGCTATGGGATGCCCGTTGACTTACAATTGTATCTGTAATAGTCTTCGACATTATTTGAAAAATTGTCCACGACATAACTTTGTAGGCTTTAGTTGTTTTTTTTACAAACTTTTTTCTGGATCCTAATAATATACATGACATAATGAATCGGTAGGTTGTCTTGTAATGGAGAATGGAATGCCTTGCTGTACATGCGGCCTTCAATGCACTGTACGTGTGTATATGGATGAAGCGGACGCGGCAAATGGACGTTTTGAAAACAACAACCCCCACAGACCGTATTTTACATGTGGTAGGGGGCTTGTTTCGAATAGATGTCAGATGAGATTGCCTACGCAGCGTGTACCACCCACAGTTGCCACACTTACTGTAGTTAGGGATGCTATGCTAACACAACTTGCATATGCCCACAACGAACGCAAGCTATGGTCTGAACAGTGTGACTTTGTCAGTTCGACAAGAGTAGACATCTATAGGCTTGAACAAGGTATTACCACTCTATGTGAGAGGTGCCAATATCTTCGACAACTACTTCACATCACGAGAAGTAATGACTCTTCAAACGAGGACGGATACAATACATCATAGATGTAGAACAAGCACTTAGGCCTATTTTATGTTCGAAAAGTTGTATTTGAAATCTATGTTCAGAATCCGACAATGTTTTACTAATCCTTAATTATGTTTTAGATGTCAATGGATCCATCTGGAGTTCCGAGGTGTGATTGTGGGTTAGATGCAGCCTTGCGGCTTAACACAGAGGATGCAGGGTTGTATGATTTTGGCATTCGGAGTGAAAGGCTGGGCGAAATGTATTACATATGTCCTTCTCGTGAGGTGCACTAGTAAATACATACATAATAGGTTGTCGTTGTGTATGCTGCACATTCTTTGTCATTCATTAAATTTGATTATACATTGTAGGGAAAAGATCGGTGCAGATACTTCCGTTGGGCAGTCGATCTCCCCCCAACAATTGATTCTTTGAAAGCTGAGATTATGTTACTAACTGTCGAGTGCAAGTCATTGTGGGGCCAGGCAATGAACATGAAGGACTGTGTTGAAATTCATCACAACTACGATGATATTATACACCCAAAAAAAGTATGAGCATGACGGTGTAGAATACTATGTTGCCAGTCTGGAGGAAGAATGTAGTCTTCTTTTAGACATTCCTTCACCCACGGTGACGCCATAACGTTTAATGGCAGAGAACTACATTTAGTTTGGTGTGTTGATTTACATTGTCCAACATTCGATGTTTTTAACATTACATCTTTCTGAATTCATCTGACATCAACATGCTTTAGTTATTTATCATAATGTTGGTGTATGTTTTATGGAGGGTGTATGTTTTTTCACCGTTATGTTGATAAATGTTAGCTAACACTGAATATGCATTTTATATTCCCTTAATTATGCAATACACACTAACATCTAAAACATATTACTTACAGAATCTGTAATATGGCTGGGCCTCAAAGGACGCCTTCCTTTATGTGGTGTAGGGAGCTTGATATGGTTCTCAGAGGTATCATGAGAAACCAATATGAGTTGGGGAGATGTGTTAATGGAGTATATACTACACATGCTTGGATGGAGGCATGGCGTCACTTCCGAAACATAACTGGGGAGCATATATCTTTGACTGAGTTGCAGATGAGATGGCAACACATAAGGAGAGAGTTCATAACAGACAATCTTTTTATTTTGGGAGATGTATTGCCTCCCCCGCCATTGGCCGTGCAACGCAACTTCATGACGACTCGTCGCATTTACCCACCTGGTGTTGCTCAATACCCTATTAACACTGATGAGTGAATGCAGCTGTAATATATGTCCACAACTTTGTAGTTGTTTGTGTTTACCTCGCAACATTTATTTGTATGAAGCTAAGTTTGTTTGGACCTTTTTTTTATGTATTGAATGCATAAATCACGTTCTTACTTGTTTGTAGCTAAGTTTGTTTGGAGCATTTATTTTTATTCAATATTATCACAGTTATCTTTCTATTATTGATATTTGCTAATACTAAAATTTGATTTATTAACTATAGATGTCATCATCGCGGTCACGGTCAAAGGCAAAGATAGAATTTGAAAAACTATTGATGTCTCCGTCGAAGATTAAAAAATATGTAGAAGAAAACCTTGTTTGCAAAAAACCATGTTGCGAGCCTCCACGCGATGAGGGCCCAAATGAGAGAGATGAACAAGCCAAGGGAACAAGCCAAATGAGGGCCCAAATGTTGCGAACCTTGTTTCATCCTATTCACCATCTGTCATTGTTGTTCGAGTGGCCAAAAGACGCCAGCAAACAGGAAACAAATCAGGTGTTGGACGAACCCTGTCCTGTGTCGTGGGAAGAGTACGACGAGGCCATGAATTGGGCCAACGAGTACGATGAGGCATGAAGTTGCCTGCTTGATCACCAACTTAGATTGTGTAACTTTGTCGTTGTCTAGGTCCAGGGCAGACCTCTCGTTTCAGTTTGTATGTTACATATGTATTTGCCCGGGAACCAACAAAATATTATCTTTTAATTTATGTGGTATTACGTTCTGCTACAGACATGCTACGCACCTTTGGTATGATTTAATTTAAATACATTAATTATATTATGTATTTGTTATTTAGTATATAATACACTTTGGCAAACTTCTGCTTAAGCGGCAACACAACTACACATACCTTATTCTTGTTAAAACAGTTCTACAACAGCAGGACAGAATCAACAGATACTGACTACGTTACCAAACAAAATCAGACGGAATCCAGTCTAGTAGCCAAACAGAACCAGACTGCAATCAGACTCAAATCAGACCAGCTGACCAGAATCAGACTGGGTTGCCAAACAGAATCAGACTGGGTTGCCAAACAGAATCAGACTGAATCCTGAGCCCCTGTTTGGGAACGGACTGAGTCCGGATTAGGCGGTGTCGTTTTGCGCCAGGTCGGCGTAACCCGGTCCGGTTTGGGCCAAATTCTGTTTGGTACGCAACCCCATTCGACCACCATTTTGGGATAACAGAATCCCAAAATCTGGACTAACCCAGTCCCGGCCTAGGCGGGATTGCAAATCCCAGTCCGGTTTACGCCCCCCCCGACACCCCCTTCGACCCCGACTCTCCCTCTCACTCGCGCGCCTCCCTCTTCCTCTCGGCCCTCTCCCTCTCGCCCCTCTCCTTCGCTCCGGTTGTTTGCCTCTCCCTGTGCCGGCTCAGTGTTGGGTCCGTGGGTCCGTGAGTTAAAGCGATACCTCGAGCAGCTCGCGGATGGAGGGCAGCAGTCGTCGGGCGGAGCGTCCGCCGCCTGGTGAGGAGTCAATGCAGCCATCTGCGACCGCCGGGCTACTAGGGCGGCTACATCCTGCAAAGGCAAGGTACCCCAGTGCCCTGTCCTGTCCTTTTGAGCACCATTGTCTGCACCATCCACCTGATTCAGCCATCGTCCCATCTTGTCGACGCACATGACAAACCCTAGCAAGGGCAAGCAGTGTCCATGTTCCTACATATTGGTCGCCTTGTGCATCGAGCTGCTTCACATCCACCTACGCATCTTGGAGGAAGCTGGTGTTCGTCCCTGCTCGCTCGCTGGAGTTGTTGCTCGCTGTCATCTTCGTCCCTGCTCCGGCGGTGCTGCTCGCCGTCGTCTTCGTCCCTGCTCCGGCGGTGCTGGTCGCTGTCGTCTTCGTCCCTGCTCCGGCGGTGCTACTGCTCATCCCGGCTCTTTCAAAGTTGATGCTGGGGATTATCCACTTCTGAATAGGTTCGTCATGATGAATAGTTAGGCCTATTTTTTGTACTGAATGATTATGCAAAGGGGTTAGGCCTATTTGTGTACTGAATCATTATGCAAAGGGGTTCCCCGTGTTCCATGGTGTGTGTTGGATCCCCTGTGTGTGTTTTACATTGATAAAATGATGTTTGGAATCTGTTTGCATCCGTGGATCATACTAGTTTTCATCTGTGGATCATACTATTTTTCATCCGTGGAATCTGTTTGGAATATGTTTGCAAAGCTATTGTCTAGTTTTGCTCTATAAATTGAATGAACATTCCACATTTGGTCACATTCCCATGTTCTTATCATACTCTTTTTGCCCATTCCACGTTTGGAATCTGTTTGATATCATCATACTCTTTTTGCCCATTCCACATTTGGTCACATTCCCATGTTCTTATCATGAAGCTAAGAAATTGATTCAGGAGTTAGGCCTTGGATATCAAATTTTCTAGGTCTGTAAAAACTAGTGTTTCTGTATAGAATACCTAGGTCTGTAAAATAAATGATTTTATTGACCCAACTTCCTCTGTTTCAACTCTTATAACAAATATGTTTGTATTGCTATAATATCTATCCCAAAGTTCGTTCTTTCTCTCCCTTTTTGGTTGATATTATTGTCGAAAAAATAACTGTAATAACTGATTACAGGTCTTCATGATAAGTTTTGATAATTTTTAGATGAGATTGATCTATTCAGTAGATGATTTTCAGTAAAATGCTTTATGATAGAAAAATTTGTTGAGAAAAATAAAGTGTAACCTATCAACCAAGGAGATCTCATACCTCATGATTGGTTCTAGATAAATGAAATCCTAGATAGAGAAGAGAGCTAGGGGTTTGAGAAGAGAAAGTGGTGGAGATTTTGACCTAGGGTTTCACCATCTGAGATATGATGAAATCAAGTATGTTTAGCTTCATAGAATAGCCTTTCATAGTGACTCTTATCTCACATGTCAATATGCCATCCCTCGTATGGTTTGTCTCCTAATCTCCATTTCTAGGGTTTTTGAGCTGAGAGGAGGAAGAAATTGATTCAGTTTCTAGAGTTTGATTAGATTTCTAGAAATTTAGAGTTTAACCTACATTTGTAAGGTTCTTCTCACCTTAAGTGAGTGTTTATCATCATCTTAACATTTTTATTCATGTCAAAAGCCTAATTCTATCTCGTTAAAATAACTAGAAATCTTTATTGTATTTGTATGTGATTGGGCATTGATTTAAAAGATATTAGGTACTAATTTTGAATATTCCTCATTGAACTGAAGTTGATATGTTCCTGATATATTGATTAATGTTCCATATAAAATTATATGGATAAATGAGTATGCAATTTAATGTGAATATTGCCTAAATATTATCCCACTGTGTGATATGCTTGGGAATTGAATTGACATGTCTAGAATCATATTTGAATTGTATTAGAATGAATTATATAATGTATTGTTTAATCTTTCTAAAATGGACTATTATATACATATGGATCAATATGAGGTGTTCATATCTGTGTTTAGGGTTTTTGTTGAGGGATTGAATCAAGTGGGTTAGTTCATCAATATATACTTTTGATTGATGGATGAAATATGTGGAAATGGAAAATAGGGTTTACATGTGTGTGAATAGCCCTAATGAACTCCTGTGCACTATGATGACATGATAAGTTTTGATAATTTTTCATTTCCAATATCTACATTTTGTCATTGATAAATATCTACTTTGTAGAGTCCAATATCTACATTTTCATTGATAAATATCTTCTTTGTAGACTCATGTGCACTAAGATAAAATGATCAGTTTTGATAATTTTTCATTTCCAATATCTACATGTTGCATATATGGCAATACTATTTTCAATTATTGTAGAGTCCAACAAACCAACTTAGCATAAATTGATGTTTCTTCTATGCAAAAGTTGTATATAGACATTCGTAGTGATGAGACGTGCAAATCATTTCTAGAAATATGCCTACAAAAAACATTATAACCAATATTGTGATAGCTTGACACTGGGTCTGAATTTAGGATCAGATATTCTATTTTATACTTTGAAATTGAGTCCATCATTTCCACTCTGAGACAAATTGAGAAGTCGGTGTAACATCATCTAATTCACTACTAGGTTCACTTCCTCTTTCCCTAAATAACGTTTACATTGAGCACTTCTATTGGATGGCTTTCCACATTTGGTCACATTCCCATGTTCTTATCATGAAGCTAAGAAATTGATTCAGGAGTTAGGCCTTGGATATCAAATTTTCTAGGTATGTAAAAACTAGTGTTTCTGTATAGAATACCTAGGTCTGTAAAATAAATGATTTTATTGACCCAACTTCCTCTGTTTCAACTCTTATAACAAATATGTTTGTATTTCTATAATACAACCTTTTTAGTTCATATCTAGCCCAAAGTTCCTTCTTTCTCTCCCTCTTTGGTTGATATTATTGTCGAAAAAATAACTGTAATAACTGATTACAGGTCTACATGATAAGTTTTGATCATTTTTAGATGAGATTGACCTATTCAGTAGATGATTTTCAGTAAAATGCTTTATGATAGAAATATTTGTTGAAAAAAATAAAGTGTAACCTATCAACCAAGGAGATCTCATACCTCATGATTGGTTCTAGATAAATGAAATCCTAGACAGAGAAGAGAGCTAGGGGTTTGAGAAGAGAAAGTGGTTGAGATTTTGACCTAGGGTTTCACCATCTGAGATATGATGAAATCAAGTATGTTTAGCTTCATAGAATAGCCTTTCATAGTGACTCTTATCTCACATGTCAATATGCCATCCCTCGTATGGTTTGTCTCCTAATCTCCATTTCTAGGGTTTTTGAGCTGAGAGGAGGAAGAAATGGATTCAGTTTCTAGAGTTTGATTAGATTTCTAGAAATTTAGAGTTTAACCTACATTTGTAAGGTTCTTCTCACCTTAAGTGAGTGTTTATCATCATCTTAACATTTTTATTCATGTCAAAAGCCTAATTCTATCTCGTTAAAATAACTAGAAATCTTTATTGTATTTGTATGTGATTGGGTATTGATTTAAAAGATATTAGGTACTAATTTTGAATATTCCTCATTGAACTGAAGTTGATATGTTCCTGATATATTGATTAATGTTCCATATAAAATTATATGGATAAATGAGTATGCAATTTAATGTGAATATTTCCTAAAAATTAGCCCACTGTGTGATATGCTTGGGAATTGAATTGACATGTCTAGAATCATATTTGAATTGTATTAGAATGAATTATATAATGTATTGTTTAATCTTTCTAAAATGGACTATTATATACATATGGATCAATATGAGGTGGTGATATCTGTGTTTAGGGTTTTTGTTGAGGGATTGAATCAAGTGGGTTAGTTCATCAATATATACTTTTGATTGATGGATGAAATATGTGGAAATGGAAAATAGGGTTTACATGTGTGTGAATAGCCCTAATGAACTCCTGTGCACTAAGATAACATGATAAGTTTTGATAATTTTTCATTTCCAATATCTACATTTTGTCATTGATAAATATCTGCTTTGTAGAGTCCAATATCTACATTTTTCATTAATAAATATCTACTTTGTAGACTCCTGTGCACTAAGATAACATGATCGGTTTTGATAATTTTTCATTTCCAATATCTACATGTTGCATAACGTTTAGATTGAGCACTTATATTGGATGCCCATTCCACATTTGGTCACATTCCCATGTTCTTATCATGAAGCTAAGAAATTGATTCAGGAGTTAGGCCTTGGATATCAATCTTTCTAGGTCTGTAAAAACTAGTGTTTCTATATAGAATACCTAGGTCTGTAAAATAAATGATTTTCTTGACCCAACTTCCTCTGTTTCAACTCATATAACAAATATGTTTGTATTGCTAAAATACAACCTTTTTGCTTCATATCTAGCCCAAAGTTCCTTCTTTGTCTCCCTTTTTGGTTGATATTATTGTCGAAAAAATAACTGTACTAACTGATTACAGGTCTTCATTGTTGTATAGAATACCTAGGTCTGTATTACAGGTCTGAGACAAATTGAGAAGGTAGAGAGTGTTTCTGTATAGAATACCTAGGTCTGTATTACAGGTCTTCATTGTTGTAATAAGGGGGAACAATTTAATCTTCTGATTTAATCTTTGATAATACCTAGCATGTGTCTGAATTTAGGATCACATAATATATTTTATACTTTGAAATTGAGTCCATCATTTCCACTCTGAGACAAATTGAGAAGTCAGTGTAAAATCATCTAATTCACTACTAGGTTCACTTCCTCTTTCCCTAAATATGATCATCTTACTTGTCACCACTCTTCCTACATATTATAGTTGGTTCTCTTCTCTGTCTTCTAAATTGCCTCTTTTGTAGATATTTTATATTTACCAATGCTCTAAATAGCCTCTTTTGCTGAAACAGGACATTGGTTTGTTGAAATTTGTTAATCAATATTCATGGGATTATTGAATAAGTGGGGAACTCGTATAATGCTCTCATTAATACACTGTTCCAGCTTGCTTTGTTTTGAATTATTTTTTATGGTTGCTGGAGTGCCAATATTAGATCTCAAGACCTTATAACAGAAGATGTGGGTTCTTCATTTGTTACTGAAAAATTTTGAATTCTTTTTTATGGATGTTTAACCTAAAATTTATATAACACGGCTTCAGATCATTTTTTATTTTATTGGAACTAATATACAGAAATTATATGCAACTGATGAACAAGGCAATTTCGTAGTGTCATTACAGCTTAGATGACACTATCTAAGTAAATACTTTATCTGAAAAGATAAACGATATAACGATTTGTGTATCATAATATATTGCAACACCTACGGGGGTATGTCTTCCGCTGACCCCAAGTTTCGTATTGTTTGGAAAAGAGACTCTGATGCCGCTCTAGTATATGCATTGCGCAGACAATATGACCTAGGCAAGTGTGTCGATGGTCATTTCACTAGGGAGGCTTGGAGGGAGGCAATTGTGGAAATGCAAAATAGGATGGGGAAGACGGCCTGCAATACAGACCAGCTGAAAACTCGGTGGAAGAACTTGAGGAGGGACTATGCCGCTTTGAAGCTTGTGACGAATAAGAGCGGCGTTGGATGGGATGACACAAGGCATAAGCCAACGCTACCCGACAGCCCTGAATGGAGGGAGAGCCTTGCGGTATATCCAGTAACCAGTCCGTTAATTTAAAAAAAATGTCATCTATTAACATTTTAATTTCATAATAAACATTTTTTTTATACTTAGGCAAACAAGGACCTTGCTAGGTTGCTTAACAAGCCGTTTCCCCACTACTATGACATCGAGATGATGGCAGGGAGGAACATTGCTAGAGGACATCATGCAATGTCTTCAACGGACACACATATCCCTTCTGACGTTGCCTCCAAGGATGATATCGCTGTCGACTTAGATTCCCCAGACACACCCATGAACACTGGAAGCCAAGCTGGGGAACCTAATATGGGTGCATTTGGGATGCAAAGCGAGGGAGAAACTGGGGGAGGCAGAACAGATACACCGAGTGGTGGCGGGAGGCCTCCTGTCGTTAGGCGCAAGAAGCGGTCATCAATGCCTCAAGACCGATGTGGGTTATCAAATGAAGTGTTATATGAATTCACACAGGTTTATGCAAAGGTTCACGAGTTAGGCAGTGGTGTGGCAACTAGATCCTTTGAAAAGAAAGAATTTACAACCATCTTACAACATTTCCAGGACACTTACCCAGATGCCCCCACTCCTGTGTTTACAACACTTGTGAACGCCATCAAGGACTCAACAAACTGCTCCATCTACCTCAGCCTTATAGACACACCTCAAAAGATAACCATATGGTTGCAAGACCTTTGGGAAAGGTCCCAAGCTGCCAATGCAACAGCAACACCTTCAATGCCATCCTCGTTCCAAGATGCCAATGCAACACCAACACCTTCAATGCCATCCTTGTTTATGCCATCTCACCATGCATTTTTCCCGCAATCCCCAACACCCAACTTCAGCAACAGACCAAGTATGGCATCGTCGTTTGCGTCATCTCACCGTCCATTTTTTCCTTCGTCCAATGATGTTGGCCCTTCCGGATCAACAAACTTTGCGTCATCTCACCATCCATTTATTCCTTCGTCCAATGATGCTGGCCCTTCTGGATCACCAAACTTTAAAAGGGAATGTCTCTCTTAATGTCTTGGCTGTAGTTGACTTCTCCATGGAGTTTACATATGTCCTAACTGAGTGGGAGGGATCGGCTGCTGACCAACGGGTCCTATAGTCAGCGACGACCACAGGCGGGTTTAATGTTCCGCCTAAAAAGTTTTACCTAGTAGATGCAGGGTATGCCAACACTCGGCAATTCCTTGCACCGTATCGCAACATATCTTACCATATTTCTGAGTACCGAGGAAACATACATGCCTACACCAGCAAGAAGGAGATGTTCAACCACTGCCACGCACAATTACGTAATGTTGTAGAAAGAGCATTTGGGGCACTGAAGCGGCGGTTTGCTTACCTTAAAAAGGGGGCGACATATCCCATACATTCGCAGTGTCACCTCGTAATGGCTTGTTGTATCCTCCACAATTTCATACGTTGCCAACATGATGGCGACAGTATAATGGACGAACTCCCAGATGACATTTCAACATCTGTCATTCCCCCTGCTGGGGTTGACCTGAGTTCCCTCCAACAAACAACTCAGGCCGATTCAAGGGAGGGCGAGCGTTTACGTGAATCCATTTCTAATTTTCTATGGGATGCCCGTTGACTTACAATTGTATCTGTAATAGTCTTCGACATTATTTGAAAAATTGTCCACGACATTACTTTGTAGGCTTTAGTTGTTTTTTTTACAAACTTTTTTCTGGATCCTAATAATATACATGACATAATGAATCACTAGGTTGTCTTGAAATGGAGAATGGAATGCCTTGTTGTACATGCGGCCTTCAATGCACTGTACGTGTGTATATGGATGAAGCGGACGCGACAAATGGACGTTTTGAAAACAACAACCCCCACAGACCGTATTTTACATGTGGTAGGGGGCTTGTTTCGAACAGATGTCAGATGAGATTGCCTGCGCAGCGTGTACCACCCACAGTTGCCACACTTAGTGTAGTTAGGGATGCTATGCTAACACAACTTGCATATGCCCGCAAAGAACGCAAGCTATGGTCTGAACAATGTGACTTTGTCAGTTCGACAAGAGCAGACATCGATAGGCTTGAACAAGGTATTACCACTCTACGTGAGAGGTGACAATATCTTCGACAACTACTTCACATCACGAGCAGTAACGACTCTTCAAACGAGGACGGATACAATACATCATAGATGTAGAACAAGCACTTAGGCCTATTTTATGTTCAGAAAGTTGTATTTGAAATCTATGTTCAAAAGCCGACAATGTTTTTACTAATCCTCAATTATGTTTTAGATGTCAATGGATCCATCTGGAGTTCCGAGGTGTGATTGTGGGTTAGATGCAGCCTTGCGGCTTAACACAGAGGATGCAGGGTTGTACGATTTTGGCATTCTGAGTGAAAGGTCGGGCAAAATGTATTACATATGTCCTTCTCGTGAGGTGCACTAGTAAATACATACATAATAGGTTGCCATTGTGTATGCTGCACATTCGTTGTCATTCATTCAATTTTATTATACATTGTAGGGAAAAGATTGGTGCAGATACTTCCGTTGGGCAGTCGATCTCCCCCCAACAATTGATTCTTTGAAAGCTGAGATTATGTTACTAACTGTCGAGTGCAAGTCAGTGTGGGGCCAAGCAATGAACATGAAGGACTGTGTTGAAATTCATCACAACTACGATGATATATACACCCAAAAAAAGTATGAGCATGACGGTGTAGAACGCTACGTTGCCAGTCTGGAGGAAGAATGTAGTCTTCTTTTAGACATTCCTTCACCCACGGTGACGCCATAACGTTTAATGGCAGAGAACTACATTTAGTTTGGTGTGTCAATTTACATTGTCCAGCATTCCATGTTTTTAACATTACATCTTTCTGAATTCATCCGACATAAACATGCTTTAGTTATTGATCATAATGTTGGTGTATGTTTTATGGAGGGTGTATGTTTTTTCACCGTTATGTTGATAAATGTTAGCTAACATTTAATATGCATTTTATATTCCCTTAATTATGCGATACACACTTACATCTAAAACATATTACTTACAGAATCTGTAATATGGCTGGGCCTCAAAGGACGCCTTCCTTTATGTGGTGTAGGGAGCTTGATATGGTTCTCAGAGGTATGATGAGAAACCAATATGAGTTGGGGAGATGTGTTAATGGAGTATATACTACACAGGCTTGGATGGAGGCATGGCGTCACTTCTGAAACATAACTGGGGAGCCCATATCTTTGACTGAGTTGCAGATGAGATGGCAACACATAAGGAGAGAGTTCATAACAGACAATCTTTTTATTTTGGGAGATGTATTGCCTCCCCCGCCATTGGCCGTGCAACGCAACTTCATGATGACTCGTCGCATTTACCCACCTGGCGTTGCTCAATACCCTATTAACACTGATGACTGAATATTGTCACAGTCTGTAGTTCTTTGTGTTTAACATTTATTTTTATGCAACTAAGTTTGTTTGGACCTTTTTTTTAATGTATTGAATGCATAAATCACGTTCTTACTTGTTTGTAGCTAAGTTTGTTTGGAGCATTTATTTTTATTCAATATTGTCACAGTTATCTTTCTATTATTGATATTTGCTAATACTAAAATTTGATTTATTAACTATAGATGTCATCATCGCGGTCACAGTCAAAGGCAAAGACAGAATTTGAAAAAATATTGATGTCTCCGTCGAAGATTAAAAAATATGTAGAAGAAAATCTTGTTTGCAAAAAACCATGTTGCAAGCCTCCACGCGATGAGGGCCCAAATGAGAGAGACGAACAAGCCAAAGGAACAAGCCAAATGAGGGCCCAAATGTTGCGAGCCTTGTTTCCTCCTACTCACCATCTGTCGTTGTTGTTCGACTGGACAAAAGACGCCAGCAAATAGGAAACAGATCAGGTGTTGGACTAACCTTGTCCTGTGTCATGGGAAGAGTACGACGAGGCCATGAAGAACGACGAGGCATGAAGTTGCCTGCTTGATCACCAACTTAGATTGTGTAACTATGTCGTTGTCTAGGTCCAGGGCAGACCTCTCGTTTCATTTTCTATGTTACATATGTATTTGCCCGAGAACCAACAATATATTATCTTTTAATTTATGTGGTATTACGTTCTGCTACAGACATGCTACGCACCTTTGCTACTATTTAATTTAAATACATTACTTATATTATGTATTTGTTATTTAGTATATAATACACTTCAGCCAACTTCTGCTTAAGCGGCAACACAACTACACATACCTTATTCTTGTTAAAACAGTTCTACAACATCATGACAGAATCAACAGATACTGACTACGTTGCCAAACAAAATCAGTCTGGATCCAGTCTAGTAGCCAAACAGAACCAGACTGCAATCAGACTCAAACCAGACCAGCTGACCAGAATCAGACTGTGTTGCCAAACAGAATCAGATTGGGTTGCCAAACAGAATCAGAGTGAATCCTGACTAACCCAGACTAATCCAGTCCAGACTACGAAATCCCAGTCCGTTCCCAAACAGGGGCTGACTAACCCAGTCTAATCCAGTCCAGACTATGAAATCCCAGTCCGTTCCCAAACAGGGGCTAAATTATTGGTAGACTACTACTAACTGGTTGCGATCAGCTAAACCGATTAAAAGAGTTTAAGAGTTGATCGAAAAATAAAATAAAATAAAAGAAAACAAAGCAATCGATTAAAGGTTTAGTTTAATCAATTCAAGTGGAGATCTTTAAGATTGCGGTTTCACCACGGGTTTTCATTGTATGAATTTCCATATAATAATTGAGGTTCATCTCTCAATCCGGATAGTGGCCTGTAGTCAGAATTGCCCACTATCGTGGTACAATTCACTTCCTACGTCTAGGTCAATTCCACCGTCGTAGTAACCTATACCCTAAACTAGGTGCATTAAAAACGACCTCTGGGTTTCCACCATTAATCTTACATCACCTTGTTCAAGGGATTTGTTAATTAATGTGAATTTCATCTCTTTTCAACTGTTAATTCTTCTTTCAAAGTAATTAAAGGCATTAGATTATCATTATGGTGATCAAGCATAACAATATAATTGAGAAAATGAAATCATACCACGGATTTAAGAGATAAATTATAAATTACGATGATAAAAATGTCATACAATGCTTCCCCGGGCTACTCCCGGTCCTAAAGATAAAGGGGATTAGCCCCGCATGTTCATCTCAGAGCAAAACTATGGCTCTGATCTCCAAACCATGACATAAACACGATTAAAACTTAGCGGAAGCGAATCGGTAATCAGCGGAAGACAGAAATCATGGGAAATTAAAACTTTTCGAGATAAGAATTTGTATCCATAAAAACTCCTTTCATAAAGAGAGGTAACTGTTTACATCTCAGGATAATTACTTCTTGAGTAATTATATACATCAAGATACAAAATCTCAAGATCACATAACACAAGACTCCAAGACCTGAGAGTACAGAGGACACATAGGACTGACTCTAACTACACCACATGGCAGGACAAATCTCCACCTGAGATTACTGCTGCCCCTGGTGCTGCTGCTGCTGAGACTGATCACCTATAGGCTGGTTCCTTCGTCTCCGACGTCCACCTAAAAAGTTGAAGTCTACGGGGTGAGACAATTATACATAATTGTCCCAGCGAGAGTTATAACTCTTCGCCAGAAGCTTTATTATAATATCAAAGAATATTTTAAACAGTAAAGCCTTCAAAGCATTCTGTAACAGATGCAGGTATAACAAGATCTCTACAATTAGGAGATATGGAGAATATAAACACTATTGCAATGTAACATCAATCAACTAACTTGGAGTTATCTCTAACAAGTTATACTATATGGTTGATTATGTTTTACAAACAACATTATGCCCTGAGGAGATGAGGCTTACCACTCATACTCCAACTGATCGCTGAGAAGCCGCATCAGTATCATACATAGGTCATTAAGAGAGCCGGATTCTCATGACCTTCACCTTCCTCAGTCAGTAAGAGGATCACTTGTAGGACATCTCGTGTCTCTACTACTATAGCTCACCAGGGTAAACTGGTCCTTCGCTATTCTAGAGTCACAGTGGCGTTCTGTACTCTCTTCGTCATCAGGAGGTTTCATATTTACCTACCACTGATACGGATATCTGTGCTTTCTTCGTCATCAGGAGGTTTCATGTTTACCTACCACTGATACGGTATGGAACTATAGTGAAGGATGGATGGATTCTACATCTACATCACTTTCCTACACTAGGATGTAAGGTTCTACACATCCATGTACCCCACATACTCAAAAGTATGTGCTCCAGGAGTTCCCTAAGGAAAACATGTTTCTCCATCACTTAATTTCTGACAATGATGGATCTATGATCAGGGCTCTACATTATACTTGATTAGTTAGGTACATTCAGTATTCTGTAACAGCATACATTGTTCTGCAAACAATAACAATAGCATAGCAGCTATAAAAGAAGAATACTAAATGTAACAGGCCTAACTCATATCAATCATCATTTCTCATTATCCTCATCACAAGTCATCTCTAAGGCATGACCTTGATGGTATTTATGGCTCTCATAGCCCATTATCAGCATAGGATGCCACTGGCAAGGCATCAGATTACTTTACTTATTCATAAGGCTAACAACATGCCTTTAATGAATATAACATCAACATCCATACCTGGATATGATTACCTTCATATTAGAACCTGCATGGTTAATACATCTGATAAAGATAATGCGACAATAAGGAATGTACTTCCCACTCTTGTCATAAGATTTAAATCTTTAATTTAAATCAAAAAGAGTTTATTGCTCAAAAGCATGCCATTACCCTTGAATTAGGGTTTACTATTCACATTACATGTCATCACCCTTGAATTAGGGTTTACTATTCACATCAAGGTGAATTAAACTCATAACATCATCATGTATGAGTAACATCTTCATTGATGCTCTTGGATTAGTTAAAGGTTCATCATTTATCATAATTAGGGTTTCTATGATCTCACACAGGTGGACCATACCCTAATTATGCTCACTTATGTGCATTGGAGATGCTTTACTTGAGTTTCCACTTAAAAAGGGTACTTTCTCTCTCTAGAAGTACTTTCTCTCTCATCATAATGTTAGGTGATGTCAACATCACCCTAAAACATGTTAGATTGAGTCATCATAGGCTAACATAGCCAAAAGCATCACCATTATGTGATTAGAGTTACTTTCTCTCTCTAGGGTACTTTCTCTCTCTAGAGTACTCTCTCTTTCATCATACTAATGGTTGATGGTAACATTAGACTAGATCAAGTTGGATAGAATCATTATGACTAAAAACATCATTCTCATGTAATTAGGGTTTGAATTGAGCAAGGTATAACTCAATTGACCCTTCAGGGGTATATTAGTAATTCACCCCATTGATCATCATCATAGTCAAAAACCTTAGTCAAATAACCCCTTACTATCCTAGATTATCATTAGGGTTTGATTTAAGCAACATTGAACCATTTACATCATCAAATGATTGAATGTGGTCAACCTTGAATCACATTGATTAATTCCAATCATTAATCATTAATTGAATAGAGATCGGTTGAAAGTGTTGACCGTTTGCCCACTTTGACCCTCCAAGACCGCAAGCCTCTTTCTAGATCCAAGACCGCGAGCCCCCTTAGGCTTCAAGACCGTGAGCCTCTTCAAGGGTTCAAGACCGCGAAGACCAAGTTGAGTTGAGACCGCGAGGGTCATGAAGACCGTTTGCCCTTCTTTGACCTCAGGACCGCGAGGCCCTTCGCGGTCTTGAGACCGCGAGCCTCCTCTCGGTCTTGAGTCCGTGAGCCCCCTCATGGTCTTGAGACCGCGAGCCCTCTCACGGTCTTGAGACCGCGAGCTCTCTCACGGTCTTGAGACCGCGAGGCTCTCATGGTCTCAGCCGCTTGGTCCTTCAACAAGGCTCAAAGATGTAACCGATAATGTCAACCCATGTTGAAGCCCTCAAATGGTCAAAGCTATGTTGACCACTTATGGATTTAGTCAATTAAGATTATGCTTGATCACTTGGTCATTCAATTGACCCATAATGGTTAACCAATTATGGTTGAAATCGATTCAATTAGGGTCTATCAATGTTCACCCATCAACAATCAATCAATGTGCATCAACACAAGGTTGAACCCTTCAATTGAGCTCCAATTGGGCCCAAACTTGGCCCAAACGGTCTTGAGGTCATGTGGGTGGACCCCACATGGTCTTAAGACCGTTTACCCAAGATTTCATCAAAGTCTAAGGTGATTTGATAGGGGTTGAACCATGATTGAACCACAAAACAGAATTTTGATTAAATTGATAACTTATTTGCAATTGGGTCCTCAATTGATCAAATTACTCAACCCTAGACCTTCAAACGGTCTTGGGTGATTGTCCTCTCGGTCTTGAGACCGTTTGGATGAGTTCCAAACGGTCTTGAGACCGTTTGCCCATCCAAATTTTTGGATTCTAGTGCAAATTCATCAAGGTCTGACCCATTGAGTTGATGATCATGTCAATATTAAATTGCAATATAATTTGGTGTAATTGTACCTTCAATTGGTCAAAAAATCTTGACCCCAGACCTCCAAATGGTCTTGGTTGATTGCCCTCGCGGTCTTGAGACCGTTTGGTGACCCCCAAACGGTCTTGAGACCGTTTAGGTCAATCAACCCTAAAAACCCTAATTAGGTCACCATAATTTCAGTACTGATTTTATCTAGGATCAGCCCTAGTATTCACCCTTCAACTCTTAGCCCGTTTGGAATTAGACCATCAAACTTGGTGAGTTGTTAATTAACATAATTTTGAACAGTAATCTCATACGGTCAACGCTTAGTCAACGACCTTACACGGTCTTGAGACCGTTTGCCCAAAAAGGCAATTTCAGACCGTTTGAGAATCAGCAATTAATTCATTTAAAGTTGTGACTTAAAAAGGTCATATCTCCCGATTCCTTTGGAGTTAGTCTCTCAAATTTTGAGGGTAATTAGACTATATAATTAGGAACAGATTTCTTATACGGTCCACGCTCGGTAAACGGGTCCAAACGGTCTTGAGACCGCGAGCCCTCTCACGGTCCCGAGACCGTTTGCTCACCTCGCGGTCTTGAGTCCGAGAGAGCAAACTGTTAGGACCGTTTAAGGAAAAGAAAAGCGGTGGGTTTTTCTTGGAAATCATGCCTTCATCTTCTAGCTCAAGAACCGTACAGATATCCCACGGGTTTGCTTGCAAAATAGCAGGGAGAAGTAGGGAAATACTAAGAGCTATCATCAAATCGCATATAAAGATGCACATAGTAAAGCATAGGTTTAGAGTTATAAAACCCGCCTAAAGCTTGCTTCTTGAGCTCCAAGCTTTCAAGCTCCAAGCTCTAATGGCGTCCTTGAGTTCCCACAGGTTGGCCAAGGTGAAAACTCCAAGGAAGAATGAAAAGAGACGGCTAGAAAGATAGGGTTTTGAGAATTAGCCATGAAGATGACCTTGAATTCGAATTCTAACCATGGAATTAGGCAAGAAGAGGGGTTTAAACCTACCTTGCACCCCTTGTTCGTCCTCCTTAGCTCCAAGGTAGTCCTTGGTCGTCTTTGGTGAAATGAAACAGTAAGGGAACGAAGGTTAAGTTCCCTTGCAACTAAGGGAAGGAGGGCTTATATACATGGGGTAGGATTTTCAACATTAGTTCATAAGTTTCCCTTAATTCCAACTAAGTCCTTCCTTTATTACTTGCTCGTCCCTTCCTCTTTATTCTAAGGACAAACCTTATCTTAATGTTATAGAAAAGAAGGCAAGGAAGAACAATCTAATAATAAAGTTCATACTTAAAGGGATATTACACATATACCCTGATTATTCGATCACAAAGCCTATTTCTTAACTTGATAACTCACTTGAGGTGAATTCCTCATCATTTCTTCTCTAAATGATGGCAAGATTCTAAAAAGATACTTTAGATGACATTATTTACAAATTGCATCCCATCATTTGGGTAAATTGCATTTTACCCCAAATTAGGGTTTCAAGCCCTGGGATTGCTTCCACAGCTGCACCTTGGTGCTCTAGCTTGGGAAATCCCTCAAACTTTGCCAAAGAGATTCTCATGATGTCTCAACATCAGAGGAACATCTCATCATGTGCAAATTGCAAGCTAACCCTTTTAACTGGGTAAATTGCACATAGGTCCTTGTATATCAAAACAATGCTACAACTTTAAATAAAAAGGAGCAAATACTGAAATATACGTTTCTGAGAAGCTTAATTACATGCTCAGAGTTAATCACAAAGATTTAATTACATATTTAGGCAAAACACCTAGGGTTGACTCATAACCCAGGTCAGGGATGTTACAAATTATCCACCCCTTACAAGGATTTCGTCCCCGAAATCGATAAAACATATTACGAGAAAAGGGCAGGATACTTCCTTCTCATCTCATCCTCTAACTCCCAAGTGGCTTCTTCAATACGACGATGGTTCCAGAGGACTTTCACAAGACTTATATCTTTCTTCTTTAACTTTTTAATTCGTTTATCAAGGATTGACACTAGTCCCTCCTCATAGGATATGTCATCATTCAATTCTACTTCCATAGGTTGTAGAACTGACTCGGTGTCTGGGTGACATTTCTTCAACATAGAAATGTGAAACACAGGATGTAATCTTTGTAACTCTGGGGGCAGCTCTAGTTTATATGCTACCTTTCCAATCCGTTCAATGATTGGATAAGGCCCCATATATCTAGGAGCTAACTTCCCTTTCCTTCCAAAACGAAGGACCCCTTTCCAAGGTGAGACCTTAAGATACACTTTGCCTCCAACCTGGAACTCTAAGGGTCTACGACGTTTGTCAGCATAAGATTTCTGCCTATCCTGAGCAGTCTTAATCTTATGTTGTATAATTTTAATCTTTTCCGTGGTTTGCTGCACCAGGTCAGGACCTAACAACTGGTGCTCACCAGTCTCAAACCAACACAAGGGTGATCTACAACGTCTACCATATAAGGCTTCATAAGGTGCCATATCAATACTATGCTGATAGCTATTGTTATAGGCAAACTCTATCAAGCTTAGGTGTAGATCCCAACTTCCGGTGAACTGGAGAACACATGCTCGCAACAGGTCTTCTAAGGTTTGTATGGTCCTTTCCGACTGTCCATCAGTCTGTGGATGAAAGGCCGTACTAAACCTCAGCTTAGTGCCTAAGGCATTGTGCAACTGTTCCCAAAAACGACTTGTAAACTGAGGACCTCTGTCTGAAACTATTGTGACAGGAACTCCGTGCAAACGCACTATCTCTTGAACATACAACTCTGATAACCTTTCAGCAGAATAGGTTGTTTTGACAGGTAAGAAATGTGCTGTCTTAGTCAACCTATCAACAATTACCCAAATGGAATCATGTCCTTTGCTTGTCCTGGGTAGGCCAACAACAAAGTCCATGGTCACATGGTCCCACTTCCACTGTGATATGGGTAAAGGTTGCATTGTCCCTGCAGGCTTCTGGTGTTCAGCTTTAACTTGCTGACACACAGGACACCTCAGAACAAACTCTGTAACGTCCTTCTTCATCCCAGGCCACCAATACAGATCCTTCAAATTCCGATACATCTTGGTGCTCCCTGGATGCATAGCATACATGGAAGAATGGGCTTCTTCCAGGACTAACTTCCTTAAGTTGTCCACATCCGGCACTACCATTCTTCCATTATAACAAGCTACTTGATCCTTTGAGTCATGAAACCCATCTTGCTTCTCATTTCTATACTCAGATCTTATATGTTGAACTGCAGCATCATCTAGCTGTGCTTCTTTAATCTGCTCTCTTAGGGTAGGTTTAATATGCATCTCAGCTAACAAACCGGCTAGCAATGACACCTTCAACTGTACATTGTCTTGCCTTAAGGAGATAAGCATATCTCTTCTAGAGCATACTAAAGAGTTTAGTTGTGCTCTATTCATGGTTGATGTTGCTGATTTCCTACTCAAGGCATCTGCAACAACATTGGCCTTACCTGGATGGTAATCAATTGTACAGTCGTAGTCCTTGATTAACTCCATCCAGCGACGTTGCCTCATGTTGAGCTCATGCTGAGAGAAGATATACTTAAGGTTTTTGTGGTCTGTGAAAATCTGGAATGTCTCTCCGTAGAGATAATGTCTCCAGATCTTCAAAGCATGAACCACAGCTGCTAACTCCAGATCATGTGTTGGATAATTCTCCTCGTGTTTCTTAAGCTGTCGGGAAGCAAAAGAAATCACTTGTCTATCCTGCATCAACACACATCCTAGTCCATTTTTGGAAGCATCACAGAAAACTACATATCCTTTTCCTTGTTCAGGTAGCACTAATACAGGTGCACTTGTCAACCTCTACTTCAGCAACTGGAAAGATTGTTGACACTTATCACTCCAAGAAAAAGGAACATCTTTCCGGGTTAACTTGGTCAAGGGTAAAGCTATGGAACTAAAGTTCTTTATGAACCTTCGATAATAGCCAGCTAACCCCAAGAAACTTCGAATCTCCGTCGGTGTTTTCGGTTGTTCCCATTGTAGAACAGATTTTACCTTTGCAGGGTCAACACGAATTCCCGAGGCGGATATTACATGTCCAAGAAAAGATACCTCCGGCAGCCAGAACTCACACTTGCTAAACTTAGCATACAACTTATGTTCTCTTAGCAAGGTCAAAGCTTGGCGAAGATGCTGCTCATGCTGCTGAGCATCTTTACTATAAATCAGTATGTCATCTATGAAGACGACAACACACTGATCAAGGAAAGGTCGAAAAACTCTATTCATGAGTTCCATAAATGCAGCTGGTGCATTGGTTAGTCCAAACGACATAACCGTGAACTCATAGTGACCATATCTTGTCCTAAAGGCAGACTTGGATATGTCACTATCCTTAATACGAAGTTGATGATATCCAGACCTCAAGTCTATCTTTGAAAAGACTGTTGCACCACGCAACTGGTCAAAGAGATCATCAATCCTCGGCAGAGGATACTTATTCTTTATTGTCACTTTATTAAGTTGTCTGTAGTCGATGCATAACCGCATTGACCCATCTTTCTTTTTAACAAACAAGACCGGAGCACCCCAAGGTGAAGTACTCAGTCGGATAAAACCTCTCTCAAGTAACTCTTGAAGCTGTTTCTTGAGTTCTGCCATCTCGGCAGGAGCCATTCTATACGGAGTTTGAGCTATGGGTTTCGTATCTGGAATCAGATTGATTTCAAAGTCAATCTCCCGAGGTGGTGGTATACCAGGAAGTTCTTCAGGAAACACATCTTCGAATTCCCTGACTATGGGAACTTCGGCAGGATTGGAACTTTCCTTGGTAACATCTACCACATGGGCTAAGAATGCATAACATCCTTGCCTCAACAGCTTATCAGCAACCATAGCTGATACAAGACAGGTGGGCAGAATCTTTCTTTCACCTTGAAAGATCCATGTGTTGCTTTCATCAGCAAACACAGCCAACTTGGACTCACAATCCAAGACAACTCTATACCTTTCTAAGGTATCCATCCCGAGGATTATATCAAACCCCTGCATATCAAGTGGTATAAGGTCCACTTGAATGCGATGGTCAGAAAAGAAAAGGATGCAGGGAGAACATACCTCCTGCAAAACGGCAGACCCACTCAACGGAGTCTCTAACAACAAACTATCTGCTCTATGACTAACAGTCACATTACAGTTACGAATCACTTCACGAGTGATGAAAGAGTGCGTAGCACCCGGATCAATCAGAACAGATACATCACAGGATATAGACATATCAGAATATAAAAGTTTCATCTGACCTGCCACTACCCGTGGATTGACCACTGCCTCAGGTGGGTTCATAGCATAGAACCTCGCAGTCGCCTGGTGTTGAGGTGGTGCTGATGATCCAGCTTGAGACGCTTGTCCACGTCCTCGAGCTGCTCCTTGATGTTGTCTATTCTGAGATCCCTGTTGATTCTGTCTCGGAGGTTGTTGTGTCACACCGACAGGCCTAGAACGGCAATCCTTCATCAAGTGTCCCACCTTACCACAGTTGTAGCAACTCTTCTCCTGTTGTTGTGGTCTGGGTGGTCCAGTAACTGACATTGATGCAGAACTGTGCGTCCCTTGAAGCGGTTGACTCCGTCCTCTACCTCTACTTGGTGTCCATTGAGTTTGAAAACTCGATCTGGGTGGTGGAGGGTTAGGTGCAGAGAATCTAGGTTTATTGGAATCCCTAGATGAAGAACCCTGGAACTGTGGATATCTTTTATGGGTTTGTCTTTTCTCAACCACAGATCTCTCTATCCTTCGGACTGACTCAACGAAGGTAGAGAATCTCTCTCTGTTTTCTAAGGCAGACACAGGGGTTGACATATCAGAATTCAAACCCTTCTCGAATCTTCTGATTCTTTCCTCATCCGTAGCAGCCATGAGCGGACAGAACCGCAACAACTCCATAAACTTAGCTTCATACTCACTAATGTTCATCATACCCTGCCTTAGTTTCTCAAACTGAGAGATCTTCTCATCTAGGAAGGTCTTTGGAAAATATCTATTGATGAATTCTCGAAGAAACTCTTCCCATGAGAACTCTACTCCAGGTCTCTTCTGCTCTTCCATGTTCCACCAGTGACCAGCACTGCCTTTGAGAAGATAAACAGCATGTCTAACCTTCTCAGCTTCCGGAATCAAAAGAATCCTGAAAGCCTTCTCCAACTCTGTCAACCATAAGTCAGCATCTGCAGGGTCGGCAGTTCCGAAGTACTCGGTAGCTCGGACACGACGAAGTCGTTCGAATGTCTTACCAATACCTTGTACTTCAGGCTGGACAGGTGCCCTAGGTGCAGGAATGGGCATCCTATCGGTTATATGTGTCATGGCAGTCATAAACTGCCCAAACATCGTCTGTACAGCTGGATCACTCATGTCAGCTGGGTCGAACTGGGGTGGCTCTCTTGGCGACTCAGGTGCAGGTTGTTCTATTCTCGGAACTCTTGCACCGCCTCGAGGTGCACTAGCACTACTCTCTGCCACGTGCTCATCACGATGTTCTGACATTCTTATGTATCTTCTTCTCCTGAGGAGCAGAAGATTCTATTAGATAAGGAAGGAGTACTAAAGGTAGACTCGACATCCTAAGTCCTATGCCTCTGTAGACTCAACTGAACCTGGAGCTCTGATACCACTAATTGTGGGCTCTGATCTCCAAACCATGACATAAACACAATTAAAACTTAGCGGAAGCGAATCGGTAATCAGCGGAAGACAGAAATCATGGGAAATTAAAACTTTTCGAGATAAGAATTTGTATCCATAAAAACTCCTTTCATAAAGAGAGGTAACTGTTTACATCTCAGGATAATTACTTCTTGAGTAATTATATACATCAAGATACAAAATCTCAAGATCACATAACACAAGACTCCAAGACCTGAGAGTACAGAGGACACATAGGACTGACTCTAACTACACCACATGGCAGGACAAATCTCCACCTGAGATTACTGCTGCCCCTGGTGCTGCTGCTGCTGAGACTGATCACCTGTAGGCTGGTTCCTTCGTCTCCGACGTCCACCTAAAAAGTTGAAGTCTACGGGGTGAGACAATTATACATAATTGTCCCAGCGAGAGTTATAACTCTTCGCCAGAAGCTTTATTATAATATCAAAGAATATTTTAAACAGTAAAGCCTTCAAAGCATTCTGTAACAGATGCAGGTATAACAAGATCTCTACAATTAGGAGATATGGAGAATATAAACACTATTGCAATGTAACATCAATCAACTAACTTGGAGTTATCTCTAACAAGTTATACTATATGGTTGATTATGTTTTACAAACAACATTATGCCCTGAGGAGATGAGGCTTACCACTCATACTCCAACTGATCGCTGAGAAGCCGCATCAGTATCATACATAGGTCATTAAGAGAGCCGGATTCTCATGACCTTCACCTTCCTCAGTCAGTAAGAGGATCACTTGTAGGACATCTCGTGTCTCTACTACTATAGCTCACCAGGGTAAACTGGTCCTTCGCTATTCTAGAGTCACAGTGGCGTTCTGTACTCTCTTCTTCATCAGGAGGTTTCATATTTACCTACCACTGATACGGATATCTGTGCTTTCTTCGTCATCAGGAGGTTTCATGTTTACCTACCACTGATACGGTATGGAACTATAGTGAAGGATGGATGGATTCTACATCTACATCACTTTCCTACACTAGGATGTAAGGTTCTACACATCCATGTACCCCACATACTCAAAAGTATGTGCTCCAGGAGTTCCCTAAGGAAAACCTGTTTCTCCATCACTTAATTTCTGACAATGATGGATCTATGATCAGGGCTCTACATTATACTTGATTAGTTAGGTACATTCAGTATTCTGTAACAGCATACATTGTTCTGCAAACAATAACAATAGCATAGCAGCTATAAAAGAAGAATACTAAATGTAACAGGCCTAACTCATATCAATCATCATTTCTCATTATCCTCATCACAAGTCATCTCTAAGGCATGACCTTGATGGTATTTATGGCTCTCATAGCCCATTATCAGCATAGGATGCCACTGGCAAGGCATCAGATTACTTTACTTATTCATAAGGCTAACAACATGCCTTTAATGAATATAACATCAACATCCATACCTGGATATGATTACCTTCATATCAGAACCTGCATGGTTAATACATCTGATAAAGATAATGCGACAATAAGGAATGTACTTCCCACTCTTGTCATAAGATTTAAATCTTTAATTTAAATCAAAAAGAGTTTATTGCTCAAAAGCATGCCATTACCCTTGAATTAGGGTTTACTATTCACATTACATGTCATCACCCTTGAATTAGGGTTTACTATTCACATCAAGGTGAATTAAACTCATAACATCATCATGTATGAGTAACATCTTCATTGATGCTCTTGGATTAGTTAAAGGTTCATCATTTATCATAATTAGGGTTTCTATGATCTCACACAGGTGGACCATACCCTAATTATGCTCACTTATGTGCATTGGAGATGCTTTACTTGAGTTTCCACTTAAAAAGGGTACTTTCTCTCTCTAGAAGTACTTTCTCTCTCATCATAATGTTAGGTGATGTCAACATCACCCTAAAACAGGTTAGATTGAGTCATCATAGGCTAACATAGCCAAAAGCATCACCATTATGTGATTAGAGTTACTTTCTCTCTCTAGGGTACTTTCTCTCTCTAGAGTACTCTCTCTTTCATCATACTAATGGTTGATGGTAACATTAGACTAGATCAAGTTGGATAGAATCATTATGACTAAAAACATCATTCTCATGTAATTAGGGTTTGAATTGAGTAAGGTATAACTCAATTGACCCTTCAGGGGTATATTGGTAATTCACCCCATTGATCATCATCATAGTCAAAAACCTTAGTCAAATAACCCCTTACTATCCTAGATTATCATTAGGGTTTGATTTAAGCAACATTGAACCATTTACATCATCAAATGATTGAATGTGGTCAACCTTGAATCACATTGATTAATTCAAATCATTAATCATTAATTGAATAGAGATCGGTTGAAAGTGTTGACCGTTTGCCCACTTTGACCCTCCAAGACCGCGAGCCTCTTTCTAGATCCAAGACCGCGAGCCCCCTTAGGCTTCAAGACCGTGAGCCTCTTCAAGGGTTCAAGACCGCGAAGACCAAGTTGAGTTGAGACCGCGAGGGTCATGAAGACCGTTTGCCCTTCTTTGACCTCAGGACCGCGAGGCCCTTCGCGGTCTTGAGACCGCGAGCCTCCTCTCGGTCTTGAGTCCGTGAGCCCCCTCACGGTCTTGAGACCGCGAGCCCTCTCACGGTCTTGAGACCGCGAGCTCTCTCACGGTCTTGAGACCGCGAGGCTCTCATGGTCTCAGCCGCTTGGTCCTTCAACAAGGCTCAAAGATGTAACCGATAATGTCAACCCATGTTGAAGCCCTCAAATGGTCAAAGCTATGTTGACCACTTATGGATTTAGTCAATTAAGATTATGCTTGATCACTTGGTCATTCAATTGACCCATAATGGTTAACCAATTATGGTTGAAATCGATTCAATTAGGGTCTATCAATGTTCACCCATCAACAATCAATCAATGTGCATCAACACAAGGTTGAACCCTTCAATTGAGCTCCAATTGGGCCCAAACTTGGCCCAAACGGTCTTGAGGTCATGTGGGTGGACCCCACATGGTCTTAAGACCGTTTACCCAAGATTTCATCAAAGTCTAAGGTGATTTGATAGGGGTTGAACCATGATTGAACCACAAAACAGAATTTTGATTAAATTGATAACTTATTTGCAATTGGGTCCTCAATTGATCAAATTACTCAACCCTAGACCTTCAAATGGTCTTGGGTGATTGTCCTCTCGGTCTTGAGACCGTTTGGATGAGTTCCAAACGGTCTTGAGACCGTTTGCCCATCCAAATTTTTGGATTCTAGTGCAAATTCATCAAGGTCTGACCCATTGAGTTGATGATCATGTCAATATTAAATTGCAATATAATTTGGTGTAATTGTACCTTCAATTGGTCAACAAATCTTGACCCCAGACCTCCAAACGGTCTTGGTTGATTGCCCTCGCGGTCTTGAGACCGTTTGGTGAGCCCCAAACGGTCTTGAGACCGTTTAGGTCAATCAACCCTAAAAACCCTAATTAGGTCACCATAATTTCAGTACTGATTTTATCTAGGATCAGCCCTAGTATTCACCCTTCAACTCTTAGCCCGTTTGGAATTAGACCATCAAACTTGGTGAGTTGTTAATTAACATAATTTTGAACATTAATCTCATACGGTCAACGCTTATTCAACGACCTTACACGGTCTTGAGACCGTTTTCCCAAAAAGGCAATTTCAGACCGTTTGAGAATCAGCAATTAATTCATTTAAAGTTGTGACTTAAAAAGGTCATATCTCCCGATTCCTTTGGAGTTAGTCTCTCAAATTTTGAGGGTAATTATCCTATATAATTAGGAACAGATTTCTTATACGGTCCACGCTCGGTCAACGGGGCCAAACGGTCTTGAGACCGCGAGCCCTCTCACGGTCTCGAGACCGTTTGCTCACCTCGCGGTCTTGAGTCCGAGAGAGCAAACTGTTAGGACCGTTTAAGGAAAAGAAAAGCGGTGGGTTTTTCTTGGAAATCACGCCTTCATCTTCTAGCTCAAGAACAGTACAGATATCCCACGGGTTTGCTTGCAAAATAGCAGGGATAAGTAGGGAAATACTAAGAGCTATCATCAAATCGCATATAAAGATGCACATAGTAAAGCATAGGTTTAGAGTTATAAAACCCGCCTAAAGCTTGCTTCTTGAGCTCCAAGCTTTCAAGATCCAAGCTCTAATGGCGTCCTTTAGTTCCCACAGGTTGGCCAAGGTGAAAACTCCAAGGAAGAATGAAAAGAGACGGCTAGAAAGATAGGGTTTCGAGAATTAGCCATGAAGATGACCTTGAATTCGAATTCTAACCATGGAATTAGGCAAGAAGAGGGGTTTAAACCTACCTTGCACCCCTTGTTCGTCCTCCTTAGCTCCAAGGCAGTCCTTGGTCGTCTTTGGTGAAATGAAACATTAAGGGAACGAAGGTTAAGTTCCCTTGCAACTAAGGGAAGGAGGGCTTATATACATGGGGTAGGATTTTCAACATTAGTTCATAAGTTTCCCTTAATTCCAACTAAGTCCTTCCTTTATTACTTGCTCGTCCCTTCCTCTTTATTCTAAGGACAAACCTTATCTTAATGTTATAGAAAAGAAGGCAAGGAAGAACAATCTAATAATAAAGTTCATACTTAAAGGGATATTACACATATACCCTGATTATTCGATCACAAAGCCTATTTCTTAACTTGATAACTCACTTGAGGTGAATTCCTCATCATTTCTTCTCTAAATGATGGCAAGAGTCTAAAAAGATACTTTAGATGACATTCTTTACAAATTGCATCCCATCATTTGGGTAAATTGCATTTTACCCCAAATTAGGGTTTCAAGCCCTGGGATTGCTTCCACAGCTGCACCTTGGTGCTCTAGCTTGGGAAATCCCTCAAACTTTGCCAAAGAGATTCTCATGATGTCTCAACATCAGAGGAACATCTCATCATGTGCAAATTGCAAGCTAACCCTTTTAACTGGGTAAATTGCACATAGGTCCCTGTATATCAAAACAATGCTACAACTTTAAATAAAAAGGAGAAAATACTGAAATATACGTTTCTGAGAAGCTTAATTACATGCTCAGAGTTAATCACAAAGATTTAATTACATATTTAGGCAAAACACCTAGGGTTGACTCATAACCCAGGTCAGGGATGTTACAAAAACATGGTTGAGAAAAGGGGAAACATGGAGAAAAACGTGAATAAGTAATGAAACCCCTGAACGGAGAAGATCCAAGCATTCCTCGGCATAGAATGCATGATCCACAGCCTTTTCGGCGGTGGAAAACGTCTTCTTCGGCTTCCGGAATGGTTGGGGCATGCTTCTGGGCTCCGTTCTTCTCTCCACACCTTCTCGGGACGTGTACAGCGGCTAATGACGTGATTCCCTGGTCTGGGCCGCCGTCATTAGGTATAATCACCGAGTTAGGTTGCAAAAATATCACAGCCGTCAGATTTGGATCGATATGAAACAAACAGTAATCTGACGGTGTCGATACCATCGACGCGGGTCGATGGTATGGACTCTGCGCGATATCGGTAAGTCTTCTTTTCTTTTTGTCATTGCGCCTGATGCTGACTCGATACCATCGACGCGGGTCGATGGTATCGACACCCTGAGGCGTCGGTTTTGTCCTTTTCCGCCGTTGAAACTCCACGTGTCGATAGTATAGACTATGGGGTCGATAGTATCGACTGTCTACTGGCCAGCAACCTGATGGTATGTCGCTACCATTGACTTCCCTGTCAATGGTATCGACTTTGTGCTGCTCTTTGTGGCTGGCTGCCTGTGGTTGTGTCGATAGTATCGACAGCTGTCGATGGTATCGACAACTAGAGATATGTGTTTTTCCTAAAATTGCAAAACATAACCACATAAGCCGAAATAAAACCTATAATTGTAATCATTTATATTCAAAACAATAAAACAAGGATGATTTGATACAGAGAAGGATCATAGACTAAAGTAAATGAATTTTGCAATATTAACCACTAAAATGACCAATAAATGCATAAAACACAAGTAAAACAAGTCTATAAATGCGACTCAAAATCATCACATCAAGATGCCTTGCTTGATTTGGATCCATTGTATTCGAATCTCGAAGTTAGGAGCATTAATGAGTGGAGACTGAATCAGTTGATTATCCTCAGAATTCTTAGAAACAACATAGGCTCGAAGCTGCTTGTTCCTTGTCAATAACTGAGTAGCTGTTGTGGCTGCCTCATTTTCAGCTTGGATGCGCGCTTGCTGTTCAACTCAAACTTCGGCTTGGACTTGAGAACGTGTATCAGCGATGAATTGTGCTCTCTAAGCTGTTATAGCTGCATTGACTCTTTCTAGTATCAAGGCAGCTTGGCATCGTTCTTCAACCATCTGTTTGGCCTGTTGGCGGTTGAGTCTGATGCGTCAGTGGAAGTTTCATTCTACCTCATTCGTACTCTGGTTCAGGGGAGAATCCGCGGTTTTTCATACACATTTTCTACCCGAATAGAAGAAAAATCAAACTTTAGATGGTGGAATCAAAAGATATGAAGTAGTATCAAGATAAAATGTAAAATCCTAATCAACTAGCAAGTTGATAAATGAAATCAAAATGTTTTGTTGTCCCCGACAACGACACCAATTTTTTTGATGGAGCCTCCACTTGCGTGGAGTTGCATGCACCACTAAAAATCCTAGAGATCGTAAATCTCTAAGTTTAGCCTTGCGTGTGCTATAATAAGATCTCCACCCACGTACGCTAAGGTACATGGAAGTCTTATCGTAGTACAGTTGAGATTCGAATCCACGAGACAATGGTCTTGTTAAGGATTAACAACATGGAAAATGTTATGATTCCACTTATCTACTTAAGAGTTGATATTTAGATCGAAGAGTTGATTTGATGATTTAAACTAAAGTGCAAAGTAAACTAAACGATAGGAAAGAAAACTTAAGGTTGTAAACAATATTTGGAAACCACTAGGATGTGATCGAGTTTTCACCACCACTACGCATGGATCATAACATACATCACAATAACATGGCTTGCAATAAGAGTCTAAATAGTTAGTATCTTTGTAGATTTATCCTTCTTTTGGATAGCTAACTACGAGAAACGTGGGAGTATTGCAACGCCAGCCATCCCCAAACAAATGGTCACTTACTTTGCATCATTCCCTTCGCAAAGTGTGTTCCTCGACCTATCAAGGTCGTACTTTCATACATCAACTGATTCCATGTCATAGTATGAAAGTAGAATGATGGATGTGAGTGTACTCCACTCTTTGAAAAGCGTTCTTAGATACCAAAATAGATATATAGTGATTACATACATCAAGAACCAACATTCAATCAATCATCAAATCTAAAAGCACATACGTAGACAATTCACACTAGCAGATAATAGGTAACGTAGATTGGTGATCAAGCAACTAGCATTCATTAAACGATTGATGTTGAACTAAAAAGATAATATTTTTATTGCAACCTCATGAATTACAATTCATGGAATGAAAACATGGGTAGCGGGGCTACTCCCTGCACCCTAGTGTATGAAACTACTCGCTCATGACAAGAACAAAGAAGGAGATAGAAGAAGAGAAGGAAACCATCATCTCCACATAGGAGGGAGGAAGATCGACCCCTTGGAGTAGAGAACAACTATCTTCACACAATGTGGTTGTCTTGGTGATGAATCATTAACTTCCCACCTTCAATGTGGATGAGAGAAAGTAAGCTTATGGATAGAGTGTGGATCTTAGACCGGTAGCCTTGGGGCAAAGGATGAAGGATGAAATAGCTCTGGAACAAATGAGGCAGTCTTTGGGTGTCTAAGCCTTCGATCCCCAACTGAGGATCCCTTGAGTCCTATTTATAGGCTCCAATAGGGTCTTTAACAGTCTTGGGATCATTTGGATCTTAACGGTTTGGAGACCATTTGGCCTTCACTCGGTCTTGGGACCATTAGGACTTGCTTGATCTTGGGACCGCTAGGGTTTTGCTCGGTCTTGAGCGCCGTTTGGGCTTTTCTCGGTCTTGGGACCGCTAGGGCTTTGCTCGATCTTGAGACCGCTAGGGATTTGCTCAGTCTTGAGACCGATATCATCCTCTCAGTCTTGGGACCTATTGTCTCTTCATGGTCTAGAGACTGGTATCGTCCTCTCGGTCTTGGGACCAGTTGGACCTTCACTCGGTCTTGGGACCGATGGATCTTCATTCGGTCTTGGGACCATTTGGGTCCTCACGGTCTTGGGATCGGTTGGACCTTCACGGTCTTAGAACCGTTTTGGTTGAGACTTCTGTGATTTTTTGGGGGTTTTTTTGTAGATGAAAAGAGAAATATCAGTCTATTGGTGTATTCACAATAAAGCTATAGAGTTAAGTATTTAATCTAATTTTATCTAAGAAATAATATGGAAAACTAAGAAAAACTAGCAAGATAACATCACACAATGGGAGGTTATCATCCATCCACTACCCAATTGTTTCCAATTGGGATTTTGAAAGTGATTTATTTTATTACCTCGCAAGGATGTTACACAAAATACAATCACCTTCCACACCCTTAAAGTAGACTTCACCTTGAAGTAGACTCAACCTCCTTGAAGCAAGCTTCTTGAAGTAACTTCAAGTCCTTGGAGCAGCCTTCACCTCCTTGAATTCGCTCCACCACCTTGAGATATCCTTCCTTTAGAAGTAACTCCAACCTTCCTTGAAGCAACCTTCCTTGAAGTAATCTCAAGCACACCTTCAAGCATCCTTCTCCACAAATAAGTATCTCCAAGGAACCTCCTTTCAACAACCTCTAAACCTAGGATTAGTCTAGAAGAACAATATACAATATAGAAGAAAAAGATTGGAAGAAAGAAAATACTTCACCAATTAAGTACAGTGATTTGATCCTATATCAAGCGTATATATATCCTATCCACTAAAGATGGACGTGGCTATAAGTGGTGGCTAGGAGATTGTAGCTATAGGACTTGAAATTGAGTTTTGTAGAATAAGATTACAAGTATATCTTTTGCTTTGTTTCTCACTAGAATGTATTCTCAGGTGTAGTTGTGTCCTAAGGCCTGTCCTATTTATAGGAATGGTTTGCAAGTACTTAGGGACGTTCTAAAGGGTTTCTAGAATGTTCTTAGTGCTAAACTATCTGTTAGGTATCAATTAACTGACTTGCAATGGCTAATTGTTTTGAGCTGAAGAGAACAACACAAAAACTATCTTGATCGAGGAACTTGTCGACTGAGATGTGTCTTGGTCGAACTTTTCTTTGACCAAGGAGGGGATTGGAGAAAAAGTGTTGCAACGTCTATTTCCAACTCCCAACTACCAACCACTCAGTCTAACAATCACAAGATTTAGACTGTATCTTACTCGATCGAGGTTATTTTTGACTAGATGCTAATTTAGAGCATAATTGTGTAAGTTGTTGAACATTGCACAAAATTTCGACTAAGGTGTTTCTCGATCGACAGAACTTCGACCGAGTGTGTCTCGATGGACAATTTCCTCGACCGACAGTGTCCCTAATCTAGACTTTTGAATCACCTACTTAGTGTGTGTTTCAATGTGTGTGGATGACTCTAACTTTGGGAGAAATCTATTTAAGGGTTATAAATGGGCAAGGAAGATCTAACACTTGATTTGCATGATGTCTAAGTACTTGTAAATTATATTTTTGTACCAGTGTTTATATTTGAGTACAATCATGAGCATTTATATAATTAAGCGCATTTGATCTTCAATTTTCATTTATCTTCATCTTCCCACTTGGCAGGATCTCTTTATTCCTTTGAACCCTAAAATACTGAAGTAGCACATTAGATACACAAGAATGAAATGTTTGTCACCATAAAAAAAGGTATATTAATGTTCAATTAAGCCAACAATCTCCCCCTTTTTGAAGATGACAAATACTTCTAAAATATAAACAAAGTGATTTAAATGAGATGAGTTTCATACCTGAGATTTACCTTGGATGAAGAACATATTCTTGTTTTAATAAAATGTGTTCTAGTAGTTCCTAAAGAGATATGGAACATAGTATCCATCTCTTAAGGAATATAGCATCAATTAATGTTAAGCCAAGAGAGCATGAAACTCATTTATTTTGATTTTATATTATTTCTCCCCCTTTGTCATTTCAAAAAGATAACCATAAAATCATATTATTAGTACCCCCCCCCCGGAATGGGATACTCCCCCTTATTTTTTTCTAAAAAATGTCAAATTTAGACACGATTTGAAAACCAAGATTAACTTGTCAATCATTTGCAAGGGATGTTAAGCCCTGAAATGATATAAGATTCCTTTAGGCTCATGGTGGGATGTTATTAATTTCTCAACCATTTGTAAGGGATGTTAATCCCTGAAATGGTATGAGATTCATTTAAGCTCATAGTAGAATCAATAAATGTATCTCTAACCAAATACAAGAGATGTTAAGCCCTAACTGGTGAAACAAGGTATACATTATATTCAAGAATTTTTGTGAGCTCCCCCTTATCTCATAACACAAGTGATCAAAAAAATAATAAGGTATTTCAAATCATAACCTTTTAAAATAAATTGATTAAGTAAGATTGTGAGTCAATTTTTATAAACGATCTTGTTTCTCACACTATCTTAAAAATTTCTCTTATTATAAGTTTTTATAATGATAAGCAACTTTCAAATTTAATATACCAATGTTAGGTGCAAGTCAATGTATTGATTTACAAAGAAGCATTTTTATCAGGCTTATTTTCGGTCGACCATGACTTCGACCGGGGCACCCCTCGGTCGAGCTCCTTTTCAATCGAGAGGCATTTCGACAGATATTCAATTAATGCAGCTTTATTCTTAGAATGAACTAACATTTTCTTTTATTAGCATAAATGACCAATCAACTTTATGCATACATTTGATGATGTCAAGTTTTAGCCAATGATTCATAAATCATATCTAAATCTATTTCTTCCCAATAAATCCTAATCACACCCATATAGCTTGAATGTTTTGCTTTTAGGTCTAGGAGCCAAATTTTATTCGTTATTTTTAGTAGGCTCATTTGTCCAATCTTTTGTTTAGAATTTATACTTATAATCCTTATATTCTTCATTTTGATTATTTCAAAATAAAGCCTTTTTGTGACAAGATTGGTTTTGTCAAATTCAATATTTATCACAAAAATTTAGGTAATGATTCAAAGCAATTTTCTTGCGTAGACAATCTTTTTTAAGCCATGACCAATTTATTTTTGCAGTTAATGTTCATAGTGTTAAGAGGTTTACAATTTTCTTCATCAATAACTTCGATTTTTTTATGAATCATAACCATTGTTATATCGTTTATGATGTAGTTATTTGACACACAACACATTTAAAATTTGTACCAACATCACTTATGCCAATAGTTTTACCTTTGACATTTTCTTCAATAATTTTACCTTTTCTCCAAGTGTGTGAAAGTCTACTTGTTTCATGTGCCTTTTAGAGTAGCTTAAATAGACTATTCAAACCTACAAAGTATGAAAATGTTGCTCCCATATAGTGGTCCATTTGGTTAGGAGCTTTACTATAAATATTTTATCATTTGAACTATTTGGAACAATTTAATATGATAAGTTTAGTACATATTTGCATCAATAGAATAATTTTGTTTACAATAACTAGTTTTGACAAAACTATCTTCGGTTGAACTTGTCTTCGATCGGAAGATATCTCGGTCGAGCATTTTCTCGAATGAAATAAAGTTATATGCAGTTTCAGTGATTTTAATATTTCTAATGTAAACATATCATCCCATTATTTTTGGATATCACAATTAAGCAAAATATACAAAGATATACAAGTTTAGCCTTAATTCGTTGAGATAAGACGTTACAAATCTCCAGGTGAAACTTAGGTCAAATCTCAACTAATATGTCCAACATTTCTAAGTTGGGATTTTTGGAACCAAAAAAAAGTCAACATCCTTTTTCTTGTATGGGTAAGAGAATGAATAATGTCCAAGGCATAAAAAGTAATAACAATAAATAGAATCAATTTCATTTGTCTTCTTAGCTAGATTGTCTTTAGCCACATGAATGACATTGGTTTTTGGTTTTTGTGTCTTTCTAGCTCTAGGTTTTTGATAATATTTATCTTTGCGTACATAACCTAGTCCTCTCCTCCCAATTTGACCAGAAGAGTCCTTTAGAACTTTATCAAGAATATCTTTGTCATTCAAGCTACTAATATCTTTTTGCAACTTGGCAATTTCATCTATTTTCTTTTTAATGTCTAACTTTGCTTGATTTAGATTAGACGACAAACTATCTCTTTTTTTTACAATAGCATCATAATCCAAATGAATATATAGAATAGTTTGAGTTTGAAGATCATTTATCTTGGAAAGAAATTCAATATTTCTTGACAAAGAAAATTATTGTTAGTTCTTAGAGAAAGCAACTTAATATTGCAAACATTGATTAATGATTTCAAAGTAGCTTTTTCATACATAATACTTTCCTTTTCAAAAGTAAGATCATTCAATTTAGCACACAAATCTTCATTGGTATTTGTAAGCCTTTTTAAGTTCTTTTTACAATCAACATATTTATCATGTAATATTCAATACTAGTGGCTAACTCTTCTTTAGATAAATCAAGGAGACTTACCTCATTTTCTTCTTCATTTGTTGTTGAAATGAAGCATCTTACTATATCTTCTTTGGTTATGAGACATTCCACTTCCTCCTCATTTTTGCTATCGTTACTTGAGTCATCCCAAGCTACTTTGCATGCTTTTTCTTTCTTCTTGAGAGAAGATTTCTTTCCTTTCTTGACTTTGGGACACTCATTTTTTAAATGTCCCTTCTTACCACATTCAAAGAACCTAAGGGAAGAAGAAGAAGAAGAAATAATAGAATTTTTGTTATTTTTAAATCTTCTATATTGCTTACCATTTACAATGAGTGCCTCCTCTTCACTATCTTATTCACTTGTTTCATTGCTTTCTTTACTTGTCACCTTAAAAGCAATGCCCTTCCTTTTCTCCTTCTTGTGTTTGGCTGCCAATCTTTCTTCTTCTTCAAGAGTGACCTCATGACTTCCTAAATTACCAATGAGCTGGCCCATCCTCAATGTGGTGAGATTATTAGCTTCTTCAATGGCTGTCACCTTTGGCTTGTATTTTGGAGGCAAAGATCTAAGGATTTTAGACACTTGATCTTCTTCACTTACATATTTTCCCAATGCACTTAAGCTGTTAACAACGGAAGAAAATCTTGCATACATCTCACTAATAGATTCATTAGATTGCATCAGAAATTGTTCAAATTTTTGTTTAAGAATATTAATCTTGGTATTTTATCTTGGGTAGTACCTTCATGTGTTATAGATAGTTTATGCCATATATCATAAGCTATATCACATGAAGATATTTCATTGAACTCACTTACTGAAATATAACAATATAATATGCTTACCGCATTGACATTCAATTGAACTTGTTTTACCGTGTTGGGATCACATGTTGCATATTTAGTTGTTGGGAGCACATAGGGATTGTAAGTATAATTGCATTCTTCTTTTGTAGTAGGTGTAGTTTCTTCCATCTAAAGGAGTTGGCTGAGTTATGTGAGTTCCTTCAAGGTTGCGTTTGCTCAACAAGTTGTCCCCCATTCTTCAAGACTTGTTAAGGATCCTTCAAGACCTGCTCGGATACCAATTGAAAGATCTAGAGGGGGGGTGAATAGATATTTTTGGAACTTTTTTAAATTAATTAAAAAAATTAAACCACTCAACCAAAGGAGGGGGAAACAAGGAAGACACAAGGATGTAGAGTGGTTCCTACCTTTGAAGCCAAAGGTAGTCAGTCCACTATCCAATTGTTTCCAATCGGGATTTTGAAATTGATTTTTTTATTACCTTGCAAGGATTTTACACAAAATACAATCACCTTCCACACCCTTGAAGTAGCCTTCACCTTGAAGTATCCTCAACCTCCTTGAAGCAGCCTTCTTGAAGTAACTTCAAGTCCTTGGAGCAACAATCACCTCCTTGAAGTAGCTCCACCACCTTGAGATAGCCTTCCATTAGAAGTAGCTCCAATATCCCTTGAAGAAGCCTTCCTTGAAGTAATCTCAAGCACACCTCGAAGCAGACTTCTCCACCAAGAAGTATCTCCAAGAAACCCCCTTTCAACAACCTCCAAACCTAGGAGTACTCAAGGAGAACAATATACAATAAAAAGATTGGAAGAAAGAAAATACATTACCAACTAAGTACAACACTTTGATCCTATATCAAGCGTATAGATCTCCTATCCACTAAAGATGGACATGGCTATATGTGGTGTCTAGGAGATTGTAGCTATAGGACACAAAATTGAGGCTTGTAGAATAAGATTTCAAGTATAGCTTTTGCTTTGTTGCTCACTAGAATGTATTCTCAAGTGTAGTTGTGTGCTTTTGGTGTCCTAAGGCATCTCCTATTTATAGTAATGCATTACAAGTACTTAGGGACGTTCTAGAGGGTTTCTAGAGTGTTTGTAGTGCTAAAATATCCATTAGGTGTCCACTAATTGACTTGCAATGGCTAATTATGTTGAGTTGAAGAGAATAATCCAGAAACTTTCTCGGTCGAGGAACTTGTCGATCAAGATGTGTCTTGGTCAAAATTTTCTTCGACAGAGGAGGGATTTTAAGAAAATCCCCTTGATGAGGGAGAAATAGTACACTAGAGAAGAGATAAAAAGTTAGGTTGTCAACCCTTCCCTTCTTAAAATAAATTTCATCCTCAAAATTCATCCAAGATCATAGTCGAAGCTTAGAGTTCATGTTCATCGTGCAGACAACTAACCCTAGACATCCAATCCTAGTTTGCTATCATGTACATGTAAGACACCAAGGTTGTACTCATCCCAATTAGATACATATTTCTTGATGTTTATCCCATCATGACATCACCTTCACATTAGGTTTTCCCTTTTTTGTATACCCATTAGATAAGGGTTTTTCCCATATGTTCATAAAGCCCAAAGTGTTTTATCAACATGTATGCTATCAAGTTCTCAAACGTACATGTTCACTGTCATGAATTCCAAACAAGATTATCATTGGACGTATCTATTTCTTCATTATACTATATTGCATACATGGTTTGTCTTTCCCCAATTTATATTACTCATCACTAATTTCGTGAATTATTAATCATAAGGTCTGAAATTAAGCAATTTATTCACCATATTTATTTTATTTCAGACCCCAAGAGCATTTTCATATTGATTTCATTATTTTTCATATGGGTATGAGACTAGGCATGGTATTGTGATTATTCAAATTAAGATTCCATGGAATCATTATATCAAGCTCATGGTTTTAAAATCAGATCTTTTATGTATCGTAGGGTCTTTATATATTAGATGTAGCTTATAAGAGTGACTTGTTGTACATATATCAAATTTTATCTTAAGTGAGATTATTCCATGCATCATTCATCATCCAAGGAACATCATTATCATCAAGATCGAGGTTTCAGAATTATCTCACTTGTATTTAGAAAGATCTCCACAAGTCAAGATACTCAAGTTAAGAGCTACCTATGTCCAACATGACATGATAACCACAACAATATACCCATAACAAACTTTCTGCCCAACTTTCAAAACAAGAGAAGCCATGAATTCCATCACATAGTACCACTAACCTGAGCAAGAGGATCATCATGAGAATCAAACATCATGTACATCATCTTAGGGACTTGGGACATCTCTGTCACCTATATAGAAAACATCATATATTCAATTGCCTCTATATTTGGGGTTAGAACTTTTCAAAGGAAATATAGGGTTCAACATTTTCAGGGGAACCACACACTAGGTGACTCCAATCAGATACTTAGAACTAGTCTAGTTAGGGACTCATCATCATGTATTTCATCATATTTTCAACATTTCATATATGTTTTGGAATTTAGGTACTCTAACCTTCTTCTTTGTCTGGTTAACCCGTATTAAGAGTTCACCTTATCGTATGTCCCCTGCTAGAGGTCATTCTTTTAAGGAGATTGATTCCCATCTCGGAACCAAGCTATATCTCACATATTTTATCTCAACATGTACCAAAATAGGCGTAATAAAGCATGTCAACCCACTATCTATGTTTAGCACATCAACCAAGTCATATATTCCACACATGGTGCTAGGTTTATCTAGGATTGTATGGTAAACTCAACACATATCATCAAAATCAACATTGACTTCATCATCATCATCATCATCATCACCATCATCATTATGAAGTTATGTCATCTAGGCTATTTACTAGCCTAACCTTTATCATGTCTCTAGACAACTTTAAAGACTACAATTATCATCTAAATAGTTTCATCTAAACTAATGTTTCATATCTTTCTCTTAGTTTACATGGATGCTCACTTCATTTCTGTGTGTGGTAATATTTTTCAAGTGCACATACAGACTAATATTTGAAATACGATTTATCGAATATTGAAATGTGTGATGGAAAACACCATACTCCATTCAAAATAAAAACAATTTATCACACTCACTAGGTGGTCTAGCACTATGACACCTAGAGAACTAGCAAGAACATGGTCAGACTTGTGTAGCTGCCCTAATCACATGTTTCAAACATATGTCAAGGGTTTTCAATAAGACCTCCTATTTCTCACCCTTCCGAATCTACAACCCATACTATAGGACAGAAAGATGAGAAAAAAAGGTTCATAATTTATGTAAGTTTATACCTAGTCTTAGAGCATCTAGGTTTTAACGTAGTAGTTAACTCAACTTTGTCGACAAATGACAACTTATTATGTTTCTATCGTTGAGATTTAAGGTCGAGGTTAGTTTTTCTCATGTGAGCAATGTTTGGCATAGTTATTGTTCATATATGGTACCATTTCTCATGGAATCATATATCACCTTTATTCTACCCCCACTGACTATATAGTTAGTGGAAATAGGACCTGGGTGTCTGTCCCTAGCATGGTATTATCAAAGTATAAATGCAAAAGCATAAAAGCTCAGCATACATGAACATATAACAATGTAAAAGTATTAACGTAACCTAACATTCAACAAGATATATCAAGAAAAACAATTTATGACAAAATTCTAGTTACAATCAAAGAGTCAACTTTTACAAGTGTGATCTTGTACACTAAACCTAAATCTACAATAAGAACACTAGAACACATATGTGACAACCTAACTTTTATCACTCCTCCATTATACCTTTATCTTACTATATGTGGCCTAGATTCACTCAATTGAGTTAAATATCATATTACGAATATGGTGATGCTCTAATTGGATGACATATGCTCAATTTCACAATATGTAACATTAATTTGCCTTTTTGGATCAACGTTGCACACTTTATTATGTGTCTATCTTGTAAGATATTTTGAACCACATCAATGGTTTTACCTTACTTTCTATTATATTCCATGTTGTATAGGACTCAATTTTGAATCCAATGGTACAAAAATCACTCCAAACAGACCTTCATAGCCGAATTTATGAGGTTGCAAAGAACCTCTTAGTTTTACTTTAATTTAATATGAATTTGGAGCCTTGCTTTCTATTTTTGGGTCGGCCCTTCGTGCCAAGGCCCACAAACTAGCCATCCATGCCTTTCTTTTGAACCCCCTTTCCTTCTATTTTCACCTATGTGGGAAATGATCGTGAGGCTGTATAGGTTGTCCGCCAGCTCCAGCCAAATTGGGAAAGGAGTGATGACCCCCACAATGGATATAGGGAGATCAAAACCCTAAACCCTCGAGTCCTTTTATAACTCCCATTTCAACCTTTGTTACTCTAGTTTGAACACCAAAAGCCTCTTTCCTTCTTTCTCCTTCTTCTTTGTTTGATAGCAGCTTGTCTTCCAGCCCCTCCCTCACTTTCTGGAACTTTTCTGGGCACAGCTGGAGGTGGCCAACACTACCATCATCCACACCGTGGTGGCAAGAGTGTCGGCAGGGCACCTCATGTCTCCCCTTTCATCGTGGAGTTGTATAGAAGTGATAAAGTAGAGCTCCTGCATCCTGTCACTAATGAAGATCCTTCCTCCCCAGCCAACGTCACACCCCCTTGCATCAAGAGAAAGTGTTCGGGTCACCACTGATCCCTTCCGCCTCCACCCTCATCCTTCCACGTCATTCTTTACTGTTGGAGGTGCACTAAAGGATAGGGCGGCGTCCCCCTATTTAAGCCATGTTCTAGCATTGAAATAGGGTGCGTCTATGAGAGAGACGGCTCACCTGAGACCAGGCGTGGACCTGACCTCGTGGGCGGTCCAGTGACAATTGGGTCGTGTAAGGGAGACTGGAGGCCCACATGCAGTCCTCTGCTAAGGTGATTATGTTTTTCTCTAATGTCCATTCATTGATGGACTTTGTAAATCTCCTTAATAATGCTATGATGTTTGGAGATACATAATGTTATAAATCAAATTGATTAGCTCGAAGAGACCTACAATTTATAATTTGGTACCAGGCCTAAAAATCCCTTTTCTTATCATTGTTTTGTTAAATATGCAACTTTTGACTACTTTGACCATGTTAAATGCAAGAGCTCTATAAAGATTGAACCTTCAATGTCCTTGTTCATTCCCAATCTTCATATAAGTGTATTTCATGCATCTTTGAACTACTTGAGGGTCCAAATCACCCCAAGGTCTCATAAACGACCCTATATACACATCAATGACATATTGTGAATATTAATGTGTTATTTAGACTAATAATGTGAATCTTGCCTCCTAATGACACACATGCTTAATCAACTCTAAGATCAGGGATGAATGTGCTCCATGATACAAGGATCATTCCCAAAATCTCTTTTGTCTATGTTTTCTCTACATGGCCCCAAACACATCATTGTATCCCTATTATGTGAATGTTTGGTTATAACTTATCACAATTGATATGGTTGACTTGAAATGTGCATCAAATGCCTTTCCATTCTTTAAATTAGTAAACTCATGATGTGTTGTGGATATAGCCCCTAAGATAAGCTCTCTTTCTCTATGGTGGGGTTTGTAACCCTAGTTTTCCCAATGTGGCCTTTGTGCCTTGGAATGAGGTTCTTGTACCCTAATCCTATGTGGATCGTGTTATTATGAAATCCCCTCTCTAATCTGAGTTGACCCTATTAATGATGCTTTGCCTTATGTGGATGTGCACCTAGGTTACTTTTTGAACCTTGTTGGCATATGAACTATGTTGATGTCTGCTTGAATGTTAAGGTGTTGATACCAAGTTTACATAATGATACATATACCCTAGGGGACATCTACCCTAGTTTGGAATGAGTGCCTTATCTCTTAATGTTTCTGATTTAATCTCACATCTTTTCCAAATCTCATGTCTTGATGATCCATGACCTCGCTTGCTACATTTTGAGCCTTATGACCTAGCTATGTACATAAGTGGCACAAATATCACAATGTATATATGAAACCTCAAAATGACTTGAGACTTGAACCCCACCATCATGATGACCTCTAAATGAGTTTAAGATCATTATACATGTAATTAACCAACCATGAATGTAACTTGTCCAAAACCCTAAAATGAAGATAATTAGGGTGAATGATGAGAGTCTAACACATGTACATAATATTGTTGTTAATCAGGTGTTGCTCGTGGATAGATGATCAAGAAAAAGTTTAGTTATGAATCTCTAAATTAGGTATGGGCTTTAAATAATTATATGACTATGGATTTCTTGCTTGAAATTTGATACATATGCATGCTTGTTTACTTGCTCAAATATTTCCATTTAGTATTCTAGTATGTACTCGATGTTTGTCTCGTATCATGGTTTATAACTTGCAAATATAATATAGAAACTCCATTATACAATGTTGAAAAGGGGTTTGCTCTTGGAAATGGCCTCGAGGTCCCTCACATACACAAGGTTAGCTAATCTTGAGCACCCTTATGGATCCTTCCAATGGGAAGTTGATCAAAGGCCTTATGAATACATGATATGATTGTATAATTGGAGTAAAATGACATAAAACATGGGCTCTCATTTTACTAAGCACTTAACATGTTATTTTTCTTGCTTGTCTACTTCTTTCATATCTTTTCAAATTATGCAAAGCTTATGTATATGTATCTCTCATCCCTGTACTCAGCACCTCATGTGCTTGACCCGTCTTGTTTCACATATTTTATAGGTTCAAAGATAGCTATCAGTTGATGGGCTTGGTGATCTATGCTAGGTGTTCTTGTTGTAAGATCCCTAGTACACATGAGAAGACTTGTAAAATTGTACTCTTGAACATGAAATTGAAATCTCATTATAAAAGAATGTTTCTTAATAATATTGTTGAATGTTGAGATTATATTGGTGCCTTTATCTTGTTATATGTTCAAGTATGCTAAGATTTCATGCTTCTACATGTTGTCTTTGGTATTCGTTTGGTTCATGGAACTGAGAATATGGTTCCGTGCTAGATTGTATTAGAGCATGAACAATAACTACACCAAACATTTCTCACATGAGACACAAACTAAATATAACTTTACATTTCAACCCTAGAAACTTAATGAGTTGTCCTTTGTGGACTAAGTTGACTTAGCCTCTAGGTTAGAACCTAGATGTTCTAGAACTAGGTGTAGACTTGTGTAATCCCTAGAACCTTTCTCTTCTCATCCTTCTATCCTATAGTATGGTCTTGAGGTTCAGGAGGGTGAGAAAAGCGAGTTCTTATTACCACCCTAGACATATGTTCTAGGCATGTGCTTAGGGTAGCTACACATTTGTGCCCCATGTTCTTGCTAGTTCTCTAGGTGTCATGGTACTGGACTGTTTGACGAGTTTGGTAACTCATTTTGGTTTTGCTTTTATTCAAATGGAGTCTGGTGGTTTTCATCACCTATTTTAATGTTGGAGAAAACCTATTTCAAGTATTATTATATGTACATATGAAAAATGTTACCTCACGTAAAAAGGCAGTGAGTGTCCATGTAACCTAAGAGAAAGATATGTAACAACAAGTCTAGATGAGAGTATATATATGATAGTGTAGTCTCTAGAGTAATCTAGATCCATGATAACTGTTAGGCTAGTAAGTAGCCTAGATAACCTAAGATGTTGATGCTTCTGATGATGATGACGACGACGACGATGATGGTGATGATGTTGATCTTGATCTTGATGCCAATGTTGATGTAATGAGCTTGCTTCTAGATGAACTATATTTGATCTTGGAAGTTTCAAGCATGCTTTGATGATACGAGACAAGTTTTTCCATGCAACCCTAGCTAATCTAGCACCATGTCTGGTATATGTGACTTGGTTGATGTGTTAAGGATAGCTAGTTGGTTGTCATGCTTGCTTGTGCCTAGTATTGTACATGTTGAGATATGATACGTGATATATGATTCATGGCCAACATATGCCTCAATATCCTTAATAAGGAGGGCCTCAATAAGAGGACATACGAAAGGGTGACCTCTCAAAATGAGTCGACTCACCACAGAGAAGGTTAAAGTACCTAAACTCCAAAATATGTGAAATGTTGAAAAATATGCACAATGAAATACATGATGATGATTCCCTAGCTATACAAATTCTAAGTATGTGAGTTGAGTCACCTAGTGTCGGGTTCCCTCAATAATGTTGAACCCAAGATTTCCTATGAAAAGATCTAACCCTAGAGGAAGATGCAGTTGAATATATGATGTTTTCTATATAGTGAGGGAGATATCCCAAGACCCAAAGATGATGTACATGATGTGTGATATCCATGATGAGCCTCGTACTCGGTTTAGTGGTTGTATGTAAATTAATCTAGTGGTTTCCCTTGTTTTTGATAATGGAGTAGAAATTTGTTATGGGTAAATGGTCGTAGTTAGCATGTCTTGTTGGACATAGTTAGGTCTTATATAGAGTGGCATGAGCTTATGGAGATCCTTTCAAATACAAGTGATATGATTATGAAATCTCTATGTTGGTGATAATGTCATTCCTCCAATAATGCATGATGTAAAATGATTTCACTTACATTTAAAACTTGATATGTGTACGATAAGTCACCCTCATAGTCTAGACTTAGTATGAAATCAAACCATACATGAAAGACGTAGCTTTGAAATCATGAACTTGATACGATGATGCCTAGAGATATTAGATTGAATAATCAAGGGGGTACCATGCCTAGTCTCATACCCAAATGAAAAACAATTAACTCGATATGACAATACTCATGGGGTCTTACATCGAAAAACATGATGAATAAATTGCTTGTATTAATGGATTATTTAAATATAGTCATTAATAGATGGAAAAATGGTTTTTAAACATTCATTTATGAGAACCCACATATCCAAGTGTGTCGGTTGGTGTGGAAGCACATCCTTGCCTTGGGTAACAAGTTTCAGGAGCCTTGGATTGTTATAGGGGATTTCAACACAGTGATGACACCTGCAGAGAGGTTAGGCTACCAGACATTTAACAATCAGGAAGCTCTTCTCTTCTCAAACACTACGTTAGAGGCTGGCCTCTCGGATTTAAGCTTCTCTGGTCAAAGATTTATGTTCAAACATGGTTTGAAGCAGGGTCATCTAGACTGTGTCTTAGCCAATCAAGCATTCATTCTAAAATACCTTGATGTGGTGGTGACCCATCTGCCCAAGTTAGAGTTTGGTCATTGTCCCTTGTTGGTTAGATTGAAGAAGAGAAACAAACAGCCGAGGAGGTTTACTATAAGAGCGTCATGGAACCTTGACAACTCTTTTGTACCGCTGTTGGAAGATTGCTAGGATAATAACCTGGAATATACCAATGCTCTCATGAAAGCCCAGAGCAAGCTTAGAAATTGGGATGTTGAGAGTCATAAGTGAGCAAGAGCTCATAAGGACAAACTTCTCTGGAATATAGATACCCTTCAACAAAATATAGCTGCAAGGTATAATGATATTTCTAATAAAATGCTTACTGATATGTTGGCTGAGCTCTCATAGGTTCTAAATACTGAGGAGGAGGATTGAAAGGAGAGGAGCCATATGAATTGGCTTAAGGAAGGGGATAATAATACCCAATTATATCATGCTTGTGTTAATTAGAGGAAATGGGAAAGTCAGACAAGTGCCATAAAATGCCCAGAGGGAGGTTGGGAAATGGATCCTCAAGATATCTTCAATATTCTCTCTAAATATTTTGTGAATCTTTTCACCTCTCTAAGTAGAGTGGAGGCACACCATCTCGACACAGTTCTGTCAAGGTTCACCCCCATACCGCAGGAGGCAAAGCGTCTGTTAACTAGGGCAATTAACTCTATAGAAGTTGAAACTATCCTGAAATCTATGAGCCCATTTAAGGCTGTTGGACTGGATGGTACCACAACACACTTCATCAATTCTAATTGGAAGATCGTGGGAAGTTCTGTTGTGAAATTAGTGAATGAAGTTGTGTCCTTCTCAGCATTTGGAAATCAGATGTGCAACTCGACAACCATCCTTATCCCTAAAACTCCAAGTGTAAAGACATAGTCTCTACTAAAAATCATGGAAAACAAAAATCATCATTTGTGTAGTAGCGGAATTTTAAATCTTGACTTTATGCAAAGTGTATAAAGAGTACATTACAAATTTTTCCCAAAAGGGGTACATCTTTATACAAGGAACTAGGATCTAGGTAGAGGAAGACTTAGACTAATACAACATTGTCTCCAAACAAAACAACTTATAACATAAAAGCAACTATGATCATGCAAGCTATATGTTCTTTTTCTTCTTGTCCTTATCCTTAGCCTTAGGTTCACCAAGCTTCCATGCACACTCTGACCCTAACCTGGATGGTTGGGGTCATCCGGAAAGAGAAAGATAAAAGGTATGTGTCAAAAATAGGATAGAGGCAATCATAAAGTTAAGCATTTCATAACAAAAGATTCCACTAAGGAAATTCAAGGAGAGAGAGGCAATTGAGTAAATAAGATTTTAGAAAATTTCCACATTTCAATATCAACAAATATCACATTTGCATGAATATAAATTATGACTCAAAATCATCTCAATGTAGGGTGAGGCACCTACCGGACCTCACCAATGGCAGGGGGACTAAAACCCCAGTGCCTAAAAAGTGGCAGGGGGACTAAAACCCCAATGCCTAATATATAAAATGGCAGGGGGACTAAAACCCCAGTGCCCTATGGGTGGTTTGTACTCATGTACACTACATTGTCAATTGGCCAATAACTATATCATGCATAAACATTCACTTGGAAGTAGAGTGAAAAGTATAACAAGATAACAACATAGCATTGGGAATAAAACCCATGAAATAAATAAATAGGCCATCATAGGCAACAACAATATCCAAGAACTCCAAGAAATACAGGAGCCAACAAAGAAAAAACATTATACAATGTTTCCAAGTATATCAAAAGGATGAGCCAACATTGGCAATAGCAAGATTAAGCATCTCCAAGTAAATGAGGCAACATATGTAGTAGCAAGATTCACATAATTCAAATGAATGAGCCACGATGGAATTAGAAGCATAAAATAAGTGAAGAGCCAATAAATGCAATTAGAAGGATAACAAGGCTAGCACAATAATGATTGTGGGGTTGGAAAAGTCCCAACTGAGGGATTAGGATTGTTTGCACAATCACATTCACATTCATCCATAGAGATCACATATATATGATTCACATACAAAATAGGGTGCACATACACAAAAATAGGATCCACATACCTGTTTTAATTAATTACCATCACATTCACTAATCTGATTGCATCAAATTCCATATTTCCCTAGTTACATTATTACACATGTATTAATATATATAAAGACATAAAACATAGAAAAAACCCTAATTTTCCACCTTCAAAACCAAAACTCAATTTGTGACTCAAAACCTAGTCCAATAGGTTAGTCATATTCTCCTGAATAAGAAAACATATTTTATTTTCCAATTTGGAATTAAATGAATTAATTATGTATTTTAGAACATTTATACACTTAAAAAGGCATTCGAGGCAAACTTCGAAAAATGAATCCAAATCATGACTCAAAAATCATAAAATCAGGTTCTACATGAAAAATCCTTTCCATTGACTATTTATTTGCATTTTTCTGACATGGGAGTGATTTATTATGAATTAAATCATCTCAGCCAATCAGAATGCAAGAAAACCATAGCGTGACAGTTATTTAAATCAAAATACAATTCGTTGTAATTAGTAGATGCAATGAATAAAATACCCTTGTGGGTTAAACAAATCTATCACAGCCGCAGGGGGCAAGCTAGTCATTTGCAAAATCCAATTGTTTGCGTTAGCGAGAGATAACCAGGGGCAAAATTATGATAATGCCCATACCCGAAAAATTGTCCAATGGCATGAGAAAGGGCGCCTCGGTCATTTACTGACCTGGATTCTTCCTTAGCTAGGCCATGGCGTGAGCAGCACAGCCTGGAGCTCGGCTCCATGACGCATCTCGCCTTTCAGGGCACGCAGCTGAGAGCGGCCATAGGGAACGAGTTACCTAGCTTCCCGCAGACTCAACGATCCCCAGAACAAGGTCATCCATAGCCTAGGTCGTCAGAACCTGACTGGAGCAGGGGAGATCACTAAGAAAGGTAAAACCCGAGAAACAAATGTGAAACCATCAATTGTGGCCTTCTTCACCCTCGCGGAGGCGATACGAGCCAAAGGCAAGACTCAGCGGCGACAGAGGAGCACTAGAACCTGAAATTGGTAAGTGTCGGCAGAGCTTTTTCGGCGAGTTACGGGGTACGGCGATAGGGGTCTGCTCGAGTCAAAGTAGAGAGGTGAAAAGAAAGAAGAGAGGCTAAGGATGGTTACCTAACCCGCAATTTGACTGAGGCAGCCGGAGCTATGAGATACAGTTTGCCATCACTCAGGGACAAGGATGAGTAGGTCCGCGACATCCAGGGAAGATGGGGAGAAATTGGAGGGAGAGAAAGAAGGCTCGAAGCCCGGGGGTGCTCCACGGCCCCTTAAGTAGGCGTGGGGATGGCCAGTGCCTGCTCTGCTACTCCATGGTGGAGAGGAGGAGGCAGCCTAGGTTGGGCATTTTGTCGGTGGTGGAGGAGACAAAGTGAGCAAGGGTTCAAACGAACCTGCGGCGAGAGACAAATCCAACAAGACCAGAATCGTGCAAAATGGTTGAGAGGAGAGGAAGAACGAGTCGAAGGAGCTAGAGCGGACCGTCTGTTCAGATGGCCGGAGGTAGAAGACGGTGGGAGAGCTCTTAGATCCCAGATCGATGGTCCTCCGGCGTCGCTCAAAGCGCGTGACGGAAAAATGAACCGAAACCATAGCGTTACATATGATATAAATGAAATCGATTCAACTACTATAATCACACTATATTAAAAGCTTATAAAATCAATTTGAGGGGTCAAATGAAGTCCAAACACCACCAAATTTTAACCACATGTTCACCTTATAGTGTAGCATCATGCTATATAATTAGATTTCGTATTTAAACTCACTAAGGCTCATAACTCATATGTTGTCCATTATTACATGCATTAATATATTAAAAGAGGTGAAATAATATGGAAAACTAATTAATTGAAAATATGGGAGTAATATTTCGAGGCAATCATCTCCTAATTATTTCAAGAGAAATAACTCACCATATTATCCCATTTTCACATATTTTATCCACTTAAGAGGTGAGAGAAAATAAAGAGGTTAATATACTCATAATTAATTCAAATGCACATTGTTACTAATATATTTATCCAAAAATCTCCAAATCAATATTATCTACTTATATCCATCCTTAGTGACCAAATTACATTATTAACCTTCACTTATCTACTTAATTGGGTTATTTGTGCAAACACCCCTTCATTATCGTAAATGAGGGAAAAAGGTGATTTTAAACATTGAATTGTGCTCAAATTGCACAAGGGGTCCAAAAAGAATATAAAACAAGGGAAATTTATGAAAATGGTACAAATGGACTAGAAAGCAAAGAATAGCTCAAAAGTGGGTAAATTGTAGGGAAGACCCTGAATTTCAGTATGTTACACCAAGGCTAGAAATGTGTAATCAATATAGACTGATCTTTCTTAATAATACCATGTTAAATATCTTCTCTAAAGTGGTGGTAGAGAAACTCAAGACTTGGATACCCAAATGGATAAGCCCTGCAAAGAGTGCATTCGTGCCCAGACGATGCATATCTAATAATATCATTATGGCTCAAGAACTCATCCACACTATTTAGAGGATAACGACTACCAAAGCTATGGCGATTAAAATAGATCTCACTAAATCTGATGATATGATGGACTGGAAGTTCATTGATGATACTCTAAAGAGAACCAGCCTACCTAACATCATTTGTATGTTTATTATGAATTCAAACACGGAAGGGAAATCTACGATGGCATGGAACAGATAGACATCCTCTGGATTCAAGGCTGTCAAGAGCCTGAGGCAAGGAGACCCTCTCAGTCCGTATATTTTTGTTTTATGTATTGAAAGGCTTAGTCAGTTGATTGTGGGTGCGGTATGAGAGAAGTGTTGGAGTCCACTGAAGATGAGAAGGATGGGACCGTGCATAGAACATATGTGCTTTGCAGATGATATCATCATGTTCACCAAAGCCAATGAGACTAATATTAATACTAATATGAAGTGATTCAAACATTTTGAATGTGCTTCAGGACAGGCTATCTCTTTGGAAAAAATGAGAATCTTCTTCTCAAATAGGGTCACCAAGATTGAGGCTGAAAAAAGCTATGATATAAGTGGTCTAAAGAGAACCCATGATCTTAGCAAATATCTAGGGGTTTTGATACTTCACACTAGAGTGAGTAAAAACACCTACAATGAGGTATTGAAGAAGGTGACGAGTAGAATCAACTCATGGGAGGCCCGCATCCTGTCAATGGCTGGGAGGGTATGTTTAGCAAAAAGTACCCTCACAACTGTGCCAACATATATTATGCAGACTATGAAACTTCCTCTTCAATTATGTGACCGTATTGATAGAAGCATCAAAAACTTCATATGGAGTGGAGGCTGAAGCAAGTGGGGTGTTCACCTAGTTTCTTGGGACAAGATTACCAACAACAAGGCTAGAGAAGGACTTAGTTTGAAGAATATGAGAGACTGGAATGAAGCCTAATTTATGAAACACGGTTGGGAAATTTATAGAAAAAGGCTGACATTCTGGTGCAAGGCTATAGATGACAAGGTACTAGGTAGAAGGAGGTATGCGAATACCACATTATCCAGGCTCGCGAGAACTCCTCTACATAATAGAGAATTCATCGAATCCAATTCTTACATGAACCCGATAAGTGGCGATTATATCAATGTGTGGAATGATATTTGGTTTCCAAGTGGCATATTGTTGAGGGACTATGCCAAATATCCTATACTGACTAACATTGTGGATTTGTAGGTCAGTAGTTTAATCAACCTCATGGGCCATTGGGAACTATAATTCCTAGAACACTGGTTCCCAACAAAAGTGGTAGCTGAAATTAAAGCCATACCTACATCTAATTGCGAAGGAGAAGATATGAGAGTCTAGAAGCTGGACACTAGAGGCAACTTTTCTATAAAAATTGTCTAAAAAGCTCTAAGGGTTAATAAAGAGATAAAATGTGATGGTCACTAGAGTATCATATGGAGCTCTAAACTTGCCACTCGGGTGAAATATTTTTTTGCCTTGTGGAAAATGATGCTATCCTCACAAACATAAATAGAATGAGGCAACATATGATGGTTGAAGCCATCTGCAATAGATGTTGCAGTGGGGAAGAGAGCACCTTGCACGCCTTAAGAGACTGTAATAAAGCCAGTCCAACTTGGAAACTTCTTCTGTCAAACAAAACTCCTCATGGATTTTGGTATGTTGGAAACATCAGCCAATGGATCATGTTGAATCTGAAATAGTCAGAGGAACATAGATTGTTATTCTTCATAGCCTTTTGGTATTTATGGAAGCAAAGAAATCTATGGGCGTTCAAGAAGAAATAAACCGATTATTATCATCAGTACTACTCCATGGTCATAGAATTATGGTTAACGATTAAAGCTTGGGAGGAAAATCGCAACTGAGCACCTACCAGCAATCAAGTAGAGTGGAGAAAAATGGCTCAAGGATATATGAAAATCAATATAGATGTTGTGCTAAAGGGAAGAAAAGGATCTATAGCCTCTATCATTAGAGATCATAATGGAAACTAGTTGGGAGGCATTGGACAATCTATTAAAGTTGAATCCTCACTTGAAGCAGAGTTAAAAGCTATAGAGCTTGCCCATAACATCATACCGGTGTGTGGGCTTGATAGTGTCATTGTGGAGATTGATTGTCAAATTGTTGCGAACATGCTCAGAGAAGATCACAATAGAAATCCCAGATATGTAGGCTTGATTCTGGCGATACAAAAGGCTAGAAGCCATATGAATGTTATGAAATTCTATAGTATGGAAGGAAATGCTCTTGCAAACACTCTAGCTAAATTCCACTTTCAAAACAATCAAGGGAACACCATGTACCATCAGCTTCCTAGTTCAGTTAGCTGTAATAGGAATGAGATGGATTGTAATGGTAGTAGTACTACCATATTTAGTCTTCAGCAATTTATAAAGTTATGTAATTCTAGTTTGAGCAAGCTTGCATGAGGTGGGCAAGATGAATAAGATAGCCACCTGACTCCCCCCCCAAAAAAAAAATAGATGGCAAAATGAGAAATGATGAACGTATTTGGGGATAGTTGATAGAATTTTAGGGGAGAACTAAAACATGCATGGAATATGGTATAATGATGACATACATGTTCAATGATAACCCCATTATGGTAGATGCCTTGTATTATGTTTGATTGCCTAGATCACCATGAATATGATGCCTTGACCTTTGACTATGACCTTGGAGGAATTTTGAGGGCAAAATTTCTCTCAAGGAGGGGAGGATGTCACAACCTAACTTTTCTCACTCCTTCGTTATACCTTTCTCTTACTATATGTGGCTTATATTCACTCAATTGAGTTAAATATCATAGTACAAATATGGTGATGCACTAATTAGGTGACATCAATGCTGAATTTCACTATATGTAACATTAATTTGCCTTTTTGGAGCTATGTTGCACACTTTATTATGTGTCCATCTAGTAAGATATTTTGAACCACATCAATGGTTTTACCTTGCATTTTATTATATTTTATGTTGTAGAGGACTCAATTTTGAATCTAATGGTACAAAAATCACTCCAAACAGACCTTCTTAGCCCAATTAATGAGGTTGCAAAGAACCACTTATTTTTACTTTAGTTTAATTCGAATTCGAAGCCTTGATTATTGCTTTTGGTCGGCCCTACGTTCCCAGGCCCACCAACTAGCCATGTAAGCCTTTCTCTCGAACCCTCTTTCCTTCTCTTTTCACCTATTTGGGAAACAATCGTGATGCTGTAGTGGTTGTCCCCCCAGCTCCAGCCAAATTAGGAAAGGAGTGATGACCCCTACAATAGATAGTGCGAGATTAGAACCCTAAACCCTCGAGTACTTTTATAACTCCCCTTTCAACCGTTGTTTCTTTCTTTCATTCCTCTAGGCCTAGACGCTGATAGCCTCTTCCCTTCCTTCTCCTTCTTCTTTGTTTGATAGAAGCTTGGCTGCCAGCCCCTCCCTCACTTTTGGGTGAACACATATATATATATATATATATATATATATATATATATATATATATATATATATATATATATATATATATATATATATATATATATATATATATATATAGGCTATTTGTTTGTTACCCGCGCGGGTATCTTTTCTTAGCTACCCGTTCCACGACACGGTGGCATCATTAGTTAATAGTCAACATTTTTTTAAATCGCCGGAGCTCGCCACCAAACAGCTTTACACAGGGAAAGCGGCCATGTCGCCGATCACGTAGACGGAGTCGTCACTCGTCTGCATCTGCCTGTTGACTCTGATCTCACCTGATTTATCCATCTCTAGCTTCTCTTCGAACAGATCCGTGTTTGCACGTGCACCGACCCTGATGACGACCATGTCCGCCGGTCTGACACCCGTCCTTGAGGACAATGTCCTTCTTCCAGCATCCGCACCGCGATGTGGGGTTTGGGACTATACACATTCCAGGACACCTCCACTCGACTCTGCCTTCTGGCCTACTAGGACACCAAATCGGAATAGAGGGAGGGTCTCGAAGATGCACCAGTGGATGTCAGAGTTGCTGGGGGTGCCGCGCCACCGTTGAGATTGTTGTTGGAGAAATCGTTGTAGTGCTTGGCGTAAAGGAGAAGGAGGAAGGTGATGGAGAACATGGTGGTGAGGACGGCTACGATGAATGTGATGGCGGGACGGAATGGGGCGACGTTAGAGGCGGACGAGGACAAGAAATGGTGTTGTTCCTGTTGTTACTACGGGTTCTGAGGAGGGCTGCTGTAGAGGGTGAAGGTTGGGGTGGCTCCAGTGGCTTTGGAGGCATAGATGCTCATTCCGTGTTGGTGGACAAGGGTGCACCGCCACCTTATTGGGTTTCATAATCCTCATTGATGCAACACAGAAGCGGCAGCTATAGGAGAAGGTGGTGAACTGACCGAACCCTTATTTTCCCGATGAAGGAGCAACCCGACTGCACAGACCAGTACCTTTGCCCCTAACTGAGTATTTGTACACTGAGCAGTACGGCTTCACCGTTTATAGCTTCTGCATAGCTGGCTGATTCATAAGCGGCCGGCTGGCCCATTCAGATGATCGGGAGACGACCACTTGCTGGTGGACGCCATTTGCTGGTGGACGTCCATGGAGGCATCGTAGACCTCAACGACCGGCCCCGGTTGATATGGAGGATAGAGTAGTGGGTTCACTTGTGCCTTAGAGAATCTGCAATATGCTCCTATGAAGTTGTCGACCCTCAGTTGCTCGGTGGGCATTGAAGGGTACATCTCACAGGGTTTGTCATAAAACGTAGGACATATCAAGGATCTGTGTGGGAAGAAAGGATGGGGGTGCTGTTGGAGCGCCTATAGTGGCAGGAATTGTAGAGGAGGGCATGTGGTGTGATAAACTACTGGACTGGCGCAGTAGGTTGCGATGGAGGTGGAGACGACGACGGAGGTGGTGCTTCAGGCGACGCCTGCTTGGCCGGGTAGGGATCGGCGAAAGGGTTCAACTGTGGCATGGCTTCGATGTAGTAGGTAGGTGAGGAACAACTGAGTTCATGCCAGGACATATATACTATCGTAACATGATACACTGCCAGTCTGTGGAGGGACCGAGGGAGATACTGGAGGAGAGGAAGGAGAGTAATACCTGCCACTGTAACAAAACTCCACATAATCCAAGAAGAAACATGAGATCCCATAGCACATGGAACAGGAATATATAGGTGAGGAATGGAGTCATCGTAAATGAGGATTAATTATCTTATCTATGTGTAAGTTGTTCTTTGATGAAGTTGCCTATGTAGTTGTTTGTGGTACTATGAGCGAACATTCCAATTGGCGTCTCTCTCAAAAAAGAAGAAGAAAGAGAGAAAGATCATCGTTAGTGATATTGTAGACACGTTGTGGAGCAATTGCTTCTACGGAAAAGTACTAGCAGTTTAATGTGATCCACACCACATATTGAAAGCAGATGTTTAGTTGCATTTGGTTATTAATTGCTAGCTTAGTTAAATATTTAAACTTAAAAAGTAGCTTTAGGTCATACCTTATATCATCCAAAAAGAATACATCAAGAGAACAAGTAACCGTGGAACATGCATTTGGGTACAGATTAATTTTAACTAATTGTCTGATACCGAAACTAATACCCAGACATAAACAACACATATTTGACACTCAAAGCAACACCATAATACAAAAGTAACTTTAAATGATAGATAGTTACTTTTCATGTCATATAGTTACTTTTTGTGTCTTGGTGTTACTTTTAGTGTTAGATAGTTAGTTTTCATACTATTTAGTTACTTTTTGTCTCGTGCTGTCATTTTTTGTGTCGGATAGTTACTTTTTAATTCATGATGTTACTTTTGACGTCAGATAATTACTTTTCATATCATATAGTTACTTTTGTGTCCTATTTTTGCTTTCGATGTCCGATAGTTACTTTTGTGTCATGATGTTACTTTTAGTGACAAATAGTTGCTTTCGATGTTGGATAGAACACTTGCCTTCGTGTTCGTACAATTACTTACAAGATGTCCATATTACTCTGTGTTCCATACACATTGTTTTTGTGATACGTGTTTTACCTTCCTTTGTTAGAGTTGCCTTACAAAGTATGAGAGTTACTTTTTTGAATCACAACGTTACTTTTGTTTGCTGTCACAGTTACTCTTAGTGTTCTTAAAATTACTCTTAGTGTACTTACAGTTACTCTTAATGTTCTTACAATTACCATTAGTGTTCTTATAATTACTTTATGAGATCATCACTCTTCCTATATTTTGACTTGTGTTTGGAATCTATTGTTGCGTTACCTTAGTGTTCTTATAACTACTTTTGTCTGTTGTTGATGGCAATGTGCTACTGCTACTTCTAGTGTGATGAGCTGCTGCTGCTACTGCTGTTAAGATCGTTCTTGTTTTGCTGATTAGGAGTTGCTGCTACTATTTCTACTGATTGTGTTCTGGTGTTGTTTCTACTGCTATTGATGTATATGTGGTTCTATCTTTTTTAGTGGAGTTTGTAGTTGATTAGTGTGTCAGTGAGGCATGTTCAAATTTGTAATGGGTTGTTCTTTTTGTGTAATTTTGTGAAAGTGATTTTGTAACCTTCTATGTACTTCACTTGTGTTTGTAATCTATCTTTGTGTTACCTTGTGCTCCAGCAGTTGTATGTATACTTTGAATATGTTACAAAGAATATGTTCTGATCAGTTGTTATTCTTTTTGAAGAATATGTGTTTGTCTTTGTATGCAATGGATACTCTTAGTGTTGTCACATTTACTCTTACAAAGTATAAGAGTAACTGAGTTTGAATCATAGTGTTTCTTTTCTAGGCTATCACAGTTACTCTTATTGTTGTTTGAGTTACTCGTCGTGCTCGTTTAGTTACTCACAGGTTATCACAGTTACTCGTAGTGTTTTTTCAATTACTCGTATTGTTTTCACAGTTACTCTAACTGCTATTTGAGTTACTCATAGTGCTCGTTCAGTTACTCGCTTTGTTGCCATAGTTACTCGTAGTGTTTCATAGTTACTCGCATGCTTTTTTCAGTTACTCGCAGGGTTTTTTTAGTTACTCGCATGGTTTTTTCAATTACTCGCATGTTTTTTCAGTTACTCGCAGGGTTGTGACAGTTACTCGCAGTGTTTGTTCAATTACTCACAGGTTTGTGATAGTTACTCGCAGTGTTTGTTCAATTACTCAACCATTACTTGCATTGTTCAGTTACTCGCAAGCTTGTTTCAGTTACTCGCAAGTGTTTTTCAGTTACTCGCATTGTTTGTTCAGTTACTCACAGGGTTGTGACAGTTACTCATAGTGTTTTCACAGTTACTCTAACTACTATTACAGTTACTCGCAGGGTTTTTTCAGTTACTCGCATTATTGTCACAGTTACTCACAGTATTGTCGCAGTTACTCGCATTGTTTTTTTAGTTACTCGTAGTCCTTTTTCAGTTACTCAGTGTTTTTTCAGTTACTCTAGGGTTGTGACAGTTACTCGCAGGGTTTTTTTAGTTACTCAACCATTACTCTTAGTTACTCAAGCATTACTCTCAGTTACTCAAGAATTAATTTCAGTTACTCAAGCATTACTTTTCAGTTACTCAAGCATTCTGTTAGTTTCAGTTCAGTTACTCACATGGTTGTATCAGTTACTCGTAGTGGTTTCAGAGTTACTCTTACAACATTCAAAGCATAACTGAAAAAACAATGCGAGTAACTGAAGCATTTGTTTCAGTTACACAACCATTACTCTCAGTTACTCAAGCATTACTCTCAATTACTCAAGCATTACTTTTCAGTTACTCAAGCATTATGTTACTCAAATAAAGTTACTTTTTATTGTCCTAGTGTTACTTTTGGTGTCATACAGTTACTTTTTGTGTCATGATGTTACTTTTAGTGTCAGATGGTTACTTTTTGTACCATATAGTTACTTGCCTTTTATACAATATAATTACTTTTTATGTCTTGGGGTTACTTTCAGTGTCGGATGGGTACTTTTATACCATACAACATTGCATATGCATCAATCCAATTTGGCTAAAAATGACATGCCATCCATTTTATTTGGGTTATAGAAAACAACAAAATATTTTTATACTACGGACACATACCAAATGTATTTGACAGTACATGCACATTCCAATTATTATAGTTAATGATGGGATTCATGGCTAGAAAATGACATGCCATCCATTTTATTCTGGTTATAGAAAACAACACAACATCCATGACCGTCGCCGTCGGATCCACTGTGGGCAAGACCGTCCGCCAATACACCATCTCTACACCACTCCCCACCGCTACTCTTACATTTGTGATACCAAGCTCAGGATTTGTACCTTCCCCGTCGTGGCGGCCTTCTCATCCTGTGGTCCCAACTTCCTCACACTAAACATCCTCCTGGTTTGGAGTGGCGCATGCATCAAGCCCTTCCAGCCTCACCACGGACAAACAACACGTTGGATCCAATATCCTCTCTAGTACCTTCGTGTCTTGTCCGCGTGTTTTCGGAGTCACAGAGCTGATTAACTGGAGCCCCTCCGCAACCCTCTGCAATCAATTCGGTTCTCATGATCACCGCCTACGTCCCCGGTTGATTGTCGTGACCTCGTATCCCTGGCATTGTGCCTCCTAGGTCTGGAGCGCCGCTATCACCTCCCAGGCGTTCACGGAGCAGATGCGCCTCAAGGACGAGAGGTTGGATTCCCTGCGCTGGCAGCTTCTGACGGCGGAGCTGGAGTTCAAACGGATGCAGTCCCACTCCGACGGCCTCGACGGGAGCCTGTCCCGCGCCAGGGAGGAGAATGTCAGGTTGGAGGCTGTATTGGCGGAGAGAGAGAGGGAGCTCAAGTCCGTCAGGGATCGATTCACACTGCACGTGCTGGGATGCCGGAGGAGTTTGGTGTCATTGTTGATCAGCAGCCAGACACAGCAGGACAGGAGTGCGGTGAAGGGAACGTGGAGGGAGAGCGGCCGTGAGAAGGTGCTAGGGAGATGAAGGGACCAGGGGTTATCTCGGTAAGGGACTTGCTGGGGTTGGAGCTGGAGAACGACGAAATATACGGGGAAGAACTGGGACAAGTGATGTTGAATCCACCAGAAGCCGGCTGCATCATAACCGGTAAACATCCGATGAAAGTGTGCCAGAATGAGGTAGGCGACCAAGGCTACGAAGAGAAGGTGGCCATGACACTGTCTGCATACATGATTTGATGTTGTTGGTGACAGACCGTGATAAGATGTGAGGAGCTAGAACGATATGTGGTGTCGGTAAGCTCTGCTGCGGACCTCCGGGAGTTGGGGTGGAGGAGCCGCTCGGTCAATGATTTTGGATTAATTACAAATGATGCCACCGTGTTTTCTTTCACGGTTAGCAAATTTTAAGTACCCGCGTGGGCAACTAAAATAATCTCATATATATATATATAAATATATATATATATATACACACACACACTCCACACTGGTGGTAAGAGTGCCGACGGGCGGCCTCCTATCTCCTCCCTTTCACCGTGGAGTCATGTAGCAGTGATAAAGTGGAGTGGGTACAACCTGGCACTAATGAAGATCCTTTCTCCCCAGCTGACCTCACACCCCCTTGCATCAAAAGAAAGTGACCAGACCACCACTGATCCCTTCTGCCTCAACCCTTATCCTTCCCCATCTTTCTTTGCTCCTAGAGTTGTGCTTAAGGATAAGGCGACATTCCCCTATTCAAGTCCTATTCTGGCGCTAAAACAAAGTTGCATCTGTGAGGGAGATGACTCACCTGAGACCAGGCATGGACCTGACCTCGTAGCTATCCAACGACAATTGGGCCATGCAAGGGAGACTGGAGGCCCACATCCAATCCTCTACTAAGGTGATTATGTTTTTCTCTAATGTCAGTTTCATGTCTGGACTTTGTAAATATCCTTAATAATGCTATGATGATCGAAAATACATAATGTTATATATCAAATCGATTAGCTCGTAGCCTACAATTTAGACTTTGGTTCCAGACCTTAAAATCCCTTTGTTTATCCTTGTTTTGCTAAATATGTAACTTTTGACTACTTTGACCATGTTAAATGAATGATCTCTATAAATATTGAAGCTTTGATTCCCTTGTTCACTCTCAATCTTTATATAAGTGTCTTTCAGACATCTTTGAACTGCTTGAGGGTCCAAATCACCCCAAGGTCTCATAAACGACCCTATATACACTTACATGACATATTGTGAATATCAATGTGTTCTTTGGCCTATTAATGTGAATTTTACCTCATAATGACACAAATGTTTAATCAACTCTTATATTAGGGATGAATGTGTTGCATGATACAAGGATCATTCCCAAAATCTCTTTTGTCCATGTTTTCTCTACATGGCCCTAAATACATCAATGCATTCCTATTACGTAAATGTTTGGTTATACCTTATTACAATTGATATGGTTGACTTGAAATGTGCATCAAATGTCTTTCCATTCTTGAAATTAGTAACATCATGATGTGTTGTGGCTATAGCCCCTAATATGGGCTCTCTTACTCTATGGTGGGGTATGTAACCCTAGTTTGCCCAATGTGGCCTTTGTGCCTTGAAATGAGGTTCTTGTGCCCTAATCCTATGTGGATCTTGTTATTATGAACTCCCCTCTCTAATCTGAATTGACCCTATTAATGATGCTTTGTCTTGTTGTGGATGTACACCTTGGTTACTTTTTGAACCTTGTTGGCATATGAACTATGTTGATGTCTGCTTGAATGTTGAGGTGTTGAAACCAAGTTTGAATAGTGATGCCTATACCCTAGGGGACATCTCCCCTACTGTAGAATGTGCTCCTTATCTACTAATATTGTTGATTTAATCTCACATCCTGTCCAAATCTCATGTCTTGATGATCCATGACCTTGTTTGCTACATTTTGAACCTTATGACCTAGTTATGTACTTAAGTGGCACAAATCTCGCAGTGTCCATATGAAACCTCAAAATGACTTGAGACTTGAACCCTGCCATCATGATGACCTCTAAATGAGTTTAAGATCATTAGACATGTAAGTAACCAACCATGAAACTAACTTGGCTAAGACCCTAAAATGAAGATAATTACGGTTAATGATGAGAATCTAACACATGCACATAATCTTTTTGTTAATTAGGTGTTTCTTATGGCTAGATGACCAAGGATAAGTTAAGTTATGATTCTTTGAATCAAGTATGTGCTTTAAATAATTATATGTCTATGGATTTCTTACTTGAAATGTGATACATATGTATGCTTGTTTACTTTTTCAAATATTTTCATGTAGTATTCTAGTATGTACTTGATATTTGTCTTATATCGTGGTTTATAACTTGCAAATATAATATAGAAACTCCACTATACAATGTTGAAAAAGGGTTAGGTCTTGTAAATGGCCTCGAGGTCCCTCATGTATAGAAGGGTTAGCTAATCTTGAGCACCCTTATGGATCCTTCCAATGGGAAGTTGATCAAAGGCCTTATGAATACATGATATGATGGTATACTTGGAGTAAAATGACATATAACATGGGATCTCATTTTGCTAATAACTTAACATGTTATTCCTCTTGCTCGTCTACTTCTTGTAAATCTTTTCAAATTATGCAAAGCTTATGTATATGTATCTTTCAGCCCTGTACTAAGCACCTTGTGTGCTTGACCCATCTTGTTTCATGTATTTTATAGGTTCAGAGATGGCCAACAGTTGATGGGCTTGGTAAGCTATGTTAGGTGTTCTTGTTGTAAGATCCCTAGTATACATGAGTAGACTTGTAAAATTGTACTCTTGAACACGTAATTGAAATCTCATTATAAAAGAATGTTTCTTAATAATATTTTCGAATGTTGAGATTATAATGGTGCCTTTATCTTGTTATATGTTCATGTATGCTAAGCATTCCATGCTTCCACATGTTGTCATTGGTATTCATTTAGTTCATGGGACTGGGATTCTGGTTCCATGACAACATCTCAACAAGCCACAACTTCCTAGACATTTTGAAACTAAAACATATAGAAACAAGTGGGTCAACACACAAGGTTTTGAGTACAGGGCAAAAAGATACATATATATAAGCATTGCTTAATTTGAAAAGATTGTAGAAATAAATGAAGAATAATAAACAATTTAATATCTTAGAAAAAGGAAAGCCCATGTTTTACATCAATTTACTTTAATCATTCCAACCATATCATCTATTCACAAGACCTTTGACTAACTTCCCATCAGAAGAGTTTTTAAGGGTTTCAAAGATAAGCAAACCCTATTTGAAGGGACCCCAAGGCCGTCACCAAGAGTTAACCCTTTTATCATCAAAGTCCTCCCAAGATTGACAACTCAAGTAAGACATCCAACCTTGTGTCCTTATCCCAATACTACAGGAAGGTGCACAAGGTTTGTATGATAGAGACCTATATCATGTGTTCAAGTTATAATATAAACGAAACAAAGTGTTGAAATACAATAGTACATTACTACATGGAGATATTTCAGCAAGAAAACAATCATACAGACATATCAATTTGTGAGCAAGAAATCCATAGTCAAATAACTATTTAAGGTAGGTACTTGAGTTAAATGATTCATAACCTATCATTGACCATATAAATCACAAGCCACATTTGGTTAAGAACAAGATCACATGCATGTATTAGATTCTCATCATTAACCTTAAATATTTCCATTTTAGGTTTTGGCCAAGTTAGGTTCCAAGTTGGCTATGTGTGCATTTTATGGTCTTTTACCGATTTAGAGGTCATTATTAAGGTGTAGTTCAAGTTCTGTGTCATTCTGGGGTTCCAACTATTTATATGAATATTTCAAGCTTTAAGCCACTTATGCACATTATAAGGTTAAAATTCTCATAATAGAGCAACATGGTCAAGATTCATCATGACATGAATATCATAATAAGATATGGTTAAGATTAGTGAGATTAGGACATACGAAGCTTAACCAATGTTAGGTGTATGTCCCCTAGGATCTAGGCATCAAGGTTCATACTTGGTATCAACACATCAACATGCGTGCCAACATCAACATAGCTTATATGCCATTAGAGTTTAACATTTGACTTAGGTGGGACATCCACGTCCAAGTTATAATGAGGGATATGGTAATCCCTATTCGAGAGGTGAGTGCATAAAATATTAGGATCCACATCTAGAAATAAAGCACAAGGGACTAAATCAAGTTACCTATGTCACATAAGAGCTCAAGATGGGTGGAGTAGGGTCACATACATCATTGCACCTCAAAGGGGATTGGCCTTCTCTAATTGGGTCACAACCCATATAGAAGAATATTCATTCAAGAAACTAATAGAATTTGATATATTTAAGGATCAAAGTCAAACATTTGATTAGGACATAACATATAAAGGAATTCAGGGAAAATATCATGCACTTTAGGTCATAAGTGTCAAGAAGTGTTTAAGGGAGCTCAAGGGGTGGTATGTTTCCATGGAGTAGTATATGGCTACATGTTTCAAGTTATGAGTTTCTTTGATGTCATCGTAGAGCATAATTACTAAGTTCATGATTAAGATCCAACAATAAGCCACATGAATACAACTAGAGTATAAAAAGAGCAAGAAGATGGATTAGGGTTTCCACTAGGTTCAAAGGTGAGAAAAAAGTTATGCATTTGGTGACTATGAAGTAGTTTGACAAATAAATATCCAAGATTTAAGATAATAATGCATTAAATATGCTAATAATACCAATAGAGAGAACTTTTGGTAAAATAAGAAAACTAGCAGCATATTAAGGTCATGAAAACACTGCCTAGGTTATAGATCTTTTTTCTACGATCAATATGGTAAATCACTTTTCCATTTTTGGACTTAGGACTAATAATTATGATTTTGTAACATTTGAAAGGAATAAGGATTTTTCTAAGGTTTTACTTTGGTGGCCAATGGAACACAACCATGTGGCGCCAAACATGAGTCGTGTGTGTTTGGGGCCCATTCTCTCCCACTTCCTCTCAAATTGTCTTTCATGATTGGTGATAACACTCTCCCTCCAAACGACATCCAGATCACAGTCGGGCCATGGTGATGTGCTGGCGTAGATCTTGGTCACTTGCCTTAGAGTCCATAAAGAACCAAATGGTATTAGTAGCCCAATGGAGATCATCCCACCTAACATGCACCCACTCAGACCATACACATGCCAAGGCGGCTACTTAAAAATCTTCTCTCTGATGCCACAAGTCGCAAGGGATGAAGGGCTCAAGACTGCATGAAACATGGCAGTACACACTATTCTGGATGTTGCAAGCTCAACCATGCCAAAAATTATGAGGATTCACAATCAGAGAGGAAAGGGATGAAGCTCGCTGGAGAGAGGGTTGGTGTAACTGATGGGGAAGCACATATTATCACCATGGTTTTGAAGGAAATGGGTAAAACAAGGTGGAGAGAAGAAGGGAAGTGAAGTAGGGAATCAAGAGTGCCAAGGGAGGTGTGATAGGGTCCTTTGGATGGTTTTTGGGTAGGACAGGTGTTGACCCTTATACAAAGGAAGGATAAGACCTCCTATCCCTTGGATCAAATTTTAATATGTAGCCAACGAAGTGCGTAGTCTACATCAGTTGTAGTGTGATTGGTGGATTGTGACTGGCCCTGTCCAAGAGAGTTGGATCAACTTTAGGAAGAAGGGGAAGCACTAGGTGTGGTTGGGCCCCAAGGGGGGCGGGCTAACTAGAAAAAGGGTGTTAGTTATAAATTAAATCAATTATATTTGAACAAAACTTCATATAGTCATAGCTTGGGATACGTAAGTTTGATTTGGGTAATCATTGTACCATTGGAAAGATAATTGAAAGCTCTACAATATCAAGTACATTCGGGATAAATATGATCACAGTGATGAGGTTTAAATTCAAAGGCAATATGGTGAGTAATTAAAGCATATAGCTTAGATAAAAGTGCAATTTAGTGTCACACATGGTGTAACTCATCATCGATGTGGAAAAATTAGAGTGTCACCACATTTAAACCATTGAATTAACGTTAAATTGAGTAAGAGTCTTCTTGATGAGAGAGAATGAGTACACTAGAAGAGAGAGAAAAGACAAGTTGTCACAATAAGTGACAACTTTGGGTCACTCATTGTGTACTACAAACCCAAAATTAATATAATTTGAGTTGTACATGAATTTGAATGCATGAACATCCATGATAATGGAAAAAGAAGATTGGATAGATAAATGATATTATTGACCAAAGAATTACCAGAAATACTTGGGTAACTGCCCCTTCATATGAAGGGAAATGTAATAACATATAAACATTATTGGGAAAACCCCCCTCACAAGGAATTTAAAAGCAATCAGAGTAAACAAAAAATAGACAAAAAATAAAAGAAGTGGCAATCATGGGTCACACATCATGTACACCAAACCTAAAATTGTGATAGTTGGGGGTAGCACAAGTATCAGAATGCATAAACACAAATGGTGTTAACTAAAATGAGATAAGCTAAATAAAATTTATTTTTGCACTTGGGGAATATCAAATATTGTGTGGAAAAAATTATGTACAAACATGAATAGGAATCCATTGTCACATGGAAATGAAAACCAATCAAAGCAGACGTTATACTAGAAAGAAAAAAAAGTGAAAATCATGGGTCACTCGTCATTTAATCAAAACCCAAAAGTAGGAATAATTGAGGGTACCACTTGAACATGAATACATGAACATCACATGATATTAGCAAAATGAGATTAGAATGAGAAAAATATTGTACTTAAAATTTTCAAGATAAGCCTCCTACCTTGGAAACTGTCAAAGATTATGTGAGGAAATAATTATATACAAACATATATAGGAAAATCATGTTACATGGGGGTTTTAAACAATCAGAGAACCTCGTTCTCTATGTTGATTAATGGGGTCCCGCACGGCTTGTTCTAGGTGACCAATGGGCTGAGGCAGGGAAATCCCCTCTCCCCCTGCTGTTCTCCATCGTCATGAAGACTCTCTCGATGGGGTTCAAACGGGCTGAGGCTGATGGATTGCTTAAAACCTTTAAGGTAAAACATACACCTGTCCTTTCACATTTGGTGTTCGCCGACGATGTCATGGTGTTTATGGCTAGCCATGCTAAGTACTTGAGGAATACTCGGATAGTGATGGAAAAGTTCGAGAGACTCACGAGCCTCTACATCAGCCAGCTCAAATCTAAGGTGTTTCTCTCGCAGTCTTGTGATGCTAGGCGTGGTAGGCTGCGGGTGGCAGATGTCTTGCCTCAGGGCCAGTTCCCCACTCTATACTTGGGGATTCCGATTTTCGGGGGGAGAGGGAAAGGAAGGTACTTGAGGCCCTTATAGATGAACTCAGGGGAACCATTGATAAATGGAGTGGTCTTAACACTCCATGGCTGGGCGCCAGGTGCTTTGCAACACTGTGCTCATGGGGAAATTTGGTTTCTGGACCAGGCAGGCGGAAATGCTGATGTTTATTATCGAGAAGGCAAGATCTCTCTTTGCAAGTTTCCTCTGGGGTGGTAGGGGGCATGGCATCACCTGGGAGACCATTACCAGACCCAAAGAGCAGGGTGGTTTGGGCGTCCTTGATCCGGGTGTTGTGGCTGCAAGAAACACCAGAAGACGTATCCATACTTTCCTCATGGATCATGATTCCACATGGGCGTGCGAGATGTGTGGGAGATATGGAAGATCCCTGGATGGTTATGAAAGATAGGAGTGCTCGCTGGCTTGGAGACGCATGAAGAGCAGATGGCACCATGTGAGGGTGGACTACGAAGTTCACAGTGGGCTTTGGGTCAGCCCTCTCACCTCACCTGGGGTGAGGGATTTCTTCGGGCCCCCTGTCCCTTGGGGGAACATTTTGTGGAATAAGTGGCATACCCCAAAATGGAGCTACTGCCTCTATAGAGCACTCCTGGGTCGGCTGCCGATGACGGACAGGATGGATAGGTGGGGGTTGAATGTGAATACCAGGTTCTTGCTGTGTGGGGCGGATGACGAATCACATGAGCACCTCTTCTTCACATGTGGGTTCTCTGCATATCTGGTTGCTAGATGGGCCCTAAAAAATGGCTGGGGTGCCCAGGGATCGATCTCCATTGCTAGGTACCTTGATTGGATTCGTGATCAATATGGGTGCAATACCATGGCCCCCTTTGCTGGGATGGGTCTAGCCGCATCATTGTTTTTCTTGTGTGGCAGGAGAGGAATTTTAGGAGGCATGGTGGCCCTGAAAGGGATAAGTTCACAATTTTTGACATCGTGTGTGATATGCTTAGCTTGACTTGTAGGGTTAAACCTAGAATCTGTAAAGGTTTAGAGCCGGTCACTTGTTTGCATTGGGGATTTTGTAGTTAACACACCCTGTACAGTATAGGTTCTCCCTATACGGTTTTTGGTTGCAATATATTACCTTATCCAAAAAAAAGATGTGAAATTGACAAAGAATTACAAAAAGAACATCAAGAAGTGACAATCACGGGTCTAGCATATTCTACTCCAAAATAAAAGTATGATTATTAGGAGTAGAATCTTAATCTAAATGCATGAACATCAAGTGATATAGAAAGTGGCATTGCATATATGGATGTTATTATTAGACTCAAATTTACTAGGGTAGACCTAGTACATGGGAAAATGACAACAATTATGTGGAAAAATTATTTATCTACAAACTTTAATAGGAAAACTATTTCACATGGTTAAAAATCAATCAAAGTATGTATGATATATACAATGAAAATAAAAAATCTAAAATTCATGATAATCACTTGGATAGGTCATCATGTAATCTAAACCTAAAATTAGGATTATGAGTGGAACATGGATCTATATGCATATAAACTAATGATACTACAAAAATAAATTAGATAGATTAATGTTATTATTGACCTCATATTTAACATGATTGACCTTGTATGTGGGTAAATGTCCTTTGTTATGTAGGATAATTAATTATCTGCATTCATTAATAGGATAACTAATGTAACTTTGAATGAAAAAGTAATTAGAGTAAATAAGAAATAACAAAGAAGAAAAATAACAAATATAATAAATGACAACCAAAATAACTCATCATGCGCTCCAATCCAAAATTAAAAATGTTAGGGATAGTATATGAATTTGAAAGCATGGACATCATATTGTATTGACAAAATAATATTACATATATGAATGTTATTTTGAACCTCAGATGTCTTGCGACAGACCTTGTACTATGGAAAATGTCATTTTAATGTAGGAAAATAATTATCTGTAAATATATATAGAAAAAACATTGTCAAATTAAATAAAAATATACTCACTTTGGGTGGGAAATTGACAAAGAAATAGAAACAAAACACAACTGGATGACAATTAGGGGTCACCAGTAATGCACTTCAATCCCAATTAAGATTTTTAGGGATAGCACATGATTCTAGATGCATGGAAAACAAATGATATTGACAAAATTCGATCAAATAAAAGACACAAAAACCTAAAATTTGACACGAGGTAGTGGTGTATCATGGTCATATGGAGTGACCAATTATATTAGTATAGTAACAACAATGCCAACATTATACAATATATTTGTTAACAAAATAACTGCTAACCAAGTCCAAAGATCCAAAACATTTTTGTGAACAATGAGATGAATACCAATGTCATAGACACCATTAAAAAACAAATAAAGTCGATGAGAAACACCTAATATGCACTAAAAGGGATAAATGGAGTGATCACCATTGGTTAATTTTGATAAAAAGAGAAAAAGATAATAATAAATCATCATCCTAGTATATTGGGTGGGAGCAAATTTCAACAAAAAATGATACAATCAAAGATTAATTAAAAATAAATCATGGGGACTCCTTCACAAAAACATGAAATATAAACAACATGACAAAAATTAGTAGACAAAACATCTGAAAAAAATAAAAATTCAAAATGTATATAATGAAAAAGAATGATAGGGGACAAAGAAACTAACAATGTTTCTGGCAAGCAACAATTCATTAGGACTAATTATAAAGTGTACTAATCCATGTCGACCAAGAAACTCAATTCAATGAACAACCCCAAAAAATCTCAACAAAGTGTGTGGTTGAAATATTTGGAAGTTAGGGCTTAAGTGCATACACCAAGCATAATCAGATTCATGAAGTGCAAAGCATAATGATCAACGAGATTGTAGAATCAATTTGTTATTTTATACCAAGTTCGTTATTAAGGAAAAAAGGATGATAAGGGGAAATAAACAAGGTGTATTTTGGATAATGATATTACTCTAAATCAACCAAATTGAGACACATACAACATGTCATACATGGGAAAAACCTCTTCTTAAGACCCACCATGTCTAGTGAGACCAAGATGCAATCTTCTAGTCCTAATGCACAAAAGTCACATAAAAGTTAGTTCTATTACCCTAAACCTTCACAATGTTTTGAATATGTTAGAATGACAAGATCAAGTAACTAAACATATGATCTTTGTGGAAACAATAGACATATTTTAATAAAAAATAACTCAATCAATATACCATAAGACATAATTTTTGTTTGTAGCATTGATGCAAATAAGGAGGCACAACATGAAGGGCTAGAAACAAGAACTAAGGAGGATGACCATGAATAAAACATAATCAATTCATCAATCTAGTAATAATTTAGGTTGCACATAACAGTTAAATGAAAATAGTATAACAACAAAGTACTTCGATAGAGAGATGTAGTAGAAGGGGGACGTGTATGAAGTCCTCTATTATATAAAAAGGGAGAAGCATGGAAAAGGAAGAATGTGGTTGTTTTTATGATGATGTTAAAGAAAATTATTCCTATCATCTAATGATGATGTCGCAATGCAAAGTGGACACTACTATGTCCATCAAAAAGGCAAGGGCCATATTTAACATCCTAGATAACTAGTGAAGTTGTACTCTACTCGTAGACACCTTACATTCTCCTCACAAGGGAAAGGGGGTAGTTGGCATTTTTAGTGGGTCGAGGGAGATAGTATTAGTGGGTGTTTCATCGCAGTTAAAATACTAATACTGACATTGTGTGGATTGGATTGGTGTTTAACCCCAAATTTTGGTGTTGGGAATGTTTATTTAGAACCAAATTTGGCAATTTGTTGGGACTAATGGGGGTAATTCTGGTCCAACCCATTTTTTACTATTTGTGAATTCAGCTGGGTTAGGATTCAATCCATCCCTAATAGGGAAAAAATGAACACAAAACTTGGGTTTTATAATGTGCCAAACTTAGGCTATAAATTATATGAACTTAGTATAGAGTCTTGTTTACTTGGTATTATCACATATATGCATACATATGTGCACTTATGGTATTTACAATTCATAGACATATGAAATAGGTATACTTATTTAATTATAATTATGTTAATGAATAGTTAATTTCACATGTATGTGTTTGCAACTCCTCCAAACTACAATGGATCATTAAAATTAATATAAAGAGTTTTAGAAGAAGCTTGATCTTAGTAGACTACAAATAAATTGAAATAAATGTTTTGATCTTGTTTGATTAAGTCCAGGAATCTAATGCTTATCGAACTAATTCAAACCAGCTGGTCTAGTAGTCAACCATTGTCTGAGCAATTTTAAAGGTCTAAAACCAACAATAGTTTTATTAGTTATTAATAAATGGAAATGACATTAAACTAGTAGGTTGAACCAAACCAAACTAGATTGAAATGAGAAACCTTGTCATATAGATTCTATACCTCTCAAAATTACATATTATTATGTCAACAAGAAGATTTGAACCTTCCTTTTCAAAATATCTTGAAAACTTTAATAATGCACCAAGAACCATTACACATATTAGGTTAATTATGCATATTTCGTATTATTCATTCAAGGTATCTAATATTGAAAATAAGTACATTAAATAATCTTTGGTTTTATTTAAAATAAAAAAAACTATTTAAATTGAAATGCAACTTGTGTTAATGTACTTTTATACGCTAGACATTATTGTTTTCTTACAATCATTAACATATCTATCTAGTATATTGACAATATGTTAATGTTGGTTAATATTAGTGGGATAGGTTCAATAGATGTAACTATATATGCATGTACAGATGAACATATGTACATACAAATAAGCATAAACCAAGATACACACACATACTCTCTCTATATATATATATGTATATATATACATACATATACATATATATACATACATATATACATATATATACAGTAATAAATGCATGTGCTCAACATGTGACTCCTATATATGATTGATTGAGGTTGCAAATAAAATAAGAAATTTTTTTTGACATCATTTTAAAAGTATGATTAAAATCTTAACATACAATATATGATAATAGAAGTTATATTTATTTTAAAAAATATTTATAGTAAAAAATATCATTCAATTTGTTATCTTTTATTTTCTTTATTTTTTCATAATATTTTTCATATGTCTTTCATTATCACCATGTGATGGCCATTTCATTAATTCAGATTCAATACTTTTCTTTATCACATATGTATGTTTGCATTGATCATGTGTTTTGTCCATTTCTCTATTGTCTTGCATACATATTTTATATTTCAAATCTCTTTGAATGTCATTTACATTAATAAGTTCATCACTTTCTTCCTTTATGGTGTTTTGGACAAAGTTCTATTCGAATGATGTATTGTCTTTTCTATTATGTAACTTTTGTTCAATGTTCTTTTGCATGATATTATCACTTTTTCTATCATTTTTCGTAATAATAGTAGTTATCATCAATTAAATCTACACAACAAGTATGAACAAATATATAAATATATCATAGAAGATGGCATATTACCTTTTCTTGTAATAGGCCGCTAATAGAAATACAAAATAGATGTTACCTTCCCAAAGAAAGTTGAAAATATTATTCCTACATCATAACTCATCCTATTTGTAAAAATATTATGTTAGTATAAGCATACATCAATGAAGGTTATTTAATAAATTGCATCATTCTCTTATCAAGGACAGAGATCAAACTTTTTGTACATTGCACAAAAGAAAGAAATTATGTAAGAGAAATATTAAAATATCAAGTGTCACACAAACAATAGTACACATGAGGTGACTACAAAGGATTAATCCTATTCTTCAATCTAATATAGTAACAATATTTACCACCTTATAGTATCATAGATTCCCGTAAGCATGTGGTTTTATATGGATGCATTTAGGTAGCATATCAGACACAGATTAATTATTTACATGGCTAACTCCTCTATATGATTAAAAGTAAAAAAATCAATTAAGCATCATAAGTTGCAACATTAGTATTAATTCAAAATGGGTTCTTATATATGAAATTATTCATAAATAGCAAATAAAAAATGTGTTTTAACTACAAAAGGTCTTTCGTAGTCCACTTTCAACACTTTGTGAAAGTAATGTTGTATCGTACAAGTTTCAAGTTGGTCCGCGAAATTCGAGGTACAATTTGTAAGGGATAGAACATAAATTTAAGTTACACCTACCATAAATTATAGAATTAAATGGTGTAACAAAAGAATGAACACATTTTCCTTCCTTATTAATGTTGTGTCCAACACCAAGTGTGTAACACCCCTAACCTAGCTTTGTGCTTTATCTTGTTTGCTTATCATAATTAGTTTCTTAAAACCTTAATCTAATCATGTGATGTGATTTAAATAACATGTGACATGCTTGGGTTTTTAGTCTAGTCCTAATTATGTTTGACCTAGTGTGCTATGTATGTGTGCTTGTTTTGGACCAAGTTGCAATTTACCCATGTTGAGGTTTTATCTTACAATTTGTCACATGTTTGATGTGTCTCCTATTCTTTTGCATCATGTTGGAGAGATTCATGCTAAGGGACGCCTTGTAGGACCTTAGTTGATGAGGTGGCATCATGTGTGTTGAAGTTAGGGTTTGTAGGGTTGCCTTGATGCTTGAGTTAATGTTGATGTTGACCATGGATGACCCTTTGTGTTTTTGCAACCAATGTGACTTCCCTTGGTTTTGTCATTACAGTCAAAGTGTTTTGGGGGTGAGCAACTTGGTTTCTATGTGCTCATAGTGGTCGTTAGGTTTTTGAACCCTAGATCGCTATGCTTTTGGTCTCCATGTTTGTAGCGATCACAATCCCTTGTTGGTCGCAACATCTTGTTTAACCGAAGAGTGTTTTGAGGACCAAGTAGTCTCTAACCTCACCTAGGTTGTAATGATCTTGTTTACATGTTTGAGTTGAGTGATTTCGTGGATGTTATATGGAGGACAAGTGGAACTTATGTGCATGACACAAATTTCATTACCCCGCTCCTACCATTGAGTATTTATACCTCTCTCTTGCATGCAAGTAATCCCTTTATCTATCTCTTCTCTCTCTTCTTGCTTGGAGTTCAACCCTTGTTCTTGGTGTTGTAAGTGGAGGTTCTTGATTTTTAACAAGCTTGCCATTTCCCATGCATGTGGTGATATAAGGTTGGATCATATCTCTTTTGTTTATCCTTTGGTGATCTTTGATTTTGGTAAGTGTTTTATCTTTCTTGATTTCATTTTCTTGCAACCCTACCCCTCTCTTTCTTCTCTTGGCCGAGCCATGGTTCTCCATGGTGGTATTTCTTGAGGAACCTCTCTCTCTCTCTCTTTGATTTCGAATCCATGGTTTTTCCATGGTAGTACCTATGTGAGATGAGGATCTCCTCTATTATATTTTCCTACCTTTTCGGCCTAGGGTTTGTACCCTCTCTTCTTCGTGCACCTTTTGACCTAGATTGTTTCTTCTTCTCTTGAGGTGATCTTGCTTGGTCGTAGAGTTTAACCAAACTTTGGTTTCCCCTCTTCTCTTGGGGCTTCTTGGCTTTGGATTTGTTCTTCACTTCAAGGCGAGCTATATAACTTTCCCCTCTACTATTGTTACACTCATCTTGCATGTTAATGATCTATCTTTATAATGTGATTATAAGTTGTGTAGTGATGATATCCTAATTTAGGGTTTTTGATTATGTGGTGATATTTCATAGACTAACTCTTTCTCTTAAACCCTAATTCTTGTACCCAAGATCTACTGGATGCTAGATATGTTGGTGCTTGCATGCACGTCTTGGATGTTGGTTTTATCCTCATGAGCATGGTTTGGCCATCTTGTTGAAGATGGTGGTTTTGATTTTCAGATGCATGTACACAATGTTTGGTTTTCTCTCTCATCATGGTGTTTATGTTGACCCTATGATGATCATGATTTAGGGTTTTATTTTTTATCATCTTCATGGATTTTTCACCTTGGTGACGCTTGGAATTTTTGATGTTACACATCTATTTCGGTCACCATTTATTCTATTTTCAAGTGGTGCTAGGTCCATGATGGATGTTGAAAATTGGGTTTTGGTTTAGTCTCTATAGCCCTAACCCTAGGCCCCTTCTTTGCCCATGCTGCTATAACGGTCTGTATGTGTTCCCTTGATCTTGCATGGTCATTGTGTTTCTATTAGTCTTATGACCGTTATGTGCTGGTTGAAGTAGTTGTCTCTTGAGATTGCTACATATGGAGTCCTCTCTTGCGGTCTCTATGCATGGTTTGATGCAGGTCATTGTGCTTTAATGCTTGTTGTGGTTGCTACGTCTAATCACGTAAGTTGGTCACCACGTTGAACGGTCTAACCCTAATGGTCGCCAGGTTAATCTATCCTTGTGATCACTACAAGGTACTAACCTACATGGTACCTACAGTTCCCTGATTTCATGATCTGGGTCACATGACTCATTAATGATAATGATTATGGCTTCCAAGAATGTGGGAAGTGGTAAAAACTAGAGCATGATGTTAATTTCTATTGATAAACCCTAATCAGTTAGCTATGAGTAACCAAACCCTAATTTGAGTACATAGTGAGTTATGCTTGCTTGCTTGAGTAGTTAGCATGTTAATGAAGTGATTTCTCTATCTCCTAGCATATTGTAACCCTAATTATAGGTAGTGGTATCTCGTGTGTAATATAATCTATGGTGATTATGAGCCATGATGAGGCATGGTGATTTGATGATGTTCTTATAGGTTATAGTGTGAATGGTCTTATGACTTGGCAGAGTCTTTGTGCCTAATTTGAGGTGATAGCCTATATTAATGTGATGAGGGATTTGTTATCCCATAGTGATGTGATAATGGTGATAGCCTTGGGTATGGTATTGAGATAGTATTATGTGGTGATGTAATCAACTTTATGGTTAATACGATTTACATCTTTTGAAGTTGCAATATACCCTTATCTTTGTAGAAATTGTTTAGGGTTTGTATGTTGTAACTTTATTGATGCAACATAAAAGATACCCGATTGGCTTAACTCATCAAGTGAAATCCTAATCATGTAGTTTCCATATGCCATATATCCATTCTACTGTTAGAATTTTCTAGATGGTTAAATGAGTCTTCCCACGGGAAACTCAGAGCACATATTATTGAGTATGCGTGGTGCTTGAAGAGTACATCCTTGTCATCCAGATCCCAAGTTATTTGAGAATGGTTGTGGTCATGTCTTGGTGATTATATTATGTGATGTGATTTTAGAGTACAACTACAGTTGTACCCTGGTGGCAGGGTTTCATACCTTAGTTTCTAGTGTCGTGACCTTTACCAAGGCGGGCTAGATGTTTTTAGCTTGACTATATGTCATTGGTGGCAGCGAGTGTTATGTCTCTATGTTGTCTCTCGTACTGAGCCAGAGGTGGAGGTGAGATTGTGGATTCCAACTCTTCTATAGATCTTATATGACACTAATTTTGACTTAGCAGTGGTCAGTTGGAGTTGGGTGGTATGAATCAAATCCCTAGGGCATAATAAAATATGTAAATAATTGTGTAGTATATCTTCTTAGGGCTAAACATGATTCACATTGGTTGTTTCCCTTTTATTGTTTGTACTACTCAGTTGTTTTATAATGTGGTAATAGAAATCAATTGTTATACATGTTTCTCATATTCCTTCTAAATTCATAATGTGTTGTTCTTATTAGTTGTAGTTTCTTAAACTATTTAGCCTGTATAATTAGTCTTACAGTTATTTATTTAGTTGAATCTTCTAATTCTATTAATAATGTTACTTTCTTTCTTAAGTATAATTTGTGTTTACAATAGTTATTAACAGAGAGTTATATCTCTCTCTAGGAAATGGGTCTCACCCATGATGTTTTCCACATCTTTTTAGGTGGTCGTGTGCGACGTGGTAGAGATTGTGTTGTTGAGGAAGAGAAGCAAGGAGATCAATAGTTGTTGAAGGTTTGACATGCCACTAGTGTTTTGTAGTAGAGTCCTATGTGATGTTCCATGTACTCTCAGGTCCTGGAAGGGGTGTTTTGTAGATGTTGTACATTGATATGAGGTTTTTTGGTATTAGGTCGTGGTTGTACATGTACATATTGTATATGTGAACAAGTTATGTTTTGGAATAGGATTGTGGCAGCATGATCACTATACAGTGATGTAATACCTTTATGGTATGATATGTGATGTATGTGGTGACAGGTTTTGAACCTTGATGTATATGTTTCTGATTGATATGGTTACATGAGATCAGTTTTAATTTACCATGTCTTATAATAGCGTGCTTATTTAGTAGTTGTTCACCCTCTTTGGTTTTGATTTATGTCGATTGGTGTGATCAGTGTGTCATAGCTTGGTTGGTATAAGAGCACTAGGTTCTTTGAGTCTACATGGACATAGGACTACAGTTGTGTCTATTCTTGTATTATCCAGTATATCTGATGGAAGCTTCTTCTTGTGCAGAAGAAGGAGAAGATATATTTGGAGAATAGGAAGAACATGATAAGAATAGTGTTGCTACACCAGGTGGTGTGAGGAGGTAGGTAAGAGTATATGGAGTGCTTGAAGTGCCTCATTTCGACCCAACAACTATGGACAAACCCACTTTTCATTCCATATTTGGATAGTTTATGGCTACGATTTGCATATGGCGGATAGAGTGTTTGTGTCTCAAGCGAGGGAAGTTGTCTGGAATGTTGAATACCAGGGTTCTGGGAAGACTTTTGAGAGGTTGTGGTGCATTGGAGTGTTGGAGTACATAGGTTTGAAAGACTCGATAGATGTGCATATGTGGTTGATGGAGTTGGAGAAGGCCTTTAAGATCCTCAATATCATAAAAGAGGATAAGGTGAAGAATGCAGTTTACCTACTGAAGGGTAGTACTAGCCATTGGTGGGCCATTGAGGAGGAGGAGAGGCATGGTGTAGTGATTATTTGGGAAGACTTTCGTCGGGAGTTCGTGGGTTGATACTTCCCAGAGACTTACCTTGATAAGAATATCTTGTGGTTTGAAAAATTCGGTAGGGATCGATGACGATCAATGAGTATGAGGATAGGTTCATGGAGTTGCTGAGATTTTTTCCTCAAATGGGTGTGACGGATAAGGAGAGAATCCAATGGTTTGAGAAGGGTCTAAGTAAGGAGTTCATGATGATGGCAGCTATGTTGAAGAACTGAGAGAGGCTTGCTACCTTTGTTGAGTTTGTAAGATGGACTGGGCAGTCATTGTGGAGAATCAAGTGGCTAATGCTATGAAGAGTTTGGCTTAGTTTCAAGGGTATTCTTCTAGGGGCTTCAAGAAGCCTACGTTTTTGTCACCACAACCTCAGTAGAAGTCTGGAGTGCCATCTCTGTGGTCACCAAGCAAGGGTCGAGGTCGAACTTTTCCCCCAGCAGGAGTTCACAACAAAACATCAGTCTCAGTGATAAGGCTACCTAGGCCATGGTAAGAAGATAAGACCTATTACAAGTGTGGATAGACCAACCATACAAGGTTGTTTTTCCTAATGAAGGATGAGGAGGTAACCCAAAAGTCAAGACATAGTCATCAGGATTCTCAGCGGTAGTAGTTCAATAGTGGCGGTGGCAAAGGATGCAGTCAGACATCACATGTAGGATCTTTGGGGCAGTCTAATATAGGATGGGGGAGACAATACGATTCTATACCATGATTCAGACGAAGGGAGCCGTCAATCCATGGGTTGTGACAGGTCAGATGGAGTTATTTCATCTTGATTTGTTTGCTTCTTCCTTTGTATCTATTTTGGTTGACTTGGGTGTGACACACTCTTTTATCACTACAGAGGTGACTGCTAGTTGTTCTTTGCCTATTAGTCATAGATCTGGTAATCTTCTTCTAGAAACCCCTCTTGTTGGTTCTTCCAAGTTGTGGGAGGTATGTACAACATGCGTTCTTTCTTTCTCGGTACACAACATTCAAGTGGACCTTATGCCACTTGACATGCATGGATTTGATGTGATCCTTGCAATGGAAACCTTGAAGAAGTACTGAGTGGTCTTGGACTATAGTTCCAAGGTGGAGACGTTCTTCGACGGTGATCTTTTGTGGATCTTCTAAGGAGATAAAAATATTCACCTGATGTGTTTGGTATCAGCATTGACAAAAAACATGATGATTAGGTAGGGGTGTGAGGCTTTTTTGGAACATGTGGTGGATATCAAAGTGAGGAGTCCAAGTATTCAGGAGGTTACTATTGTTTGAGAGTTTGAAGATGTGTTTCCAATGAGTTTCCTGGAGTTCCCCCTCCTAGAGAGATTGGCTTTGAGATTAATCTGATTCCTAGTATACAACTGATAACATAGTCGCTACACAGGATGGCATTGGTAGAGAAGCAAGAGTTGAAGAAGTAGTTGTAGAGATTCTATACAAGGGCTTTATCAGACCAAGAACTTCCCTTAGGGTGCTCTCATGTTGTTTGTCAAGAACAAGGACGGACCAATGAGGTTGTGCATCGATTACTGGTAGTTGAATAAAGTGATGATCAAGAACAAGTATTCCTTGTTGTGAGGATAGAGATATATTTTATCAATTGAGAGGTGCTATTGTATCTCTAAGATAGATATGAGGTCGTGATACCATTACTTGTGGATAAAGGTGTATGACATACCCAAGTCGGCTTTTAGGACTCAGTATGGTCACTACAAGTTTTTAGATATGCTATTTAGGCTAGCCAATGCACTAGAAGTGTTCATGTATCTCAGGGTGTTCAAATCATATCTTGATCAGTTTGTAGTAGTGTTCATCAAAAACATACCAATATACTCTAGAGACAATCAACATCATGAGAAACAACTATGCCTAGTGTTGACATTGTTGAGGCAATACAAGTTGTATGCTAAATTTAGCAAGTGTAAGTTTTGGTTGAAGGATGTGTCTTTTCTTGGGCATGTGATATCTACTGAAGGTGTTCATGTGGATCCTAAGAAGGTTCAGTTAGTGTCATAGAGGGATCATCTAAAGTCATCAATGGAAGTTTATAGTTTCCTAGGCTTGGAAGTCTACTATAGGAGGTTCGTTAAGAACTTCATTGTTGTGGAGTTACCCCTAATGAAGTTGACAAGGAAAGATTTACCATTCGTTTGGGATGAGAAGTGCCAACGTTCTTTCTAGCTTTTTAAGGAAAATATGACTAGTGCACCGGTGTTGGTTCAACCAGAGAAAGGAAAAGGTTATATCGTCTTTTGTGATGCCTTGAAGAATGGTTTGGGGTGTGTGTTGATGCAAGATAAGAACATGATTTCTTTTTATTTGTGACAGCTTAAGAAACACAAGGTGAGCTACTTGACGCATGATCTGGAGCTTGCAACTATGATCCATGCTTTGAAGATTTGGAGACACTACCTTTATGGAAAGAAGTGTCAAATCTTCATCGACAACAAAAACCTATAGTACATCTTCTCAAAGTAGGAGTTGAATATGTGACAACAACACTGGATGGAGTTTATCAAGAACTATGATTACACTATAGACTACCATCCAGGGAAGGAGAACATGGTGGTAAATGCTTTGACTAGGAAGTCTTATTTGTAATCATCTACAGATAAGTCATAGATGTGTTCCTTGGGGTTCCATAAGAGAGATATGTTAGTGTCACTACATCAGATAAATAGTGAAGTTAGAAGTTTCCTTATTGACAGGCTTGTTGGTGTAGCTACGGTGAAGCCCACATTGAGACAGTAGATTAGAGATGCACAGTGTGATGATATTGTGATACAACAGTATCTAAATAGAGTTTGTCAGTGAGAAGTGTGATGGCTTCCATGAGTCAGAAGATGATACAATGTGTTTCCATGGCAGGACATGTGTGCCAGATGTTGGTGATCTAAGGAAGTTAGTTCTTGAAGAGGCTCACTCTTTGATGTTTGCTTTGTATCTAGGAAGCTCCAAGATGTAGCACAATCTAAAAGATATGTATTAGTGGCCTGGGTTGAAGCATGACGTGGCAGATTTTGTAGCAAGGTATCATGTGTGTCAAGAAGTCAAGGTTGAGCATTAGAAACCTACAGGAATGTTGCAAATGTTGCCTATACCACAGTGGAAATGGGATCATATCATGACATACTTTGTGGTTGGTCTTCCTAGGATAGCCAAAGGTCATGATTCCATTTGAGTGATCTTTGATAGGTTGACCAAGTCATCACACTTCTTTCATTTGAAGACAATACATGGAGATGACAAGTTAGCACACATGTATGTCAATGAAATAGTCCATTTACACAGTATCATGGTGATGATAGTGTCGAATAGAGGTCCTTAGTTTACCAATCATTTTTGGGACCATCTGCACACAGCGATTGGTACACATTTGCGGTTCAGTACGAAATTTCACCGTAGACAGATGGTCATTCAGAGAGGACCCTTCAAGTTTTGGAAGATCTATTGAGAGCATGTGTTTTGTAGTTTTTGGGTAGTTGGGATGTGCACATGATCTTGATAAATTTTGCCTACAAGAATAGCTATCAGAGAAGTATCGACATGGTACCGTATGAAGCCTTGTATGGAAGGCATTGTAGGTCTCCATTGTGCTGGTATGAAATGGGTGAGTATCATCTTTTGGGTCATGAGCTTATACAGTAGACTATAGAGAAGATCAAAGTGATAAAGCAATAGTTTAAGGAAGCCCAAGATAGATAGAAGTCATACAATGATAATCATCGTAGGATTTGTAGTTATAAGTGGGAGACAAGGTGTATCTCAAGGTCTCTCCTTGGAAAGGTGTTTTGATGTTTGGAAAGAAGGGTAAGTTGTTCCCAAGTTTATGGGACCTTATCCTATGGTGACATGTGTTGGGAAGGTGGCTTACAGGTTGGAGCTACCGCCATAGTTGCACAAGTTACATCCAATTTTCCATGTCTCAATGCTGAGGAAGTGTCATCCAAATACCGAGTTGACGCTACATCCAGTGGAGGTTTGTTGTTGTAAGACCCTTGACATATATTTATTCTTCATCTTTCTTATTTAGCATAATTAGATTCTTAAAACCTTAACCTAATCATGTGATGTGCTTTAAATAACATGTGACATGCTTGTGTTTTCAGTCTAGTCCTATTTGGATGATGTTTAAGCTAGTATATGTATGTGTGCTTATTTTTAATAAAGTTTCAATTTACCCATGCTGAGGGTTTATCTTCCAACTTGTCACATGTTCGATGTGCCTCCTATGCTTTTGCATCGTGTTGGAGTGAATGATGTTAATGGGGCCCCTTGTTGGACCTTGGTTGATGAGGTGGCATCATGTGTGTTGAAGTTAGGGTTTGTATGGGTTCCATGGATCCTTGAGTTGATGTTGATGTTGATGTTGACCATGGATGTTGACCCTTTGTTTTGTTGCGATCAATGTTCTTTCCCTTGGTTTTGTTGTTGTGGTCAAAGTGTTTTGGGTGTGAGGACCTTGGTTGCTGTGAGAGCACCTTGGTTTCTATGTGCTCATAGTGGTCTTTAGGGTTTTGAACCCTAGGTCGCTATGCTTTTGGTATCCATGTTTGTAGCAATCGCAATCTCTTTTTGGTCACAACATCTCCTTCGACCGAAGAGTGTTTTGAGGACCAATTGGTGGCCACCCTCACCTAGGTTTTAATGATCTTATTTGCATGTTTGAGTTGAGTGCTTGCATGGATGTTATATGGAGTACAAGTGGCACTTATGTTCATTACACCTAACCTTCCTTACCCCTATCCTACCCTTGGGTATTTATGCCCCTCTCCTTACATGCAAGTAATCCCTTTATATCTCTCTCTTCTTTATTGGAACTTGGCCCTTGTTCTTGGTGGTGTAAGTGGAGGTGCTTGAGCTTGAAAAAGGTGTTCGTCTCCCCCTTGCATGCGGTAATCTAGGGTTAAATCATCCCTCTTTTGTTGTTCCTTTGGTGATCCTTGATCTTGGTAAGTGGTTTATCTTGCTTGATTTCATTTTCTTGCAACCCTAACCCTCTCTTTTATCTCTTCTCTGGTCCATTGTTCTCCATGATGTTCTTTCTAAAGGAACCTCTATCTCTCTTAGAGGTCGAATCCATGGTTTTCCCATGGTATTACCTATGCAAGATGAGGATCTCCTCTCTTCTCTTTTCCTTCCTTTTCTGTCTGAGGCTTGTACCCTCTCTTCTTTGTGCACCTTTTAACCTAGGTTATTTTTTCTTCTCTTGAGGTGATCTTGCTTGACCATGGAGTTGAACCAAACTTTGGTTTTCCCTCTTCTCTTGGGGCTTCTTGGCTTTGGAGTTGTTCTTCACTTCAAGACGAGTTATGTAACTTTCCCCTCTACTATTACCGCACTCATATTGCATGCTAATGATCTATATGTATAGTGTGATTATAAGTTGTATAGTGATGCTATCTTGATTGAGGGTTTTTTATTATGTGGTGGTTTTTATTAAATTAACTCTTTCTCTTAAACCCTAATTCTTATACTCGATATCTAATAGATGGTGGAGATGTTGGTGCTTGGATGCACATCTCGGATGTTGTTTTATCCTCATGAGCATGGTTCAACTATCTTGTTGAAGGTGGTGGTTTTGATTCTCACATGCATGTTCTAATGTTTGGTTTTCTCTCTCTCAACATGGTTTTTATGTTGACCTTGCAATGATTATGTTTTAGGGTTTTGGTTTTTATCATCTTCATGGAGTTTTCAGTTCGGTGACACTTGCAATTCTTGATGTTACACATTTGTTTCGGTCACCATGTTCTTCTATTTTCAAGTGGTGCTAGGTCCATGATGGATGTTGAGAATTGGGTTTCGATATGGTCACTATATCCCTAACCCTAACTTCCTTGGTCATCATGTTGGTATAACAGTTGCTATGCATTCTCTTGACCTTGCATGGTCGTTCTATTTCTATAAGTCTCATGACCGTTATGGGCTGGTTGAAGTAGTTGCCTCTTGTGGTCTATACATATGGAGTCTTCTCTTGCAGTCTCTATTCATGGTTCAATGCCAGTTGTTTTGCTTTTGCGCTTTGTTGTGGTTGCTTGTTTATTCATGCAAGTTGATCACCAAGTTGAAGGATCTAACACTAATGGTCACTAAGTTAATCTACTCTTGCAATCACTACAAGCTAATAACCTACATGGTCTCTACAATTCCCTAATTTCATGATCTTGTTCACATTGACTCAATTATAATAATGATTATGGCTTCCAAGAATGTGGGAAGTGTTAAAAATTGGAGCATGTTGTTAATTGTTGTTGAGAAATCCTAAACGGCTAGCTATGAGTAACTGAACCCTAATTTGAGTACATAGTGAGGTATGCTTGCTTGCTTTCTTGAGTAATTAGCATGTTAATGAAGTGCTTTCTCTCTTTCCTATGATGTTGTAACCCTAATTGTAGGTTGAATGAATATCATATCTAATGATGGTTGTGGTATTTCTTATGTAATATAATCTATGGTGATTACAATCCTTTATGAGGCATGGTGATTTGATGATGTTCTTTTAGGTTATGGTGTGAATGGTCTTATGACTTACCAGAGGCTTAGTGCATAATTTGAGGTGATAGCCTCTAGTGATGTGATGAGGGATTTATTATCCCATAGTGATGTGATAATGGTGATAGCCTTGGGTATGGAAGTGAGATAGTATTATGTGGTGATGTGATCAAATCTATGCTTAATATGCTTTATATCCTCTAAAGTTGCAATCTACCCTTATCTTTGTAGATTCTGTTTAGGGTTCGTACATTGTAACTTGATTGATGCAACATAAAAGATGCCCTATTGGCTTAACTAATCATGTTAACCCCTAATCATGTAGTTTCCCTGTACGATAGATCCATTCGAGTGTCAAAACATGCTAGATGGTGAAACGAGTCTTCCCATGTGAAACTCAGAGCGCATATTGTTGAGTATGTGGGGTGAGTGGAGAGTACATCCTTATCATCCAGATCCCAAGTGGCTTGAGAATGATTGCAGTTGTTTCTCGGTAATTATATTATGTGATGTCATTTTGGAGGGCAACTGCAGTTGTACTCTGGTGCCAGGGTTTCATACCTTAGCATATAGCATCGTGACCTGTACCAAGGTGGGCTAGGTGTTTTTAGATTGACTATATGTCACTGGTGGTTGTTAACCATTATGTCTTTGTGGTGTCTCTCATACTAACCAGGAGGTGGAGGTGAGATCGTGGATTCTGGATCTTCTACATATCTTGTATTGCACTAATTTTGACTTAGTAGTGGTCATTTGGATTTGGGTGGTATGCCTCAAATCCTCATTGCATAATAAAATATGTAAACAGTTGCGTAGTATATCTTCTTAGGGCTAAATATGATTCACATTGGTTGTTGCCCTTGCATTCTTTTACTGCTTAGTTGTTTTATAATGCAGTAAGAGAAATCAATTGTTATACATGTTCCTCACATTCCTTTTGAATTCATAACTTGTTCTACTTATCAGTTGTAGTTTCTTAACCTATTTATCCTATGTAATCAGTCTTAAATTTATTCATTTAGCTAAATCTTCTCATCCTGCTAATGATGCTACTTTCTTGCTTAAGTATAATCTATGTTTACAATAGTAGAGAGCTATTTTAAAGAGTGAAACACGAAAGGGGATCCACTCAAATGATATAATACAAGATCCATGTAATAATAAAGCAACGGAAACAAAACTATTACAAAGTCACTTCATGATTCATTTATACAATTGTTCCTCACCATCATAGGTGATTTTACAAAAACTTGAACTAAGTACAACTAAAACCAGTAGCAGAGGGTAACCCAGCCATTCCAAGCTATCCTTAAGTTCATGTCATGTTAGTGATCTTTTTGAGCTATTGTCTTCCAATGTACCTAAACCTGGGTGGAAGGGAACATCACCCAGAACATAGGAAACAACAAAGAGGTCAGCAAAGGCTAAGTATGTACATATATAAAACACTTTGGGCATTATATAGGGTTAAAAGTGTAAAAAGAGATGTTCCCACAAGAAAAGGGGGCTATTTGCAATTAGGTATGTTCAAGAGAAAAGTAACAAAAGAAATGAAGCAAAAGAAATGAGGCATATTAAATTCAGATTACAAGCATGATAATAAAAGAGTGTCTTGCCATTACATTCATCCATAGATTCTTTTTAAAACAAGAATATTTGCATGCATAACAATGTAGACTAAGTATACCTAAAACAGGGCCATAACACCATAGGATCATGGCCTAAAAATAAACAAGGGTGGAAACGCACACCCCGGGTGGAATACGCACGCCCTATATAAATATGGTTGTACATAAGTACCGCTATTCTAGATATTCTAGTCAAACATGTAGCATGCATAAAATAGAGTTACAAGACTGGCATTTTAGTCAATTTCAAATAAAATGACAATATAGCAGAAGGGGTCCAAAAACCCATTATAAACAAGGTATCACCATAATCAATTGAATATCATGAATTGAGAGAAGGAAAAATAATAAATGTCCAAGCAAGTGATTTTCAAGTAGAATAACAGTTCAAGAGATGCCTCATTAAAATAATGTAGATTTTAGTCAAATAATGCCCAAAATAAAATAGAGTATGTACATACCTGATCTTCATAGCTAAAGCTTGATTCAATCTATATACTTGGTCCATGAGGTCAACTTTTCATCCTATAGGTAGCTGATCAAAACTAGTCTTCAGTGATCATGTTCCTAGTTTCGTGGAGGCATGCACCAGATTGAACCATGTCTTGGCCTTCCATGATAATCTAGAAAAGACTCCACCATTGTGACCCGAACATAGAGAAGCAGACACATGCATACAGAAGTTGTCACAAACTCTGACATCAAGCGAAATGGATAGGTATTTTGAGGATTGACGAGGCTACAAGATCTCTGTTAGGATGGTCACTGGTGGTGCAAGTTTTGATGAGAGGAACAAGAAGATGAATGTGGTGGGGGTCATCATGGTGGCGAGTGTAATTGGAGGAGATTGTGACACTGCCAGGATGAAAGTAGGTGGCCATCACATTGTTGGTGAGCTATGTGCAGATCCATGGTGGTTGGAAGGTTGGCATGTTGGTGGGTGGCGAGGAAGAAGATGGATGATGGTGGGCTGTCACAAGGAGTTGCAAGTTCATTTTAACTCCTCAGGTCGATGACTCAGAGGATCTATAGGTGTCGGGGTGATGCCACTGTAGGGACTTCACTTGGCTGCATCCGTGGAGTCTGTGAGCTATGGGCAGGTGGAGAAGAATCCACTCGATGACTGTAGAGTGACATGCCCCATGGCATAGAGGTGACACAATTGGGGACTCTTGATGGCGCTGACAGCAACGGAGATTTGTAACTTAAATGTGTAAGCGGTGAGTAGATTACTGGGCGTAGGCCGCTGAAGGTCTAGCGGCAATGAGAAATGGCGGCGGTGATGCAATGGTGGATAACTAATATGGCTACGAGTGGCGCCGCAGAGAGGGAGGATGGGATATGGCACTGTAGCGACGTGGCTGGGTGTATACATGATGTCACCGCAAATAGGCTATTGTCTCTCCTTTAATGGCGACTGATGCAGGGCAGATAGGGTTCTGGGGTCGAGGCTGGCGTCATTGGTAGTGAGGGAGGCGAGGGAGAAGAGGGACAGGTCAGGCGGCAGATTGCTGAAGTGGCGGTGAGGCTAGATGTTGATGGCGACAGATGTGCCTGCCACGATGGCTGGTTACAGGTGCTAGCCAAAGGAATCAGATTTCTAAAGGCCCAAAGTGAAGATGGGTATGCGGAGAGTGCTTGTAGCTCTCAAGGCGGATCTGGTGGTCGTCGACCACTACAGTAGATGGCCGTCGGGGCGCTAGGAGAGAAAGAATAGCGGCGGCTCCGGTTAGTTTGAAGAAAGGAAGAAGAAAAGGTTGTGGCTGCCGATACGGCGTTGGATGCACGACTAGGGAGAAGGGAAAGAGAAGAGGAGGAGGCGGCGTTGTGCTGCCTAGTGATTCTGGGATTTTCCTGGCATTGCTGGGCACCGCTTGGCACTCCCCGATGCTGCTGAGCGCAGGGGGAGGGGTTCTGGATTGAAGGGGAAGCAGCACGATGGCAATTTCCAGTGGTTGGTCATCGTGGATAGGGAGGGATGATGAGGTTGCCGCGTGGGGAAGGAAGGCCACATTGGTGATGGTCGTGGTGATGGAACGGGGGTCTGATCTCACTCACTATTAGAACCTTTGTCAGACGGATCCATGGAGGGAGACGCTCCTCACAACACGGAAGTGAAGGACGACGGCTAGGGTTGTTGAGACGGGAAGGGAGAGGGAAAGGAATATAGAAGAAGGAAATGGGGAGTATGGGATGAGGAGAGTCATCGCTGGATTGAGCTAGTCCTGCGCGTGCGGGGACTTCGAGGTGGAAGAAGAGGTCTTCCACCTGGTAACCCGACCCAGAAGAAAAACAAACCGGCCGTGACCCTGGGTTCAATATGTGATAAAATTTGTTCCAAAACCTTTTGTTTAATAACACATTATCCCCTAGGGTCCAATTAAGGGTGCATCTAACATCCAAAAGACTCCAAAATTTGAGGGTTAACTAATTAAGATGTGATGAACTCAATTTTGGGCTTAGATTTGGATTTTGAGACTTCCTTAACTATCATTTAACCATTATGCATAAATCATTCAATTAATGAAATGACTTAGACCTAATGGTCATAGGTGGTCAAATCTTCTACCCAAAACTCGATGATGATCCTATATGATACCCAAGCCTATCCTAGTTCACAAATCTAGGGTAAAGTAATCTAGATCATCGTTATTGCTTATAAGTTAGCTAATTGAGGTATTAAGATAGTAATTCCACATGTCTTCAGCTCTATGGAACCAAATTCGAGTCAAACTAGGGTTTGAGGGTCAAAATTTGTCTAATTCAAAGATTTCATGTCCATGTGATTCAAATGAAGTCAATTAGGGTTATCAGATCATAATATGGTTTGATCTATGCTATTACAACGAAATATAGACATTGAAAGGTAGCCAAGTAAAGAAAAGGGGCAAGGGATTTTGGATGTCCATCTAATCAGTTAGGGGCCTAGAAGAATGGGAAATGAGCCTATGTGTCTAGAATTGAGTATGTTACAACACTCCACCCCTTAAAGAGGATTTTGTCCCCGAAATCCATCCACCACTAGACATGAGTGCTAGTTGTTCCACATATCCTCATCTTCCATCACTTAAGCATGAATAACCAATCTTTATTTACAAATTTCCCAATAGAACCATTTAGATTGCAATTGCTAACATGGTGAACTACCTTTGCGTATAGACATCAATCCTCAAGCACCATGATTCCTATCATTATTACTAAGGAGAATTTCCTTATCACATTATCGTCATCATCATCATCATCACCGACATCATCCTCATCATTCACATCATCATGGTCACCGCCTTCTCATCTACTCATTATCATCATCATCATCATCATCCTCCTCATTATCCTTAACAACAACATCATTATCATTATTATCATCGATATCACCACCTAATTCTCATCATCATCATAAACATTATTAACATATTATTATCAAAGAGGGTCACATGGGAAAATCTTAGAAATTCCACCATATTGAGTATGTTCACCTTAGCCTATACTATATAGTCATCCTTGCGATTTTATTAATAGCGATTTGGGGTATAGGATATTAATTTGAGCTTCTAAGTGTAATTTCTCTCTTACCCCTATTTGACATAAAAACATCCTACAAGGATAACTCAAGTTAAAAATTTTAAAAAATCTATTTTAATCACCAAAGTAACATTTATGATGGTGGTTAGCAAGATTCATCTAAATTCCTGATTCGGTAGCTTGTACATATGTTTGACATTACTACTAGGAGTTATCCAAGTTTACTTATTGTAGCTGTTATTAACCCCGATTATGCCTATTAACTAGATTGTATGGGAACTCCACCCCTTAAAAGGCTTAAACTATAACTTAGAGAATAGCCTAGAGGGGAAAAGGGTGGATCCACTATGTCTGATGTATATATTTGAAACTAACTATGTCAGTCTTAGGCCTAGGGTATCAGGGTTCAACATACCAAACAAGGGTACTTCACTAAGGAGATCATCTACTTCTCAACTTTCTTAGTATGGTGACTTGGTTCCAAAAACCATCAATAAAATCTGAAAACTTTTCTTTTGTACATATAAATTGATAATGAAAATAAGTTTGATGATGCAAAACGTGCGATGAAAAGTCCAAAATTGGCGCCAAAATCATTTGGGGAACCAAGTCAACCACCTATCACAGCCTGACACAAACACTACTATCCTATCATCACTTCCTCCTCCAAAAGGGTCTGATCCTCCTATCTCCAAAAAGATCATACAACTATTCTCTAATATGTAAGCGTGAGAGAGAGAAGGGTTTCTTATTACTCACGGTCAACCCCAAACAAAATCTATGAAAGCACGACATTCCACCATTCCCCATGTCATTCATAAGCATAACTGACACAACCTCATCACAAGACCTAAGGGAGTCATAAGGTTATCCAACCATTATAGGAAGAAAATTGAGATTTTCCCAATACTAGTTGGTTTACATATATAATGTTTTCTAAAGATAATGTAGCCCTACGCAGCCAAGCTACTCATCTTCAATCATTTAATAAATGAATCACACTATGGGATATGAGAGAGATGATTACCCATGGTATCTACTAAAACTTGTAGCTTTCTTAGTAAACTATAAATATGGGGCATGACAAGCTCAAAGAAAATGGTATCCAATTCTTACATGGATTTAGATAGATCTATGTGTGACATACTCCATATTGAAGGCAAGACATTCCTAAGCATAATATAGCTAATTAGTTCAATCACCTACTATCCATGTAATCATCAATATGTTTCCACCCATGCCATAGTTATATATATGTCATTGATACATGCTTCCATACATACCAAGTTCTCCTAGTGGGCATACCTGAGACATGCTAGACAAACAAATAGAATAGGGCTCATAAGGGAATTAGGGTTAAGCCTATATACTAGTGTTCGATTCCACCTACATCTTCACGCTAAACTATATTTCCATACGGTGGGAAAAATTAAGTTTAATAACCAGAAGAGTCGACCCCTGTTTGGGGAGATTGATTTATCCGTATGGGGTGTTGGGTGAACTATGGTTCTAAAAAAATCAATGTCTCAGCCAACTAGTGGTTTGGGGAGTGAAAGTGACCAATTTAATCATGGGTTAAACCCTAATTGACATTCCACTACTAGCAATTAGGTGTATCAAAAACCTCTAAGAGTCACCTATTTAATTAAGGGTCAACCGAGGATAACTTGAAATAGTCAAGTTACCGACTGCTTAGGCTCTGATACCATTTTGTAAAGAGTGAAACCCAAAAGGGGATCCACTCAAATGATATAATATAAGAGCCATGTAATAATAAAGCAGCGGAAACAAAACTATTACAATGTCACTTCATGATTCATTTATACAATTGCTCCTCACCATCATAGGTGATTTTACAAAAACTTGAACTAAGTACAACTAAAACCAGTAGCAGAGGGTAACCCAGCCATTCCAAGCTATCCTTAAGTTCATGTCATGTTAGTGATCTTTTTGAGCTCTTGTCTTCCAATGTACCTAAACCTGGGTGGAAGGGAACATCACCCAGAACATAGGAAACAACAAAGAGGTCAGCAAAGGCTGAGTATGTACATATATAAAATACTTTGGGCATTATATAGGGTTAAAAGTGTAAAAAGAGATGTTCCCACAAGAAAAGGGGGCTATTTGCAATTAGGTGTGTTCAAGAGAAAAGTAACAAATGAAATGAAGCAAAATAAATGAGGCATATTAAATTCAGATTACAAGCATGATAATAAAAGAGTGTCTTGCCATAACATTCATCCACAGATTATTTTTAAAACAAGAATATTTGCATGCATAACAATGTAGACTAAGTATACCTAAAACAGGGCCATAACACCATAGGATCATGGCCTCAAAATAAACATGGGTGGAAACGCACACCCCACACGGAATACGCACGCCCTATATAAATATGGTTGTACATAAGTACCGCTATTCTAGATATTCTAGTCAAACATGTAGCATGCATAAAATAGAGTGACAAGACTGGCATTTTAGTCAATTTCAAATAAAATGACAATATAGCAGAAGGGGTCCAAAAACCCATTATAAACAAGGTATCACCATAACCAATTGAATATCATGAATTGAGAGAAGGAAAAATAATAAATGTCCAAGCAAGTGATTTTCAAGTAGAATAACAGTTCAAGAGATGCCTCATTAAAAGAATGTAGATTTTAGTCAAATAATGCCCAAAATAAAATAGGGGATGTACATACCTGATCTTCATAGCTAAAGCTTGATTCAATCTATATACTTGTTCCACGAGGTCAACTTTTCATCCTATAGGTGGCTGATCAAAACTAGTCTTCAGTGATCCGGTTCCTAGTTTTGTGGAGGCATGAACCAGATTGAACCATGTCTTGGCCTTCCATGATAATCTAGCAAAGACTCCACCATTGTGACCCAAACATAGAGAAGAAGACACATGCATACAGAAGCTGTCACAAACTCTGACATCAGGCAAAATGGATAGGTATTTTGAGGATTGACGAGGCTACAAGATCTCTGTTAGGATGGTCACTGGTGGTGCAAGTTTTGATGAGAGGAACAAGAAGATGAATGTGGTGGGGGTCGTCATGGTGGCGAGTGTAATTGGAGGAGATTGTGACACTGCCAGGATGAAAGTAGGTGGCCATCACATTGCTGGTGAGCTATGTGAAGATCCATGGTGGTTGGAAGATTGGCATGCTGGTGGGTGACGAGGAAGAAGATGGATGATGGTGGGCTGTCACAAGGAGTTGCAAGTTCATTTTAACTCCTCAGATCGATGAACTCAGAGGATCTATAGGTGTCGGGGTGACGCCACTGCAGGGACTTCACTTGGCTGCATCCGTGGAGTCTGTTAGCTATGGGCAGGTGGAGAAGAATCCACTCTAGAGTGACACACTCCATGGCATAGAGGTGACACAGTTGGGGACTCTTGATGGCACTGACAGCTACAGAGATTTGTAACTTAAATGTGTAAGCGGTGAGTAGATTACTGGGCGTAGGCCACTGAAGGTCTAGCGGCAATGAGCAATGGTGGTGGTGATGCAATGGTGGATAACTGATGCGGATACGAGTGGAGACACAGAGAGGGAGGATGATATAGGGCACTGTAGCGGCGTGGCTGGGTGTATACGTGATTTCACCGCAGATAGGCTATTGTCTCTCCTTTAATGGCGGCTGATGCGGGGCAGATAGGGTTCTGGGGTCGAGGCTGGTGTCATTGGTAGTGAGGGAGGTGAGGGAGAAGAGGGATAGGTCAGGCGGCAGATTGCTGAAGTGGCGGTGAGGCTAGATGTTGATGGCGGCATATGTGCCTGCCACGGTGGCTGGTTACAGGTGCTAGCCAAAGGAATCAGATTTCCAAAGGCCCGAAGTGAAGATGGGTATGCGGAGAGTGCTTGCAGCTCTCAAGGCGGATCTAGTGGTCGTCAGCCACTGTAGTAGATGGCCGCCGGGGTGCTAGGAGAGAAAGAATAGCGGCGGCTCTGGTTAGTTTGAAGAAAGGAAGAAGAAAAGGCTGCGGCTGCCGATACGGCGTTGGATGCACGACCAGGGAGAAGGGAAAGAGAAGAGGAGGAGGCGGCGCTGTGCTTCCTGGCGATTCTGTGATTTCCTGGCATTGCTGGGCACCGCTTGGCACTCCCCGATGCTGCTGAGCGTAGGGGGAGGGGTTCTGGATTGAAGGGAAAGCAGCACAGCGGCAGTTTCCAGTGGTTGGTCATCGTGGATAGGGAGGGATGATGAGGTTGTTGCGTGGGGAAGGAAGGCCACATTGGTGATGTCGTGGTGATGGAATGAGGGTCTGATCTCACTCACTATTAGAACCTTTGTCAGACAGATCCATGGAGGGAGACGCTCCTCACAACACGGAAGTGAAGGACGGCGGCTAGGGTTGTTGAGACGGGAAGGGAGAGGGAAAGGAATATAGAAGAAGGAAATGGGGATTATGGGATGAGGAGAGTCATCGCTGGCTTGAGCTAGTCCTGCGCGTGTGGGGACTTCGGAGGTGGAAGACGAGGTCTTCCACCCGGTAACCCGGCCCAGAAGAAAAACAAACTGGTCGTGACCCTGGGTTCAATATGTGATAAAATTTGTTCCAAAACCTTTTGTTTAATAACACATTATCCCCTAGGGTCCAATTAAGGGTGCATCTAACATCCAAAAGACTCCAAAATTTGAGGGTTAACTAATTAAGATGTGATGAACTCAATTTTGGGCTTAGATTTGGATTTTGAGACTTCCTTAACTATCGTTCAACCATTATGCATAAATCATTCAATTAATGAAATGGCTTAGACCTAATGGTCATAGGTGGTCAAATCTTCTACCCAAAACTCGATGATGATCCGATATGATACCCAAGCCTATCCTAGTTCACAAATCTAGGGTAAAGTAATCTAGATCATCGTTATTGCTTATAAGTTAGCTAATTGAGGTATTAAGATAGTAATTCCACATGTCTTCAGCTCTATGGAACCAAATTCGAGTCAAACTAGGGTTTGAGGGTCAAAAGTTGTCTAATTCAAAGGTTTCATGTCCATGTGATTCAAATGAAGTCAATTAGGGTTATCATATCATAATATGGTTTGATCTATGCTATTACAACGAAATATAGACATTGAAAGGTAGCCAAGTAAAGAAAAGGGGCAAGGGATTTTGTATGTCCATCTAATCCGTTAGGGGCCTAGAAGAATGGGAAATGAGCCTATGTGTCTAGAATTGAGTATGTTACAGCTATATCTCTGTCTTGGACATGGTTCTCACCCCTATGGTTTGCCACATCTATTTAGGTGGTTGTGTGCGGCATGGTAGAGATTGTGTTGTTGATGAAGAGCAACAAGGAGATCATTAGATGTTGAAGGTTGAACATGATATATGCTAGTGTTTTGTAGTAGAGTCCTATGTTTTGTCTATGTACTCTTAGGTCTTGAAAGGTGTGTTTTGTAGATGTTGTACATTGATATGAGGTTTTTTGGTAGTACGCCTTGGTTGTACATGTATGTCTTGTATATGTGAACCGGTTATCTTTTATAATAGGTTTGTGGTAGGATGGCCATTGTACATTGATGTAATACCGTTATGGTATGATATATGATATATGTGGTGATAGGTTTTGAACCTTTATGTATATGTTTCCGCTTGAGATGGTTATATGAGATTGATTTTAATTTACCCTATTTTTTGGTAACATGCTTGTTTAGTAGTTGATCACATGCTTTGGTTTTAAGTTATCTCAGTTGGTGTGATCCGTGTGTCACAAAGAGATGTTGCATGCAACTCACGAAGCATCATAACCATGACTGAATAGTGAGATCAAAAAAATAATGCAACTTTAAAATATGAATGTTGAGATAATAAGTAAATCTTGGATTGAGTATATTGGCCTAACTCTTGTTAGGTCAGGAAAATAGCATAGGGTCCATTCTAAACAATTGTAGAAGCAATGTTGTATGTTTCAAGTTTGAGGTATCATGCACTAGGGGATAAATCCAAACACAAATTTTAGTTGTACCTACCTTATATTATGAAAATACGGTCCAATAGAGGACACACATCACCTGAATTGTTAGATACTTGGTTTATTATCAAGAGATCTCAGGTTCAAGCTCAGGTAATGATAGGATAGAATCTCACTAAAAATTATTACCAAGGTATGTTTTGTAAAAAAAAAATCTTCCTTCTAGGTGTAGCTTTCAACACCAATAGATTCTCCATGTAACTCACAAAACATCAAAATCACGAATCATTAGTGAGATAAACAAAATGGTGTAATGTTTATGACATGAAATAATTATATGAAAAAAAAACCATGATTGACAAAGTCTATTGGTAAAATGCTTGTAAGATTTGAAAAAAAAGAGGTGAGTTCACTCTCATCACTTGTGGTAGTGATGTTGTATAGATCAAATTTGATCTTGGCCCATAATATTTGGAGTATCTGACATTAAGGTAGAAAACAAGACACAAATTTTAGTCTCATTTCTCTTAGATTACTGAAGCTAGTGGTCCCACAAAATGAAAAGTGTATTTTCTTTCCTTCTTAGCCTCATGTCCAACGCCAAGACATGCTCCACACAACTCATGAAACATCACAAACATGACTGAGTAGTGAGATCAAAATGTTATTAAAAACCTAAAAATATGAAATAATGACATCAAGAAAATAAAGTTTCACATAGAGTATATTTGTAAAACTCTTGAAACAGCTAAAAAATAGAAGTGAGTCCACTCCCAACATTTTTGGTTGTAATGTTGTAAGGGTCAAGTATGAGGTTGTCGAATGACTTTCAAATACCCAACGTTAAGGGAGAAAATCAAAACACGAAATTAAGTCACCTACTATATATAATTGAGGTACAATATGTAGTCAAATAATATAAAACATATTTCTTCCTTCTTAGTATCACGTCAAGACTAAAAAAATGCTCCATATAACAACAAAACATAACAACCAATGACTAAACAGTGAGATAAAAGAATGCAAGGCTACACAAATGAAATCATGAGAGCAAACAAATAATGCTTAACATTAAGTGTATTGGTACAACTCTTGTAGGATCAGGAAAATAGAGGTGAGTCCACTCTCTATACTCGTGGATGTTACATTTTATGGGTCATTCTGAGGTTAGACGATGACATTTGAAGTACCTTATGTTAAGGTAGAAAAGTAAAACATGAATTTAAGTATCACCTACCTCAGATTCCCAAAGTATGCATTGCAACAAAATGAAAATTTCCTTCTTAGCATCGTGTCCAACACCAATAGATGCTTCAAACAAATTATGGAATATGACTATACTGTTTGAATCGTAATTTCAAAAAGATAATGTAAGGATTATATTATGAAATAGTTCCATCAAAAGAATAGTAGTGTGATTTATATGTATAGGTACAACTCTTGCAGGATTAGGATAACAGAGTTGAGTCAACTCTCAACACTTGGGCAAATAATGATGTATATGTCATGTTTGAGGTTGGACCATGACAATCTAAGTAGGATATATTGAATCAAAACACAAACATAAGTGGTACCTACCCTACATTACCGAAGCACATCGTGCAACAATATGAAAAACACATTTTCCTCCCTTCTTAATGTCGAATCCAATACCAAGAGATGCTCCATGCAACTCAAGAAACATAACAACCAAGATTGAATTGTGAGATCAGAAAAGTATTGAAAGGTTCCAAATATTAAATAAAGAGATTAATAAAATGCTGCTTTGTATGGAGTGTATTGGTACAACTCTTGTAAGATCAGAAAAATAAAGATGGATCCATTTATAACACTTCTGGCAGTAACGTTCTGTGAGTCAAGTTTGAAATTGACCCACAAAATTCGAAGTACCTTGCATAAAGGGAGAAAATAAATAAATTAATTAAATGTCACCTACCCTAAACAATTAGTAGAACAAAATGAAAATATCTTTTTCTTCCTTCTTAGTGTTATGTGCAACACGAAGAAATGCTCCATGCGATGCGACTAAAGAAACATCACAACCACAAGTGAATAGTGAGATTAAAAAAATTATGAAAGGTTAAAAATGTGAAATAATGAGATCAAAAAAATAATGGGACAAGTTTAAGGTCGGCCCACGATATTCAAAGTACCTCAGATTTAGGAAGAAAATCCAAAAATAAATCAAAGTGTCTCCTATCGTAGATTATCGAAGTACACGGGCAATAAAATGAGAAACATGTTTTACTTCCTTCTTGGTGTCGTGTCCAACAACAAGAGAGGTGCTCCTCACAACTAAGTAATGTTATGCACATGTAATGGTATGCACAATAATGTTATAATTCTCAGGTCTATAGATGTGGTTTTCCAGAGGATTGGATTTGCCATCTAAAAGAAACTGACGACACAACTTGTTGCCCATCTCCCTTCTATTTCTTTGTATTTTTTTTTAAAATAAACATCAAAATTTTTGCATAAAAGTGTTACTATTTTCATTCATTTCATATATTTCTGTAAGGCATCAAAGCACATCTTTTGTGAACCTAATCGCAGAATTTTTTTTCTTGTCCCATGCAAAATTCTCAATCACCTTCAAACACATTATAGCACATTTCTTCCTCGTGTAATTAGTGTCGAATTAGTACAAAAAGAGAGTGCAATTGGGGTTTTAAATGAGTCATCAAGGAGAGTTCCTCTCCCCGATCCCTTATTGACATGTGGTGGAGGATTCGAACCTGAGACATGTGCCTACAGTCCAATCACCAGTGAGCTACACCCTTACAGGCTAATGGTTTTAGATTCTAGAAAACCCAAGAGTTCATTGAACTTAACTGAATCAGTGTCATCGCTAAGTTATTTTCCTTTTGTTACTGCCAGTAAACAGGGCTACGAGCACAGAGGGCACTCTGCGGAGAAGTTGCAAAGAGACCTATTGGATCTTGCGACACTCATCCCTATCATTAGGTTTTTCCATTGTTGTGTTCTGTCTTGCTAGCTTTGTCTATGTCAGGAGTATTATAACTGACTTTTCACCAACTACAATCTCTTTCTTGGTACGTGAGCATACGGTAGATGCCATATGAAAACTAAAACCAACACAATCAAGATGACCACAATACATGGCGTCCTTATTTGGCTGTCGTAACCCATGCTGACAACACGTGCGATCATTTGAAAGTGGGAGGCAAAAAAGGATCCATCTATTATCAAATCCGAGATGGAAGTGGCCGCAGAAGAAGTATTAGATCTTGTTCAGGTTATCCATAATGGATATGGGGTCAGCCGCCACAAGCGATCCCTCTTAGGGCATCCCTTCTCTGAGTCATCTCCGTGGTTTGGTGTGTGACATGACCGTCGTTGCTTGCAATAAGGTTCCGATTGGTTTGATGTAAGTAGAGTTTTTAAGGGACTCGTTTTTCAAGAACTTAAGTTCACTTTCTGGAAAATGGGTTCAGGTGATTGGTTTAACTTTTTTTTCAAAGAAGATAGTTTCCATGTGATTTGTTTGTTGTGTATCTAACTACAATATGCATATATATCCACATTCATGTTCAATAAAATATGTTTTGTATGTACCAAACTAAATGATATAATTAAAACATTGATGAACAATGGCTACATAACTTTAACACACTTTAGCACATAATTTTAATTATGCTACAACACACGAATAGTAACTATTTTCATACGATAGAAAAAGGATGATGTGCAAGTCATTTGCTTAATGATTTCAGAACACGGGGACTTTGATGACCCCCCCATCAATGTAAACTTCCCCAATCCAGCAACCTGCATCTAGAATCACACAGTGAGCTGGCATGTTTGGATCTATTTGATTTTGAGATACACAACAGTCGCAGGCATGATGTGCTATTATATATGGCATTTTATCGAATACAAGGAGTGCTTGAAAACACAACTATGATGCTACTTTGTCCGCCCATTTAATTCACAAACCATTTGCAAAGCGGAATGTTTTTGTTGAATTTGTTGTTTTCAAAAGAGTTTGTATGGAGCTACTTCTTGACAGCCGCATGAATCATCCACCACGTCATCGATCTTTTCAAACATGTGAAATTTCATGGTGGAATTGCTTGGGCAATGGCATCCCTGTGAAGTCGACGTCGAAGGCCCTGGGTTGCTGTGTGACTTCGGCATTATCTAGTCGTAGCCGTCAGCAGTAATCAACCTCGTTAGTCTTTAGCCGAACTCAGAAACTCGAGCTTATATATACACACGGAAGTTACGGTCCGGGAAAATGGTTTTCATTGGTTACTGAAAACCAATCACCAGATTTTTTTTATTAGGAACTGCAGTTCCTCATGTTTTCATCCCAGTTACTATGAACCAATCAGAACCTAAGGAGGAACTAGCGATGGAGTTCGTCATTACTTTGTTCAGTGATATTTAAAGAAGAGGATAAAGACTGTCATTTTCGTAATGCAACAACCCAACTCGGTGTGATAATCCACGAGCCCGGGACAATGTCCCAACAAATCAAAGCCGTGGACTCTGCATGCAATAGCCCATCAGCCCATCAGTTGTTGACTGAATATAAAATATGCGGTTGTGATCTGCTTGGGCAGAAGGAGGGACAGACACAGGTATAGAAGATTTGGTCCCAATCCACGAGGACGGAAACGAATCCTCATGTTTAGTATATCGGAATAGACATACACACCACATATATTTATAGGGTTATACATATCTTTGAGGTATCTATATATATGTTTTCAAATATTATATAGTATATATTATATGTTATAAGTTATATGCTAAATGTTATATATTATATATTTACGTTTACATGCTAGATATTATATTATATCATATTATATTATATTATATGAGAGGTGCCCGCAAATGTACAAGCATAAAAAAAATTGTCAATGTTCTTCGCTAGACTAGCTACCTTGTTTCATGCTTTAGGAATCACCAAAATCAGGATCTGTCTTTCCCCTGATCCTCCGCTGTGTACTGGTTAACATCACTTCTTGAAAGGTAATCTCTAATGCTTCAATAACATTAAACACTACTCAACGCTGTTTATTTTATTTGCAACTTTACGAACTATTGTATGATTAAAGTCCACCAGCCTTAATCATTTATCCTTACTTTTTTCACTAGTGGGAGTGGGAGTTCAAGGAAAACGAGGGTGGGAGTGACGACACGCTGTGTTGTGTAGATTTGGATCATATAATCACAAAAGATATACTTATGAATTGAATCATCACATGTACATGTTTTACTACTTATTACAAATCCACGTTTTCGAAACATAAGCAAGTAGCTGGTAAGCCTAAAGTAATAATCCTACTCATGAATGTAGATGGATTGACTCTTTCTCATTCAAAAAATTATACCACACAGAGTTGAAATCAATATATATATATACACACACACACACACACACACACACACACACACACACACACACATATATATATATATATATATATATATATATATATATATATATATATATATATATATATATATATATATATATATATATATATATATATATATATATATATAGAGAGAGAGAGAGAGAGAGAGAGAGAGAGAGAGAGATTGGATTTCTTTTTATACTTTTGTAATCATCACAAATCAAGATAGATACATGTACTCAGATATACAATTCTTTTAGCCACGTGTGTGTGTGTTTACTTTCATTTTAGGACATGGGGGGCTAAGTCACAAAAAATGCATTTGCTAAGAATGGAACCCGCACCACTTATATTAAGAAACTAGTCATTCACCACTCCAGCTAGCCATTTTTTAATGTAAACTTGTACGCTGACCATGTATATATATACGTTTTGACCTATATTCAATACCAACTTTTTTGGGGGAGGGGGGTTAAATCCCCAGCAGCCCCCCTCCCGTTATGCCCCTAGATAGAATGTAGTTTGCAAATTAGCATTACTTGATCTATGTTTACATTTCTAGTTTTTTTTATAAAATTGTTGTTTGTCTTATGTGGTTACTTTTGTCTAGAGCTGCATGTTGAAAACTGCTAGTCGACCTGAGATGCCATCGGACGAGGTGGAGGTAGACATGATTCTAAATTATTGGAATAAGATTCGGTAAGAACTGCGGTACAAGGTAATCTTTTATCCATTAGCTATATCTCTATCATGTCGAATAAGGGGCACATTTGCATGTATCTTTCTTGTAAGGTAGATCCTAATTTACCATGATCACTCTTTCCCCTCCCCCTCGTGCATTGGTTGAACAATTTGTGTCAAAATCATACTTATTATAATGAAGTTCTCACTTCTCTGTTATGTCATGTGCAGTTGAGCTGATTGGATATGTGAAATGGTTTAAACACTTGCAATACTAATTGTGAGAAACTTCCTAATTGTATGCTATGCCCTTCTTTTCACCATTTTTATACCAAGAGTACTGACATACTGACCACACATCTCTATCGAGTCTTATACCTAGACATTGAGTGAATAAAAACATAAATATGAAGTCTCTTTCTCACACTCTAGGAGAAGTTCTATGATTTTTCTATTGTATGCACCAAGAGAGAAAATGAAAGAGTGAAAAAGAGGAAATAAGGGGAATGTTGGTAGTTGAGATATGGAGGTGAGAGGTTGATAAATTTATTATAATAAATGATCATCATATCCTTCTAGAGAGAGAGAGGCATTATATAGTACACAACTATGTTTGTGTATTATATATTCATATACATGGTACATTGCAGTATTATATACTAAAGCACCATGACACATTAGTATATAATAATATATCAATTATATATTTATATATTGTATAATTCGGATTTTTAAAATAAACCATGTACCTTAGTTAGTACTAAAATAGCTATCGTGGACTTAAGTAGTGTATAAAAATGACTGGTATATTTTTACTACAACATTTCTCTCAGTCCACTTTCTCCATCTTTCAATTAATTATTCCCTCTCTTATTGTACATTATATTCCTCTTTTTATTTATTACACCCTCTCTCTTCATCCATTGTCTTCAATTTTTATTTTGTTCTACTATCTCTCCATTCACTTGTATTTGTTACATTTTGTCTCTAGCCACAAAGCAATTGTGCATATCATGGGGAGCCAGTAGATGCCCCACACTAATAGGATTGCTTTGTGTGTTCCCAATATAGTGTACAATGATTTCCTTATGATTTCAAACTTCTTTACTATCTCTTATATACTTAATACTTCGAGATCTCCTTGTGGTTCCCTTTGAGAATATTTTACATGTCGTGGGATCAAATTCATAGTTCTTAATTTGTTGATGATTCTACTATTGACCAATATTCTTACAACCACAACTACATAGTGTTGCGGGACATGGATTCTTGAATTGTATAGTAATCACATTCATGGAACCAAATTCTAGAAGTGTGTTCTCGACACATGTGATGTGTACGGATGATTCTCCATCTTCGTAATGATCCTCATCGACATTATGTTGTAGTGTCCATGTCTACCTTCAGAAGCCTCTTAATTCTTTAAGTAACACTGACATCAGCAGACAGAGTTTAAGGGATGTTATCCACTCTCTACACATCATTAAATATTCAACTATCTTCACCTATCTCCTATATAGATGTGAAATGGAGTTAAACCTCACCTATTACAGTCATCTACACTCTTTAGTATCTACACCATAATCCATGCTTATTGACTTCTATCCCTTTCACTTCTCCTTCTTGGAACAACATAAGTGGTCTACTGTTGCACCCATCTAGACCTTATTCCCTAATCCCAATATCAATTAGCAATATCGGTTGACTGCACATAGACCAATACCATTCTATTATCTGTTGTTGACAATTATAAGGGCATGCGGGTTTCTTCTTATCTCGTGTTTCAAGTCTCATTAATACCTAGGCTTGTAGGGGTGTGTAAGATCTTCACATCTTGCCAAACAAGTTCTATATTCATGCTAAAGCTTTCGAACCCTCTTCCTATATATATCAACAATTATCTAAGACATTTCTTACCAATATATTTGATTCAATACCTCCATCATCTTCACCTCCAGCCTTACACCATGATTTGTATGTGGATCTAGGTGACTATGGACTTCTATCCTTTTCCGTCATAGTAAACTATATTACTTTATTAATCTAATAATGGGAATCTCATCCAAATATCAGACTTAGATGGGTTAGGATCTCTCTGTGTGTTAAATTATAGTATGTATTATTCCAATGGAGTGATCATATCTGCTTGTGCATTGTTTGGGGCTAGAACCTCCATAATTTTGGTGTCATACATGGACAAACTATTAAAATATTTCCAAGTGATTTTAATAAAATGACACTATACATCTTCAACCACAACTATGATCATATCCTTCTCCCATATCTCTTCATCAATGATGATCCTGATACTTAGCCACAAACAAGATTTATTGAGATCCTTCAATCACATCCACCCTATTTCCCTATGGGACCAAGGAAATGTCAAACTTGTACCGCATGAACCTCTTTCCCTTCAACTAATGGTTCCAATGTTGATTTTTACAACAGATCCCCTTATGTTGAACAATGTCCTATTATCATGTAAACATAACAATTCTCACAACAATGAGGCTGCTAATTTGTAGAAAGCCTAACAATAACAAATCCTCTTCTAACAAGTTTCCCATTACAAAGTAGTTTTATATCAAATATTTGCCCTCGTGCTTATAAACTTACTATCAACTTTATTAGATTGGATTATCTTGACCACAAGTATACATGGAATATTGTTCTTAATAAAAAATACCATAGATTGACAAAACTTGTAGATGAAAGAGACATAATCTCTTTGGTCAACTATCAAACCCTACAATTTTCTACTTTTGAAAAAATACTAGACATTTATTGCATAAATGTACATTGAAAGGGTTGGGTCCCCTTATATCTACTTCCTCTTGTAATTATACTACCCTAATCCCAACCACTTTCACTACTCACAAGAGACTTCCCTTCTTAGAGGCATGCACAAAAACCATTATGCCCATCGATCCTTATTCAAAACTACTACGCACCCCTTTTATTCAAGAAACAACAACTAGATACTATAAAATATGTTCATCCTATCCAACAATCACAGAAGGATACACTTAATAGACAAAACATGTGAAAACAAATATCATTCAAACCCAAACTAATTAAGAAAGAGGTGTGGAGGTCTAACCATCCCTTCAACTTATCTTCTACCCAGCACTCTGATAGGGTTTGCAATAACAAACACTCTTCCATGGCCTCTGTCCAGGCCCCAACCAAATATGAGATGCTTATTAACCTACCTATCAAATCGATAAGACACATCAAATCCAATACCAGTCGTAGTATCCTAATCGCCATTCAAAATAATAATAAAAAATATTATCAAAGTTCTTCATGTCACCTGAACACTTGGTTTTCTCATCCCGGGGTGTATTATGACCATACCTAAAATTCTTGTAGAGTGCCAATTTATTTATACTCCCCTCAAAGTTGCAAAAACTGATCATCTATTTGGATTGGCGATCCCCATCCCATGTGGACATAATTTTTTCTAGGAAACCATACCATAATGGCCCATAAATCTCAGTGTTGAGCCCTTATTAGATGGTGGTTTGGCTTTGATACCCATTAACCTATTCATGACACTCCCATGGACCCTCATGTCCACAATTATGATGAGTTCACAAAAATAAACATGGTTGAGTATATCAAAGTAGAAGTTCTTACTACAATCAAAAACAACAAAGCCACTGACATTTTTCATATATCTTTTAGGAAACCTACAATCATAGTTGATTTTGTTGACATCGAGATTGACACATTCATTGTTACACCTATGAAGCAAAATAATATTTTTGTTACAATGATCCAAAAACTTCCTCTCTTTTCTAAATAGAGTTCAAGATAGTTGTGTTTATGATTATGATCCTATTGCTTCCTTGGCTTCGTGCGATAATGTTTATGATTTTATTTTCATCACACAACAATCACACCAACATCGGTAATGATCTGGATGTGAATTTAGTTCTTTATAAAATCAAAACAAACATTATTTGGCATAATAAGTGAGTCATCTTTATAGAATCCAACCAGATGATTGACATAATCTAGAGCACAAAGATTTGTGGGAAATGAAATTTCTAAATTTTGACATGTGAAAGGTTGGAGAGAAAAGATTGCTATAATTACAAGAACTAGAATAACTCATTCTTGATGCCTATGAGAATGAAAGTATATACAAAGAGAGGACCAATTCATGGCATGAATATAAGATTAGAATAAAGTATTTCTCCAGAGGAGAGCTAATTCTAGTCTTCAACTCGAGGTTGAAGCTCTTTTGGAGGAAGTTGTGATCGAAGTGATTGGTATCTTTCCAAGTTCTATTTTTTTCATACAGAGTTGTAGAACTTCCCAGAAAAGAATATACTTTCAAAATCAATAGACACAGATACAAGTTGTACACTCCAAGAGAAAAGGGTTAACAAGGGACTCTCATACCCCCTTTTCGATGTAAAATGATGGAAATGAAGAGTCTCACTCCGGACTCTAAGTGGAGGACTTTTGTGGGAGTTGACCCTACCATTATCCTATATTTAGTTCATGTTATTTCCTTAACACCATTTGATTTTAAATAAAACTTGTCATGGATGAATGTAATAAAATAGGCCCTTAAAGTTAATATGCAAATATCATTATCGGTGCAGCAAGAAATACAAAAAAATAAAAAATGTACAATAATATTGTTGCAACGGAGCATGTTGATCAATCAACACAACATGTACATATCAAAGAGGTATTTCAGTGAGAATAATTTCAAATGGCATGGTGTGTGCATATTTCAAACATGGTGCATGCTCAAAGCGAAGGACATTGTAAAGATTTTGTGAAGTAGAAACATAGAATGTTACATCACAAACACGGCGTGTGGTGTTGTTCCAAAAAGAATTCAAGTTGATGTAACCAAGAAACATTTTGTGGACCTTCTTCAACATGATGTGTCAGATAAGATATTGAAATTCCCAATTTTACCCAGAGTAAGACACATCATTTATCATTTCTAACACAATGTGTACCTTAATGTTTTGATTTAAAAGAGTTTAAGAGAAAATAGAAACATGACTTCTCATTATCTCAACACACTGTGTTACATGTGAATTGGGTAAAAAAATGAGCAGTCATCCCATTCACTCACAAACACAGTGTGTCAAATGGAAACATGGTGTGTTGGATGGAAACATGGTATGTCAGGATCAAATAGAGTTTTAACCTTATTTCTAGTCATTTACCCTAACCCCCATGGTGTGTTGTCCATCTGACCATGCCAATTTCACCTGAAAACTACTGCCACCTTGTGTCTAGTAGCAATTGGTCCTCTGCCACCTCCAATAATTCAAATTCTTATCACTGCTTCCAATGCTACCATTCCCAACTACCAATCAGCTCCAAACATCCCTCATCCATGATAGATCCATAGGTCAAAGTCGATTTCATCAAGAAACATAGGTGTTTCTAGCACTCCTAACTTCCATCATCACCAACACATTCACCAACAAATCCAAGTAGTTCCACTCCATACTAGATTATCCCCACATCATATTTTAGCTGACCAAGCAGCTCGACCAACCGCCTCCAATCTCCATTTTGTTTTTGGTTTTTCATTTTGCTCGTACGACCTAAAAAGACCTTCACAACGATGTCATCGATTGCCCCATATCCTACAACATGTTTCTCTCATCCAGCCCCAACCTCTGATAGCCAACTCCTACTATGAAGCATCAAATACAACCAGCTCTTGCTACAAAGAGCACATCACGTACAGTAAACCAACGTGTTGTTATTACTGATATAGCTCCCTAACCCTTCCTAAATAATCTTACATGAACTAATCAAGAAAGATTCAAAGAACCTAAGAGGACAAAGCTCTTCAAAAGCCATTGCCTATGTCTCCTCTACCCAATTCAATCTCATAGAGGAGGAAGATGATATCTATCAAAAACTAGTTACACATAGAGTTTTGGTCACTTGTTTTTATTGTGCGAAAACTATGTATGCCTTGAGAATTTATGATGAATTACATGGATTTCTTGAGGATCCTGAAATTTCCAACATCTTCTGCAAAACCAGTCTCACATATCCACACTTATATATGAAATTTTGATAACATTGAGAGTGGATCCTAATCCAAAGAAGGCAGATGAACCCTTTAGTATTATCCATTTTTGACTTCCTAGTGGTTTCAAATTCACATTTGAGAAGTCCAATGAAGTATATTATGTACTTATGGTGGGAGCATTGTGATGGCTAACACTTTTAATAATCATGAATTTTAGGGTATGATAATTGAAGACACATCACACTTAGATACCTCTGCCAGGGTTTCCAATATTCATAGTCCAATTCTATACTATATTCACAAACTTCTTACTACTTGTGTTTTAGCTAGAAAAGAAACACAAGGGGTGGTCAAAAAATAGGATTTATTATTCTTATAGGCTATGTTGCAAATACTAGGTTAATGTTGGTTATTATGTCCTTTAACAATTTTTTTAAAATCAAAATAGAAACTAATGGCGACATCATGATGGGGGGATTGATCATCCACATTGCTTACAAGTTAAATATAGACATGTCAAGATAGCAACTATTTCTAGGAAAAATATAGTTGAATTTCAATTTCCAATTGCTTTAAATTTAATTTCTAGAGATCCCTATAATGAGAGAAAATTCATATAATAATTCAATAATCATGAAGTGTAGATTGAACTATAAAATATGGAAGCATTACTTCAAAAATTCCAACAACTAGAATTTCTCTTTTGATAATGAGGACAATGTTAATGACCCTCATGGAGATAGGCATGAGCATTGCAACTAAACCATGTGCAACACCACCTCCCTTCTTACACAAGTATGCAAATTGGGTACAGTTGGTCCATGCCAAATGTACGCCACTTGTACGAGTATGTCCAGTATCTCTTTGACCAGTAGGACACCCTTCTTAAGTATCTCAACCATAAGTATGCATCCATGATACGTAGGATGGACATGTGGCACATAGCTCAGGGGGACTACACCATGCTAGCATAGTAGTTACCGTCACTATCACCTCAAGGTTCTTCCTTCCCAAACATCGATGATGATGACACTTTGGGGCAACACTTTCTAGCTGTCGATCAGGGCCCTCCCTTTTGATCATTCACCATGATAGGTACCCAATTGCAATCCTCTAGAGTTTGATATATGCAGTGAGGAGACTACAAATTCAATCTATGGGGTGAACAACCAGATTATAGTTGTAGTTTTCCTTTCATTTTTCAATTTTCATGTCTATTTTCCTTTCCATTTCTATTTTTCTTTCACAATTCAATGAAAATATATGCACAATCATGATGATTCTTTCTTGTTTGGGTAAAAATTGATGCCCTTCTAGCTAAACCTTTGAAATAATTGATAAAATAGTTGAAAAACCCTAGCATGTACATCCAACAATTTAATGAAAACAATTGGCTAACTCATGTTGTTATGATATTTTTTCTCTAGCATGTTTTTCATTTCTTTTCACTCTTATCTCAATGGATGTAACAGTTTGAATGATTTGGATTAATTGACTTTATAGCCATGTGTAGAATTTTTGATGAATTTTCCAACTCCATATTGAGTTTTCTACCAACTCTAGATGAATTTTTTAACAAATAAAAGAATTAGAGAATTTGAATCACGTATCTACATGACTCTTCTACTTTTCAATATTTCACTAGCCTAAGACTGAAAGATTCTAAAGCAGAACTTGAATCATGTTTAAAAAGGGATATTTGCTTTCTCAAAATAAAATTATTCTAGATCCCTATAAAAGATGGCTAAGTAGGTCATGCAAACTCCCAAGCAAATGAAGGTTGGGAATTACATTAGAAAGAGGGAAAATAAACCCTGAATGACATCCAACATGTGCATAATCCTACATTAACAATCGAGTGACGTACCCAAACTTCATAATTTAAAATTTTCAACAATTATGAAGAAGTCATTGCATATGTGTTGACATTAAATGGAATTTCATTTTATTCATCCATATAGTCAGAAGGGTGATAACCTCCTATTTTAGTCGATTATCTTAGTCTTTTTCTTTAATTTTCCATACTCTTTTCTAGTTAAAGTTATACATAATCATAAAATTTCCCTTTTTTTTGTAAATATACCATCAGACTAACTTTCCTTTCTATATATGCATAAAAAGCACAAAAAATCATAAAAGAATAACTCAACCTCAAGACCGCATGGATTCAAACGGTCCCAAGACCGCATGAAGCCAATCGATCTCGAGACCGCATGGAGTCAAACGATCCCAAGACCGCATGAAGCCAACCCCGTCCCGAGACCGCATGGAGTCACACGATCCCAGGACCGCATGAAGCCAACCGATCTCGAGACCGCGTGGAGTCAAACGGTCCCAAGACCGCATGAAGCCAAACGGTCCCCAGACCGCATGGAGTTCAAACGGTCCCAAGACCGCATGAAGCCAAACGGTCCCGAGACCGCATGGAGTTCAAACGGTCTCAATACCGCATGAAGCCAAACGGTCCCGAGACCGTATGGAGTTCAAACGGTCTCAAGACCGCATGAAGCCAAACGGTCCCGAGACCGCATGGAGTTCAAACGGTCTCAAGACCGTATGAAGCCAAACGGTCTCGAGACCGCATGGAGTTCAAACGGTCTCAAGACCGCATGAAGCCAAACAGTCTCAAGGTCCAAACGGTCTTGAGGTCCCAAACGGTCTTGAGGTCCAAACGGTCTCCAAACCGTTTGGACTTCACTCAAGGCCTATAAATAAGACCCCAAGGGTCCTCCAAAAAAGAGGAAGTCTCGGACGTCCAAAGGCTGCCCCAATCGTTCCAGAGCTCCTGCCACTTCCATCCTCCGCCCTGGAGCTGTCGGTCTGAGATCCATACTCCATCCTGAAGTTGCTTTCTCCTTCTTCACCAAGAAGGTGGGAAGGGGAGACCTCCTCATCGTGCAACCTACGAATACTGGTGGATTGTTGCTCTCTCTCCCCAAGGGGTTGACTTTCCTCCCTCCTTTGTGGGGATGATGCTCTCTCTCTCTTCTCGCCTCCTTCTTGGTCTTAGTCATGAGGGAGTAGTCTTCTTCACTAGGGTGCGGGGAGTAGCCCCGCTACGCATACTTTCATATCATGTAAAATGTAATCCTTAGGTTGTAATATAGAGTTCTTATCTTTGTTAGTTCGACATCAAACGATTAATGAATACATGTTGCTTGATCTCCAACTTGTGTTATCTTTTATCTTTTAGTATGAATTGTCTACGTTTGTACTATTAGATTCGAAACTCATTTGTATGTTGGTTCTTGGTGCATGTATCCACCATGCATCTGTTTCGGTATCCAGAAGTGTATCTCAAGAAGTGGAGTAAACTCACTATCATCTGTTGCACTTTCATACTATGAAATGGAATCAGTTGACGTATGGAAGTGCAACCTTGGTAAGTCGAGGAACACACTTTGCGAGGGGAATGATGTAAAGTAATGTGACCATTTGATTGGGAATGGCTGGCGTTGCAACATTCCCGCACTTCTCGTAGCTAGATTATCCGAAAGGAGGCTAGGTCTACAAGGATACTAACTAACCGAACTCTTTTTGCAGGTTAAGTTTTGTTTTGCATGTGTTGATCGATGTGTAGTGGCGGTGAAAAACCGATCACACCCTAGTGATCTTTTATCATAGTTTAACTCATTAGATTTACTTGCTTTCTTTACTTTTCATGTTCTTAGTTTAAAAACATCAAAATCCAACTTTCTATATAAGTGCCTGCTAGTAAGTAACTAAGTGAAATTCTCTACATTTTCTATCTTGTTGCTTGCAACAAGACCGTTGTCTTTTGGGTTTGATCCTAAATCTGTACTACGATAAGGCTTCCATATTCTTATGGGGTTGGAGCATTTATCTAAGCACCAGTTCTAGGTAAACCTAGAGAAGACATCAACTCTCTAGGGTTTTGGTGCATATTTGGGACTCCCATTGGAAGAGTAATCTTTTGGTGTAAGTCCCAGCTCCATCAAAAAATGGCACCGTTGTCGGGGACAACCGAACGTTGTAATTTCACTTAGCACCTTTCTAGTTGGTTAGGATTTTACACTTTCTTTTTAATCATAACTCTATATCTTCTTGAAACTTCCATATTTTCACTATCATCTAAAGGTGTTCTCTTTTCCCTACTCAGGTAGAACACGTGCATGCAATCACCGCATAGTCGCGGATTCTCCCCTGATCCAGAGTTTGACTCCGAGGTAGAGAGAAGTTTCCACCGCCGAATCCGTCTCAATCGCCAACGTGCTAGACAAATGGCTGACAAACAGCACCAGGCTGCTTTGGTGATGGAGAGGGTAAATGCTACCATCGCCGCATAACGGGCACAACTTATCGCAGACACCCGTGCCCAAATACAAGCGGAGATACGAGCAGAAGAGCAAGCCCGCATAAGAGCGGAGACCGAGGCAGCAACCCAAGCTGCTCAGCTCGAGTTACAAAACAAGCAACTGAGGGACTATGCTGTCCTGAGAAACTACGAGGATAACCACCCGGTCCGACCTCCGATTATCAATATCCCAAACTTTGAGATTCGGACCCAGTGGATCCAAATTATGCAAGGCATCTCCTTCTCTGGAGGCTCAGGAGATGATTGCATGGACCATTTGAAAAGATTTAAGGCATTATGCCGCCTGGTCCCGCAAGCTGGTATCACTTTCGATGTGATAATGCTCCATCTGTTCCACTTCACCTTATCTGGGAGGGCCCTGAGTTGGTACAACTCATTAGACAGAGAACCCATAATAACCACTTGGGCCCCTCTAGAGGAAAAATTCTTAGAGAAGTTCTTTACACCCTCGCTGACCTATGAAATCAGAGGGCAAATCAATCACTTTTCCCAGCTACCTGGAGAAACCCTTGTTGAGGCATGGGAAAGATTTAAGGAACTTCTGCGTAAATGCCCCCATCATGGAATTTCACAGAATCAACTGATAGAAACTTTCTACCGGGGAGTAAGCGATGATATAAAACAGTTCTTAGATTCCTCATCTGGAGGAAATTTCGTGAGGAAGAATTACGAGGACGCATGGAAGATTGTTACTCTAGGAGCTAAAAACCAGTCCAACTGGGGACGGTCAGCCGGAAAATGTGTCCTTAAAGTTTTCAAAGCTGAAGAAACTATAGAAATGAAGGAAATAGCTGAGGCCTTGAAAACAATTGTTCATAAACAGCAAGCACTTGAGACATCTCTAGGAGGGATTGATAATAAGAAAACTCCACTGGTACAACAAGTAAAAGTCGTCACCGGATCCTATGAGGCTTGTCATTCTTCTGACCATCCAACTCTATCATGTGGTATGCTGTATAATGTGATGATGGATCTGCATCCACCACCACAACCATATGAGCCCATCATTAATCAAGAGGAAGATCAGATTCCAGAACAAGTCAACTCCATCCACACTATTCTTGGACAAGTCTACTACAACCCCAATCAACCGAGGAATCATCCTGGATTCCAATATGGGAACCCTTCTCGAACTACGAATCCACAACATCAGACACAGGGGGGATCTGATAGTAGGCTACCACTCGGGTTCTCAAACAATTTCAACCAAAATCAAGGGAACTCCAGGAACAACTTCCCCTAGGAATCAATCAGCCTACTACCAGTACACTCATCCCCCGCTTCATCCGTAGCTGCACACTCAACAACCTCAACAAATCCAGCAACCAATCCCTCTAGCAAACACTCTCACCCAACCGTAAAATGAAATATCCTTGCTAAGGCAGATGTTACAATCGCAAAAAACTATGCTTGCTAACCAACAGGCTCAGCAGAAAGCAGTTGAAGCTCAACTCGCTCAGATCGCTACACAATTAAAACCCCCAGCAGGTGTGCTTGCTGGGCAGCCTGAACCAAACCCTAAGCATGAGCAGAACAGACATGAACAGTTGAATGTCGTCACCACAAGGTCGGGACACATTCTTCCGGAACCTCCTAAGATCACCCTGGATGATGATGACACACCCGCTTTTATGATAAAAGAAAGCTCGCAACAAGGAATTGAGAAATCCTCCGAGAGCACAAAGGACAAAAATAAAGAACAAGTATCCACAGAATCCGATGTTTCGCAACTCAAACCAAGGATTCCATATCCGAGAAGACTGTGAGAAACAAAAATGGACACTAGGTTTCAAAAGTTCAAGGAGGCAATGAAGAAACTGTACATTGACATCCCGCTCCTCAACGCTCTGTTCGAAGTACCAGCATGGGCAAAGTATCTCAAAACCTTGCTATCAAGAAAGTATATCACAAAGGAGCAGGAAACTGTCAAGCTTGCTCAGACCACTTCTGACATCATCCTCAACAAATTGCCCAAAAAGAAGAAGGACCCAGGTTCCTTCAGAATCCAATGTTGCATTGGGAACGCATCTACAAAGAAAGGACTAGCTGACCTTGGGGCCAACATATCCATTATGCCTTACTCAATGTGCCAACGTCTGGGTTTCACCGACTTGCTACCTATAGCAATGACTATTCAACTGGCAGATTCCACAATAACCGCACCATTGGGAATCATCAAAGACATCCCAGTAAGGATAGGTAAAGATGCCTACGTTCCGTGCGACTTTGTTATCATGGATATTAAAGAGGACTTGAGGTATCCGATCATCTTTGGCAGACCTTTCCTAGCTACTGCCAGCGCGCTGATTGACGTCGAAGCTGGAACCATCATTCTTAGGCTCGGGAAAGAAGTAATTCAATTCCGAGTCCTTGATAGTGTGAAAGGTCCCAACATCCAAGAAGAAGTCTTTCTTTTGGACACAATCCAAAAAATTTCGCAATTAGAAATCTCTGAGCCAATTGACGAACTTGAGAATGCTCTTATCAATCCGGAGGTTGAATTTTCTGCAAATGAACTAGTCCAGTGATGCCTCCAATATCTAGAAGAGATCGAAGAAGCACCAAAGGCTACTTTTGAAGAGCTTAAGGTCGTTACTTTTATAGAAGCAACCGAACCACCAAAAGCCCCCGAATTGAAGACTTTACCTACAGGGCTTAAATATGTTTTCCTAGATAAGGAAGATCTATGCTCGGTCATCATCAGCTCCACCCTTACCGAAGATCAAGAAGTAAGCCTTCTAGAAAAGCTGAGGAAGCACAGAAAGGTCATCGGATATAAAATAACTGACCTTACAGGCATAAACCTGGCTCTGTGTATGCACATGCTTCCTATGGTTGAAGAATTTAAACCCTCTCGTGAACATCAAAGGAAACTGAACCCAAATCTGAAAGAGGTAGTTCGTCTAGAAGTACTTAAACTACTCAAAGCTGGCATGATCTATCCTATCTCTGACTCTCAGTAGGTAAGCCCAGTTCAGGTTGTTCCAAAGAAAGGAGGCACTACTGTAGTGATCAACGATAAAAATGAGCTAGTGCCTACCAGGACTGTAACAGGATGGCGAATGTGCATTGACTACAGAAAATTGAACAAAGCCACAAGCAAAGACCACTACCCCCTGCCTTTCCTTGATGAAGTCCTGGAACGCCTGGCTCACCAAAAGTATTTCTGTTATCTCGATGGTTACTCCAGGTTCTACCAAATACCCATACACCCAGAGGACCAGGAAAAAACCACCTTCACCTGTCCCTTTGGGACATATGCATTCAGAAGAATGTCGTTCGGGCTATGTAACGCGCCTGCCACTTTCCAACGTTGTATGTCTGCTATATTTGTCAGGTTAACTGAATCCGTTATGGAAGTTTTTATGGATGATTTCTCAATTTACAGAGACTCCTTCGACAACTGTTTAACCAATCTTGAATGAGTCCTGCAACGCTGCGAGGAAACTGACCTTATCTTGAACTGGGAAAAATGCCACTTCATGGTAACAGAAGGTGTCGTCCTCGGACATAGGGTAAGTGATAGAGGAATCGAGGTTGACAAAGCAAAGATCGATGTTATCTCAAAGCTGTCACCCCCAAAGGACATAAGAGGAGTTCGAGCTTTCATGGGTCATGCAGGATTCTATAGAAGATTCATCAAAGATTTCTCAAAAATAACTAAACCCATGACCCAACTCCTGACCAAAGATGACGAGTTCATATTCGACCAGGAATGTATGTGAAGCTTCTCCACCCTTAAAGATGCGTTAATCTCCGCACCTATTCTAAGAGCCCCAGACTAGTCGCAACCCTTCGAAATCATGTGCGACGCAAGTGATTATGCCATAGGGGCTGTTTTAGGACAACAGATCGATAAGAAACCCTATGTCATCTACTACGCATCCAAAATGCTAGACAAAGCACAGAAAAACTACACCACCACAGAAAAAGAGTTTCTGGCTATCATCTACGCGTTCGAAAAATTCCGCTCCTATCTAATTGGCTCTAAAGTCATCATTTACACTGACCATTCTGCTATCTGATACCTGATTCAGAAATAAGATGCCAAACCCAGGCTTATCCACTGGGTACTAATGCTTCAAGAATTCGACTTGGAAATCAAAGATAAAAGTGGGGTGGAGAATGTTGTGGTCGATCACCTCAGCAGAATCGAGGTTGAAGAAAAAGATAAAATCCCTATCAGGGATTCTCTTCCTGATGATCAGCTTATGAAGGTCACTCATGGTTTCCCTTGGTATGATGATATCGTCAATTATCTAGCCACAGGGATCATCCACCCATCTGCTTCATATCAGGATAAAAGGAAGTTCCTTCACAACATAAAATGTTATCACTGGGACGAACCCTACTTGTTCCACCTTTGCGCCGACGGACTTTTCCGTCGCTGCCTGCCCGAAGAAGAAATAACCCCGCTTTTAGAACATTGCCACTCCGGACCCACGGGGGGCATATGAGTGCCAAGAAAACTGCCATAAAAGTTTTACAATCTAGATTTTTCTGGCCCACCATATCAAAAGACTCTTATGATTTCGTGAAAGCCTGCGACAAATGCCAATTTTCAGGCAACATATCAAAAAGGCATGAAATGCCCCTCACTATGTGGCAGGAAATTGAACTTTTTGACGTATGGGGGGTAGACTACATGGGCCCTTTCCCTTCATCATATGGCTTCTCTTACATTTTGGTCGCAGTGGATTACGTCTCAAAGTGGGTCGAAGCTGTACCCACTGTGTCCAGTGATTCCAAACATGTTATCAAATTGTTCAAAGACATTATTTTCCCAAGATTTGGAGTTCCGAGAACGGTCATATCAGATGGCGGAACCCATTTCCTGGAATGAAGTTTTGAAGTGTTACTGAGAAAATACGGAGTCCATCACAAAGTCGTCACGCCTTACCACCCACAAACTAGTGGCCAGGTAGAGGTATCCAATAGACAATTATAGGCAATTCTTGAAAAAACGGTGAACAAAAACCGCACCGATTGGTCCACCAAACTTCCCAACGCCCTCTGGGCATCCGAACTTCTTACAAAACACCAATCGGAACAACCCCGTTCCGTCTGGTGTACGGGAAGTCATGTCATCTTCCAGTCGAACTGGAACATAAAGCCTGGTGGGCCATCAAGCAATTAAACTTCGACCTTAAAAGTGCAGGGGAGAATAGACAACTCCAGTTACAGGAGTTAGATGAGCTCCGAATGATAGCCTATCACAGTGCTAGAATCTATAAAGAGCACACAAAAATGTGGCACGATGGACATCTTAAGAGAAAAGATATCGCCGTTGGCGACAAGGTGCTCCTATTCAACTCCAAGCTCAAATTATTTCCCAGACTACTTAGAACAAAATGGTCCGGACCCTTCACTATAAAACATATCTACCCAACTGGAGCCGCCATTATTATCGACAACAACAGAGGAGAAAGGACGGTCAACGGTCACCGTCTAAAAAGATATTACACTCCGGAAGACAAAATGCCTCGACATACCATCGACATCAGAGATGCTACGACAACAGCATAACAACTCTACATCTTCGTCGAGCCAGCGACGTAAAACCAAGGCGCTACTTGGGAGGCAACCCAAGATTTCTCGAGTTAGTCTAGCCGCAGCCCTTGTCCTAATTACTTCTCACCCTATCACTTTGACACTCTGAGGACAGAGTGAGTGATAAGTTAGGGGGGGATACATTAGACAAGGGCAAGGTATATTTCTTCTTCTAAAATCCCTCTTTCTCCTTTTTTTCTCCTTTCTTTAACCCTTTTTAAGTAGAATCACCCTCAATTAACTCTAGAATCATGTTAGTCCCTAAAAGTAAATAGCTCTTAGACATTTAATGGCGATTTAAAAAAAATTTACTCCACTGCTGATTTTCATGCTCTTGCTTTAAATCTTTATCTGACTCTCCACAGGTCAAAATCAAGGCAGAAATAAGCCAAGCTCTTAAGGATGAGAGGGGAATCAGGAAACTTCCAAATCAAGAAGTTCTACAAGTGGACCACAAACCAAATAAGTGCATGTTGAAAAACTCTAAGAATAGCTTTCCTCTCTTCAAAAATAAAAGAGGCTTGGCCGCCCAAAATAAATTCCTCAAATCACAAACCCAAGCCTGTGAGTTATCAAATAAAAGCCAGAAAGTCGAATAAAATCATGAGAGTTGTGTCATGAATAAGGACTTATATAAAGAACCGATGAAGGTTTCACCCGGCCGGTACATTCCGCTGCCCTCACAAAGGCAGATGTGTCGTGCCCAGTAGTGAAACCCTAAGGTCTCTAAATATATGAAAGGCTCATAAAGGACTCACTCGGCCGGTACATTCAGCTACCCTCATAAAGGCAGATGTGTCGTGCCCGGTAATGAGATCCTAAAAAGCATAAACAACCCCTCCCCCACTTGAAGGGGGAGCTACACTTCAAGCCTTTGGCCAACCCTCATACCCTCTCTAGCTTCCAGTAGGACTTTTAGAGAGGTATAAAGATGATTAGAGTCAACAACATGCACAAAATAAAGGTGGTCCCAATGCGAACTATGAGATACGGAAAGAACCTGAGACCCAAGCAACTCTCGAAATCTGGAAGAGTAATAAGACTTGATATGACCCCAGGGGAACTCAGGATAAGAACTGAAGCAAGAGTATGGAAATCCTAATTAATAAGATTGCCTCGCCATTACATGTCTCAGCTCTATCTAACTTGAGGACAAGCTAGACTCTAAGTTAGGGGGGGTGATAACCTCCAATTTTAGTCGATTATCTTAGTCTTTTTCTTTAGTTTTCCATAATCTTTTCTAGTTAAAGTTATACAGAATCATAAAATTTCCCTTTTTTTGTAAATATACCATCAGACTAACTTTCCTTTCTATATATGCAGAAAAAGCACAAAAAATCATAAAAGAATAACTCAACCTCAAGACTGCATGGATTCAAACGGTCCCAAGACCGCATGAAGCCAATCGATCTCGAGACCGCATGGAGTCAAATGGTCCCAAGACCGCATGAAGCCAACCGGTCCCGAGACCGCATGGAGTCACACAATCCCAGGACCGCATGAAGACAACCGATCTCGAGACCGCGTGGAGTCAAACGGTCCCAAGACCGCATGAAGCCAAACGGTCCCCAGACCGCATGGAGTTCAAACGGTCCCAAGACCTCATGAAGCCAAACGGTCCCGAGACCGCATGGAGTTCAAATGGTCTCAAGACCGCATGAAGCCAAACGGTCCCGAGACCGCATGGAGTTTAAACGGTCTCAAGACCGCATGAAGCCAAACGGTCCTGAGACCGCATGGAGTTCAAATGGTCTCAAGACCGCATGAAGCCAAATGGTCCTGAGACCACATGGAGTTCAAACGATCTCAAGACCGCATGAAGCCAAACGGTCCCGAGACCGCATGGAGTTCAAACGGTCTCAAGACTGCGTGAAGCTAAACGGTCTCAAGGTCCAAACGGTCTTGAGGTCCCAAACGGTCTTGAGGTCCAAACGGTCTCCAAACTGTTTGGACTTCAATCAAGGCCTATAAATAAGACCCCAAGGGTCCTCCAAAAAAGAGGAAGTCTCAGACATCCAAAGGCTGCCCCAATCGTTCCAGAGCTCCTGCCACTTCCATCCTCTGCCCTGGGGTTGTCGGTCTAAGATCCATACTCCATCCTGAAGTTGCTTTCTCCTTCTTCGCCAAGAAGGTGGGAAGGGGAGACCTCCTCATCGTGCAACCTATGAAGACTGGTGGATCATTGCTCTCTCTCTCCAAGGGGTTGACTTTCCTCCCTCCTTTGTGGGGATGATGCTCTCTCTCTCTTCTCGCCTCCTTCTTGGTCTTAGTCATGAGGGAGTAGTCTTCTTCACTAGGGTGCGGGGAGTAGCCCCGCTACCCATACTTTCATATCATGTAAAATGTAATCCTTAGGTTGTAATATAGAGTTCTTATCTTTGTTAGTTCGACATCAAACGATTAATGAATACATGTTGCTTGATCTCCAACTTGTGTTATCTTTTATCTTTTAGTATGAATTGTCTACGTTTGTACTATTAGATTCGAAACTCGTTTGTATGTTGGTTCTTGGTGCATGTATCCACCATGCATATGTTTCGGTATCCAGAAGTGTATCTCAAGAAGTGGAGTAAACTCACTATCATCCGTTGCACTTTCATACTATGAAATGGAATCAGTTGACGTATGGAAGTGCAACCTTGGTAAGTCGAGGAACACACTTTGCGAGGGGAATGATGTAAAGCAATGTGACCATTTGATCGGGAATGGCTGGCGTTTCAACATTCCCGCACTTCTCATAGCTAGATTATCCGAAAGGAGGCTAGGTCTACAAGGATACTAACTAACCGAACTCTTTTTGTAGGTGAATTTTTGCTTTGCAGGTGAATTAAATCTATTAATTGATATCTTGTTGATTTTCCAAAATCTTTTGACCACTTTTTTTTAACTTGACTTCTAATTTTGAGTGATTGAAATGAATTTTTACCTAGTTTCTATATCTTGACAATGACTAGCATGTTATAATTAAATTCTTCCATCTCATTGAATTGATGTATGTGTCATGATAGTTCTTCTGCTACATATTCATGTTTTTTTGCTTGATGACAAGAAATGTTTTAAGCTCAGGAGGATTTGATACGCACATTTAAATCATCATTTGGACCACTTTTGTTTGTATTTTCAAATCATTTTCACCCAAATATCACCCTTAATCATGCTAGATTCTTCATATTTTTAGTTATCTACTTATTCCATGGTTTGAACTGTGGAACATTATTTGACACCAAAATGGTGATGAATCAATCATAATATGACTTCCATAACATTTCCCAAGTGATTATGCAAAGTTGGAGGAAATTCTTTAAATATCTAATAGAAACACATTGTGTTGATCTTTAAATATGGAATGTCCATAGTAGGAAAAGTTCATTTTACAAGAGAGTAAATAACATGGCGTGTTGGCCAACCAACGTGGTATATCACCTTAGATATGGAGAACTGATAACCTCCTCTTTTGGACAGTTATCTTAGTCTTTTTCTTTAGTTTTCCGTACTCTTTCTAAGTTTAAACTATACATAATCCTAATTTTACCCTTTTTTGTAAATATACCATCAGACTAACTTTCCTTTCTATATATGGAGAAAAAAGCACAAAAAAATCATAAAAGAATAACTCAACCTCAAGACCGCATGGATTCAAACGGTCCCAAGACCGCATGAAGCCAATCGGTCTCGAGACCACATGGAGTCAAACGGTCCCAAGACCGCATGAAGCCAACCGGTCCCGAGACCGCATGGAGTCAAATGGTCCCAAGACCGCATGAAGCCAATCGGTCTCGAGACCACATGGAGTCAAATGGTCCCAAGACCGCATGAAGCCAACCGGTCCCGAGACCGCATGGAGTCACACGGTCCCAAGACCGCATGAAGCCGACCGGTCCCGAGACCGCATGGAGTCAAACGGTCCCAACACCGCATGAAGCCAACCGGTCCCGAGACCGCATGGAGTCACGCGGCCTCAAGACCGCATGAAGCCAAACGGTCCCGAGACCGCATGGAGTTCAAACGGTCTCAAGACCGCATGAAGCCAAACGGTCCCGAGACCGCATGGAGTTCAAATGGTCTCAAGACTGCATGAAGCCAACCAGTCCCGAGACCGCATGGAGTTTAAACGGTCTCAAGACCGCATGATGCCAAACGGTCTCAAGGTCCAAACGGTCTTGAGGCCCCAAACGGTCTTGAGGTCCGAACGGTCTCCAAACCATTTGGACTTCACTCAAGGCCTATAAATAAGACTCCAAGGGTCCTCCATCAGATATCAAGTTTCAGACGTCCAAAGGCTGCCTCAATCGTTCCAGAGCTCTTGCTACTTCCATCCTCCACCCTGGGGCTGCCGGTCTGAGACCCATACTCCATCCTGAAGCTGCTTTCTCCTTCTTTGTCAAAGAAGGTGGGAAGGGGAGATCTCATCGTCGTGCAACCTGCGAAGACTGGTGGATCGTTGCTCTCTCTCCAAGGGGTTGACCTTCCTCCATCCTTTATGGGGATGATGCTCTCTCTCTCTTCTTGCCTCCTTCTTTGTCCTAGTCATGAGCGAGTAGTCTCCTTCACTAGGGTGCCGGGAGTAGCCCCGCTACCCATGCTTTCATATCATGTAAATGTAATCCTTAGGTTTTAATATAGAGTTCTTACCTTTATCAGTTCGACATCAAACAATTAATGAATGCATGTTGCTTGATCTCCAACTTGTGTTATCTTTTATCTTTTAGTATGAATTGTCTACGTTTATACTATTAGATTCGAAACTCATTTGTATGTTGGTTCTTGGTGCATGTATCCACCATGCATCTATTTCGGTATCTAGAAGTGTATCTCAAGAAGTGGAGTAAACTCACTGTCATCCGTTGCACTTTCATACTATGAAATGGAATCAGTTGACGTATGGAAGTGCAACCTTGGTAAGTCGAGGAACACACTTTGCGAGGGGAATGATGTAAAGTAATGTGACCATTTGATCGGGAATGGCTGGCGTTGCAACATTCCCGCACTTCTCATAGTTAGATTCTCTGAAAGGAGGCTAAGTCTACAAGGATACTAACTAACTGGACTCTTTTTGCAGGTTAAGTTTTGCTTTGCACGTGTTGATCGATGTGTAGTGGCGGTGAAAAACCGATCACACCCTAGTGATCTTTTATCATAGTTTAACTCATTAGATTTACTTGCTTTCTTTACTTTTTATGTTCTTAGTTTAAAAACATCAAAATCCAAATTTCGATATAAGTGCCTGCTAGTAAGTAACTAAGTGAAATTCCATATGTTTTCTATCTTGTTGCTTGCAACAAGACCGTTGTCTTTTAGGTTCGATCCTAAATCTATACTACGATAAGGCTTCCATACTCTTAAGGGGTTGGAGCATTTATCTAAGCACCAGTTCTAGGTAAACCTAGGGAAGACATAAACTCTCTAGGGTTTTTGGTGCATATTTGGGACTCCCATCGGAAGAGTAATCTTTTGGTGTAAGTCCCAACTCCATCAAAAAATGGTGCCGTTGCCAGGGACAACGGAACGTTGAAATTTCACTTAGTACTTTTCTAGTTGGTTAGGATTTTACACTTTCTTTTTAATCATAACTCTAAATCTTCTTGAAACTTCCATATTTTTGCTATTATCTAAAGGTGTTCTCTTTTCTCTACTCAGGTAGAACACATGCATGCAATCATCGCATAATCACGAATTCTCCCCTGATCCGGAGTTCGACTCCGAGGTTGAGAGAAGTTTCCACCTCCGAATCCGTCTCAATCGCCAACGAGCCAGACAAATGGCTGACGAACAACACCAGGATGCGTTGGTGATGGAGAGGGTAAATGCTGCCATCGCCGCACAACGGGCACAACTTATCGCAGACACCCGTGCCCAAATCCAAGCGGAGATACGTGCAGAAGAGAAAGCCCGCATAAGAGCTGAGGCAGAGGAAGCAACCCAAGCTACTCAGTTGGAGTTAAGAAACAAACAACTGAGGGACTACGCTGTCCCGAAGAACTATGTGGATAACCACCTGGTCCGACCTCCGATTATCAATATCCCAAACTTCAAGATTCAGACCCAGTGGATCCAGATTATGCAAGGCATCTCCTTCTCCGGTGGTTCAGGAGATGATTGCATGGGCCATTTGAAAAGGTTTAAGGCATTATGCCGCCTAGTCCGGCAAGATGGTGTCGCTTTTGATGCGATAATGCTCCATCTGTTCCATTTCCGCTCCTTGACGCTCTGTCCGAAGTGCCAGCATGGGCAAAGTATCTCAAAACCTTACTATCAAGAAAGTATATCACCAAGGAGCAGGAAACTGTCAAGCTTGCTCAGACCACTTCTGACATTATCCTAAACAAATTGCCCAAAAAGAAGAAGGACCCCGGTTCCTTCAGAATCCAATGCTGCATTGGAAATGCATCCACGAAGAAAGGATTAGATGACCTTGGGGCCATCATATCCATTATGCCTTACTCAATGTGCAAACGTATGGGTTTCACCAAATTGTTACCTACACCAATGACTATTCAACTTGCTGATTCCACCATAACCACACCCACGGGGATCATTGAAGATATTCCAGTGAGAATAGGCAAAGATGCTTACGTACCATGCAATTTCGTTGTCATGGATATTAAAGAAGACCTAAGGTACCCAATCATTTTTGGCAGACCGTTCCTCGCTACCGCCAGAGCGCTTATTGACGTCGAAGCTGGGACCATCATTCTTAGGCTCGGAAAAGAAGCAATCCAATTCTGAGTCCTTGATAGCATGAAAGGTCCCAGCATCCAAGAAGAAGTCTTTCTTTTGGACGCAATTCAACAAATTTCGCAATTAGAAATCTCCGAGCCAATTGACGAACTTGAGAATGCTCTTATCAATCCGGAGGTTGAATTTTCTACAAACGAACTAGTTCAGCAATGTCTCCAATATCTAGAAAAGATCGAAGAAGCGCCAAAGGCCACTTTTGAAGAGCTTAAAGTCGTTACTATTATAGAAGCAGCCGAGCAACCAAAAGCCCCCGAATTGAAGACTTTACCTACAGGGCTTAAATACGTTTTCCTAGACGAGGAAGAGCTATGCCCGGTCATCAGCAGCTCCACCCTTACCGAAGATCAAGAAGTAAGCCTTCTAGATGAGCTAAGGAAGCATAGAAAGGTCATTGGATATAAAATAACTGAACTTACAGGCATAAACCTGGCTCTGTGTATGCATAGGCTTCCTATGGTTGAAGAATTCAAACCCTCTCGCGAACATCAAAGAAAACTGAACCCAAATCTGAAGGAGGTAATTCATCTGGAAGTCCTTAAACTACTCAAAGCTGGCATGATCTATCCTATCTCTGACTCTCAGTGGGTCAGCCCGGTTCAGGTTGTTCCAAAGAAAGGGGGCACTACTTTAGTGATCAACGATAAAAATGAGTTAGTGCCTACCAGGACTGTAACAGGATGGCGGATGTGCATTGATTATAGGAAGTTGAACAAAGCCACAAGGAAAGACCACTACCCTCTGCCTTTCCTTGATGAAGTCCTGGAACGCCTGGCTCACCAAAAATATTTTTGTTATCTCGATGGTTACTCCGGGTTCTACCAAATACCCGTACATCCGGAGGACCAGGAAAAAACCACCTTCACCTGTCCCTTTGGGACATATGCATTCAGAAGAATACCGTTCGGGTTATGTAACGCGCCCGCCACTTTCCAACGTTGTATGTCTGCTATCTTCGCCGGTTTAACTGAATCCGTTATGGAAGTGTTTATGGACGATTTCTCAGTTTACGGAGATTCCTTTGACAACTGTTTAATCAATCTTGGACGAGTTCTGCAACGCTGCGAGGTAACGAACCTTATCTGAAACTGGGAGAAATTCCATTTCATGGTAACAGAAGGTGTCGTCCTCGGACATAGGGTAAGTGATAGGGCAATCGAGGTTGATAAAGAAAATATCGATGTTATCTCAAAGCTGTCACCCCCAAAGGACATATGAGGAGTTCGAGCTTTCCTGGGTCATGCAGGATTCTATAGAAGATTCATCAAAGATTTCTCAAAGATAGCTAAACCCATGACCCAACTCCTGACCAAAGATGCTGAGTTCATATTCAATCAGGAGTGTATGCAAAGATTCTCCACCCTTAAAGATGTGTTAATCTCCGCACCTATTCTAAGGGTTCCAGACTGGTCGCAGCCCTTCGAAATCATGTGCGACGCAAGTGATTATGCCATAGGGGCTGTTTTAGGACAGCGGATTGATAAGAAACCCTATGTCATCTATTACGCATCCAAAACGCTAGACGAAGCACAGAAAAACTACACCACCACGGAGAAAGAGTTTCTGGCTATCATCTACGCATTTGAAAAATTCCGCTCCTATCTGATTGGCTCTAAAGTCATCGTTTACACCGACCATTCTGCTATCCGATACCTAATTTAGAAATAGGATGCCAAACCTAGGCTTATTCGCTGGGTGCTAATGCTTCAAGAATTCGACTTGGAGATCAAAGATAAAAGTGGCGTGGAGAATGTTGTGGCCGATCACCTCAGCCGGATCGAGGTTGAATAAAAAGATAAAATCCCTATCAGGGATTCTCTTCCTGATGATCAGCTTATGAAGGCCACTCATGGTTTCCCTTGGTATGCTGATATCGTTAATTATCTGGCCATAGGGATTATCCACCCATCTGCTTCCTACCAGGATATTAGGAAGTTCCTTCACGACATAAAATGCTATCACTGGGACGAACCCTACTTGTTCCACCTTTGTGCCGATGGACTTTTCCGTCGCTGCCTGCCAGAAGAAGAAATAACCTCGGTCCTAGAACATTGCCATTCCGGACCCACGGGGGGCATATGAGTGCCAAGAAAACTGCCATAAAAGTTTTACAATCCGGTTTCTTCTGGCCCACCATATCAAAAGATTCTTATGATTTTGTGAAAGCCTGCAACAAATGCCAATTTTCGGGCAACATATCAAAAAGGGACGAAATGCCCCTCGCTATGTGGCATGAAATTGAACTCTTTGATGTATGGGGGGTAGACTACATGGGCCCTTTCCCCTCATCTTATGGCTTCTCTTATATTTTGGTCGCAGTGGACTACGTCTCAAAGTGGGTCAAAGCTGTACCCACTGTGTCTAGCGATTCCAAGCCTGTTATCAAATTATTCAAAGATATTATTTTCCCAAGATTTGGAGTTACGAGAACTGTCATATCAGATGGTGGGACCCATTTCTTGGAGTGAAGTTTTGAAGCCTTACTGAGAAAATACAGAGTCCATCACAAAGTCGCCAAGCCTTACCATCCACAAACTAGTGGCCAGGTAGAGGTATCCAATAGACAATTAAAGGCGATTCTTGAAAATACGGTGAACAAAAACCGCACAGATTGGTCTACCAAACTTCCTAATGCCCTTTGGGCATACCGAACTGCTTATAAAACACCAATAGGAACAACCCCATTCCGTTTGGTGTACGGGAGGTCTTGTCATCTTCCAGTCGAGCTGGAACATAAAGCCTGGTGGGCCATCAAGCAATTAAACTTCGATCTTAAAAGTGCGGGAGAGAATAGACAACTCCAGTTATAGGAGTTAGAAGAACTCCGAATGACAGCCTATCACAGTGCTAGGATCTATAAGGAGCAAACAAAAATGTGGCACGATGGTCATCTTAAGAGAAAAGATATCGCCGTTGGTGACAAAGTGCTCCTTTTCAACTCCAAACTCAAATTATTTCCCGGAAAACTTAGAACAAAACGGTATGGGCCCTTCACTTTAAAACATATCTACCCAACTAGAGTTGCCATTATTATCGACAACAACGGCGGAGAAAGGACGGTCAACGGTCACCGTTTAAAATGATATTACACTCCGGAAGACAAAATGCCTCGACAAACCATCGATATCAGAGATGCTACGCCAACAGTATAACATCTCTACAGCTTTGTCGAGCCAGCGACGTAAAACCAAGGCGCTACTTGGGAGGCAACCCAAGATTTCACAAATTAGTTTAGCCGCAGCCCTTGTCCTAATTACTTCTCACCCTATCATTTTGACACTCTGAGGACAGAGTGAGTGATAAGTTGGGGGGTACATTAGACAAGGGCAAGGTATCTTTTTTTTTCTTTCTAAAACCCCTCTTTCTCATTTAACTCTAGAATCATGATTAGTCCCCAAAAGTAAATAGCAATTAGACATTTAATGGCGATTTAATAAATATCATTCTACTATTGATTTTCATGCTTTTGCTTCAATTCTTTATCTGACTCTCCATAGGTCAAAATCAAGGCAGAAATAAGCCAAGCTCTCAAGGATGAGAGGGGAATCAGGCAGCTTCCAAACCAAGAAGTTCTGCAAGTGGACCACAAACCAAATAAGTGCATGTTGAAAAACTCTAAGAACAGCTTTCCTCTCTTCAAAATAAAAGAGGCTTGGCCGCCCAAAATAAATTCCCAAACAAAAATCCCAAAACCCAAGCCTGCAAGTTATCGAATAAAAGCCAGAGAGACGAATAAAATTATGAGAGTTGTGCCATGAATAAGGATCTATATAAAGAACCAATGAAGGTTTCACCCAGCCAACACATTCCGCTGCCATCACAAAGGCAGATGTGTCGTGCCTGGTAATGAAACCTAAGGTATCTAAATATATGAAAGGCTCATAAAGGACTCACCCGACCGGTACATTCAGCTGCCCTCACAAAGGCAGATGTGTCGTGCCTGGTAGTGAGATCCTAAAAGCATAGACAACCCCTCCCCCACTTGAAGGGGGAGCTACACCTCAAGCCTTTAGCCAACCCTCATATCCTCTCTAGCTTCCAGTAGGACTTTTAGAGAGGTATAAAGTTGATTAGAGTCAACAACATGCACAAAATAAAGGTGGTCCCAATGCAAACTACGAGATACGAAAAGAACCTGAGACCCAAGCAACTCTCGAAATCTGAAAGAGTCAAGGCAAGCAATAAGACTTGATATGACCTTAGGGGAACTTAGGTTAAGAATTGAAGCAAGAGTATGGAAATCCCAAATAAGATCGCCTCGCCATTACATGCCTCAGCTCTATCTAACTTGAGGACAAGCTAAACTCTAAGTTAGGGGGGGTGATAACCTCCTATTTTGGACGGTTATCTTAGTCTTTTTCTTTAGTTTTCCATACTCTTTCTAGGTTTAAACTATACATAATCCTAATTTTACCCTTTTTGTAAATATACCATCAGACTAACTTTCCTTTCTATATATGCAGAAAAAAGCACAAAAAATCATAAAAGAATAACTCAACCTCAAGACCGCATGGATTCAAACGGTCCCAAGACCGCATGAAGCCAATCGGTCTCAAGACCACATGGAGTCAAACGGTCCCAAGACCGCATGAAGCCAACCGGTCCCGAGACCGCATGGAGTCAAATGGTCCCAAGACCGCATGAAGCCAATCAATCTCGAGACCGCATGGAGTCAAACGGTCCCAAGACTGCATGAAGCCAACCGGTCCTGAGACCGCATGGAGTACACGGTCCCAAGACCGCATGAAGTCGGCCGGTCCCGAGACCGCATGGAGTCAAATGGTCCCAAGACCGCATGAAGCCAACCGGTACCGAGACCGCATGGAGTCACGCGGCCTCAAGACCGCATGAAGCCAAACGGTCCTGAGACCGCATTGAGTTCAAACGGTCCCAAGACCGCATGAAGCCAAACGGTCCCAAGACCGCATGGAGTTCAAATGGTCTCAAGACCGCATGAAGCCAACCGGTCCCGAGACTGCATGGAGTTCAAACGGTCTCAAGACCGCATGATGCCAAACGGTCTCAAGGTCCAAACGGTCCTGAGGCCCCAAACGGTCTTGAGGTCCGAACGGTCTCCAAACCGTTTGGACTTCACTCAAGGCCTATAAATAAGACCCCAAGGGTCCTCCATCAGATATCAAGTTTCAGACGTCCAAAGGCTGCCTCAATCATTCCAGAGCTCTTGCTACTTCCATCCTCCGCCCTGGGGCTGCCGGTCTGAGACCCATACTCCATCCTAAAGCTGCTTTCTCCTTCTTCATCAAAGAAGGTGGGAAGGGGAGATCTCATCGTCATGCAACCTGTGAAGACTGGTGGATCGTTGCTCTCTCTCCAAGGGGTTGACCTTCCTCCATCCTTTTTGGGATGATGCTCTCTCTCTCTTCTTGCCTCCTTCTTTGTCCTAGTCATGAGAGAGTAGTCTCCTTCACTAGGGTGCGGGGAGTAGCCCCGCTACCCATGCTTTCATATCATGTAAATGTAATCCTTAGGTTGTAATATATAGTTCTTACCTTTATCAGTTCGACATCATACGATTAATGAATGCATGTTGCTTGATCTCCAACTTGTGTTATCTTTTATCTTTTAGTATGAATTGTCTACGTTTGTACTATTAGATTCAAAACTTGTTTGTATGTTGGTTCTTGGTGCATGTATCCACCATGCATCTATTTTGGTATCTAGAAGTGTATCTCAAGAAGTGGAGTAAACTCACTGTCATCCGTTGCACTTTCATACTATGAAATGGAATCAGTTGACGTATGGAAGTGCAACCTTGGTAAGTCGAGGAACACACTTTGCGAGGGGAATGATGTAAAGTAATGTGACCATTTGATCGGGAATGGATGGCGTTGCAACATTCCCGCACTTCTCGTAGTTAGATTCTCCGAAAGGAGGCTAAGTCTACAAGGATACTAACTGACTGGACTCTTTTTGCAGGTTAAGTTTTGCTTTGCACGTGTTGATCGATGTATAGTGGCGGTGAAAAACCGATCACACCCTAGTGATCTTTTATCATAGTTTAACTCATTAGATTTACTTGCTTTCTTTACTTTTTATGTTCTTAGTTTAAAAACATCAAAATCCAAATTTCGATATAAGTGCCTGCTAGTAAGTAACTAAGTGAAATTCCATACATTTTCTATCTTGTTGCTTGCAACAAGACCGTTGTCTTTTGGGTTTGATCCTAAATCTGTACTACGATAAGGCTTCCATACTCTTATGGGGTTGGAGCATTTATCTAAGCACCGGTTCTAGGTAAACCTAGGGAAGACATAAACTCTCTAGGGCTTTTGGTGCATATTTGGGACTCCCATTGGAAGAGTAATCTTTTGGTGTAAGTCCCAGCTCCATCAAGAACTCAGAAGTCATTAGATTCTAGAAACACCTTATTGGACAACCAACACGTCGTGTCCTCACATTCCAGAAAATTAAATAGTCTCTTGGCTTGCAAAAACATGTCATGTTGGCCAACCAACACATCATGTTCCCTCACTCTAAAAGTTTGTAGAGTTCTCTACTTTTCAGCAACAAGACGTGTTGGCCAACTGACAAGATGTGTCACCTATGATTCAATCCGCATCACTACAGACCCCACAACCAACACATTTTGTTGACTTACAAACATGTCATGTTTTATGTAGTTTCAGCTTAAGTTAGAGTAAAACCGTCATATTCTTTTTAAATACGAATGGGACTTACTTGGGATGGTTATCATAGGTCATTTGAATCCAAATATTCCTAGAGCATAGCCAAGAAGAGGAGAAGGAAATTTTTTACGAGAGGGAGAGGTTATTCGAGAGAGAACCATCTTCTTCCCCAATCATTCTTTAGTTATTATAGAAGAAATATCCATTTTCTATTCCCGCAACTCAAGAGAGAATGTTGTTGTATAAAGAGTTTTATAAAAGATGAAACTTTGACTCCTAGTCATCGTTCAACTTTGTTATACTTTTTTTTGGAGATTTTTGTTCTTTCCTCCATCTTATCATGTTTTTTTCCAATTTATACTACTTGTATCTACATTCCTTAGCCATGGATGAGTAGAACCTTTTTTCATGGGCATGGGGGAGTAACTCGCGTGTCATAACTTGTTTAAAAATGAATTTTGTACATAATCCTAGTTATTTCCATTGTTATAAGGTTCATTATATTGATGTCTTCTTGCATGATTGGTTGGCCATTTGGTGTGTATGTTATTGTAATGCACCGACGCGCCACAAGCGAGATTACTCAAAACAAAATGTGAAATTATTACTACCAACCAGATTACCATAAAACAAGGTAGATCAAAACTAATATCACATATCCACCTCAAGTGGAAATATTTATATCTGATTCCACAAAAGCCACATGTATTTCATATTTCATGCCAAAAGATTATTACATAATATTGTTCACTTGATCACCAGCAACAACATCATACATATGGTAACCTGTTCACATGCATTCATGCCATATCTTTACAAAAAAGGCATATAGCCAAAAATCCCTTATCAATGTACAACCCAAAAAACCTCCCCAAGGACATGTGAGTACTGAGATGACACATAGGACTCTACTACAAAACACTAGCAGCATGTCCAACCTTTCAACAGCTACTTCTCCTCTTGCTGTTCAACGCCAATCGCACGATCTCTACCTCTTCGTGCATGAACACCTAAGAGATGTGAAAACCCATAGGTGAGACCAAATGTCCTAGCGAGACATATAACTCTCCACCAACGTCTATTGTAAGCACAAACGATTAAAGCAAATAAATAATATTATTATCAAGTTGAACAAATTCAACAAAATGATATGTATTAATTTGATAATACAAATTAAACAAATCAGAAATTTACCACTGAGTAGTAGAACATCTTATATTCTAATAAGGAATATGAAGAATATGTATACCATTTGATTTCTCTTACCATATTATAATTCAAGAATCAGTACAAAGATAAGGAAAGGGGTTTTCCAATGTAAATCGTATTTGACCCTAAGCTAATATACTAAATGGTTGTATTACGTATTTTATTATGCCCTAAGGATTAGAGTCATACCACCCACATCCAACTGACCACTGCTACTTCAAAACCAGTGCCACACAATATCAATGGAAGAGTCAGACTCCAAGATCTTCTCATGTACTACTCAGTCAGTTTGAGTCTACACCAGAGTGACATATAGTCAAACTACAAAGATAGCAACTTATAGTCAACGCTATAGTCTTGTAGAGACATCAACTCATAGTCAAAGCTATGGTCCTATTAAACACCTAGCCCATCTTGGTATAGGTCATGTGCTAGAAACCAGAGTATATAACCCAATCACTAAGGTACAACGACAGCTATCCTCTATCATATCATATCACATGATCATCATTGAGACCTGATCATAGTCATTCTCAAAACACTTGGGATCAAGTAGTCATTCTCAAAACACTTGGGATCAAGATGTCAAGGACATGTGGTTACTTGCACCTCTTATACTCTATAGTATGTGCCCCAGGTTTCCCTTGGGAATACTCGTTTCTCCATCCAGCAAAGTACTGACATTGAAGATGGATTTATGGCATAAGACAACTACATGATTAGGGTTTCACTTGATTAGTTAAGCCGGTTGAGTATCTTTTAGCATCAATCAAGTTACAATCTATAAACCCTAAATAAACTCTACAAAGATAAGGGGATAATAAAACTCTAGAAGATATAAAATGTTTGAAGTATAATTTGTCACATCATCACTTGATACCACTGCCAATTCAATGTCAACAACATATCACACATCCATACAAGTCTATCACCATAATTGCTCTACTATGGGATATTAATCCCTCAACACATCATTAGAGGATAACACCTCACACTAGGCATTAAGCCTCAACCAGGTCATATGACCCATCACATCATTATGATTTTAACATGCCTCATCAAGGCTCATAGCCATCACCCTATATCACGTGATTACCACCATAGCATCCACAATCTATGACATTCATTCCACCTACAAGGTTAAAATTATACAGGTAGGAGAGAGAAATTATAATCACATGCTAGTTATCCAAATAAACTTAACAAGTATAGCATGCCTTAGAATTAGGGTTAGGGTTCCACACACATAGTTAATTAGGGCTTAAAATATTATAATAGATAGGTAAGCATCAATATGCATTCAGTAGTATGTATTGATCACGAATCACCACTCATACATGTGTAGCAACAATATATCATACACCCAAGTGTAGCGACCATCTCACATACACCCATGTGTAGTGACCATCTTACATACACCCATGCATATCGATTGTCACCATAGGTATATCCTGTGATTGAAACAGGTCACCACCAAGTCTAGCGACCCGTAACACTTCTCACACATGCCTTAGCCAAAAATCAAACCAACACACTTGTTGCAACGGAAGAAAAAACCCAAATACATGTAGAAACCAAGCCCAAGCCAAGCCCAACGGGCATTGCGATAAATTCAAAGCCAACGGACATTGCGACCAAGCCAAGGTAAATCATGTGTAGTGTCCGCTACACTTCACCCCATCATCACGTGTTGACCACAACAAGCATCAAGGAAAACAACCAAAGACTTGAACCACATGTGAGGGTCGGCCAACAACAACAAGGGGAAAAAAGTGCATGATTGAAATAGGTATGGTGCACTAAGAAAACCAAGCATCACCATGTCTAAAACTCATAGATGCATGGACATCAAACCCTAGAATAACCACCATTAAGATCATTAAGGAAAACCAAGGCTAAGAGAGAGAGAAACCAGACTTCAACACATGTGAAACCAATTCAAAATCTCAATTAAAACATTATTGTCAAAGACATAGCACAGTGATAAAACCAAAGATCATGGTGCATGCATGAACGTCACCTAAACATCACTTAGAAATCCAGCAAATGAAATTAGGGTTTAAGAAAGAGATCAGTCTACACAAAAAATACTACACAGTCATAAACCCTAGATCATGATAACATCATCTACCACATTAAGATCACACTTTAGATATTATAAAAGTAGCATGCAAGTAAGATTGTGGTGCAAATAATAGAAGAGTGAAAAGAGTTATATAACCAACCTTATGAAGAGATCAAGCTCTCAAGATTACAAGCTCCAAGAGAGAAAAAGGAACTTGAACAAAGATCAACTTTCAGCCACAAGATCACCTCCAAATAAAAAGAACACCATGGTCAAAGGTTGGCTTAAGAAAGAGGGTAACAACCCTAAGCGTGACAAGAAGAAGAAAGAAGAGAGCTTCTTCTCACATAGATACCACTGTGGTCAAACCACAATCTCTGAGCTTTGTGAGGAGAAGATATTCAAAATAGCCATCGTGGTTGCACCATAGTCTCATGGATGAGAAGGAAGAGGAAGATAGGGTGCAAAAGAAATTGAGATCAAGGGTTAAAAACCACTTACTAAGGAAGAAGATCATCAAAGATCACTACAAGGAGGATGATCAAGCTCATGAGCACCACATGGAAAGTTGATCGGCCACCAAAGCACCTAGATCAGAACCCTCTAGCTCCACAAAGCTCTAAGGTCAGCCAAGAAAGAAAGGAGAAGGAAAGAGAGATAATAGAATCACTTGCATGTAAAAGAGAGAGCATAAATACATGTGGATGAGGGAGGTGGAAGGTATGATATGTTAATACAAGAAAGCACCAAAAGGACACTTTTCTACCAAGAAAACAGCCATGCAACCACTAAACACTTGCATGCAACGAAGGGTGATACTACCAAGGTGGTGTAGCGACCACTTAGGTCCACTACACACCTTGTAGCGGTCAAAGCACACCAAGCTCATCTAGGGACCGCAACACTAGGTCACCACATCACCACATGGTCGAAACACATCACCAAAGGACAAACCATGTCGACCACACCACATCAAGATCACCATTGTCAAAGAAAGAAACACCTAGGACAAGAGTAGTAGTCGAACACTCATCCAAGAGTAGTGTTGCAGTCGATACACACTCAAACCCTATCAAGGTCGATACACATCAACAAGGCAACTTAGCAAACCCTAGCATCACCACAGGATGCCACCTCATACAACCAAGGTCCAAACAAGGCACCCCATAACATCATATTCTCTCTCATGATGCTAAGGAACAAGAAACACATTCTATATGTGACAAATTGCAAGATTACCCTCACTCTTGGGTAAATTACAACTTGGTCCAAAATAAGGAGACGTTGCTCAAACATCATACAAACATGATCAAACTAAAAATACAAGGGTGTCACATGTTTCAAGAGATTAGATTAAAGTTTAACCATATTATTAAGAAAATAAAGCATACTTAAGCACTAAGCTAGGTTAGGGGCCTTACAATTATATGCTTTTTCCATAATCTAGGAAAATATGCACATGGGTAAAGAGATGTATCTTATCAACAATGCCTTGACTATGAGAGTGGTTGGGAGGTGTTAAGGAGTAAGGTTTGCAATCAAAAATTTGGTATAAGAATGGGAGTTCTATATGAAATTAGGACTCTCCTCCACTACCAAGAGGTGGGTGTAGGACACAAACCTCCCTTATGTTATTTGTAGCATAGTTGATTTTCGTAGTTCATCATGTTTTGATTTGGATGTGGAACCTTGTTCTCAAGACCCTTTAATCAATTGGAATATTTGAATATAATGATCCATGTAAAACTTTAATTTCCTTCTAATTTGTTTATCTTTATCACTTGAAAACCAAACCACCCTTTAAAACCAATCTAGAGTTTTGAAATTTGATACTCATTATTTAAGAATACCCTATTCCTTAGACAACCTTGATTATACTACACACACCTGTATACTTATGGAATAGTATTCGAGTTACCAATTTAAGACTTATACACATGTCTAACAATAGATTTTTAACAACTAAGTGCAAAATAGAGGATTTTATGATCAATGTTTGCATATGAAGATAATTTTCTATCATAAAATAAGCACCAAATATTCATCAAAAATGATATAATCAACTCCCTAAACATAGCATTTAGCTTGGGGAGCTTGTCCCCAAGATAATAACATAAATATCATCATGTAAGGAAAAATTAGAAGGGCTTGTACACGAGCTTGATATCAACTTGCTCAACTTTTGTTTTGGTCTAGAGCACATGATCAATAAAAGCTAAGTCTCTAGGTCCCACAAGAAAGAGGCAAAATGAGCTAGGATATTAAGACTGATAATTGATAGAATATTATATGTCTACCTCCTAAAAAAGTTCTTTACCCATTTATGAGGTAATATCACCTCTTAAATCATCATAATTCAAAAGATTCATACTTGAAAAGTAAGTAACTGTTATTATTCATGAACTATATTTGACTCACTACTCACTTCCAAAGTGGCTTTCACTTTTGTCTTTTTTGTTTGGGAAGGTGGTGAAACGAATGGGTAGGGTGAAAGTATGATGGATCATCCCATATATTTTTGGGTCATTAAACTATAGGTCTATTTAGTGAGCATGTGGTTTTGACATTCCAAAATAGATGGTATTAGAGTAGCGATTGCACATCCTAAGTAACATTTCCTCGGATTACTATACCTTTAATGAACACCTTACAAATTGGGGTGTGTATAATTTTTTTTATCTTAGAGACTACTGATAGAACATACTTGTGGTCTTGAGAACATCTATATACCATTTAGAAAGTTTCTTTGACTAAAGTTGGGCAAAACTCTTTGATTTTATTCACACTGCCTTTTTTCCTCACTCTTTTTGGGATTTTATGTAGAATGGATGTGAAGTAGATGATGAGGTAGCTCCTTCTTTTATTTTAATAGGGTGTCAACGACTAAATATGAGTCTATCTTTTATCTTGTGTGTCTTAAGAAAGAATCCTTTTATGACGTTCTAAGCCTTGAAATATAGTTAGCATAATTAATAGCATTTTGATGAAAGAAAGATATAAAAGAAACATCACCATCAAAATTTAAAGTTAAGAAATTTTCCTAATTCTTCATTTCTTCACATCAAATTTGTGTAGAAGTAGTCGTGTGGCATATTCATATAATGTCCTTGTGGGGAATTGATATTTTTTATTATGTACATATCAAAAAGTTCAAATTTTGGAAAAATGACAAAATAAATGAAGAAAGAATAAAATGAGAAGTGTTTGATATGATTGATACCTATCTCACCAGCCTGAATCCCTCAAACCTAAAACATACTCTTTCCTTAGAGTGAAAAACATAAGAAAGAAAGAAAATGTAATCAAGTGAGATTGTCCATTCAAGCTTGTCAATAATTCATCAGCCCATTCAAAATTGAGTAGCATCATAGTGTATCTGCCTCTCAAACTATGATATTCTCATCATGGCATTCTTCAATTCTGACTTGAAGTATTGAAAGGGAATACATATATATAGGACATAAAATGTACAATCATTGGATAGACATTGTTGTTGAGGACTACGGCGACATAATTGAGGTTTTTACCATTTTGGCCACCCTTGAGAAGTGTAACCTTCACCATGCTAACAAATAAGGGCAATCAGCTCTTGGATGCACTTGTAAGCTATGCATTAAGTTTCACTCTAGACATCTGTAAAATTCTAAAGACCCACTAGATTTATGAATGAATCAGGGCTATTATAGAATATAACCCAACGATCTTGAGTGAAAACTACAAGTAGAGACGAATGATTATCATGGATAAAAGGTTTAGATATGCATCTGGGAAGATTAGTCTACAGACACTAAACTAGTAACTCCCTCTCTTTGAAGTTTATTTTTCAAGAAGGTTGTTCATCAAATTAGGAACGACCATATAGACTTCATCGAAATTGTGGCCCATAATAGACTGGTAAGCAGCCATAAGGTTATGTGATAGATAAATGTCTAGTTTATGGGTATTTTTTAGATCATCCATGATAACTATTGAATTATTGAGGTGAAATATAACACAACTAAATCCACCGCTCTAGAGTCTTGTCATTAGAATACAGAGGTCACTTTGAGAAAGGGTCGCATCAAGCACTACTATCAAGTTGGAAAAACTCAGCTCCACGATCCCTGCTACCCCATAAATGGGAAAAGGTTTATGTTCATCTAGCGTATCAAAGATTTATGAAGCATCCTGAGCACGTGTCATAGAAGATATAGTTCATGGAAATTGTTATTCTAGTTGGGATGCTAATTTGGTGCTATATAACTGAGCTTGTTCTACTTATTCTTGAAGAATCTGTATAAAGGGAACCTTGGGAGGCCTGGGAATAAGAGGATAAAGATCCCTTAGATTTTTAGGAAACTCATGATCTTGGAAGAAACCATTATCATGGATGAATTCCATCACATATCTCCCTTGTAATGTAGTAAGTCCTTAGGGTCTAAGGTAGAAATTGAGATGCCAAAGTTGTGGGCCTCCATAATTTCGAGGATTATAAAATCCCTATCACCATTATCTAGATTTTACTAATGGACCATTGGTTGATGACATCATTGATCCAGTTGGGCTTGTAGTAAGGACATTGATGGATTATGTGTTGTGGACGAATGGAGATATTTAAGATCTTTTTTCCTCCTAGATTTTGAGATTTCATATTTCATTTTTCAACTTGGCACATCATGGGTTGAACAAAATGATTTTTCACTTGACAAGAACGGTTGTAAAAGGATAAAGTACCCCTTGTAATGAAAAGGTAGAAGAATAAACCATTTTTCCCACTTGTTAAGCTTTTCTATGAGGGCCTCAAAAGGTCGGGAAATTAGATGATTATTGAATAAGCAATCAATAAGAGAAGGAGTAGAATTGTATTATGTCCATTGCTTATCACTAAGAATCACATTTTCCAAAATTTTAGATTCCAAAAATAGTGAAGAGGCGTTATTGATTCATGTTGGGTTGCAAAATATATTGCACAATGCATGTTTGGTGAGATATTGGGCCTCATTTTTGTAAATAATTTGCTTCCCATCAAGTCTCTCATCTACATTGTCATGTATGATGAAAAATCCTAAAACTTGCATTTCTTGTAGGTAGTAAATATCCCTATCATGCATCTTATGAGGATCTGAGGGATGTGCAGCAGAAGTGGAAATGTCGGTTCATGATAATAGGATTGGCAAGTCGTGGAAAACATTTCATAGAATGGATTCCATATATATGTTTCCTTCATTAGAAGAATTGTGTCCTTAATCTAGTGCGCTATTCACTCTAGAATGCAAGACAGGGTCATCCTTATCAATGCCCTAGAAAATCACCCCCTAGCAATATGTTGATTGTGGAGTGAATGGATAGGATTTCATCCCCTAGTAGAATAAAATGTAACATCTACAATTAGATTTAACAAGGAAGTTGACATGAGGAGGAATCTAGGAAATGTGGTACGCAACAACATTCTTTGACCCTGAATGATCTCATGATCAAATTCGTCTACAAGAAGATCCCACCGTAGAAGACAAGGCTTTGTGTACTTTTTCTACATCAAATATTGATCACTCCATGATCAATATATATGATGAATTTATTCCCTAACAAGTAAGACCAAAGTTTATCGAAGGTATAAATAATGTAGAGAATTTCTTTTTCTATAGTGGTATAATTTACTTGTGCCTTATCAAGAGTTTTGCTAGTGTAATAAATTATGTGATGCTTTTTATTTTTATTTTTTTGAAGAGTTACCCTAAGGAAAAAATGATGAGCATCACATATGAGATCAAAGGAAAATCCTATTTTGGAGGTTGCATGATGGGTGTCGATGTAAGGGTGTTCTTTTAAGTGTGAAATGCTAAAGACAATCCTCATCAAAAATGAAAGGGGCATCTTTCACCAAAAATCATTACAGGGGTTTGGGAATTTTGGAAGAATCTTTAATAAATCTCCTATAATATCCAATGTGGACCAGAAAACTATGCACATAGGAGATGAATCAAGGGGTGGCAATTTAGAAATTGCCTTAATCTTGCTTCTATCTACCTCAATTCTGGATTTGGAAACCTTGTGACTAAGGATGATGCCTTTTTGTATCAATAAATGGCACTTCTCCTGGCTTAGGACAAGTTGTTTCTATTTACATTGTTGGACTACCTGAATATGCTTCTTAAACAATTGTATTATGAAGATTTATATACAAAAAATCATCCATGAAGACTTCCATGTTCTCTTCAATGAAATCGATGAAGATTGATGACATGCACCTTTGAAAGGTGTTTGGGGCATTCTAGAGTCCAAATGGCATTTGTATAAAAGAATAGGTTCCATATAGACAAGTGAATGTCATTTTCTCATAGTTGCATGGATGAATGGGAGTTGATAAAAAATAGAATAGCCATGTATATATGAATAATGAGAGTGATACATTAGGTGCTTGAGAACTTGATTGACGAAAGGTAGATGAAAAATGATCTTTCTAGGTAGTGACATTCAACGATCTATTGTTAATGCAGATACACCAACCTATAACTATGCAAATTTATAACTCTTGGTTGTTACTTCCTTTGGCAACCAACATCCTACCTTTGTTTGGTACAACGTGAACTGGGCTCAACCAGTTTTGATCACTAATGGCATAGATGATGATGGCGTCATAGATATTGATTACTTCCTTGCACACAACCTTGCACATTTTATCGTTAAATTTTTTATCCCTAATGATGTGACTTTTATCACATGAGAAAATTCATTAGGGGTGAAATCCCTAGAGTTTACCTTAACCAACGTACAATAATAACCACCCACAAGTAATTAGATCTTATTGTAGTATGATTGAACCCAGAAGAAACATATTTAAGAGTTTACTGATCAAGGTAACCACACAAGATTTAGTATTTAACACAAGATGATGGATTGTTGATTATACCAAGGTTGGAAAACAAAAGGGATGAATTGAATATTTATAATCAATGAATGAGGACACAAAGGTAAAATGGGTTTCACCACTGCTACCTATCATTCACTCTCTCACTCCATCATATTAAGCATGGATACTTATATATTGAGACCAAGAAAATACTCCTTTTAGTGTTAGGATTAAAATGCATACAGATATCAGTTGAAGATCATTGTCACATTTCCTAGAAATCATACATCTATCACCTCATAAAACACATATGTAAAGTTCTCATCAAGGGTTCAACTAGAATAATGATAAATGTTTTTCATCATTTTTATTTACATCTTTTAGATATCTTTTTAGGATTGTTTTGTTATTTATTTTCTTAATTTTATAATTAATTGCATTATATTATATTTTCTATATAAATAGAATTTTAATTATATTTTCTTTTATTTTTTTAGGAAATGGGATAAATATTCTTGGAGTATAATTGCACAATTTGCAGCAGTCTTGTAATTAATGTATACCCGTCACCAAAAGTGCCATAACTCTTGCATAAAAAGTCCAAATTGAGTGTACAAGTATTCATTGGAAAGTAAATTTAATTTACTAAAATAATATTCTATTATTTGTACCGACTTCATACTTTTTAATGGAGAAAAAGACGTTCACATTGAAGAGAGTTACATGATCAAGACAATTAAAGCCTATCAAATTTCTATTGACCAGATCTAGAAAATTCAAAAGGATGGCTCCCTCTCTTTTTTCCCCCTATTTTTTTTGGCATCCTACACTCTCCTTCTCCTATAAAAAGGAGGGGGGTTCTCCATCTTTGACATCAACTTTTGTATCATATTTGTACGGGAATTCTGAGCAATCTTCTTGTGTTCTTATATTATTGTGTTCTTTCCATCAATAAAGATCAGTTTTTGCAAGCTAAGTGTTTCCTTCAATTGTTGTTCTTTTAGTTTTATCATTTAGATCTAGTTCCTTCTTCCTATTATTCTTCCATGTACTGGAATAAGGGATTAAGTGTTGGCCATTTCATTAACTCTAGCCTAAGGAACTACCCTTTAGTAAGACTAGACTATGGCTAGAACTCTTCTTCCCTCTGTCTCCCTTTTCTCTACAAGCATGAGTGAGTAGTTCTCTATCGAGGCAAGGGGAATAACCCCCTATCCATGGTTTATTGACTTTGCATTAAAAACTGTTCTAGATGGCTTTTGGGTTTGAATAACTAATTGATCTATCATAGTCATTAATTGATTTGATCAAAAGTTAATCCAGATGGATATGACCATGGAAGTTCAGATTTAGAACAACAAACCCAATCACATAGGATTTTTGAAATGACCATGGATCTTATTATTTTAGGATGATGAACTAAGAAGCACGAGAACCAGGATTAATGGGCTCATGTGGAGTCCATCTTTAGTAGATTTTTATTAATTCACTTGCCTTCATCGAATCCATCATTTTTAAGGATTAGTTTGTTTTTGCCTAGGCTAAGGTGGTGACAACCCCTAAAGCCTCGATTCCCATATCTTGATTTAATCATCACATTATTTTGCTTTCTTTAACCTTTATTCTTTTCATTCATAATAGTTTTCTTGTGCTAACAACAATCTTGATTTTCCTTATGATAGGGTAAATTTATATTCTTGTTAAGTACATTTTCATTCCTACATTTCTTTCTTAAGTGTCAATCATCAACCCCCAAACACGACTTTTAATTTTTGTTCTAAATCTGAAAATACCAAAAATAGATAACAAGTTCTTCAAACAATTGGGTTTAGATTTAACAATCTTAGTAAAGTTGTCATGCGGGATTGACCCTTTCTATACTAGCCTTAATCAGAAAGTTGAAAAAGGATTAAAGTCTAGGATAATTATCTTAGTGATTGTAAGTGCACTTTGACGCATTAACAAATAAATCAATATCGTAGATCTTGGGTTCAAAGTTCTCTACATCCTAAACAAAGACAAACATGTAAAATTAGAAATCATACAAGCATAAAATGATTGATATGAAACATATAACTGTTCATACAAAGAATATAAGCAAATAAAAGAATAAAAATTAGGTTGCGGGTCTACTCCCCGCACCCTAGAAAAAGGACTACTTCTTAATGGCCTCAGTATCAGAAACAACAAGGGTAGATAAAAAGAATGGCATGGTAAAAGAAGAAGAAGGGGTTGTTGTTGTGGTGTGCCAAAGAATCTTTTCATACTCTTAAGATGAGGGCATTGACAAATAGGCAAGGATACCCCTCGATGTTCATAAGGATGGACTAGAATTGTCATTCTTCCTTCCTTGTGGGATGGATCTCCAGATATTGATGAGGGATAAAGTTGATGTAGGTAAAGGTTTTGAGTCAATGGATGAAGGCGTCATTCTCCAAAACCTCCACTGATGTCATAAACTACAAGCCTGACGGAGGTGGAAGATCTTTTGTTTCCATTCACAAACTAATGGAATGGTCGAAAGTTGTTGATGCTTGAAGGTGAGTAGAAATAGAAGTAGCCTAGTGGGGTTAATGGAGGATACATTCTCTATTTGTAGTCCTCATCTATTCATAGGCAGACGTTAGGGTCTAGATCCATTCCCATTCACCATGGACTTAAGTCCTTGTCCTCTATGGAGGTGAAGAGAAAATGATGGAGGTAGACAAAGGGTTGGGGGTGTTCAGAAACTCCATCATTAGGTAAGGGGTTGGGATGACCTTTGGTAGGTGAAGGGTCAGGCAGGCCATCAAAAGGAGAAGTGGAAATCTCTTCAAAAAGCTGGCACTGAAGATCCATTAATTGTTGTGTGCAGAAGCACCATTAGTTGTAGTGTGTAGAACTACTTCAAAAGGTAGACATTGTGCAGCCATTAGAAATCCTTCAGAAGGCAGTGCATATTCCCTTCGATCGTGTAGTGAAAGTCAACCATGACAAGGAAAGTAATGCACATCCATCACAAGGTAGAGTCAAAGTGACCATCAGAAGGTGAGATAACATGAGACATAGGAAGGAAAGTGTCTAGCTTCCTTTGGTTGTCAACTGAAGGAAGTACTATGTGATGTAACCTGATGGTTTAGAAGATTTAATCCCACCCCATAGGGGGGATATTTACATAAGGTCAATGGTCAACATTAATGGAGCTCCTACCAAGGGAATGACAACTAATGGAAGTGCATATCAATTAAAACGGATGGATTGGAAAGTGTAATGCCAACTGATGGCTTCAACAACCGATGAAGGAACATATCATTGAAAACATGATCCACTATTCAAAATATTCTTGGGCCCAGTAGTAGGTTAGCAGGACCGTTACCACCTATACTCCTATCATGCAATGAATCTGAAGCCTATCATGTAAATCAAATAAATGCATCAAAATCCTATAAATTAATATAAAATAAGAAAACCTAAATGTAAGCAGTTATGTAGTGAAATGATAGAAATGGATGTAAAACTAAGCTTAAAATTCAACTAAAATTAGGATAACATGCATTCATCAAATAATCCCATACTTCAATTTTACTCATCCCAGGTAACAAAAAATAAAAAAATAGTTGTCAAATGAATAGTGTGAACCCATTCAATTCTCACAACATCCTAAGATCATATTATACATCTATCTAAGTCTTTGCTTCCAATTTTTCTTCACAAAAACACTTCCTCACTACTATTCTCAATACTAGAGACATCAAAGAGTTTTAATGAGTGTTTAGATAATCATGTAGAACAACAAGTGTGCATATGATCTAACAATGGGGTGTGTGAAAAGTATATCAAAATGAGACATTCATTGTGACTCTAGGTAGGAAAATGGATAGAAGGGGGTTATTAAAGGAAGATGCAAAGTTGTCCTCTATTGGACTGCAAATTAAATTGTTTTGTTTTGTGCACATTGGCACCTAGTATTTTTGGTGTATGGCCCTATTACATAGAGCGGGGTATGGAAGAAATGAATAGAATAGGGAGGGGTGTGCCACGCCAAACTTGAAGTCTAGCACATTTATGCATGTTTAATTCTTTTTATGGATGGAAGGTAAGAAGATGGACAAAGAAGTGTAGAAGAGCAGTCAGATCACCATGCAACTTGATTTACAAGTTAGTGCACTGGGTTGTTTTCCTAGTCCCGCTATATTCAAATAGTGAGATGATAAGGGGAAATGTGATGATTTCATGAATTTGTTTCACTAGTCAGTTAGAAGAATGATGTAGTTTATCCCTCTCAACTCCTCAAATGCATATCATATTTTCCAATGATACATGATGCTTTGGGTTCCTAGGTCACATAGGATGATTTCTAGCCATAGGTCATTTCTAAAATTGGTAATTCTAAGATTTTTCTTCAAGCAAGGGGGGTTAAATGATGATGACATGCAATGGTGCAAATAGAAAATTTGAATTTAAGCCATCTAGGTAATGTCTTGGGTTATTATAGAAAGACAAGTATTTAAAAAATAATCTAAATTCAACGCGTGAATGAAATGATAAGATCATAGGTTACAAATATATAGGTGTGGGTAGAGATTAGAATACATACCACCCATCCTCCACCCAAAACCTAGATATTTTCTTGTCCGCGAGCAAATATTGAACCCAAGATGATGGAGAAGAACTTTGTTGGTTGGTCAACTGGTTGGTGGTTGCTCTCCATTCAGCAGAAGTCATTCACCTACAATCACAATCATTAGAATGTATGATCTTGTCTTGAGATTCACTAACTAACTAAATGCAATATGAACTAAAATGTAAAATCAAATAGAAATAAAAGTGAAACTTTGTTGCATTCCTATAAGCACCTTTGTTTAGCATCAACGGCTCGAAGCATGAAGATCAATCATGACTTAGTTGGAGGGAGAAGTGTGAGTGGTTTCTTGGACTGCATACCAGAGATAGAGAAATATTGTTTGAGTCATTGTCTATTGACCGTCAATTCTTCAATCTTCTCAGGTCTTGAGGGAAGATGTGTTTAATAATAAATGAACCTGACCGTCGAGTCTTGAGATTTTTGGAATCATTAGAGACGAGAGGTGTGCACTAGTACTTGATCTCCAACTTGTAGATCTTTTTTCTTCAAGTGGGAATCATGCCACATCTTGGTGTGAACTTTGTAAATGCATGCATTTTTGTAAGTTGTAAGGCATAGCTCTTATAGCTCTTGTACTTGAAGTAGATGGTTTTCCATTACTGCACAAAGGTCGAAGTTGAGCTACTTGATGGTCCATTGAGCTTTGTGTTCAAGCTCCACTAGTAGGTAATAAGATTTCCCATAGATTTAAGCAGTAAGATGTAATGCCAAGAGGAGCCATGTACGAAGACATGTATGCCCAGAGTGCATCATTCATATTGTTAGCCCAAACATATCTTGTAATGCTAATCATCTTCTCTAGAATTGCCTTGATTTGGCAATTAGAAACCTCTACCTAGACACTTGTTTGAGGGTGATATGGAGTAGTGACATGATGAGATACACCATACTTGCACATGAGGGCTTCAAAGCTATGCTTGAGTAAATGAGATCCCCCATCATGAATGACAGTACGAGGGACTCCAAAGAATGGGAAAATGATGCCCTTGAAAATATTGATGACTAGATTAGAGTCTATAGAGTTTGTGGGGATGGCTTCAATCTACTTAGAGACATAATCAATAGTGACCAGAATGTATAAGAAGCCATAGTGGGAGGGAATGGGCCCATATACTCTACACCCCAAACATCAAAAGTCTCCACTTCTTGCCATAGATTGAGAGGTCTCTCATCCCTCTTGGAAATATTACCATATCGTTGGTACTGGTCACATGACTTGACAAATCTATGTGAATCCTTTAAGATAGAAGGTCTGAAGAAACGACACTAGAGGACTTTAAATGTATTCTTCTTGGAATTCGTGGGACCTTTATTTGGGAAAGAGTGAGATTCCTCAAGAATAAGATGAGTTCTTATATGAAGATACACCAGTGGTAAAGGTTGTCTGGTGACGACAAAAATAGATAAGGTCCATCTCTATAGTAATGGTGAGAATCTGACATGAGCCTCTTCTTATCATTCCCCACATAATCTAGATGAAGGACCCAGTAGCTATACTGTTAATAAAATTGGCATACCAGAGGGTGACTTTAGACACCTATAGCAAGTGGTCATTAGGAAAAGAGTCATTTATGGTGATAGTGTCAAAATCATGAATATGCAATTGTTGAGGTGATAAAAAACAACAATCTAGGTTCCATTCTTGTCTTTGATTTCAAGATCAAACTATTGCGGAAATAGAATCCACCTAATTAGTCTGGGCTTTGCATCCTCCTTTGAAATTAGATATTTAATGGTTGTATGATTTGTGTAGGCTATCACTTGTGACCTATTAGGATCAGAACTTGTCAAAGGTATAAATAATGGTGAGAAGCTCCATTTTGGTTGTTGCATAATTATTTTGTGTGTCATCTAGTGTCTTGCTTGTATAGTATATAGCATGATGTTTCTTTCAATACACTCCCCCAAAACTGCCCATATGACATAGTCACTGTCCTCACACATGATCTTGAAAGGAAGAGACCAATATGGGGAAAAACGATGGGAGTTGAGATGAGGTCTTCCTTCAGGGTGTTCAAGATCTTCATGCATTTAGAATTGAAGATGAGTTCCACATTTTTTTGAAGAAGATCTATAATAGGCTTAGTGATGTTGTTGAAGTTGCGAATGAATCTCTTGTAGAATACGACATGTCCCAGAAAAACTTTGACTTCCTAGGAAATGGTTGGAAGAGATAGAATAGTGATAAATTCTATCCTTGGTTTCTCAAACTCTATACCTCTAGATCTAACATGGTGTCCTAGGGCAATGCCATCCTTCACCATGAAGTGGCATGTTTCCCAATTAAGAACAAGGTGTGCTTCTTCACAATATTTAAGAACAAGGGGAAAATGGCGTAGGTGATTCAAAAGAATCTTCATAGAATAAAACACAATCCATGAAGATTTCCATTATGGTTTTAATAATTCCAGAGAAGATGACAGACATGTAATGTTGGAAAGTAGCAAGTGCATTGCATAATCCAAATAGCATAGAGAGAAACACATACATGCCAAAGGAACATGTGAAGGTAGGGTTTTATTGATTTTGGGGTGTATGGGTATCTAGTAGAATCTAGAGTACCCATCCAGGTAGAAAAATAACTCCTAGTGTGCAAGCCTCTCCAGCACTAGATCAAGAAAGGGGAGGGGGAATCAGTCCTACTGGGTTGTATTGTTGAGCTTGTAGTAATCAATGCACATGTTCCACCCAATAGTAGTGTGGGTGGGAATAAGCTAGTTTTTATTATTCAAAACAACTATAGTTCCTCCTTTCTTAGGCACAACTTGTACAAGACTCACCCATGGTAAGTTAGATATGGAATAGATTATCCCAAAAAGTAATACCTTAGTCACCTCCATTCACACGACCTCCTTTAGAAACTAGTTTAGCTTACATTTAGGATTGATAGTGGGCTTGTAGTTGTCAACCATATTAATTATGTACATGAGAGGGTTTGGCTCACTCCAGTCAGATCAGTCATCTTGTGGCCTAATGTCGTTTGCCTCTTCCTTAGTTCTATAAACAACTTATCTAGTTGTTGTTCCATGAGAATAGAGTTGAAGATGATTGGTCTAACTTTCTTCTCATCTAAGAGGACATATATCCTCTTAGATACATGCTTCAATCTAGTGTGGTAGGTATCTTGTCTTCTTTTTTGATAACAAATATAGACCTTATATCTTCAAACTCATCCTTAGGGTCTTCCTCGGAGAGTCAAGGTGGATAAGAAATTGCTCGAGTTGCACATCATCCAAGTTATAAGCATTGGGGTTGATGAGTGACGTCTCAAGAGGGTCTTAGGAAGTTGGATCCTCCTATTATGGAAATTCCATTTTGTTAATGTAGTCAATGAGGTAGCACTACTTTTGGTAAGAACGGCCCTTGAGACTCTCAAAGACCTTGAAGTCTATAGTGTTAGTTCCTAGGTTCAGTGTCAGGATCTAGGATTCAATGTTAGGGAACTCTAGCTATTGCAGGGAATGGGTGCCCAAAGATGAGAGGATAATGAAGATACTCCTTAATGTCCATGATTACAAAATCATAGGGAAATAACATTTGGGACCTACTCTCACAAGAATGTCTTCTATAATACCCATAGGGATAGTCATGGAAGAGTCAACAAGTTGAATCATGATGACAGTAGGAAGGATGTAAGTGGTGAATCCTAATCTCTTACACAAGTTGTAGGGCATGATATATATTCTTTCTCAAAGATCAGTTATATGCTTCTGGCATGTTATGTCTCCAACAAAGCAAGAGATGCCAAAAGATCTCAGATCTTTGAGTATCTTAGGCATCTTACTTTCAACGATATTTGATGTCGTTTGTACTAGTTTCACTATCTCATCCTCCTCTATTAGGTACTTGTAAGTGAGGAGAATCTTGAATAACTTAGTCCATGAAGGGATTTTTTCAAGATCATCAATGGAATATCAACATGTATCTTCTTAAATGCTTCCTTGAATTTCAAAAACCTCAAGTCGAGTCATGTTTGAGGAAGGAGATTCTAGTAAGATATGTAGCTTATAGATAGGAACCACAAGGATAGATGGAGGAGTTGGTGTAGTTTAGGTTCCTTCTCAAGTTTGAGAAAGTTGCTTATCATTGGAGGTTGAACAACTGGTTCCACTGGTATGGCTATTAGTATAGCCATTGGAGTGGGTTCTTCAACTTCATCATCTTCCAGAACTAGTTTGTTGTTGTTGTTGTTGGGAGACGAGGGTCCTAGTAGCACACATCCATTGTGTGTGGTCATAGCTTTCAATTTATCCTCATGATGCTTGGGGCTACCCTCAGGTTGACCTAGAAAAGAGCTCACCAGAGGGCATATAGCAGGATCAATTTGTGCTAGTTCAGCTTCTATGAATTTTTTGTAAGTTGGGTTGCTAGTATCTTCTAAATGGTACCCATGCGACTCTAATCATTTGAAGAAGGGACACTCTTCTAGTTTCCTTGCAATGGAAGAAGTTTTCCTTGTTGTCTATAGGGTTCATGCCCTAAATTATAATTATTGCCCTGATTGAAATTGTTGTGGTATTGATTGAGATCGTAATTGTTCAAGTGATAGTTCTGGTTCTGTTGGAAACTAGAAGGACCCAAAATTGGTTTTGGATGGGTCCCTACTGGAGCTAATGTGCATTTTTTGTCCCATATGGTTTCCATATTGATATCCTAGGTGATTTTGGGATAATTCGGTTTGTAATACCCCTATCCTGGAATGGATTTGACAACATTGACTTCTTAAATGATTGGGTTGTTCTCAAATAGAGGTTTGTTTCATGTTGAGGAATACCTTGGTAGATATAGTTACATTGAAATCCACGTGGCCTTCTGCACTATAGAATTGGCAGGCATATGGGGCTAGCCTAGCTTGAAAAGAAAATTGACCACCTTGCCCATTCTGCAGAAGGGTTGACTCGAGATTGTCTTCTTTGATAGTGTATTGTTAGAGATTCAACAATGGCCATAAGCACTAATTTGACTTCAACCATGGCCTTGAGAATTTATTTTTCTTGATGAGCCCCAATTAGCTTTGTTCTCAGTTCCCATACTCATGAATTTTTGTGCATCATAGAAATTCTGATGCATGATGTCTCCATTAGAAGCATTATTAAAGAATTTCTTGATGTCTTCATCAACTCCCCTATAGAATTGCTCAATAAGTTGTGATGAGGGGTTGATAAGATGAGAAAATTTAAATAGCAATTCTCTACATTATTCCCATGCTTCAAAGAGAGTCCCAGATGGATCCTTCTTGAATTGGGCAGTTTTCCCTCTAATTTGATGATTGAGCGAGGGTGGAAAGAACTTCTCAAGAACTAGTTCTGAAGTTCCTCAAAAGTTATAATTTTGTGATCATATAGGGAGTTGTACCACACCCTAGATTTGTTGGTGATGGAGTAATGAAATAATCTTAGCTTAGTGGCCTCCTTTAACATGGCAACTTGCTTGTTTAATACATAGAGGTCTAAGAATTTTTGCAAGTCGTCATGTGTGTTCTCACTTACTCGTCCTGCAAAACTATTCTTTTGCATCATCATCACCTATTGTGTTTTGATTTTGAATTTATTGTATTTGATGGTTAGTTGGAAAATAGGGTTGTGTGTATAAAAATCCATATGAATAGAGAGCTCTTGTAGTTCTCTTTGTCTTTTAGCTTCTTTAGATGCTCATGATTCATCATGCCTTGTAGCTCTAGTTTCTTCCAAAAGTCTATCTCGTTGGGCTTCTAGTGATTCTTCAACTCTATGGTTGATCTCCTCTTCATCCATATTAGCTTGGTGTGAGTGATGGAGTATGTGGTAGGTTTGTTCGTTCCCAAGATCAAAATCTAGTCTTGAACAAACACTACAAGAGCATTGCATGCACTAGGAATGGTTCTTGAGGAGTCCAAACAAATAAGTTTATATGGTTGGATATGAGTTTGATTCAAGACAATATTCAATTGTATCAATTGAAAAATAAAAATGCTAACTATTCCAAGTTGGTTAAATTGATTAAAAAAATCCTAGCTAATTCTTTGCTTTTAGCAATGATGCCACAATTTGACGTGGCTATTATCATATGAGACAATTAACTAGGGTTGAAATTTCTAGAGTTTACCTTAACCAACATACAATAATCACCACCCACAAGCAAACTAATCTTATATTAGTATAGTTCAGGATCAAACCCAAAGGAAAACATTTTTAAAAGTTTAGTGATCAAGGTAACCACACAAGAACTAGTTTCTAGGATAGATGGTGGATTTTTTTTATACAAGGTTGGAAACAAAAAGCATGAAATAAAGGTTGATAAATCAATTGATGGGAAAACTAGTGTGAAATTTGTTTCACTACCACTACCTATCATTCACTCTCTCATTGCATCATATCTAGCATGAAAAAATACCTTTTGAGTCTACAAAAATCCCCGTTATGAATAGATATCACTATAAAATCACTTTACCTATAGATCATACATCTATCACCTTAGAAAACATCTATTCAAAGTTCTCACCAAGGGTTCAAATAGAATCAATCAATATCCTAGATCTCAAGTTTAAAGTTATATACATCAAAATCCATGACAAACCAATAAACCTATTGATCAGACAATCATACAAGCATAAAACAATTAATTCTAAACATATAATTGTTCATGCAAACAATAGATGCAACTAAAAGAATAAAACTAGAAAGTGGGGCTACTCATAGCACCCTAATAAAAGGACTACTTTCTCATGGAAGCAATAATAGATTCAACAAGGGAAGATAGAAAGAAGTCCATGGTCACAGAATAAAAATTAGTCTCCACTGAGGTGTGCATAAGAAATTCTTCATTCTATAAGATGAGGGTGTCGACAAATAGGCAAGGATGCCCCTAGAGATTTGTTACTGATGGATGGAAAATTATTCTTCATTCCTTGTGGGTTGTATCTACAAATCTTGGCAAGAGAGCACTAGGTTTACGTAGGCTATGGTTATTAACCGATTGATGAAGGCTTCATTATTCAAAACCTCCTATGAAGTTAGAAGCTATGAGCCATGGATGAGGTGGAAGGTCTTTGGTTGGCATTTGTAAATCAATGGAAATAGCCAAAGGTTGTCGAGGGTCGAAGGTGAGTGGAAATAGTAGGATCCTAACATCGTCAATGGTGGATCCTTTCTCTATTAATAGTCCTCTTCTATTTATAGGTGGGGGATAGGGTCTGGATCTCTTACCAACTACCATGGAGTTAAGTCTTTATCTGCAATGAAGGTGAATAGATATTGAAAGAGGTAGATGAAGGGCTTGTCGTGTTTAGTAACTCCAACAGTAGGCGAGGGGTTAGGATGACCTTAGGAAGGTAAAGGGTCAGGCATACCATCAGAAGACAGAGTGGAAATCTCTTTTGAAGGTTGACGTAGGAGATCCTTTGGTTCTTGTTTGTAGAAGAGCCATCGGATATAGTGTGTAGAACTATGTTCTGAAGGTGGATATTGAGAAGCCATCAAAAGGAAAGCTCATGAAATCCTTTAGAAGGAAGTGCAAAAAAAATTTAGCTATGCAGTGTAGGCTAGCCATAAAAAGGAAAGTGTTCTCATCCATCAGAAGGTGGTAAAACCCAATCCTTGTGGTAAAATATTTACAAATTCCATCACAAAATATAAACAAATATTTTACAAGCATATTTTACATTAAAAGTCACAAAAAATTATAGGTATGGTTACAAAATTTAAGAAAGGCATGGTTCCTATATATTCTTCAACAAGGGAGATCCCTTGAACATCTCTTCTAGGTCTTCTTGTATTACATGTCAATGAATTCCATAAAGGGAATAAAACCACACATGGACCCTAAGAAGGGAAACATAGGTCAGTCAAATGTACAATAAAATATTGATATATGGAAAGATAATGTCTGAACCTATCTACAAAGGATTTTGATAACAAAATGCAAGGAGTTAAATAATATAGGTAAGTAATCAAATGTTAATACTAAATTTTCAAAATTCAATAGAATTTAATATCTAATCTTGAGACTACTGATTCAAATTTCAATTAGATAGAACATGTCAATATAGATTTGTTGGGAAGCCATGTGTTCTCTCCTACAGAGAATAATGAGACACCAACTAAATTTCCTAGTATACTGAGGGACTCTATCTCCTTTAATTCTGCATAGAAGCATGGAAGAGTAATTTCACTAAACTAGGGGCACCAACCTGCCCTTTTTCAATATTTAAACATTTTGATACTATTTCTAAGAAATTATTGGTGGCCTTTTAAAGAGGGAGGCTAATGTTTCTAAAACAAATTTAGGTCAACCAAACTATCTACTATGTATTATTTAAAGAGGGAATAAGCTTTCCAAATATAAAATAGAAATTATGTGCATTATTAAGATGGTATCATATCCAGATATTCTAGGGATAGAGCTTCAAGATTCAATCAAGAGAGTGATATACACGTGTATGATGATATTGGTTACTATCGTCTCTTAATAAATTGGTATTAAATCTTTTTTTTTATTCGTGACTAGATTTTTTCATCTAGGAATGTTATTTATATTTCCCATTGATTTCATTTCAAGGTTTCTAGATAGGTTATATATATGCATATAGATATGTATTCAATATTGCAAATAAGTGGATAATTATTTTCTCTAATTTATGTGATCAAATGTTATTCTCTCTCGAGCCTATTTATCCATTGGATTTGTCTAAATGGTTTCCCTCCTTGATGTAGTTTGGTGAGCATATAGGCTCTTCTAAAATCATTGCATAGTCACATTGTGTTGGGGTTGTTTTCTTGTAGGTGTGCTCTTTAGATCACATAATGAGATTTCTCCATTCCTCATAGGAGAAGGTAGATCTCTAATAGTTTGTAGGTCTAGTACCTTGAAGCCAGATTTTAGTTAGGGATTGTGAGGTTGGAGGACGTAGCAAGTTTTCTTGAATAGCGACTAGGTGGTCTTAGAGTTAGCAAGGGCTTTAGCTATTATGTGGATGATAAGGTGTAGAGGTTTCAGATCTCCACTTATCACCAACATCATTGAATAGGTGATGATCTTGAAGAGGATGTATGAGCAAACTACTCAGCATTTTAGGGTGAATAAGGGAAGGATGGTTGTGATCGATAACATCATAGAGACTAGTGGTGTTTAGTGTTACAAGCAGGAGAAGTCTGGTAGACAACATCAAGGTTGTTCTAGGAAAGTCATGTAGCCAATGGGGGAAATCCATGTTACTTTTAGGCCAATTAGTTTTCACAAAGGGGAATAATATGTCAGTGTAGTATCAAGAAGGATGGACAGAGGAGCCATAAACTAGTCTAGGAAGATGGAGAAGCATTGGTATGCAAACATGTGGCTATAGTGGTCTGACACAAGGGAGGGAGGCATTGCAGGTATGTAGTAGATATGTATTCCCATGTCATCATATTAAGAGGATCTTGTATAGTCAAATGGTGGTACTAGGGTTTAAAGGTTTGTGTTTGATCAGTGGGGACAGTGGTGGCTCGGTGAAGTATACAATTGATAACATAGTTGTTTCCCAATTGTCAAGCCATGTCATGGCGGTGTAGCTATGGCTCAATGATAGGTATTGAGATCATTGTTAATTTTCTCATGGGGGAAGGAATGGTGTCAAAAATAATTTGGTACACTATAACCAGGATAATGTAGATGAGGGTCTTCAGCTATATTATTTATTTAGTTTTTAAACTTGTGTTTTAGTTACATCTAAATTCCAAGTCCTAACTTATAGGCCCAAATACTATGAACATTTCTCCATTACTTTAGTTCTCGTCATATGATCCTATCTATGTAGTTTTAAAGATGTTACATCATCAATTAATTTTTCTATTGTTAGTCATTCAATAATCATTATTTTAGTTATAAATATTATTGTATACGTGTTCCAAAGCAATTAGTTGAAAGAGTAGGTGCATTTTTTGAAATACAAGTTCTAATCAAGGTACTGGGGCACAATAATATCAAAGTGACTCATGAAGATAATAAGGGAATAGTTTGTAAATATTAATCAAGTATGGAGAATGAGCTCATATTGATACAAGAAACTCAAATGGAGACTAATTTTAATCATACAAACTTGCCAATTTTATCAAAATAATGATTGGGACTTTGAATTAGGACCATTGGGTAAATGAACTCAAGTTCATGAGAAATGATGATTTATAGCTAAAAATAGATTGAGTACCCAAGAGTTGGTGTGTTACAATCTCCACACTTTAAGGATGATTATGTGCTCAAAATCTACTTATTCAGGTACTACCCCTTAAAAGGATTTAACTAGAAATCTAAATAGGTATGTAAGCTATAGTGTAGTATCCTTCACTGTCTTTTCTATGATGACATGTGACTATTCTCTAGGATTTTCTAATACCTCAAAAATTGTGAATTATCTCAAGGTTCATTACTAAAATTCAAAGCATCAATTTCTTTGTACATTTAGAAAAATAAATTAATAAAATTCGAAGGAAAACATTTCAATGTAAAACTAGGAGTGGCCAAAATCAATGCAAGACTCAAGTCATAGTCTCCTCATGTGTACATTCCAATTATTCTTACTCCAACATCCCCACTACTTGACACATTTTCAGAATTTATATTTTTATGAAACATACAATCACTTCAGTACTAAGTGATGCCTAGTCCATATAATTCCTATAGGGTCATGTACACATTTCTAGGTTAAGAATATAGATTATGAATATCAAAATTGCTTTCTACATCATAAAATAATTAGACAAACTATAAAGGTCTTAACCAAGCTTAAAAATTTATCAAATTTTACTCAATATTATAATTATCACTAATTTTTATGTGACTTTTATTGGGTCAAATATTTATATATTCATCATTTTATTTTTATTTTTCATTTTTAGTTGGTGCAATTTTGCATCAATAAAATACTTATTTCAACACAAGTTATCTAATGTTTTATAAAATTCTGAAAATTTTGAGTTCAAAAAACTAGAGATCCCAATACTTATCGTGTTTTACTCTGTAATTATTGTATTATGAACTGGGATGCAATTTTGAATATCAGCTTTTTGTTTCAAAAATATCATAATTACATATATAAAGAGACGTAGTAGGGTTTAGTGGTATATGTTTTTTTAGTGGGGAGGAGTGATATCTTGTTGAAGGCTTGTTATTGACGGCACAATGATTTCTCAAATGTCAAGCCAGGTCATGAAAGGGCAGTTACAACTCTACAATAGGTATTGAGATCATGAGTATTTTTCCTTGTGGGGGAAAGGACGGTGTCGAGAGGAATCCAATACACTGTAATCGATGATGATGTAGACAAGGCTCTTCATCCATCCTATTTATTTTGTTATTAAACCCTATGTTACAATCACATCTAAATTCTATAACTCCTAACTTATAGGCCCAAATACCATGAGCATGTCTCCATTGCTTTAATTATCATCATACAGTCATACTTGTTTTTGGTTTAAAGATCTTACTTAGTCAATTAAACTTTCTCTCATTATTCAATCAGTAATTATTATTGTTAGTGAAAATATATTTTTTTATTTTTTTCCAAAGACATTATTTGAAAGAGTAGGTGCATTTCTTGAAATACAAGATCTAATCAGGGTATCAGAGCAAAATAATGTCAAACTGACTCATGAAGATAAATCAACGAAATAGTTTGTAAATACTAATCATGTAAGGAGAATGAACTCATCTTGAAACAAGAAACTCAAATGGAGACTAATTTCTATCATACAAACTTGCCAATTTGATCAAAATAATGTTTGGGACTTAGAATAATGATCGTTGGGTAAATGAACTCAAGTTCAGTAAAATAATGATTTATAGCTCAATACAGATTCAATACCCAAGAGTCGTATGTTACAATTCTCCACCCCTTAAAAGAGGATTTTGTACCCGAAATTGACTTATTTGGGTACTACCCCTTAAAGGGTTTAACTAGAAATCTAAATAGGTGTCTCAGATACAATGTAGTATCCTTCACTTTCTCTTCTATAGTTTCATGTGACTCTCCTCTAGGGTTTTATAATACCTCCTAAATTGTGACTTAGCTCAAAAAATCATTGATAAAATTCAAAGCATCATTTTTCTTTATACATTTATAGTAAAAATATAATTTTTAAGGGAAAACATTTTGATGTAAAACTAGAAGTGGCCAAAATCAATGTGATAACCAAGTCACATATCCTCGTGTCTACATTATAATTACTATTAATCCATCATCCCAACTACTTGACACATTTTGAGAATCTAGACTTTTATGAAACATATAGTCACCTAAACACTAAGTGATTCCTAGTCCACATAATTCCTATAGGGTCATGTACACATTCTATGTTAAGAATCTTGATATGAATATCAAAATTTTGTGCTACAACACAAAATTATTAGATAAACTATAGCGGTCATAATCAAGATTAAAATTTGTCAAATTTCACTCAATATTATTACTATTACTAATCTTTATGTGAATTTTATTGGGTCAAAAATTTTGATATTTTTCATTTATATTTTTATTTTTAATTTTGAATGGGTACAATTTTACATCAATAATATACTTAATTCAACACAAGTTATCTAATGTTCTATAAATCTCTAAAAATTTTGGGTTCAACATCTAGAGGTCCCAATATTTGTCGGGTTATACTGTGTAATTATTTTATTATGAATTTGGATGCAATTTTGAATATTAGTTTATTGTCTCAAAAATATCATAATTATATATAAAGGTTGATACTAGGGTTTTTTAGTGGGGATGGGTAGTGGCTCGGTGAAGGTTTATAATAGACAACACAATCATTTATCAGTTGTCAAGACAGGTCATGGTGATGCAGTTGTGACTCAACAATAGGTATTGAGATCATGACTATTGTTTGTCGTGGGGGAAAGAACAGTGTTGACAGGAATCTAGTACACTATAATTGGTGATGATGTAGATAAGGGTCATCATCCATCCTATTTGTTTGGTTATTAAACCCTATGTTTTAATCACATCTAAATTTCATAACTCCTAACTTATAGTCCCCAATACTATGAACAATTTGCCATCGCTTTAATTATCATTGTACCATTGTATTCATTACAGGCTTAAAGGTCTTACATGGTTAATTAAAATTTATCTCATTTGTCACTCAATAATTGTTATTTTTGTTATAAATATTATTTTATACTTATTCCAAAGACATTAGATAAAAGAGTAGGTGTATTTTTTGAAATACAAGTTCTAATCAAGGTATCAGAGCACAAAAATGTCAAAGTGACTCATGAAGATAAATTAGGGGACTATTTTGTAAATATTACTCAAGTAAGGAAATGAACTCAATTGGAAACAAGAAAAATGGAGACTAATTTCTATAATACAAACTTTCCAATTTGATCAAAATAATGATTGGGACTTAAAGTGAAGAACCATTGGGTGAATGAACTCAAGTTCAGGAGAAATGATGATTTATGTCTCAAATTTGATTTGGTACCTAAAATTCAGTATCTTACAAGCAGGGTGAGTGACTCTCAAAAGGCAAAAGTAGATGAGGCATCTGAAAGAAAGTGTTAGGCTTCCTTCATTTGTCAACCAAAGGAACGATTGGGTGATGTAACACAATGATTTGGAAGATGTAAGCCTACCTTGGGGGATCTATTGGCATAATGTCAATGGTAAACATTAATAGAGTTTCTATCAAATGTATGACAACCAATGTGACGAAGTGGTTTTTGGCTTAATTTCGAGGACGAAATATCTTTTAAGGTGTGTAGGATGTGATGGAGTGGATTTTTGAAATCCATAAATCTCCAATAACATATTAGAATCCATATCTTGAGTTACAATGACAGTTCCAAGTGTTTGTGTAAAGTGGAGATGTTGAATGAGATTTATATAATGATTAAGATCTCTCTTTATATGCCTTCTTGAGGAATTTAATTGGATGACCTAAAAATTGAGTTTTGGCACCAATTTTGAGTAGAAGGTAGCTTGAGTGGTAGGAAACCTATGGTTAAAATTTGGCGGCAATCGGACATTCCTAGAGGAATTTATGGAGGTTTGATGTTTTGTGAATTGATGTGCAATATTAGGGTTGATTAGCCTAAGTTATTGCTTTTAATAAGTGTCACACGCACCCCTTAGTTGGGCCGGGCCTGCAGGACCAGATCTTAGCCCTAGATTTTTGATCTAGTGGAAGCGGGGTCTTCTTTAAGTGAGCCGTGGATAGGCTCATGTGGAGGACTGACTCAAGGCGTTGGATTGGATATCAAAGGTCCTTGTTTTGTCCCTAACCTTGCGGTTACTGCCTTGACCGAAGGCAGCAACCACGGCGTCGTGGGAAAGCACCCACACCCTCATGCTCGCTGATCGTGGGACGAGAGGGAGGAGTAGATGAGCTGGTGGCCTCGACTCCTTGAGGGCTTTTGTTCAAACTAGAGTTTGTGGTTGTTGGGTAAGAGGCGAGAGAGAACAGACTCCCTACATTCCACCTTTCTCCATTGCGACGCACAGAATCAGAGGAGGAGCTATGGACTATTCAAGAGTGCTAATCTTGGTCTTCAAGAAGTGTGGTAATGCTCGTGTAAGGGTTTCGTTTGCCTTGGTTGCCTCGTATGGGTGTGAGATCATCAGGGGTTCCTTTCCCCTTTTTGCTCCACCGCGGCTGAACCATCCCGACGGCGGCCTAGTGGAGAAGGAGCTCCACGGCTGACAACTCAGAGATGAGTAGTCTTGGAGGTGCGGAAGAGTCTGCTGAAGCTAATGATAGCTATAGAAGCCGGTGAGGGGAGCCTTGTCTCAATAGATCGCTCACTGGAGTTTCCCAGCCGCGACGGCGGCCCTTGCCAGTAGCTCCAGGATAGGGAGCCTCGGAACTGCGGACGTGAAGCCACGAAGCCGTGGAGGTCTGGGAAGGGATCTCGAAGCTGTGGGCACTGTGGGGAGCTCACAAATACGACCTGGAGCTGGAAGATCGCTCACCGGAGAGGTGTATCGCGGCAGCGCTCAGAGAAAACAGAGTCCCGATCGGGACTTAGACGCGAGAGAGCGAGAAAGGGAGAAGAGAGGACCGGGTCAGCGCTTAAACCGGAAACAGAACCGACCGAACTCAGCGCGAGCCAGGAGAAGATGCGCCCATCCCAGTGGACACGTGGCAAGCTCCTACTCGCCCAAAAAGGTAAAATGCCCAGTCTTTCAATAATTCATAGTAATTCGCCCGAACATCAGAAAAATACATATGATATACCAAAATGTTCAGAAAAATGCATAGAACAAGATAGAAGCATAATATCTGCCTTTTAATGCTTTAATATCAGTGATATCATGTAGGATGAGTTATGCTTGTTTAATAGATAATAAATATCAAATAATGACAAAGAATTATGGAAAAATGTCAGTAAACCTATATTTATGTTTATAAAGCATATGATGTCAGATATGATCACGTTGATGCATGAAATCATGTAATATGATTAATATGGCAAATTAGGGCTAATAATCCTATATTAAATGTAATAAATGCATTAATTCTCAATAAATTATGAAATTCACAGAGTAATCTCATATCAGTATCTGGAACCTCGGAATTAAATATGAGATCAATATGACACACAGAATTCATGTTATATGATGATGTTTGCTCTAAATGTGATATAAACCCTAATATGCTTAATGTACATAAGCTAGGGTTAATATGTGCAGAAAATGACATGGAAGATAATGTTCAGATAATGAACCATAATCTGGAAAATGACATCAGTGAGATAATCACAAGACAAGAATACAAGTAATCATGAGAATATCCTAATGAGCTAAGTGAAACCCTAATATGAACACGTTTAGGGTTAAGATGAGATATAATAAGATGAGAACCTGATGATAGTATATGGTCTTGTTTTGATCAGGTTTGACCAAGCTTATAGTTGACATCAGTGATATGTGTTTAGTATGATCTATCTCTTTGGAAGGTACGCTATTACCTCTTACTTGGCTTATTATACAATATGCTTGTGTTATATGAGTAGTAAAGACTTGGCATATGGTATTGATTGAAATGATTGTTCTTGCATGATATGTTGCTTGATTTTCAATACTTATGGCTATGAACACCTGCAAACATAATATAGATGTTCCATCATAAGATAGCTCATAAACCACTAGGTGGTAGAGCACATGCATAATGATCACAAGCCACTAGGTGGCAGTTCATATATGTTTGTATAATGATCACAAGCCACTAGGTGGCAGATCATAAGGCCTAAAGACGTCAAAACCACTCGGTGGCAGACGCACGAGACGTATGATGGAAATGTACTTAAAATATGTGTTCTCTTTTGTTAATGAATATCTTTGTGCAAGTATACGCTTTTCTTATATTCTTCTATTACTGCCAAGTATATTAGTTTTATCTTATTGCCAATATATGATGAGAGGTAAATAAAAGACACGTAGGCGTACTCAGTACAATATTCATGAAATATTGTGCTGACGTGTACCGCATGTAATCTTTTGTTTAGGTTGCGGTTATGCTCTTGAAGATCCAGGATAGTGAGAGTTGTGTGGCGAGCTGATGTACAGGTGGACCTGTTGTCTTAAGATCCTGTTGTTTAGTTGTAGCACATGTATGTGTTTAGTAGTTTTCTGTTCAATATGTAATATCAAATGTTGTAACAATTCATTATGTAATTATATGTTGAATGGTGAACATGTGTTGTGGTTTGTTTATTGTTCATGTGCATGTGCTATTGATGATTGTTTCCTTCTGACCTCCTCTGATTTTCTTCTTCTTAGCCTCGTGTGGGATGTTTAAATTGGGATTCTCGCTGAGGTGAGGGTTTCAATTTGGACGTCACACATCAGATTAAGTTTTAGAAAATCCGGGGACGTCACAGGTGGTATCAGAGCATGAACAATAGCAAAGCCTGACATTTTCTCATCATGCAACTCAAAACTAAAGAACCTTGAACCTTAATTATCTTTTAGGGTTAGATTAGTCGTCTTTTAGAGACTAGATCTGACCTAGCCCCTAGGTTAGAACCTAGATGTCTGAGAACTAGGTCTAGACTAGTGCTTGTTGAGTAGCAAGTCCTTAGATGTCGTTCCTTCCTCGTAGTGCAGCGGTATGGGACGTTGCACTATTTGGAAATGACGTGCATCAAGGGAAGAGAAACCCTAGACATATGGCGCTCGTTGTCTAGAGTAGCTACACTAGTCTACACCATGTTCTCACCCCTTTCACTAGTTTTCATGACACTGGACCCTCTACTATGTGTGGGGCACTCGTTTCAGGATTTGGTTTTGATTCCAAACAGATCGAACCTCGATAGTTTTCTCTGACGCTTGTTTTATCGGAGAAAAACTATATAATATTTTATTATGTATATGTATTACAAAAATGTGTCTCCCCACACATGTATGAGTAGGAGGTAGTCATGCAACCTAAGTGAAAGTGAATGACATCAGTCTAGAAGAGAGAGTAGTTCTAGATTAGATGTCTAGAGCCTTGTTAGAATATGTGATAGATGGAATAGATGAAATAAGTTTTGATGATATGGCGTAAGTCTTACATAGATCGCATAAGATGGTAATGATGATCTATGTTTGCCTTCGAGGACTTAAGTTCAGTTTTGAGGATTTGAAATAAGTTTTAATGATGTCGGTATGAGTTTTTTTTTATGATAGGAGATAAGTTAAGTTAAGACCAGGTTGTGAGTCAGCATGAGCCTCAAGCTCTTTTGCAAAGGAGGACCTCTAGTGTTAGGACCAGTTTTGGGGTTAGCTCAAGAGAGAGCGAGACCCACAGGGAGAAGGTCAGAGAACCTTGACTCCATGATATGAGAAATATGAGATATGATATGTCCTAAACTAGACTACTCCTGAGTGATTGAGTTGAGTCGCTCTATGTATGATTCCTATAGTCTTCTTGAACCCTAGATGTCCTTGGGAGGACCAAACCCTAGAGACAGAGAGAGGCTAGTTATATGTGCATATGTGAACACGAATATGAGTGCCTGCCATCTGGGTGAGGGAGAGAGCCCAAGACCCTGGAGGAGGTAGCTATGTTAGTTTCTGTGAAGCCTCATGCTCGGGTTGGTGGTTTCCCACATAGGAATCTAGTGGTGTATATAAGAGATTTTTGAGATATAGTGTTTCATGGGTAGAAGACCTGTGAAGAGTATGTCATAGCATGTTTTGGTTTTTGCTTATGTGGATAAAGCTTGTGAAGTTGATCACTAGTGCTAATGAGGTAATCCGAAGAACCCTAGACTAAGAGAGGGAAGATAAAGCATGTGCATATGAGATACTCATAGAGTTGAGTTAGCTCAGAGAGACTGAGCATGGAAATACCCTCACGATATGGGATAGGAGAACCTCAGTTGGACTAGATGAAGTTTTGATATATGTTTGACAAGCCACTTGCATAAGTTGTTTAGCACAACCATGATATAACATATGTAGGATGTGATCTAATCTCGAGATGTGATATATAGACATGATATGATGCAAAACCTAGAAATAGTTTAAAGCATATCAAAGTATAAATGGTTAACCATATGCTTTAATAATGATGATAATGTGATGGAGTTGGTTAATCTTGTGATGAAATCACTAGTAAATGTCGTAATTTGTTATGAGCTATGAAATAAGATCATATGAATGAAACATGTTACATGAGATGTTAATCTAAGTGCTTAATAAAGATGAAAAGTATAGTTTGACAGTTAGCACAACATAACATGTATGACACCTTGATATGAGTTGAATGGATAAAGTGAGTTAATTATAGTTAACTCCCTCATAAAAGGCATATGTTAATGATGAACATGTTCTAACAATGAACTAAATAAAATTCTGGTGACACCTTGATATAATGAATTAACGTTAGTTAACTCCTTGGGAATATAGTAATATGATGTGGAAAACCTAATGCATGGCTAAAGATAAGGAAGCAAATCTAACATATGAGATATGTAATGACATGATCTACGTTTCTAAACCTTGAGTTTAACCTTGAATGGAGTGTTTGTGCACCTAAGATGGTTGTAAAACCCCTCTAATAGTGCTTTGGATACATGGTTCTAGGTAACCTTTGCGGATATGTTACACCTAGAATAGTGCCTACGTGTGTATGAAGGCAAGACAAAGTTTTCCCTAAGAGTATGTGTATGGTTTACTTTCAAGGACGAAAGTTCTTTTAAGATGTATATGATGTGACGAAGTGGTTTTTGGCTTAATTTCGAGGACGAAATATCTTTTAAGGTGTGTAGGATGTGATGGAGTGGATTTTTGAAATCCATAAATCTCCAATAACATATTAGAATCCATATCTTGAGTTACAATGACAGTTCCAAGTGTTTGTGTAAAGTGGAGATGTTGAATGAGATTTATATAATGATTAAGATCTCTCTTTATATGCCTTCTTGAGGAATTTAATTGGATGACCTAAAAATTGAGTTTTGGCACCAATTTTGAGTAGAAGGTAGCTTGAGTGGTAGGAAACCTATGGTTAAAATTTGGTGGCAATCGGACATTCCTAGAGGAAGTTATGGAGGTTTGATGTTTTGTGAATTGATGTGCAATATTAGGGTTGATTAGCCTAAGTTATTGCTTTTAATAAGTGTCACACGCACCCCTTAGTTGGGCCGGGCCTGCAGGACCAGATCTTAGCCCTAGATTTTTGATCTAGTGGAAGCGGGGTCTTCTTTAAGTGAGCCGCGGATAGGCTCATGTGGAGGACTGACTCAAGGCGTTGGATTGGATATCAAAGGTCCTTGTTTTGTCCCTAACCTTGCGGTTACTGCCTTGACCGAAGGCAGCAACCACGACGTCGTGGGAAAGCACCCACACCCTCATGCTCGCTGATCGTGGGACGAGAGGGAGGAGTAGATGAGCTGGTGGCCTCGACTCCTTGAGGGCTTTTGTTCAAACTAGAGTTTTTGGTTGTTGGGTAAGAGGCGAGAGAGAACAGACTCCCTACATTCCACCTTTCTCCATTGCGACGCACAGAATCAGAGGAGGAACTCTGGACTATTCAAGAGTGCTAATCTTGGTCTTCAAGAAGTGTGGTAATGCTCGTGTAAGGGTTTCGTTTGCCTTGGTTGCCTCGTATGGGTGTGAGATCATCAGGGGTTCCTTTCCCCTTTTTGCTCCACCGCGACTGAACCATCCCGACGGCGGCCTAGTGGAGAAGGAGCTCCACGGCTGACAACTCAGAGATGAGTAGTCCTGGAGGTGCGGAAGAGTCTGCTGAAGCTAATGATAGCTATAGAAGCCGGTGAGGGGAGCCTTGTCTCAATAGATCGCTCACTGGAGTTTCCCAGCCGCGACGGCGGCCCTTGCCAGTGGCTCCAGGATAGGGAGCCTCGGAACCGCGGACGTGAAGCCACGAAGCCGTGGAGGTCTGGGAAGGGATCTCGAAGCTGTGGGCACTGTGGGGAGCTCACAAATACGACCTGGAGCTGGAAGATCGCTCACCGGAGAGGTGTATCGCGGCAGCGCTCAGAGAAAACAGAGTCCCGATCGGGACTTAGACGCGAGAGAGCGAGAAAGGGAGAAGAGAGGACCGGGTCAGTGCTTAAACCGGAAACAGAACCGACCGAACTCAGCGCGAGCCAGGAGAAGATGCGCCCATCCCAGTGGACACGTGGCAAGCTCCTACTCGCCCAAAAAGGTAAAATGCCCAGTCTTTCAATAATTCATAGTAATTCGCCCGAACATCAGAAAAATACATATGATATACCAAAATGTTCAGAAAAATGCATAGAACAAGATAGAAGCATAATATCTGCCTTTTAATGCTTTAATATCAGTGATATCATGTAGGATGAGTTATGCTTTTTTAATAGATAATAAATATCAAATAATGACAAAGAATTATGGAAAAATGTCAGTAAACCTATAATTATGTTTATAAAGCATATGATGTCAGATATGATCACGTTGATGCATGAAATCATGTAATATGATTAATATGGCAAATTAGGGATAATAATCCTATATTAAATGTAATAAATGCATTAATTCTCAATAAATTATGAAATTCACAGAGTAATCTCATATCAGTATCTGGAACCTCGGAATTAAATATGAGATCAAGATGACACACATAATTCATGTTATATGATGATGTTTGCTCTAAATGTGATATAAACCCTAATATGCTTAATGTACATAAGCTAGGGTTAATATGTGCAGAAAATGACATGGAAGATAATGTTCAGATAATGAACCATAATCTGGAAAATGACATCAGTGAGATAATCACAAGACAAGAATACAAGTAATCATGAGAATATCCTAATGAGCTAAGTGAAACCCTAATATGAACACGTTTAGGGTTAAGATGAGATATAATAAGATGAGAACCTGATGATAGTATATGGTCTTGTTTTGATCAGGTTTGACCAAGCTTATAGTTGACATCAGTGATATGTGTTTAGTATGATCAATCTCTTTGGAAGGTACGCTATTACCTCTTACTTGGCTTATTATACAATATGCTTGTGTTATATGAGTAGTAAAGACTTGGCATATGGTATTGATTGAAATGATTGTTCTTGCATGATATGTTGCTTGATTTTCAATACTTATGGCTATGAACACCTGCAAACATAATATAGATGTTCCATCATAAGATAGCTCATAAACCACTAGGTGGTAGAGCACATGCATAATGATCACAAGCCACTAGGTGGCAGTTCATATATGTTTGTATAATGATCACAAGCCACTAGGTGGCAGATCATAAGGCCTAAAGACGTCAAAACCACTCGGTGGCAGACGCACGAGACGTATGATGGAAATGTACTTAAAATATGTGTTCTATTTTGTTAATGAATATCTTTGTGCAAGTATACACTTTTCTTATATTCTTCTATTACTGCCAAGTATATTAGTTTTATCTTATTGCCAATATATGATGAGAGGTAAATAAAAGACACGTAGGCGTACTCAGTACAATATTCATGAAATATTGTGCTGACGTGTACCGCATGTAATCTTTTGTTTAGGTTGCGGTTATGCTCTTGAAGATCCAGGATAGTGAGAGTTGTGTGGCGAGCTGATGTACAGGTGGACCTGTTGTCTTAAGATCCTGTTGTTTAGTTGTAGCACATGTATGTGTTTAGTAGTTTTCTGTTCAATATGTAATATCAAATGTTGTAACAATTCATTATGTAATTATATGTTGAATGGTGAACATGTGTTGTGGTTTGTTTATTGTTCATGTGCATGTGCTATTGATGATTGTTTCCTTCTGACCTCCTCTGATTTTCTTCTTCTTAGCCTCGTGTGGGATGTTTAAATTGGGATTCTCGCTGAGGTGAGGGTTTCAATTTGGACGTCACACATCAGATTAAGTTTTAGAAAATCCGGGGACGTCACAACCAATGGAATGACATATTAATGAAAATTGATGGCTTTACAAGTGCAATGTAAATCGATAGCGTAAACAACCGACGAACGAACATATCCTTAAAAATATAGTTCAATTATTTAGAAGTTTCTTGGTCCCACTAGTCATTTAGTGGGACCATTGCTCCTACACTCCTTCCATGCATTGAAGTTCAAGGATATCATGGAAATTAGAGAAATGGATAAAATCCTATAAATTAACATAAAATTAAGAAAAAATAAAAGTATGCTCATTATAAAGTGAAATGATGGAAATGGATATAAAACTAAGTTGAAAATATAACTAAACTAGGATGAACATGAATTCATCACCTACACACGTAGTGTGGCATTTTCTTCAAGGTTGATGTGGTGCATCCAGATAGTTGGACTGAGTCCCTTGATATTATCAATGCAATAGCCAAGAGTTTTCCTTCTTAATTTGAGCTCTTGAAGAAGTTTTTCATGTTGATCAGATGGGAATTCTGAATTTATGATAACTAGATTTATCTTCTCATCATATAGGAATTCATATTTCAATCCTTTAGGAAAATGATTTAACTCAATGAGGGGTTTTAGTGTTGATATATCTTTTGGTTCTCTCTAAAGGGAAATGTAGTTAGCTGTCTCAATATTCCCTTGTTGATTTGCCTCTTCTTCTTCTGCCACTTCAAGATATGCCAAAATTTCTTCTACTTCTAGATAAATGATCCTAAAATTTGGATTGGCAAGAGATTTGATTAGAGGATCCACTGTAGCATTAGGTTCTTGGAATTTAGGACAGAAATGGCTATAGCAATCATAAAAATAGCTTTTCCCATAGAGGATGGACCTTTCATATGATCTAGCACATTGAAATTGTTGTACCCATACCCTACTCTAACATTCTTCAACCCCTCTACAACATCAATTAGGACTCATGCGGTAGAGAGAAAAGGTCTTCCAAAAATTGCTAGACACGTAGGATCTTCGACAGGGTTAATGATGACAATGTTGCATGGGATGAAGAAATTTCCAATTCAAATAGGGATGTCTTTAACCACACCAATTGGTTTGGTGTATGAGTTATTAACTAAATGAATCCTCATAATAGAAGGAACTATGTTGTTCAATCCCTACTAACTTTCTAGAGAGTGTGGCATGAGACTAATGCTTACACCTAAGTTGGCCAAGCCATATCTTTATGTGGTATCTCCTATAAGGAATAGGATGGTGAAAGAACTAGGATCAATCTACTTATTTGGCATGGTGGATTGAAAAAAGGTGGTGGCCACCCTGGCTAGATGAATAGTTTCAATCTCTCCTCTTTTCACGCTTCTTAGTAATCAGATTTCTCATAAACTTAGCATATGTTTCCATTTTATTCATAGCACTAAGAAGGGGAATATCTGGGTGTATCTTTTTGATGGTGTCTAGGAATTTTTTGTATCTATTATCAAGTTGTGCCTTGACAAATCATTGAGGGAAAGGAACTTAAAATTGTACTCAGAAGACTTGCTTGAGGGAATTTCCTTTTTTGTCCCTCATTCCTTCTTCTTTGATTGAATGGTTATTTCTATAAGAAATATTGGTTTTCTGTCTTCTTCAACTATAGTTTATGTTGGAGGAAGTATACTTAGGGTGGTACGAAACCTTATTGTTTCCATTCTTGTAGTTTCATTCCTTAGATTTTATTTGATGCAAGAGGGAAACTAGTGAGTTGGGTTCTTGATGGATGTGATGGTGATGTATGCCAATTGTTTGTTAATCATTGTATTATGTTGTTGCAAGTAACCAATCTATGTATTCACAGTACCTTATTATGCTTGCATATTACTCTTTAGGTCATTGTTACTTGAAACAGATTGCATGTGGCGTTCGGTCAATGACTTCAACTAACTTCTTGAATTTTGTTGTTGTATGAACAAACTTCGCTTGGCAAACCATTGAAATTCCCTTTTTTCTTTGGTGTCTTATTATTATTTTCTTGGAGGTGTAGATGTTTTCCTCATCCTACATATTAGCCTCTTTTTATAGATTGAGGTGGTTTGTTCAATTAATAAGAGTACTTTTTCGTGGATTTGTTACTATGTGAGAAATTACGGTGTTTTGGTTTTTGTAACTCACATATGATGTGAAGATTTAAGGCCATCTTATCAAGCTTGGCCAGAGTATGTATAAGTTTTGACTTAGAAGTGGTGTTGATAGTATATGTGGTCCCAACTGACCCACTATCGTATTCTATCTCATCTTGTGAAGTTGCCATATTATTGATAATTTCTTTAGAGCAATCAACACTATGCCCTATGAAATTGCAGCCTGCTACTACATTGAGATTATTCATCTCATTTTGAGTGAACCCATTATAAAAAAAGTGAGTAGATATCCATCTTCAAAGTTGTTATGGAAGCACTCCCTTTGTCATTCTTGATATCTATCCCAGGCTTCATCTAAGTTCTCACCAGAATTCTATCTAAACTAAAAAAATCTTGTGTTTAGAATGGAGAGTTTTCTCTATTTGGAAAAACTTACTGACAAAACATTCATCTAAGGATGATCATCATGTGGCACTTTCATGTTTCAAATAATAGAAACATTCGGGGCTATATCCTTAAAGAGAAAGCCTTCCAATAGATGAATTCCTATGGTACACTACTAATTTAAAAGGTAAGATAGATGTTCTTGAAAGAATCAAAGTGATGGTATGGATTCTCTTCAGTTGAGTTTCCCCTAAAATTCTGATATTGAACAATGCCTAGAAAGTTTAATCTTAATTTAAAAAATTCCAACTAGAGTTCAAGAAATGTACATTGAGATCCTTGAGTTTTTAGCATGTGTGGTCTCTAATGATTGGATAGATGGTTCCTTAGTAGGTGGGCTATCTCCATGTCCACCAAGAATGGCTCCACCTGGATTCTCTATTCTCTCTAATATTGGTGAAGAACAGAAGAGTATTGATCACCCTACCTAAAAGAATCATGCAAATCTAGTTCAGTTGTCGAACATGTTAGATGAAATTCCAAGGTAGATGTGAATTATTTGAGAGGGTATGTAATTAATTTTTTCTAAACATAATAACACTTGGATGAGTTAAAGTAGACTTCATGTTATTAGAGATTGTTCATTGCCTTATCCTTGGCGTGACTCCAAAAGTTGATCGCCCTTAAACATGGGTCAAAAGTGTAAACACAATTGGTTGCTTGAAGGTATCAAAATTTAAATTTATACCCGACTTCAAGAGATGCCAGCAACTCAGTAGGGAGTCTATTATAGTAATACATGGTCGAACATGGGGATAAGGAGAAATAATAAAATAAGAAATAAAAGACATCACTTAATTTAATCAGATTAAAAATGATGAAATTGGTATTCCTATTAAGGAACGAAATAATATACATAAATAAAAAAATATAGGTTATGAAACTCAAAACAAAATTGAGGTAATTGTGAATATGATAAACGGAGGACTTGGATAAGGTTTCACCAATCAGACCAGTCTCATCCATGCAAACCTTCTCTTCAAGTTTATATATATTTTTGACATGTTTTTTAAGCAGTCATAAAAGATATCTAGCACCTTTATTCTCTTAAGGTTAGGTAGATTTTTATCTAAGGGTACCTATCTCTTGGTATGATAAAAAATAGATCTAACTTTATTGCACAATTTTTATCTATAGAGACTCCTCCCTCTTGTGGATAGTAATTGATCCATACTCTAGATTTTCCTAAAGTATTTCTCTTAAATTCATTCAAATCATCCTTCACACAAAGGTACCCAATCAAACAAGGAGCACATTTAAATAGGAGCATATAAACAAAACTATAAGAATGTATGTATTGAAATAAAATAAGGAAATATTACATGGTTTGGAGGGCCTGATGGATACTCCCAACCCAAGTTTTCAAGTTTAGTCACTCATGGTACAAGAAAGACAGAAACTACAACTTGAACAAGTCATGATTCTCAAAAGGAAACAACGAAAATAGCAAGAGAGTAAGAAGAGAGGTTGATATGCAGGTGGATTGAGTTGAGATGTCAATATACCCGCCTTTCGGTTCAATCTTCCTGAGAGAGTTGATGATGCCCATACGTCGATCATCTCACCTATCGAGTTAGAGGTTGATACTCCTTATCTAAATGTTGGTGTTGCATAATCAAGCTAGAACTTATTGACCTGGAGGTAGAAGTGGATGGTGGCAAGATCAGAGGTCAGTCACTCTTCCCAAGTCAATATAACTCACGAAGTCAATCAATATTATATTGGTCTTGATGTTCTATAAAAATATGTTGGCATGTTTGCAAAAGACAAGATGTCGTAAAACTGATGTGTTGGGGTCCTATTTAAAGGGCTTGACTAGCCTCTTGTCGACTTGTTATTGGTCCATGTGGTGTCAACCTTTGGAATTCTAATTATCAAGCTTGAAAGCTCTATGGGTTTCTTGACTGATAGAATGTCATCAACCTTAAGTCAAACTTTGAGAGGTCAACGGGTGGGAGAGATTGAGATTTGAAAATTATTCTAGATTGATAGAATTGTGAATTGTTGACCTGAATGTCAATTGATGGTTCAGAAGTATCATCTCTATAGATTACTTATCGAGTTTGTAGTTTGGTTGCTTGATCAAAGCGTGTAGGAGGTTGATAGATTTTGGGATTTAGTTGGTCAATTGGCCTAGGGGTCGATTAGTGATGCTTTTTAGTGCAATAGCTTGATAGCTTGGCTATCAACCTCTTTGAGTGTGCCTCCTTGATTGACCTTGAAAGGTCGATTGACTTGGATTTCTTGATTTTTCTTGGCATATTTTCATGAGTAATGATTGACCTTTGGAGGTCGATCAATAATCCATCAAATGTTATGTTTTAGAGTCCAATTTCTTACATTTTTAAGGTAGCTTAGTCAAAATAGAGTTTTAAGAACTGTGCAAAATAGAGGATTTTATTATCATTGTCTGCATAGGAAGATAATTTCCTATCATGAAAGAAGCATAATTTATGCATTAACATTGATGTATTGATCACTTAGGTTATTAAATTCATTATAGGATTATTAAGGAATCTTATATTATTGTGACTCCTATCGATGCTAATGGATCACATGAGTCACCCTCATATGTAGATTAAGTTGGTTAAATATAATAAACTAGGGTTTAGGGAAACTAGAGCATATTAAAAAATCACTATATTTCAAGCTTAGGGTTAGCTCATATATCCATTTCATCATAGCTAATTAGGGTTACATCTAACATTATTTAGGGTTTATACATAAGCTACATCAATACATGTGTATTCAATGTTCATTAGGGTACATACAAGTGCATAGGTTTTATGTGTGTCCTTGTTTGTCCAAAACTAAAGGTATAAGTATTCAAGCATCGCATCTAAGGGTCTAGAGTCTCTACAGTCAAGATACTAGGTTTTGGTATGTTACAACACTCCAACACTTAAAAAGGATGTCATCCTCAAAATATAATCAACCTTACATTATCAACCATCTACTCTCCACCTCTTAAAAGGTATAACATAATAAGTCAAACCAAATAACACCAATGTATTAGGGTTACATATTCATTTCAAGAGTTGTGTCATGACATACACATGTCATGCATCAAACAAGATGATTGTATGTACCTAGGGTTGATTTCAAGTCCGTGTTTCGAACCTATCGACCATAAGTCCCTCATAAGAATCTATTAAGTCACAGGCTAACAAAACTCCACAACCTAATCAGACAAAGAGGGCAGATTATCTAAACCCTTAATTGAAGCACATCTTCCTAGTCACCACTCCAACTCAAAACTAGGGTTTAAGATTTATATTCTAATTATTTCTATGTTCTTCTCTACCCAAACTATATACATCTCTTCATTGTAGCCTAGTTCAAGAAAAGATCGATACGATCTAAAAAATATTTTTCTTAACGCATATAGTATTATAAAGAAAAGTAATTTGGTGGAAAAACTTTATGATATGTAACTAAAGATAGGGCCCAAATCCACGTGATTACTAATTCATAAATTTTCCATATATGATATCTTTATCAACTACTTTCTCATTCTCATGCCAAAATCCACCCTAAAGCCAAATCTTAACATTCAAAAAGATGTGTCACATTAACATATATTATAGGGTATGAGCTTATGGGTCCCATCACATTAGGTTTACTAATCACCATCATTATGAGAACCACATATGATTCCTCAACTTTCTTTCGTCGTCTCATAAAAAGCATTCTTTCATCGTCACATAAAAAACATAGGTAAAATTCTAGGGTAAATATCACAATTGAAGGTTTTTGCATAGGAAAATAATTCTATAGGAAACCTAAGGGAGATAAAATTGAAATAGTTAGGGAATGGGGCCTGAGATGGGTCCACTCCTTACCCAAATTGAGGTAAAAACCCATCTAATATAAACACACTAATAAGTATGATGGAATAGGTGTGTTTTTCTCTCTCTCAAATAAATGGTATACAAGAATAGAAGAAGAATAAAATATCATGACTATTTTCAATTTATAAGATTACATAATAATCTCCCACTAAGGGCTTACATGAAGGAAAGAATTTAAGATCTAAGTAGAGGAGATATCCAAGCTATTTCAAGTCCATATCCTAATAGTCACCTCCACTATGACAAGTCCAGTCATTCTATCATGTCCACCATGTCCTTCACCTAAGCGGTTGGAACCATACCCCAAAAAAATGACAGGTGGAAGTTGTAGCACAAAGAATCCTGGTATGTATATATAAATAGGTATTGAGAAACACTATGTAAAAAGGACAACAATCAATTATATCCAAGGCTTCCAAAAAAGAGGGAAGTGTTACAGATGGATATCAACAGGAAAAAACATAAAGTATACAAATATGCACTTGACATATATCAAAATAGCAACACGCACCGCATAAGAACAATAAATTAGGGCACACAACCCATCTTAAACATAAATCAATCTACATGCAAGTGAGATAAACATAGCATTACTCAAATATAAATAAACAATGTTGGTTAGGGCACTAACCCAAAATTTGATAGAGAATGGAACATAACCAAACTCCCCAATATATAAAAGTGAGCACATAACCCAGGTATGGGTAACATAACCTCCATCCTTAAACATAACATGGGCACATAACCCAGGTATGGGAAACATAACCTCCATCCTTAAACATAACATGGGCACATCACCCAAAAAAAGCAAAACTCTTATATAACTCTAGGACTACTAAGTTATTGGTATGTATACCCAAAGAGCCAAACATATGATGATTGAAATGGCATATCTTGTAAAAGATTTGATTCATAATAAAAGGCAATTTTGTTATTTTGTTTTATTCAGTTATGAGATAATGATGTAACACAATAAAGGCCTAAAGAATGATGATACTCGATTACATGTCTTTAGGTTGAGGACCTAAACAATGAGATCATATCTATGATAAGAGTTCATACATTCTTGTTATGTCCCTAGTTGGGTGTTAATGTGCAAGCAATATAGACAACAATAATACATAAGACTAGCGTGTGTGTTGGTTGATGACAAAATCTCATCAGTGATAATATGTGATATCAAACCAAACACAGGTACTTGTTAGAGAACAATGTACCAGACAAACCTACCTTGAGAGTGATGCATGGAAACCATGGTTGGTAGTCAGAATCATCTCTCATAGTGATGGTGGTGATTGTGGTTTTTAGACTTGAAGTCACTATATTCATCACATGTCATTCGGTGTACTTCGACATCACCCACCATGACCTTGAATAAGGGTTTGCATAAAGGTGGTGCTCAGGTGCATTGTGACACATGGGGATGACTATTAGTGATGTAGATGAGATTTGTCCCTCCTATAAGAGTATGATATCATGGCCACTTGATAAGAAAGACTGAGAAATGCATGGCCATGCTCATGTAAATCAATATGTGATATTGATCTTACATATAACTCACATAGTCTTCTCTAGCTCAAGGAACATGGATTGAATGTTGAAGAGGATGATGATTCCATGCCTCGAGTTTAATATGGATATCAGTGACAAAGGAACTATAGAAACACTATAATACCCATCACTTATTATAGGTTGAAGTTGTTCTCCAACTTTCAGAAATACTTGGGTAGCAATGATGTGTTTATAGATACCACTTGTTGCTTGGGATGTCATAAATTAGTTATGCACATTCATTGTCAATGTAACTTGGAACCTATAGGATCACACACATAGGATACACTTAGAGTAGGAGTTTATTCATGAATGTGGTTTAAAATTGATTACTAAAGAGTTAGGTATTCAATTTAAACAACAATGGTTGAAAGTTGACTGACTGGATTGTGCACCTACCGATTCAAGTGTTGAACCAATCGATTCAAGTGTCAGCCCAATTGAACCAAGTTTGTCAATCAAAACCATGAGATGACCAGTTCAGTAAGTGAATGGATTTCCTCAGGTCTGTGAATTGACCGATTGATTGATCAATTCAATTGGATCAAGGACTAGTGTTTATGTCATGTTGTGCATTAAATTGAATATTAATTTCCAATACAATTGCAATTGAGAAACATGTTGAAATAGTCAACTCAAGGGTTGAATAGATCGACTCACATGCCAACCAATCAGTTCACTATTGAATTGACCATTTCGTCATTTGTAGGCTATGAAAATTCATGAATATTCTATCTCTTCGACTCTCACTTAGACTGGAATCCATGACCCTCATCCTCCTATAAATAGAGGGGTATTGGGGGCCTTCCAGAGACACAGTCATAGACTCTGACAATTGTTGTCTTCTCTAGTTGTGGTAACTGAGAGAACCTGAGCAATTCCTACCAGTCAAAGGGAGGGATAGCAAGAGAGAAACAATTGGGAGATCAAGTCAGTGCTAGTACACTAAATAGAAGAGACAACTCCTTCTTGTCTGTTCATCTAGAATGGCAAGAGTTCTTCACGGTACACGTGGACTACTATAGAGGTGAGGAGATTGTTGCATGCCACTTGGATGAAAAATTCATCCACTATCCTCAACAACCATTACAATTGGGGAGCAGACCACCAATGGCAAACAATCCACCAGGCTTCAACAACAATGCTAGCACAAATTTCAACCAACAACAACAACTAAATTCCAACTTGGAATCCCTATCAGAAGGTTTTATTTCATCTCAAATGAGAAAAAATGAGGAGTTCCACCAACATGGAGCTCATGATAGATGCCATTCAATAAATTCCTTCCAAGATGGCCGACATTACTACTCACACAAGGATGTTGGAGAACCAAATTACACAACAAGCTCTTTATAATTAAAAAAACACCTTCTGGTTACTTGCCTAGTCAAATAGAGATGAATCTAAGGGATACTTACAAATCTGTGACATTGAGGAGTAGATCAGTAATTTGAGGATCCTCACCACCTTCAAAAAGGAAATTTGATGAGGTTATTGATACAAATGTTGAAGAGATAGTTGAAAACCAAAGAAAGAAGTTAACTAGAAATTTTCAACAAGGTGACTCTCCCGGAAAGCTTAATGCCCCTTTCCCTCACAGGTTCGCTAAAAATAAGGATGAAATCAAATTCAACAAGTTCATGGATATTCTGAACAAGATTTATGTCAACTTTCCATTAGTTGAAGTTATTGTTTAAATGCCTTATGCAAAATTCCTATAAGTTGGACTTCCAAAGAAAAGGAGGTCTGATAAAATTTTAATGGTTATGCTTTCTAAAAGGATTAGTTCTATCATTCAGAACTTGTTGCAAAAGAAACTTGATGGTCTCGGTGCATTTAATCTCCCTTGTAAAATTGTATATTCTACTTTTGACAAAGGACTAGTAGATCTTGGTGCTAGCATTAGTTTTATTTCTTTCTATCTATGGAAAATGCTTGATATGGGAGATCTGGAATCCACCTCAATGGCAATACAATTGGTGGATTACTCTATAAAACATACAAGAGGAATTATTGAAGACATTAAGGTAGAAATATGAAAATTTTACATTCTCTGTGATTTTGTAGTCCTAGATATGTATAAAGACTGACCAAATCCCATCATTTTTGGGAGGCAATTTCTTAGGACTGTTGGATGTATTGTAGATGTGAAAGAAGGAAGTTGACTATAAAAGTAGGAGATGAAGCTCTAGTATTTTCTATCTATGATTCTATGAAATCACTAAATATAAAGGGATATCTTTATGATTGATAGAAGTGATACCTTTCTGGAGGATGATAAGAATCTCCTTAAACCAGTTCTGGATGAGTTTGAAAATGAAGATGAAAACACATAAATGAAGACTGGTCTTGATGAAGAAACTCTAAAGCAACACCAATTTCAAACTCGAAAGAAGCATCACAGGAGAAAAAGGCAAGTGACCACTACATCGGAGAAAAAGGTCAAACTTAAACCCCTTCCACTGGGGTTGAGGTATGTGTTTTTAGACCCAAATTTCACTTCTCTTGTCATACTAAATTCTAAATTGACCCAGGATCAAGAAAAAAATTGTTGCTTACAATTTTTAAGGATGTAATTGGCTATTCCATTTATGATCTAAAAGGTTTTAATATGTATATTTGCATGCATCACATAGTGTTAGATGATGCTAAATCACGAATTGAGCCACCTAGAAGATTAAATTAAAATATGATGGAGATGGTAAAGAAAGAAAATTTTAAATTAAAAGATGTTGGAATAGGTTATCCAATTAGTAATAACCCTTGGGTAAGTGTTATTCATGTGGTACCTAAAAAAAGGGGGCACTAGAGTGAAATGAAACAATAATGAATTAATCCAAACATGTGTAGTCATCGGATGGCACTTGTGCATTGACTACAAATGGTTTAATAAGACTTCTCTTTTATTTACCTCATGTTGGAAAGACTTCTAAGCCATTCATACTTTGTCTATGTAGATGGATATTCTACATTTTTCATATTCCTATCTACCCACAAATCCAGAGTAAACTACCTTCACATGCACATATGTTGTTATGACCCTTGTTGACTTTGTCTTGGCTATTGCATCACATCTTCATCCTTCATTGGACATGCCCACCTCAGATGTCCTACTTTCCCATACTTGTGTCAAGTCTTGGTCTCATATTGTGGCCTAGACAACCCCAGCACTAACACTGGCATTGCACTGTGAGCTCCTACTAGGGGAAAGGTACGACCTCTACCCTTACTTGGCGACCACTAAGACTGAACTGTTGACCTCTGATGTGACTGAGGTGCTAAAAACATAGGCTTCTTGAAGCCTCCAGAAGACTATCCTTGACATTGTGCTAGTCTCTTCTTGGCATTCGCCTCTTGCTTGTTAACAACTGATTGCTCCGCTCTCCTGACTGACTCTACAAATGTGGCAAACTGTTCCCTGTTCTCTAAATCTAACACTAGTTTCGTCAACTCTGAGCTCAAACCCTTCTAAAAATTGTTGGGAAATACAAAATCAGATAGGTAGCAGAAACAAAAATATTATTGATATATTTCCCATTAACTAGCATATCACATCAATAACTATGCAATGGAAAGGATGGTTTCACGGATATATGTATGGTCTTGTAGCAAGTTAGTGACAATCCTCATCCATGTAGATGTGCACTCTGTCTTGGACAGTGCCAATGCATCTTCTGGTTGAATTGGGACTCGTCTGACAGTTCCTCTAGGGACAATAGACTTACATCATCTTCTACAGCAACTCCTCATCATGGACTACTGGCTGACGTCATCCTCCTTAGAAAAGAACAAAGGTCACCTCGCCTCTAGATAAGTCCAAACGGACCAACTAGAACTCCTACCATCTTTCTAGAATGAACACAAAGGAGTTGTCCCTCTTATTGGTGTACTATTCACCAACCTTCTCTCTCAAACAATGATCCTTAGTTGTTTCTCTCCCATATCCATCCCTCCCTAGTCGGGTGGGACTTGATTGGGCTCTCTTGGTTACCACAACCAGAGAGGAAAACAATTTTCAGAGCAACTGATTCTCAACTATCTATTTTGAACTCTAGGAAGCCCCCAGTACCTCTCTATTTATAGTAGAGGTCAGGGTCAGGGTTCCCAATCTATGTGGGAGTGGAAGGGACCGGAAGATCTCAAATTTTTACAACAATTTTAGAAACTTCACAACCTACGACAGCTGGAATGGTTGTCTGGAAAATCCATACGGTCATCTGGCATGCGAGACAGTCATCTCACACAGTGAGGTAGGCGTTTTGTAGTTTTCCAAATTTTTACATATGTTGGTAATTCAATTCCAATCAGTACACATCATGACGTCAAAACCAATCCTCCAAGCTGGTCGGGGTCGAGTTTGATTGTGGTCTGTAGGGATCGTGACCCTATATGGATCGTAACGTTCTTTGAGTCATGGTCAGACTTGGCATTTGCGGTCTCTAAATAGATTGCGGTCCCTGGCCTGATTGGTGCCTTTGATTTGACCGTGACCTCTATTGTGATCGTAGTTTAGCAGTGACCATGGCTTCAGTATGACCACAGTTTGACTTCAATGTATGATGACCTCGACCTTAAAGCGGCTCAGAGACCTCAACCGCGGTTGTTGAATGAGTGGGTCACGCTCAAGGTAACGACTGTGACTTGGGTTGTAAATGCACTGTAAGCATGTAAGTGAGGTTTTAGTCAAAAAATGGTTAAATTTGGGGGAAATTAGTAAAAGATATACTAAAAGATGTATATAATATATACAAAAAGTATGTAAAAAAGAGTGATATAAATCCCCCAAACTTAGAATCAAGTTTGTCCTCAGGCTAAGTGTAGGTTCGAGAACTCAGAGAGAGAAAGAGTAAATTTATGTGACAAAATTATAGAATATAACATTACTAAAATATCTCATTCTTGCATCAAGACTGATGTAGTATGTTTTCTAACCTTTAGGTCTCATTCCTCCCTCTCAACTAGAGTTGCATAACTTCATTTTCTTGCCATTGCCTTCAATTGTAAAAGGTTCCTCCTTCTCAACTTATCACCCCTTCCCCTTAGGAAAATAACCATACTAATAGAAGATCATTTTTTAAGGGTATCTTTCACACCATTTCCTTATTTTTAGTTGGCCCTATGCTAATGTGTTCAGGTAGGCTTAAGGCTTCAAGTGTTTTCCTCTTCCCTCTTAACTCCTCACCCACAACTGTCGTGAGGACAGTGTTTCCCTTTTTGGTCTTCTGACTTTAAGTCAGGTGGTTTTGTGAGTTTCATTCAGGATTAGAGATGTGTAAGCTTGGCTTCAAGATTCCACTTATGAGCACGACATATCTGCATTCATGAGTGTAGCAATACACCGGCTGTGTGGAAACTTTTGGCATCTTTTGGGCACAATTCTCATTATTTTTTTTCTTTCTTTTTGGCTTTTTACATCTCCTTTCAGGCTTGGGTACGAGGGATTTTTAAGTGGTCTTATGGGCGGCCAAGCCTCTTTTTAGATATACTTTGAAAAGGGCAGATGTTTCCCTCTCTACAGAGATAAGGATTTTCTGGTCAAAAGTGTCAGGTGAGGGTGGTCGGTCAGGAGTATGGCTAGGTGAAGTTCTCTACTCTCTGAGGGTTTCATGAGTTAAGGTTGTCACACATATAACGTCTTATTGCAAGAATGAGATAGAGCACTATTGCAATGTTTTGTGTTTTTCTTGCATATATATGTGTATATGTATATATATGTATATGTATATATATGTATATGTATATATATGTATGTGTGTGTGTATATATATATATACATATATATACATATATACACATATATACATATATATATATAATATAATATATATATATTACTTGTTTATTTCTCTCTATGAGGGCGAAAGTACTACAAGTCAAAAAATTAGTAGGAGAGAAGGCTAGATTCTGAGTTCAAAAGGTAGATTTTGCAAAAAAATTGAAACTTTTTGAGAAATTTTGAGAGGTAAAAAGATGGTAAATGTACATTTGTAGCTCGTTTATGACCCCTCCCCCAAACTATCCTGCACCACATCTCAGGGTGTCAAAATTTGAGTGAGATATATAAACGGGCTTTCTTTATTCATTCTTGTTGTTGGTGGAGGCCCACTCGGACTCGAGAAGCATGCTTGCGTATATTCCTCGTAGTGCGTGGAATTGTTCGCACTGCATGCCATCCACTTTTATGTCAATACTTCACCTACTTTTTCTTCTATAAGCTCTCGATTTCTTCACATTCCTTTTCAAGCTTTTGACGGTCCTCTTCTAGGCGTTGGCGTTCTTCCTCAAGGCTGGTCATCGCCACGTCATAGTCGTGATGCATATGCTCATTGTCAGATCAGATGGCGTGCCTCTCCTTCTTCAAGTCCTCAATTTCGTTCTTCATTTCCTTCAGCACTCCCATCATTATCCATTGGTTGCTTAAGGCTTCTTGGATGAGGTCAGGGAGTTTTCTAGTTCTTTCGTCGAGGACCTGTACCTGCGTTGTTAGCACAGATAAAAAAGAAGTAATATTTTTATTTATTGTAGTGCTTTGATGCATGTGTTCCCACATTACATCAAACCTTGTACCTAGTACACCCTCGAAGGAGGGTGTATGTTGTTTTTGGTGGTGTAGTTGTTGCTCCATGTGTGTTGTTGACGAGCTTGGCATGGTTGGTTGCAGAGGTGGTGGCAGTGGACCTTATTCTTTTTCCTTCTACTTGTCTTGTGGGTCCATGTCTGCTCCAGGGGTTTCTGGTTTCAGTACGTCTTGGGAGCCTTGTCCTTCTGACTCAGCCTCCAATTCTATTCGAGTTGCAGGTTGGTTGTTGTGCATTCCTCTTCCTCCACCTCTAGCTCCACTGTAGCCACTTCCTCGTGTGGTTCTATGGGAGTAGATTCTTCATTCCCCGCTATTTCTTATGGAGTGGGAGCCATGGGGGTTGGTGGTTCTGCAACTTTTATCTTTGCGGTTGGTGGGGCAGTTGTATCTGATGTCTTCCTCTTCTTCTACATGGCCAATTTCTTTCACTTCTCTATGCTTTTTTTCTCCTTTATTTCAGCTTGGGCACTACTATCCTAGACTGTAATTTATGGTTTCATGTCGGCTTGAAGTGCCCTGGAGTACATCTTCTCAATGTCGTCTTGGGTCAGCCGTAGTTTGTGGGCGTCATAAAATGCCATCTCTGGAAGGGGGAGTAGCCTCTTTGAGCCGCTTTGCTTGAAGTACAGTTTTTCCCCCTTCTGTGCCAGAATTTCCTTATTGACGAGGGACTTGATATCTATCCTCAAATGTCCCTCCATTTCCTTATACTTCAGGACCTCTTCTGCATCCATTAAATATTCAGTGATCTTTGTTATCTGACCACCCATGCAGTAACTAGAGTTCCTTTTTGCTTTCCCTCCCACTGCCATAGATAAACATTTAGTTAATAACTTTTTGATATTTATTGGCTTTCTATTTATCATTGACCAAATTAGGAATAGGTCCCCCTTGCTTACTGTTCCCATTTCTGACCTCGTGTAAATTGTGTAAGATGTAATTTTCTGGATCGTGCGAATGAAGCACGAGTGATCAGAGAGGCCTTTGAGTTCTTTAAGTTGTGTTCTTCTTCTTCGATTAGCTATTCCCACAGTTGGTTGCTATCGAAGATGACTAATTCCTTCTCACTTGGGGTGGTGGAGAAAGCTTTTGCTTCTTCCTATGTCTTCTTAAATATCTTATTCAGTATTGCCTCTGTGATCATGTAAGACTCACCTCCAGCCTTACTTGCAGTTTATAATATCTGCCACCCACCTTCCTTGTCTCACTACTTGTGGGGACCCTTTTTAGCAAAGATAGGAACTCCACAGTTAGCCTCTTGTAGGACTTGGCCTCGAATGTGAATAAGGTGCATAAACTTGCACCTTCTAAGAATTTGACTACCTTGTCGTAGATTCCCATCTTCTTAAAATCCTCCACGTCCAGGTACTGAGTTGGGCTGAAATCCTTATTTTAGTACATCCAGTCATAGGTAGACTGGTTTACTGGGTTTCTTGGCACAAACAAGAGTTCATCAAATTCTACTAATGTCTCTCCTATGACTTCTTTGGCTTTGCCTACCTCCTGCTCCTTTGGTTTTCGACAACTAATGGTTTTGCCTTCTTGCTGCTCTTGGTTTCCCTAGGTGCATCTTTCCTTTTCTTCCCCTGTACTCAGGTCTCTGATTCTCCTCGTTGATACTCAGAGGTCTCTATTTGCTCAGTTTGTTTTGCTTCTTGTGGAGAGTCCTCCGGTGTCAGGTGACCCAAGATCCTTTGATATTGTTCAAACTTGAGCTGCATCTCAACCCATTTGGCCACCGGTAGAGAGGTGTTCTTCTTAAGTGTAGCTATCAGGCTCTCCACTATCTTCTCTGCCTCCCTAAAGGATGTTTCCTACCTATAGATGGAGTCATTGGTTGTTGGAGAAGTATTTCTGCAAAGTTTGCATAATGAATTAGTTATATGTGGTTTAATAGTGATTAATCTTCTTGCAATTATCTAGGGAAATTTATTAAGTTCAAGTATGTATATAGGGATCGCACCCCACAGTTTTTTTAGTGATTCAATGGACATCACGGTCATAGTGAATTTAGAAGGAGATCATGTTCGCAGTCTTAATCACGGTCGCGGTCCTGGTCTGTGTGTCAGGTAGGTTGCGGTCGAGGAGACTATGACTTTAAGCAACGATCTCCAACACGGTGACTCGTGATGTGAACCTGAAACTTAAAGTGTTGAGTGAGCTCTGCGACTGGGCTAGGTCGATGAATACATTGCGGTCGCAGTTGCAGTTGAAGCATACCGCAACTTGTGGTCTACCTGGTCCAACAGTTCTACTTCCTTTCTTAGTCTGTCAATTGGTGGCAGATTTTGATCGTTCTTGATTGTAAACCTACTCTTCAGCGGGTGGTTGCCCCAATTATTTGTATTTTTAGGGTTTTTTTAGTTACTATTTTCAAACGTTGCCTTAGGGTGAGTTGGATATTTGGCTAGCGAAAACAACCGTCGGTAGCGTGATACATGTCAGGCAATCCAAACGAATTGGAAAATGGAAAGGGCACAAGGCAGGATCGGTATATATACGGAGGTGGTGGAGAGTCAAGGAAATGGCAGTAAGAAGTGCAAAAATAGGGTTTTCCTACCTTGTTTGTGAGACGAGATGGTGAAATGGAGAAGGTCGGTGTGGCGTTAGTGTTGAGTCGGCTGCGGCGGAGGATTTTCAGTCACAGTTGGGCAATTCTTTAGAGACGTAGGGTTTAACTCTTGTTTGAGAAAGCAAGAAATGAAAAGAGTTTGAGAAATTGGGTTTTAAAATATATAGTAGAGTGTCCACGACTCGTTGATCACAGATAAAGAAAGGGTGACCACGACTGTAGTGTACTCGAAGCACGACCGCGGTCCGTGGTCCCTTCTGTCAAGGCAAACATCAAGTTGCGGTCGAGATCACTAAACAATGGCATTGTGGGTCGCGGTCTGCTTGAAACAAGGTGAACACCGCGACCGCGGTTAGAGTACTCGACCAAAACAAAACTTGTTGCTTCAATCTATTCATCTTTCCAAAGGGAGATAGATATGTACAAAATTTAAATGAGAAGAAAACTAATCAGACTAAAAGATAGAGAAAACAAAGCTTAAAGAAATAGAAAAAATGTGGGTTGCCTCTCAAGAAGTGCTTGCTTTAAAGTATCTAGCTAGACTTCATAATCGTTCATTCCTTGGGTCTCGCGGCTGGATGTGGCAACTCCTCATTTCTTTCCTCTTGTGACTGATTTGGTTCCTCCAAATTGATTTCAAACCTTCGAAAAAAAGCTTCGTCTTCATAAAATCTTTTTACTCTATGGCCATTAACTTTGAAAATTCCTATTTTCTCCCCTTGAATCTTCATCATTCCTTCTAGGTATATCTTTACCATAGAAAATGGGCCCGACCATCTTGTTCTGAGTTTTCCAGGGAAAATACTGATGCTTGAATTGAAGAGAAGCACTTTGTCCCCCTCACAAACATCCTTGTTCTTTAGGTGGGCATCATGCCACACCTTAGTCCTTTGTTTGTAAATATTTTGCATTCTCATAAGCATGTAATCTCAGCTATTCGAGCTGCTACAACTACAAGAATATCTTCTGGCCTGCCTTCTCTAGGTCCATGTTCAGGAACATGATCTCCCAAATGGCTTTATTCTCGAGCTCAAGAGGTGGGTGGCAGGACTTTCCATAGATCAATCTATACGGTGTCGTGCCTATTGGTTTTTATAAGAAGTCCTATAAGCCCATAGAGCATCGTCAAGCTTCATAGACCAGTCCTTCCTAGTAAGGATGATCATCTTCTTGAATATCTGTTTAATCTGCATGTTGGACACCTCCACTTATCCAAAGGTTTGGGGATGATAGGGTGTAGCAATTTTGTGCTTTACCCCATATTTCTTTAATAGAGCCTCAAATTGTTCTTCTCCAAAATGTGATCTTCCATCGCTTATGACAATGCGAGCCACTCCAAAGCATGGGAAAATGGTCTTCTCAAATAGCTTGATCACTGATTTCGAATCACAAGTTTGGGTTGCTACTTCCTCTACCCACTTGGACATGTAGTCAAAAGATACGAGAACGTACTGATATCCTTTTGATGACGGGAAGTGACCCATATAGTCTATTCCCCAAACATCAAATATTTCCACTTCCACCCATTCAGCCTTAGGCATTTCACTTCTTTTATTGATATTTCTAATAAGTTGGCATTCCTTACATGCCTTGACAAAAGATGTCACGTTCTTGAACATGGTGGGCCAGTAAAACCCAGATTGGAGCTCCTTTACAGTTGTTCTTTCTCCACTGTGATGTCCTCCATACGGCGAAGAATGGAATTCTTTTATGATTGATGGAACTTCTTCCTCGGGTATACATCTTCGATACAAATTGTCAGAACACCTTTTAAATAGCAATGGATCATCCCAATAATAGTTCTTGACATCAGAGAAAAGATTATTCTTTAATTCAGGTGGCAGTTGGCCATAAGACAGATAGTTACAAATATCTATGAACCATGGTAATCCTTGTTCTTCTGATTGAGCCATCAATAGGGCTTCATCAACATAGTTATCATTTACTGGAAATTGATTTTCCTCATCGATAATGATTTTGGATAAGTGGTTAGCTACCACATTCTCTTTTCCTTTCTTGTCTATTATTTCATGATCAAACTCCTGCAATTGCAAAGCCCATCTTAGCAACCTTGTCTTGGTATCTTTCTTCAGCATGAGGTAATGTATAGTGCCATGGTCAGTATACACATTCACCTTAGACCCTATAAGGTATGACATGAACTTATCAAATGCAAAGACGATCGCCAATATCTCCTTCTCAGTGGTGGTATAGTTCACCTAGGTTTCATCCAATGTATGAATGGCGTAACATATTACATGGTGCTTTTTGTATTTCTTTTTTTCTAGGACTCCACCTATGGCGTAGTCACTAGCATTACACATTATCTCAAAAGGCAGCTCCCAATCAGGGGCTTTTGAGAATAGGTGCAGAAGTCAAGGCTTGCTTCAGAGTTTTGAAAGCCTTTAAGCATTCATTATTGAATTCAATAACTGCGTCCTTGATTAGAAAATTTGAAAGGGGCTTCAAGATTTTTGAGAAATCCTTGATGAACCTCCTGTAGTATCCAACATGGCCCAAAAACCTTTTTACCCCAGTCACAGACTTTGGCGGTGGGATTTTGGAGATGGCTTCGATCTTGCTTAGATCCACTTCGATGCCTTTCTTGGAAATTTTGTTTCCTAGGACAATACCACTCTGAACCATAAAGTGGCACTTTTCCCAGTTTAGGACCAAGTGTTTCTCCTCGCATCTCTGTATTACTAAGGATAATTTTTTTAGACAAGCATCAAAGTCTATCACGTAAACTGAGAATTCATCCAAAACACCTCAACTATATCTTCTAAGAAGTCAGAGAACATAGAAATCATGCAACGTTGGAAAGTTACAGGAGCATTGCATAAGCCAAAAGGCATTCTTCTAAAGGTGTAAGTGTCATAAATGCACGTAAATATTGTCTTTTCTTGATCATCAAGGTGGATTGGATCTTGATAAAATCTAGAATATCCATCCAAGAAGTAGAAATAGTCATGGTGGTTAAGTCTTTCCAAGACTTGGTCAATGAATGGCAAGGGAAAATGGTCTTTCTTCATGGTTGAATTTAGTTTTCTATAATCTATGCACATCCTCCATCCCATAATAGTTCTTGTAGCTACTTCGTCACCATTATCTCCTCTCACTACATTCATCCCCCCTTTCTTAGGTACCACATGAATGGGGCTTACCCAATTGTTGTCGCTTATTGGGTATATAATCCCTGCATCTCATAGATTCAATATTTCCTTCTTGACGAATTCTTTTAGCATTTGGTTCATTTTCCTTTGAGGTTGCACCAATGGCTTTGCAGATTCTTCTAAATTTATCTTGTGCATACACAGGGTTGGGTTAAGTCCTTTGATGTCCTCAACATAGTATCTAATTTCCTTTTTGTGTTCCCTCAGCTCTTCTAGGAGTCTTTCCTGTTGTGCTTCTGTTAGGTTTGCATTGACGATGATGGGATTCCTTCCCTCATCATCTAGGAATTTGTACTTCAGTCCTTCGGGGAGTGGATTTAGTTGTGACTTTGGCTTGCGAGCTTATAGCTCTTTGTTTGACTGTTTCAAAGAAGCATATTTCACTATCTCAATCACTTCTTCATCATCACTGAGACTTTCTTCACCTTAGTTCAGATAATCTAGTATCTCAACCACTTTCGGGTCTTCCACTAGAGGATTCAGGTTGTTCAGGGTTCTCATAAAGGGATCTACTATTGCTTTTTCTTCTTGAACCTCCTCACAGTATTAGTTGTAACTATCCATGAAGTAAACTGATTCGAAGAGGGACGATCCCTTCATGGCATCTTTCACTTTGAAGTCTATGTGGTCATTTCCAACCCATAGGGTTATGATGCCTTCAGTGACATCTATCAAAGACCTGCCAATTGCCAAAGATGGTCGTCTGAATATCATGGGACATTTTGGGTCCTCGATAGTGTCTATCACAATGATGTCGCAAGGGATGAAGAATCATCCCACACAGATCGGGACATCTTCCACTATACCAATGGATCTCTTAAACGTGTGATCTACCAGTTCAATCCTCATATTTGTCTTGATCATGTCAGTCAATCCCAATCTTTGAGCTAAACTTAGGGGCATGAGGCTAATGATGGCTCCCAAGTCTGCTAGTCCTTTCCTTTCAACGTTATCACCAACACAAAAGGGGTGTTAAAATCTCTAGGATCTTTCTTCTTAGTTGGCAATTTAGATTGAACAAAAGCACTGGACATGTTTGATAGGTGTACTATTTCAACATGGTTCCCTCTCCTTCTCTTTGTGATGAGATCTTTCAAAAACATTGCATATGTGGGCATTTCCTCCAAGGCATCAAGAAACGGAACATCTGTGTGCAATTTCTTCACTGCTTCCATAAATTTTTCATATCTTTTCTTCAGGTGTGCCTTTATGAGCTTGTATGGGAATGGAACCCTTGGTGCATATAGACTTTTCTTCATAAATATTTCCTTAAAGGGATCTAGATCCCTAACTTCTCCACTTTTCTCTCTACTTTCTTCAGCAAGCTTTCCCTTGTTAGCAGACTTCTCAGAAGAAACTTCTCTCTCAGGTTGCAGTTCTTCCTCTTTCCCTTCCTCATTCTTGTCCCTAGTTCTAGAGTTGATCAGTGTCCTCCCAGATTGGAGGATAGAAATTTTTGCAATCTCTATATTCGACAGGATTTTTCCCGAGGGATTCTTTACTAACTCTTCCAACTGCGTGAGCTGTTGGTCAGTTTGGCATTGATGTCTTTGCAAATCTGCCATCTGAACTTGCATGGTTGTCAGGATGTCAGAATTAGCTTGAGCACTTTGGGCCAGTTGATTGTTCATAGTGGCTTGCCTCTTAGAAAAATCAAATAGTTGGGAAACTAAGTCTTATTGGTTGTTATCCTTCCCTTACCCCAATCCTTGGCCTTGGCTCAGTCCTCAGCTTGGTCCTACCCCTTGACGATTGTGATTTTTACTTTGACCTGAATAGTTGTTCTTGTTGGTTTGATAATTGGTTGTCTGAGTATATTGGATTTTCCACTTCTCTTTTCAAAACTTGGCGGTGGTTTTCGTGAGTTTTTCAATTGGTGTGAATTCTCAGCTACATCCTTATTTTCATAGCTGAAACTAGGGTGGTCTGGCCTCTTGAAGTTGGTGTAGGAAACGTTCTGCGTAGTATCTTCTTCACTTTTACTTTTGCTTTCATCACTTTCCTCTAGCTTGGTGTAGATACAGTTATCAACTCCATGTCCCCCTTCTCTACAAGTGACACACTTCATGACCTTCTTGGTATGCTTCTTGCTTTTGACTCCAGTATCTTTTAGTTATTTCACATCAGTTGCTATTTTTTGAATTTGAGTCGTTATGGTTTCTAAAGCCTTGGCTTCCATAGATGGTCCTTCAGATCCTACTTTCTTTGTTGGTCCTCTATCAATCCTGTCAGAATCTATGCCTTCTTGAAGCACAGCCATGTTTTCTATTATCTTATGGTTCTGCTTGGCTTCTTCCTGAGGAAATCACTGGCAGCGGCTACGTTCAACGAATTCCTTTCTGTATGAGTCAGCCCATTATAGAAAGTGGTCACTAGGAACCCCTTGTGATAATTGTGGTGTGGGCAATCCCTAAGGTACTCTTAGAAATGATCCCATGATTCATGCAAGTTCTCTCCCGAATTCTGTGCAAAAGAGGTAATCTTCTACATGTTATAGATTGTCCTCTCTACAGGATAAAATTTAGTAACAAAAGCATCATCTAGGGGTCTCCACCCATCTATAGACTGGTGGGGGATATATAGATACCAAGATAGATCCTTGTCTTCCAAGGAGAAGTTGAAACCCTTGCAGTAAATCACCTCTTGCGGGACGCACCTCATCTTAATGGTATCACAAATGTTCTTGAAGGCATCGAGATGATGGTACAAGTTTTCTCTTGATATCCCATGAAAAGGTTTGTTCTGAATCATAGATATGACAGCTAGTTTTAGCTTGAAGTTTGTTGCATTGAAGTTTGGTACGATGATCAAACATATAAACTCGTTGGCTCTTATTGCTGCCAACTCACGAAGAGTCTTCCCTTCTTCTTCATCCTCGCCATCGTTATTTCTACGGTTGCAATTTCTCTCGACATCACGCTCATGGTTGTCATGGTTCCTTCTATGTCTGCGGCGATGATGACGTTCTTCGTGGAGACAATCATCCTCGTGACAGTCGTCTTCATGTTCTTCCTCGTGTTCTTCATGTTGATGACTGTCATTGTAACAGCCATCTCTGTCTTCATCTGAGCCTGGTGGTTGTGGGTTGTATTGATTCCTTGCATCCCACTCGTCTCTTGAGAGAGTAACGTCCATGCAAGGTGGCATGGTGAAAAGGAGCTAAGTCAAGCATGTCTTCTTGTTCCTGGGTGCCTAAATAGTCCATACAGTCGAGTTAGTAAACTGGACGTGTTAAAATGAGCTATTCTACACAAATAGAGGGTAGTAGACTTAAAGTAACTATGCTATCAAGCTTATTGCTAAACTTGAGGCACGGGAGTATAGTAAGTGGACTCAGGTTCTTAACAGTACCATTTTGCCTTGTCCCCAGCAATGGTGCCAAAAGGTTGATCAGCCTAAATCACACGTCCAAAAGGAGCTGATTCAGAGTAGTCAGACTTTAAAAAGATAACCCGACTCTCAGGCCCCCGCAACGATAAATGGGGTCCGATGTAGTGATCGGGGTCAAACACAGGGACAAGGTTGGTAGTGTCAAGCTCACAGAATCTAACACTCTTATACTTCAGAGAATGTAGGTATATTAAAAGGTGTTCCCTGAGGAATGATGGAACACAAACCAAGGTCAAGGCAAGTAAAATAGGGATAAGAAGAACGGACAAAAACAAAAATAAGACACAATAAGTATATGGAGGAAAACTCGGGCTGGGATTCACCTATGAAGACTTCTCACCAACATGCAACATCATCTCTCTCTCGCATACTCTTATCAAGATTACAAGAAACCATCCATAGCGTCCTTTCCACTCTCTCTCTCTAGATGAGGATAGAACTAAGTCTAAGGGTAGCCTCTCTCTTAAGATGACCACATGTAAACTACACAACTTAACATATGGTTTTAAAGTTTTAGCATTCCAACACTATCATGCAATCGTACTACTCCATAACACATGATACAATCGATATTACTCTCTCGAGATATCAACTATCAAACATCACAAGATGGTAGCTAAGCATACAAGTGAAGCATTAAAATAGGTGTATGGAGAAAATCTTGATAAGAATATATATATTCATTAGAAAGAGACAATATACATGTTGGGACATCCTTAGTGGCTACTCCCAACCCAAGTTAAGGTGTTAGCCACTCATGCTTGCAGACTGCATAATGGCATTACAGAAAGATGGACAGAAGAAGCCCCATGAAGAGAGGAGGGAAGTACAGTGAAATGGAATGATAGATCTAGAGAGAGAGAAGAGACATGATACGACACAATACTTCTTCAGATCTAGATCTAACTTGTTGGTGGAATAGACGATCTTCTTCTCTCGAAGAAGGATCCTTTAGTCTTCTCTCTCCTCAGCTTCAACCTTTGGAGATCCAAGACTAGTAGATGGGATGGTGTGGAATGAGTATGGGATGTAGCAGCACTTTGTGGTCCTCGGGATTCGATCTATGATCTGATGATTTGATAAGACGGGTGGTTGGCCTATTTATAGGCACATTCCACCTACTTAAGATTAAACCACAGACGCAGTTTGGGTTGGGGGAGGTGTGAAACTGCGATCACAGTCTGCTCTTTATTCCCTCTTTTGTTGTGGTCTAACTTGGCCGCGACCTAGATGTGGATCGCGATCTGTATTTGTCTCACGGTCGAGGTTGACTTGTATGTTGTGTTAGAAAGGTCGAGGTCGAGGCCTTATCACTCGGTCACGGCCAGCAAGGATCCCGGGCTTAGCAATGACTGCGGCCTCCAAGCTGGTTGCGGTCGAGTTTGATTGTGGTCTGCAGGGATCGCGACCCTATATGGATCCCGGCATTCTTTGAGTCGTGGTCGGACTTGGCGTATGCGGTCTCCAAATAGATTGTGGTCCCTAGTCTGATTGGTGCCTTTGTACTGACCGTGTCCTCTGTTGTGGTTGTGGCTTAGCAGTGACCACGGCTTCAGTTTGACCGTGATCTGACTTCAATGTATGATGAACTCGATCTTAAAGCAGCTTAGAGACCTCAACAGTGGTTTTAGAATGAGTGGATTGCGGTCGAGGTAACAACCACGACTTGGGTTGTAAATGCACTGTAAGCATGTAAGTGAGGTTTTAGTCAAAAAGATGGTAAATTTTGGGGGAAACTAGTAAAAGGTATACTAAAAGAGGTATATAATATATACAAAAAGTACATAAAATATAGTGTTATCAGCAAGGAAGTTGTTGTTGAAGGATGATAGACTCCTCTTGTTCTTTGAAAGTGGTATCTTTGATCTTCTTGTCTTCCTTCTCTTCTTACTTAGCTTCTTATTCTTGCTTGTCAAGCCGAGGCTCATGGTATTGAAGATTTCCAATGATTTCTTTAGTTGGGATGTCACCAAGGCTCCTCACTTCTTCAATGATTTCTTTAGTTGACTATGACATTCAGCCTTGAATATGTCTTCGCAATGCCTTCTTTCTTTCCCATCTTGAAGTTCTCTAGGAGGCTGCCCAACATGTAGATCTTTGCCTCCTTGACTTGCTTTGTAACTTCGTATGTGATGCACAGCTTGTCCCAAATCTCATAGGTGGTATCCCATGATGAGATCCAATTGAACTCTATGGGAGTGAGGGTTGTGTATAGGATGCTAATAACTTTTGCATTGAGTTGAGCCTCCTTGAGAGAAGCTTCACTCCATATTGCAACAGCTCTAGTTGTCTATTCGTAAGGTGTAACCATCACCTTCCACATATCAATGTCCATCCCTTGAATGTAGAACTGCATCATTCTCTCCAATAGAGGAAGTTGGTACCATCAACGATCGGAGGACGCATGGAGAAGCCTCCCTATAGGTTGAGTGAACCAAGTAGGTTTTCGCTCATCTTCTCATCTCATGGGAGATTGTTGGAGACGATCCTTGGCTTTGATACCACTTGTTGGATCTAAAGGCTCAAGAGGGGGGTGAATAGAGCTACAAAATTTCTCACATAATAGATTTGACCTTCAAATTATATTAATTAGGAGCATAAGCTTAATTTCAATTTGAAGTCCTATCTAACAAGCATAGCAAGGATGAGAGAGATTGATAGGAAGCACTTGACAAAGGGATGTAGAGTGGTTCTACACTTCAAACTAGAAGTGAGTCAGTCCACTACCTAGAGAGGTCAACCTCTAGGACTTTGCAAGTGTTTTTCTCTATTATATCACCACAGAGATTTATAGTAATAGACCACCAAAGGACTTTCCCATCCAACCACAAGGAGATCTCCACATTAACAAGGAACTTACCCACTTATTTGAGTCTTCTTCCTTCACCAATGACTTACCCACTCAAGCTCAAGTCTTTCGCTTTGAAGGAATTTGTTTCTCCTCTTGGATCTTTAGCCTTTACCTTCTCCTTTACTTGGAGAACATCACCACCTCTTCATCAACCTTAAAGAGGACCAGCTACAGATTTTTCTTCACTCGATGGAGCTTGCTTCAACTTTTCTTCATGAGAGAAGGGGATAGGGAAGTAGTGGAAGATTGAGAGATTTACATGAGCAAAGGTGGAGCTCTCTTACAATAATCCTAACTCACTCACAAATCACAAAATGATGTGTAAACTAGAGAGAGAAAGGGGTTCAAAGAGTAGTAGCACACTCAACTATAACAAGGACCTTGTATATAGTGAATGAGAAACCTTGGAATGAACTCCAAGTGGTCCTATTTATAGCTGGGGATGCTCCTTTGAGTTAGGGAACACTTAGGGCTGAAATATAGCCATTTTTTCTCAAGGCAACAGATACATTTTCATCCAAACAAGTCACCAATGGTTAGAATCACTTTTTCTACAATTTGCGTACAGTACATTCGGTCAAGATTCAATAAAGGTAACTCAACGGAATGGCTAAAAGACAAACCCAATTTTCAAACTATCGGTTGAGTTTGTCCTGGGGAAACTCGACCGACCAGTAAAAATCACATTTGGTTAGTAAGTCATTCGATCGATTTCTATGAGTGCACAACTCGACCGATGTACATCATCAGAAAATTGATCCATGAATCGGTCGAGATTGAAACTCGACCGATCAACAACTTGTGATCAATTTTCTAATTTGATTAAAAAGTGATTAAAACTTGGTACTAAGTATCCCACATATTTTTTTCATCTTAGTTACAAGTCATATCATCAATACAAGTGATTATAAAATTCTTCTAAGGTCGTTTGAAGGGATTTCCTTATTAGCACACTTGCATTGTATTTGACTTGAACTTTGACTAGCTAGGGATTGTGTAATTTGATCATTTTCATGTACCTAACACCTAAAATCAATCTTGAATACACATATAAGATACATATGAATGGAATGGTTAAGTAATTATCAAAGTATGGACAATGTATATAACCTCTACATCAACAATATACGCTTCCTCAACAAGATTCCCCTAAGGAATGTGGTTTTAACATCTATTTGCCAAATCCCACAGTCATGATAAGCTGCAATAGCAAGCATGATCTTAATGGACTTAACCATGGATAATGGGAAAATTTTTCATCATAGTCAACACCTTGAACTTGTTTGAAACCCTTTGCAACCAATCTACCCTTATAGGTTTGTACTTTACCATCCATGTCAGTCTTCTTCTTGAAGACCCACTTGCACCCTATGGGTTTTATGCCTTCAGGTCAAGCCACCAAGGTCCATACTTTGTTGGTATACATGAATTCCATCTCAGACCTCATAGCCTCAAGCCATTTCTCAGACTTTGGTCCCTCAATAGCAACTTGATAGATAATTGGCTCATCATCTATGACCAATTCATTACTTTCTTGAGTCACAAGATATCCATATCTCTTAGGTTTAAGGCGTGTCCTATTAGATCAATGAGGTTCCTATATTCCTTGATGAATTTGAGATTCCACAACAACTTGTGAGTCTCTTTTTTCCTCATGTACCTTCTGAGGTTCAAGGTTTTCTTATTGGTCTTGAACCTCTTTGAGTTCTACTCCCCCCTACTGATTCCTCTGGAAATAAAATCCTTGTCAAGGAATATACTAGTCCTGGCAACAAACACTTTGTTGTTAGATTAGAGTATAATAGTAGTATCCCCTAGTTTCCTTGGGATATCCAACAAAATAACATTTATCTGATTTTGGCCCGAGCTTTTTAGGATTCATTTTCTTGACATAAGCTTCACACGCCCAAATCTTCATAAAAGACACATCGGGACATTTCCCATACCATATCTCATATGGTGTCTTTTGAACCAATTTAGATGGTACGCAGTTAAGTATAAACATGGTGGTTTCAAGAGCATACCCCTATAAGGAAGTTGGAAGATCAGAAAAACTCATCATTGATCGCACCATGTTCAGTAATGTGTGATTCCTTATTTCTGACACAACATTAAGATGTGGTGTTCCAGGTGGAGTCCATTGTGATACAATACCACGGGCTCTCAGAAAGTCCTCAAACTCTTAGATGAAGTATTCTCCACCTTGATCGGAATGAAGTGCCTTAATAATTTTTCCAAGTTGGTGTTGTACTTCATTCATAAACTCTCTAAACTTTTCAAGAGATTTTGACTTATGTTTCATCAAGTAAACATAACCATACCTACTAAAATCATCAGCGAAGGTAATAAAATACTGATAACCACCTCTAGAATTTGTTCTAAAAGGTCCACACACATCAGTAAGTATGATTCCTAATAGATCACAAGCCCTCTCATTGTTACCAGTGAAAGGGGTCTTAGTCATCTTGCCCAACAAACAAGACTCACATGTCTCTATTGATTAAAAATCAATAGAGTCCAGATAACCATCTTTATGGAGTCCAGATATGTGATTCTCATTTATAAGCCCTAGATGACAATGCCAAAGATATGTCTTGTTTGAGTCATTGAGTTTTTTTCTTTTGATATGTATGTTATACACTTGTCTCTAAATCTATCAAGTATAAACCATAAGACATTGGGGAGCTTCCATAAAAGATCACATCTTTACTAATAGAACATCTTCCATTCTTATAAGAAATTTGAATCAGTTCTTGTCCAAATAAGATGCATATATGATGTTCCTATTAATGGAAGGTATGTAATAGTAGCTCTCTAACTCTATTGCAAGTCCACTTGCTAGAGATAACTCATAGGTTCCAACTGTGATGGACGCAACTCTTGCGCCATTTGCAACTCACAATTCTACTTCACCTTTCTATAAAGGTCTACTTCTTTGTAAATCCTTCACATTTGAGAAGATGTGTGATCAACATCCATTATCTAGTACCCATGATGATGAAATAGTAAAGCTAACCTCAATAATGTATGTACCAGAAGTAGAGATCTCAATCCCTTACTTCATATTCCTAGGTTTCCTTATCCTTCTCCTTATTTTGAGTGCAGAAGATTTGGACTTTAGCTTAGCCACAGAATGCTTCTTGGCTTTGCCTTTGTCCTTGGACTCAACTCCGCTGATCATCATCATAGATTTGTCCATCTTCATTTGTTCTTCGACACTTATCAAAATGTCAAGAAACTTTGACAGTAGTCCAGACATGTTACTCAAGTGATAACACTCAATAAACTGGCTATATGATTTAGGCAACGACTACAAAATCATATCCTTGGACAACTCTTGGCCTAAAGGAAATCCCAGTCTCTCAAGATGCTTCATATGCCCAATCATATTGAGAACATGAGGCTCTACCGGATCTCCCTCTGTTAGTTTGCACTCAAATTGCACCTTATAGACACTATACCTTTCATGCTTGTCATGTTGTTTATGCTACCCATAGTTCATACAGCCCAACATAAGGATCTTGATGTTCACAACATCATTGGCATGCTTCAAAGAAGCATCCATGTCTATCTTAGGAGATTTTGGATTGGATACTGGAATCAGTGTTTTAAGAACATGCAAAACACTTCACAATTCTCCATTAATTCATCCAATTGTGATGATTGCGTGTTTTCCATTTGATTTTACAAGATAAAATTTGTATGTGTCAAAAACCCTTTTGATTTTATTTGATTTGATTTGCAAACTCAATATTAATTAGGACTTTAATTAACTATCGATCCCACTATTTTATTCAAATTGATATCCCTCACTACCAATTTGGAAGACTATAATGTATAATCTTCTAGTAATACAAGATCCAAAACAATCAGTCAATACCCAACCAATGTTGGCGCTCATCTCCAATTATTAAGGTAGGCAACATTTTCCAATTGCATCTTACGCAATTCTTGGATAGATGATATGTGCAACTCCTTGCCATAATCATCTTCATGTTTTAGGGACTTAATCCTATTTAGGTCACCTAGTTAAGCCTGACCCATAAGACAACAGGATAGACTATGCACCCTGCTAGAGCAGACCCACATATCTACCATCACACTTCTACAAGATAGATGGCACACCATGCGGGAGCATTCTCACACTAGGTCAATCAAGATTTTCATGTGTGCTTCTTATGAAAAGCATATTAGACTTAATATTATATTGAGGGATTTTTTATAACACATATACATTAACCAATCACCACATATATATAGTGTGTATCATATATGTGATATAACCCACAATGAAAACATGCAATAAATGAAAGTGATGGTTATGACCAACCTAATGTAATTCCTTGGAGCCACAAGGAATTACCACAACCTAGGTCCACATCACAAGAAGAAACATGTTGTTGATGAATATGTGTGCTTTCCAATCTGGGTTGACTGGTTCAACCTTTGAACCGGTCATCTCACCTCTTGGTCGATCGGTTGGTCCCTTCCATCTGGTCGTATGGCTCCTCTAGATGACTGGTTGGTCGTCATGTGTCTGATTCTTTGGATCCTCCAGATGGTCATCTCGTCTGGTCCTTTAAGCTCTTGGTCGTCTTGCTCGTCAATCGTATCGACCCCGCCATATGGTCATCTCGGCCCTACCAACCAGTCAGCTCAGCTCCTTCGTGCAGTCAGTTGGCATCTTTCTTCTCCGTCAAAACAAAAAAGTAAACTATCCTACTTCTTTTATATAATTGTTGATAAACATTGAGTTATATTCAAGTGGAGCAAAGTTAGAAGAGAATAATACTTTTACATTGGGAAGATAAGAGAGAGGCTTGGTTCACAGACTGAGATAAATAAAATTAACCAACCACACAATCATGCACAGATAATAGGGGTTATCGACCATAACCATTCTACACATCCACCATCAAAACTCATTTTTAGGGCGATGTTTATAAATTACATATATCTCATATCATATTTTTATTGGGTTATTATGTGGTGATTTGTTGGGCGTGCACATCAACTAGTTTAAATATTCACATTGCATGCAATAAATAAACTCGATAAAATCAAAATCTAATCATATCAATTATTCCAAAACATAATTAATTGATATGGCTTTGATACCACTGTTGGGAAATACGACATCAGATAGGCAACAAAAAAAAGATTTTACCGACATATTTCTCATTAACCAACAAATCACGTAAGTAACTATGCAATGTAAATGATGGTTTTACAAAGATATACCTTCTCTAGGAGAAAATCCAGCAATAATCCTCATTAATGTAGATGTGCACTCTGTCTTGGGCAGTGTATGTTCAACTCTTTGTTGCACTGTTTATCATTTGACTGCTCCTCCAGGGATAATAGAATCGAATGTCGTTGTCTGTAGCAACTCCTCGTCATAGATTATTGGTTGACATCATCGTCTTTAGAGATGGGAAAAGGCCACCTCACCTCTAGAGAAGTCCACAAGGACCAACTAGAACTCTTATCGTCCTGCTAGAACGGACAGGAAGGAGTTTTCCTCCCATTGGAGTACTAGTCACCAACCTTCTCTCCCACAACAATGATCATCATTTGTTTCTCTCTCATAGTTATCCTTACCTAGTTGGATAGGACTTGCTTGGGCTCTCTTGGTTATGACAACCAGAGAGGACAATAATTTTCAAAGCAACAGATTCTCAATTGTCTGTGTTGTACTCTGGGAAGCCCTCAGTACCTCTCTATTTATATTAGAGGCTAGGGTTAGGGTTCTTAGTCTATGCATGAGTGGAAGGGACCGGAAGATCTCAAATTTTCACAACAATTCTGAAAACTATGTGATAGACAAAATGGTCAGATGGAAAACCCATATAGTCATATGGCATGCGAGATGTTCGTCTCACACTGTGAAATGATTTTTTGTAGTTTCCCAATTTTGTACATATGTCGAAAATTCAATTCCAATTAGTGCACGTCATGACATCAACACCAATCCTTGATGTAATCGAATTGCACCTTTAAACTGATTGTCTGGTGCATGTGAGTCATATCACACCACCTGAGACAGTCGTATCACACAAGTGAGATGGGCATCTCACAGCCTGGTTCAGGATGAATTCCATCCAATGCACAATACAATCATCATGAGACTTCAAATGGTTGTCTCAACACTTGAACTCATCATTTGGCAGTGCAGTCAGCTGATTTTTTGTATGAATTGAATACCTAAACACTTCAGTAATCAATTCAATCATCATTCAATATCAAAGTCCTCTTATAGTTGAGTTCTTATGTGTGTGACCCTATAGGTCTCATATTACATTGACAGTGAATGCCCATAACAACTTATGTCATCACAAGCAATGAGCGGTGCCTAGTAACACATCATTCCTACCCAAGTAAATGAAAAGTTGGAGATCAACTTCAACCTACAATCTGTGTATGGTGTTATATTGTTTGTATAACTCCTTTGTCACTGATATCCAGATTGAACTAGAGGCATGGGAACATTCATCCTCATTATTATTCAATCTATTTCTTGAACCAGAGTAGACTATCTAAGATATATGTAAGCTCAATATCACATATTGACTCACATGTGTGTGGCCACACATTTCTTAGTCTCACTAATCAAGAGGCCTTGGATATCATACTCCCTTAGGAGGGACAAATACCATCTCTATCACTCATAGTCATTTCCCATGTATTATACTCATCCAATCATCACCTTTATAACAGCCCATGTTTCAAGATTACATTTGATGATGTTAAAGCGTATTGAACGACATGTGATGAGTGTAGTGATTTTAGGTCTAAGAACCACCAACACCACCATCACTATAACATGTGATTCTAAGTTACCTAGTTAAGGTTTCCATGTATCACTCTTATGGTGGGTATGTCTGATACATATTCTCTAACATGTATCTAAGTGCTTGGTTTGATATCACCATATCATGACTAATGAGATTCTATCATAAACCAACTCACAGACTGATGTTATGTGTCATTGATGTCTATTTACCTTCCACAATAACAGGTGACCAGGGACATAAAAAGAATGTATATACTCTTAACATTTGTGTGATCTCATTTTCAGATCCTAAACCTAAAGACATGCGTCATCGAGTAATATCATTCTCTAGATAGATATTATGTTATTTCATTATCTCATAATTGAATGAACAAAATAAATTTGAATCTTGCGTTATTAATCAAATCATTTACAAGTTATGTCATTACAATCATCATATGATTGGCTTTCTGGGCATACATACCAACAAAAATGTATAATCCTATCCTTATCCACATTAGCCATATGCATACAAAACCTCAAAAGTTCCATGAACTTCATTTCATACTCATTGATAGCATAGATCTCTACTGGATCTTATCAAACTGTAAGATCTTCTCATCCAGGTAGGTCCCCAAGAAGTATCGGCTCACAAACTCTCGTCAAATATCTTTCCAATTGATCACAACACATGGCCTTTTCTCCTCTTCAATGGCCCACCAACGGCCAGCACTCCCTTTCAATAACGATGTACTTCACTCTATCCTCTTCAGGAATATTGAGGATCTTGAAGGCCTTCTCCATCTCGATCAACCACATATCATCATATTCTAGGATCTACCGTGTCAACATACTCCAATGCCCCCACACACCTTAACCTCTCAAAGGTCTTCCCAGAACCATGAGATTGTGCATTGGGAGTAGCTGCCCTGGCTTGGGGTACATGCATTCTATCCTCCATATGTGTCATCGTGGCCATAAACTGTCCAAACATGGACTAAAAAGCGGGATTGGCCACAGTTGTTGGGTTGAACCGAGGCACTTCAAACACTCCATCATCTCTTGTCTGCCTTCTGACACCACTAGTGGTGCAGCAACACTGCTCTCAACATGTTCTTCATGTTCACTAGGCATATCTTTCCTTCTCTTCTTCTTCTTCTTCTTCTTCTTCTGTATAAGAAGAAGTTACCATTAAATTGTTGGATGACACGAGAGGAGACACAAACCCTAGTCCAATGTCCCTATAGACTTAGAGAACCTAAAGATCTGATACCAACCTTTTGTCATGTGACAACCCACTGCCACATGAACAAGATAACTCAAAAAAAAGCGCGGAACTAATACTAACATCCAGGATTACCATAAATTTGGGTAAACAAAAAGTGATTCCATATAACCACAGAAGTGGAAACATACTGCATCTGAGTCTACGTGCAGCCACATGTATTACATATCATGACACGAGATGATACATATCATTGTTTACTTGGCCAACTTGCCACAAACTATTACATATGGTGACATGTTGACATACACAAACCATATCTATACAAATATGGCATACTGCCAATAACTTGTATAAATATACAACATCTACAAATCACCCCCAAGGATCTGAGAGTATAGGGACACCACATAGGACTCTACTACAAAAAACTAGTAGCATATCCAACCTTTAACATTTACTTCTCCTCTTGTTGCTCAGCCTCAACAACATGATCTCTACTACATTGTGCATGATCTCTACCTCATCATGCACCGTCACCTAAAAGATGTAGAAACCCACAGAGTGAGATCAACATCCCAATGAGAGATATGACTCTCCGCCAACAACTATTATTAACACAGATAAGCTAAAGTAGAAAATTAACATTATTATCAAGTTGAGCATGTTTAGCTAAATGACATGAGTAAAGTAATTAACATTGTTTAAGAAATTTAGGCGTCTACAACTGAGCAATAGAACATCTTATACTTATTGAAGGAATATGAAAAACATGCATAATAGTTGATTTCTCTTACCACATAATAAATCAACTAATAAGTACAAAAGACAAGGCAAAGGTTCATCCAATGTGAGTCATGTTTAACCCTAAGCAAATATACTACACAGCTATATTACATATTTTATTATGCCCTGAGAAGATGAGATATACCACTCATGCTCCAACTGACCACTGGTAAGTCAAAATTAGGGTCATACAAGATCTAGGAGGAGCTGGACTCCTATGATCTTCCACACCTTTGGTCAGTATGAGTCTGCCACGGTGACATATAAAGTCCAACTACAAAACAACCTAGTATGCATTGGTTTATAGGGACAATACTAGTGAAAAATGAGTTACAAATGTAGTCGCACTCCTCCCAAGGTATGACCGCAGGCATCCTCTATCATATATATATTGAATCACATCACTTGAGATACAACCTCGACCATTATCCTACCAGGGTATGACCACTGCCAATCATGTGATAATTCATCTACTCAATAGTATACGACTCCAAGCTTCCAGTGAGGGAGAACTTGCTTCACCATCCAACAAGTATCGACACTGAATATGGATCTATGGCATAGGGAAACTATATGATTAGGGTTTCACTGGTTTAATTAAGCCAATTGAGTATCTTTTAGCATCAATCAAGTTACAATGTAGAAAGCCTAAATAAACTCTACAAAGATAAGGGTATGTTGCAACGTCATAATATATAAAACATATGAGGTATACTTGTCACATCATATCAAATACCATTGTGATTTAAGGTCATCGTCATTGTCAAATTATTTTGGGAAAATCATCCCTTATCACATCACAAGAGGATATTATGTCACATTAGGCATTGAGCCTCTGGTAGGTCATAAGACACAATCACATTATTCACGTGCGTCATCATTTTCTCATCATGCCTCAAAAGGGCTCATAATTATCACCATGTGTCATGTCAAACACACCATAGAATTCACTAGCTATGACATTCATTCCACCTACAAGGTTAGGGTTATACAAATAGGAGAGAGAAAACATCAACTCATTATATGCATTTAAGCAAGCTCAACGAGTACATCATACACTGGAAATTAGGGTTAGGGTTTCTCAAATAACCGATTAGGGTTTCCGTTTCAATACTAGTCATTAAACCCTAAGCACATAACTCCCCATATTCTTAGAGAACATTAGGGTTAAGCACCATTATTGTCATGATTACTCAATCATCCTAAGAAACACTATGTTTCGACCATACAAGAAAACAAAGTGTAGTGACCAACTATAACATACTAGATTTTGGACTCTACCCTAGAACTTTGACCTTTTGGTCTTAGCTAAACAAGGTTGAAGGTTAGACCAAAATAGATGTTTAGTATGATCCTAATGATATAATACATGAATGTATCACCCTAACTGTACCCTAATGTTTTCACATTAGTCTTAGGATAATAATGGATACATAAAGTATGCCACAACTCATTTTGGTGTTAATGTGAAGATAAGGAACTTAATTGGATGAATAATTTAGATAATGGGTCGTTACTAGACCATATGAAAAATCTCATAGAAATAAGTCTAAAAAGTGTAAACAAACTTCAAATTTGTAATCCACATATCAAAATAAGACTACATGTCAAATTTCATCTAATTTGGACAACCTTGAAATATTAGGATAAACTTAGGAGAGAGAAAATGAGTAAAAGGAATAGTAATGAATAATGTGATTATCTAACTTCAAAATATAAAAATAATGGCAAATTTGTATTCAACACATCAAAGATAACTTGTATATGAAGTTTCACCAAAATTGGATGTTGTTTGTGCAAGTTATGCAATTTTAGGTACATTCTGGACTTTTCTACAATTTGCCCAATTCGGAGGTTTTCTTTGCAAATTGTCATACGCATTATAATCCTTATATATTTCCTTACCACTCAATTTTTTGAACCATGGGGAGCCTAGTTGCACCTTGGTTTGAAGGTGTTTCTCTCCAAGGGCATTTTAGGGATTACGCTCTTTATTTTTTTTAGGAAAGGTAGTGTTAAATATTAAAAGCACATCAAGCAAGTGAAACCTACTTATGTGGAAATCCTACAAAAAGTTTGAAACAACAACGGAATGAAAAAAACTGAAAGGGAAAATAAAGCAGATGAGAGTATTGTTTTGCTAACGTGGGGGAGGCACCCCTTAAACAAGCCCCTTGGATATTAAAAAAAGTTAAGCATCCTAGAGATTTTGTTGTTTGAGATGCCCTTGATCCAGAAAGATAAGTCACAGTTGTTTCTGTACTAAGCTGACACCGGTCTCATCGTCCACCATAGCTTTTAGGTCACAAAGAAATGCAGCTTCTGATTCGCCTTCCTCTGATTCATCTTGCCTCCCTTCTGCTAATTTTCCTGCAGTTTTATAAAGATGTGAAGATCGGCATCTATTTGAGTTATAAAATTTTTTGCCAAATTTTTCTTGTTGTTGAAAGTTCTATTGTTTCTTTCTTTCCAAAGATTCCAGCAGATTGTGGTGAAAAGATCGCTGCTCTTGAAATTTTTGTAAAGTCTTAAAGGTGTTGTTTGAATGGGGAAAGTGGCTTCCTGGAGGTCAGGAAGGCAATTTCTCATGAAATGTGAAAAGATAGTTTGAGAATAAGAGCATTGAAAGAAGATGTGGCTGACAGAGTCACTATTTTTTTCACAAAGAGCACATCTAAACAGGCCAATGAAACCTTTTTTTTGTGATGTTTTCACCTGAAAGAAGTTTGTTATGTAAAAGAAGTCATAAGAAAGTTTTGTATTTTTGTGGCCATTTTTGTTTCCAAATCTTTGATGATGAAGGGGAGATACCTATGAAAGAGAGAAAATTGTAAGCAAGTTTAACCGAATAATCTTTCCCCCATTTCCAAGTGATGATATTTGAGGTGTTGTTTTCCATAGAACTTGAAAGATGTCTGAATTCATTTTGACTTACCTGGGATAGGATACATCTTTTAAAGGAATTTGATCTATTACCGGTGATTAGAGAAAGGGATTTATCAATCCTTAGGTTGAGGAGATTATTTGGAATAGACCATGATGGTTTGAGATTTAATACAAAGTTGTTTTCATATCATGGATCAAACCAGAAGGAGATAATTTTGTGTGAATGAGGAGGAGTGTTTAAGATTTGTGAAATCGTTTGTATATTTTTATTGATGAATTTCTAGAGCGGGGAGGTTGTTGTCAGATGGATTTGGTGCCATGGTGGTGAGTTTTGATAATATTTGTGTTTGATGAGATTGGTCCAGATTTTCTTTTTGTTTTGAATTAGGCAGTCAATGATTTTGGCAATGAGGCAGAGCGAGTGCGTTTCAATGTTTATTATTCCCCAACCTCCTTGATCCAGAGGAACAGAAATCATTTTCCAATTAACTAGATGGTAATGTTTCCCAGGTTTATCTAGTTTATAGTAGTTGTTCCAAAGAAAATTTCTTCGAATTTTATCTAGAATGGACTTAGTTTTTGAGGGTAAGGGAATGCAACTCAAGTAGTGGGTTATTATTGGTGTGATGACATTGTTTAGAAGGGTGAGCCTACCTGAGAGGTTGAGGAAGTTGTTTGCCCAGTTTGTGAGTTTAGAGTTTATTTTTGAAATTATGGGATTCCAAATAGCATTTGTAATGTTATAAGGGGTGATGGGGAGACCCAGGTATTTGATTGGGAATTCTTCAGTCTTGCATTTAAGGAAGTCTTTGAGGTGCTCCAAAGAAGATTGATGAATGTTTACCCCGAAGATGGAGGATTTTTGTATATTAACTTTTAGCCCAGAGATATATGAGAAGATACCTATGATCCTAAATATATTTTGAACTCAGGATTCTTCTGGGGAGGAGAAGATGATGGTGTCATCTGCGAATTTTATGATGTTTTCCTTGCAGACATCAGGAGCAGAGATAAGCCCATTTTGTTTTCCCATCTGAATCATGTGAGAGAGAATAGTGGTTAAGATGATGAAGAGGTATGGAGAGAGAGGGTACCCTTGTCTAAGTCCATTTGAATTATGGAAATAGCCAAAAGGAACACCATTGATGATAGTGGAGAAATGATTTGTTGAAATACAAGCATGGATCCAAGAAATCCATCTGTCAGGAAAATCAAAGCCCTTGAGAGTATTCAATAGGCATTGCCAGTTTACAAAGTCAAAATCTTTTTCAAAATCCAGTTTGATGGCTAGGAGAGGGGATTTTTTTTTGTGGCAAAGATGGATCGTTTCATTGACCATTAAAAAGGCATCTTGTATGCTTCTATTTTTAAGGAAGGCAGATTGGTTAAGAGGAATGATTTCATCCATGAGAGGTTTGATCCTATTAGCTAAAGTTCTTGTGATGATTTTGTATGAGGTGTTTATGAGACTGATAGGTCTGAAGTGAGAGATGATTTCAGGTTGACTATTTTTTTTATCAGAGTGATGAAAGTTTTATTAATGTATTTGATGATGTTTTGTGGGTTTGAACTGGCGTGGAAGGTAGAAAGAAAGGCAAGAAAATCGTGTTTATAATGGTTCCAGTTAGCCAAACAGAATTCCACATTAAGACCATCAGGTCCAGGGGATTTTATTTTTACCGAGGTCAGAGATAGCATATTGTAATTCATCTAGGGTGAAGGGTTTGATGAGATCTTGAGGGTTTTTTTATTTTCTTTTGACAAATGGTGTTCCATTGAAGGTTATTTAGACAAACTGGGTTGTGGTTGTTATTGAAGATTTTTTTGAAATGGTTTTTTATATGTGTTATGATGGATTGTTTATGAGAAGTGAGTCTGCCATTTATCATTAGATGAGTTATGGCGTTGTTTCTAAAGTTTTGGTTACAAATTTTGTGGAAAAATTTTGTATTTTTGTCTCCTTCTTTAGCCCAAGTGATCTTAACCCTTTGTCTCCATCTTGTATCAATGATGTTGTTTATGTGGTCAAGATCAGCTTTTATTGAAAGGACCAAAGCAGGATCAGTAGATGGGTCTTTTTCAACAAAGAGAAGCTGGTCTTCAAGATTTTTTTGAAGTTCAGTTAAGGTCGAGGGATTTTGAAGTTTCCATTTTTATGTGATTTTTGATATATTTTGTGTTGTTTAGGATATGAAGACCCATGTTTGTTGTTTGTGGGTTTGCAATCGTCCAAGCTTCAAGACAGGATCTGGAGAAATTTTCCATGGAGAGCCAGTTGTTTTCAAATTTGAAGGGTCGAGAACCCCAAGGGCCAAAAGCAGTTTCAAGAATTAAAGGAAAGTGGTCTGAAATAGATCTATGGGAGATATAGACAGATGAGAGTGGGTGCTTGTCTTCCCAAAGATTTGTACAAATGAAATGATCAAGTCTAGCAAAAGACTGATTTCTTGACCACGTATATAAGGCATTTGAGGGAACAAGGTCAATAAGAGAGTGGTTTGTTAGCATCTGACTGAACTTTTTATCAGCCGCTGACATCGATGAGGAATAAGGATTTGAATTGTGCCTATCTGAGATATGGGTGATAAGATTAAAATCACCACCTAGAACCCAGGGGATGGATGATAATTTGTAATGAGGTAAAATAGTTCCTCAAGGAAGAGGGATTTATTATACCCTGGTTCCCCATAGATACCAGAGAAAGACCAAAGATAACTGTCAGAGAGATTTTTAAAATCAATAGTTATTGAGAAGTTTAGAATGGAAGAGTTTTACAAGATTAGAGCCTGGTTATTAAAGCTGACAATGATACCACCTTTGAAGCCCTTAGGGGGTAGTTGAATCCAGTTTGTGATTCTATTACCACTGATAGTTTTGAGGGCAAAAGGGGTAAGAAAGGTTTTAGTTTCTTGGATGGAAATGAGATCGATATTATTTTTATAGATGTGGGAGCATTTTTTTTTCTTCTTTGAAGGTTTGCAGCTCCACAAATATTCTAAGATGAAATTTTCATGACGAAGATAAATACAAAAAACTAAAACAGAAAGACACAGATAAGGTGCTAGCCGGTTAACACCTTTTCTTCGACCATCCCATGAAAGATTCAAGGTTATTAAGAACATTGTGTGCATCTTCGTCCTCTTCAATATGAATACCTATCTTATTTTCGAATGATGTGAAACTTTTTATGTTTGACCAAGAAGCTAGATCTTCAATTGTATCGAAATCTTTATTTTTTTTATAAGAAGGAGATGTAGAAGAAGTAGACGCAGATGAAACATAACTAAAATAGCAAGGAGGGGTGTTACCTTTCTTTGGTCTATTTATGATGTTGGAGCCTTTAGAGTCGAATTGATTTGGCTGCAGGATCTTTTGAAGGTAGCTGGAGTTGGGCTTCTGCTGAGGGCTCTCATTTTCCGAACTCTGTAGAGAGTTTTCATTCTTGTGCTGAGATGAGTCTTGAAACAAAGTTGTTTGATTCTTTTTGTTTGGTGAGTGCCAACTTTCCTTCGTAGAAGAAGGTGATGGGAAGGTGTTGCTTCTAGGTTTGATATTGTTTGTAGGGAGAGAGGGTTCTGGAGATTTGGTTCTTTTCTTATTTGGGAGGTGATAGGAGTTTTCAGTATGGGTTGAGATTTTCCTAATCGAGACATGGTTTCTGTCAGGTGGAGCTCTGGAATGCGAGATAGGGATTTTATCCTTGTTTGGGATATACCAAGATGGTGGATGAGAAGTAAGATCAGAGAAGGCAGTGTTGTTTATAGTAGGGTGTTCAGCTGCAAGCTTTAGATGATAGATGGACTCGCCAATTCTAATGTTGATGGATGGCGGTAGTGAGATGGCAGCTTTGACTGAGAAGAGGCAGTACGCTTTGATGTATTGAGTAGGGTGAAGCATTTCTGGGCTGATGTATTGGAGAGTTTCCCCGATGGAATGAGCAATGCCTCTAAAAATCTCAATCTCCCACAGATGGGGAGGAAGATTTGAAATGGCAACCCAGTCTGAGCCGCCTGCTAGGGCAGGGAAAGAACCAGAGTCAGCAGACCATTTAGATAGTCTAGCCATGATAAAGCTTGAACCACATGGAATGGTGACCACTTGGTTGAAAACATGGTTTATCTTCGTTCCTTCAGGGACAATGTAAATAAGATGGGTGGGCGAGAAGATTTTAGGTTTGGGGATAGTATGGCCAGGAAGAAGAAGGGCCAAAGCTCGTGTGATGTCTAGGACGTTGATAGGGTTGTTGTCCAAGTTATTTTCAACTGAAACTAGGATGCTTCTAAGAGAGAAGACCTTGAGAAAATGCATAGAGTTTGCAGGGAGATCCAGGGCAATAGAATATTCTAGGTGGTCGGGAACCTTCATGGTTGGTAAGGAGGAAGGATGGTTTTCACAGAGGGTTTTTGCAGACGGGGTCTTTGGAGGAGGGTTTTTTTGTTGTGTGCTGGGCTTGGCAAGGTTTCTAGGCGAGTGATAGGATTTTGTTATAGGAGGGATCCGAGTGTTTAAGATCGAGCGACAAGGGGGGGTAACTTCTGCATGTTCGGGCAGGATATTTGCGAGGCATGCAAAAGGGTTTTTTGAAAGGTAATGATGGTGGGTGGGCACAGAGTTGTGCCAGGAGTCAGAAGAAAGCCTTTTTGGGGCAGCAGAACTTCTTTGGAAATGTGAGATTTGAGTCGAGTGAGTGTGCTTGTAGGAGGAGTGGAGTTTTGGCTGGTATTTGTCCTTGTTAGGGCAAAGTCGGGCCATATAGAACCTTTTTATGTGTCCTAGACGACCGCAGTCGAAGCAAGAGCGTCGAGAGTAACATCTGGAAGTAGAGTGGTTGTTTCTGTAGTAGAGAGAACAGAAAAGGGCTCGAAAAGGTCTTTTTGGGGGAACCGTAGTCCAGATATGGGCGGTGGGGGATTTTTCTAGGGTATTGTTTATGAGAAGGGAAGATTTTGCATGGCCCAGGATGGGAAAAGAGAGGTTTAGGCGAGTAATGTCCTTAGGGATGATATCCTTAAACGGGGGAGATTTGGGAAGGAGGGTTTTATATAAGGACGATAATTTTGGCTTGTAATTTTTGCCTTTAAAAGATGGAGAAGGAAAAAGCTTATACCTTTCAGCGATGGAACAATGTTGTTGAACCTGGGGTGATGTGACATCATCATCTTCATCCTTTGACCCTTAAGAGATGGAGATGGGCCAGGATTTTGCTCCCATGGGAGGTTGATGTTCAGCTCTGACAAAGAGTTGGTCCGAAGAGTTGGAGGATGATGAACTATCTTGATCATGTTTTTTGTAGAGGTGGGCAAGTGCTGGGGGAGTGTCGTGGACGAAGTCTCGAACCCAGGAATGGAAGGAGCGATTTTATATCGGTTGTAGGAACATCGACCACTCTGGTTGAAGGTTCAGTTCCTTGCGCATATCACTCCAGCCTCTGATATGAGGAGGAAGGGGGCTTTTTTCCCCAGGTTGTTTTCGAGGGGGTAGACCATGTGATCTGGACCTGGAAAGAGCGGTGGCCGATATTGATCATACTGGTGCCAGGAGAAACGTCGTGCTTGTGGTAGATCCAGGCTCTTGGCAGAGGGATACTTGATGAAAAAGAAGGGTCTGCGAGATGGATTTCGATGAAGGGAAAGCGGGACTTCATGTTGTTAGGAGATGTTGGGGTTTTTGTGTTGTTGCTGGGCACCGAGGGTTTATGCTTCTTCAAAGCACGGCGGAAGGTTGTTATCTTGCCTGATTTATGCATGCTCGGTGTTTTTATGCATGAGGGGAGGGTAAGGACGCCTCCTGTTCTCATGTTGTTATTAGATCGTTTGGTGGGGCTTTTATTGCAGATGTATGGGCCAAAAGTAAAGCTGATTTGATCTGGTAGCCAACAAAAATCTAGGGAAGGGTTTGTAGCCGACAGAGAGAATGGAAGGGGTGAAAAGGAGTAACCAATGAGATGTTTTTAGCATGTACCTAGGGCCGCTTGGGATACATGAGGTGAGATGCAAAAGATGTGGATAAACTTAGAATTTATTGCACACTGGTTTTGAAGGGGTCTAAAGATGGAACAGGGTTTCACCGCAAAGAGCGAAGAGATGGTAGGGGTGATGGAACTTGATTGGCAAAGCCTGGGAGCTTAAGGCCGAGAAGGATAGAGGCACTGATGCTGCTTAAATCGGATGTTGCATGTTCAAATTTTTAACAAGCACTGAAACCGATCAAGGAGCTGGTACCATCAACATGCAAAGAGAAAAATGGGGGGTGTAGTTACCTGGGAATGGATACTCTTAGGACCCTGGTGAGGGAGATGCTGATTCCCGAAGAGAGAAAGATGGATTTTGTTGCCGTTGCCGCGGAGGAGTAGGAGACAGCAGGAGCTCATCGGGAGAGAAGGGAGAAACACCTGGGAAGGGTTTTACCTTAGGAACCCGATTTGGTAGAAGTAGATTCTCGGAAAGCGGATGATGGACTTCTCCACCGCTAAGAAGATGGAGCAAGCGGCGGCAGGGGCGCACCGGGGAGGGACGAAACCTACCAAGGATGACGACGAATCGGATGGAAAATTCTAGAGAGAAGTTGGAGCTTTCTCCCTCTAACTTACCGTTTCTATTGAGAGTTGGGCGCCGCTTAGGATTACGCTCTTTATAAATGAGCTTATCTTCAGAAGCTATCAACCAATGGCGTTATTTCTTTGATTGGAGGTCAGTGTGGATTGCCTAGAAGTATCCATGAACTAACATTTGATATTCAAGAAGCCTCTATGAGTTGTCCTCTTGCATGGCCCTGAAAGCCCTAGGCTAAGGACATATGGAAAGCTCCATAGACGCCTCATGCTTGATTTCTTCCTTATCCATAAAGGTTTGCATGTCCATAGGCACCCTTAGACATGGACACGTGGAAAGTAACTTGACACCTCATTATTGACTTTTTCCTTATCCATAAATTCTTTCATGACCATGGGCACCCTTATACATGGACACATGGAAAATCCTATAGACACCTCATGCTTGACCACTTTCCTTACAATGCCATATCTACCCCTTGCCACCTCCCAATTTGAAAATTCTTGCTCCCCTTCTCTTTCCTATAGCCTAGAGCATCTTTCCTACTATGTTTTTCCACAAATTTGTTGTACCAAGGTAAAATAGGGTGCCTACATTGGTGAAGAAGGCTCCTAGGGTTCCAAATTTGCTCTATTTTGGGTCTCAAAAGCTCCTTCCTGGTGATTTTGACCAAAACTAGTAAGTTTCCTCCTATCCTTCCCTATTTTCATTCTTTTCATCTTCCTTCCACTTATTCCAGGTCGTAACCATGACCTTCCATGGTGAAACCCCACCTAGAGCCCTTAAACACCTCATCTCCATGTTCTTTTGCTAGGGATTTTCACCTATAAAGTGGAGAAGGTGCTTTTTGCTCGAGATAGGAGCTTTGTTGGAGAAACTGACCTCTCTAGATAGGGAACCTTGATACTTGGACCTTTCCACCTTCCCTAGAGGTTCTTTGGAGACCTAGGCTTGGATCTAGAAGTGACCTTGGCCTATTAGACTCTGAAGTTAAGATATGTTTGCAGAACCGATTATTCATATTGAGTAATTTCTCTCTCTTATTGCATGTTCGCATCTCCTATTATTCACATTGAGTAATTTCTCTCTCTTGTTGTATGATTGCAAACCCTATTATTCTTTTGATTGATTAACCTATGTTTATTCATTCTCTTGGTCCTTTAGACAATAGACTACACTCTATTCTTTTCTTTTAGAAATCATTATTCATGTGAACTACTTTACTTTATTACTGATCTTGTGATCATGGATATTCTTTTGGACTCTTTTCTTATTCTTGAACGTGATGGACTTTATTTGGTGATATGTGATTCTTTTCCCACCATGGTAGTGGATGTTCTTTATGGCATATTATGTGACAGATATTTGGATGGATATTCTCATCCTTCTTGTTCTCTTATTCTCTTTTACTCTTGTTTATTCTTTTGTTATGTATCATGTGGTGACTTCTAGTATAATGTACATGTGTTTTTATGTGGATTTTAAAATTTCCACATATGAATGCAAATGTTAAAATTTCTTCATATGTATATATTTTGGGCAGATGTCTATCTCTTGCTCAGAGCATGTGTATCATTTCCTACTCACTCCACATTCAGAGTAGATATGTATTGTTTCCTACTCACCCCACATTTATGGTAGATGTGTTATTTCCTACCTACATGTTTATATTATCTAGTTTTGTCACCAGTGTAACACATGGATGCCTTGTTTATATGCTTTATTGCTTCATTCTTATTTTGTGATTCATATTCTTATATGCCTCTTTGGGAAATATTTTCTTCATAGGAAGCCTTTTTATACTTTGACATCATTTAATTCATATATTTCTTAATTTTCTTTTTAGTATGCACATATCAGCCTTTGATGATGTCATCTATTTTCTCTTCTTGCTGGGATATGCTTCCAACCCTAGGTGGAGGACAATGAGGACATGCCATGATGATGGGGATATATCTTAAGGAATTAAAGTTTGGAGACAATAAAAATATGGTTTAGATTTTCCTCTACTTAGATCCTTATGTTGTTCCTTTTATGTAAACCGTTTTGGGAGATGTTTATGATGAACTTTTGTAAACTTGTTGAAAGTTGAATGTAGTCATTATTTTTATTCCACTGCTACACTTTGGTTGTTTTAAATATCATTTATGGAAATTTGAAAATTTACACCTATTCCAACATACCTTTGAGTGTGTTTGGAATGGATGTTTTATTCAAATTTTTAGTAGGGAGTGGATCCCCTCTCAGGTCCCACTCCTTACAGCATGGTGTTAGAGCCCATAGTATTCAGAATCTAACTATTTCAATTTTGTATCCCTTATTAGAACCTTTGACTTTGATAGTCACCCTTTAGGTGAGATGTTCCCCTATAATTTGCCTAATTAGATCATGAGATGGTGAAAAGTTGATGTTTAGTGAACCCATGAGATGGTGAAAGGTTGATGTTTAGTGAACCCTAATGTGATGAGGTTAGATGATCTTACCTTACCACATAGATGGATGATGATTTGTATCTTGATGTGATGATTTTGAGTCGCATTTATAGACCTGATTGATATGTGTTTTATGCTTTTATTAGTCATTTTTATGGTTAATGTTGCATAATTCATCCATTTTGGTCTTTGCCACCATTTTATGTCAAATCCCATTTATTTCATTATTTTGAGCATTAATTTTCACATTATTATTATTTGTGTGAATTTATGTGATCTTGCCTGTGAATTTCAGGACAAACGAGTATTTGCTTCCGTCGATACCATCGACGGAAGTTGATACCATCGACATGGTCACAGGTTTCCAGCCGAAAGGAGCAGCAAAGCGTCGATACTATCGACAGGGAAGTCATTAGTATCAAGTCACCTTCAGGTTGTTGCCGAAGAAGCAGTCGATTGTATCGACACCCAGTCGATACCATCGACACAAGGAGGTTGCAGCGACACAAAACGACAAAGCCGTCGCTAGAGAGTAGTCGATACCATCAACCCAAGTCGATGGTATCGAGACTGCATCAGACACTCAGACGAAAAGAAGAGAAGGGCTGCCGCTACCACATCGGGTCGATACCATCGACCCGCGTCGATGGTATCGACACCGTCAGATATGCGTTGGATTTAGATTGATTCCAATCGGACGGTTGGAGTTAATTAACGACCTAATTATGGACTTATACCTAATGACGGCCGCCCAGATGGGGGGATCCATCTCATTAGCCATTGCACGAGTACCGAGGAGCAGTAGAGAGGAGAACGGAGGCCAGAAGTTCATACCAGTCGATCCGGACGCCGCAGAAGACGGATTTCACCACCGAGAGGCGGGAGAGCACATTTTCTACGTAAAGGATCAACCGGTTCTTCTCCGTTCAGGGGTTTTCCCTTTCAATTCACGTTTTTCACATGATTTCCCCTATCTTTACCTTGTACTTGTTTGAGATGAACATGCGGGGCTAATCCCCTTCGTCTTTAGGACCGGGAGTAGCCCGGGGATTCATTATATGACAGTTTTATAATAATAACTTATATTTTCTCTCTTAAATCTGTGGTATAGTTTCTTTTTCTCCATATATTGTTATGCTTGATCACCATAATAATAACTTAATGCCCTTAATCACTTTGAAAGAAGGATTAACGGCTGAAAAGAGGTGAAACCTACATTAATCGATAAATCCCTTGACCAAGGTGGTGTAAAATTAATGGTGGATACTGAGAGATCGTTCATAATGCACTTAGTTTAGGGGATAGGTTACTACGATGGTGGAACCGACCTAAACCTAAGTAGTGAATTGCACCACGACAGTGAGCAATTCTGTTCTCAGGCCACTACCCGGATAGAGAGAGAAGATTGAGGCATTATATAAAATCTAATACAATGAAAACCCGCGGTGAAACCGCAATCCTAAAGATACCCTTTTGAATTGATTAAATTAACACTTAATCGATTGTTTCCTTTGTTTTATTTTTATTTTCTTTTAATTTTGACAATAAACCCCAATTTGTTATTTAGCTTAGTTGATCGCGAATAGTTAGTAGGAGTCTCCAACAATTCCGAGTATCCCTGTGTTCGACTCGGGCCTCACAAAGGCCTGTACTACTCGACGCGTATACTTGCGTTTTTAGCGCGTAGTAAAATACACGTCAATTTTTGGCGCCGTTGCCGGGGATACGGCGAATTTTTGGCACTTTGAGTGCTACGAGCGGCCACTCTAGGCCACATTTTTTTTATTTTGAAATAACTTCAAATATTTTTAAATTGTTCGATTATTTCTATTTTATCTAAGCATTGTACTAAATTTGATTTTTCTATTTTCAGGTACTGTGCATGGTGCAGACGCGTAGTACCAACTACGCGCGACACGTACCGGAGGTTCCACTGGCGGGACCAGAAGACTAAGGTGACCACAATCAAGACCATCAAGAGGAACTACTATCTGAATCCGAACACGAAGAGATGGCTGACGAACCAACGATTTGGGCGAAGATCAAAGCTTCTTCCGCATCTGCTTCTAAAGGGCCGATAAAGAAGCAATCAATCAATATACCGACGTATAAGATTGATCTGACTCTAATCAATTTGGTGAAATCAAACGCTTTCCATGGTTTGAAAAATGAGGATCCCGTCTCGCACCTGAGTCAATTCGTGGAGAACTGTGATATGGTGAAAATTGACAGATTTCCACAGTCTGCGCTCTACTTGAAGCTCTTCCTGAGCTCACTAGCGGGAATTGCACGAGAATGGCTACACAACCTAGATGAAGAATTTGTGGAGTCCTGGGACCATATGGTGGAGGTCTTCTTTGAGAGGTTCTTCCCTCCTGAGAAGACTAACGACATGATCCGGAAGATTCATAATTTCAACCAACAGGCAGGTGAGACATATTCTGAGACCTGGGAGTGATTTCCGGTCATGCTGAGGAGGTGCCCACATCACGGGCTGGATAAGGAAACACAGGTGAAGATCTTCTATTTTGCTCTCTCCGAGCACGATAGGAGTAACCTTGATTCAGCTGGGTCAGGATTCTTTATGAATAATACGGATACCAGATGTTGGGAGATATTAAAGAACATGGCTAGGAAACAGTCATGGGGTGACAGAGGTGTTGTGGAGCAGGTCAGAGTTGCAGGTGAATCCAAAGTAATTAAAGAGCTTAACAACAAGTTAGATCTTCTAGCCAACAAGTTTCTAGCTAAGGAAGATGCATCTGAGGATGAGGAATCCCAAGTCAAATTCATGCAACAACAGGGCTACAGAAACAATGACTATGCATGGAGAAAGGATAAAAAGTTCTCCTGGAAGGATCCTAACAATTTTCTGCAGGATCCAGAGGCGAAGCCACAGCCTAGATCCGAGGATAAGAACACCGAACTACTGAGTCAAATGGTGCAGCAAAATCAGGAGATGATGGCTATGTTTGGTAAACAATTGCAATCTCAATGTGATATTCTAACCAAATTTGGGCAGACGCTACAAAGCCATGGAGCACAGATGCGGGCATTGGAAACCACTGTGGTACAGATTTCAAGTGAAGTGGCAGCCATCAAGCACGCCAATCAGCAGAAATCGGCCGAGAATGCAAATGTGGCCCAAGCACACCATCAGGTCAAGTATATGTTTGTGGTAAGCAATGAGGAGGAATCTCAGGTTCCAGAAGAAAAAGAGGAAAGAAAAATGACTTTTAATACGCATGCGACATCGGCGATACCATATCCACGCACTTACTATGGACTACATGGCGGAAACACTTTCTTCATAAAATCACAGCCAGTTATGAATATTGCATCTCCATCTAGGCAAGGAGAACAATTGAAGGTTGTTTGTGCACATGTCGAAACATCTAATGTGAGAGAGGAACCACAAAAAGCTATTATTGTTGATGATGTCTCGCCAAAGCCCACGTCAGAGGGAGTGATTGAAGTAAGCTTAGGGGAGTTGGCCCCGAAAATCTCATATGTGCCACCTCATAGGTGTGTGAGTGCAACAGATGTGTCAAATCTGGACAATCTGAATCCAAAGAAAGAGCATCATCATTTTAGGAAATTCTTGGAAATATTCCAAAAACTCCACATCAATATTCCATTGGTGGAGATGATCAAGAAGGTTCCCACCTATGGGAGGTTCATCAAAGAAATCATCAATAAGAAGAGGCGGATAAAAGATGATGATATTTGTCGGATGAATGAGACGGTGAGCTCTATGATTCACGGGAGTTCGCCAAAGAAGAGAAAAGACCCAGGAGGCTTCTACATTCCTTGCTCGATAGGTGGTCGACAATTCCCTAAAGTGCAATGTGATTTTGGCACCAGCATAAATCTTATGCCTATGGCGACATTTCAAAAGCTTGGGTTAAAAGAGATCAAGAAGTCGGCTGCGACAAATGAACTGGAAGATGGGTCTATAGTGAGACCATATAAAGTATGTGAAGATGTTCTCGTCAAAGTGGATCGATTCATATTCCCGGTGGATTTTGTTGTCATGGATATGCCACCGCTCCAAAGCTGTGAAATTCTTCTAAGAAGACCTTTTCAAGCAACGGCAGATGTCGTGACTGCCTTAGGGAGAGGTACATTGTCCTTGGGAATTGGAGGAGATCGAGTTGAATTCAAATCACCGCACGATCCTCTAAGCGCAGTCCCCAAAATGAAAAGAAAATGAGTTTAATGTCGTCTAGCCTAAGACGTTAAATAAGGGCGCTTGTTGGGAGGCAACCCAACCATGGTACATTAGTTTAGTCCATGTACAATCATAGTTTAATTTGTTTTTACTTAGTTTTTCATGTAAAAAAGATACCGTGATCGGTTTGTTTGATGTGCAGGCTGAGGCAGAGTCGATACCATCGACACACTGGTCGATGGTATCGACCATGGAATAGGTTGAAGACTGCAGATTTCGCACTGCGTCGATACCATCAACGGCCTCGTCGATGGTATCAACAGACCTACAGGCAGATCGCAAAATCAAGGTCGATGGTATCGACATGCCAGTCGATACCATCAAGATCTCTGGAGATTTACAGACAAAATCGACTCAGGAAAGTCGATACCATCGACGGCCATGTCGATGGTATCGACACGGCTACAGGTTGAGATGCAAAGTGGCGGTGTTGCAACTAAGACAAGTCGATACCATCGACCCACGTCGATGGTATCGACCATCCACATCACCGATCCGCGCAAACAAATCAACGGCGATCGCGGCTTCCACGTCAGCGATCCGGGTTTCAAGATCCAGCCATCGACGATCGTCGATACTCGTGAGGGAGGCGATAGCATCGACAGGTGTCGATACCATCGACAGGTGTCGATACCATCGACTCGCGTCGATGGTATCGACGGGTCAACAGTGGCGCCGGCTAAGTCTATTTAAGGAGATTCAATACGTCATTTGGCGTCACACCTCAAGAGTGATCTGGTATCACTGTTCCAATCTTTAAGTTTGTTTTTGACTATGAGGCCATAGTTGAATTCAAGCTTAGGGGGGTATTTGGAACAGCTCTATCTCTGTTATTGTTTTTAGTTTTAACTTTATTTGTTCTTGTTAGTTGTTTCTTGCAAGCTTAGTTATGTAGGATCCACATGCTATCTAGTGTAATTGTGGATGTCATAGAGTTGTGTCATCTCATTCATGGTGCATGGGAAAATAAAGGGAAAATTAAAAAAATTTGTGTGTCTGGAAAGCTTGTCTTGTTTAACCTTGGGCACATATCCTATGAAAATGATTGGTTTTGTCAACTTTAAAACAAAAATTCACAACTGTACTCCTAATGATTCATGAAAGTGGACGGATAAGTTTGTTTGAGCCTAATCTGATCAAATGGTAATGTGACCTTAATTGGAAATAGGAGTGAGAAACTTCTTAACTTTACACAGGTCAGTAAGGAGGGACACATAATATCTTTCTAAGGTTCAGTCACCTAGTCTTCTGATCTCACCACCTTTTCTCTTTTCATAATCCACCCAAGAACTGGAAGTAAAGTGCAGTTTTAACTCCTTTTGCTTGCATAGCATATAGATAGACTTGCATTGCAATTATCCATATGTTCTGCATTAAAAAAATAAGAAAAAAAATTAGAATAGTGATTCATGCACATTACCCTTAGGTGCATGCCATGTAGTTGCATTCATGATTTTCATGCATAAAGTACATCATGTATCTCAATTTTTCTCAAAATGGTGAACTAAACTGTTCCATACCTTCTGAGTAGTGCAAATTTTTGAGTATGAAGAAAATAAGCCCAATAAAATATTCATTATCAATTATGGATATAAGGGCTGAAAAATGAAAGGAAAAAAAGAAAAAATATGAAAAATATGAAAAATGAAAAAAAAAGTTATTTGGAAGCAATTAGAATAAGAAGGAGAAAGGAATGTGATATTACCTGCATTTCAAGAACAATTGAGTACATGATGTAGCTTAATTAGATGTCTGTCTCGTTTTGAGATGGATAGATAGGACATGCATCATTCCACCTAATTTTAGGCATTAGGGCATTTCTCATGTGCACTTGCATCAGATAGGACATTTTTGTATTATGCATGTTGGAACTGTACAATATTTCCATTTTCTTCCTTGAGCCACCCATTTTCGTCCACCCATTGCTCGGATTGGTAGGCCACCGTGAATTCTCCTCACTAATGATTATCAGGAGAACTACTTCCATGTAGATGGTAGTTAGGGCGAGCAACGTAGTATAGGCAATCACAAGATGCACCAAGTCTGAACCGGTGAGTTTTATTATGTTAACTGCCTTATGTGATAGTGTTCATCAGTTTTGAGGTTAATTTCTTTTATTGATGATTACTGTCGCCTTTAGGGTAATTACCGTTCGGTGGTTAGAAAAGGCCGGTTTGTGAATGTCCGGTGGGAGTCATATGGGATGTTGGTTTGGTGTGTTGTTTTTCAGTTGACATTAACAATTCTATTCTAAGGATTAGTTGCTCGAGGGCGAGCAATGTTCAAGCTTAGGGGAGTTTGATGCGATGATTTTGAGTCACATTTATAGACCTGATTGATATGTGTTTTATGCTTTTATTAGTCATTTTTATGGTTAATGTTGCATAATTCATCCATTTTGGTCTTTGCCACCATTTTATGTCAAATCCCCTTTATTTCATTGTTTTGAGCATTAATTGTCACATTATTATTATTTGTGTGAATTTATGTGATCTTCTCTGTGAATTTCAGGACAAACGAGTATTTGCTTCCGTCGATACCATCGACGGAAGTCGATACCATCGACATGGTCATAGGTTTCCAGCCGAAAGGAGCAGCAAAGCGTCGATACTATCGACAGGGAAGTCGATGGTATCGAGTCACCTTCAGGTTGTTGGCGAAGAAGCAGTCGATAGTATCGACACCCAGTCGATACCATCGACATAAGGAGGCTGCAACGACACAAAACAACAAAGCCGTCACTAGAGAGTAGTCGATACCATCGACCCAAGTCGATGGTATCGAGACTGCATCAGGCACTCGGACGAAAAGAAGAGAAGGGCTGCCGCTACCACATCGGGTCGATACCATCGACCCGCGTCGATGGTATCGACACCGTCAGATATGTGTTGGATTTAGATTGATTCCAATCGGACGGATGGAGTTAATTAACGACCTAATTATGGACTTATACCTAATGACGGCCGCCCAGACGGGGGGATCCATCTCATTAGCCATTGCACGAGTACCGAGGAGCAGTAGAGAGGAGAACGGAGGCCAGAAGTTCATACCAGTCGATCTGGATGCCACAGAAGATGGATTTCACAACCGAGAGGCGGGAGAGCACGTTTTCTACGTAAAGGATCAACCGATTCTTCTCCGTTCAGGGGTTTTCCCTTTCAATTCACGTTTTTCAAATGATTTCCCCTATCTTTACCTTGTACTTGTTTGAGATGAACATGCGGGGCTAATCCCCTTCGTCTTTAGGACCGAGAGTAGCCCGGGGATTCATTGTATGACAGTTTTATAATAATAACTTATATTTTTTCTCTTAAATCCGTGGTATAGTTTCGTTTTCTCCATATATTGTTATGCTTGATCACCATAATAATAACTTAATGCCCTTAATCATTTTGAAAGAAGGATTAACGGCTGAAAAGAGGCGAAACCTACATTAATTGATAAATCCCTTGACCAAGGTGGTTTAAAATTAATGGTGGATACTTAGAGATCGTTCATAATGCACTTAGTTTAGGGGATAGGTTACTACGACGGTGGAACCGACCTAAACCTAAGTAGTGAATTGCACCACGACAGTGGGCAATTCTGTTTTCAGGCCACTACCCGGATAGAGAGAGAAGATTGAGGCATTATATAAAATCTAATACAATGAAAACCCGCGGTGAAACCATAATCCTAAAGATACCCTTTTGAATTGATTAAATTAACACTTAATCGATTGTTTCCTTTGTTTTATTTTTATTTTCTTTTAATTTTGACAACAAACCCCAATTTGTTATTCGGCTTAGCTGATCGCGAATAGTTAGTAGGAGTCTCCAACAATTCCGAGTATCCCTATGTTCGACTCGGGCCTCACAAAGGCCTGTACTACTCGACGCGTATACTTGTGTTTTTAGCGCGTAGTAAAATACACGCCATATCTCTTGATGCCATGTGGTTTGATTTGAGGATGCAATTAGTGTTGGCTAAATGGACATCTATAAATCCCTTTGTTTTGAGTATGACAAACATTTCATTCTTATTAATCTAACGAGCTACTTGAGTGTGCAGGACGACAAAGCAACAAGGGAAAATCTACAAGCTTACATATTTATATTTTCATGCAATGTAATAACTGTTGTAAAAACTTGTACAAAAATATAATGTACAAGTACTTAGAATTGCATGTAAATCAAGCGTTAGATTTTCCCTAGCTAAACACCACAGTTAGACAAGTCATCCCATTCAAATAGGATTACTTTTGCACACTCACACACATAATTAGTGCCTAAATTGAAACCTTGAAACAGGATCAATCTCGGTCGACAAACTCCTCGACCGAGACACTCTCGGTCGACAATCTTCTCTACCGAGAAAGATCCAAAGTAGCCGTTAGACACAACAGACAAGTTAGTTGGCAGTTGGAGAAAGACGTTGCAAATCACTTGTTCCAGAGAGCCTGTCGGTCGACAAAAGTTCGACCGAGTAGGTGTCTCGGTCGACCATTTGTCGACCGAGATGGTCTCTGACAGCAACTGCAGAATTAATTAATTAGCTGTTGTTAAAGCAACAACTTTGTACCTAACGGCTAGTTAAGCACTTAGAAACCCCTAGAAGTTGTCTAGAACGTCCTTAAGCATCCTTAGGCCATTCCTATAAATAGGACAAGCCATAGGACACCTAAACTTACTTGTTTTACACTTGCTACACTTGAGAAACCTTTGAGCATACTTTGTGCAATCTGTTTGTGAGCAATTTGAGCATTGTGACAATTGGCCATTCCATTCCTTAGCTCATAATTCGTGTCCTATAGGCTAGTATCTCCTACCCACTGCAATCACAAGTTCACATACTTGGTTAGGAGATCTATAGGCTTGATTTAGGCAAATCAAGCCTTGGGCTATAAAGGATAAGTTGTAATTTCTATTTTCTTTCTTGTTCCCTATCATTGTTTGTACTCTCCTTGCTACTCCTAGGTTGGAGGTTGCGGATTGGAGAGGGTGAAGATCTTCTTGGCGAAGAAGGAGACTTTGAGCTACTTCAGAAGGCTGGTGCAACGGGAGGTTACTTCTAGAGAGGAAGGCTACTTCAAGGGGGAGCTTGGAGTTACTTCATAGAAGGCTACCTCAAAGTTGGTGCACCTACTTCAGGGTGAAGGCTGCTCAAAGGGTGTAAAGGAAAGTATTGTATTTTGTATAAATCCTCGAGAGGTAATAAAATAAATACTTTCAAATCCCGGTTGGGTAAGCAACCAGGTAGTGGACTGACAACTATAGTATTTGCTATAGTTGGAACCACTCTAAACACCTGTCTCTTTCTTCTAATTTCAATTGTGGTTGTTTGAATTCAATAAATTGTTAAAATAATTCAAAAACTCTATTCACCCCCCCTCTAGTAGTTTTTCAATTGGTATCAGAGCAAGGCTTCAAGGAACCCTAACAAGGTCTTAAAGAAATGGGTGACGGAGTACTCAACAACCTCAACATTGAAGGGACACTTGTTGCTAGGCCCCCAGCGTTCGATGGAACAAACTACCAATATTGGAAGAGAAGGATGCAATTCTACTTCCAAGGCATCAACTGGGATTTATGGAGAATGGTGTCTACTCCATATGTGCTTCCTCAAAATGAATTTGCGGAATGGGATGCAAACACGGTAAAGCTGGCCCAAATGAATGCAAAAGTTGTAAGCATTTTATATTGTTCTATTTCGGTAGGAGAATTTAATAGAATATCTAATTGTGACACAACATATGATATTTGGCATAGACTGTCCATAACCTATGAAGGTACAGTCCAAGTCAAAAATTCCAAGATTAGCATGTTTAAACAAAAATTTGAACACTTTCGTATGGATACTAATGAATCAATTAGTGAAATGTTTGCAAAATTCTCTACTATTGTTAATGGTTTAAGTGCTTTAGGAAAACCTATTCTAGAAGAAGATCAGGTATCAAAGATCCTTCGTTCACTTCCTCCAAAATATAAGCCAAAGGTGATAGCCATTGAAGAAGCAAACGACCTCACTCAACTGAAAATGGAGCAACTTATTGGCAACTTAGAAGCTCATGAAGCAACTCTAGAAGAGGAAGAAAGAAGAGCACGTGAACTTCAGCAAGGAAAAAAGAAGGATGTGGCTCTAAAAGCTTCAAAAGCTGTCACACAAGAAAGTGAGGAATCAAGTGAAGAAGAGGGAGAAGAAGCCTTGATAGTAAATGGTAAGAAATACAAAAGATTTAAATCTAACAAAATTTCCAGCTCTTCTTCTACCCCTCCTAGGTGCTTTGAATGTGGAAATAAAGGGCATTTCAAGAATGAATGTCCTAAAGCAAAGAAAGGAAAGAAAAGCTCACACAAGAAGAAGGGAGAAAAAGCCTATAAAGTTGCATGGGACGAATCAAGTGACAGTGAAAGCGGAGAAGAAACCGTGGATTGTCTAATGGCAAGAGAAGATGATGAAAACTCTCAAGAGGAATGGGTGGTTGACAGTGGATGTTCCAAACATATGACCGGAAACAAGGATGCATTCCAAACCTTTGAAGAAAAGAAAAGTGGAACAGTCACTTTTGGAGACAATGGTAAGGGAAAAATCGTTGGAATAGGTAATGTTGGTACAAACCTCGAAATTAAGAATGTTCTACTTGTTGATGGTTTGCACCATAACTTGATAAGTGTTAGCCAATTATGTGATAGTGGTTATGATGTGTTATTTAACAAAACCTGCTGCAAGTTATTAATAGAAAATACTACAAATGTTGTTTATGAAGGAAATAGAGTTGGAAATCTTTATATTCTTAAACCTAACTCTATGAAATCAGTAGTGGGAAAATGCTTGCTTGCAAATGACAATACCTTACAAATATGGCATAAAAAGCTAGGACATGCTAGTTCACATGTTATCAAAAAGTTAGTCAAATATGATCTTGTTCGTGGATTGCCTACTTTATCTTTTGATCAAGTTGAAAACTGTGAACCATGCACAATGGGAAAACAAACCAAAACATCTTTTAAATCAAAACATGTACTTAGCACCAGTAGATCATTAGAATTAATTCATATGGATTTATTTGGACCAATGAGGACACAATCAATCGGTGGTAAGAGATACTGTTTTGTTATTGTTGATGATTATAGTAGATATACATGGGTACATTTTATTGCAACTAAAGATGATACTATTCATGTTTTTATGCAATTTTGTTCCAAGATTGAAAATCTCTTACAAAATAAAATATGTACCATTAGAAGTGATCATGGTGGGGAATTTGAAAATCATACATTTGAAGAGTTTTGTACATCTCAAGGATACACTCATAATTTTTCTGCTCCACGCACCCCACAGCAAAATGGTATAGTTGAAAGGAAAAATCGATCACTACAAGAAATGGCTAGAACTATGATGCTTGAACATAACACACCCAAAACCTTTTGGGCTGAAGCTGTAAACACTGCATGCTATGTGCTAAATAGAGTAACTATTCACTCTCATTTAAAGAAAACTCCATATGAACTAATACATTCTAAGAAACCTAGAGTTGACTATTTTCATACCTTTGGCTCCACATGCTATATCTTAAATACCAAAGATGATAGAGATAAGTTTGACTCAAAATCACACAAAGCATTCTTTTTGGGATATTCCACTTCTAGCAAAGCTTTTAGAGTATATAACACTATATCTAGAAAAGTTGAGGAATCTATTCATGTTTCTTTTCATGAAGAATCTAAATCTGAAAATCTATAAATCATAGATCTCACTAATCAATTCGAAAATTTAAACATACCAAACGATAGTGAGAAAGGTGCTACAAATAATCACCAAGCTGAATCACAACCTACACCTAGACTTATTAAAGATCATCCTCAAGAATTAATTATTGGGGATCCTAAAGATAAAGTCAAAACTCGTTCTTCCTTTAAAGATGTTGCAAACATGGCTTTTGTTTCTATCATTGAACCTAAAAAGATATCTGAAGCTCTTAAAGATGACTATTGGATATTAGCCATGCAAGAAGAATTGAATCAATTCACTAAAAATGATGTATGGGATTTAGTTCCTAAACCACAAGATAAAACCATAATAGGAACTAAATGGGTTTTTAGGAACAAGCTAAATGAGTCAGGAGAAGTAATAAGGAATAAAGCTCGGTTAGTAGCACAAGGATATAATCAACAAGAAGTAATAGATTTTGATGAAACATATGCACCCGTAGCTAGACTTGAAGCCATTAGAATGTTACTAGCTATTGCTGCCCATAAAAACATCAAACTCTATCAACTGGATGTCAAAAGTGCTTTTCTAAATGGCATCATTCAAGAAGAAGTTTATGTTGCCCAACCACCTGGTTTTGAAATTCCAGAAAAAGGTGACTATGTTTATAAACTTAAGAAAGCACTTTATGGTTTAAAACAAGCACCTAGAAATTGGTATGAAAGGCTCAAGACATATCTTTTTGATAATGGTTTTTCTATTGGAAATTCAGATTCTACCTTGTTTTTCAAAACATATACATCTGATTTCCTAGTTGTGCAAATATATGTTGATGACATTATTTTTGGAGCTTCTAATGATTCATTATGCACACAATTTAGTGATATTATGCAAAAAGAATTTGAAATGAGCCTCATGGGTGAACTAACTTTCTTTCTTGGTTTTCAAATTAAGCAAACACCTGCCGGAATATTCATAAGCCAAGAAAAATATACTAAAGAACTCTTAAAATGTTTTGGGATGGATCAATGCAAACATGCTACTACTCCTATGGCTACTTCTATCAAAATTGATAAGGATGAAAATGGGGAACCTATTGATGATTCCTTATATAGAGCCATGATTGGTAGCTTGCTTTACTTAACGGCTTCTAGACCGGACATTATGTTTTCCGTTGGTCTTTGTGCTTGATTTCAATCACAACCTATGCATTCTCATTTTCTAGCAGTTAAACGAATTCTTCGTTACCTAGCCGGCACTACTTGCTTTGGTTTATGGTATCCAAATGGACAATCCTTGGATTTCAAAGCTTATACTGATGCGGATTATGCTGGTTGTCGACTTGATCGCAAGAGTACTAGTGGTGGTTGTTTCTTATTAGGGAGAGCTTTAGTATCTTGGTTTAGCAAGAAACAAAATACGGTTGCCCTATCTACAACTGAAGCTGAATATATGGCAGTCGGGTCTTGTTGTGCTCAAGTGCTTTATATGCAACAAGTGTTAAGCGATTATGGTTTTAATCTATCATCTACGCCTATTTTTTGTGACAACACGAGCGCCATAAACTTAGCACACAATCCTATTTTACACAGCCGAGCTAAACATATTGAAATCCGTCATCACTTTTTAAGGGATCACATCTCCAAAAATCATGTTTCCCTTCATCATGTTGATACGGAAGATCAATTGGCTGATATTTTTACAAAACCGCTTCCACTAGATCAATTTAACAAAATTAGGAAGCAATTGCTTATTACTCCTTTGGAAGATGTTTTCTTTGATATTTGTGCTACTTAAACAAAAACTCTTATTTCGCATCATGATACTTTGGCTTTTAAATGAACATCTTTTTCATTAGATTTGATGGGATATATAATTAAGGGGGAGTTTTTATTCTTAATGGTTATCTTTTTGAAATGACAAAGGGGGAGAGATAAATATAAAACTAAAACTTAGTAATTATGTAAAACTCAATTAATGAGTTTCATAAATAAACTCTTGGCTTTACATTGAAAGTTGATATATTCCCAAATGATCTGGATTTTATGTTCCATAATTCATGGGGAATAATAAGCACACATTTTATACACAAGAGAAAAAGCTACAAAAGGTAATCTAAAGGTATGAAACTCATATGTTTTATATTTCCTTTATTTATATTTTGGAAATGTTTGTCATCTTCAAAAAGGGGGAGATTGTTGGCTAAATGGACATCTATAAATCCCTTTGTTTTGAGTATGACAAACATTTCATTCTTATTAATCTAACGAGATACTTGAGTGTGCAGGATGACAAAGCAACAAGGGAAAATCTACAAGCTTACATATTTATATTTTCATGCAATGTAATAACTGTTGTAAAAACTTGTACAAAAATATAATGTACAAGTACTTAGAATTGCATGTAAATCAAGCGTTAGATTTTCCCTAGCTAAACACCACAGTTAGACAAGTCATCCCATTCAAATAGGATTACTTTTGCACACTCACACACATAATTAGTGCCTAAATTGAAACCTTGAAACAGGATCAATCTCGGTCGAAAAACTCCTCGACTGAGACACTCTCGGTCGACAATCTTATCGACCGAGAAAGATCCAAAGTAGTTGTTAGACACAACAGACAAGTTAGTTGGCAGTTGGAGAAAGACGTTGCAAATCACTTGTTCCAGAGAGCCTGTCGGTCGACAAAAGTTCGACCGAGTAGGTGTCTCGGTCGACCATTTGTCGACCGAGATGGTCTCTGACAGCAACTGCAGAATTAATTAATTAGCCGTTGTTAAAGCAACAACTTTGTACCTAACGGCTAGTTAAGCACTTAGAAACCCCTAGAAGTTGTCTAGAATGTCCTTAAGCATCCTTAGGCCATTCCTATAAATAGGACAAGCCATAGGACACCTAAACTTACTTGTTTTACACTTGCTACACTTGAGAAACCTTTGAGCATACTTTGTGCAATCTGTTTGTGAGCAATTTGAGCATTGTGACAATTGGCCATTCCATTCCTTAGCTCATAATTCGTGTCCTATAGGCTAGTATCTCCTACCCACTGCAATCACAAGTTCACATACTTAGTTAGGAGATCTATACGCTTGATTTAGGCAAATCAAGCCTTGGGCTATAAAGGATAAGTTGTAATTTCTATTTTCTTTCTTGTTCCCTATCATTGTTTGTACTCTCCTTGCTACTCCTAGGTTGGAGGTTGCGGATTGGAGAGGGCGAAGATCTTCTTGGCGAAGAAGGAGACTTTGAGCTACTTCAGAAGGCTGGTGCAATGGGAGGTTACTTCTAGAGAGGAAGGCTACTTCAAGGGGGAGCTTGGAGTTACTTCATAGAAGGCTACCTCAAAGTTGGTGCACCTACTTCAGGGTGAAGGCTGCTCAAAGGGTGTAAAGGAAAGTATTGTATTTTGTATAAATCCTCGAGAGGTAATAAAATAAATACTTTCAAATCCCGGTTGGGTAAGCAACCGGGTAGTGGACTGACAACTATAGTATTTGCTATAGTTGGAACCACTCTAAACACCTGTCTCTTTCTTCTAATTTCAATTGTGGTTGTTTGAATTCAATAAATTGTTAAAATAATTCAAAAACTCTATTCACCCCCCCTCTAGTAATTTTTCAATTAGGTTAAGAAGAGATAGTAGGGTAAGGAGGTCCTGTTATGGATAAATTGTGACTTGGTTTCCACATTGATTTTGAGTTCATCTTTGTTTTATATCACATATTTTTCAAAGAAAAATATATTTTCAATTATACTACTATATGTACAAAAAAATTGGATTTTATTGAAGTTTTTCTTAAACTAGGTCACAATGAAGAAATTTATGAAGTATGGATAGTGAACCCCTAGAAATAGTTGGAATAGAATCCTAACCCTAGTTTTGTATATGAAGAAGTGACTAGGGATATGTATGATGATATAAAGGTGTAGTTGACCTACCCTATGACTTTTTTATGTTTATGTAGGGTTGTTAGGTTAGAGACAGAAGGGACTTGAAACTCAACCCTAGATGGTTCTGACTTATTAGTTGGACACATGAACAACATAAATCTCTAAGACATTTCACAACTAAATGGTATGTGGGTAACCCTAAATGTTGTTTTCGTTTGACTTGTTAGGTTGAACCTTTTAAGGGGTGGACAGTAATTGGTTTTTGATATTTGGATCAATATATTTTGAGGACAAAATCCTCTTAAGGGGTGGAGTGTTGTAACATACTAGATATTAGACCCTACCCTAGGACTTTGACCTTTTGATCTTAGCCAAACAAGGTTGAAGGTTAGACCTAATAGATGTTTAGTATGATCCTAATGAGCTAATACATGAATACATTACCCTAATTGTAGCCTAATTGTATCCTAATGTTTTCACATCAGTCTTAGGTTAATAATGGATACATAAAATATGCCACATAACTCATTTTGGTGGTAATATGAAGATAAGGAACTTAATTGGATGAATAATTTAGATAATGGGTCGTTAATGGGCCATATGCCATATCTAATGAAAATAAGTCTCAAAAGTGGAAACAAACTTCAAATTTGTAATGTACGTATCAAAATTAGCCTACGTGCCAAATTTCATCTAATATGGACCACATTGAAATATTAGGATAAGTCTAGGAGAGAGAAAATGAGTAAAAGCCATAATTAATGAATAATATGATTATATAACTTCAAATGATGTAAATAATGGAAATTTTATATTCAAAACATCAAATATAACTTGTGGATGAAGTTTCACTAAACTTGGATGTTGTTTGTGCAAGTTATGCAATTTTAGGTACATTTTGGACTTTTCTAAAATTTACCCAATTGGGAGGTATTCATTGCAAATTTCCACATGCATTATAATCCTTATATATTCCCTTACCACTCATGTTTTTGAACCATGGGCTGCCTAGTTGCACCCTGGTTTGAAGGTGTTTCTCTCCAAGGGCATTTTAGGGATTACTCTCTTTATAAATGAGCTTATCATTAGAAGATATCAACCAATGGGGTTATTTATTTGATTGTAAGTCGGTGGGGATGGCCTAGAAGTCTCCATGAACCAACATTTGATATTCAAGAAGCCTCTATGAGATATCCTCTTGCATGGCCATGAAATTCCTAGTCTAAGGACACATGGAAAGCTCCATGGACACCTCATGCTTGACTTCTTCCTTATCCATAAAGGTTTGCATGTCCATAGGCACCCTTAGTCATGGACACATGGAATGTAACTTGACACCTCATGCTTGACTTATTCCTTATCCATAAAGTCTTGCACAGCCATGGGCAACCTTATACCTAGACACATGGAAAATCTCATAGACACCTCATGCTTGACCCCTTTCTTTACAAAGCCATATGTACCCCTTCCCACCTCCCAATTTGAAAATTATTGCTCCCCTTCTCTTTCCTATGCTTAGAGCATCATTACAACTATGTTTGACCACAAAGTTGTTGTCTCAAGGTAAAATAGGGTTCCTACCTTGGTGAAGAAGGCTCCTAGGTTTCCAAATTTTCTCTATTTAGGGTCTCAAAAGCTCCTTCTTGGTGATTTCAACCAAAACTAGTAAGTTTCCTCCTTTCCTTCCCTATTTTCATGATGTTCATCTTCCTTCCACCTTCTTCTAGGTCGTAACCATGACTTTCCATGGTTAAACCCCACTTAGAACCCTTAAACACCTCATCTCTATGTTCTTTTGCTAGGGGTTTTCACCTCTGAAGTGGAGAAGGTGCTTTTTGCTCGAGATATGAGTTTTGTTGAAGAAATCAGCCACTCTAGCTAGGGAACCTTGCTACTTGGACCTTTCCACCTTCCCTAGAGGTTTTTTGGAGACCTAAACTTATATCTAGAAGTGATCTTGGACTGTTAGACTCTAAAGTTAAGGTATGTTTGCATACCCGATTATTCATATTGAGAAATTTCTCTCTCTTATTGTATGTTTGCATCTCCTATTTTTCACATTGATTAATTTCTCTCTCTTATTGTATGCTTGTGAACCCTATTATTCTTTTGAGCAATTAACCTATGTTTATTCATTCTCTTGTTCCTTTGGATAATAGCCTACACTCTATTATTTTCTTTTAAAAATTAAGGTTCATGCGAACTACTTTACTTTATTACTGATCTTGTAATCATGAATATTCTTTTGGACTCTTTTCTTATGCTTGATCATGATGGACTTTATTTGGTGATATGTGCTTCTTTTCCCACCATGGTAGTGGATGTTCTTTACGAAACATTATGTGACGGATATTTGGATGGATGTTCTCATCCTTCTTATTCTCTTTTACTCTTGTGTATTCTTTTATTATGCATCATGTGGTGACTTCTAGTATAATGTACATGTGATTTTATGTGGATGCTAAAATTCCCACATATGAATGCAGATGTCACAATTCATGCATATGTATATATTTTGGGTAGATGTGTATATCTTGCTCAGAGCATATGTGTATTGTATCCTACTCACTCCACATTCATAGTAGATGTGTATCATTTCCTACTTACCCCACATTTATGGTAGATGTGTTATTTCCTACCTACATGTTTATATTATCTAGTTTATCACCCATCTAACACATGGATGCCTTTTTAAATGCTTTATTACTTCATTCTCGTTTTGTGATTCATATTCTTTTATGCCCCTTTAGGTAATACTTTCTCTTTCATGGGAAGCCTTTTATACTTTAATATCCTTTAATTCATATATTTCTCAATTTTCTTTTTAGTATGCACATACCAGCCTTTGGTGATGTCATATATTTTCTCTTCTTGTTGGGGTATGCTTCCAACCCTAGGTGGAGGAAAATGAGGACATGGCATGATGATATGGATATAGCTTAAGGAGTTAAAGCTTGGAGACAGTCTCGAAATGGTTTAGATTTCCCTCTGGTTAGATCCTTATGTTGTACCTTTTATGTAAACCCTTTTGGGAGATGTTTATGATGAACTTTGTAAACTTGTTGAAAGTTGAATGTATTCATTATTTTTATTCTGCTACTACACTTTGGTTGTGTTGAATATCATTTATTGAAATTTGAAAATTTACACCTATTCCGGCATACCTTTGAGTGTGTTTGTAATGGATGTTTTGTTCTTTAAATTTTTTATATGGAGGTGATCCCCTCTTGAGTCCCACTCCTTACACCAACGTTCATAAAAAATGTCTAGCAACCACTCAAAGTACGTAGTGTAGTGACCAACCTTCATAACACATGTGTAGAGACTACTCAAAGCACAAGGTATAATGAGCAACTAAAACACAAGGTGTAGCGACCAAACAAAGCATAAGGTATAGTGACCAAGCAAAGCACAAGGTCTAGAAACCACCTACTAGGGTTAGGGTTGTTGCACCAGCAACACATCACAACATGTAGAGACCTCAAGCACCAAAGGTGAGTGTAGAGACCCCAATGTCAAGTCACTCCCCACAACACATACCCAACTCCAAAAAGATTAAACCATGGTCGAAACAGATAATAACATCAAGGTGTAAGGACCATAACCCACATTTTGGGATAACCCTATTTTTTTTGCCTAAGTATGTTGCTTAGAACCTTGCTCTAAACATCTGAGATGTAATTAGGGCATGTAGAATGTTTAAGTTTCTTATTTGAGCTTGTTTGGATGATGCTTGTGTTTTGTGGTGAGGTTTTGGTGCAATTTGCAATTCACCCAGAGCAGGGGTTGACGTTCAAGTTTGCCACCTATAGAGTGTTCCTTCTCTCTCTTGTCATCATCTAGATAAGAGAGAGAGAGAGAGACGGGCACCTTATTTGGGCCTTGGTTGTATGGTGACATCATTGGTAGTGTTTAGAACACATGTGTGAGATGTGTTTTTCTCTTAGATGTGTTGTCTCGCGTTAGAGAGCCTTGGAGAGGTTATGTATCAGTTTGTGAGTGTGTAGGGTTATGCCCTATCATTTTTATAATGTGTAGGGTTATGCTCGATCAGTTTGTGAGTGTGTAGGGTTTTTCCATATTGGTTTGTGGGTGTGTGGAGATATGGTATCAGGCTTGACCTTGGTAGGAAACTAAGAGGGTGAGGTATATGCTTGACTTTATTACCATGTCTCATATGTTGTTTCATGTGTATCCTTTTTCATGGACAAGTGTCACCTAAGCTCCTAAGACGATGGCACCTCTTCCATGACCTCTCTTGTAAAGAGGCGGGATCACCCCTTTACGAAAAAAATTGAAGAATTAACATCCATTCCAAACACACTCAAAGGTATGCTTGGAGCGGGTGTAAAATTTTCAAATCCTTATTAATGGTATTCAAAACAACCAAAGTGTAGCAGCGGAAGAAAATGCATTGAGTATATTCAATTTCACATAAGGTTACAAAAGAACATCTAAATCTTACATGTAAATGTACATCATAAGGATCTATGTAGAGGGAAATATAAACCACATAAAGATTGTCTCCAACTTTAACTCCTTAAGCTAAGTCCATATATTTATGCCATGTCCTCCATATCTTTCATCTAGGGTTGGAAGCATACCCCAGCAAGAAGAGAAAAATAGATGACATCAGCAAAGGCTGGTATGTGCATACTAAAATAGGAAATTGAGCAATCTATGAAAATAAGGATATCAACTATAAATGCTTCTTATACAAGAGGAAAGTACTACCCAAAGGAGCATAAAAGAAAAGAACATTCATATCATGATGAAAGCAAAATATAAGTTCAAAGCATCCATGTGTTTCACCTGTAATAAAACAATAATAATATATCATGTAGATAGGAAATACACATCTACCAAAAATGTAGAGCGAGCAGGGACTTGTATGCATCTGCTCTATAATAGGGTAGTAGTAGGGTCTGTCAACATTTTCCTATCAGGAATTTTCACATCTACTAATATATATAAAATATGCAGGGATTTTCACATCTGCATTCATATGTGGGAATTTTCACATCCACATAAATTCATATACAACATTATACTAGTAGTAATCACCTTATGCATAACAAGGATAAACAAGAGATATGAAATAAAAAATATCCAACAAAGTGTGCTACATATACATCCAGTACCATGGTGGGAAAAGAAGCACAAAACATCCACTTCAAGGTGGACATAAACATCCACATCAATGCGGGCACAAAGCACAAGATAAGAGTCCAAGAGAATATACAAGGTCATAATAATAATCTAGTTCATAAGAACCATTATATAAAAAAAATAGAGCATTGTGTAGGATAATGTCCATAGGACCAAGAGTAAGACAAAAATAGGTAAATTTCCCAACATAGAGGAATAGGGGTTACATCATGCATTTAGAGTGACGAATTAAAAATTGATCAATATAGATATAATGTAGGATGTAATCATACCTCAACTTCAGAGTCTATACAGTCCAAAGTCCACTATAAGTCCTAGCCTAGGCCTCCTAAGAACCTCTAGGGAAGGTGCACATGTCCAAGTAGCAAGGTCACTGATCTTAGAGAGGTTGGTTTCTCCAACAAATCTACTATCTTGATCAAGAAGCAACTTCTCCACTTTAGAGGTGAAAAACCCTAACAAAACAACATGGAGATGAGGTGTTTAAGGTCTCTAGGTGGGGTTTCACCATGGAAGACCATGGCTTCGACCTGAAGGAAGGCTGAAGGAAGAGGAAGATCAGGAAAAATGAAGAAGAAAGAGATAAAATCAATTTCCTTGGTCAAAAACCCTAGAAGAGGACCTTAGAAACCCTAGGTAAGGCTAGATGGAACTCTAGGAGACCTTTTTCTCAATAAGGGTAACATCATCTCCCTTGGACCACCTCGTTCCGCTATTAAAATAGAGAAAAATAGGTACTCTAAGCTAGATGAAAGAGGGAGTGATAAATGATTTCGAATTGGAGCTAGGAAGAGGTATATATAGCTTCATGGATAAGGAAGGGGTCAAGCATGAGGTGTAACATAGAGTTTTCCATGTGTCAATAGCCTAGGGATTCTATGTCCATGCAACACCTCCCTCGGTTACTACCCACACTTTCCCTCTTTTATCCATATCCTTATCCTTATCCTTATCTTTATCCTTATCTTGACCTTTATCCTTATCCTTATCTTTACCTGTATCCTTATCGTGACCTTTATCCTTATCCTTATCTTCATCCTTATCCATAAAGGGGGGGGAAACCCTAAAATGACCTTGAAGAGAAATACTTCCAAACCAAGTATAAATAAGAGACCCATAGCCCATAAAAATCGACAATGATAAGGAAATATCTAAGGATTATAATGCATGTGAAGAAAACCCCCCAATTGAGTAAATTGCAGAAAAGTCCAGAATGTACCTAAAATTGCATAACTTGCACAAACAACATCTAAATTTGGTGAAACTTCATCCACAAGTTATCTTTGATGTGTTGAATATGAATTTTCCATATTTTGATGTTATATAATCATATTATTCATCAATTATTCCTTTTACTCATTTTCTCTCTCCTAAATTTATCCTAATATTTCAAGGTAGTCCAAATTAGATGCAATTTGACATGTAAGTTAATTATGATATGTAGATTACGAATTTGAATTTTTTTTCCACTTTTGAGGCTTCCTTTTATGAGATATGTCATATATCCCATTAATAGCTCATTATCTAAATTATTCATCCAATTAAGTTCCTTGTCTTCATATTACCACCAAAATAAGTTATGTGGCATATTTCATGTATCCATTATACAACTAAGATTAATTTTAGAACATTAGGTTACATTAAGGTGATCTATACATGCATTAGATCATTGGGGTTATACTAAACATTTATTTAGGTCTAACCTTCAACCTTGTTTGGCTAAGTCCAAAATGTCAACTTCTGGGGTAGGGTCTGAGATCTAGTATGTTACAACACACCACCCCTTAAAGGGATTTCGTCCTTGAAATCAAAACACCCATATAAAAGCGACTATTATTCACCACCCCTTAAAGGATTCAACATATTAATCCAAAACTACTCTTTACCTGTTAAAAGGTCTGACCTACCAAGTCAAACTAATCTAGAGGTTAAACAGTGAGTGTAACTAAACCATGTACAAGATCCATCATACTTTATTGTGCACTCTGATCTTTTACTAAACACCAAACTTCAAAGTCTAGGTTATAGGGATAACTATCCAAATATGTGGTTTTATGGGACATAAGGGAACTATATTGGGTATCCATCCTCAAACAAGTCATTACACCTGGGAGACTGGATCAACATATTAAGGTCAATAAAGATAGATCACATAGATGTATAGGGCTATTATTTCCTAAAAGCAAGCTATTCCAGACAATCTATATTGGCTCAGACCAGGCCACATCATATGGATTCAGGAGTCCTCGTAAACCAAGCTAGTGGCGTGGAGGAAAATATTGCCAGCCCCCAAACCCTGATCCTTTCTAGACACCTTTGCTTTCAAATTCATGTCCTAGTAGCTTCCTAAAAACAACCTCAAGTTACTATGGTTACTTATGCATCTTTAAGTTGTAAGTATTCTAGGGATGTATTCCTCATGATTTTAATGTGAAACTATAGGATTCTAAATCAACCCTTCATCATCTATTAAACAAAACTACATCAAACATGTCATTTAAAGGTAAGGTAAGGATTCTAACTAGGGAGAAAAAATTGAAATTTTCAGATTCCGACTACCATGGGCTCTGATACCATGTTGTAAAGAGGCAGGATCACCCCATTACTAAATTTTTTTAAAGAATTAACATCCATTCCAAACACACTCAAAGGTATGCTTGGAGAGGGTGTAAAATGTTCAAATCCTTATTAATGGTATTAAAAAAAACCAAAGTGTAGCAGTGGAAGAAAATGCATTGACTATATTCAATTTCACATTAGGTTAAAAAATAACATCTTAATCTTACATGTAAATGTACATCGCAAGGATCTATGTAGAGGGAAATCTAAACCACATCAAGATTGTCTCCAACTTTAACTCCTTAAGCTAAGTCCATATCTTTATGCCATGTCCTCCATATCTTTCATCTAGGGTTGGAAGCATACCCCAGCAAGAAGAGAAAAATAGATGACATCAGCAAAGGCTGGTATGTGCATACTAAAATAGGAAATTGAGCAATATATGAAAATAAGGATATCAATTATAAATGTTTCCCATAGAAGAGGAAAGTACTACCCAAAGGGGCATAAAAGAAAAAGAACATTCATATCATGATGAAAGTAAAATATAAGTTCAAAGCATACATGTGTTTCACCTGTAACAAAACTAGAATAATATATCATGTAGGTAGGAAATACACATCTACCAAAAATGTAGAGCGAGCAGGTTCTTGTATACATCTGCTCTATAATAGGGCAGTGGCAGGGTCTATCAACATCTGCCTAGCAGGAATTTTCATATCTGTTAATATATATAAAAATATGCAGGGATTTTCACATCTGCATTCATATGTGGGAATTTTCACATCCACATAAATTCACATACAACATTATACTAGTAGTCATCACCTTATGCATAACAAGGATAAACAAGAGATATGAAATAAAAAAATATCCAAAAAAGTGTGCTACATATACATCCACTACCATGTTGGGAAAAGAAGCACAAAACATCCACTACAAGGTGGGCATAAACATCCACATCAATGTGGGCACAAAGAACAAGATAAGAGCCTAAGATAATATATAAGGTCATAATAATAATCTAGTTCATAAGAACCATGATATGAAAAGAATAGAGCATTGTGAAGGATAATGTCCATAGGACCAAGAGTAAGAAAAAATAGGTTAATTTCCCAACATAGAGGAATAGGGGATACATCATATATTTAGAGTGAAGAATTAGAAATTGCTCAATATATAAATGATGTGGGATGCAATCATACCTCAACTTCAGAGTCTATATAGTCTAAAGTCCAATATAAGTCCAAGCCTGGGCCTCCTAAGAACCTCTAGGAAAGGTGCACATGTCCAAGTAGCAAAGTCCCTGAGCTTAGATAGGTTGGTTTCTCCAAAAAAGTTACTATCTTGAGCAAGAAGCACCTTCTCCACTTTAGAGGTGAAAAAAACTAACACAGGAACATGGAGATGAGGTGTTTAATGTCTCTAAGTGGGGTTTCACCATGGAAGACCATGGCTTCGACCTGGAGGTAGGTTGAAGGAAAAGGAAGAACAGAAAAAATGAAGAAGAAGAGAAAATCACTTGCCTTGGTCAAAAACCCTAGAAGATGACCTTAGAAACCCTAGGTAAGGCTAGATGGAACTCTAGGAGACCTTTTTCTCAATAAGGGGAACATCTTTTCCCTTGGGCCACCTAGTTCCACAGCAAAATAGAGAAGGATAGGTACTCTAAGCTAGAGGAAAGAGAGAGTGAGAAATGATTTCGAATTGGAGATAGGAAGGGGTATATATAGATTCATGGATAAGGAAGGGGTCAAGCATGAGGTGTACATGGAGTTTTCCATGTGTCAATAGCCTAGAGATTCTATGTCCATGCAACACCTCCCTCAGTTACTACCCACACTTTATCTCTTTTATCCATATCCTTATCCTTATATTTATCTTTATCCTTATCTTGACCTTTATCCTTATCCTTATCTTTATCTTTATCCTTATCTTGACCTTTATCCTTATCCTTATCTTCATCCTTATCCATAAAGAGGGGAAAACCCTAAAATGTCCTTGAAGAGAAATACTTCCAAACCAAGTATAAATAGGAGCCCCATAACCCAACAAATTAGACAATGATAAGGAAATATATAAGGTATAATGCATGTGACAATTTTCAAAGAACCCCCCCCCCCAATTGGGTAAATTGCAGAAAAGTCCAGAATGTACCTAAAATTCCATAACTTGCACAAACAACATCCAAATTTTGTGAAACTTCATCCACAAGTTATCTTTGATGTGTTGAATACGAATTTTCTATTATGTCTATATTTTGAAGTTATATAATCACATTATTCATCAATTATTCCTTTTACTCATTTTCTCTCTCCTAAATTTATCCTAATATTTCATGGGGTCCAAATTAGATGAAATTGGGCATGTAGGCTAATTATGATATGTAGAATATGAATTTGAATTTTGTTTCCACTTTTGAGGCTTCCTTTTATGAGATATGTCATATGACCCATTAACGGCCCATTATCTAAATTATTCATCCAATTAAGTTCCTTGTCTTCATATTACCACCAAAATGAGTTATGTGGCATATTTTATGTATCCATTATAAAAATAAGATTAATGTTTACATTAAGGTGATCTATACATGCATTAGTGCATTGGGGTTATACTAAACATTTATTTACGTCTAACCTTCAACCTTGTTTGGCTAAGTCCAAAATGTCAACTTCTGGGGTAGGGTCCGAGATCTAGTATATTACATCTCTCTCATCCCCCTAGTATATAATCTTATTTCTCTCCATGCAAGAGGATCCTTTTGGTAATCCTTTCTTTCTCTCCTTGTTGGTAGATGATCTTCAGAATCTTAAGTAGCTAAGGAGGTTCCCTTAGATCTTGGTGGACAAGTTCCAAGTTGTGGTGTTCCTTGATCATCTTCCATCTTCTACCTTGGTAAGCTATGTTTCCTAGCTTTCTTCTTCTTCTTCATCATCATCATCTTCTTCTTCTAGGCCATGGATCTTGTATACCTTATTTTCATCTTGAAACCATATTAACCTTGGTCCCATCTTCTTCCTTGGAGGTGTAGTGGTGATCAAGTTTGGTGGATCATCTTCTACCTTGAGCTTGTGAGCTTGAAGCTTAACCTTGAATCTTGAATCTTGGTGGTGATCTTTGAGGCGGGTTATATAACTCTTAAACTCCTTTGTAATTTTCACTCTTCATGCGTTTATGTTGTTTCTCATCTCTAGATCATTTATCTCATGTATGCTAGTAGTTTTTTGTGGTTTGAGAACTGTTTCGATGAAGGAGTTTCGTTTACTTGTTGCCTATCTCTTGCAACTTCTTTTCATGATAGTAGATGGACAAGTGGCCAATCTTCTTAAGGTTGAAGATGACAAGTCCATACACACATGCACTAAGTTGTGGCTGGTCGTCACGGCTTGGGAATGTTAAACCAATATGCTTTGATGTGTGCTAACCCGTCTTGCCCTAGAGGTGCTTAGACTGATATGTGGCTAAATCGATACGTTTTGAGGGTGTTAGCCCATCATGACTGTGAGAATACCTTGTGAGATGGTATTTGAGTGATTAACTATGATTCCTTGTTTGACCAAGAGGCTGACACACTTTCATGTTGGGTTTCTTGATACACCTTGGGGAAGTGAACCGTGATGCCTTGCTAAAACCTTAACCCTAACGGCCCGTCACACCTAGGGTTTCCCGACACACTTAGTGTGGCCCATCACACTTTCAAGTAGAATTTCTTGTCACACCTTCATGTAGGGATAAACTAACATGCCTGGGGAAGGTTAGCCCCTTTTTCCTTGCATAGAGGTAGTTGACATGTTATGTTGATGACAAGTCGATACCCAATGGCAATTGTTAACCCAACACCCTTGGTGCTAAACCAATACACTTCTTGTATGGTTAATTCGATGCCTCAAGTGTAGCTAACCCGTCACATCCTATGTGTAGTTAATCTGACATGCTTGGACATGATGGTCTAAACCAATACACTTGATAGCCTAAACCAATACCTTGTGATGGTGGTCATGTTACATCATGTTGATGATAGGGTTACATGGTATGATGTGATACCCTATGGGTTGGTTGTATGAACAATGAAGGAGTGTTGTTTTCTATAACCTTTAATATTATAATATATTTTATAATGATAATGGTAGTGATGTTTTGAGGTTGGTTGTTGATTCAACCTTGTAAACTCTAATCGGTTAAAGAGAACCCTAACCCTAATGATGTAGTGCGAATGGCATGAATCTTATGAGATGGCAGTGATGATGAGGTATTATCTTTATTGTTATAAGCCTCCAACCAAGCATGTGACACAAGTTGATGTGCATAGCTAGATATGAGCTATGGTGTTTATGATATGATTGAATGAGCCTTGTGAGGCACATGTGAGATGTTGATATCATTGAAAGAGGAGGTAAATGGGTTTTATGACCTAATGATGGCTTAATGCCTTATATGAGATAATAATTTCCTTAGTAATGATATGAGGGGTTGCTACCCCAAAAGTATGTTGTCCTTGTGATGAGAATAATGGTGAATGAAAAGCATCAAGTGATAATGTGATGAGATCACAGATTATATGCTTAGTTACTTTCTTGTCATGTGTTATGCCCTTATCTTTGTAGAACTTGTTTAAATTTTATACGTTGTAACTTGATTGATGCTAAAAGAAACTTAAATGACCTAACTAATCAAGTGGAACCTAATCATGTAGCTTTCCTTGTGCCATAGATCCATTCAGTGTTAGCATTTGTTGAATGGTGAAATGAGTTTAACTCAGGGTACATATGTTTTAAATATGCAGGGGTGAGGATGAATATACCCTTACGTCCAGGTTATACAGGATTGGTAGTGGGCCATACCCAGATAAGAGTGTGGATTCGGTCCGTAGCTCAGTGATACGTGATACAGGATTGGTTGCGGGTGTAACATCCCATGATTTGAGTCCTCGAATAATGATCTTAAAAGGAATGATTGGACTACCCATATCACCAAGGAGCACCTCCTTTTCCGGGAGCCCATCACTAAGAACTCCATAGTTAAGCGTGCTCAGCTTGGAGTAGTAATGGGATGGATGACCTGTCGGAAAGTTGATCATGGCATGTGCGTGAGTGAGGACAAAGCGCATAGTTAAGGCTAGTGGTGATCTGTGGGGACAATCGTCATTCCTAAAACTCTTATAGAGCCTTGGGCAGTGGGCCTGGGTGTTACAAATGGTATCAGAGCCAATTCCCCTATAGTAGGTGGGGCCCACATAGGCATGGCATGCCAGTTTTGAGCTGTGCGGTCCAGGCATGTAGGAAAGGGTTGTCCATGGTTAACGTAGCCAGCCTTTCTTTGGTATTCCGTGATCTGGAGTTGGGTGTCCATGGGCCATTGTGGGTCCGCACTGAAATGGGGTCAGATTATGAGGCCATATAGTCGAGCCTTGATGAGGATGTAAAGAGTCTAAGTGGGGGAGATTGTAACATCCCATCATTTGAGTCCTCAGATAATGATCGTAAAAGGAATGATTGGACTACCCATATCACCAAGGTGCACCTCCTTTTCCGGGAGCCCATCACTAAGAACTCCATAGTTAAGTGTGCTCAGCTTGGAGTAGTACTGGGATGGGTGACCTGTCAGGAAGTTGATCCCGGCTTGTGCGTGAGTGAAGACAAAGTGCACAGTTAAGGCTAGTAGTGGTCTGTGGGGACAGTCATCATTCCTGAAATTCTTCTCGAGCCTTGGGTAGTGGGCCCGAGCGTTACAACAGGCCATACACTGATAAGAGTGTGGATGCGGGTCGTACCTCAATTTCACTAGTGTTGTGACCTGTACCAAGGTAGGATAGATTTGTACAGTTGGACTATATGTCATTGATAGCAGTCTGACTGATGATGTTACTAGATGTTCACTCGTAGTGACCGAGGGGGTGAGGTCATGGATTTCGTCTCTTCCACTAGACCTTGTATGACACTGATTTTGACTTAGTAGTGGTCTATTGGATTTGGGTGGTATGACTCAAATCCTTAGGACAAAATAAAATATGTAATCAATCGTGTAGTATTCTTTTATAGAATTAAATGCAGAAACATTGGATGAGGCCTTGCATGTTTTTATACATTATTGTTGGTAGGGAATATACATGTTCCTCATATTACTTTTATAATGTTAAGATCTTTCATAATCCAATAGTAATTTCTTATTCTGTTAGTAATGATTACATGCCTTTCATGATTATGATTTTACTGGTTTCTTTAATCATCTTATTGCACGATCCCTACCTCCTCATGCACGTCCACCTAAAAAGGATGTGGGGACCAGGTATATCTCGCTAAAACCACCCTTCCCATTACATAATCATTGATGTGATCTCATGTTATGGGTTAATGGCCAGTAAATTTTTTGTTCCCACTTCCTACTCTGAGGTCAAAAAACCCAATACCCTCTACTATAAATAGAGGGGTATAAGGGGGCTTCTCCAGACACACAACTCAAAATATTAGTTTCTCAACAAAGTTGTTGTCCTCTCTGGTTTTGGTAATCGAGAGAGCCCAACCAGGTTCTACCCGTCATGGAGGAACAATGAGGAAAAGACAACTATAGAAAAACAACTGATTATGAGAGAGTGTGTCGGTGACTAGTATGTCGACAGAAGGGGACGACTACTTCTAGTCTGTTCTTTAGGGCGAATAGAGTTCCTGGTAGTCCATGTGGACTATCTATAGAGACATGGGACTTCTGCTACTCAGGAGAATGATAGTCAACCGTAGTCTAGGTCAAGATTAGGAGTTGCACATATGTCTTCGAAGATAGGTGGTTGAAGACCGCACTTTCTACGAGGTATAGTCACTGAGTAAGCCTCAGAACCAGGTATAACTCATTAAAACCATCCTTCCCATTACATAGATGTTGATGCGATCTGCTGGTTATGGGTTTATGGTCAAGTAAATTTTTGTTTTCGCTGCCTACTCCTACCATTCAAAACCCAATAATGGTATCAGAGCCACGTTAAAACTCTATGTTTTGGGATAATCGATATGATCAGATTATGGTTTTTACCATCTTTTATTTATTGCATACGATTTGGAAATTTAAATGATTAATGAGAATTTCTTATTAATACCACATGATCCCAAACCAATACATATATATGGTATATATGCAATCAATATGTGTCGCCCTAAAATAGTTTTGCTGGTGGATGTGTAGCATGGTTATGGCCTATAAACCTATGTGCATGTATGTGGTTGGTTATGATTGTTTACATCTCGGTCTATGCAGCGAGCCCTCTTTTTATATTCTAAATGTAACTCGATATAACTCGAGATTCTCTTCTACCTTTTCTCCCCTTGAATGTAACTCGAGGTTTCACAAAGTTTATGTAAAATAATTAAGATTAGATTTATTTCTTATTATGATGAAGACTGAACATGACCGCTTGATGGATGACCAACTAAGGACCAGTTTGTGGACCGATGAGAAGCCCAGACGACCATTTGGAGGAGCTAGATGACTGATTGGAGGAGACCAACCGATCAACCAAGAGGCGAGTCTACCAGTTCAAAGGTTGAACCAATCAACCCGAATTGGTAAGCATAGATCTTCATCAATAATAGGTTGCATGTGATGTAGACCTTAGATGACTGTAGTTCCTTATGGCTCCAAGGAACTACAATATGATGGCCATAATCAATGCTTTATCATTATTTCATGCTTTCATTTGTGGGATATAGCATGTATACGATACATACTATATATGTGGTGCTTGGACACATATATGCATATATAAGCATATTAAAACCCCTCAACAAACATATTAAGTTGAAGATGCCTTCCAAAAGTAGTGCACATGAAAATCTTGATCGACTAAGTGTGGGCATGCCTTTGTGTGGTGCATTATCTATCTCATAGAAGTGTGATGGTGAATATGTGGTTCTGCCTTCACAGGGTGCATATTCATTGTGTTGGCTTTTGGGTTGGACTTAACAAGGTGACCTTGATTGGCAAGGAGTTGCGCATGATATCTATCATGAGTTGCATATGATGCAATTGACAAAGGTTACCTTTCCTGAAAGATTCTATTTGTGGGTGACAACCCTAGCTGGTTCATGGCTTAGATGAAATTAGGATCTTACTCACTAGAAGTTGTACACTGCAATCTTCTGAATTGATAATGAGGGTTATCAATTTGAGTTAAAATAGTGAGAAGTGGACATTAATTAAAGACCTAATTAAATATCATCCATTTTTGAATCAAATCAAACTAAAAGAGTTTTAGACTAAAATTGCAAATTTCCTATTTTTTAGAATAAATGGCTATAAACAACAATCACTTTTCATTGTGATCAGTCCTTGAGAAGGACAAGCTAAATGGGAACAACTTCCACGGCTGGTTTAGGACGTTGAGAATTGTTCTCACTCAAGAGAGAAAGCTCTATGTCCTAGATACACTAGAGCCAAAAGAACTTGATCCCAATGCACCAAAGGGTGAAAGGGATTCTTACAAAAAGCATACTGAGGATGCCATTGATGTGAAGTGCTTGATGTTGTACTCAATGAACTATGAGTTGTAGAGACAACATGAGAACATGGACGCCATTGAGATGGTTCAATATCTCAAGAACATGTATCAAGACCAAGCATGACAAGAGAGATATGATGTCTCAAAGACATTACTCAAGTGTGTCATGATAGAAGGAGATCCAGTAGGCCCTCACAAACTCAAGATGATTGGGTATGTAGAGAACCTAACTCGACTGAAATTCCCTTTGAGCCAAAAGTTAGCTACTTATGTGATACTACAATCATTGTCAAAATCCTACAGTCAGTTTGTGATGAACTACAACATGAACAACTTTGACAGGCCACTGACAGAGTTGTTGTGCATGTTGAGGATAGTCGAGACACAGATGAAGAAAGAAAAACCCAAATTTTTGATGATGATCAGTAGAAAGAAGGGAAAGTCTAAAGGCAAGGATAATAGCAAAGAAAAGAAAGATCTGATGCTAGCCAGAAGCCCAAGTCATCTTCAACTCTCAAAGCCAAGGGAGGGGTGAAAAAGGGAGGCAAATGTCGCCATTGTCATGATCCAAGACATTGGAAGAGAAATTGTCATCTCTACATAGATGAACAAAAGGAGGGGATGGAAGTCTCCACCTCAGGTATCATGAAATAAACTTGAAATGCTTCTTTATCTTAGGTATATGATACCAAGATATAGATCTGACATATATGATATGCAGGATCTTAAAAGAAGTGATGGCATTTATGAAAGGGCCAAGAAGGAACACTCATCAACATTGGAGCAAGTGTTGTTACCATAGATAGTAGTACCTTTTAGTTTATTTCAGCCCAAAGGGCATGTAATAGAGTTATGAAATGTTGTTTCATTTTATCAATAAATAGAAACACTTATTTCTTCATCTTGTAATGACAAGGATTTCTATCAATGAAGTTCATGTTTAAATTTCAAAGAAATGATCTTTCATGGAAAATGCCTTATTTATCTTGTAGTACTTGATATGAATGAGATAAAATAAATGATACCTAAAAGTTATTGAAGACTCAAACAATTAATTAGCATTATCATCTAAACAAATGAATGAGAAATTCATCTCTAGGCTCCATGTTAATGGATAAAGCTAGACTCTCTTGGCTAATGAACAATTAAGAGATATGAGTGTCTTGTTTATTGGGCATGATGACAAGTCAATCTTCACTAGATGTAGTGGGAGAATGACTATTCTATTAGGAATAATACATATTGATGTATAGACATACCTATTGGAGTAAATGTTGATACTTTAGATATGGTATTTAATGAAATACCAATATGAATATCTTGAAATGTTCAAGAATATCATAAATGGAGAACAAACTTGGTAAAAGTATTAATTCTTTGATATGATCAATGGACGAGATACTTTAACCAAATGTTTGAGGACCTTGTGAGTAACTATGATAGTGTATCATAGAGAACTCATGATTAAGGCATAATGATGTCTAAATCAAAGAAGGAATCATACTCTAAATAGTAAGAGCATGATCATCAAATAAATAACTAATCTTCTAGAATTCTTCTAAAGAACATGCTTTACACTAAATAAACGTACAAAAGGAGATTAAGAATCACAAGTGTCGTGGATTCTCAAATTCCTTATGTAACAGATTCACCTTATATATCTAGTAGAAAACACCTTGAGCATGATGGATAATGATATCCTACAAACTCAAAGGTGATGAATTGGTCATATGATGATGAGCCAATAATCTATCTAGATGATGTAGAGGAACCAAATTTTGAGTTATGGATTGAAGCCATAAAATCCAAAATGACTTCCATGTGAACCAAATAAGGTATGACCTTAATGGTAGAACTTATAGGGATAAAACTCATCAGTGCAATTGGGTCTTAAGAGTTAAGACTGACATGGATGGCATTTGAAGAGCTGATTGGTTGAGATGAATTCAAGTGAGCTCAAGGTGTTGAACCTGATGAATTTATTTAACCAATTGCATTGGCTATAGGCCAGAAAGGATCATGCTTTCTATTGGAACTTGAAGACTATGAAATTTGGCATATGGATATTAAAATTACATTCCTAGAAGGAATAACATGAGGTTGTGTATGTGACACAACCTGAAGGGTTTTATAATTTTGTTAATGCAAATGCAGTCAATACGTTACAAGAGATTAATCAATATGATTGATTAAATACAAGCATCTCAGAACTTGAGTCTTTACTTTGATTATATAGTAAAAAAAGGTTTGACTGATATATCAAAATAAAGAAGGGATATGTGATTACAAATATTTAGTGGGAGCGTATTCTCATTACACATGATAATGAGGAATGAAACGTTTGAAGAATAGAAATTGGTGTGGAAATACCTTCTTTAAGGGAATAAAGAGAAATGCACTATGTGATAGGAATAGAGATCTATAGAGATAGTTCTCAAAATTCTCTTGACGTAATAAAGAGAGAGCACACATTGGCAGTCTGTACTGAAGGGTTCAGTATGCAATGATTCAGTGGGAGAAAACTTATCCATATTACATGGAGTTAGTCTCTCAGATGCCTAGTGCCCCAAATTCTTATGAAGAATAGGAACACATAGATAGATGCATTATGCATTCACAATTGGATATATCATGTATGTAATCATGACATTATCTTGTATGTATCGGACATGACAAGAAAATATATATATGCATTCATTATCTTGTATGTATTGGACATGACACTATGATATGCTCATCTAGTTATCTTGTATGTAATGGACATGATGAGTGGATGTCTATCTACTTCCAGTGAGAGTCACTGGAATGCCATAAAGATTTGATTCGAGTACTTATGAAGTATTAAAAGATTGGTTCTATGTTGATAAAAGGAATATTTGAGTGTAAATGAGTTACACTGATGCAAGCTTCCGAATTGATAGAAAATGATCACAAAATGTAAAATATAAAAGTTATATTCAATTGTAAAGTGAACAAAAGTTGTTTAATGGAAATTTTCCGAGTAAAATTAGAAGGCCATTAAATTCTTATAAGGGAATGATGGGTATCCTTATGTTATGAATAGAAGAGGATACTATATGGATCTAGAAGTTCATACATATGAACTTATAGATATTCCAACCATTGATGAAAGAGTGGAAATACTAAGTCAAACAATGGAGATAATTGTTAGGCAAGGAACATCAGATAGCATATTATGGCAAGTCCATATCATATGAAATGGAGTATAGAGAGGAGATGTGAAACATGCAATATACTGACTAAAGTAAAGTGTTGCTAACTCACTAGATTAGCACTAGTACAGCAGAAACATGTGGGAAATGTTTAGAGATCACAAAGAATATGATTCAAAGGTGATTGAATCTGTGTGTAAGTGGGAGTTTGTTGGTATGTATGCCCAGAGAGCCAATCATATGATGATTGGATTGGCTATGTTATGATTGATTTGATAATATTAAAGGCAAGCTTCCAATTCATTCTAGCTCAATCGATTATGAGATAAATGATGGAGAAAAACGAATGTCTAAAGAATGACAATACTTAATGATGTATGTATTCGGGTTGAGGACATGAACAATGACATCATACAGATGCTAAGAGTATGTACATTCTTATTATGTCCCTAGTCGGATGTCATTGTAGAAGGTTGATAGACAACAATGATACATCAAGACTAGAGTGTGTTGGTTGATGATGATGTCTCATTAGTCATGATATATGATATCAAACCAAGCACATAGAAGCATGTTAGAGAACATTGTATCAGACAGACCCACAATGAGAGTGACACATGGAACCATAACATGGTAGTTAGAATCATCTCTTATAGGGATGGCGGTGATTGTGATTCTTAGACCTTAAATCACTGCACTCATCAAATGTGATTGGGTACACTTTGACATCATCAAATGCAGTCCTAAAACATGGGCTGTTATAAAGGTGATGATTGGGTGTCTTTTACACATGAGATAGACTGTGAGTGATAGATATGGGATTTGTCCCTCCTAAAGGAGTATGATGTCGAGGCCACTTGATAAGTGAGACTGAGAAAGGCATGCGCATGCACATGTGAATCAATATATGATATTGATGTCACACATATCTCAGACAGTCTGCTCTAGTTCAAGAAACATGAATGAACGTTGAAAGGATGACAACTCCATGCCTTGAGTTCATTCAGGATATCAGAGACAAAGAAATTATACATTCACTGGAACACCAATCACATATTGTAGGATTGAAAGTTGTTCTCCAACTTTCCTTTTGACTTGGGAAGCACTGATGTGCGGCTAGGTACCGCTCTTTGCTTGTGATGTCATAAGCTAGTTATGGACATTCACTACCAATGTTAAATGGGACCTATAGGGTCACACACAAAGGATTAACCTAGAAGAGGAGTTTATCCACGAATGATGTTTGGATTGATTACTAAAGTGTTTAGATACTTAATCAAACATTCAATCAATAGACTTGACTCAGAATCATCAAGTTCAAGTATTGAACCAATTGATTGGAGTGTCAGATTGATTGAGAAATGAATTGATTGTGTTCTGCTCAATCTGGGATTTGATACCATGTTGTAAGGAGGCGGTATCACCCCCTTACTAATAAAAAATTTTGAAGAATAAAACATCCATTCCAAACACACTCAAAGGTATGTTGGAATAGGTGCAAAATTTTTAAACTTCAATAAATGGTATTCAAAACAACAAAAGTATAGAAGCGGAATAAAAATAATGACTTTATTCAATTTTCACAAAAGATTATAAAAGTACATCATAATATCCCATAAGGGTTTACATGTATGATACAACATAAGGATCTAAGTAGAGGGAAATCTAAGCCATATCAACTTTGTCTCCAAGCTTTAACTCCTTAAGCTAGTCTAAAATTTCATGCCTTATCATCCAGGTCCTTCACCTAGGGTTGGAAGCATACCCCAATAACAAGAGAAAATAGATGATATCAGCAAAGGCTAGTATGTGCATACTAAATAGGAAATTGAGCAATATATGGAATAAAGGACATCAAATATAAAAGGCTTCCCATAGAAAGGATAAGGACCACCCAAATGGGTATCAAGAGAAAAGGAATTGAAATCATATGATAAAAAAAGAATACTTGCCATTAATAAAACATAAAGATTGTGCCACAGAAGAACATGTAAAGAATTAGGGTACACACCCCATATCATCAACATGCATGCATGTGTGATAAACATAGCCCTAGAACAATATAAACACAAAGGTGGCCAAGTCTCATAAACTTGAAACCTGATAGAGAAAGGAATATTGCCGATCTCCTAAATATATAAAACATGGGCCAAGAATCACACATCTTGCCCTAGGTATGAGGTTCCTTTCCATCCTAAAAGAGCAAGAAATATCACATCTGTTCCGTAGGAAATAACACATCTGTCATAAAAACCAATGCATTTACACTACTCTAGTGCTACTGAATCACATAGCATGTTAAATATAGAGGCAATTAGAAAGTATAGTTAGAATATATAAATTAGTCACCACATAAGTGACGAACATATACATCCACCTCATAAGTGGGCAAAAGACATCACATGTCATTTTTAGAGTTCCATCATGAACAAAGCATAAGATAAGAGTTCAAAAGAATATCCATGATCACATGGTCAAATAAGGTAGTTCACATGAACCATGATTTTCAAAAGAAAAGACATTGTATATAGGATAATTTCCATAGGACAAAGAGAATGAATACACATAGGTGAATTGCTCAACATAGAAGAATAGGGGATACATCATACCTCAATTTAAGAGTCTAAACAGTCCAAGTCAGTCCTAGATTCAAGCCTAGACCTCCAATAACCTCTATGGAAGGTGGACATGTCCAATAAGTAAGCTTCCCAATCTAAGAGAGGTTTGTTTCTCCAATAAAGCTTTTATCTCGAGCAAGAAGCACCTTCTCCACTTTAGAGGTGAAAAACCCTAACAAAAGAACATGGAGATGAGGTGTTTATGGGTTCTAGGTGGGATTTCACCATGAAAGGCCATGGTTCTAACATGGAGGAAGGTGGAAGGAAGACTAATAACATTAAAATAGGGAAAGAAAGTAGGATACTTACTAGTTTTGGTCAAAATCACCAAGAAGGAGCTTTAGAAACCATAAATAGAACAAAATTGGAACCCTAGGAGTCTTCTTCCCCAAGGTAGGCACCTCCTTTTACCTTGGGACAACACCTTCGTGGAAAAATAGAGTAGGAATGATGATATAAGATATAGGAAAGATAAGGGGAGTAAGAGTTTTGAATTGGGAGGTGGGAAGGGGTAGATATGGCTTTATATAGAAAGATGTCAAGTATGAGGTGTCTATGAGACTTTCCATGTGTCATGTATAAGGGTTTCCATGGACATCCAAGACTTTATAGATGAAGAAGTATTAAAGAACAAGGTGTCAAGTTACTTTCCATGTGTCCAATGCTAAGGGTGCCTATGGACATGCAAACCTTTATGGATAAGGAAGAAGTCAAGCATGAGGTGTCCATGGAGCTTTCCATGTGTCCTTAGCCTAGGGATTTCATGGCCATGCAAGAGGATAGCTCATAGAGGCTTCTTGAATATCAAATGTCAGTTTATGGACACTTATAGTCCATACCAACCGACATCCAATTAAAGAAATAACCTCATTGGTTGATAGCTTCTAAAGATAAGCTCATTTATAAAGAGGGTAATCCCTAAAATGCCCTTGGTGAGAAACACCTTCAAACCAAGGTGCAACCATGTGCCCTATGGTTCAAAAACTCGACAATCATAAGGGAATGTATAAGTATTATAATGCATGTGACAATTTGCAAGGAAAACCTCGCAATTGGGTAAATTGCATAAAAGTCCAGAATGTACCTAAAATTGCATAACTTGCGAAAACAACATCCACATTGGACCAAACTACATCCACAAGTTATATTAGATGTTTTGAATATGAATTTGATATTATTTACATATTTTTAAGTTATATAATCACATTGTTTATTACTTATTCCTTTTACTCATTTCTCTCTCCTAAACTTATCCTAATATTTCAAGGTTGTCCAAATTAGATGAAAATTGACATGTAGGCTAATTTTGATATGTAGATTTCAAATTTGAAGTTTTTTTCTATTTTTGAGACTTCTTTTTATGAGATATGTCATATGTCCCATTAACGGCCCATTATCTAAATTATTCATCCAATTAAGTTTCTTATTTTCATATTACCGCCAAAATGAGTTATGTGCCATATTTTATGTATCCATTATAAATCTAAGATTAATGTTAGAACATTAGGTTACATTAAGGTGAACTATACATGCATTAGCTCATTGGGGCTATACTAAACATCTATTTAGTTCTAACCTTCAACCTTGTTTGCTAAGTCCAAAATGTCAACTTCTAGGGTAGGGTCTGAGATCTAGTATGTTACAATTATGATGATAGATATGTAGATTTGCACAAAGAATGGTGCATAGTTATCGTGTCGACTTTTGGGTCAGACTTAACTGGTGACATGGAGAGACAAGCCCAGAGGTGTGAAGATGATTATGGCAAATAGTTGTGTATATCATCTATCTAAGAGTTGCATATGATGCCATTGGCATGATGGCCTACCTAAATAGTCAAGTTGTGGGTGATCAGCCAAAGCTAACTCATAATTTGATGAAATATGAATCTTGGCTGCTAGAATATTATATGTTGGAATATTCTGAATTGATACTGGAGGGTTATTAATTTGAACAAAAATAGTGGAAGCAATAATTAATTAAAGGCCTAATTAATATCATCAAAATTATCAAATCAAACAAATCAAAAAATATTTTTGACAAAGTTGCAAAATTCTTTTGTAGAATCCAAATGACAAATACAAATACATTATCATTGCGATCAGTTCATAAACAGGATAAACTTCAAATTTGGTTTGGGACCTTTGAGAAGTGTTCTCAATAGTGAGTGTAAACTCTAAAGTCCTTAAAAGACCAGAGCCACTAGAACCACTCCAAATGCGCCTAAGGCTAAAAATTGGATGCTTACTTGAAGTATGCCAATGATGCCTAAGACATCAAGAACATTATTCTAAGATATATGAATTATGAGTTGCATAAATAGCTTGAAGCATGGACATTCTTGAGATGGTTATACATCTTAAGAACCATGTAAAGCGTGAAAGGTATAATGTCTTTAAAGCCATGTTTAAGTATAATTAGATAGATGGAGATCAAGTATAATCTCATATGCTCAATATGATTGTGCATATAGATTAACTGTGATTTCTTATAGGTCAAGAGTTGACCAAACGTATGATTCCACAAATTGTTGTGCGAATCATATAGCCAGAAACTTGGAAAAACCATTGTCTGAAGTGCTTGGCATGTTGATTCCAAAGCATGAATGAATAAAGGACAAAACCTGTGATAATGATCTGCAGAGTGAAGTCCATAGACTAAAGCAAGGCCAAGAAGTGTTCTGAAGCCAAGCTTAGGTCCAAGTCTTCATCACTCAAGATATGAATGAGGGGTATGTTGGAAAGGGAAATAACCTCTTTATAGAGGAGATCGGGAAGATGAAATAGATAGAGATCTCTACTTCAGGACCTAAGAAGAAGTAAGCTAACAACTGTGCAGAGCAAAAGTTTCTACCATTACAGTTACAATATGGCATTCATGGGCATTAATAGATTTTGTGAGAAGCTATTATACATATGCCATCAATGAAATCATCATACATATTGTATGGACAAGAGTGTGATGGACTGATGTTTTATTTCAAAGAAATGATCTTTGATGGCAATGCCTATGTGTCATCAACTATACTTGATAGTTAAAGAGACAAATGTGTGTGGCACATATAATGAATGACATGATAACTCAAATTTAAAGGTAATCAATAGTACTTCAATATATTTACTGATGACCTCAATAGATATGGTAGTTTGTATTTAATAAAATACAAACATGAATCTCTTAAAGTGTTCAAGGAGATCATAAATGAAGTACATAACAAACTTGGTATAAGTATTAAATTTCTATATGATCGATTTGGAGATACTTTGAACCAAGAGTTTGAGAATTGTTTGAAAGATCATGAAAATATAACATGATGGACTCCACCTGAAACACAATGATAGTGTATCATGCTAAGTGTATTAGAAAGAAGGAATCACCCCTTGATAAGTCAGAGTGTGATTACTAGCTAAACTTCAAATTTCCTTTTCGGCACATGCTTAACACTAAAACAATGTGCCATCTAATTAGTTCAAAGACACCATATGATATATGGAATGGAAAGTGTCCCGATATGTCTTTATAAAGATTAGGATTGAAAATCTAAATAAGAAAATGTTTCTTAAAAGGTTTTGTCCACAAATCACATAAATATTATTTGGCGGAATACTACTTTGATATCCAAATCCAATAACAAAGATGTTTAGGATGGCTGCATTCCTAGACAATAACCTAGTTCTAAAGGAATTAGTGGGAGAGAAAAGTAGGACTCAAATTATTCGAGACAAATAAGAAAAACATTGAACTTAAAGAGGTACACTGGAAATAAAGAGAGTCACAAAATGTTGTGGAATCTTAAAGTTTCTTAAGTAACACACAGAACTCATGGTTCTAGTAGAACACACTTAGAGATTGAATGATATATGATATCTTATGGACAAGAAGGTGGTGAGTTGATCATATGATGAGTCAACAGTCTACCTAGAAGCTAATGAGAGCCAGAAATAGAGACATGGCTTGAAGCCATGAAATCCAAGATGGACTCCATGTCATCAACAAAGTATAACCTTGGTTGATCCACCTGAAGGGGTAAAACCCATAGGGTACTTTTGGGTCTTCCAGAAGAAGAATGACATGAAGGGTAATTTGGTTGCAAAGAGTTTCTAACAAGTTCAAGGTGATGAACATGATGAAAACCTTTCAGCAGTTACCAAGGATAAATCCATCATGATAATGCTTGCAATTGTAGCTTAATGTGACTATGATATTTGGCATATGGATGTTAAAATCACATTCCTTAAATGGAATATGGTGCAACATGTGTACGTGACACAGACCAAAAGTTTTATAAATCCAATAATGCAAATAAAGTCCATAAAGCTGCATAGATCAATCTTTGGATTGAAGAGGGCACCTCAGAAGTGGGATCTTTATTTGACAAGATAGTCAAAGAGTTTGACTTGAGCCATAATAAAGAAGTAATGTGTGATTACAAGAATTTAGTGGGAGCATATATATATTCCACATATAGATGGGGGGTATCATCCTTATAATACAAAATCTGACAATGAAGTGAATTCTAAAATGCTTTTAGAGAAGCATCTTAAGTGATAGGAATCAAGATCTATAGAGATAGATCAAGAGGGCTTCTTGGGCTAGGAAAGAGAACATACTTTGGCTAGATGTTGAATGAGTTCAGCATGGTGAGAGAGAACTTGTACATGTTCCATGGAGTTAGTCTCTCATGAGTTGTATCCCAATTCTTATGAAGAATAAGGAACACATGCATAGATGTCATATGCATTCGCAATTGGATCTATGATGTATGAACTCATCTCATTATCTTGTATGTATTGGACATGACAAGAAAATATGAAATAATTATCTCATATTTATTAGACATGACAAGAATATATGAACTCATCATCTTGTATGTATTGGACATGACAAGAAGATATGAAATCATCAGCTTGTATGACAAGATGATATAAATATCCAATTATCTCATATGTATTGGATATGACAAATGGATATCTGTCAAACTCCAGTAAGAGTTACTGTAATACCATGAAGGACATCTTTATGTACCTGTGAAGTACTAAAAGGATTAGTTCTTTAGTTATGGTAATAAGGAAGAGTTCGGTGTAAAGAGTTACACCGATGCAAGCTTCTAAAATGAAAAAAATGTGTTTGACCTTAAAATAAGAATTGTTAGTTGGAAATGTTCCAACATAAAACAATTGATTAATTCTACAATAAGAAGTTGAGTACCTTAGTGTTACAAACATTGTAAAGGATATTGTATGGATCTAGAACCACTACACTCATCACATGTCATTGGGTACACTTTGACATCATCAAATGCATTCCTAACACACTGGTGTTATAAAGGTGATGGTTGGGTGACTTTGAAACATGGGGATAGACTATGAGTGATAGAGATGGGATTTGTCCCTCCTATAAGGAGTATGATATCCAGGTCCCCTTGATAAGCAAGATTGAAAATTTTATGGCCATACTCATGTGATTTAATATATGATATGTGTACTCACATGCATCTCGGACAATCTGCTCTAGGTCAAAGACCATGGATTGAATGTTGAAGAGGATGGCGTTCCATGCCTCGAGTTCAATCCAGATGTCATTGATAAAGGAACTATATGATCATGATAACACTTATCGCATATTGTAGGTTGAAGTTGTTCTCTAACTTTTTGAGTTACTTGGGTAGAAATGAAGAGTTACTAGATTCTGCTCATTGCTTGTGATGTCATAAGTTGTTATGAACATTCATTGCCAATGTAAATTACAACCTATAGGGTCACACACATATGATACCCATGGAAAAGGAGTTTGTCCATGAATGATGTTTAGATTGATACTAAAGGTGTTTAGATACTCAATGAAACATACAATTGATTGACTGGACTCAGAACTATCAAGTTCAAGTATTGAACTAGCTGGTTAAAGTGTCATGTTGATTGGAAACTGCATTGGCAATGTCAGGATTTCCAACTGACCGTTTCACCCAGGTGATCCGATCGGCTGGTGTGAGCCAACCTACTGGTTCACTTGGTAACCAGGTGGCTCACAGTCCTACCAACTGAGGAAAATGGGATTTGCCCAGTTGGAGGAAAATGTTCACGTTTCACTTGTTCAATTCGATTAGAATAAGGATTAATCTTTGAATTAATTGGAAATGATTGAGGAAAGTCAATTGCATGCAAGTCTGGGAAATGAAATGACCGGTTCACTAGGTGAACCAATCAGCTCACACTCCCAACCGACCTATTCAATTGTGAATCAACCAGTTCGCCTACCGTAGTACAAACTATTAATGGAATTTTTGGATCCTTCTTCTCCCAAACAGACTGGGAACCCTAACCCTACCCTCTACTATAAATAGAGGGGTACTGGGGGCTTCTTAGAACACACAACTCAGAACATCAGTTTCTCTACAAAGTTGTTGTCCTCTCTAGTTCTGGTAACTGAGAGAGCCCAAGCAAGTGCTACTTGACTAGGGAGGTATAGCGAGGGAAAGACAACTACAGAAAAGTAGTCTAAGTTCGGGAGAGCAGGTTGGTGCTAGTACCCCAACAGGAGGGTCATCTCCTTCTTCTAATTCTTCTAGAATGGCAGGAGTTCCAAGTGGTCCGTGTAGACTATCTGCAAAGGCAGGAGATGTCTACCGCTCAGGAGGACACATCAGCTACAATTTGTGGTGGAGACCAGAGTCCATGATGAAGACTAGGATCTGTACAAACACCGTCTAGGACATGGCGTTGAAGACCGCACATGGCTGTTAGGTATTGTCACTGGGAAAGCCCCAGGACCAGGTATATCTCACTAAAACCGTCCTTCCCATTACATAGTCATTGATGCAATTTCATGTTATGGGTTAATGGCCAGTAAAATTTTTATTTCTATTACCTACTCTGAGGCCAAAAAACCCAACACCCTATACTACAAATAGAGGGGTACATGGAGCTTATCTAGACACACAACTCAGAACATCAGTTGCTCTACAAAATTATTATCCTCTCTGGTTTTGGTAATCGAGAGAGCACAAGCAAACTCTACCCATCCAGAGAGGAACAACAAGGGAAAGACAACTACAGAAAAGTAACTGGTTGTGGGAGAGTGTGCTAGTAACTAGTACGTCGACAGAAGGGGTTGAATCCTTCTAGTTTGTTCTTTAGGACAACTAGAGTTCCCAGTAGTCCATGTGGACTATCTATAGAGGCTGAAGGCTTCTATCGCTCAGGAGGACGACAGTCAACCACAGTCCAGGTCAAGACCAGAAGCTGCATAGACACCATCGAAGATAGGTGGTTGAAGATCGCACTTGCTGTGAGGTATAGTTGTTGATAAAGCCTCGAGACCAGGTATAACTCACTAAAACCATCCTTCCCATTACATAGATGTTTATGTGATCTGTTGGTTATGGGCATATTGTCAAGTAATTTTTTGTTTCCGCTGCCTACTTCAACCATGCAAAACCCAACAAGCCACCATGGTGATCCATAGCCTCACAGCCAAGAAAGGAAGGAGGAAGGTAGGGTTCAAAGGAAAAATGAGATCAAAGGTATGGAACCACTTACCAAGAAGGAAGATCACTAAGGATCACCATAAAGAAGATGATCAAGATCACCACATGCAAGGGTGATCGACCACCAAATCTCTAAGATCACCACCTTCTTTATCTCCACCAAGTTCAACTCCAAACAAAATGAAGATGAGAGGAAAAGAGCTAAAGGAGGTACTTGCATGTAAAAGAGAGATCATATATTCAAGGGGTAAAAGGGAGGTAAAGATATGAGGTGTCAAGGTATGAGAGCACCAAAAGGACACTTGTCCCATAAAGGATCGGCCATGCAAACACTCTATACATGCATGCAACAATGGGTGATAAAAACAAAGTAGTGTACCAACCACTTAGGTCCACTACACACTCTCTTGTGGTCAAAAAATCATAGATGATCATCACCATGTAGCGACCGCTACACTAGGTCATCCAACAAAACATATCGCAACACCCCACAATAGCACAAACCCTAGTGACCAAAACACATGCCCAAGGAACTAGGTTGAAAGAAACTTCAACCAAGGGAGTGTTGCGGTTGCAACACCTCAAAAACCAACTCACACAATCTATACATCCATCAAACTCAAGATTCCATGCAAAGCCATACAAACCCTAATATCATCTCATGACGCCACCTTATCAATCAAGGTCCATGCAAAGCCATACAAACCCTAATATCATCTCATGATGCCACCTTAACAATCAAGGTCCAACAAGGCACCCCTAAACATCATTCTCTCTCTAATGATGCTAAGGCACAACCTACATGTGAAAAATTGCAAGATAGACCCTCATCATGGGTAAATTGCAACTTGGTCCACAACAAGCATAACTAGCTCAAACATCACCCAAACAAGACCAAATTGAAGACATAAACTTGTAACATGTTATTAAGACATCCCAAGAGATTAGATTAATGTTTAAGCATCTAATTTAGCAAAGCAAACACAATCAAGCACTAAGATAGGTCAGGGGTCTTACATCAAGGTTGTCATTAGAGATGATAGGTTGGTTGAGATCTAGGGTTGATCATTCATCATATTATATTATTGCATCTTAGGTAATTTCTTATTATCATATTTTCTAATTTTCTCATGAAACTATTAAAACAACACAATTTTGACCTTGTTGGGATTTATGACACCACAATGGTGTCTTGGGGATGCCTAATATCTTCCCAAATGTAACTTGGAGCCTTATGCGATCTTTGTCTTTTGTTTCACTTATCCAATCGCTTTAGAAAGAATTTTCATGATTTTCCTCATTTTTCTGTACATACACGGTGGCGACTCCTCTCTCCTAACCCATCCATCAGTGTCCACCCCTGGTTTCCAAACCACACAAAAACCACACTAATGATACAAAATGATTGTTCATTATATTGTATGTGATATCATTTCAATCATTCTGAATAATTAAGCCAAATGCATTCTAGTTGTGAATTGCATGAATTGTGAAGTAAACTCTTGTTACTCCTATTAGTGAGGAGAGGAGACATATGTTTTTATCATGTATGTCTCCTCTATGTTTCCTTTTAACATACAAATTATTTTTCGGAAAAGCTCAGTCCTTCCACACATAGAGCACGTCACCCACATACACATTCCGACTAGTTTACTTGTACTTCAAGTAAAGACGACTTGTATTGTCCCATACGTTGTAAGACTTTTGCTGGAGGGATGAATAAAGGCCAGCATTCCCAACCATTGACTCATATCTCTTTATGTGGAGTAGATGTAGAGCTCCATATCTTTTTCGTGCGCATATCTAGGAGCCTCCGACTTGCTATTGACTATTGGGATGCATGGACAGACCTGAGAGTATCGAGTAATTCAGATCTCAAGTGTGGCTGTTATGAGCGGGGTAGATAGATGTCAAGTTGCCTTCAGATTTGGCTCACTTGGAACGTGTGATACTTGGGGAATGGGGGGAATGAAACGGTGGAGCCTAAGGGTGGTGGGCTCATATGAGATGGGCCATGGTCTTAAAATAAACAGCTTAACTGTATTTGGCAGTGGTGGACACATGCATATGTCACTCGGATCACTGCACATCTCGCGCCTGATAACCCCACTTGTACAGTTGGCATTCACTCTCCTGGTCTCCCGTCTTAATTTCCTTTTTGTGTGTTACGTTTTATCAACATCAAGATGATATCACTGCTGCTTAAATCATCCAGGCGTCTCGATACAGTCGAGCTTTATCAGTTTAACAAGCAAAGTTCGGTAGGGAAAAGCATTCTGCAAATAAAGGTTGTAAAGATCTGAGTCGATTTTGAATTTGAAAAAAAATTACTCGAATTCAGTAGTAGTTAGATATTATCATAATAAACTCTGTCCAAATATAGAATTAGCATTGACACTCCTGGTCTCCCGTCTATATTTTCTTTTGTTATGTTCCGTTTCATCAGCATCAAGTTGATACCAGTGCCATTCAAATCATCCATGTGTCTCGATACAGTCGAGATTTATTAGTTTAACAAGCAAAGTTGGGTAGGGAAAAGCGTTATGCAACTAAAGGCTATAAAGATCCAAGTCAATTTTGAGTTAGGAAAACCGAATCGAATTTTTTTAATAGTTGGACAATACGTTATGTCCAACTATAGAACCGACCCTATTAAATTTTAGAACCTGAAATTAGTTTGTTCAATTAGCCCTTCAGAACTGACTTGAACTCAAACTTCAGTGAAGTCATTAGTTACGATGTTTAAAAATTATAATTCCACTTAATTTAGATTTTGTTACTAGTCTAACCTGTAGATGACTTAAACCATATTTATTTTTACTTAGAGTTGATCTGGGTCATGATAATTGAACCCATGACCGACCCTATTGTGAATTTCAATTTGTTTATATAAACTCCAAACTAGTTGTGCATTGTCAAATCTACAAATCCAGTATCAGTTTTTGGTAGTCAGACGAGACGGAATTCACGAGTTCAAATGCGTACACCCTTATTTGCAAATACATAAACGATACATGATATATCATGTATGCACTAATCACTTCATTTCATCTTCTTTATTATTTCTACTTTAACAATCCAACATGGAATAATAAATTGACATTTCTTTTTTCTTTACAAGATGATATCCGATGGGGATGTGGCGGTGATTGTATGGCTCGTATTCTATGTAGACTTGGTAAAACAGAATTCCACACATGTAGACCTTGTGTCGTGTTTCCGATGTAGGAACTTGCATTCCGTCTTCCCTCGTGCCCGCCTGGCTAATAAGAATGGGGGCTCAAGGACAACAACATCCGTATCCCATACAAGAAAAGGCCCTCTTTCTTTCCTCCTTTATCTCCTTCACTCTAGCCTGGCCCACTCGTCTAACTTTAGCGGAGGAAGAGGCTTTGCTTTTCTTCTCTTCCCCCGTGTCCTTTCTACTCAACCCCCACCCCCGCTCCTTCATCACCTCTCCTCTCTGTCTCTGTCCCTCCACTCTGACTCTCTCTCCCGACCCCTCTCTCTACATATATCCCACGTAGGGCAAGGATCTTAGGACAACGGGGGTTGCACATCCACAACTCCTCCGCACTCGCCTCGCTCTCACTCTCGCTCCTCCTACGTTCTGAGGATCGTCTCCACGGATGACTGCCAAAGCACCGTAACCACCACCCTGATCTCCCTCTCTGCACATTCTGTTACCACTACGTCGATTTTCACTGCTCATATGGTCCCATCTCCGATTTGCCTCCCCCTTTGCCTAGATCGCGGCTCGCCAGAGTCAGATCTGCCATTTTTTAAAATGTTTGCGTGTGTTTCTTCTTGCTTTCTTCACTCACGAGAAGTGTTAGGTAATGGATCTGTTCTAGGAGTTGGCCTTGGGACATAGTCCTTTGATTACCTTCTTGTAACTTTAGCCCATCGATAGTAGTTTTTCAATGGCGGGATGTTGGAATTGATCGCCTGGGTGTTGGACGGGGATGGTTCGCCCGTCCGGTGAGATCTCTCATCTGTGACATTCAACGATCGCTTCTCACTCCCAGTACTTGTGGATCACAAATGCTAGTGCGAATTGTTGCTAATTTGATCTTTGGGTACCTTTCTTTACAATGTGAACCCAATGATACGCTCTGTTATCCTTCATCGCCCTGTGCCTTTTGTTTTTCCATGTCACCTCTTCTTTATGGACTTGTTCAAAGATTATTAGTTAATTATATGTCTCAGACTCTCAGCTTCATTTCCAGCCCCACCCCACCCATGGACAAAATCCCGTCCATAACTGTACTCTGAGATTTGTTAACAAAACTGCTTGGAGATTGCTTCTAGATCTCTCTATCTCGTCTTCGGTTCGCATGTTCCTTTTGCACTAATCTGGAAACACTTCACATAAAGCGGCATTTTAACTAAGGAAGATACACGATAGGCTCTGCTTTTTTCTTTTTAGCGGGTTACCTTTTACTCCTGCATAGTCATCGGTTAATAAATGGGTCGGTTCCTGGTTTTGAGTGTAATGGGGGCTTGTTCAGTGACAGCTACAGGTGGTGTTTTCTTTTTTCTAAGTGACGGTAGCTTGTGTTGTTAGAGCCTTTAATTTAAATAGCCTTAAGAGACTACTCATAAGTTCCTAGTGTCCACTTAAAATGACGTCATCTTTGTTCTTTTAAAAAAATTAAGAATTTGGGAGTCATGCCATCAACTGATCGGTCATCTTAGAATTACTACTACTTACAGTTAGACATGTCATATATTGTATACAAGAACAAATAACTGATGCATGCTTTGAAGTCATGAAAATATGGTTTGTATGCTTCTCTGATTTAAGAAAGATAAAACCACGGTTTTGGGTCTACTTCCATGTGAACCAGAGATATTATCATAATAAGCTCTGTCCAAATATAGAATTGGTTGCACTGTCAGGGCCGACGTTCTGCATATAAATGTTGTAAAAATCTGATTCGATTTTGAATTAGAAAAAAATTACTCAAATTCAGTAGTAGTTAGATATTATCATAATAAGCTCTTTCCAAATATAGAATTGGCATTCACACTCCTGGTCTCCCGTCTTTATTTTCTTTTGTTATGTTCCGTTTCATCAGCATCAAGTTGATATCAGTGCCACTCAAATCATCCATGTGTCTTGATACAGTCGAGATTTATTAGTTTAACAAGCAAAGTTGGGTAGGGAAAAGCATTCTGCAACTAAAGGCTATAAAGATCCAAGTCAATTTTGAGTTAGGAAAACCTAATCGAAATTTTTTAATAGTTCGATAATAAGCTATGTCCAACTATAGAACCGACCCTTTTAAATTTTAGAACCTGAAATCAGTTTGTTCAATTAGCCCTTGGGAACTGACTTGAACTCAAATTTCGGTGAAGTCGTTAGCTACGATTTTTAAAAATTATAATTCCACTTAATTTATATTTTATTACTAGTCTAATCTATAGATGACTTAAACCATATTTATTTTTACTTAGAATTGATCTGGGTCATAAAAATAAAACCCATGACCCACCCAATTGTGAATTTCAATCTGTTTATATAAACTCCGAACTAGTTGTGCATCGTCAAATCTATCATGTATACACTAATCAATTTATTTCATCTTCTTTAGTAATTCTATGTTAACAATAGAACATGAATAATAAACTAGTAATATTTACATTTCTTTACAAGAAGAAAGCAAATGGGGATGTGGCGGTGATTGTATGGCTCGTATTCTATGTAGACTTGGTAGAACGGAATTCCACGTGCGTAGACTTCAGTACCGTGTTTCTGAAGTAGGAACCTACATTCCATCTTCCCTCGCTCAGCCGCCTGGCTTAATAAGAAGAGGGCTCAAGGACAACAACATCCGGATCCCACCCACAAGCAGCACAAGCAAATGCCCTCTTTCTTCCTCCTTTCTCTCCTTCACTCCAGTGTGGCCCACTCGTCTAACTCTAGCGGAGGAAAAGGCTTTGCTTTGCTTCTCTTCCTCCGTGTCCTTTCTACTCAACCCCACCCCCACGCCTTCATCACCTCTCCTCTCTGTCTCTATCCCTCCGCTCTGACTCTCTCTCCCGACCCCTCTCTTTACATATATCCCATGTAGGGCAAGGATCTTAGGACAACCGGGGTTGCACATCTACAACTCCTCCGCACTCGCCTCGCTCTCGCTCCTCCTACGTTCCGATGATCGTCTCCACCGACGACTGCCAAAGCACCGTAAGAACCCCTTGTTCTCCCTCTCTGCCCTTCTGTTACCACCGTGTCGATTTTCACTGTTCAGATGGTCCCATCTCCGATCTGCCTCCCCCTTTTCCTAGATCGTGGCTCGCCAGAGTCAGATCTGCCATTTTTTAAAATGTTTGCGTGTGTTTCTTCTTGCTTTCTTGACTCAAGAGAAGTGTTAGGTAATGGATCTTTTCTAGGAGTTGGCCTTGGGACATAGGCCTTTGATTAAATTCTTGTAACTTTTGTTCGTTGATAGTGGTTTTGCAATGGCGGGATGCTGGAATTGATCGCCTGGGTGTCGGACGGGGATGGTTCGCCCGTCCGGTGAGATCTCTCATCTGTGACGTTTAACGATCGCTTCTCACTCCCAGTACTTGTGGATCGCAAATGCTAGTGCGAATTGTTGCTAATTTGATCTTCGGGTACCTTTCTTTACAATGTGAACCCAACAATATGCTCTATTATCCTTCGTCGCCCTGTGCCTTTTATTTTTCCATGTCACCTCTTCTTCATGGACTTGATCAAAGATTATTAGTTAATTATATGTCTTAGGCTGTCAGCTTCATTTCCAGCCCCACCCCACCCATGGACAAAATCTCGTCCGCAACTGTACTCTGAGATCTGTTAACAAAACTGCTTGGAGATTGCTTCTAGATCTCTCTATCCCATCTTCCGTTTGCTTGTTCCTTTTACACTAATCTGGAAATGCTTTAGGTAAAGCGGCATTTTGACTAAGGAAGATGCATGATAGGCTCTGTTTTTTTTCTTTTTATCGATGTACCTTTTACTCCTTCATAGTCATTGGTTATTAAATGGGTTGGTTCCTGGTTTCGAGTGAAATGGTGGCTTGTTCAGTGACAGCTGGAGTTGGTGTTTTCTTTTTTCCGAGTGACTGTAGCTTATGTTGTTAGAGCCTTTAATTTAAATACCCTTTAGAGACTGCTCATAAGTGCCTAGTGTCCACTTAAAATGACGTCATATTTGTTCTTTTAAAAAAATTAAGAACTTGGGAGTCATGCCATCAACTGATTGGTTATCTTAGAATTACTACTACTTACAGTTAGATATGTCATATACTGTATACAAGAACAAATAACTGATAGATGCTTTGAAGTCATGAAAATATGGTTTGTATGCTTCTCTGATTTAAGAAGATGAAACCATGGTTTTGGGTCTGCTTCCATGTGAACCAGAGATATTATCATAATAAGCTCTGTCCAAATATAGAATTTGCTGCACTGCTGGGATCGGCATTCTGCAAATAAAGGCTGTAAAGATATGACTCAATATTGAATTAGAAAAAAAGTACTCGAATTCAGTAGTTGTTAGATATTATCATAATAATCTCTATCCAAATATAGAATTGGCATTCACACTCCTGGTCTCCCGTCTTTATTTTCATTTGTTATGCTCCATTTCATCAGCATCAAGTTGATATCAGTGCCGCTCAAATCATCCATTTGTCTTGATACAATCGAGATTTATTAGTTTAACAAGCAAAGTTGGGTAGGGTAAAGCATTCTGCAACTAAAGGTTATAAAGGTCCAAGTCAATTTTGAGTTAGGAAAACCTAATCAATTTTTTTTAATAGTTGGATAATAAGCTATGTCCAACTATAGAACTGACCCTATTAAATTTTAGAACCTGAAATCAGTTTGTTTAATTAGCCCTTGGGAACTGACTTGAACTCAAACTTCAGTGAAGTCATTAGCTACGATGTTTAAAAATTATAATTCCATTTAATTCAGATTTTATTACTAGTCTAATCTATAGATGACTTAAACCATACTTTCTCCCTCTTAACTTTAACACATTAACAAACATTTCTTTTTTTATGTCATTGGTGTGACACCCTTTGCCACACAAAGCAAGATTACTCAAAACTTAATCACGATCAACCACTAATCAGTAGATTACCAAAAGTCACAGGAAATTAAAACTGATTTACAACAAGCACCATGAACTGAAATTTAATTACATAAGAGTCAATACTTGCATTTCATAACATATATTCAAAGTACTACAAAATTGTTTTCCAATCAACCTGTTACATAAGATAACAGTTCCACATGTATATACATACCACCAAGGATATACAAGCCAAAAATCATATGTTGATCATCAAGTCATCAAAACACATTGAGAACACCCCCAAGGACCTGAGTGTATAGGGACGACACATAGGACTCTATTATTAGACACTATCCATATACCAAGATCCACCAAGTGTAGTTATTCTTCATTTTATGTCTTTAGCTATATGATCTTTAGCTTGTCATGCACGTCCACCAAAAAGGTATTTAACCAACGGGGTGAGACAAAAAGTCCCAGCGAGAGATATAACTCTCTGCCAACTCTATTATTATCACAGATAACTAAGTAGGAAGGAATACTATTATAAGAGGAGTAGATTCAACAAATTCTCTTAAGCAGGGCAACTATCACTTGTTTAAGCAGTTTAGGCATCTACACTACACACTATATGTTTTTATGCTTGAAAAGGAATATGAAGTACATGTATAATTGTTGCAAACTAAGCGGTATAAAAGCAAAGCAAGGCCTCATCCAATGTTCATGTATTTGATCCTATATATGTATACTACACGGCTGATTACATATTTTATTCTGCCCTGAGGATTTGAGTCGTACCACCCAAATCCAACTGACCACTGCGACGTAAAAATCAATGCTATATAAGGCCAATGGAAGAGTCAGAATCCAGAACCTCACCACACCTCATGGTCATTACACAAAAACACTGCAGAGACATATCAGTCAACTGCAAAAATGACATACAGTCACATCAAAGGGGTTAGCTAACGCATGGCCACCCATATAAAATCTATCCCACCTTGGTATAGGTAACAGTTCTAGGAGAACAAGATCACACATGTACGTTCTAACAAGAAGGAGTGCTCACACATGGCCATCCATATCACAATGAGATCATGTCACGTATGGTTGTCTCACAGAGCATCCTGCCATTACAAAACCTCTATCGACAGGCAAAAGTTACAAGAAGGTAATCAAAGGCCTATGTCCCAAGGCCAACTCCTAGAACAGATCCATTACCTAACACTTCTCGTGAGTGAAGAAAGCAAGAAGAAACACACACAAACATTTTAAAAAATGGCAGATCTGACTCTGGCGAGCCGCGATCTAGGAAAAGGGGGAGGCGAATTAGAGATGGGACCATCTGAGCAGTGAAAATTGATGCAGTGGTAACAAAAGGTGCAGAGAGGGTGATCAGGAGGGTTCTTACGGTGCTTTGGCAGTCGTCGGTGGAGACGATCCTTGGAACGCAAGAGGAGCAAGAGCGAGAGTGAGGCGAGTGCGGAGGAGTTGTGGATGTGCAACCCCAGTTGTCCTAAGATCCTTTCCCTACGCGGGATATATGTAGAGAGAGGGGCCAGGAGAGAGAGTCAGAGTGGAGGGACAGAGACAGAGAGAAGAGGTGATGAAGGAGCGGGGGTGGGGGTTGAGTAGAAAGGACATGGGGGAAGAGAAGAAAAGCAAAGACTCTTCCTCTGCTAGAGTTAGACGAGTGGGCCAAGCTGGAGTGAAGGAGAGAAAGGAGGAAAGAAAGAGGGCCTTTGCTTGTGTGGGATCCGGATGTTGTTGTCCTTGAGCCCCCATTCTTATTATCTAGGTGGGCGTGAGGGAAGACGGAATGCAGGTTCCTACTTTGGAAACACGACAGAAGGTCTACGCGCGAGGAATTCTGTTCTACCAAGTCTACATAGAATACGAGCCATACAATCATCGCCACATGCCATCTGCTTTCTTCTTGTAAAGAAATGTAAATAATACTAGTTTATTATTCCATGTTCTATTGTCAACGTAGAATTACTAAAGAAGATGAAATGAATTGATTAGTGTATACATGATAGATTTGACGATGCACAACTAGTTCGGAGTTTATATAAATAGATTGAAATTCACAATTGGGTGGGTCATGGGTTCTATTTTCATGACCTGGATCCAGAAATTGGACATGCTTAGGGCAAGGGAGGATGTAGTCGTTGCATCTACACCTGAATACTAAACATGTTTAGCATTAGAGTATCCAATAAAGTGATGCGAGAATGTTTCTTAAGATCCATTCAAGATCTTATCTCGTTACTAGGAAATTCTAGTATTCTACCAAGGGAAGTTTTGTATCCTTTCACTTAAAAGAATATAATGTTGAACATTTGCCACTATCTTTACATAAGAATTCTGCATTTAACAGTTAGACATTATAAATGAGCAAAATTTTCATGGATAAACAAAAAAATTGGTTAATGAAATACTATATACAATGTTTGCTAATTTGGAAATGTTAATGAAATACTACATACAATGTTTGCTAACTTGGAAAGAGGGCATAACCATACCATACCTTGTTCTGAGCATAAGGTTTGGTATGTCAACATGAATTTCTAGTGAACTTCACTCACTGAAAAGTTGATCCTCAAGGTGATGTAAAAATGCCTGAGGATGAAGATAGAAGAGAGTAAGTTGACTTCTAAAAATATCAAAGAGTAATGAACAATTTAGCTGCATCAAGAATGTTGCTAGAGAAGTAGTTGGCTAAAAGTGGGCAAAAATAGTAGTTTTGGGCAAGGCCAACAATGATGGACCAAAGATTACTCATTTATGTACTAGGAAATCCATTATGGTTCACTATAAATGTGCAACTAAATGGTTACAAAAAGGATCCAATCAGGATCTTCACTTCCTAAAAAGCATTAGGTGTCAATGCTTGAAGAATAGTGGTGGCCTCACGACTTCATAATGGTTTCCTAAAGCTACCCCATGGTCCAGTTAAGTCAAAAGGATCCACATTAATTAGTAGACAATAAGAACATGTCTTGAGTAGGAGTCACCCAGTTGGTGAACCCGTACTAATTGAAGGTTACTTGTGTTCTTACAGACCTGGATTTAAGGCAAATGCATTTCCTATAATCTACAAAATGTTTTAAGTAGGAGAAAAATAGTAAATCATTATCATTTAGTTAATCAAGATATATAAGTTGATGGTGGCCCATCTTGACTTCATGTATGGCCTTTTGTGGGTCCAATACCTTCCTATATAGCTTCTTATCAAATCTAATAACAGGACCTTCTCTTACCCACATAGTTTTTGAAGGATGCCAGTGAATGATTCAATCATCTTCAGTGCCAGAGAAATAATAATGTGTAAAACATATTACATTATAAAAACTTTGCCAACTTGATAGGTATTTTCTATACGCCCTAAAATGCAAGTGTACTCTATCGGAGTAATATAGGTCAATGAAGTAAGTATATCGAACATGCAAAAATGTTAAACTTAGAAACTACTATTAAATGTAATATGATCAGCTAGACTGGAGAAAATTTTGATTGGATTGTTTAATTAAATAAGAATGCATAAAGTGAATTTAAAACTACTGGTGACTGATTGCAATAGGACAAATTCCTTAAGATTACGGTTTCTCATCAGTTAAAATTGTAATTAAAAATTATAACAATAATAATTATATCTTCTAACCTTGGAGTTAGAGTCTGTAGCAATAATTACTTGCTCTCATAGTGTAATTTACTACCTAAGCTAATACCAATCCCACTCTTGCGTCGATTATGTTATTAGTTAGGTGCTTTATCGATAACTTTGGGTAGTCTCTTCATGTTCATAAGCCATCTTTATCAAAGGGCGATATAAAACATATATTTATAATTTTGAAAAACTAAAGAACCCCTAAAGTAGACGGTCCAAAAGATTCATTCTCACGCACGTGCTGATTTTCTACCTTCTATCTACAAATTCATCCGTTGAAAGTGTTTGGATCATCCAGAACATGGTCTTCTTCTCTAATTTCTCCTCTCCTTCCTCTTAGCTACCATTCAATGGAATTGGAATGTGATCTTAGGGATGGCCAAATTCTCCCTAACTCATAGAAGTGACTTAGCGTGAAATAGATCCTCAACCTCTAGATTAAAATCCATCTTCAAATCTACCTGATCCTGATGGGTCGGTACAACTGACTCCTTTAATTGTTGTGACTACCTAGAAAGTTACTGGTACTACTGACTGTGTGTCGATAGTATCGAGTTGCTTTGATTAATCTTGATCAAAATGTTGTGGCTTTGTTGGTAGTATTGACATTCAGAGTTGGTACTATTGAGACTTCTCAATTCTTCTCTTGTTCCAACTTGAGTATGTTTCGGTACCACCGACTCCAAAGTCAGTAGTACCGAGCTATAGATTCTTGTAAAAATCCCTAAAATTCATAAAATATGAACATAATATCTTGAAATATCATAAATCATTCGGAAAGAGTAAAATTACATATATTTGATGCAATCAAATATCACTGGATAATGAGAGTAAATCATGCACAATTAATATGAAAATAAACAAATAATGCACAAAAATCAATATGAAATAGCTTGTGAAAAAGACAAATATCTCGTCCATCAAACTCCCCTAAGCTTAACTGTTGCTCATCCTTGAGCAATACACCCTTAGATCTGTTTGAGATAAGTCATTAAAAGGACATAAACTATAAATTTTATTTCTCAACCATCCCCACATGGTGGTCCCAAATCGACCTTTACTGATCTTGAATAATCAACTGCTCTATAATGTCCAAAAATTTCCATAAAAGTTTTCCACCCTTAGATCAATGAACACTATCAAGGGAGCAATTAATATCATAATCAATCAGGCATTCACTTAGTGCATTATATGATTCCCTATTATACATTGTTTTTTTCCTAGATACATCTACTTAGAAGCAGTTCTTCTTATAATAATGAGTGATGAGAATAATCATTTAAGTGGCCTACCGATAAGAGCAATGGATTGTATGAAATAGGTGGTTGTAGAGATTTACAGGTAAGATCCAAATTATTTATGCAAAAATAAAACATGATGAGCCTATATGGTGAAGAAAATATGCATGAATCCTGATGCCTAATCTGATGCATGTATCAAACAATCTCATCAAATAAATGAGAATGAACGAAGGAGGAAAATGCATCATGTGAATGTTTTCATCTCCTTGTGTGCCTTCCTGATTCATGTGTTCTATGTTCCTTGTGCTTTTCATTTGTTAACCATGCCTTCCCTCTTTTTATACCCGTGCAGCTATATAGGAAGAGAAGACAAGGAGATTCTCAAGGGGTTTTTCAAGAGGAATATAAGTGATGGGCTTGTGAGTTTATACTTCAATATATAAACTTGCGAATTATATTTGGTATGTACTTGTAAGTTTACTCTGCTACGTGTTTGAATAAGATTAGCACATGGTTTGATATGGAACATTACAATGATTGAGACATCTATTCCTTGTAGGCTGAAATAGTACAGATGATAACACATCATCGCTACAAGGTAATTTATTAAAAAAAACAAGTCCTAAGTAGGAAAGTGGCTAGATGGTGATTGATAAAGGTTAGTGTGCTCGTATTTGTTGATCTCAACCCAACTTGTGAATTATCTCCATCTTCACCACCACATAGATAGTTGTCAATTATGAAAACCTATGTGTATGTTTCCTAAGTGCTCCCTTCATGGTCTATAGGTACCACACACTCCCCACTTGTTGTTAATCCCACCCATTTGGAATGCATCTTGGGAAGAATCATTGAGATATTTTGAATCATGTATCTAAGCTAAATATTTTTGTTGAATACATTTCTGCCTAATACTCTTGGATATGGATTGATATGGAATCATATATGGATTAAGAAGTTAATTCCTTGCAGGTTGAATTGGGGTCGGTCATGCCAACATTAGTTCTAAAAGACAATTTCTTGAAAAATAAATTTTGAGTGGGAAAGTGCCTAGATGGTGATTGATGAAAAGTCAGTGTGGTCATAGTGGTTGATCTAATCACGGCCTGTGAAATATTTTCACCACTATAGGGATATTCATCAATTCTAAATCCTCAATATATTTTCCCTAGGTGTTCCATTCAATGTTATGGGTAACACACACTCCCAACACATTGTTCAACCCACCTATCTAGAATGCATCTTGGGAAGATTCATAGAGATGATGGAAAATAGGTATCTAAGCTAACTACTTATCTTGATATATATATATATATATATATATATATATATATATATATATATGTATATATATTGAAGTTTATATATATATATATATATTGTAGTTGTTTGATCATGATATTCTTGGACATGGTTCGAAATGGAATCAAATATGGATTAAGAAGTCAAATCCTTGTAGGTTGAAATGTCCCAGAGGATGCCAGCATTATTGCTGCAGGACAGTTTCTTCCCCATCATTTTTTATAGATCTTGACACCGGTGTAGATCCAACGACCACATCCTCCTTCGCCCCAGGCATGTCCAATTTCTGGTATTTAATCATGCCTTCCTACTTCTTGTGTTCTATGTTCACTGTTCTTTTCATATGTTGACCATGCCTTCCCTCTTTCTACTTGTGCAGCCGTGTAGGAAGAGAAGATAAGGAAAATATCAAGGTCTTTTGAACGAGACAGTTGAAAGGAGGGCTTCTATGCATCATCATTTTAATCCCATCGACCAATATGTGACCCTTTGTCCAATGGAACCATCTGCAAGACTTCCAGATAGATATCAATGTCGACACCACTTAATCAATGGTGTCCAGGACATTGGTCGACACCCTTTGCCATCTGAATTGGACAGTGACGATGTCATGATCCACTTCCCAAGACACTAGGTATGCTTGATTATTCTATCCTTCCCTAGTTGAATCTCTATTTTGTAATTAAGTTTGATCTATAGGTTTTTCCTCCCATTCTATGTCAAATTGCTCACAAAACCTGCATAAATCTAAAGCTCTAATTCATATATTTTTGGGAACCTCTCTAACAATATTAGTTATAAATAGTTTTTGTGTGTCTAAGTAATTATTTGGTTGACATTTTTGCCTGATGTTTTAATTAGAAACTATATCTCAAAATAGGACAATGTAGTGACTTTCTAGTGGCCTTGAATTATGATATTATAATAAGTATTATGTTTGTTTGCTAGTTTTATTGTCCACTTAGTTCTTTTCAGATATAATTCTTAGACTTATCTACATAAAGGATTCATAATTGTCCATGTTTGCATACTTGAATTACCTAGCAACAAGGCCAAAGCTTGAAAGGATCTTAGGAAACATTTTGTATCACTTAATTGCATACAACAATGCTTAACATGTAAATGGATTTGGATATTATTCTTATTATTTTATAATTATTACAAGTATTATCTAGGCTCCGCAGACGATATGCAATTTTCAATACCTGATGATTTTTTTTGTTGCATGTGCGTTCTATTTTTCTTTTTGAGATGCAATGGTCATCCACATTATCACTTCACAGTCCATTGAATCCAAACTCAGTAAGTGAACTCCAGATCTAGCAAGTTGGGCTTAATTTTGCCAACTTAACATGGATCCATCCTCAGTATCAAAACTAAAATGTGATGGTCAAGTCTCTAGAATAAAATTGCAAATCTACTTCCAAATTAGCATCATTCCCTCTCTACTATCTAAAATTTCTATTTTGCTAAGAAGCTTATTATTACAACTATACTTACTAGTTCACTAGAAATACTAGATTTGTAATCACAAGCCACCTAAACCATTGCAAAACCATTCAATTACCACTCTACTGCCCCATCACTATTCTGAATTTTCATATAGTTAGACCGAATGAATTTTACTGCTTGACAATGTATCCAGACATGTGCTTCTTTGAGTGACTTCTTTCAAATGGGCCAAATTTTTTCCTTCTCTCTACATGCAAGTTAATATAGTTTATTTCCATCAGTATTTACATGTACGGTTTAGTTTGTTTTCCCTGGAGGTCAAGATGAATACATATAAAAAATAAGTATACCACATTACATAATTTTTCTGAGACCTCAAATCCCTCATTGCTTATCCTTCTATCCAAGTGGGGAGCATCATTTAATAGGGAATTCCAACTGCGTCCATTGTGGTTGGTTGGTGGGTCTTCCCCTACTGCTAAAATCATTTAGATTCATCTACATAAAGAGAACATCCCTTTGAAAGATAGATTATTTATTCATTTGTAACAGTGGTGATCTCATATTCTTTACACCTGTCACACAATGTTGCTCACATACATGTTAATATACTATGCTTTTGCCACATTAGTTATTGATTGGATACTTGATGAAAGTTCCTAGAAACCTAAAGTACATTCATCTGACTTTGTGTAATTTAGTTATGCAGGATATCTCTTCTCTTAGCTTAAAACTCATTTGGCCAGGGGTTGGATGTGGACAATGTTTTTATGTGGAGGCATTGCTACTTCTATCTTTGTCTTTGTGTTTGTAATTTTTAAGAAGCCACTTGTGCCCTGTTTCCTTTGTATATTGATGCAAACTCATGCTCATTATATTTACATATAGATTGAGGGAATTAATGGTCATGGTCATGGAGGCATGCATACATACATGAATGGTCAGAGTGCATCTATTCTACTTAGAGATGAAAAGAAACTAAGAGACAATTCAACTATCCAGAAGTTTAAATCTATTTTACTTAGAGATGAAAAGAAACTAAGAGACAATTCAACTATCCAGAAGTTTAAAGAATTCATGTCGCCAGACAGAGACTAAAGATAAACAAGGTCAGAGCATAGCTATGGAGGAAAAAAGTAAGGTGGAAGTGAGAGTGGGAGAGGCTATAAGATGATGTTGTCTTTCAGTCGCTGAATCACCTATGTACTTGTACTTTTGTTGTTGCTTGCAAAGCATGATTCATTAGTCATGCGATGGCCCAATCATAGAGTTATTTGGATGGTTGAGATGTTGCACCACTAGAAGTCCTCCTAGAATTAGGTGCCAAATTAAATTTTTATAGACACTAGCAATGTACAAACTTATTTGTCTTTATTAAGAATACAAAAAACAAGACTAAGCTTTATTCAGAAGAAAATATAAAGTGGATAATGTGATTCTAGATTTTTATTAGCGTGGCACATATGTAAAAATGAGTTCTCAGCCTAATTTCTCCAAACTCATAGTCCAAACTTTCTAGGTCATTACCTAACTATTATTGAATCTAAAATAATGATATGCATTTTTTTCTCCACTTTGTTAAATGTGGATAATTAAATGTAATGGTCATGGAAAACTTTCCGTACCAAAATAAGTGGATACTAGATTAGTAGAGAAGCACACTAAAAATTTTCCACCTCAAAAATTGTGGATAATTAGTTACCACACAAAAGGTGATGGAATATATTCCACTCATAATGGCATGGAGAAATATTCACCACGCAATAAATTGTGGAATTTTTTACACGTAAATAAGAGTGGATATTTTTTTATGCTTTATATTTCCAAACTAATTCCACACTTTTAGTTATCTTGGATGATGTATGTTTCCACACTACTAAGTGTGGATAAACCATATATATAAGCACAAAAAGAACTATTTTTTTGTAGTGGGTGCTTGTAGCACAAGTTAAAGGAATAGAAGGAATTAACACATAAATAAAAGATAATGTCATTATGTGATGTTGGTTAAAATATATGTGAGGAAATTATATCATACCATCTTCTTAGATGACTGGTCGAATTTTGAGGACACAATTCCTATAAGAGAGAAAGGATATTATAACCCATATTTTTGCATGAATTTATACATGTTTTAGAATACAAATAATGATTTGTTATGAATATATTATGAAGTTTGTGTTCTTTGTTCAGAAAAGTATGTATATGATTTGCAAGTTCACCATTGTAAGGATTTTTGTGATTTATTGTCTTTCTATAATCCAATGAAAAATATGGAGAAAAGAAAGATAAAAAATCCAATAATCAATAAGTTTCCAAGAATAATGGATAATTGGTATTTATAAATATGAAATAGTGTGGAACATTCAAGAAATAAGAGATTTCATGCATACATAATTGATACTGGCTTTTTGAGTTTCCAAGACACTATATGAAATAGTGTGGAACATTCAAGAAATAACTAAAATATTGAATAATATGTAAGTTTCCAAGACATTATAAAATGTATGGTGTTTTAGATGATTTTAAAAGTAATTATATAGCCAAGAGTGGCAACGCCATGTTGAGGAACCAAATAACATTACCTCGATCTAACTTTTGTGCACTCAAAATTAAGAATGAAAAGAAGAGAATTGCAAAAATTGGGAAAAAAGGATATTCCATGAGGTAATGGTAATGTTTTAAAAAATATCAAAAGGATCAAGCTTTTGCATCTTAAATATATGCCAATAAGATCCCACAATTCAATATCAATGGGGGAAAATCTTTATGAGTTCCTATTTTTGTGAAAGGAAAAGAATAATCAAATCATCTGATAAAATACCATATATTAAATTTTGGTCTGTCAACCAAGTAATATGGATATTTATTTTAGGAAATATGTTAATGAAAGATAAAGAAATAGAGATATAGGAGTTACTCTGTTGACATCATGATGACCCTCTCATTACTAAATCAATGAATTAACCATATTAATATGATTAAGGAAAAGAGGAAGAAGGAATGAAAGTTAAGCCTTTGCCTTCTATTTTTTGATAATCTAGTTGGAAAGTCTAGCCCATTAATCCTTAGCTAACAGACATATGCATGGGGGAAAAACCCATGTCTTCTATCGGTGTCTCTCTCTACCTTCCTTTGCTCCCTTTTGGTGACTCTAGGATTCCCTAGGATGTATATATAGGGAGGTCTTCATCTACGGGGGGAGACCAGGGTCTGACCAGATGTATGGATGAGATCACCATCCCTTATGTTCTCATATTCTCTTCAGAAGGATGTATACCCGAGTTCCCAGAGGTAGCGTTAGATATCGAAGGGAGTTCGGGTGTATAGATAACCCTTCAAATCTGGTGAGTGTCGCCCTACCCAAGCCTCTGACTTCCTTGCCATGAGCGGTGGTAGATTGCCAGAAGGCCGACTGAGTGGCATGTAGTTCCCTGTTCTGCAGGCCGCATTGTAAGCCATGTGGAGATATACAATTGACTCATTGGTTTGGTGATGCTTGATAGTCTCTAATAAGACTGGCTCGATGATCATACGCCTAGATACTTTCCTCATAGCCCTAACATCACAACATGAAGTTGTGCTTTGCCTCTACTGACCAGGCCTAGAAGAGGGTGCCCTCCCATGTCGGCGCACTCTAGAATCTTAGGTAAACTCAATTGTGGCTCATCATGACTCCTACAAGATGGGGCTCCTAGCAACATGACTAGAGAAGCCTCCCTGTCACAACGACACACAAGCATGCACGACAGACGAAGAATTGCTCGACGCGATCTAGATGGTGAATGGAGTCAAATGACTCTATTGCCCCTCCATGAGATTTTACATCTCGAGGGAAGTGTGGTCTTTCCCAACACCCTGACCGGTCTAATTAAAAAAAACAAGAAAGTGATGGTGTGTCAATTTGTCATTGGCCAATTTATATAAGTTTGCAAGTCATAGTAATTTCTAGGATGCTCACAATTATACAAGTTATATATGAAAGTGACCACAAAAATGGGTGGAATCCAAATAAAATATAGTTGAGACATAAATATAATTCTATATCTAAAAGTAGTGCAATATGTGTTAAAGTGGTGATTAAATGCATAAAAACCCTAGGTTTGGGTGTTAACGTGTCAAAAATGGTAAAAACCTCTCTTTTATGCTATTAACTGATATTGTGAACTATAATGATAAATTAGCATGCTTATGATCATAATGGTGAAAAACTATGTTTTCTAGAGTGGATGATCCTTAATATATAATTAAGATCTTAAACATCAATGATGTAACTCGTTATAACCTTAACGTGACTAATCTAATATAAGTGTTCCTAATGCAATAACGTGGTAGATATGATCATCATGGTTATACCTAACTTGAACATGGTAAGTGAAGTTTCAAAGCATGACTCTAATAATAACTTGATAACAAGGAAACCTAAACCCAAGATTGGGATCGAGTAGGGCTTAATCTAATTAATGTAATGGCGACACTTTAGGATTCACATTCATGCAGATTAAAATGTGGATTGCTTGATTTTCTTATTGATTGGATAATATGCTTGAAGTATATAAATTACATGATCTGCATATCTCACCATCAAAGTATGTGGTTACACCTAAGACTACCTACATTAGTTTGTCGATGTCTTCTGAGGATTGTCAAATGGATTGCAAATAAATGCTTGCTTGTTTATTTATTTCCTGCAATCTATTTAGTCCCTATGGATATCACATCATATCATTATAGATTGCTCGAACCCCTCATACCAACTATGGAAGTCTGAGAACCGAAAGAGTAGCCATAAAGATGACTGAGACCACACCACATATTTGGGAGGTCATATTAGGAATCTAGCTCCAGATTGAGAAGGTGGCTGACCAACATAGCACCTAGCTCCAGATTGAGATGGTGGCATAACGTCCACTGCAAGGACAAGACCATGAAAGGGTATCCCAGAGATTGAGTAAAAATAGGTTGAGAAGTTATGATGAAAATGCTAATTTTGTTTTTGTAACAATAATTGTTGTTAAAATGTTGTTACACCTAGATGCGAATGTTTTATTTCCCCTACATAACACTATAACTTGTTATATTGATCGTGTTTTTTATTTACAACATTTTAGGTACATGCAAAATTTAAAGATGCTCAGAAACCAGATAAAATGACATGAAGGCATTGATCTATGTAAGGAGGATTAGCTAGACATTTCTTCTCTATGTATAGTTTAATGATGAAATTCATATAACTCTTTATAAGAGTATTTTTAAACATTATTTGAATTAATGGAAATTATTTTCTATGTTATATTGTTTGGTAAAATCTGGATCCTTGGGAAAAAATTTAGGTAATGGCTCTCAACTTTAAGGCCTTCCTTAATTGGGGGTTTTTGAGAAGTTAGTTGTATTTTCTTATACCTTTGACAAACACAATTTTTTCCTTCTCCTCGTATCAGAAACCTGGCGGTAGATGCTTCCTCTAATTTAGTACCATTGGACTCTATGTTTCCACTTGAATTTGGTTTTTGTGGTTCACTGGTTGCATTGAACATCCTCTCCCCCTTCCATATGCACCCAGCCATTCACACCTTTGTGATTATGCTACAAGGTCTATCATAGATTACACATCAATAGATAGATGACAGATAGGGCCAAATATCCAAGCTTCTGAATTGTCATTTACGATCCTTTAATTTAATCCACCTCTTTTGAAAAAACAATTGATCAGATGATTACACCCAAATAAACTACATGATCTCCAATTTTCCCCTTTTGGATTGACGATCACACCCATACATCGGCCTATGTTACTAAATTTAATGGTTGTGGTTGAGTTGGGCTACACTTAGGAGATATTTCCACCTTGAACCTGTGTCTTCTAGCCTTCGATTGGGGAGGTTCCATCGGTGGATTGTTGAAGTAATGTTGGAGGAAGCAAAATAAACAGATACAATGTAGGATGAGATTGGATGTGGAAAGAAATTAAATACGAGATTGGATGTGGAAAGAAATTAAAGAGACATGTCATTTGTAGAAACAGAGGAAAGGAAAGTGTTGTTGTTACTAATAAGCAGTGTCCAGAATATTTTTATGACGGGTTTCCATTTCTGTGGCCTTTGGTTTGTTGCATTTGGGTTTGATGGTGCTACTGTCATATGTGGTTGTCTTAGACTTTTTCATGTGTTAAAATTATTATTTGAGAGCCCTATATATAGTCGTGTGTACCAAACTCTCATGGATCAAGTAAAATACTTTTGTATCATATCTGAAACTATATAATTTTCCATGTACTACTAGTGTTGTTAGATGGAAATCTGAATTATCATATACATTCTATGTGGAGACCATCATGTTTGACAAAAAATAAGATCCTTTGCATCTCAAATTTATTCCCTTTGGTATAGGCTGGAAACTTACAATTGTGTTTAATCTATTTCTAAAATTGAAAGAGACTAATACCAATGTGGTCTTGGACTACAAACAGGTTCATATGTCATTGCATCATAACAGGCAATGCCAGTTGCTTCCCTGTTCACCATTGCTTTTAGTTCTACATCTAAGTTTGTGAATACTCACATTGGATCTTTAAATGTATATTCTATGTGATTGACATTAGGTTGGAAAAAGTGAACATGTTTATTATGGTGTTTTGGAACAAATGCTTCTTTGTGTACCAGAAGCAAGGTTGTTTCTGATTACACCAATAGTTTCCAGTTCCAACTCTATAAGAGAATAACAAACTGAGTAGCATCATGTTTCACCAAACTCACTCTGGAAAGGTATGCAATTTTGTTTTATTTAATCCATGCTTGTCTAAGATTTAGTATGTGGTGCAATGAAGGCATTGATAATAGTTATATCATTTCATACTAAACCATTTGACATAAACAAGGAACACTTCACACTATGTACCAAGGTTAGTTCACATTATACATCATCTTACTATGAATCCTAAATTATATGAGTCAAATGTAATGTCCAAAATACATTGGGTCACTTATATGTTTTCTTTATTTTGTTACCTGGTTATGGACATGATGGCCACATGTGAGGATCTATTATCTTTGGGATGGATGTGGTTGATTAGGTCATAATCTTAAAAGTTTCTAGACACATGTCGTAAATCATCCCTTTTAACAACTATATTTCATTGAAGTTTATGATGTTGTTGTACCATATTGATGTGAAAAAGTCTATAACATTTTTAAGAATCTAAAAGTTTCACACTTCTTGCAAATGTTAGAACATTTCACAATTATTTAAAGAAAAACTAAAACTATTTGGCATATGTCACATTTTTTTGTGTCTCACTTAAGTTAATTTTCTGTATTCCATTTTTCCTTCTGGAAATGGCACCTGGACAAGAGATAAATAAACTTGGCCTCCAACAGTGTGCTTATTGCCTGCAATACATGACTAGAGGATTTCGAAGCGACTAATTCGATGATGACAAAAGATTTCTAACTCACAAATTTCAAGAGATATGATTTGCAATAATAGATTCTATTGTATATGGATTAAATGTGGTTATAAATACATCCCCATTTGTCTCTAAGCTCTTTGGTATTATATTGATCAAGCAAACTTAGAGTAATTGGCTTTCAAAAAGCAAATAAAAATTATATAAAATATAAGCAAGACTTCCATCTAATTCATGTAGACTTTCCATTTTCTTTTGAAACCTCTAATACTCATGTCCCTAAAGATCACTACAAGGTGATGCAAACTAAGGGCAACACTAAGTGTACAATGTGTATATTTTACTACGTCCATCATAAAACCAATCTTTTATGCTTACCTCTTTTAAGGACAAAGTAAATAATAGTAAGAAACTTTCTTCTTGCATGAAGTCATGCCAATGGGCCTCCAAATCACAAAAGAGTAGAACTCATTAGCATGCTTCATCCATTCTAAAATATGATACAAGTAGTTTCCTCTTGAAAACCATCTTTAATAATGAAGATACTTGTGTATTACCACCTGATGTTTAGATGATTCTCTTCTATTCTCAATAGTTAGTATTAAATGTAAGGAAGGTCCGAATGTAAATAAACCAAAGTGTTCATAACCCTTAGCTCTAATTGTTGGGTTTTAGGGGAGACAGAGAAGGCAGCGGAAACAAAAATTTTCTCCCCCAACCCATACCGAGGAAACGCGTCAACGTCTATATAATAGGAAAGGATGGTTTGCGGAATCATACCTTGTCCCGAGGCTTGCTCGGCGACAATACCTCGCGCAATGCGCGGTCTTCAACTCCGGTCTTGGACGGTGTCTGTGCAGCTCCTGGTTGCACCGGGACTGACGACTCCTCCTCCTACCGGACTGTCGGATGATAGTTGACCTCCTAAGCGGCAGTGTCCTCCCGCCTCTGTAGTAGTCCACACGGACCACCTGGAACTCCACTCTCCTTGTCCCACAAGGAAGTGGAAGGAGTCACACCCTCCTGTTGACGTACTAGTCGCCAACACACTCTCCTGCTGCCAGTTGCAATTGCAGTTGTCCTTCCCTTGCTGCACCTCCCTTTTGCGGGAAGCACTTGCTCGGGCTCTCTCACGGTTACCAAAACCAGAGAGAACGACAACTTCGCAAAGCAACCAGCTTGCATTTAGTTGTGCTCTGAGAAGCCCCCAATACCCCTATATATATAGGCGGGTCATGGGATAGGGTTCTCTGTGCCCGGCAATATGGGACTAAAGTAGGAGTAGAAGGGTTCGAGATTTTCCACAAAAAGCAACCACCTCACAACATGAACCGATCGGTTCACAAGTGAACCGGTCGGTTGGGGACCTGAACCGGTCGGTTGGAGCACCAACCGATCGGTTGGGACCCATGAGCCGATCGGTTCACTTCTGAACCGGTCGGTTCGTGGTCCTGATCAGTTCCCGATTGACTTTCCAACTTTCGTTTCTAATTGGTATCGAATACCTATCCTTGTTCCAATCAAATTGGGCAAGTGAAACGCAAGGAAAATTCTCACCGACCTGACTTTCCCAATTTGCTCGGTTGCACCAGTTGAACCGATCGGTTCAACATTTGAACCGCTCGTTTCACCCTGGGCTTGAGCCGATCGACTCAACACTTGAGCCGACCGGTTCAGCAACCTCAGCCGACCGGTTCAACACTTGAACCGATCGGTTGGGAGTACAGGTTGTGCAGAATCAGTCAAATGCGATTTCAATCAATCCGATACTCCAATCAATGCGTCCAACACCTTGAACCATACGATATTGAACTATCAACTGATTGAGTGTTTAATTGAACTACTAAACTCCTTTAGTAATCAATCTAAACATTGCTTGTGGACAAAACTCCTCTTCCAGGTTAAATCCTATGTGTGTGACCCTGCAGGTCCATTTCACGTTGGCAGTGAAAGTCCATAACACTTATGACTTCACAAGCAAAGAGCGGTGCCTAGTCACACATCATTGCTACCCAAGTGAAAGTAGAAAGTTGGAGAACAACTTTCATCCTACAATCTGTGAATGGTGTTACAGTGAATGTATAATTCCTTTGTCACTGATATCCCGAATGAACTCGAGGCATGGAGCAGTCATCCTGTCAACGTTCATTCACTTTCTTGATCTCAGAGCAGATTGAAGGAGATATGTATGACATCAATATCACATACTGATTCACACATGCGTGCGCACGCCTATCTCAATCCTACTCATCAAGTGGCCTTGGATATCAAACTCCCTCAGGAGGGACAAATCCCATATCTATCACTCACCCCTCAAAAGCCCCATGTGTCAAAGCCACCCAATCATCACCTTTATAACAACCCATGTTTCAGGACTGCGTTTGATGATGTCAAAGTGTGCCCAACGACATGTGTTGAGTGTAGTGATTTCAGGTCTAAGAATCACACTCACCACCATCACTGTGAGTACTGACTGTGACTACCATGTCATGGTTCCATGTGTCAAACTCATGGTGGGTCTGTCCGGTACACTTGTTCTCTAACAAGTACCTATGTGTTTGGTTTGATATCTCTATATCATGACTAATGAGATTCTGTCATCAACCAACACCACAATCTAGTCTTGTGTGTCATTGCTGTCTATCTACCTTCCACAATGAAATCCGACTAGGGACATAACAAGAATGTACAAACTCGTAGCATCTGTATGATCTCATCGTTCAGGTCCTCAACCTGAAAGCATACGTCATTGAGTACTGTCATTCTCTAGACATTCAATCTGTTCTATCACTATCTCATATGACTGAACCAGAAAGAATTGGAAGCTTGCCTTTGATGTTTATCAAATCAATCTTAATGTATCCCACCAATCATCCCATGATTGGCTCTCAGGGCATACATACCAACAGACTCCCACTTGCACTGCGAGCCAATCACCCTTGAATCATATTCATAGTGATCTTCAAACATGTCCCACATGTTACTGTGCTCTAGTGTGAACATAGTGAGTAATGGAAACACCTTGCCAAAGTCAGTTTTAAATTGCATGTCTCACATCTCTTCATTGTACGTCACACTTATGAGATGGAGTTGTCGTAATATGCGATCTAGTATTCCTTTGCTAACCTTTAGCCACATTGCATGATCAAGGATTCCAGACTTGTCATCAATGACCGGAATATCTATAAGTTCATCTCATGAACTTCTAGATCCATATAGTATCCATTGATGTTCTCTAACACATGGATACTCGGCATTTCCTTTTAAATGGTTTTATTGGAACACTTCCAATTATCAACAAACTTTAACTTTTATATATCCTATATATATTTTGTGATTAGTTTTCTGTCCTTTCGGAAGTTCGCATCAATGTAACTCTTTACATCAAACTCTTCCTTATCTCCATAGAACTAGTACTTCACAAGTATTTATGAAGTTCTCATGGTATTCCAGTAATCCTTACTGGAAATAGACAGACATCCACTCGTCATGTCCCACATATGAGTTATCAGGATGAGCACATCATATTGTCATGTCCTACATACAACATGATGAATGCATTTTGTTCTTGCCATGTCATACATGCAAGACAATGGGATGATTACATACATGATAGATCCAGATCTATTCTTAGTGTTCCCATTCTTCATAAGAATTGGACACTTGGCCTTGGGATACTAACTCCATGTAACATGGACAAGTTTTCTCCCACTGAATCTGTGCATACTGAACAATTCAGTACAGATTGCCAATGTATGCTCTCTCTCTTTTCAGGTCAAGAGGTTTTCGAGAACTATCTCTATAGATCTCTATTCCTATCATATAGGAAACATCTCTATCTTCCTTAAAGATAATTTCCACTTTTGGATTTCCATTCTAGAACATTTCCATTTCACATCAACATGTGGAATGTGAACACGCTCCCACTAAATCACAGATCCCTTCTTTATCTTTGACATGTTAGTCAAAACCTTTGACTATATCATCAAAGTAAAGATCCAATTCTGAGTTGCTTGTACTCAATCAATCACATTGATTAGTCCATTGTAACTTATAGACTTCATTTGCATTAGTGGATTCATAAACCTTATAGGTTGTGTCACGTACACATCCTTGTTTTATTCCTCATAGGAATGCGGTTTTAGTATCTATATGCCAAATGTCTCAGTCATTAAGTTGCAACCAACAAGCATCATCCTTATCAAAATGTTATCCATGTGTCTTAACACTTAAGACTCATTTGCACTTATGGATTTCATCCAATGAGTGCTACCATAAAGGTCATACCTTATGGTTTACACGGATGTCATTTAGGATGTAATGGTCATAAACCATAACTCAAAATTCGGTTCCTCATATTCATCTAGATAGTTGACTCATCACATGAACAACTCATCACATAGATAATTGAGGTGTATCTGTTAAGGATATAAGAACTCACAACCCTTGTGATTCTTAATTTCCCTTATTAGTGTGGGGTATTCTTTTATTAAGAAGAATTCAGTTATTTGATAATCATTCTCTAACTCCTTAGAGTATGATTCCTTCTTGATTCAGACATCACCATGCCTTAATCATGAGTTCACTATGATACACTATCATAATCACTCATAAGGATCTCAAACATTTGGTTCAAGTATTTCATTCATTGATCTCATCAAGAATTAACACTTTACCAAATTTGTACTTCATCTATGATAATCTTGAACATTTCAAGATATTCATATTGGTATTTCTCTAAACACCATTTGAAGTATTAGCATTTGTCCCAATAGGTATGTAAATACATCACAAGTATTATACCTAATAGGATAATCATTCTCCCACTACCATTAGTGAAGATTGATTAATCATGTCCAAGATATTCATGTCTCTTACTGGTTCTATAACCAAAAGAGTCTAGATTTATCCATCATATGGAAACTAGAAATGAATTTCTTATGATTTATGCTAATTTAATTGTTTGAGTTATCAATAACTTTAGGTATTATTTTATCTTATGCATACCATGTATCACAAGATAAACAAGGCATTGCCACAAAGATCATATCTTTAAGATTGAAACATCAACTTTATTAACTGCCATCATTGTCATACAATATGCAATAATAAAGTGTTTCTATCTATTGGCAATATATGAAATAGCAGTTCTCAACTCTATTTCGTGCCCTTTAGGCTGAAATAAACTGAAAGATACTCCTATCTATGGCAGCAACACTTGCTCCAATGATGGGTACTTCTTTCTTGGTCCTTTCACAAAGGCCATCACTTCTTTGTGGATATTGCATATCATATATGACATATCCATATCTTGGTATCATATACCTCGGATAAAGAAGCGGTTCATTTCATGATACCTTAGGTGGAGATCTCCATCCCCTCCTTCATCTTCTTTTGTTCTTTCAGATATATAGGGCAATCCCTCATACACCCTTTCCCCATGTGCCTTGAGGCTGAAGACGGCTTGGATTTCTGGCTAGCATCAGAACACTTCTTAGCTTTGCCCTTGTCCTTGCCCTTAAGAATTGCCTTTTCTTTGATCACATCAAAGACTATGGTTTGTCTTTCTTCATCTTTTCCTCTAATATCCTCAACATGTCCAACAACTCTGTCAACGCTTGTCAAAGTTGTTCATGTTGTAGCTTATCATGAATTGTATGATTCTCACAACATTTGCAGTATCATACCAATAGCCAACTCTTGGCTCAGAGGGAATCAGGTTTTCCACATACCCAATCACATTGAGTGTGTGAATACCTTACTGAATCTCCTTCTGTCATGACATACTAGGACAGTATCTTGGAGACATCATATGTCTCATGTTGTCTCTGCAACTCATAGTTCAGAGAACACAACATCAAGCACTCCTCATCAATGTCATCCTCAGTATGCTTCCATAAGCATACTTTCAACCATTGATGTGGTGGGATCGAGTTCATCTGGTTCTGGTATAACTAGGACTTAGAGCTTTCACTCTTTGATTGAGAACACTTCTCATCATCATCCTAACCAGTCGTGGAATTATTCCCATTTAATTTGTTGGTCTCAAAGACCGATCGCAAATAAAGTGATTTGTTGATTAACCATTTATATTAACAAAAAGAAATATATGCAATTTTAGTCCAAAAACTCGTTTTTGACTTGTTTGATTGATTTGAAAAGTTGACGATAAAATTTGGCCTTTAATTAATTATCGCTCCCACTATTTTACTTCAAATTGATAGCCCTCACCATCAATTCGGAAGATTGCAGCGTACAACCTTCTAGTGGGCAAGATCCTGAAATCCTCTAAGTCATGGACCAGCTTGGGCTGTCACCCACAACATAGATCTCTCAGGTAGGCAACTTTTGCCAATTGCATCATATGCAACTCTTGATAAGATGTCATCTACAACTCCTTGCAATGATCATCTCCATGCCTCAAGGCGCTAGATCCTATCTAGGTCACCTTGTTAAGTCTGACCCAAAGCAAACACGATGAACATGCACCCTGCTTGGGCAGACCCACACATTCATCCTTCACGCTTCCACGAGATAGACGGTGCACCACGCTTGGGCGTGCCCACACTTGGTCGATCAAGCTTTTCACGTGTGTCACATTTGGAAGGCATCTAAAACTTAATATTTTAATGAGGGATTTGGTTTTATATACATATACATATCCAATCACCACAATACATAGTACGTATCATATACATGCTATATCCCACAGAAAACATGCACAAACGATAAAAAGCGATGATTATGGCCATCCTAATGTGATTCCTCAAGCCAAGAGGAATCACGGTCATCTAGGTCTACATCACATGCAACCTGTACAAGATGAACTCTGTGCCTTGCTATCCGAGTTGATCAACTCATCACATGAATGATCTGTACTCTCGAGCCGGTCGTCTGGGTGCCACCAGCCGATCGATTGGCTCCTCCAACCGATCGGTTCGCCTGGTCGTCGTGCATCTCGTCATGTCCGCCACCCGCTCGTCTCGCTCCTCGAACCGGTCATCAACCGATCGGTTCACTCCTTGAACCGACCGTCTGGAACGTCAATCGATCGGTTCACACCTTGAACCGATCGTTTCAGCTGTCGTCAGATGTCCACCAGTCTTCGACATAACAGGAAATAAAACTTATTCTAATTATTACATTGCTTTAAAAGGGAAACCCCGAGTTACATTCGGGGGGAGCAAAGGTAGGAAAGAATCTCGAATTATTTCGAGTTACATCAGGAATAAGAGAGGAAAGATCGGTGCACAGACCGAGATGCAAGCAACCACACACAACCAATCACGGATAGGGGTTTATAGGCCATAATCACGCTACATACATTCACCACAAAACTCGTTTAAGGGCGACGCGTATCGAGTGCATTAATAATACATATCATATATGTAATTAGGGATTTTTGGATTTAAGATTGGACATACATAAAGCCGATATTATTCGCATCGCATGCAATAAATAAAGGCGACAAACCAAAATGGATCATATCGATATTCCTAAAATATAGAACAGCTGACGTGGCTCTGATACCACTGTTGGGTTTTAGGGGAGACAGAGAAGGCAGTGGAAACAAAAATTTTCTCCCCCAACCCATACCGAGGAAACGCGTCAACGTCTATATAATAGGAAAGGATGGTTTGCGGAATCATACCTTGTCCCGAGGCTTGCTCGGCGACAATACCTCGCGCAATGCGCGGTCTTCAACTCCGGTCTTGGACGGTGTCTGTGCAGCTCCTGGTCGCACCGGGATTGACGACTCCTCCTCCTACCGGACTGTCGGATGACAGTTGACCTCCTAAGCGGCAATGTCCTCCCGCCTCTGTAGTAGTCTACACGGACCACCTGGAACTCCACTCTCCTTGTCCCACAAGGAAGTGGAAGGAGTCACACCCTCCTGTTGACGTACTAGTCGCCAACACACTCTCCTGCTGCCAGTTGCAATTGCAGTTGTCCTTCCCTTGCTGCACCTCCCTTTTGCGGGAAGCACTTGCTCGGGCTCTCTCACGGTTACCAAAACCAGAGAGAACGACAACTTCGCAAAGCAACCAGCTTGCATTGAGTTGTGCTCTGAGAAGCCCCCAATACCCCTATATATATAGGCGGGTCATGGGACAAGGTTCTCTGTGCCTGGCAATATGGGACTAAAGCAGGAGTAGAAGGGTTCGAGATTTTCCACAAAAAGCAACCACCTCGCAACCTGAACCAATCGGTTCACAAGTGAATCGTTTGGTTGGGGACCTGAACCGGTCGGTTGGAGCACCAACCGATCGGTTGGGTCCCATGAGCCGATCGGTTCACTTCTGAACCGGTCGGTTCGTGGTCCTGATCAGTTCCCGATTGACTTTCCAACTTTCGTTTCTAATTGGTATCGAATACCAATTCTTGTTCGAATCAAATTGGGCAAGTGAAACGCAAGGAAAATTCTCACCGACCTCACTTTCCCAATTTGCTCAGTTGCACCAGTTGAACCGATCGGTTCAACATTTGAACCGCTCGTTTCACCCTGGGCTTGAGTCGATCGACTCAACACTTGAGCCGGCCGGTTCAGCAACCTCAGCCGACTGGTTCAACACTTGAACCGATCGGTTGGGAGTACAGGTTGTGCAGAATCAGTCAAATGCGATTTCAATCAATCCGATACTCCAATCAATGCGTCCAACACCTTGAACCATACGATATTGAACTATCAACTGATTGAGTGTTTAATTGAACTACTAAACTCCTTTAGTAATCAATCTAAACGTTGCTTGTGGACAAAACTCCTCTTCCAGGTTAAATCCTATGTGTGTGACCCTGCAGGTCCATTTCACGTTGGAAGTGAAAGTCCATAACACTTATGACTTCACAAGCAAAGAGCGGTGCCTAGTCACACATCATTGCTACCCAAGTGAAAGTAGAAAGTTGGAGAACAACTTTCATCCTACAATATGTGAATGGTGTTACAGTGAATGTATAATTCCTTTGTCACTGATATCCCGAATGAACTCGAGGCATGGAGCAGTCATCCTGTCAACGTTCATTCACTTTCTTGATCTCAGAGCAGATTGAAGGAGATATGTATGACATCAATATCACATACTGATTCACACATGCGTGCGCACGCCTATCTCAATCCTACTCATCAAGTGGCCTTGGATATCAAACTCCCTCAGGAGGGACAAATCCCATATCTATCACTCACCCCTCAAAAGCCCCATGTGTCAAAGCCACCCAATCATCACCTTTATAACAACCCATGTTTCAGGACTGCGTTTGATGATGTCAAAGTGTGCCCAACGACATGTGTTGAGTGTAGTGATTTCAGGTCTAAGAATCACACTCACCACCATCACTGTGAGTACTGACTGTGACTACCATGTCATGGTTCCATGTGTCAAACTCATGGTGGGTCTGTCTGGTACACTTGTTCTCTAACAAGTACCTATGTGTTTGGTTTGATATCTCTATATCATGACTAATGAGATTATGTCATCAACTAACACCACAATCTAGTCTTGTGTGTCATTGCTGTCTATCTACCTTCCACAATGACATCCGACTAGGGACATAACAAGAATGTACAAACTCGTAGCATCCGTATGATCTCATCGTTCAGGTCCTCAACCTGAAAGCATACGTCATTGAGTACTGTCATTCTCTAGACATTCAATCTGTTCTATCACTATCTCATATGACTGAACCAGAAAGAATTGGAAGCTTGCCTTTGATGTTTATCAAATCAATCTTAATGTATCCCACCAATCATCCCATGATTGGCTCTCAGGGCATACATACCAACACTAATGACCTACAATTATAGGTATAATAGACATAGTAAAATTTTACTACAAACACTAAAAGACATAAATTAAATTTGAGATAATAAATTTTTTATCAAGAAATCAAGAACCTATTGTGAAATCCTAGAGAATTTTGAACAGTTCATGAAACATCGACAACTTGGAAACTGTGTGAAATCTGATTGAGGTTCACATTTGAGGACACATTCATGCTTTAGTTTTGCCGTTCAAAAATGCAAGAAATTATGTTGACTATGCATAGAACTAAGGACCATAGAAAGTTGAGATGTGCTCTTGCATCATTCTTACGATTTAGCTCTTTGGTGTTTGCGATTGTCCTTTAATTTACTAGCTTTCTTCAGCATGTAATAATGCACCGCTTTAGCTTTAGCCAACTATCTTTCATGAGCATGTGATAATACATTGATTTCAATTAGAGTCATTTTGGTAGTTGGTGTTTTCTCTTGATTTGGTTGTTATTAAAATTATAATTATTTATTTTCATTTGAAAATGTAATATTTTTTTATTGTTTACCACCTTATCATCATGTTTGAGTCAAAACAAAAAATTATTTTACCTTAGTAGTTGGGTTAAACCACCAATAAATTTTCACGTGTGCCATTTGTTAATGTTTCAAATTTCATCCTACACATATTAATTGATCTCACATGTGATTCATTGTTGCTACAATTATTTCAATTTTAGTATTTTTTATCTATTAATGATACTTTTTGAGGCAACTAACTATAATAATGTATATAAAACTACATAAAATATCATCACACTCATACATTGTCATGCAACAAATTTAATATAAAAACACCTCCAGGCTTGCCTTCTAATTCAAAATATTGCCAAACAACAGATAAATCAATTTTATGGTATGAGTTATTTTAGAACCTACACATTTGTCATCTAATGCCATGTTTGTTCCAATTTTTTTACATGTGCATTACAACATGCATGCTTCCTAACTATTGGTTACTTGAACAAACCTAAATTAAATCTCATAGAGCCCTTATTTTAAATTGAGTCATCTAAATTAAATCAAACCCACATTTGTATATATGTCATCTTGTGTACCAATTCAATGATATGAACTACATAAGGAACCACACACTTGGCATCTGATGCCATATTTGTTCCAATATTGTTTTTGCTCGGTGACAACAATATCCATGCTTCTTAACTAAGAATTACTTAGGACCTAAACCACACTTCAGTCATCTCTTAGTTGACCTATATTCCACACTTTTATTTTATTTATAACCATCAGTCATAACACTCTAAATTAAAAAATTTGAAAAAACAACCTCTAGATGTATTCAATTATCATCATCATCATCATCATCATCCAAATACCACATTGTCATCCATTACATTTTTAGTTAAATTTTTTATGGGTCTTACCACAATATTGTGTTGTCAGATAAAAACACTGCATGTCTCAGGAAAAAGAAATTACATTTGAGGCTTCATGTCATAAAATTGGAGGAACTTATGGTTGGTTGTCAAACCACTGATGACCCCTCTTTATTCAGACTTTGGCATACTTAAGAAGTAGGTATTATAATATAATCACTATATGCCGAGTAAAGATCAAGCTCGAACTCCATTCAAATGCATACCTTTGATAATCATCCACTTTACCTCTTGCCTTGCTTTTAATAATTATTTTATGTAACATGTTTGGTTCCATATCTAGTGATGAAAAAAGAGTTCCTCCAAAACACATGCAATGAAGGAATCTCGATGCCAACATTCATTTTAATATGTGCCCATACACTACTACAATGACGAACTGACTGAATTTCAATGCTCATGAGAAGAAGAGACATCATTAAAAGAAGATAATTTCTCTTTATATACTTAATTTTGTATTGACCCCAACCAATATTTAAAGAGATTCAATACAACTGATAATAATTAGGGAACCACATGTTTTATTTCTATGAAGTATACTTTGACTCTAAAATCAATTGATATCAAATTGTTAGTAGTTCGACACCTATATTCATAACAACTTTTATCTAAAGGAATTTTTTATTTGCATTATATTTATTGAACAACTAAATTTCACTAGAACTATCAATCTAATATTTCTATGATTTCTTTTCATGTGGTCTTGTGTGACTTCAACAATTTTCTATTTGAAGGCTTACATGTATACAATTCCATCGTAGTATTTCTATGGTTTCTTCTCATGTAAGCCTTACACATATTTATTGATAATAAAGTTGATCATAGTCCATGATGACGTGGTCTTGCACCTTTAGGTTGTTGTGTAGATCTTTTTCAATACTCTAATAGGTATCATCACTTTGGAGAAAGAGAGTTCAAACGCCAACTACAATGTGAAGGCTGAAATCTTAGAAAAGAAATTCCCCTAAATCGATATATATTGGTCCTTACTGGGAAGAATCTAGATGACGGGAGGACAATAGAATTTATACCATTAGGAATAATGGAATCATGTCTCTTAATGCCATAGAGTTGTCTATATAGACCTTTCTTTTATTTTCTTTATGTTTTAAGTCATATTTGTGACTTATTTATTTGAAAGTGTCCATATGAATCCGTCTAAAACTCAGTTCCATTTAGTAAAATTTGAAATTTGCATGTTGTTACTTACTAGGCGTTCGCCTCTCAACATCTAGAAATTTTGGGAGTTCTTAGTCTATAAGTGTTAATGTTGAAATTTGTTTGATGTTGTGTAATGCTCATTCCAGAGATACATAGTTTATGTGGCTCAACTCCCCTCAAGTGAGGTGGGGTATTGTCTTAACTCATTTTAGTAGAATATTTTAAACTTAGATGAACACCATTTTAGCACAAGTTATGTTGTGGTTGCATTTGTTGTTGATGAGTGTTCTTTGATAGTTGCATTTAGGAGTTTGTTTTAAGCTTCAAAGTTTGTTCTACAGCTTGACAATTATGCTTTGTATATGTGTTGTTTAATTTTGTGATGAGGATCTCTTTTACTTGTTGGTATTGATGTTTTCTTTATTTGAACACATTGTCGAAGTTAGACTTTGTGGGTTACTTGATATTGTTTTGATTTTGCTGAAAAGCATTTCTTTGCTTACGTTATGATCTTTTTGAACCTCAAATATTCCAATAATGCAGGTGTCACTAATTTTGCAGTCATCACTTCTGTTGCAAACAATAAATGTAGTAATATTTAAGCTCACATATCTTATTGTTGTTTGCATTTTTTAAATCAAGAACTTCTATATTATTCTGAAGTTTATAATTGTTTTGTGTGGTGATGTGGTTGTGTGTGTGATTTTGTTGTAGGATTTTGCGAATGTAATGGAGGTTGTGCTACTCATTTTGTAGTTAAACATAATGCTCTAAGATAATCTATTATTCCGAAGCTCGTTCATAACACGGGTTCCTATATGCAAATCAACAATGGGACATGAACCTTTTACCCTAGCATACTCTTGCCTCATGCCCATGCAATCCAAAATTTGATTTAGTGGATATCAATTTATGTAAGTATAAATTAAAAAATTATATCTCAACAAGAAAATTATAATATAGAGATCTTAAAATGTTGATTCAACTGTTCCTACATGTTATCCTTGGTTTATTGAATGTGGTTATAACTCTCGTTATTCTCCTCTTTAGTAAATCCTTTAGGGTTGCACCTTATAGTATCCTTTTGATACTCAAAGAGCTATTAAACATCCCCCTAACTTTGCACGGAAGAAATACAAGTAGAGGTTTGAGATCTGACTCAGAGATCTAAGATTAGGCTATGAGGTGTGAACATGAATACATACATGCACTTAGTTCTATTGAATATTGTTGGCGAATCTCAAATTGATATTAAATGCATTAGTAAAATTGATTAAGTAAATGAAATCTATATTAGCACTTTATTGGAGGTGATGATGAACAAGTCTTTCATGTATTAAATAGGAATGTAGATGGTCTCTTTTTTTTTTGAAGTAAGGTCAATTCGATGGTCTCTTTTAGGTTCTTTTATTCATGTAATGCATCTTTGTATTTGTAATAGGTGTAAGGTTATAAATCCAAATAAATTGGTTGTACTCTAGCCTTATGACAGAATGGGCAATAGCTACTTATTTGGGCAGACGATGAAAAATAAAGTTTACTATTGAACATATATTTTCATGCAATCTCTATTTAGATTTAAATTTATGACATGGTGTAACGACCCGCACTTTTGAGTGTCTAAAAGACCTTAAAGTCGTAAATCATTACTCATAAATTCTAGAATCATATTCAAGAAATAATATGTAATATTAAATAATTTCCATAAATGAACAAGTATTCACATGTTTGCATAAAAGTCTCCTCTAAGGAGTTACATAAATTTTAGAAAGAATTAACTTATACATGTAAGATGATATACCAATATGTATAAACCTTCATGAATTATTGTAGTGTCTTCAACATCTTTTATCTGTAACCTCATGTCCATGAATCAAGTATCACATGTACCTAAAATTCCAATAAATAAATATGCGGTCAGTATATTTCTATACCGGTACGTGGGTTCATCCAATAATCACAAGTAAGCATATAACTAACATCTGTTATTTACACATAAGAACATAAACTTGCTTTCAAATTCTAACCCACATATGATCTACTACCTCAGGTGTAATCATTGTTCTCCTGAGCTCGTGCACATTACCCTTAAGATTAGTCTAACCCAGGGTTCAAATATTGTTATTTACTTTACATGATACTCATAGGAACTTTATAATTTGCAAAAAGTAAATAAACAAGCAAGAATTTTATCATTTGTTAAATCTCATTGAGAAACCTCAACAAACTTAGAATTCGATACATGTATTCATAAGTGTAACCATGTACCTTATGCCATTATAGAAACCATGCAGAAATCTCATATACTTTAAGAGTGTATCCAAACAACCAAGCAACAAAGTATTCAATCTGAAGTATACATACTACATATGTGTCACCATGTATTCACATTACAGATCTAGACCCACTCCTAAACTAGGGTTTATGGTTATCTCATGTTTGGAGTAGGGATTAGGGTTACAAACCCTAAATCCAACATATCATGGTTTCTAAGATTACAAATTCAGTTATGCATATTAGCTAAAACCCTTATCATCGTCTTAAGCATATTAGACTATTCATGATACCTAGATCATATTACTAGCATTAAGATCATAGCACGGTATTCACATTGATTTCAAAACCCTAAATCATCATGAATAAGATTATTAATCTAGAATCATCTATTATTCATCTTTATCAAGGATTTCTTTATTATACATAACAAGATTAGGTATTATCTCAATGTAACCAAATCTACTCAATTAATCATCAGTTTAAAGGAATCTAGATTTCTCTTTATATTAATCACATTATCACATGTATTGCATATAATTTTGGAACATGAAGCTTAATCAGACTTTGATTATATTTTCTTTGGATTCTTCTCATTTTTCAGAGCAATTTTCATATATTAGATGTCTTCATCCGAGCATCCTAGTAATTTCTATGATTTTTGCAAATTAAAGATATTTGGGCCAATCAAACAACGCCACATCATCTTTTAGTATTTCCTTTTTAATTCTCGCCCAGATCATAAGTACAAGGGAGATTACCTCTTTTCCCTTACTGATGACGTATGACTCCAGGGGTCGTCTAGTCATTTCACTGTGTTTCTCCTTCTACCCCGTGACGGGCAGATCTTCTGCCCTAAGCACGTCTGCGGCGTCAAACTCCACACACGGTGCGACTGGAGGTGCCAAGGTGGCGCTACCTTTTCCTCCTCCACGCACCACTGGCTTTGCCGCCTATACTACCTGTCGTCGTGGCGATCGTTAACATCCAACTCGCCATCCCTAACCTCGTGACTAGGCCGGTTCAGATCATTGGAGACTACAACCTCCAACTAGTCTGGCTTCTTCCATCCACTTGAGGCATGGCAAGGGGTCGAGCATCTCCGGTAGGGGTTCTCTAGTCTTACCCTTGAACTAGGTTGCGCCGAGGGCGCTCAGGTCAGTGAGGACAAGGCTAGTGATAGAGTTGCAGCAGCGCCTCTGCCTCATCAGCACCGGTAGGGCATCTGATTCTGTTCGATCTCCCTTCATTTTGCTTCATGGACGGAGAATAGGTCAGCGGAAGAAGAAGCTCCTTCATCCACTAGGTAAGGTCGACCTTGAGACCTTCTCCTCCATTGTGGTCTTGTCTCCGGCCAGCGTGCCCGGAGGCGGCAACACAAGGGGGTACCCATCTATGGGATCTACTGGATTGATGATCAGGGAAGTTTTTTATTAATATGAAGGTGAGAGAGAGAGGTTTCCCGAGAGGGTTCGTATCCACACCCTTATATAACCTTTCCTCTAGTCTTGCCCCTTCGAGATTCCTCGTGGCAGTAGGGGTTGGAGGCCCCTGTTGTGATAATGTGGACGGCTCTGATTATTACTATTTGTATATACGTCTAGGGGAACCCCATGCTGGCTGTTAGCAAAAGGAAAGCAAGGGAGAGAGCCTATGGTCCAGAAGGGAAAATCCACGTTTCCTTCCTTATATATTATCTATTATTTTCTTTATATTAAATCCATTCTGTGAAGATAATTGCCAACCAGCCATAGGACATCCAATCACCTTCAAACTCTGGGATCAACCACATGCTTCTATTATCTATATTTTATTATAAGATGGGAGATCAATTCCTTCTTTAATTATCCAAAACAGAGTCCTTAACCAAAAGGTGGGTAATTCTTCAACTAATTATCCAAGCCACATAATAATTTGGATCATTCTATAATTTCTCCCATTATCTTATATTATGATTATCTATCAACCAAAAATATCTTAGATATCTATCATAATCATGAATCTCCTCAATATCCAAAACATATCTAAGGGACCCATATGTAAACTTTGATTAACCAATTGGGCTGAAAAGTGACCCTAAGGCCCATGAACCACATCTTGGGCCTTCCAAAGGTTCCATGAGCTTAATCACATTCCTAATTACCAAACTTCACTTTGGTAACTATTTTTTTTGGTCGGTCAAAAAGCGTGTTACTATTAATACCAAAAACTTTGGGCACTGGGTACCCCATTACATAGGCAGGAGCTAAGAAGCTCAACAAGGATCAAATTCCCCACACAGGGGGACACTCCAGAAACTAAACCAAAAAGAGACTAAGAAAATAATACAACTAAGCACACTAGGACCAGACAAACCTACTAGAAGAAGCCTATAACAAACCACTATTACATGCATTCAGCTTACCCACAAAAAGTAACAGCAAAATGACATAGAATGAAAACTAGCAATCTTGTCTGTAACTAGCCATGAAGTCTCTGATCTTCTTAGCTGCTCCAGACAAGGTCTCCCCTGGAAAAACTCCAAAAGGACCTCTACCATATCATCAATCACCCGAAGGTAAACCTTGAAGGTGATCTACTCCAGCTGTAGAAGAGGAGACAAGAGCAAAATAGGGTTCATCCTTTAGCTGACTACCGATTAATGTCCTTGAGCTAGACAACCACTGTTCCCCCACTGTCATTTGAAACAATCCCTGAATGTGTGGGATCCAAGTAGAAAACCAGCCCCTCTTCATCGGTCGGCAATCAACTGTAAACCAGAAACCTGCAAAGCTCGACCTCATGCAGCAGAAAGAAAGGGTTAGGATGAGAAGAAAAGCAAGAGCCTCCCTCTGAACCCAACCCCACCTAAGCCCCTGAAAGCACAGAGACCCCTTGTCGAACACCTTGAGGGTGAACGATCACTTGGCTACGAAGAGCCACCTGACCCGACGAGGACCACCAGCCACAGGGCTGGGGCTCGCAGCGTTCAAGCAATGTCACGCCGGGGGGACAGCTGCAATCCCACCAAGGATGGTGGAACGCCAGCCGCCGCGGCAAAGGCGCATCTCAACCAAGCACTGCCGCATCAGAAAAAGACCTGCAACCGTGAAGACCATCGGAGACAGTTCACGCAGCAGGACGTCGGCGGTGAATGTGGGAAAGCTGGCACGTGCGGAGGAGTAGGTCCTCACAGAGAGGTCGTCGGGATACGCCCAAAAGCACAGGGCGAAACGAGGCCCCAGAGATGAAGCAGGAGCGTGGGAAAGCCCAGCCAAGGAAAGAGGACGCCGCCTCGGGTGGGGGCGCCCAGATCTGATTGTAGTCGCCAGTGAGTTCCGGTGGAAGGAGCGCCACCGCCCTGGAGCAGCACGCCGCCAGCAAGCACAGAGAGGGGAAGAGAGGATGTCGGTGAGGAGAGCAGCAGCAATCTACGGATCTGAGCGGGCGGCTTCTCTCCATCCGCCACACTTGAGCGGAGTGGAATCGACTGAGTCGAGGTAGCCGAACCCGGACCATATCAGATCGTCGCACGCGTCACCTCGCCCTCCCACTCCAAACCTCCGAGACAGCACCAGCGACGCCGTCGGGCTCCTTCCTCTGGGGTCCACTTCGACCACGCCAAGGAACGACGCCTCCGCCAGCCAGATTCCAACCTGGAGCCAAAGAGCACCAGGGGGAGGAAGGCGCTGAAGCAGCGCTCCCTCCCCCCAGCAGCAGCCGCCGAGAAGGGTTCTAGAGAGAAGGCAGAGCAAACCTAGAGCCACTTTGGTAACTATTGCATCTTATATTCACCTCATATGAACACATATGTTCAAAAGTACATTATTGACTTAAATTGAACATTTATTATGAGTCTAGGGTTTGGAATTATCCACCAAGATCCCTCAAAACTCTTCATTGTTATATGTTCCCTAATTTCATTTAGGATTGAAATCTACAAATTTCAAGGATGTAACACATGGAACCCTTTTCTCCTGAGTGAGACATAGGATTGTATTGTACAATAAACTTGCCCACACTATAGCTAAGGATTTTGTCCCCCTGCTTAGTAATAGGTAATTGTTGGACATGATTTACCATAATAGTGTGTAGTAATAGCTTGCTTGGAGTTGAATGATTAGTAGATATATTTGAACCAAAAAAAAGAAAAAAAATCAACTACATGGTCCTTTATTTGTACAACATTTCTTTCGGGAAAGGAATAGAATCTAGCTCATGTCCTAGTTGGATTTGGACTTGACTAAGAGTTGGCTTGTGCTACCAATCCTAATAGGAGTCAAATTTAGAAGGGAAAGAAGATGGTTTCCTATGTGTAACATGGTATTGGATTAGAAATTGGAGTAGGATTCCTAGTTGCAACCACATACCATGGAGGCCTATAAATAGAGACCCTAGGGGAGGCGATTAAGATCATACCACCAGTTGAGGTGTGATCCCTCCAATTACTTGTTGGTGCCTTTTGTGGTAGAAAAGCCGAAAAATAAGAACAACTGGAGGAGCTCTCTTAGTTGATAAGAGAGGGCCATCGACTTTACCTTGAAGCGAAGTAGCGACTGACACTCAGTGACACATTGGGTGCACTGACAGAGCAACTCTCTTGGTTGATAAGAGAGGGTCAATGACTTTGCCTTGAAAAAAAGTAGCGGTTGGCGGTTACAGACACAGTGTTTCCATAACAAAAATGGTCTGACCCAATCAACGGTCACAACAGCATCAAGCGGTCCCTAGGAATGATAGTGGTGTCGTGAAAAGATCAAGTAAAGAGGGATGTTCGTACACATTGGGTGTGTTTCTCTTCTTCTTCATCTTTGTTCTCATGTGGGGAGGGCTATCTGGATTTATGGGTGATTAAATTCAGATGGTGTGAGTTGTTATCTAAATTATATAGTGCTTTTTTTGGTATTGCCCCTTGGTTTTCTCTTCTCATCTTGAGGAGAGTTTTCCACATTCAATCTGATGTTTCTTATTTGGATTTATACGCTTGTCAGTAACACTTTTGCAATAAATTTTGTCGCATCTAAGACCGTATTGTTACAACATCCCTAACAAGTGATATCAGAGCACATGTTGTATATACTGATCTAGATGGGGAAGGATGAAAATGTGACGATGATGACAAGAACAAATTGAAGATTTCGAAGCCTAAGATGGAGGATATTCTCTATTGCAAAGATTTGTATGATATGGTAGAGGGATAAAAGCTAGGGAGTATATCTGATGCGGACTGGAAAAAATTAAATAGGAAGACTGTCGGAAGTGTACGAAAGTGGCTAAACATTTATGTGTTAATCACGTCTTCGAAGAGATCAAAACCAAAGATCTATTGGAGAAGCTCAAGAAATTATATGAGCGAAAAACTGCACAATAAAGCTTTATTGATAAGAAAGTTGGTGATCCTTAAATATCGGGACAGTATAAGCATCGCTGAGCATATGAATCAATTCCAAAGCCTTGTAAATCAGTTGGGGTCTATGAAGATGGTTCTTGATGATGAACTCCAGGCTCTACTTCTTCTAGAATCATAACCTGACAATTTAGAGACACTCGTAGTGACAGTCAGCAATTCTGCATAGGAAGGTAAGTTGACACTTGACCAAGTGAAGAGTAATCTACTAAATGAAGAGACTCGATGATGAGCCTTAGGCGACAGCGGATCAAAGGTGTACTTCATAGAGAGTAGAGGTGTTGATAGAGAAAGATTGTGGCAGATCCAAGAGCTACGGTGAGTTCCAGGACCATGGGAAATCTTGTGGTAGATCCAAGTCAAAGAGTAGTAGATGGTGCTTCCTTTGCAGCAAGCCGAGTCATTTCAAAAGGGATTGTAAGGTTTAGAAAAAGAAACATGGGTTTGAAGTCAAAGATAATCAAGATGACAACAAGAATACTGCTGCGACAATCTCAGATGATAGGGACGATGATGACGATGTGGTCTTCACAGTCTAAGAGCAGTATTTGCATGTTGAGGATGATGATTCTGAGTGGGTGGTGGATATTGCAGCTTCTTATCATGCTTCACCAAGTAAAGAATTATTCACTTGATATAGGAGGGGAGATTTCAGGAGGGTGAACATCAGAAAGTCTAGCTTCTCTAGAATTATCAGGATCAGAGACATTTGTGTTCAAACAAGTGTTAGTTGCACACTCACATTGAAGGATGTTTTTCACATTTCAGATTTGTGATTGAGTTTGATATTTGGTTCATTCTTTGATAGAGAAGGTTGTCATTTGGATTTTGGTTGTGGGAAATACAAGATCACCAAGGGTGCTTTGGTTATTGTACATGATAAATTATGTCGCACATTGTACAAAACCCAGCTTAAGGTGCTTAAAGGCGTCCATATATATGTAATTGAGGATTACCAGAAAAATCTATGGCATAGACATACATGACACATGAGTGAGAAAGGCTTGAAGATTTTATCAAAGAAGAGATTGATTCCTTGTGGCAAGGACACTGGTCTCAGTTCATGTGATGCATGTCAGACATGAAAGAATCAACGAGTTTCTTTCAAGACAAGATCAAAGGTGAAGTCACAACTTCTATAGTTGGTTCATCAAATGTATGTGGTCCATTTGAGGTGGGTCATTGGGTGGCAATAGGTATTTTTTCATATTCATTGATGATACATCTAGGAAGGTGTGGGCCTACTTGCTGAAGACCAATGATCAATTTTTTAGCGTTTCTAGAAATTTCATGCCATGGTGGAGCGGGAGATAGAGAAAAAATTGAAGTGTCTCCACATGGACAATGGAGGAGAGTACACCTCCAAGGAGTTCCAGGATTACTGCACGCATCATGGAATACAACATGAAAGGATAGAGCCCGACACACCACAACATAATGGTAAATCTGAGACGATGAATTGTACCATAGTGGAGAATGTTAGAGGCATATTGAATACTGCAAAGTTGTCAAACACATTCTGGGGTAAGGCAATGAGTACTGCCTACTATCTGATTAATCGATCTCCATCGCTTCCTTTTGGGTATGATATACCTGAGAAGGTATGGATAGACAAGGATTCTTATCATGCTCATTTGCAAGTATTTGGATGAAAAGCTTATGGACATGTTCCAAAGGAAAAGAGATAAAAGTTGGACGATAAAGTGGTGCCATGTATCTTTCTTGGCTATGGAGATAAACAATTTGGATACGTGTTATGGGACCTTGTAAAAAAGACCACGAGCAGACACATAAAAGTGACATTCTGTGAGAGTCAGACAGTTATAGAGCCAGAGAGTGATGATGTATATGCTGCAGGATCAGGTGATAGTTCTTCTGATGATGAATATGTGGATGTTTGAGCTTCTTCACATGTACAATCTTCAGATGACGAAGAAGAGTAGCACGGCCAACTTGAGCAGCCGAGTGATAGCACATTGATTGCTCTTGTTCTAGATGTACAAATGAGTGATCCAGACTCACAGTCAGAGACTTCTGGGAAGGGGGAGCAAGATCATCACCAGGTAGAGTCTTTAGAGCAGTAGTTGAGGAGGTCTGACAAAGTTCGTGATCCTTCATCCAGATATCTGACATCTCAATATATTCTCCTTATTGATCAGGGGGAGCCAGAGACTTATCATGAGGCACAGACTCATACAGACATAGCACAGTGGCATCAGGCGATACAGGAGGAGATGTCTTCTTTGTAAAAGAATTATATCTATGAGCTTGTGGAGCTTCCCAAGGGCCGGAGAGAACTAAAGAACAAGTGGGTTTACATAATGAAGAGAGATAACAACAACAAGGATATCAGATACAAATCTAGACTAGTTGTCAAGGGCTTTGGTCAAAGAGCAGGGATGAATTTTAACGAAATATTTTCTCTTGTTGTGAAGATTACTTCTATTAGGTTGGTTATAGGCTTGGTTTCTAGCCTAGATCTAGAGCTTGAGTAGATGGATGTGAAGACGGTGTTTCTTCACGGTGACCTAGATAAGGAGATCTACATGGAGAAGCCAGAAGGTTTTTAGGTGAAGGGAAAAGAGCAATTTAGTCTACAGATTGAAGAAAATTTTGTATGGTTTGAAACAAGCTCCTCGATAGTGGTACAAGAAGTTTGATTCTTTCATGCATAGTCATGATTACCATAAGGCAAGTGCAGATCCATGTGTTTACATCAGGAAGTTTCCAAATGAAAAATTCATTATTCTGCTACTCTATGTGGATGACATGTTGATAGTGGGACATGATGTCAGTTTCATCAAGAAACTAAAGATAGAGCTTTCCAAAGCCTTTGAGATGAAGGATTTGGGACCAACACGACATATTTTAAGAATGCAAATCATAGGATAGGAAACAATGCAGGTTGTGATTGTCACAACAGAGTTATGTCGAACAGATTCTTAAGCAATTCAACATGAGCAAAGCCAAAGACGTGAGTGCTCCACTATCAGGTCACTTCAAGCTAAGAAGTCATGTCCATATACGGATGAAGAGAAGGAGGAGATGATTAAGATTCCCTATCCTTCTGTTTTGGGGAGTTTGATGTTCACAATGGTGTGTACTCGTCCTGATATTTCTCACGCGATTGGTGTTGTGAGTAGATTTATCTCAAAGCATGAAAAAGATCACTGGGAGGCTGTCAAGTGGATATTCGTATACTTAGGAGGCACAAGCAGTACATGTTTGATGTTTGGTGATTCTGAACCAATTCTGAAGGGCTTCCTTGATGATGACATGGAAGGTGATATTGACCACATGAAGTCTACCTTTGGGTACATTTTCACTTTTATAGGGGGCATATCTTGACAGTCTAGGTTGTAGGGTTTTGTGGAGAAAACATGCGCGGCGGAAGCAACTAAATCCACGCAACCCGTAACAGGATCTCGTCGATAACAGCGTATTCGGAAATAGGTTTGCGGGATATACCTTATCACGGAGCAAGTCCGGCGATGTCCCGCTGCACGACGATGCAACGCTGCTTGTCAAACACGGACGGATCTTCTCTCCCGCTCGCTGTCGCAGGTTGATCCGGCGATGCTCCTCTGCGGCAGTGACGTACGTTGCTCGCAGCACGTACAGGTGGTCGTCTACGTCCTCCGAACGCAGGCGTCAAGGCGTCTGCGTCTCTACTTCGTCCACGCGGATGGACGGAACTGCACGTCGCACTTCTCAAGCCGGCGGGAAGGAGTGTGTCTCTGCAGCGGCGTGCTAGCGGTGCGTTTCTCTCCTTTCTCTCCTAAGGACGGCGACGGCTAGGTTTAGGTACGTGAGCGTAACCTAAAAGCATCTCTCTATATCTTATTCTATCCTCCTTTAAATAGGATAAGAAGAGAAGTAGGGTTTCCTAAACCCATCAGTAAACATAAACGTTGTGTTAATTAAAACGCTCGTGGATTAATTAGAATATTCTAGAATTCATTAATTAACCAAATAATCACATTAATTGATTAATTAATATCCGACTCCATGCAATCGCTTGGGATGGCTCTACGGGCATACATATACCAACAGACTCCCACTTGCACTTAGAGCCAGTCACTCCAATATTATTCTAATCGATTACATAAACATTTTAGTAATCAATGTGATTCGAAGCAATTTCAATCAAATCCACAATTATACTCCTATTCCAACACATCCTGTGTGTGTGACCCGGTAGGCTCCAAATTACGTTGGCAGTGATATCCATAATCATATTATGATTTCACAAGCAATGATTGCTATCTAGCAAGACTTCATTGCTACCCAAGTAATTGGAAAAGTTGGAGAACAACTTAACCTATCATACATGACTGGTGTTACAGTGATTGTACAGTTCCTTTGTCGCTGATATCCGGATTGAACTCAAGTCATGGAATTGTTATCCTCTTCAATGTTCAATCCATGTTCCTTGAACTAGAGCAGACTGTCTGAGATATATGTAAGCTCAATATCACATATTGACTCACATCAGCATGGCCATGCATTTCTCAATCTCGCTTATCAAGTGGCCGAAATATCAAACTCCCGTAGGAAGGACAAATTCCATCTACATCACTCACAGTCATCCCCATGTGTCACAGTGCACCCAAGCACCATCTTTATAGCAATCCTTATTCAGGACCACGGTGGATGATGTCAAAGTACACCGAACGACATGTGATAAGTGTAGTGACTTCAGGTCTAAGAACCACAATCACCACCATCATTATGAGATGTGACTCTAACTACCAATCATGGTATCCATGTGTCACTCTCAAGGTGGGTCTATCCGATACACTGTTCTCTAACACGTATCTATGTATTTGGTTTGATATCTCCATATCATGGATAATGAGATTCTTCCATCAACCAACATACATTCTAATCTTATGTGTTATTGATGTCTATGGATATTTCCACAATAACAACCGATTAGGGACAAAACAAGAATATATACTCTTAGCATACATATGATCTCACTGTTTAGGTCATCAACCCGAAGACATATGTCATTGAGTATATTATTCTATAGACATCTATAAGTTTTATGGTCATCTCACAATATAAAACACAAACATATATATTGGAACCTTGCCTTTATTGATATGATCAATATAGTATTACAAATCGTTTACATAGTATCCCATTACAATCATCGAATGATAGTCTCTATGGGCATACATACCAACAGATTCCCACTTGCACTTATACCCAATCACCCATGAATCTCAATCCAAGTGATCGAACATGCCCGTCATGTTTCTGCTGTGAAAGTGCTTTTGTGAGCGGGTCAGCCACATTGCTTTCTGTAGGTACTCTGCAACTCTTTACATCTCCTCGTTGTATGATCTCTCGTATGAGATGGAACCGCCGTAGAATATATTTGGAACGTTGGTGCGATCTTGGTTCTTTAGCCTGTGCAATTGCTCCGTTGTTGTCACAAAACAACTCAATTGCATCACCAGCGCTTGGAACCACTCCAAGTTTAGAAATGAACTTCTTGATCCACACAGCTTCCTTTGCAGCATTAGATGCAGCAATATATTCGGCCTCTGTTGTAGAATCCGCAACCGTCTCTTACTTGGAACTCTTCCAGCTCACAGCTCCGTTATTTAGGCAAAACACAAATCCAGATTGCGATCTGTAGTCATCTTTGTCAGTTTGGAAGCTAGCATCGGTGTAACCCTTTACCACGAGCTCTTCCTCACCACCGTATACCAAGAATTGATCATTAGTCCTTCTCAAGTACTTTAGGATGTTCTTTACGGCTGTCCAGTGACATTCACCTGGATCTGACTGATACCGGCTCGTCATGCTCAAAGCATACGATACATTAGGACGAGTACATAACATCGCGTACATGATAGATCCAATTGCTGATGCATATGGAATCTTACTCATGCGTGCCCGTTCATCACATGAACTAGGACATTGGGATTTAGAGATAGTAACCCCATGGGACATGGGCAAGTTACCTCTCTTAGAACCCTCCATGCTAAACCTCTTTAGCACCTTGTCAATGTATGTGCTCTGGCTTAGGCCTAGAAGCCTTCTAGATCTATCTCTATAGATCTTGATCCCTAGTATATAGGATGCTTCACCTAAATCCTTCATAGAGAAAGTCTTCCCTAGCCAACCTTTTACTGTTTGAAGAGTAGGGATGTCATTTCCCATCAATAGTATGTCATCCACATACAATATGAGAAATACGACTGTGCTCCCACTAACCCTTTTGTAAACACAAGGTTCATCTTCATTTTGACTAAAGCCAAACTTTTTGACTACTTCATCAAAACGTAGATTCCAGCTCCGAGATGCTTGCTTCAATCCATAGATTGACCTTTGTAGCTTACAGACTTTATTGGATTCCTTTGGATCGATAAAACCCTCAGGTTGTGTCATGTGCACATCCTCGAGTAAATTCCCATTAAGGAATATTGTTTTAACATCCATCTGCCAAATCTCATAGTCATGATAAGCTGCAATGGCGAGCATGATCCTGATAGATTTAACCATGGCAACTGGTGAGAAGGTCTCGTCATAATCAACACCTTGAATTTGACGGAATCCTTTCGCAACCAATCTACCTTTATAGGTTTGAACATTTCCATCCATGTCAGTCTTCTTCTTGAAGACCCACTTGCACCCTATGGGTCTTACCCCTTCGGGTGGATCCACCAAGGTCCATACCTTGTTGGTGTACATGGATTCCATCTCAGATCTCATGGCTTCGAGCCATTTCTCAGATTCTGGTCCCTTAATAGCTTCTAGATAGGAAGTTGGCTCATCTGCTATGCCCAATTCGTCACTGTCTTGAGTCACGAGAAATCCAAATCTCTCAGGCTCAATTTGTGTCCTACTAGACCTACGAGGTTCATGTGTTACATTTGGAACTTGAAATTCCACAACAACTTGTGAGTCCTCATGTTCCTTATGTACCTCCTCAGGTTCTCTGCTTTCTTGTTGGTCTCGAACTTCTTCGAACTCTACATTCCTCCCACTAATTCCTTTGGAAATAAATTCCTTTTCAAGAAATACAGCAGTCCTAGCAACAAACACTTTGTTGTCAGTTGGTGTGTAGAAGTAGTATCCCCGAGTTTCCTTGGGGTATCCAATAAAATAGCATTTTTCCGATTTGGGTCCAAGCTTTTCAGGAAATTGTTTCCTAACATAAGCTTCACATCCCCAAATCTTTAACATAGACAAATTGGGACGATTCCCATTCCATATCTCATATGGTGTCTTTTGAACCGATTTGGAAGGTACACGGTTAAGTGTAAACGCTACAGTTTCAAGAGCATATCCCCAGAACGATATTGGAAGTTCGGCTGAACTCATCATTGATCATACCATGTCTAATAATGTATGATTCCTTCTTTCTGACACACCATTATGTTGTGGTGTACCAGGTGGAGTCCATTGTGATACAATACCACGGTCTCTCAGAAGGTCCTCAAACTCTTGGCTTAAGTATTCACCACCTCGATCTGAATGGAGTGCTTTAATGCTCTTACCAAGTTGCTTCTCCACTTCATTCATGAAAGTCTTGAACATTTCAAGAGTTTCTGACTTGTGTTTCATAAGATATACATAGCCATACCTACTGAGGTCATCAGTGAAGGTAATGAAGTATTGATAGCCTCCTCTAGCATTTGATCTAAAAGGTCCACATACATCAGTATGTATGAGCCCTAGCAGATCACTGGCTCTCTCACTGTGTCCAGTGAAAGGAGTCTTGGTCATCTTCCCTAATAAACATGCCTCGCATGTCTCTAATGATTCAAAATCAAAAGAGTCTAGATAACCATCCTTATGGAGTCTAGATATGCGCTTCTCGTTTATGTGCCCAAGACGACAATGCCATAAGAATGTTTTGTTTGAGTTGTCAAGTTTTAGCCTTTTAGTATTTACGTTATATATGCTAGTCTCAAGTTCTAACAAGTAGATGCCATAAGACATAGGGGCATTGCCATAAAAGATCTCATCTTTAGAAATAGAAATAATTTCATTCTTAATGTGAAATTCAAATCCACTCTTGTCCATACAAGATACAGAAATAATATTTCTATTAATGGCAGGTACATAATAGCAATTCTCTAATTCTATTACAAGGCCCGTAGGCAAAGATAAACTAATAACTCCAACTGCGGTGGCAGCAACTCTTGCTCCATTAGCGACCCGCAGCTCGACTTGGCCCTTTCGTAAAGGCTTACTTCTTATCAGATCCTGCATATTAGAACATATGTGAGATCCACATCCGGTATCCAGTACCCATGATGAAGAAGTATTTAAGTTTATCTCAATAACGTATATACCTGAAGTGGAGATCTCTATCCCCTGCTTCTTCTTCCTCAATTCCTCCAGGTAGAGAGGACAGTTTCTTTTCCAATGTCCAGGCTGGTGACAATGGTGACAACTGCCTTCTTTGGAGATCCCACCTTTAGCTTTGAGCGCGGATGACTTTGGCTTCTGCCCGGCTTTAGAACTTTTCTTAGCCTTGCCTTTGCCTTTTGACTTTCCCTTTGTCTTGCTGATCATCATCACAGACTTGGGCTTGTCTTTCTTCATCTGTGCTTCAGTTGTCCTCAACATGCCCAACAATTCTGACAACGGCTTGTCAAAATTGTTCATGTTGTAGTTCATGACAAAATGATTATATGATTCAGGCAACGATTGTAGAATCACATCAGTGGCCAACTCTTGACCTAGGGGAAATCCCAGCTTGGATAGGCTTTCCACGTACCCAATCAAGGTGAGTATATGGGTGCCAACTGAGTCTCCCTCTTTCATCTTGCTTTTGAACAACGCCTTTGAGACATCATATCTCTCCTGTCTTGCTTGATGTTGATACATGTTCTTGAGATGTGTTACCATCTCCATGACATTCATGTTCTCATGTTGCTCTTGCAACTCATAGTTCATTGAGCACAACATTAGGCACTTGACATCCACGGCATCATCAAGGTGCTTCTTGTAAGCATCCTTTTCAGCCTTGGGCGCATTTGCGGTGGGCTCCTCTGGCTCTGGTGTTTCAAGGACATAGAGCTTACGCTCATGTGTGAGAACAATTCTCAACGTCCTAAACCAGTTTTGAAAGTTGGTTCCGGTAAGTTTGTCCTTCTCAAGGACCGATCGCAACGAGAACGTGTGAGTGTTGTTTGCCATTTGATTGCTACAAAAGAAAAAAATTTGCATTTAGTCCAAAACATTTTGACTTGTAAAGATTTGATAAACGAGATTAATTAGGCCTTTAATTAATTACGCTCCCACTATTTTATTCAAATTGATAGCCCTCACTATCAACTCGGAAGATTGCAACGCACAACCTTCTAGTGAGCCAAGACCCAAAATAATTGGATCAATGCCCAGCCAACGCTGGCGTCAAAGACTAAATACTAAGGTAGGCAACTTTTGCCAATTGCATCATATGCAACTCTTGGATAGATGATCATACACAACTCCTTGCCATGATGCATCCGTGTGCCTCTAGGTACTTGATCCTATCAAGGTTCCCTAGTTAAGTCCAACCCATAAGCCAACACGATGAGTGTGCACCCTGCGGAGGTAGACCCACACACCCACCATCACACTTCCACGAGATAGACAGTGTACCACGCGGAGGCGTGCCCACACATAGTCGATCAAGCTTTTCATGTGTGTTGCTTTATGGAAGGCAACTAAAACTTAATATTATTAATTGAGGGATTTTATTAATACATATATATATATATATATATCCAAACACCACATACTTATAGTACGTATCATATACTACTATATCACAACCACAAACGATAGACATGCAATCACAAATACATCGGTTATGGCCATACTATTGTAATCCTTTGGAGCAACAAAGGATTACGGTCCACCTATGGTCTTATGCATCTCATGCAACACCTGTGAAAACAACATGTAAGCCTGTAATGATCAACATTACAATGAACAACTTCATGGTTGCTTCGTGAGGTTGGAATGTCAAGTTGCTTCTTGGAATGGGATCTTCTTGTTGCTTCTCCATGGACGCTCCTTGGAGTGGGATCTTCAGGTTGCTTCTTGGAATTAGATCTTCATGGTGCTTCTCCATGGACACTCCTTGGAGTTGGATCTTCAAGTGGCCTCCTTACATCAAGATTACAAAGACTAAAACTAATCCTATCTTTATTACATCATATGATTACAAATATAAAGAGAAAGAATTAATTACACTTTGAAATAAGAGATGAGGCTCGGCATGCAAGCCGAATACATTATACAAAGGATCCATATGCAACGATTATACATCCATAACATTCACAAACAACCATATCCACAAGATCAACATCCACATCCATTCACAACATTCATAAAAGGGGATATTAGGCCATAACCGTGCATGCACTCACCACATAAAACAGATTTTAAAGGCGACGTGTATGCTATCATAGGTATATCTACATATACGTATATACATATTAAAAATGCAGTACTTTTAATGTGGGACATTCCCCATTAAATGAATTTTGACTCCCACGCAGACAATGCGGGGTACACAGGGGCAGAGCCCCTGAAAGGTCTACGGAATTTTACTTCCGTGCACTTAGGAAAATCACTATTTTCCATAGTCGACCCCGTCCAAAACGTCAAAAACAATAGCCTGCGGCGTATGTGGAATTAGGTTTAGATTTGCACATTAACAAGTTTAATTCGCATCGTATGCAACATAAAACAGTATACAGCGATTCGATCATATCGAAACGAATCCAAATACGCCGTAGATCGACGCTGCTCTGATACCACTGTAGGGTTTTGTGGAGAAAACATGCGCGGCGGAAGCAACTAAATCCACGCAACCCGTAACAGGATCTCGTCGATAACAGCGTATTCAGAAATAGGTTTGCGGGATATACCTTATCGCGGAGCAAGTCCGGCGATGTCCCGCTGCACGACGGTGCAACGCTGCTTGTCAAACACGGACGGATCTTCTCTCCCGCTCGCTGTCGCAGGTTGATCCGGCGATGCTCCTATGTGGCAGTGACGTACGTTGCTCGCAGCACGTACAGGTGGTCGTCGACGTCCTCCGAACGCAGGCGTCAAGGCGTCTGCGTCTCTACTTCATCCACGCGGATGGACGGAACTCCACATCGCGCTTCTCAAGCCGGCGGGAAGGAGTGTGTCTCTGTGGCGGCGTGCTAGCGGCGCGTTTCTCTCCTTTCTCTCCTAAGGACGGCGACGGCTAGGTTTACGTACGTGAGCGTAACCTAAAAGTGTCTCTCTATATCTTATATGGATATCGGCCGTCTATCCTCCTTTAAATAGGATAAGAAGAGAAGTAGGGTTTCCTAAACCCATCGGTAAACAGAAACGTTGCGTTAATTAAAACGCTCGTGGATTAATTAGAATATTCTGGAATTCATTAATTTACCAAATAATCACATTAATTGATTAATTAATATCTGACTCCATGCAATCGCTTGGGATGGCTCTACGGGCATACATATACCAACATAGGTTGTAAAAGTGTGTTACGATTTCTACGACAGAGGCATATTACATTATAGCAGCAAATCAGGAAAAGAAACACTCAAGATTGTGAGATTTTTGATAGAGATGGGCATGAATCAGGTTGACCCGACTATTTTCTGTGATAGTCTGAGTGTTATTAACTTGAGCAAGAGCACAATGCATAATGAACGGACAAAACACTGTGATGTGAGATATCATTGGTTCATGATGTGATTGATAAGAGGTTATTGATTCTGAAAAAGATCTATACTGAGAAGAATGTTTCTGATATGATGACCAAGGGGTGATGCCAGACAAGTTGGAGATTTGTAAAGAGCTATGTGGCATACATTCTCAGTAATATTCTGTGACCACATCTCCCTCATGGGCCGGAGGGGGAGAATGTTGGGAAAGAAAAAGAATCTGACCCATGTCCTAGTTGGATTTAGATTTGAATAGGAGTTTGTTTGTGCTACCAATCCTAATAGTAGTCAAATCTAAAAGGGAAATAAGATGGTTTCTTATGTGTAATATAATATTGGAATAAAAATTGGAGTAGGATTCTTAGTTGCAACCACATAACATGGATTTCTATAAGTAGAGGTCCTAGGGGAGCCATTGAGATCATCCCACCGATTGAGGTGTGATCTCTCCAGTTGCTTGTTGGTGTCTTTTGTGATAGAAGAGTTGGAAATCAAGAACAATTGGAAGAGCTCTATTAGTTGATAAGAGAATAGTAATTGATAGTTTGTGACACATTAGGTGCACTGACAAAGCAACACTCTTCGTTGATAAGAGAGGGCTAGCAACTTTGCCTTAAGATAAAGTCACAACAGTTACCATAGTGGCAACGGTCTGACCCAATGAGCGGTCACAACGACATCAAACGACTCCCAAGAACGACGACGGCGTCGTGAGAAAATCAAATAAAAATGGAGGTTTGTACGCATTGGGTGTGATTCTCTTCTTGCTCATCTTTGTTCTCGTGTGAGAAATTTGGACAACATGAGTTATAATCTTAATTACATAGTGCTTGTTCCGGTATTACCTCGTGGTTTTTCTCTTCTCGTCTTGAGGAGAGTTTTGTGAGTAACACTTCCGCAATCAATTTTGTTGCATCCACGACCGCGTCGGTATAACATTTCCAACAATTTTGTCCAACGGTAAGTACATACAAATTTACATAAAAATCCAATCAAAGTATAGAATTGAAGAACAACGGGGACGACAGACTAAGCAACCCAAAGTAAGTCCGGAAATGATCGGGTCACGCGCAGCCCCCTCACGCGCGGGTGCTACGCGCTCCCCCTTGGTGGTTTCGTGTGGGGAAGGTGGTTTGGTTGGGGGGAAGGCTGAAGTGGGGTGATGAGGTGTCATGTTTTAATTGGATGGGCTGGTATGTGTTGTGTAATATGCAAATAAATGCGTTTTGCTTATAACTTTTGAACCATAATGAATTTTTTAATGAAACAAAGACCATTAGATTCGTCATGAAAAATGCATTCAAACAAGACTAATATTGATATATTTTTAATAAAAAAATATAAAAATGATATGAATGCATTATTCTGGATGTCAATAAACCATGTAGGCGTCAAATAACTATATTTGGGTGTCATTTGCCATTTATGAGTGTCTTTAGCCATTTGTGGGCATCCTTATGATTTTAGGTGTCAGTGAACCATTTTAGGCGTCAAATAACTATATTTAGGTGTCATTTGCCATTTATGGGTGTCATTAGCCATTTGTGGGAGTCGTTATAATTTTAGGTGTCAGTGAACTATTTTAGGCGTCAAATAACTATATTTGGGTGTCATTAGCCATTTATGAGCGTCATTAGCCATTTGTGAGCGTCATTATAAATTTAGGTTTCAATGAACCATTTTAGGCATCAAATAACTATATTTGGGTGTCATTAGCCATTTATTGGTGTCATTAGTCATTTGTGGGAGTCGTTATAATTTTAGGTGTCAGTGAATCATTTTAGGCGTCAAATAACCGTATTTGAGTGTCATTAGTTATTTATGGGTGTATGCGCGTCGTTATAATTTTAGGTGTCAGTGAGCCATTTTAGGCGTCAAAAATCATTTATGGGTGTCCTTAGTCATTTATGGGTGTCATTAGACATTTGTGGGCGTCGTTATAAATTTAGGTTTCAATGAACTATTTTTGGGCGTCAATTAACCATTTTGGGTGTTAATAACCATTTGTGGGTATGAGCACCATAGTTGGTTGTCAATTAACCTATATATATCATTTTTTTAATTTTTTTTATCTCAAAAATATATCAATATTAGATTTGTTAGATTGCATTTTTCGTAACGAAACCAACGGTTTTTGTTTTATTAAAAAATACATTACGGTTTAAAAGTTATAAGCAAAACAAATTTATTTGTTTTTTACATAATTCCGAAAAACTGGCACAATCGCCATCTGACACGTGGCTGATTCCACGGTTGGTTTCCCAGCACGTGAAACCAGTCACGCGGGGAGCGTGAGCGTCCCCTAAGTTTAACTCAAGTAAGTCATTCATTTAACCAGATCAGTGTTTACCCAATTACCAAGGTCGGCTGCTGGCGGAGCCTACAGAATCATGACAGCTATGTCACATCGGAAGGTTAAATTGCCTCTCTTGTTTACTACGACAGTCTTGGGGGTAGATGATTTTTGCAAGATGACGAGGAACTTTTGAGTTTTGCAGGCAAGCAGCGGAACAAGCAAAAGGAATGAGGGAAGGAAGACGAGGCATGCAGGGGCGCGTTTCAGCGTCAATGGAACACGACATGCGGACGTGTGGCCAAGAAAAAAAAACAACGAAACAGAACGGAGGTACCTGTGACAGCCTGGTTCGGCGGTGCGGCGCGTGTGCAAGCGGGAGAAGGGATATTCGTCAGTTGAGTTGAGCCTGACAAGATGATCCACAACCTACCGCCGCCGCCAGCTGTTGCCATCCGTAGCTCGTTCTGCAGTGACTGCCTTTTCTTACCGCATAGGTGACGAGACAATTTCGCCGGAGTTAGGTTTGGGCGAACATTGCTGGGCCGTTAATGTGGCCATTAATCGGACAGTTTCGGGTGTACAAATAGGTGTGAAGCGGGTTATGTGAATCACGGTCCATGCGAAATAACGAAACACGATTATCATAGATGTAGAACTATGCACCGATAAATGGGATGAGTGACCACGAGCAGAAATCCCACTGAAAACAGCAGTTTAGCAACCAGAACAATTCAAATCGGTTTTTATATTTTTCGAAATGTAAACAGCAGTGGCGCATCCCAGGACCCAGATTCCTCGCCTCCTGAAATAATTGCTGTAAGAAAACATAGCAGACGTGGTACCGAACACATGATAAACCTCAAAGGAACACAATTCACCAATCTTTTGGCTGATGGACATGGTTTATAATTCTGATATGGACCCAAACGCTCCAAGGTTTCACGATGCTCACTTGTGCTCAATTTCAGGCTCACTAGATAGAAGAATCTACTCCTAGTTTAATCTTTTCATTGTTTAGTCCTCAGCGGCAAATGCTTGAGTGCAGCAACACTACGTATGACAATGTACAAGGATCCAATACTTTAGTATACAATATAAGTCTACGCTCCAACAATATTGGTTATGATAAATCTTCTATTTAGTAATTCGATAGATTTCTTACAATAACTTGGGAGACTATTAGAAAGATGAAATATTATTTTTACAATGAGACAGCAGGCAGGCGGACAAGAAGCTGGAGACCAATCTAACACAAACTTAACCAAGGTTCAAGTTGTTATCAAATTCACCGATCTACTGCACATTCGTCTGAGATGGTATGTGGAAGTGCACATATACCAAGATATGCATTGATTCAACGTAGTTTATTTGAGCTGAGCTCAGTTGAAGAGAGAAGAGGTTGGCATAAAGTGACATGGAAGAGCGTACAAGGAAAGAATTCAAAGTAATGCTACTGAGAGCTGAACACAGTTGGAAGAGCAGAGGTTGGCTGAAAGTGACTTGGAAGAAGATATAAAGAAAAACCTTTTAGAATTTGTACATCTTGATGAGAATACGGTCGATAACAAGACTACATGGAAGAGAAGTGGCTATCTAGCCGGTCAAACATAGTTGACTGAGACATAGTTATTGACCTGGTATCACCTTGTAAAATGAAGCACTGTTTTTGAACCTGGTATCACCTTGTAAAATGAAGCACATATGAACGATATAAACAAACAACGTTCACTGGCATATAAAAATGTTCTTTAGCATATATAATTTTCGTTTTGAGAGCTTCACATTCTATATCACATGGTGTAACATGTTTAACCAGTCTCAATTTGACTACACTTAATTATAATATAAAATAACATACAACTCATGTCCAAAATTGGCGATAAGCTCTAAACAAATTGTAATCGGCCTAAGATCCTGCATTACAGTACAATCTGCAACTAATGCATCATTAGTGACGTGTTAATTCCACCGTCGTTGCAGAAGAAAAATTAAAATGTAACCCATGCTGCTGACCAACTGGCATTTTCGCTCAGAAGTAATAACATGCATGCGTCTGCAGATGTCCAGGGGCTCAGAGCTATTGCTTCCCAATCAAAAGCAGAGCCAAACATATTATAAATTGTGTGCATTCAGAAAATCACAAATCCATAGATGAGAACCGACTCAGTGTGTGGAGAGTCATATGATGAGGGTCATATTGAACCCCTCTGTTGGCTCAGCTCTAAAGAACAGAGTGTTGAAATCCCTCTCCATCTCGTTAAGGCAAATTGATACTAGAGTTTTCATACAGAAAGAAACTCCGTGACTCGTCAGCATCATAGTACACAAAACAAAGTAGGTAATGGAAAAGGTTATCACAAGACAGAAAAGGAAGCAGAGATAACAACAAAAATAAGCTTAATGGTCACCCGTTTATGATTCAACTCGAATAATAATGAATCATTATTGTAAAGTTCAGCTAGAATATGAGGCAGAATCTGCACTCACATAAACTAAAGTCCATAAATATCATAAGGTGTAATGAATAACTGAAATCTTATCACCCGCATGACTAAAAACAAAAGAATCATATTCTGGTGACGGTTGATGGGGCGGATGGCTGGAGAACGTGTAGCAGAGATCTTATAATAGAGGCTCATGATAAGCTAAAGATGTTAAAAGCTGGCTTCAACATCCCCAATGTTCAATCATGGACCTTTTAAAGGCAAGCTTGCATGGTAGGTTATCTATATATACCAGAGTTACAGATACATGTTTCAGGTCTTCTTGTTGGGCTCAAAGACAAACTTGATTAGAGACTCCTTGATGGAAAGCAGTTCAGGGAATTCGGTTTTCAACTTGGAAGCATCCATTTCATTGTTGCTGCGGGGTGCAACTATAACTTTAGCCTGTTCTTCCAAATTGAAGTTTTGCCATGTGAAACTGGGGTCAATGTAGGTCTTGTACATCTCCAGGATTTCATTATGGCTCACAACCCCAGGATTTGTGAAGTTCCAGATGCCCCGGCAGTTCCTCTTGGCCATTTCAACAGAGATTGGGAGCAGCTCATCCAGAATTGTCATGCTGTTTGGAATGTTTACCACCTTGTTATAGCGAGAGATCTTGGTGATGAAATTCCTCGGGTTGCTGAGATCAGATGAAATAGGCATCCGGACTCGGAGAGTGCAGACATTATCGTATTCTTTCAGAAGCTCTTCAACCTGTGAGAATTTCAATGACAGATGGTTACATGATATACAATTGTCATGAAAGATAGTGGTATAACAGAGAATAATCGTAAATTTGCATACTCAGTAAGCAATACTTACCATGGCCTTGGTCTTAGAATAAAATGAACCAATGAAATTCGGCTTGTCTTCCTCCTTGTACCCAATACCTGATCCTTCTGGGTGTTGAGCATCATACTCAAATATACAACCAGTTGCATAATTCATGAGCAGCAGACCATGGTCCCTGCAGATGTCAGCAAGATTTAGGGTTCCCACAACATTGGTCCTGATGGTTTCAGGTTTGTGGGATTCACACCAGTCCACATTAGGTCTTCCCGTCACACCAGCAGCATTAAAGACATGCGTAGGCCTCACATTACGGATATCTTCTGACAGCTGTGATCTCTCCTGCAACCGCCCTTTCCCATACTCATATGGTATTCCCTGCTTCTCACAGATCTTTCCTAAAAGTCCACCAATCCAGCCCGTCCTACCATAAATCAAAAACTTGAAAGGAGACTTGTTTCCAGCAGAGGCATTGTCACTCTGTGAAACTGAGGCAGCAGGCAGAAAGCTCCGGATGTCATCAGATCCATCAAGTTGCTTCTCGATCCCTGGCATCATAAGCATCCTGGGGTGAGGCAAAAGTGCTCCAGAGACATCACCCCACCAATCAGGGTTAGATGTGTACCAATCCATGGTCCTCCTCAAGCCTTCCTCCCAATGGGTACGTTCCTGCCATCCCAGATTCTTGAGCTTCTGGTCGTCCAGGAAATACCTCTGGTCATTGAAGGGCCTGTTATCGACAAACTTGATGACAGAGTCAGTATCCAGATTGAAAAGTTTGCAAATATCTGTGGCCACATCAATGACCCTCCTCTCCTTCTTTGTGCCAATATTGTAGACATGCCCAACTTCTCCTTTGTGAAGAATAACTTCAAAAGCCTCAGCAACATCCTCACAGTACAGATAGCTCCTCACATTGGTTCCATCCCCATGAATTGGTAGTGGCTTACCCCTCATGGCCAGAAGGATGAACTTGGGGATGAGCTTCTCTGGGAACTGGTTGGGGCCATAGACATTGTTTCCCCTGGTAGTGATCACTGGTAGACCATAGGACCTCCCGTACGCCATAACAAGCATCTCTGCTCCGGCCTTGGTTGCAGAGTATGGGTTGGTGGGAAGAAGCTGGGAGGCCTCATGGTTCCCAACAACAGCATCCTCATCCGTCTCCCCATACACCTCATCGGTACTGACATGGATGAATCGCCTGATGGTACCTGTAGTCTTGCAGGCTTCTAGAAGGACGTGCGTCCCATAGATGTTGTTTTTGGTGAACTCAAAGGAGTTGCCAAAGGAGTTGTCGACATGGGTCTGGGCAGCGAAATGCATAATGGTGTCTATGGATTCAGTCATCAGGAGGAAGTTGACGAGGTCCGCGCTAGCGATATCACCCTTGACGAACTTGAAGTTGGGCGACGATCGAGAAGGGAGCAGGTTCTTGAGGTTGGAGCAGTAGTCCAGCTTGTCAAGCACCACGATCTTGTACTGGGGGTAGTGGCGGACGAGTCGGTTAGCGACATGGGAGGCGATGAATCCCGCCGCCCCAGTAATCAGGATGTTCTTTGGCGTGTAGTTTGTCATTGTGCCCTCTAGTGCCTGCAACTCCTAGAACAGATCCATTACCTAACGCTTCACGTGAGTGAGGAAAGCAAGACGAAACGCACGCAAACATTTTCAAAAACGGCAGATCTGGCTCCGGCGAGCCGCGATCCAGGCAAAAGGGGCGGCGAATCGAGGGTGGGAGCATCCGAGCAGTAAAAATCGACGCTGTTCTAGTAGTAACAGAAAGTGCAGAGAGGGAGATCAGGGGGGTGCTTACGGTGCTTTGGCAGTCGTCGGTGGAGACGATCCTCCGAACGCAGGAAGAGGAGCGAGAGCGAGGGGAGTGCGGAGGAGTTGTAGATGTGCAAACCCGGTTGTCCTAATATCCTTGCCCTATGCGGGATATATGTAGAGAGAGGGGTCGGGAGAGAGAGTCGGAGCGGAGGGACAGAGACAGAGAGGAGAGGTGAAGGCGCGGGGGTGGGGGTTGAGTAGAAAGGACACGGGGAAGAGAAGCAAAGCAAACCTCTTCCTCCGCTAGAGTTAGACGAGTGGGCGGGCTGGAGTGAAGGAGAGAAAGGAGGAAGAAAGAGGGCCTTTGCTTGTGCTGCTTGTGGGTGGGATCCGGAAAGACGGAATGCAGGTTCCTACTTCGGAAACACGTTAATGAAGTCTATGCGCGTGGAATTCCGTTCTAGTAAGTCTATATAGAACGTCATACAATCACCGCCACATCCTCATCTGCCCATTTGCATTCTTCTTATAAGAAATATAAATATTATTAGTTTATTATTCATGTTCTATTGTTAACGTAGAATTACTAAAGAAGATGAAATGAATTGATTAGTGTATACATGATAGATTTGACGATGCACAACTAGTTCGGAGTTTATATAAACAGATTGAAATTCACAATTGGGTGGGTCATGGGTTCTATTTTTATGACCCGGATCAACTCTAAGTAAAAATAAATATGGTTTAAGTCATCTATAGATTAGACTAGTAATAAAATCTAAATTAAGTGGGATTATAATTTTTAAACATTGTAGCTAATGACTTCACCGAAGTTTGAGTTCAAGTCAGTTCCCAAGGGCTTGAACAAACTGATTTCAGGTTCTAAAATTTAATAGGGTCGGTTCTATAGTTGGACATAGCTTATTATCCAACTATTAAAAAAAATCGATTAGGTTTTCCCAACTCAAAATTGACTTGGACCTTTATAGCCTTTAGTTGTATAATGCTTTTCCCTACCCAACTTTGTTTGTTAAACTAATAAATCTTGACTATATTGAGACACATGGATGATTTGAGCGGCACTGATATCAACTTGATGCTGATGAAACGAAACATAACAAAAGAAAATAAAGATGGGAGACCAGGAGTGTGAATGCCAATTCTATATTTGGACAGAGCTTATTATGATAATATCTAACTACTACTGAATTTGAGTAATTTTTTCTAATTCAAAATTGACTCAGATCTTTACAGCCTTTATTTGTAGAACGTCGGCCCCGACAGTGCAGCCAATTCTATATTTGGACAGAGCTTATTATGATAATATCTCTGGTTCACATGGAAGCAGACCCAAAACCATAGTTTCATCTTCTTAAATCAGAGAAGCATACAAACCATATTTTCATGACTTCAAAGCATCCATCAGTTATTTGTTCTTGTATACAGTATATGACATATCTAACTGTAAGTAGTAGTAATTCTAAGATGACCAATCAGTTGATGGCATGACTCCCAAATTCTTAATTTTTTTAAAAGAACAAAGATGATGTTATTTTAAGTGGACACTAGGCACTTATGAGTAGTCTCTTAAGGCTATTTAAATTAAAGGCTCTAACAACCCAAGCTACAGTCACTCGGAAAAAAGAAAACACCAGCTCCAACTGTCACTGAACAAGCCCCCATTTCGCTCGAAACCAGGAACCGACCCATTTAATAACTGATGACTATGCAGGAGTAAAAGGTACACCGCTAAAAAGAAGAAAAGCGGAGCCTATCGTGTATCTTCCTTAGTCAAAATGCCGCTTTATGTAAATCATTTCCAGATTAGTTCAAAAGGAACAAGCAAACCGAAGACGGGATAGAGAGATCGAGAAGCAATCTCCAAGCAGTTTTGTTAACAGATCTCGGAGTACAGTTGCGTACGGGATTTTGGCCATGGGTGGGGTGGGGTTGGAAATGAAGTTGAGAGCCTAAGACATATAATTAACTAATAATCTTTGAACAAGTCCATGAAGAAGAGATGACATGGAAAAACAAAAGGCACAGGGCGACGAAAGATAACGGAGTGTATCGTTGGGTTCAAATTGTAAAGAAAGGTACCCGAAGATCAAATTAGCAACAATTCACACTAGCATTTGAGATCCACAAGTACTGGGAGTGAGAAGTGATCATTGAACGTCACAGATGAGAGATCTCGCCGGACGGGCGAACCATCCCCGTCCGGCACCCAGGCGATCAATTCCAGCATCCCGCCATTGCAAAACCGCTATCAACGGATAAAAGTTACAAGAAGGTAATCAAATGCCCATGTCCCAAGGCCAACTCCTAGAACAGATCCATTACCTAACACTTCTCGTGAGTGAAGAAAGCAAGAAGAAACGCACGCAAACATTTTTAAAAATGGCAGACCTGACTCTAGCGAGCCGCGATCCAGGCAAAGGGGGAGGCGAATCGGAGATGGGACCATCTGAGCAGTGAAAATTGACGCAGTGGTAACAGAAGGTGCAGAGAGGGAGATTGGGGGGTGTGCTTACAGTCCTTTGGCAGTCGTCGGTGGAGACGATCCTCAGAACGCAGGAGGAGCGAGAGTGAGAGCGAGGCGAGTGCAGAGGAGTTGTGGATGTGCAACCCCGGTTGTCCTAAGATCCTTGCCCTACGCGGGATATATGTAGAGAGAGGGGCCGAGAGAGAGAGTCGGAGCGGAGGGATAGAGATAGAGAGAAGAGGTGATGAAGGCGCAGGAGTGGGGGTTGAGTAGAAAGGACACAGAGGAAGAGAAGCAAAGCAAAGCCTCTTCCTTCACTAGAGTTAGACGAGTGGGTCGGGTTGGAGTGAAGGAGAGAAAGGAGGAAGAAAGAGGGCATTTGCTTGTGCTGCTTGTGGGTGGGATCCGGATGTTGTTGTCCTTGAGCCCCGTTCTTATTAAGCCAGGCGACCGAGCGAGGGAAGACGGAATGCAGGTTCCTACTTTGGAAACACGGCACTGAGTTCTACGCGCGTGGAATTCCGTTCTACCAATTCTACATTGAATGTGAGCCATACAATCACCGCCACATCCCCATCTGCTTTCTTCTTGTAAAGAAATGTAAATATTACTAGTTTATTATTCCATGTTCTATTCTTAACGTAGAATTACTAAAGAAGATGAAATGAATTGATTAGTGTATACATGATAGATTTGACGATGCACAACTAGTTCAAGGTTTATATAAACAGATTAAAATTCACAATTGGGTGGGTCATGGGTTCTATTTTCATGACCCAGATCAACTCTAAGTAAAAATAAATATGGTTTAAGTCATCTATAGATTAGACTAGTAATAAAATCTAAATTAAGTGGAATTACAATTTTTAAACATCGTAGCTAATGACTTCACCACAATTTGAGTTCAAGTCAGTTTCCAAGGGCTAATTGAACAAACTAATTTCAGGTTCTAAAATTTAATAGGGTCAGTTCTATAGTTGGACATAGCTTATAATCCAACTATTAAAAAATTTCGATTAGGTTTTCCTAACTCAAAATTGACTTGGATCTTTATAGCCTTTAGTTGCAGAATGCTTTTCCCTACCCAACTTTGCTTGTTAAACTAATAAATCTCGAATGTATCAAGACACATGGATGATTTGAGTGGCATTGATATCAACTTGATGTTGATGAAACGGAACATAACAAAAGAAAATAAAGACGGGAGACCAGGAGTGTGAATGCCAATTCTATATTTGAGCTTATTATGATAATATCTGACTACTACTGAATTCGAGTAATTTTTTTCTAATTTAAAATCGACTCAGATCTTTACAACCTTTATTTGCAGAATGTTGGCCCCGACAGTGCAACCAATTCTATATTTGGACAGAGCTTATTATGATAATATCTCTGGTTCACATGGAAGCAGACACAAAACTATGGTTTCATCTTCTTAAATCAGAGAAGAATACAAACCATATTTTCATGACTTCAAAGCATCCATCAGTTATTTGTTCTGGTATACAGTATATGACATATCTAACTGTAAGTAGTAGTAATTCTAAGATGACCAATCAGTTGATGGCATGACTCCCAAATTCTTAATTTTTTTAAAAGAACAAAGATGACGTCATTTTAAGTGGACACTAGGCACTTATGAGCAGTCTCTTAAGGCTATTTAAATTAAAGGCTCTAACAACACAAGCTGCAATCACTCAGGAAAAAAAACATCAGCTCCAGCTGTCACTGAACAAGCTCCCATTTTGCTCGAAACCAGGAACCGACCCATTTAATAACTGATGACTATGCAGGAGTAAAAGGTACACCGCTAAAAAGAAAAAAAAGTGGAGCCTATCGTGTATCTTCCTTAGTCAAAATGTCGCTTTATGTAAAGTGTTTCTAGATTAGTGCAAAAGGAACAAGCAAACCAAAGATGGGATAGAGAGATCTAGAAGCAATCTCTAAGCAGTTTTGTTAACAGATCTCGGAGTACAGTTGCATATGGGATTTTGGCCATGGGTGGGGTGGGGATGGAAATGAAGCTGAGAGCCTGAGACATATAACTAACTAATAATCTTTGAATAAGTCCATAAAGAAGAGGTGACATGGAAAAACAAAAGGCACAGGGCGACAAAGGATAAAGAAGTGTACCGTTGGATTCACATTGTAAAGAAAGGTACATGAAGATCAAATTAGCAACAATTCACACTAGCATTTGCGATCCACAAGTACTGGGAGTGAGAAGCGATCACTGAACGTCACAGATGAGAGATCTCATCGGACAGGCAAACCATCCCCGTCTGGCACCCAGGCGATCAATTCCAGCATCCCGCCATTGCAAAACTGCTATCGACGGGCAAAAGTTACAAGAAGGTAATCAAAGGCCTATGTCCCAAGGCCAACTCCTATAACAGATCCATTACCTAACGCTTCTCGTGAGTAAAGAAAGCAAGAAGAAATACACGCAAACATTATAAAAAATGGCAGATCTGACTCTGGCGAGCCGCGATCTAGGTGAAGGGGCAGGCGAATGGGACCATCTGAGCAGTGAAAATCAACGCAGTGGTAATAGAAGGTGCAGAGAGGGAGATCAAGGGGGTGCTTACGGTGCTTTGGCAGTCGTCGGTGGAGACGATCCTCGGAACGCAGGAGGAGCGAGAGTGAGGCGAGTGATAACACCAAATTTTGTGATGTTTTTGGCCCTTATTTCGCTGTCAAATCTCCCCTTTTAAACTGTTTTCCTCTCCTTTTTGTCATGTTTTTGAATAAACAACACACTATGCTCTTAACTCAATTTTATCATCTTTTGCAGAGTTTTCCTCATTTTTTTACTCATTTATCAGCAAAAAAGCCCATCCCGGCCCATGAACGTGTTCTACCTGCATCGGGCCTCCTACCAGTCGGCCGACACACTCACTGCCCGACATATGGCAGCACGATACACTACCGCGCGACACGGGGGTGCCACACAAAGAGGATCTGACAGGTGATACGCCACTTACCCGACAGGGAGATGTACTCGCCATGACTACTGAAGCGTGTTGCGCGATACAAGCCACCCACCGGCAGGCGCCCACTCGTCACGACACCCGACACGCTTACAGCCCGACACCTTCTGTGTCGGGCGACACGCATATCGGGCATCCCTGAAGCCGCAATGATGGAGCTGATGGAGGACACGTGGCGCCCGGAGAACCACAACTTCTCCCAACCGCTGCCTATAAATAGCAGCTACAGGACTCCGATGGGACGGGTCAGAATTTTATGAAAGCTAACTTTGGAAAACACCTGGAGCTAGCATGTTGCGTCTCGGAGGTGCACCAGGCGATACTAGGTGAGCACTTCTCCGGCCCAAGAGGGCGGGAATGGTTCACTTAGAATCTGCCCCGGTCACCGCAATAGCCCGATATCGACCAACAAGGGCACCCGATACGAGTAATCCGACACCCTAGCAGCCTCTAGCCCGATACGATTCCGAGCCTGACACGAATCACCCGTCATGGTGTGTAACCTGCAAGGGTAGCACCCCGTCACGACCATATCCGGCGAGAGTGCTTTGGTCGGTATGTTTGTCCGTCGTGGCCTATCACTCGACAGGGAGTGCCGCCCGACACAGGCGTATCGGGCAGAGCTCCACACCGGTATCGGGCTAGAGGAATCTTAGGGATCTGTTGTTGCATGTCGCTCTTCCAAATCAAGGAGGGAGTTACTTATCTTTCTTTTTCAGTTATTTACTTTCTTTACTTACGTAATGTAACCAAACCCTTTTATATAAATGATTATGCTAGTGGAATCAGAGGAGCTTTAAATATTTGTTGCTTTATGTTTGGTTCCTTTTTGTTGGATGATTGCTTTGTTTAGCATCCGAACTCTAGCTTGTATGCTTGGATCATGTTTCGACTAGCTATCGAATCGATTAGTTATCCAAAGTTTCCTCCTTCGTTCCGTACTAAGGCAATAGTGTTATTCTCTCTGGTTCTGTTGCACAAAACCCCTAAAAACCGATAAATGCTTAAAACCTTGATTTTTCCTTGTAGCTCCAGTTGGAGATAGTTTCCTTTTATTTTACCGATCTTTGCCTGTTGTTCCCATTGGGAACTTTATCCTCATTTTGGTTTTACCAGAGTGTAATGTGTAGATTCCGAGTTCTTAACACCACCACCCTTGTCCCTATGGTTCGACCCTGATCGCTACTTCGGACCCCGTCATCGTTGTCGGGGCCTAAGAGTCGGGTAATTTAAAAGTCCGACTACTTCAAATCCGCTCCTTTTGGACCAATTTAGGCCGGTCAACTTTTTGGCGCCATTGTCGGGGACAAGGTAAAACGGTACTGTTGACGAACCCAAGTCCGCTAACTACACTCTCGTGCCTCAAGCTTAGTAATGAGCTTGACAACACTAACTTTTGATCTTCTAACCTGAAATGAGTATAGAGTAGTTCGTCTTATTAATACAAGTCTTCTAACTTGATTATACGTGCTATTCAGGTACTCAGGAAGGAAGCATTATGCTCATTTGAGCACCGACATCACTAGACATGCCACCTCGTGTCGAACCACCTCTTTTAGAAGGTGAGCAACACGCGAGAGTTAGACCTCACTCGCCTCCGCATGAAGACAATGACCGCTATGACGGCAACCCTCAACATGAAGATCCTGAAACAGAACAATTCGAGGACGACCATCGCCATGAGAGACGATGTCATCACCGAAGACGCAGAAGAAATCAACATAACCAGGAGCAGAACCAGGGAGACAGTGACAGTGGGGATTCTAACGAAGAAGAAAAGACCCTCAGAGAGTTAGCTGCCACAAAGGCCAATAATTCAAGATGTCATGTTGTCATCCCAAGGTTCAATGCAACCAACTTTGAGCTAAAACCATCTGTCATCTCTATGATCCAGAACAATAGCTTCAGAGGGAATTCAAAGAATGATAACCCTTACCATCATCTTGATGCTTTTAAAAACATCTGTGATACCATTAAAATGCGGGTAGTCCCACAGGAGGTGATTTATTGCAAGGGTTTTATCTTTTCTTTAGAATACAAGGCCCTATCCTGGTACCTCGGGCTGCCGTATCAAGCTCTGAACGGATGGAATGCGCTGGCAGATGCTTTTGTGAACAATTTTTACCCCACGGAGAAAACCGTCAGGAATAGACAGAGGATCACGTCTTTCATGCAAAAGCCGAATGAGAATCTACACGAAGCCTGGGAACGGTATCAAGAATATCAAAGGGACTGCCCCCACCAAAACTACAAGAAAGGTTTCTTGATAACCACCTTCTACAATGGTCTAACCCCTGAGGAAAGGGTTTTGCTGAATGCAGCTGCAGGCAGTGACTTTCTGGGGAAGAAGCCTAGCAGATCCAAAAAGATCATCGAGAACACGGCCGAGTTACAAGCTGACACCGACTACAACAGATCTGATAGAGGATATGCTAAGAAGGCGGCTAGTGAAGGCCCCTCCATAGAATCCATGGCTTTGGAGGCTATCACCACTTAAATCCAGAAGATAACCATTGATGTCAGACAATTGAAAGAATCGGGTGGAAAAGGGAAGAAACAAGTTGAGAAAGTCATGAAATCTGTCACCTGCGGAGAAGGTGGACACATGATTGTTAACTGTGTTTATACCCGACCTGTCAAGTCAACTGAAAGTTAATTCGAGGCAAAGGAAGTTGAGAATGTCTCTTTTGTCAACTTCAAGAGACCAGATCACCCTGGCTTTAACTATGGCAACAAGGATGCGGCCGAAAACTCGCATCAACTGAATAACCCCACCAAGAAACCACAAGGTTTTTAGAAAAGAGGGGGACAAGGTCAGTTCACCAGAACTACCACTTTCCAATCGAACAAGGCAAACTTCCCAGGACAAGGAAAGTACCAAAGTCGGCAAGCAGCTAACCCTAGTCACAGCCAAGGTCGAGCTAAGGAGCAAAGTCAGGACAAGAGCCCAAACCAACCAGATTTGGTGGGTCAATTGTTCGATTTTGTCAAAAGACAAGATACCATCAACAACCAGCTTGCACAAAGCGCGCTGTCAAATTCAGGAGTTCTGAACACAATGCAGGTTCAGATGGCGGACATGCAGACACACCAACGCCAAATCGATCAGCAGTTGGCCCAGATGGTCGAGTTAATAAAGAATCCCTCGGGTAAGATACCCTACAACACCGAATCTGCTAAAATGGCAGTGCTGAGATCAGGGAAAATAGTAGAACGTCCTAAAGAAGCCAGACCTGAGGAACCTGAATCGAGGACTGCGGCTGATAATCCCGCAGAAGAAGACAATCAACAAGCTCGTGTCAGAGAACCTGAACCAAGATCCTTTAAGGAATTGTTTGGTAAGAGAAGTCCTTACTCTCCCAAGTTGCCTTTCCCTTACAAACTGATAAAGGCACATCTTAAAAAGCGTTACGAGAAGTTTATGGAATCAATAAAGAAACTTCACCTCGAAGTACCTTTTCTAGATGCTTTAGAGGAAATGTCGACCTACGCTAAGTTTTTCAAAGATTTGATCCCCAAGAAGAAAAGAGGAGGAAGAATCGAGACTGTGCATCTAGCTAGTATGTCTTCTGCTTTTGTCAAAGCAGATTTACCCAACAAGAAGAAAGATCCAGGGGCTTTCACCATTCCTTTCGCCATTGGAGATAATGTTGAACGAAAAGGTCTTGCTGATTTAGGGGCTAGCATCAGCCTCATGCCCCTAAGCCTCGCGCAGCAATTAGATTTGACTGATATGGTGAAGACCAACATGAGGATTGAATTGGCAGACCATACCTTTAAAAGACATGTAGGTGTTGTTGAGGATGTACCGATCTGAGTGGGAAGTTTCTTCATTCCTTGTGACATCGTGGTCATTGATACTGTGGAGGACCCTGGCTGTCCTATCATCTTTGGACGCCCTTTCTTGGCTATAGTCATTGATTGATGTTGCTGAGGGAATAATCACTCTAAGGGTCGGAAACGATCACTTAGACTTCAAAGTAAAGGATGCGATGGAAGGGCCATCCCTGTTAGAGTCTGTTTACTTTGCAAAAAGCTACAACCATTTTGTGAAGAGGTGGAAGAAGATATCCTAATGGTAGACCCTCTTGTAAGAGCAATAAGCAATCGAGACTCTGATTCTAAAAATCCAGAAGTTGTCAAGTTTCTCAACTATCTTAATCAGTCTGATGAAGATCTGAGCGACGAGGAAGAGGTAATAGAAACAGTTAAGTTTGCCTCTCCAGAGGAGGCGCCAGAAGAAAAGGCACCCAAGGCTAAACCCGAGTTGAAGAAGCTACCTGAAGGATTAAGGTATGAATTTCTAGATCAAGAGGAGCATGTCATCGTTAATGCCCATCTTATCCAAGATCAATTGGACAAACTTCTTGAGGAGTTGAGCCTCCATAGGCAGGCTATAGGATACTCGGTAGAGGATATCAAAGGCCTTAGCCCTGAGCTTTGTATGCATCGCATTAATTTGGAAGAATCTGCTAAACCTCTGGCTCAACCCCAGAGAAAATTGAACCAGATGCTAAAAGAAGTTGTGAAGAAAGAAGTAATCAAACTGAGGGATGCTGGGATCATTTACCCGATCAGTGACAGTAACTGGGTGAGCCTGATCCACGTAGTACTGAAGAAAGGAGGTATTATAGTAGTTAAAGGAGATAAAGGTGATGAAGTGGCGGTTTGGACCATCACGGGATGGAGGATGTGTATTGACTACTGAAAACTGAACCAAGCCACAAAAAAAGATCATTATCCTCTTTCTTTCATTGATCAAGTTCTTGAAAGATTAGCACATCATGACTATTTCTGTTTTCTGGATGGTTTTTCAGGGTTTTATCATGTCCCCATCTTACCAGATGACCAGGATAAAACTACTTTTACCTATCTCTATGGCACCTACGCCTTCAGAAGAATGCCTTTCGGTCTGTGCAATGCTCCCACAACGTTTCAGCGTTGCATGATATCGATGTTCTCGGATTTTCTGGAGGATATCGTGGAAGTTTTCATGGACGACTTTTCTGTCTATGGAAAGGACTTCGATGCCTGCCTGAAAAACCTCTCTCTGGTCTTGCAACACTGCGAGGAAAAGAGTTTGCTCTTGAACTGGGAGAAGTGCCATTTTATGGTATGAGAAGGCATCGTGCTAGGGCATAAATTTTCGAGGCGTGGCATCGAGGTAGACGTTAGCAAAGTTGAAGCCATATCTAAACTTCCTCCACCGAAGTATGTAATGGGAGTGAGGAGTTTCCTCAGGCACACTGGCTACTACCGAAGATATATAAAAGACTTCTCAAGGATCTTGAAACCGTTGTCCAACCTTCTGGTAAAGGATATTGAATTCAATTTCTCTGACGATTGTCTAATCGCTTTTCAGACCTTAAAGGATGCCCTTGTCTCACCGCCTATCCTTCAAGCTCCAGACTGGGAGCTACCTTTTGAGCTTATGTGTGACGCCAGTGACTATGCTATAGGATCTGTCCTGGGACAGAAAAAGGACAAAAAGCACCACGTCATTTGCTACGTCAGTCGTACTCTGGATGAAGCTCAGGTGAATTATACGATTACAGAAAAGGAGATGCTCATGACAGTCTTCTCTTTCAACAAGTTTAGATCCTATCTTATCGAAGAAAAGGTGAAGGTCTACACACACCATGGGGCAATAAGATATCTCATGCAGAAGAAGGATACCAAGCCCAGGCTGTTAAGGTGGGCTTGGTTACTGCAAGAGTTCGACCACGAGATCGTTGATAAGAAGGGTGCAGAGAATGTGGTCGCCGACCACTTATCAAGGATCGTGGTCGAAAGGCAGAAAGAACCACCTATTAATGACAACTATGCTGACGAAGCCTTGCTGATGGTTGAAACCAAAGATGAGAATTTACCTTGATTTGTAGATATTTGTAATTATCTTTCCTGCGGAGAGTTGCCTCCTGATATAACCTATAATCAAAAGAAGAAGCTCTTTGCCGATGTAAACAACTACTACTGGGACGATCCTCTCCTCTTCAGAAGATGCGTAGACAACCTGTACAGAAGATGTATCCCCGAAGAAGAAGTCCCAAACATCCTAAAAGAATGTCATGCCTCTCCATATGGAGGACACCTGGGGAGCGAAAGGACCGCCGCCAAGGTGCTACAATCGGGTTTTTACTGGCCCTCCTTGTTCAAGGACGATGCAAATTATGTAAAGGTTTATAAAGAATGCCAATCAACAGGAAACATTGGAAGAAGAAATGAGATGCCTATGGCCACTTGGGTCGAAGTTGAGATCTTTGATGTATGGGGAATTTACTACATGGGTCCGTTCCCCCCATCAAAAGGATATCAGTACAATCTAGTGGCATTGGATTATGTGTCTAAATGGGTGGAAGTTGTTGCCACCCAAACGTGCGACTCTATATCAGTGATCAAGTTGTTTGAGAAGACTATCTTCCCTCGTTTCATAGTACCTCGTACTGTAATAAGCGACGGAGGATCGCATTTGGGAGAAAAATAGTTTGAAGCGCTCATGCAAAAGTATGGAGTTAAACACAAAGTCGCTACGCCCTACCACCCACAAACTTTTGGGCAGGTAGAGGTTTCAAATATATAGATCAAGCAGATTTTAGAGAAGATTGTCAACCACACGAGGAAAGATTGGTCGACAAAGCTTGATGACGCACTTTGGGCCTACAAAACTGCATATAAAGCACCCATTGGAACTACCCCTTACAAATTGATTTATGGGAAATCCTGTCATCTACCCTTAGAGCTTGAACACAAGGCCCTTTGGGCAATTAAGTTCTTGAATATGGATCTGGAGAAGGCAAGAGAGAAAAGATATCTGCAGTTACAGGAACTCAAAGAGTTGAGAATGCATGCCTATGAGAATGCAAAGATCTATAAGCAGAGAACAAAGGTGTGGCATGATGCCCACCTGAGGAAGAAGGATGTAAGTGAAGGTGACATTGTTTTATTATTCAAATCTTCCATTCATCTTTTTCCAGGTAAACTGTAAACAAGGTGGTCCGGACCCTTCACCGTAGCAAAGATATACCCGTCCGGAATGATGGAGCTGTATGATAAAGAAGATCCATCCAAGGTTTTTCAAGTAAACGGGCACAGGGTAAAAAGGTTCTATGAAGACGAAGCGTTCTGAGAAGGACAAAGATCAATTTACAAGATGTGGAAACAGCTGAAGGCGAAAAGTGAAGGATCTGGAGTTGTCGAGCTGACGACGCTAACTACAACGCTCCTCGGGAGGCAGCCCGAGTTTTACTTTTCTTATAATAGGATGTTATTTCCTTTCCTGCAAGAAAAACATTATGAAAATTATTATTGTAATAAGGCCTGAGTCAGTGCATGCGTCACATGCCCTGACTCTTCTGTTTTATGGGCCACCGCTCTGTTTTATGAGCATTGATGGGTAATACTATCTGAGGTTGGGAACTTCTCTTTAGGCCAATGATGTTTTACCCATCAATCGCTTTTTCCCTTCACTTTATTTTTGGTTTTTCATCAAGAATCGTGTTCTGAAGCTTTGTATCGGGCAAGGATACCGTGTTCCATGATTGTATCGGGAAAAAGACTCAGGCGGCGTGCAAGATACGCCCTTATCGGCCTAGTGTTATAGGGCGACGTGCTTTAGCCATGATTCATGTCGGACGATACGCCCGAGCGGCGAGCACCCATGTCAGGCGGCATGAGTAATTACCCTTGATTAGACGGATGGGACTGCTCGTCTGGGGAATGATTTGTCTCATAGGCCGACACGCGCCCTTATTTTACCTATTTTACCCCCAAATTGGATTGCTATATATAGTACGGAAGTTTAACTGTGTCGGGCTATTGCATTTACTTTTCACCTACTCCCGTATCGTGTTGTAATTTCTTTCATTGCTCTCGTGTCACGCAGCCTAGCATCTGCTCTCATGTCGTGCAAGATAAACTTAAGATAGCAAAGGTATAGCCAGACAGTCATATCATTTTTCTTGCCCGACATGACCCTAATGTCGCGCACCATCGTATCAGACTTATGACTTTAGATGAATTTCCTTGTATCGCCCGACACTTGTGTCGCGCGACACATCTTTAACATGTGCTTGCCCGATACCCTATATCGGGAAATGCCCGTGTCACCCAGCCCTGCATCGCTTTGTTTGTTTCTATTATCGGGCGACACGATTTCCGTTAGGACGACCCTATCGGGCACTTTTTCATCACGTGGTTGTGTCGCCCGACATGCTTTGAACGTGAAGCGTATTGGGCACTGGCTATGTCATTTGGATTTTTCCCGTGTCACCCAGTTTTGTATCGCCCAACGACGGGCGACACCTTCTTAAGGATGATCGTATCAGGCATGAGCCTATGATGATTTTTGAGATCTTTGTATCGCCCGACACATGCGTATCGTGCATTCATGATATTGCTCAGTTTTGAAGCCCGATGCGGGTGCGTCGGGTAGCTTTTGTATCAGGCTGAACTTTTCTTATCGTGCAATCAGTTTTATTTTAAACACCGATATCGACTTTAAGTTTTACCTACCTAATATCGAAACATTTAGATACTTAATGAACTTGTCTTATATGTAACAGAGATGGCCCGTACAAAGCAAACCATCATTCAAGTTGACGAACACGGTCGGAGGATCGATACCGAGGCCACAACTGAAGCTACGGCAGTCGGGCAAAAACGCCCAAATCTCGAGGCAGCTGGGCCATCCATGGTTGAGAAGAGAGCAAGGACGGAAGAAGTAACAGCCCCAACAATAGTTTCAACCATGGCAGGAGAACCCCTGGATCACACGCCCAGCAGGTTCGTGCCTAGAGATAATGAGCATGGGCGCCGATACTCAGAATTGGCAACAAAACTCTACATGCCAAGCAGGTTCTGCCACCAGTCATCCTTCCTTCAGCTAGGCATATTCGACAGACTCGAAAATGTCCTGGCTATAGCAGGGATGTGGAAGATCTGCTTCAGCCACTCCGCTTCCTACACTGAACTCACTAGGAAGTTCATGTCATATATCCACCGAGTGCAGAATAGACCTGAAAAAATTGAAGAATACGGCGGAGCAGACATGCTGTAGGGGCGGTTATACAACTGTGAGCACGTCATCTCCGAAAAGCTGCTCAATGATATCTTCTCTTCCAGCGAGGAGGAGAAGGAACAACTTAATAACGGTGCGAGGATCACCAAAGGAGATGGGTTCAACCCCGTGGAGCTCTGGAGGAAGCTGATCGGTGAGTCATCATTCAAGATGGGAAGCAAGGTGGCGGCAGTGCAATCCTACTTCTGGAGAATAGTGCACAAGCTGGTGGCATGTCTACTCTTTAGCAAGAATGAATCAAGCAACATATACATCGAAGAACTCCATCTCATGTGGCACATGATGGAGGGCAGGGTGATCAATTTGGGGTGCTTCTTGCTGAATAGGTTGCACCCATTAAAGGATGCCATCAAAGAATACTGCATGGGTGGCATCATCAATCTGATCGCGGTTGGGTTAGGGTACCCACGGGAGCCGCGCATTCTCTCAAGGACAAGGGGCGACGAGAAGATTGACCTCAAGTTCCTCATGAGAGCCAACATCATCAAGAAGGAGGGGCGAAGCTACTTCTACAAATTCGCAAGAACAAGCACCCTCCTTCCACTTCCTAGTTGCACCAACTACAACACAGAAAAGCTGGTCTTCACCAACGCCGAGATTGAAGCGGTGGCATTTGAATCCGCTTACGCCACCACCACCAGTATACAAGAGAGGGCGGCTATGAGAGGAGGACCAATTCCTCTCGACGCACGGCAGGACAAATTTTCCACAACTCCTGCCGAGCCGCCCACTGCTCCAGAGCCACCGATGATAGCAATTGATAGAGTTGTCGTCACTCTTACCATTCCAGCCACGATCACGACAATATCTGTCGTGGCTGAAGAAGAACCGGTGATCGTCGAGGTCACCGAGACAACCGGGGCAGAAACAACCGTACAAGCCCCGAGGGAAGCTCCCGCGGAAGAGACGACCGCAGCTCCAGAATCTTCTGTGGTGTCTTTAGAGGCAGATGAAGAAGCACATCCGGGCGCTAGTAATGGGGTGTTCGTCGAGATCCTCGAGATGGAGCTCAGAGCTACACAACTTACGCCAACACCGCTGCCGGTGTCCTACGTAGCAGCTGTAGAGGAGATCACTGACAATAGAGAAGTAGAGCAACATCCACCCACACCGTGGCCTTCCCCACCACAACAAGAGGGCGAGGCAGAGACAACCACAAAAGTCCTGACGCCTCACCCCAAAGCATCCACCTCGCGAATAGTACAGATCAACACTACCCCGAGTGAGGCAACACACTCGTCAAGTAGATCTTCATGCGAGAGAAGTTTCACGAGGACGCGAGGGAGATCTGCTGTAGCCCCTCTGTCACTCAGAAAGATGTTGGGAAACAAACTCGATAACTTGCGGGAGGTAACAGAAAGCCACTATGTTACTTTTTCTTCACTCACCCGAAAGTTTTCCATTTTTCAGCAGAGGTTGAACAGCCATGAGCGGCAACTGCTGACTCTAGTTGGTCTTCCCGGCCAACTAGAGGCACTCAACACAACACTTCAGCAGGCCCTCCAACACCTTGATGTGATCGAGGAGAGGTTGAACAAGGGGGACGACCATCCACGCCCAAGGCAGCCGAGAAGGTCTCCTTTGCCTCCTGGTTCAGGCTCTCAACCCTCCTCATCGGCATCCTCATCAAAATCGTCATCTACTTCCTCCTCTAGTGGGCCATCCCCAACGCCCGAGGAAGGGATGCCACAAAGGTCAGCCAACGGAGCTCCAGCAGGACAGGCAAGCTCCCGTGGTCTGGAAGAAGCAGCTCCCTCAGTCCCCTGGACGAAGCTAAGGATGACAACGAAGAAATCAGCATCGGGGAGGACTCTTCTGATGAATCTGAGGGAGAGGGGGGGACATATGTGCCGTAAATGAAAGACACCCCCCAGAGGAAGACACTCGACGGCAGATGAATTCTCTGCACTGTCAGAGATACCTTCCTTCGAGATGGCCGACTTCGACAGAAGGGTCATCGAATACCTGTTGGTCAGGGACCAGAAGCTACTAAACAAGGTCCTGAGGTCACAGGCTAATGAAGAAAATGTTGTCTGGAGCGACGACTACTTCTCCGTACGACGGGGAGCACTCAGAAGCATATTCTGCTCACCAGCCGTCGTCAGAAAGAAGTTGTTCAGGGTCCTAGAAGGTGCTATAATAGAAAATATCAGCACTGGGACATGTCGGAGAACAATATACAATGCCACCCCGACCTTGGCAAGAAGATTGATGATGGGAGTACCAGACTCCATCGCGGTGGCCAACATGTTGTGACACATCAAAGAGCACAACAAAAACATCGTGTTGGCCCCGTACAAGCACCACAACATGTGGTTCCTGTATGTGGCAGACGTCCAGAACCACGACGTCCAGCTCCTCAGCTGCTGCAACAAGGAGGTGCCACACTCAGGTCTTACTTTCAGTCGCCCGGAGGACAAACATCTCAGGCTTCTACCGCTACATCTTCTACGAGCCATCAAGCAAGGAGTCCAACGTCATAGCGGCGTTTGGAACTTCTTCTCTATTAGAGACTTTCCCGTCGAAGCAGAAGAGGGAAGCGGAAACAACACCTTTATCATCTTGCGCGCCATGGAGCTGCTCAACATATTCGGATACATAAGGCATCTCCAAGGCCAAAACTTCTACCAGCTCATAAGCACATATGCACTGCTGCTGATCAAAGACATGCACTATTTCCAAGACGCAGGGGTACCAGAGAGGCTCTGGACAGTGATCAGGCAGATGAATATTTGCAACCCAACAACACTCCAGAGAAAGAAACTGAGATAGAAGCAGACATCTACGGGGCAGGCAAGTGGTTAGAAATCCTACGGGAAGTACACGAAATTGAAGACCCCACTTCGCCTGAAACATCAGAAGAAATGATCAACAACTTCGACCGCTTCTCGTGCTCTACACTCACACAGGAGCAGGTCAATGAAGTTCTTCTGAGGTTAGCTGACTCTACCCAAACAGATGTTGTCTACGAGGCAAGCAATATCATAGTCCTGGTTGATGACTTAAGGGACATGGTAAAAGAAGGAGGATGTCTGGCAATATCTGTGGCGGCCACCTACATCCAGACACTACAGAAGAAGTTTGAACATGCATACATAGCTCATCCAATGTTGTTCAACGACATTTTCCTTGCCGACGAATCAGGAGCGAAGTAATCATTTCTAGCAGAGTTGCAGTGCAGGGTTCCACGCACAATCTTCCTACCCATCCTGCACTACAACCACTGGACGCTCTTGATGATGTACACTCGCCAACGAGTAGGAATCTTCTACAACAACTCAGATAGCAATAAAGATCATCCAGTGCAGTGTACATCGATGACGTTGACCACCCTCGAGCGCTTAGTATGAAAATACTACGACGAGGTGGCAGCGTTGATACAACCATTCCTGGAGATGGCAGCGAGCAAATGGCACGAGCTCCAGTTCTGCCACCGCAGTCCACAACAAATTCCTTTATCCAACGACTGCGACATCTTCGTGCTGGAATGGATATCGAATGAAGAGACGCCTGACCAACTCAACCACATTGACTACCACATCAAACACGGAGAATATGTGTGGGAGCGTATATCTGGAAAAGGCGCACTCACCAGCTAACCCTCACTGAGTTAAATTACCCTACCTTATCTACTTCACAACTCTGGGACAGAGTGTGGAGCAAGTTTGGGGGGGGGGTACTATGTACCACTAAGGGAGGTATAATTTTTTTTTCTTCAAACTTCACCCCTTTTTGTTCTTTCTGTTCTTTTTCTATATAACATGTGTACTTATACATATACATGCTCATACAAAAATTTCACTAAATTTTTTGCTTATTTTGTACAAAAACACTGTATAGTAAAAACATGATATGACTTCTTGCCAGTTTGTTTTCAATATGTACAAAGAGGTATAGGTTTTGTTATGTCTTTTTCTAAATGCAGCCTCAAACAAAAAAATACTACGACTTTCCACGCCAATTTTTTTCAAAAAATAATCTTGCAACAGCTAAGAGACGTGTATGCAGAAGGAACAAGCTGCCCAAACAGTAAAAATTTTCTCTTATTTTCCCTTACCCAACAAAATCCCAAAAAGAGAGAATAACCTTAAGAGAGTGAAGAAAAACATGAGAGTTGTGCCAAATGAAAAAAAATATTTTACACACTTGTGTGCTCCAAAAGTACCCATCTTTAGGCAGGGTAGATCCAGAGCAGTGGTACGTAGGATGTGAAATCACTGCTCTAAAGGCAACTGGCTTGGACTGCAGGGACCACTCGCCCATTAACAGACCCGTACCTAGATGGACTGATGGGAAACAAGAAAAACCCAAAAATCCTTAAACCTACCTAAACACACAACTTTCTATCCCCAAAAGCTGTTTGGTGTGAAAGCTAACTTCAAAATCATGCACCAAGTCTCGCCGAAGCTGTGGAGAAAATTTTGCTTAAATAAGGCAGGAAAAGTAAAGTTTATTGTTCGTAGTCGAGCAGTGTTCTCTTTAAGACATCTCAAATACCCGCTCAAACTCATGGTCTGAAAACCATACCGGTTAAGTAGAAGAATCACAAAACAAAGTTTTAAAGATTGATTGAGGACAATTAAAATGCTAAGTTTGGGGGAGTTGATAACTCCAAATTTTCTGATATTTTTGGCCCTTATTTTGCTGTCAAATTTCCCCTTTTAAACTGTTTTCTTCTCCTTTTTGTCATGTTTTTGAATAAATAGGCCACGCCACGCTCTTAGCTCAATTTTATCATCTTTTACAGAGTTTTCCTCATTTTTCGACTCATTTATCAGCAAAAAGGCCCGTCCCGACCCATGAACGTGTTCTACCTGCATCAGCCCTCCTACTAGTCGGCAGACACACTCAGTGCCCGACATATGGCAGCACGATACACTACTGCGTGACACGGGGGTGCCGCGCAAGGAGGATCTGACGGGCGATACACCACTTACCCGACAGGAAGCTGTACTCGCCATGACTACTGAAGCGTGTCACGTGATACAAGACACCCACCGGCAGGCACCCACTCGTCACGACACCCGACACACTTACAACCCGACACCCTCTATGCCGAGCGACACGCATATCAGGCATCCCTGAAGCCGCAATGATGGAGTTGATGGAGAACACGTGCGCCCGGAGAACCAAAACTTCTCCCAACCACTGTATATAAATAGCAGCTACATGACTCTGATGGGACTGGTCAAAATTTTGTGAAAGCTAACTTTGGAAAGCACCTGGAGCTAGCGTGTCACGTCCCAGAGGTGCACCGGGCGATACTAGGTGAGCACTTCTCCAACCCGAGAGGGCGGGAATGGTTCACTTAGAATCCGCCCCGGTCACCACAGCAGCCCGAGATCGACCAACAAGGGCACCCGATACGAGTAATCCGACACCCTAGCAGCCTCTAGCCCGGCACGATACCGAGCCTGACACGAATCACCCGTCATGGTGTGTCGCCTGCGAGGGTAGCACCCCGTCACGACCGTATCAAGAGAGAGTCCTTTGGTCAATAAGTTTGCCCATCGTGGCCTATCACCCGACAGGGAGTGCCGCCTGACACAGGCGTATCGAGCAGAGCTCCACACTGGTATCGGGCTAGAGGAATCTTAGGGATCTGCTGCTTCATGTCGCTCTTCTAAATCAAGGAGGATGATACTTATCTTTCTTTTTCAGTTATTTACTTTCTTTACTTTCTCAATGTAACCAAACCCTTTTATATAAATGATTATGCTAGTGGAATCAAAGGAGCTTTAAATATCTGTTGTTTTATGTTTGGTTCCTTTTTGTTGGGTGATTGCTTTGTTTAACATCCGAACTCTAGCTTGTATGCTTGGATCATGTTTTGACTAGCTATAGAATCGTGTTTCCCGTTGCAGCAACCTCGAGAGAGGTGTTGTGTCTCTAGTGTTTGGTCCTATACGGGAGTACGAGATTACCCAGGATCGGAGTGGCTTTAGTGATATTTCCACTCTAACTCAGGTCCAACAACCTTGAGAGAGGTGTTGGTGCTTAGTTAGAGGTACCTTCTTCGAGAGGAGGGGTATTGGATGTTCCTGCTGTCGCTTGTTTTATCGAAGTTTCCTTCTTCGTTCCTTACTAAGGAAATAGTGTTATTCTCTCTGGTTCTATTGCACAAAACCCCTAAAAACCGATAAATGCTTAAAACCTTGATTTTTCCTTGTAGCTCCAGTTGGAGATAGTTTCCTTTTATTTTACCGATCTTTGACTGTTGTTCCCATTGGGAACTTTATCCTCATTTTGATTTTACCAGATTGTAATGTGTAGATTCCGAGTTCTTAACACCACCACCCTTGTCCCTGTGGTTCGATCTCGATCTCTACTTCGGACCCCCTCATCATTGCGGGGGCCTAAGAGTCGGGTAATTTAAAAGTCTGACTACTTCAAATCTGCTCCTTTTGGATGCACGATTTAGGCTGGTCAACTTTTTGGCACTGTTTCCGGGGACAAGGTAAAATGGTACTGTTGACGAACCCGAGTCCGCTAACTACACTCCCGTGCCTCAAGCTTAGTAATGAGCTTGACATCACTAACTTTTGATCTTCTAACCTGAAATGAGTATAGAGTAGTTCGTCTTATTAATACAAGTCTTCTAACTTGATTATACGTGCTATTCAGGTACTTAGGAAGGAAGCATTCTGCTCATTTGAGCACCGACATCACTAGACATGCCACCTCACGTCGAACCACCTCTTTCAGAAGGTGAGCTACACGCGAGAGTTAGACCTCACTCGCCTCCGCATGAAGACAATGATCGTTATGACGACAACCCTCAACATGAAGATCCTAAAATAGAACAATTCGAGGACGACCATCGCCATGAGAGACGCCGTCATCACTGAAGACGTAGAAGAAATCAACATAACCAGGAGCAGAACCAGGGAGACAGTGACAGTGAGGATTCTAACGAAGAAGAAAAGACCCTCAGAGAGTTAGCTGCCACAAAGGCCAATAATTCAAGATGTCCTGTTGTCATCCCAAGGTTCAATGCAACCAACTTTGAGCTAAAACCATATGTCATCTCTATGACCCAGAACAAGAGCTTCAGAGGGAATTCAAAGAATGATAACCCTTACCATCATCTTGATGCTTTTAAAAACATCTGTGATACCATTAAAATGCGGGGAGTCCCACAGGAGGTGATTTATGGCAAGGGTTTCATCTTTTCTTTAGAAGACAAGGCCCTATCCTGGTACGTCGGGCTGCCACATCAAGCTCTGAATGGATGGAATGCGCTGGCATATGCTTTTGTGAACAAGTTTTATCCCACAGAGAAAACTGTCAGGAATAGACAGAGGATCACGTCTTTCATGCAATAGCCAAATGAGAATCTACACGAAGCCTGGGAACGGTATTAAGAATATCAAAGGGACTGCCCCCACCACAACTACAAGAAGGGTTTCTTGATAACCACCTTCTACAATGGTATAACCCCTGAGGAAAGGGTTTTGCTGAATGCAGCTGCGGGCAGCCACTTTCTGGGGAAGAAGCCTAACAGATCCAAAAAGATCATCGAGAACATGGCCGAGTTACAAGTCGGCACCGACTACGACAGATCTGATAGAGGATATGCTAAGAAGGCGGCTAGTGAAGGGCCCTCCGTAGAATCAAAGGCTCTGGAGTCTATCACCACTCAAATCCAGAAGATAGCCACTGATGTCAGACAATTGAAAGAATCGGGTGGAAAAGGGAAGAAACAAGTTGAGAAAGTCACGAAATGTGTCACCTGCGGAGAAGGTGGACAAAGGGTTGATAACTGTGTTACACCCGACCTGACGAGTCAACTGAAAGTAAATCCCAGGCAGAGGAAGCTGAGAACGTCTCTTTGGTCAACTTCAAGAGACTGGATCACCCTGGCTTTAACTATGGCAACAAGGATGCGGCCGAAAACTCACATCAGTTGAATAACCCCACCTAGCAACTGCAAGGTTTTGAGAAAAGAGGGGGACAAGGTCAGTTCACCAGAACTACCACTTTCCAATCGAACAAGGCAAACTTCCCAGGACAAGGAAAGTACCAAAGTCAGAAAGCAGCTAACCCTAGTCACAACCAAGGTCAAGCTAAGGAGCAAAGTCAGGACAAGAGCCCAAACCAACCAGATTTGGTGGGTCAATTGTTCGATTTTGTCAAAAGACAAGATACCATCAACAACGAGCTGGCACAAAGCGCGCTGTCAAATTTAGGAGTTCTGAACACAATGCAGGTTCAGATGGCGGACATGCAGACACACCAATGCCAAATCGATCAGCAGTTGGCCCAGATGGCCGAGTTAATAAAGAATCCCTCAGGTAAGATTGTAACATCCCAGGATTTGAGGCCTCAGATAAAAAGATCTTATAAAAAATGATTGGACTACCCATATCACGAAGGTGTACCTCCTTTTCCGGGAGCCCAACTCTAAAGAACTCCATAGTTAAGCGTGCTCAACTTGGAGTAGTACTAGGATGGGTGACCAGTCGGGAAGTTGATCCTGGCTTGCACGTCAGTGTGGACAAAGTGCGCAGTTAAGGCTAGTGGTGGTCTGTGGGGCCAGTCGCCATTCCTGAAACTCTACTAGAGCCTTGGGCAGTGGGCCCAGGCATTACAAATGGTATCAGAGCCAATTTCTCTCCAGTAGGTGAGGCCCACATGGGCATGGCATGCCAGTCTTGAGTCGTACGGTCCAGGCATGTAGGAAAGGGTTGTCCATGGTTGACGTAGCCACCCTTGTGCTGGTGTTCCGTGATCGGGAGCTGGGTGTCCATGGGTCATTGTGGGTCTGCATTGAAATGGGGAAGAGATTATGAGGCCTTATAGTTGAGCCTTGATGAGGTCGTCAAGAGTCTAAGTGGGGGAGATTGTAACATCCCAGGATTTGAGGCCTCAGATAAAAAGATCTTATAAGGAATGATTGGACTACCCATATCACCAAGGTGCACCTCCTTTTCTGGGAGCCCATCTCTAAATAACTCCATAGTTAAGTGTGCTTAACTTGGAGTAGTACTAGGATGGGTGACCAGTCGGGAAGTTGATCCTGGCTTGCGAGCCAGTGTGGACAAAGTGCGCAGTTAAGGCTAGTGGTGGTCTGTGGGGCCAGTCGTCATTCTTGAAACTCTACTAGAGCCTTGGGCAGTGGGCCCAGGCGTTACAAAGATACCCTCCAACACCGAATCTACTAAAATGGCAGTGTTGAGATCAGGGAATACAGTAGAACGTCCTGAAGAAGCCAGACCCGAGGAACCTGAATCGAGGACTGCGGCTGATAATCCCGCAGAAGAAGACAATCAACAAGCTCGTGTCAGAGAACCTAAACCAAGATCCTTTGAGGAACTATTTGGTAAGAGAAGTCCTTACTCTCTCAAGTTGCCTTTCCCTTACAAACTGATAAAGTCACATATTAAAAAGCATTACGAGAAGTTTATGGAATCAGTAAAGAAATTTCACCTCGAAGTACCTTTTCTGGACGCTTTGGAGGAAATGCCGACCTACACTGAGTTTATCAAAGATTTGATCACCAAGAAGAAAAGAGGAGGAAGAATCGAGACTATGCATCTAGCTAGTATGTCCTCTGTTTTTGTCAAAGCAAATTTACCCAACAAGAAGAAAGATCCAGGGGCTTTCACCATTCCTTTCGCCATTGGAGATAATGTCGAACGAAAAGGTCTTGCTGATTTAGGGGCTAGCATCAACCTCATGCCCCTAAGCCTCGCACAACAATTAGGTTTGACTGATATGGTGAAGACCAACATGAGGATTGAATTGGCAGACCATACCTTTAAAAGACTTGTAGGTGTTGTTGATGATGTACCGATCCGAGTGGGAAGTTTCTTCATTCCTTGTGACATCGTGGTCATTGATACTGTGGAGGACCCTGGCTGTCCTATCATCTTTGGATGCCCTTTATTGGCTACAGGAAGGGCGTTGATTGATGTTGCTGAGGGAATAATCACTCTAAGGGTCAGAAACGATCACTTAGACTTCAAAGTAATGGATGCGATGAAAGGGCCATCCCTGTTAGAGTCTGCTTACTTCGTAGAAAGCTACAACCAATTTTGTGAAGAGGTGGAAGAAGATATCCTAATGGTAGACCCTCTTGTAAGAGCAATAAGCAATCAAGACTCTGATTCTGAAAATCAAGAAGTTGTCAAGTTTCTCAACTATCTTAATCAGTCTGATGAAGATCTGAGTGACGGGGAAGAGGTAATAGAAACAGTTAAGTTTGCCTCTCTAGAGGAGGTGCCAGAAGAAAAGGCACCCAAGGCTAAACCCGAGTTGAAGCAGTTACCTGAAGGATTAAGGTATGAATTTCTAGATCAAGAGGAGAGAAATCATGTCATCGTTAATTCCCATCTTATGAAAGATCAATTGGACAAACTTATTTTACACACTTGTGCTCCAAAATATTTTATACACTTGTGCTCCAAAAGTACCCATCTTTAGGCATGGTAGATCCGGGGCAGTGGTACGTAGGATGTGAAATCACTGCTCTAAAGCCAACTGGCTTGGACTGCAGGGACCACTCGCCCACTAACGGACCAGTATCTGGATGGACTGATGGGAAACAAGAAAAACCCAAAAAGCCTTAAACCTACCCAAACACACAACTTTCTGTTCCCAAAATATGTTTTGTGTGAAAGCTAACTTTGAAATCATGCACCAAGTCTCGCCAAAGTTGTGGAGAAAATTTTGCTTAAATAAGGCAGGAAAAGTAAAGTCTGTTGTTCGTGGTCGGGCAGTGTTCTCTTTAAGACATCTCAAATACCCGCTCAAACTCATGGTCTGAAAACGATACTAGTTAAGAAGAAGAATAACAAAACAAAGTTTTAAAGATTGATTGAGGACAATCAAAATGCTAAGTTTGGGGTAGTTGATAACACCAAATTTTGTGATATTTTTGGCCCTTATTTTGCTGTCAAATCTCCCCTTTTAAACTGTTTTCCTCTCCTTTTTGTCATGTTTTTGAATAAATAGGCGACACCACACTCTTAACTCAATTTTATCATCTTTTGCAGAGTTTTCCTCATTTTTTGACTCATTTATCAGCAAAAAGGCCCGTCCCGACCCATGAACGTGTTCTACCTGCATCGACCCTCCTACCAGTCGGCCGACACACTCACTGCCTGACATATGGCAGCACGATACACTACCGTGTGACACGGGGGTGCCGCGCAAGGAGGATCTAACGGGCGATACGCCACTTACCCGACAGGGAGCTGTACTCACCACGACTACTGAAGCGTGTCGCGCGATACAAGCCACCCACTCGTCACGACACCCGACACGCTTACATCCCGACACCCTCTGTGCCGAGCGACACGCATATCGGGCATCCCTGAAGCCGCAATGATGGAGCTGATGGAGGACACGTGGCGCCCGGAGAACCAAAACTTCTCCGAACCGCTGCATATAAATAGCAGCTACAGGACTCTGATGGGACAGGTCAAAATTTCACAAAAGCTAACTTTGGAAAGCACTTGGAGCTAGCGTGTCACATCCTAGAGGTGCACTGGGCGATACTAGGTGAGCACTTCTCCGACCCAAGAGGGCGGGAATGGTTCACTTAGAATCTGCCCCAGTCACCGCAACAGCCCGATATCGACCAATAAGGGCACCCGATACGTGTAATCTGACACCCTAGAAGCCTCTAGCCCGACACGATACTGAGCCCGACATGAATCACCCGTCATGGTGTGTCGCCCGTGAGGGTAGCACCCTGTCACGACCGTATCGGGCGAGAGTGCTTTGGTCGGTACGTTTGCTCGTCGTGGCCTATTGCCCGACAGGGAGTGTCGCCCGACACAGGCATATCGGGTAGAGCTCCACACCAGTATCGGGCTAGAGAAATCTTAGGGATCTGTTGCTACATGTCGCTCTTCTAAATCAAGGAGGGTGATACTTATCTTTATTTTTCAATTATTTACTTTCTTTACTTACGCAATGTAACCAAACCCTTTTATATAAATGATTATGCTAGTGGAATCAGAGGAGCTTTAAATATCTATTGCTTTATGTTTGGTTCCTTTTTGTTGGATGATTGCTTTGTTTAGCATCCGAACTCTAGCTTGTATGCTTGGATCATGTTTTGACTAGCTATCGAATTGTGTTTCCCGTTGCAGCAACCTCGAGAGAGTTGTTGTGGCTCTAGTGTTTGGTCCGATACGGGAGTACGAGAGTACCCAGGATCGGAGTGGCTTTAGTGATCTTTCCACTCTAACTCAGGTCCAGTAACCTTGAGAGAGGTGTTGGTGCTTAGTTAGAGGTACCCTCTTCGAGAGGAGGGGTATTGGATGTTCCTGCTATCGCTTGTTTTACCAAAGTTTCCTCCTTCGTTCCTTACTAAGGCAATAGTGTTATTCTCTCTGGTTCTATTGCACAAAACCCCTAAAAACTGATAAATGCTTAAAACCTTGATTTTTCCTTGTAGCTCCAGTTGGAGATAGTTTCCTTTTATTTTACCGATCTTTGCCTGTTGTTCCCATTGGGAACTTTATCCTCGTTTTGATTTTACCGGAGTGTAATGTGTAGATTCTGAGTTCTTAACACCACCACCCTTGTCCCTGTGGTTCGACCCCGATCGCTACTTCGTACCCCGTCATCATTGCGGGGGCCTAAGAGTCGGGTAATTTAAAAGTCTGACTACTTCAAATCCGTTCCTTTTGGACGCGTGATTTAGGCCGGTCAGCGAGTGCGGAGGATTTGTGGATGTGCAACCCCGGTTGTCCTAAGATCCTTGCCCTACGTGGGATATATGTAGAGAGAGGGGTCGGGAGAGAGAGTCGGAGCAGAGGAACAGAGACAGAGATGAGAGGTGATGAAGGCGTAGGGGTGGTGGTTGAGTAGAAAGGACATGGGGGAAGAGAAGCAAAGCAAAGCCTCTTCCTACGCTAGAGTTAGATGAGTGGGCCGGGCTGGAGTGAAGGAGAGAAAGGAGGAAGAAAGAGGGCATTTGCTTATGCTGCTTGTGGGTGGGATCCAGATTTTTTGTCCTTGAGCCCCCTTCTTATTAAGCCAGGCGGCCGAGCGAGGGAAGACGGAATGCAGGTTCCTACTTTGGAAACACGACACTGAGGTCTACGGGCGTGGAATTCCGTTCTACCAAGTCTACATAGAATACGAGCCATACAATCATCACCACATCCCCATCTGCTTTCTTCTTATAAAGAAATGTAAATATTACTAGTTTATTATTCCATGTTCCATTGTTAACGTAGAATTACTAAAGAATATGAAATGAATTGATTAGTGTTTACATGATAGATTTTACGATGCACAACTAGTTCGGAGTTTATATAAACAGATTGGAATTCACAATTGGGTGGGTCATGGGTTCTATTTTCATGACCCAGATCAACTCTAAGAAAAAATAAATATGGTTTAAGTCATCTATAGATTAGACTAGTAATAAAATCTAAATTAAGTGGAATTATAATTTTTAAACATCGTATCTAACGACTTCACCGAAGTTAGAGTTTAAGTCAGCTCCCAAGGGCTAATTGAACAAACTGATTTCAGGTTCTAAAATTTAATAGGGTCGGTTCTATAGTTGGACATAGTTTATTATCCAACTATTAAAAAAAATCGATTAGGTTTTCCTAACTCAAAATTGACTTGGATCTTTATTGCCTTTAGTTGTAGAACGCTTTTCCCTACCCAACTTTGCTTGTTAAACTAATAAATCTCTATTGTATCGAGACACATGGATAATTTGAGTGGCACTGATATCAACTTGATGCTGATGAAATGGAACATAAAAAAAGAAAATAAAGACAGGAGATGAGGAGTGTGAATGCCAATTCTATATTTGGACAGAGCTTATTATGATAATAACTAACTACTACTGAATTCGAGTAATTTTTTTCTAATTCAAAATTGACTCAGATCTTTACAGTCTTTATTTGTAGAATGTCGGCCCCGACAGTGCAACCAATTCTATATTTGGACAGAGCTTATTATGAAAATATATGTGGTTCACATGGAAGCAGACCCAAAACCATGGTTTCATCTTCTTAAATCAGAGAAGCATACAAACCATATGTTCATGACTTCAAAGCATCCATCGGTTATTTGTTCTTGTATACAATATATGACATATCTAACTATAAGTAGTAGTAATTCTAAGATGACCAATCAGTTGATGGCATGACTCACAAATTCTTAATTTTTTTAAAAGAACAAATGATGACATCATTTTAAGTGGACACTAGGAACTTATGAGCAGTCTCTTAAGGCTATTTAAATTAAAGGCTCTAACAACACAAGCTACAGTCACTCAAAAAAAAGAAAACACCAGCTCCAACTGTCACTGAACAAGCCCCCATTTTGCTAAAAACCAGGAACCGACCCATTTAATAACCGATGACTATGGTACACCGCTAAAAAAAAAAGCGGAGCCTATCATGTATCTTCCTTAGTCAAAATGCCGCTTTATGTAAAGTGTTTCCAGATTAGTGCAAAAGGAACAAGCAAACCGAAGACGGGTGTCAGGACCCACTCTTTTGATCAGCACAAATACCAACCATTAGAGGTAATCCCAAAACCTAAACCCAGATTATGAAATAAACAATGAATTCTCGACAAAGGCGATTAAACATTATACGTAAAACACAGATAATTTTTTTCTTTATTCACAAACTCATAAATCAATGTCACATCAAGGACATTACATGCAAGTATCACAATCATATTCAACTCCATTAAATCCAGAATAAAATCTTGTTCTCATATGCGGTTCAGTTTACATCAGATACATGTACATTGATGAACAAACTTAATCTACAACCCATCCCGGGAAAGAGAGAGTACATGGACATTCTAATCTATCTAGATTATACTATTTATAACTTCTTTGTCACGACCTCTCTGCTGCATAGCATTATACCTAAAAACATTTGAAACAACCTCATTAGACTCATATAGAGCCCCAGTGAGTGAATACCTCCCACTCAAGCTAGGTACATGCATCGGCATCAGATTAAGTATAAGAACTTAACAGAAACATGCAATATTGAAAAGTCTAGAAGATAGTTCTATCATGAGTCAAATCTATCTTACAATGGTAATCTAATCCAATAGATAATATAATCACTTAAACCAATTATAACTTTGAAACATCTTTTAGAGCATGTCTATGAACAAATCAGCAGATACTTCTCAGTTTAGATTAAGAATCTTACTACATGAGTAATAAGTCAAGTTCTAGGCATTTTGAACCAATACATAACAATAACATTATCTTTGTGACACTCCACCAGCCAGACCAGGAACACATCCTACAGTCCTGAAGCTGAAGTACACATAATACATATCTACCAAACAATACTATCAAATAGCAAGCAATCCAACTCATATTCAGAATAGATATAAATTCCAACATTTATAACTTGTCAGAATGACAGATCATAATATGAAATAGGAAATGTCCATAGCAACATGATTACTTTCCACAACATGAAGCTTAATCAACAATGACAAATCATCAACTAGCAGCACAAGGAATGTAATAATCATTCAAATAATGTTCTACACGGCTTATCATCTTTTATTCATTTGCCCTGAAACTACTTGGCTTGTACCTCACCAAGTAGAAGTCGCCACGCCTGATTCTCGTGTCAATGACTCACCGTAACTATCTTAGGGTTTAGCCGGCCACCCTAAGATATCAAAAACAGACCCAGGCCACCTCAGGGTTACCTAAAGAGGCTCACGTCCTCATCTCGGGTACACAAGATAGGAACCAGCAAAACAGTATATCACATATCACAGTATTTTGCATATTTTTCATTTCACATTTCACATATTTCATTTCAACAGAGTCTATTCCATCTGGACATAGACTTTCACATCAAGGATTTAGGGCTAGAGCCACTCCAGATGACTCACTCCTAAATCCTGGTGGTCTAACCTTTAAGGTCTCGATCCACACTCTGGAAATCCTTCTCATAATTCATCGATTACTACAAAGAGATCCGTTTTGTTTCCCCAGTGTGGTCCTCGGGGGAAACTCACGGTGTTCAGGGCACCTAACTAGATGTTCAATCATTTCCCTTGTTATTAATATCTTTTAGTCATCTTGAAAGAATTCAAAACATCATATATCATATTTGTGTATTCTCGCATAACTATAATAACATGAAACATATTAACTTTATCAATAAGGGCAATGATCAAAGCAAGAAGCACAATAAGTCTATAGATTGCAACAAATATGATTATTTCTATCTTCTGCATCGACTCATAGAAATCATCAATAGTGGGCTTTCTGCCCGAGACATAATCTTATTGTCCATCATTTACCCCATCATGGTTTTATCATCATCATTGGGCCTTCAGCCCTAGACATAATCTCATTATGCAACATTTACTCTTATCAGGGTTTCTCAATGTAAGGAGTGCACATTAAATTCCATTTCAACATATATCGTATCAGCTCATTGTATATCACAGTTCTGAACAAATTGTTGGCTATTTAATCAACGAGTTTCAATCAAGTTAATGATCTTTTACCGGATTCAACCAAACTCCGCAAGTATACGGAGGTAGTATAGTCAGGATCGAACACAAGGAGCTTTAGTAAACAACTGAACGCAACAGTCCTAATTTTCAGCAATCTAGATCGGTTTTAAAAGAAGATGGTTGTTTAAATTCTAAGACAAGGAAATGTATAAGAGTTAAATTTATACAAGTAGAAGAGATTAACAGAAGGTTTCTAGTCAAATGATTAAAGATCTTGGACATTAGGGATTTCATTCTCATACCATAGCACTTAGGGAACTAAACAATCTAAACATACACAAGTTCTTATCTCAAAGGATTGATGTGTTGCATTTCATCTCCCGATATAAGTGCAACGATCGCAACTTAAAACAACATTCTCATGTTAGAATTTCGTTTTAGATCACAAGCAAACCTTCAACTCGTTTCTAACTACTCTCGTGGATTAGAAAGAGTTGTTATGAAAGATACCTCCATACATTCATACTTATTTTCTCAAATCAAGCACAAATGCAGAAAACATGCACATCAAGCGGCCAACATCATATGCAAGAAGAAGGAAACCAGTATTTTCATAAATAGAGACAAGAAACATATGTATTTAGTACGAGATCACATAGTTCCACACATGCTACGGCATGGGAGTTACTCTCCCATGCCCAAGAAGGAGAAAACTACTCGTCGATAACTACACCTTGCATAATTTCAGCAGAAAATGAAGTTTTTGACATGAGTAAGAGAAGAAAAGACAAGAAGAACCAAGATGCAACCAAGAGAAGAAGGAATTCCGGCTGAAGGATGAAATTCCTCTTCTAAAACTCCTCCATAACGTACTAGCTTCTCACCAAAGAAACTCCTCGGAATTGGGGAAGCTCTGCTGCACCTTGGAGCTGCAAATGAGAAAGGAGAAGAAGAGAAATGGCCTTCTTTCTCAAGAAAATCCTTGGATCTCTTCAAATTCGCCTCCTCCTTCATTTCCTCTGCCTCTGGGACGAGCAAGGAGTCTCAAATGACTAATCGTAACTGTCCCAACACTTCCCTCCTCGTTTTAGGCTCGAATTCTCGATTTTCAAATTTCTAAAACTGTCGGATTAATGGCGTGCAAAGTGTTTGCACGCCGTGCACTTAACAAAAGGGCGGCAATTAACTGTGCAGGCTGTGTACGGGGCATGTGCATGCCGTACGACTTTCCAGAAACATTTGTTGAACTTCTGCGCTCCATGTGAACGCCGTGCAACACCTTTGCACGCCGTTCATTTCTTTATGCATTCTACAGGAAAGTTGTGCGCCGTGCACCATGAGTGTGCACGCCGTACAACAGTGCGTCAGGGTAGGCAACAATCTTTTTGGAATGTTGCACACTGTACAACAAGTTTGAACGCCGTGCACTTTACTGTTTCTGCACAAATAAACATTGAAATGAGTGATTTCCATGGTAAAATGGCAAGGCAAGATATGACAAAGTATTTTAACGAAATGATGGAAAAAGTAATATGAAAAGAGACTAAATCTTGTCAAAATGAATACAATTTTTGTGTGAAAACATGTGAAAAGATGATATATAATTCACAAAACAAATTCCCCTAAGCTTGAATTATTGCTTGTCCTCAAGCAAAAAGAAACAGGGCTATATGAAAGAAGAAAAATTTAAATCATGTATGGATGAAAAGAGAAGCAGATGTGCCTTAAGCTCAGAAACATATGTGCATTGAGTTTGTGTTTGTAGAAGATATCTTCTAATTCTCAACATCAAGATAGAAAGAATTAGTTCATTGAGGTTGATCCAATAATCAAGCAAATACCCAACTAACAACATTAATGAGAATTTGGATACTCAAACCAAAGGTTAGTGCATTTGCATAATTTTTTTTTCCAGCTATATGGATTTTAGAATATCAAATGACTGCTACCTTTAACCAACTTAATTGAACTCTTTTCCAAAGGATATAGCGATAAGGATTTTGGGTTTCCAACATTCGGCTGCTAATTTAGGCTTATGCTCGCGTGGAATGCTGGTTGGGGTGTTTCTATTACCCTCTTTTCATTTCTCATATCACCTAACTGTCGTTGCCAGATCGGACTCACACTAGGCTAGCATAATATGTGGGCCATTGGGCCATCTTTTGCTGGGTAATGAGTGTGTGATACAAACAAAGAGTCAATTAGGAAGGTCAAGGCTAGAAAGATTTGAATCATTCTTTTCAAAATTTTCAATGTAAAATTTTGTTTCCAGATGCACTAAACATTTGGTAAAAGTATCCCGTATTCTAACTAGTGCTGCAAGTTGGATGATTTGCAAAATTTTTTGAACCATTACATGTTTTGAGCAGTCTATGATGTAGAAAAATGAGATATCAATTACAAACACACTTCTCATCAATGTACATGAATAACTTTCAGCTTTCATTTCATTCAAACATATTCCAAAATTTTCTCTTAAATATAGCCAATGGATACATAGATGAAATAAAAGGAAAGGGGGTTCATCTCAACAAGATAATCTCTGATCATTTGAAATTTGCCATCGAAAAACAAGACATGAAAAAGGAAAAGGCTGACACAACAGACTTAAAGAAAGAAAATTGAAATAAAGATAACAATACACAAATACCTGCCGGTTGTGCCCCCCCTAAGCTTGAAATCAGCAGTGGCCTCACTATTTCATTCAAAACTCAAGAGGTACACAACCGGGTACCCGTCATCATGGATGAATCAAATGAAAGATCTGTCACCCCTTGGTCGGGGAAGAAATGGCTGACAATATCAGGAATATCCATCGGTTGTGTGGATGGATCATGTTGCTGCTGCGGTGACTGGTGTGGCTGCTCTGGAAAATCAGGCTGTGGCTGGGGCTATTCGTGGAACTCGAGCTGCTGCTGAAAGGAATGCTGGAACGGCTGAGGTGGAGGATAGTGGCCCTGAGAGATGTGCCAACTTTCCATCCGACTGACCATATCATATGTAGCTTACTGTGTGGCCAAGCAGTCATACCGGGTGTTGAAGTGGGCGCTCATCTGATCAAAGCGCGTCTCAATGTGATCAAACCTTTGCTGAACATACCCGAAAAGATGCTGCATGTCCGGGTTCGCCCAAGTGTAACCAGTATGAGTGTCGGTAGAAGGAGGAAGCGGCGGTGCATCTGCAGGAGCAGGTGCTGGCGTAGAAGAGCTGGCACCATGAGTAGCAGGTGCCTCATCAGGATCCGGCCCAATCCATTTCCAATTTTCTTTTTTCCTAATGTCATTCTTCGATGTGTCGGGAAGAATGAGAAACTGCTTCTTTGTGATTTGAAACTTGAACTTTTCATCGTTACTACCATATCGATGCAGAACACCACAAGAGATAAGATAAGAAATGTCCAACATGTTCTTTCCAGGAGTTGGCTCTAAACGTGTAAGATCAAGATTAAGCTTCATTGCAATTAGAGTAATCATGCCACCACACATGATGTCACCTCCTTCTTTTCCCTCCCTCCTCTTAATGGTGTTTAAGAGTTTTTGCACAATATAGAAACCAGAAGATATTTCTTTGTCATGCGCCATACACCATAGGAAGAAAAGGTCGGTCTTCCCCACAACCCCTTGTGTTTCATTCTTAGCGAACGGACCGACACTAAGAATACGATGCAAGAATCTGAAAACGGGGTTGTGGATGGAAGTAGCACGTGCCTTATTGGCATGGTGATGTGTTTCTGAAGAAATCTCAGTCCAAAAACGGTCGCTTTGGAAAGTTGGAGGGTAATCAATGTAGCCACCATAGTTGCAATCAAGTAACTCAGAAAAACGGCGAAGGTACATAGTGTAAGGCTTATCCAAAAGCCGAAAACTAATGTGCGGATACTGTGTCAAGCGGCGCTCGGGATCTTGTCGTGCTTTAAAAGTAGTCAGAAACTCATATACTAGACGAGGATAAGTCTTGCATACTCTTGTGCAACGGGTATGAAGACCAATAAAAGTCAAATGGCCGTATACCTCGTTCTTGAATTTCAGCCGGTCGAGGGTGTCCTCACAAATATAGCGGGTGGGGAGAACCCGCCCAGCGATGAGGTACTGGTAAGCCGCATCTTCCTCTGGAGTCACCCTAAACTAGGTAGAAGGTATGAACTTGCCTGGAGCGGATTGGGAACCCTCACCCGGAGTTTATGAAGAAGGCCTCCTAGCCGGGCGCTTGGTTGCTCGCTTGATGGGTCCCATTTGAGTTCTGCAGTAACATTGCACAGGGTGTAGATGTCTGAACATCGTGTAGAGAATCGGAATAGATGCCTGCAACAGCGCTTTGCATGGCGTTCAAGTCGAGTGAACGACATGCAGTTCGGCAGATCTTCAAGATGCAGATTAGGCGAAATCTGCACGGCGGACGACAGGGCGTGCAAATCGTGCACGTTAGGAGTGGATGATCTTGCACGGGCGGCGGCTCTTGAGCTTGCACGACGGATGGCGAGCATGCAGATTTGATAGGGAGGAATTTGCACGGGCGGCGTGGAGGTGCAGGCGGCTGCTGCTTGCTCGAACGGCGACGAATGGGGGAGAGGAGTGGCAGACGGAGAAGAAGAGCAGATGCACGGTGGACGGTGGAGAAGAAGCTGGCAGAGAAGAAGAATCGCAGTTGCACAGCTCCTCTTGCATGGCTGACGGAAGTTGCACGACTGCTCTTGCACGGGCGGCGGTGGAGAAGAATCGCACGGGCGGAGAGGCGGCTGCACGGTTCGGGTGGCTGAGAGACAAAATTAGGGTTGGTGGTTAGGGCGTACACGCAACCGACTTTTGTTCAAATTTTTCGAACAAGTGCACGCCGTGCAAAAGTCCTGAGGCTTTGTTTTTCTACAGCACCCAGGTGCACGCCGTTCAAGTCCAATTTGCACATCATTCGACTTTCCAGAAAACTCTGCTGAAATCTGACACTCAGATGCACGCCGTGCAGATGAAATGCACGCCGTGTAAATCGTATCAGTTAGGCATTCTGCAATCGTTTGTCCAGATTGCACGGCGTACAAGGCGATGTTGCACGCCGTGCATGATTCTGGAAAGTTTCCAGAACTTTGATGTCTTATTTCTCCCTGTAGTGCACGCCGTGCATGGGTTTTGCACGCCGTTCAAAGTGAAATTTCTTCCAAAACGGTTTTGTTGAATCATCTGCATCATAGAAGGAGCAATAGAGAAATTGTTCGCTTCTACGGCTGGCAAGTCAATGGCTCCACATATGTTGGTGGCAACCGGCATAGCAAAATCCTTGAATGGACGATCATCTTCCATGGTTGAAGTGCTTGGTGAAGCTCCTTCAACGGATGAAAAAGATGGCGTGGATGATGATGAAGATGGTGATGGTGGTGATGGAGTACTCACTAGTAGTAATTGTTCCTTTATCCTTGATCTCCTCAAGCTTGAAAGACTCCGCTCTATTTCAAGGTCTAACAACGGGGTTGTTTGGAAACCTCGTTGCGAGCGACGCATGCAACCTGAAAATAACAAGAAAAAATTGAGAACACAACTAAAAGGTATGTGGAAATTTCGAAAATGAAAATGATGATCTAGTCTCGAATACTAATCAACACTTATTACTCCAATTAATTTACCGTAACTCCTCGACAACGGCGCCAAAAACTTGTTGGCTATTTAAGCAACGAGTTTCAATCAAGTTAATGATCTTTTACCCGATTCAACCAAACTCCGCAAGTATACGGAGGTAGTATAGTCAGGATCGAACACAAGGAGCTTTAGTAAACAACTGAACGCAACAGTCCTAATTTTCAGCAATCTAGATCGATTTTAAAAGAAGATGGTTGTTTAATTTCTAAGACAAGGAAATGTATAAGAGCTAAATTTATACAAGTAGAAGAGATTAACAGAAGGTTTCTAGTCAAATGATTAAAGATCTTGGACATTAGGGATTTCATTCTCATACCATAGAACTTAGGGAACTAAGCAATCTAAACATACACAAGTTCTTATCTCAAAGGATTGATGTGTTTCATTTCATCTCCCGATATACATGCAACGATCACAACTTAAAACAACATTCTCAGGTTTGAATTTCGTTTTAGATCACAAGAAAACCGTCAACTCATTTCTAACTACTCTCGTGGATTAGAAAGAGTTGTTATGAAAGATACCTCCATACATTCATACTTATTTTCTCAAATCAAGCACAAATGCAGAAAACATGCACATCAAGCGGCCAACATCATATGCAAGAAGAAGGAAACCGGTATTTTCATAAATAGAGACAAGAAACATAGATATTTAGTATGAGATCACATAGTTCCACACATGCTACGGCATGGGAGTTACTCTCCCATGCCCAAGAAGGAGAAAACTACTCGTCCATAACTACACCTTGCATAATTTCAGCAGAAAATGAAGTTTTTGACATGAGTAAGAGAAGAAAAGACAAGAAGAACCAAGATGCAACCAAGAGAAGAAGGAATTCCGGCTGAAGGACGAAATTCCTCTTCTAAAACTCCTCCAGAATGTACTAGCTTCTCGCCAAAGAAACTCCTCGGAATTGGGGAAGCTCTGTTGCACCTTGGAGCTGCAAATGAGAAAGGAGAAGAAGAGAAATGGCCTTCTTTCTCAAGAAAATCCTTGGATCTCTTCAAATTTGCCTCCTCCTTCGTTTCCTCTGCCTCTGGGATGAGCAAGGAGTCTCAAATGACTAATCGTAACTGTCCCAACACTTCCCTCCTCGTTTTCGGCTTGAATTCTCAATTTTCAAATTTCTGAAACTGCCGGCTGAACGGCGTGCAAAGTGTTTGCATGCCGTGCACTTAACAAAAGGGCGGCAGTTAACTGTGCAGTGTACGCCGTGCACGGGGCATGTGCACGCCGTACGACTTTCCAGAAACATTTACTGAACTTCTGTGCTCCATGTGAACGCCGTGCAACACCTTTGCACGCCGTTCATTTTTTTATGCATTCTACAGGAAAGTTGTGCGCCGTGCACCATGAGTGTGCACGACGTACAACAGTGCGTCAGGGTAGGCAGCAATCTTTCTGGAATGTTTCACGCCGTACAACAAGTTTGAACGCCGTGCACTTTACTGTTTCTGCACAAATAAACATTGAAATGAGTGATTTCCATGGTAAAATGGCAAGGCAAGATATGGCAAAGTATTTTAACGAAATGATGGCAAAAGTAATATGAAAAGAGACTAAATCTTGTCAAAATGAATAAAATTTTTGTGTGAAAACATGTGAAAAGATGATATATAATTCACACAACACAAATATTAGCAGAGGCATTAAAACTAGCAACAGTAAAAGCATATAGATATCATGTATCATTCCTCATACTCATAATAGATTTATCATACAACATATGCTTGTTCCATCCAACTGAATAGATGCCAATAAATTTCATGCATATACATGCATACTAGACTTAGTTCTCTTCTTATTTTATTTCACATTCTTCATATGGGATTACTAGTCATCACATGTTCACTATCAATTGAAGTTTGTACTATTAGTCCATTCTCAGAGTACAATTCACAATTTAAGAAAACATTCTTATAAATCAATTCAAATACTTGACTTTCATCTTTTCGCTGAATTCAATTACAGTCATGTGCATCTCTTAATTCCCCATTTGATATTATCATTGACTAGCATCATCAAACTCATCATTTTAGGGTAAGAGTTACATTCTTAGAATCATCTATTAGTTCCTATCTTTTTCCATCATTTTATACTCAGTAGTCTCAACTTCTTTCATTTCATGTTCATTACATTATCTGGACCAATATTTCTTGATTCACTTTACATGCAAAGCTTCTCTTCTACATAACATTTATCAAAGTACAATTCTTAGTATATTTCATTTAATTTGGGTTAGTCCACATGTAATTAAAATAAAAGATGAAATACTACATCATACTATCTTCATTAGTTTCATCTTTATCTTGTAATCACAATTAAGTACATCTTGTTCATATTGTCTCTTATATTCAGATAAGTATACCTTGTCATTGACTACTAATGTCATTCACATAATCAACAATGATCATTCTTTATTATACTAAAACAAATGCATTAGACTTAGATGATATAGTAAGACTCATCATATTCAATTGAAGTATTAATACTTTCAACTTCAGCATTTGATCACATTTCAAACATCATATACAAGTTCTAGCTTTATCACTCATAATTGTCTTAGTAATAAAATTTAGGGTTTTCAAGAATTTATTCCTTAGTTCAATATATCATAAGAATCATATCATTCAGTAATCCAATCATGACCCAAGGGTTCATTAGGGTTATTCACAAACATAGAAACCCTAGTTTCCATTTTCACACATTTCATTCATCAATCATAAGTATACATTGATTAATGGACCCATTTGATTCACTTCCTCAACACAAATCCTAATCAGGATATGTGGTCATTCAAATCCATTAACATCCAACAATACACTTGTATAATACAATCTAGTACAATTCAAATATGACTTTATACATGTCAATTCAATTCCAAGCATATCGGCCATTGGGCTGATTTTTAGGAAAAATTCACATGAAATATCATAGTCATCTACCCATAAGAATACCCATGCATCCTCAATCAATATAACAAGAACTAATCAAGTTTCAATTAATGAGAAATAATCAAAATCAGTAAAAAAAATTGGATTCCCCAATATCTTTCCCAAATCAAATCCAATCACATACATATATAAACAAGGTTTCTGATTGTTTTAGCCGCATTGAATTAGGCTTTCAACATGGATGCAAAGCTTAGGAGGGAGAAAAACACTCACCTCAGGTGCCAAGCACCTTAAAAACAGAGATCAACCTCTGAATTTTTGGAAACCCAATCAAACTCTCGCAAAAGAATCCAATTCTTTCTCCTCTCAACTCGGAAACCCTAGAGATGGGGATTAGAAGAGAAAGAGTGAGAAAAGAGGGATATTTGATGTGATTTCGAATCAAATCAAGGGAGGGACGGAATATTGACATGTGAGAGAAGATTCGCCATGAAATGCTATGCAAAGAAGCTAAACTTGATTTCATCATATCTTGGATAGAGAAACCCTAGGTCATCATCTCCTCCACTTTCTCTACTCAAAACCCTAGCTCTCCTCTCTCCCAAGAATTTCGTTTCTTTTACAGAAAGCACGAGTTATGAGAGTTGCTTGTGTGTTAGTTTAGTGATATAGATGAATTGAGGTGCTTAGAACATTTGCAAACAAGCCCCTAAATGTATTTTTATTTTGCTCAAACTGGTTGGTCGGCTGAGTTATAAACTCGACCGAAACCACATGTTTCAGAGCTCAGACCTCATCCAAAAATTATGAAACTTTAACCTAATGTCTGAAATTAATAAGATACAGTAAAATTTTTAGATTATTTGGAGTTACCAAAAAATAATTAAAAATCAAATACTACACTGCTATATTGCAGTCAGCAACATGGTCGGTCGAGTTTGTCCTGCACAGAACTAGACCGACACCCTCACTGTAGAGATCAAGAGTCATCCAAAAATTATGCCAATTTAACAAGGTGTCTAAAATTGTGTTTATCAAGCAAAGTTAAAATTTGAGATCAATTGGATATTCCAATAAAAAGATAAAATTCAATTACCACACTATTATATAAATCTGAAAATATGATCGGTCAAGTTTGAAACTTGACCGATAAACAGGTCAGAACATTCTTCAAAATTCTGATATTTTCCAATGTTGTTCAAATTTTATATATCCAAATTATATCCAAATTTGAAGTAAATAAGAGTTACACATAAAATACTAAAAATTATTTAGTGAGACATTATACTTATCAAATTCTGTATTCATATGTCATCAAAACCCTAATTTGGGCCGATTAGGGTTTCCAAACCTTAACCCTAATTAGGTGGATCAAAGTATGATTAAAACTTCTCATTACATTTAAAACATGAAAATTTAACTACCATCACTAATCAAGCTTTAAACAATGATCAACTTAATTAAGCATACAACTATCCAAGTAAACCCTAATCAGATGTCTAATTTGAAAACGAGTCATTACAACGAGATAGAGAGATCTAGAAGTAATCTCCAAGCTCTTTTGTTAATGGATCTTGAAGTACAGTTGCAGATGGGATTTTGGCCATGGGTGGGGTGGTGCTGGAAATGAAGCAGAGAGCCTGAGACATATAATTAACTAATAATCTTTGAACAAGTCCATGAAGAAGAGGTGACATGGAAAAACAAAAGGCACAGGGTGATGAAGGATAACAGAGTGTATCGTTGGGTTCACATTGTAAAGAAAGGTACCCGAAGATCAAATTAGCAACAATTCACACTAGCATTTGCAATCCACAAGTACTGAGAGTGAGAAGTGATCATTGAACGTCACAGATGAGAGATCTCGCCAGACGGGCGGACCATCCCCGTCCGGCACCCAGGTGATCAATTCCAGCATCCTGCCATTGCAAAACCACAATCGACGAGCAAAAGTTACAAGAAGGTAACCAAAGACCTATGTCCCAAGGCCAATTCCAAGAATAGATCCATTACCTAACACTTCTTATGAGTGAACAAAGTAAGAAGAAATGCACGCAAACATTTTAAAAAATGGCGGATCTGACTCTGGCTAGCCACGATCCAGGCAAAGGGGGAGGCGAATCAGAGATGGGACCATCTGAGCAGTGAAAATCAACGCAGTGGTAACAGAAGGTGCAGAGAGGGAAATCAGGGGGGTGCTTACGGTGCTTTGTTAGTCGTCGGTGGAGACGATCCTCAGAACGCAGGAGGAACGAGAGAAACAGCGAGGTGAGTGCGGAGGAGTTGTGGATGTGCAACTCAAGTTGTCCTAAGATCCTTGCCCTACGCGCGATATATGTAGAGAGAGGGACCATGAGAGAGAGTCAGAGTGGAAGGATAGAGACAGAGAGGAGAGGTGTTGCAAAGGGATACTCGACTTGCACCCCACATATTAAAAAATATGTGCTCCGAGTTAAACTTGTTTCACCATCCAGCAATAAAACTAACACTGGAATGGATCTATGACACATGGCAAGCTACATGATTAGATTTCACTTGATTAAGTAGACCAATTAAAGTGTCTTTTAGCATCATTCAAGCTACAACATATAAAACCATAGTAAAATCTATGAAATACGGGCCTGACACACTTTCAACAGATATAAATAACATAGGGTGTGAGCTTGTCACACTATCACCACATAAATTTTGTATCATTGTCATTCATAATACCATCATCACTGTTACAAAACCACTTAAGGCTATAACCACTATCACGCCACTATGGGATATCAATCCCTCATTCCAGTACTGAAGGATATCATCTCACCTAGGCACTAAGCCCTTGTTAGGTCCTAAGACCCATCACATCATACTTGTGACTCAAGTCTATCTCATCATGATTCATTGGTCATATAAGCATTACTTATGCCAATCATCACTTGTGCCACATCACATATACTTACCATAGAAATAATTAGCTACTACCTCTAGAGAGAGAATATGTTAAAACACATTAAACACCTTTAAATAAAGCAAGCAATGCATCATCGGTTCTCTAATTTAAGATTAGGTCTCATGCTAATTCCACATAAGGTTCTCAAGCATCATTATATCTCAAATCTCTGACTTTCACTACCTCCCATAAGTTGGAGTGTATGAGGTTAAGAATTAGATAATATAACCAAGTATGTACATTCACATATTCATACTTTCTATGTTCCTTATCAAGGCTTATAGCCAAAGCCTAATATTATTTAACCATCTTCATAGTATTCATTAATTATTACACCCAATTAACTCACAAGGTTAAAGTCATGTAATTTAAGAGAGATGGAGTACAATATCATGCTCTCTATTCACACACATTCAATAATGATGTTCCCTTAGAATTAGGGTCAATGCTTTTCACATATGGCTGATAAGGGTTTTACATCATGGCTACATCATTTCCCTAAACACACCATTTCCACATTCTTAGAACTGATTTAGGTTAAACATTATTAATTAGATATGGATAAATCATCGTGTCATCAGCACCATGTATCACTATTTGGTAAATTTGTAGGTGTGTCATCTTATTAGGTTATGTGTGGTTTACAAAAATGCATTATGAAAACAAATTGACTATTCCACCAACATGATGTTTCATATTTATGTGACCCATGTGTTATTACCTTCCATAAGTTATCAACCCCATTATCATGTTAAGGAATGCCAAACCTTGGATTACATATCTAGAGGGTATCACTTCAAATTATTCACAAGGCACTTATTAGATCATAAAACTTGTTCACATAATTTCTAAACAAAATCTAACACCCCTTTGATTTCATATAGGCTCATCACCACTATCATGTGCTCACATAAGGATCTCATTAACCTCTGTCATACATTATGATTATGTAGAAAAGAATATAGAAGACACTTGTCGTGGATTAGAACCTTTCACTAAGGTATGCACATAAGTTTACCATCTTATGATTAGGGTTAACGTATGGTCACTTTACCACTAAACCCTACTGCTATAACCTCCCACCTTATTGGAGAGTTTTAGAGCTAAGCATCACAATTAATGATTAACCATTCATAGTCATGACATCTTAGATAGATCATCATATTATGTATTGGTTATATCCGTACACAAGAGTATATGTGAAACAACCCTTCATTACACATGTATCAACTAATCAATTGCATGGCATCTTAGTCTATCCTTTAACCCTGATGTCGGTTTCACCTTCAACTTAAAGCATTGGTTTGTCATCAACCCTAGGTATCAGTTTCATCCCTTCCAAGGTGTGTTGACTTGACATCCACTTAGCAACATGGTCTTAACGCCACTAGGTGTATCAGTTTATCTCATCAAGGTGTGTCTCAGCTTGCAACATCTTGGTTTCATATGGCTAGGGAGACCCCAATTTCATCATCTCCATGTATCGACCTAACCACATCTAGGCGTGTCGGGCAAGCTCACCTTAGGGTGTATCAGTTTGGCACTCATGGTGTTGGATAATACTTGGCATTGGGTGTCGACTTGTCACCACCATAACATGTCGACTGCCTCCATACAAGGCACAAGGGGCTAACCTCCCCAAGGTGTATCGAGAAACCCTACTTGAAGTGTGATGGGCAACCCCAAGTGTGATGGGGAACCCTACTTGAAGTGTGATGGGCAACCCTACTTGAAGTGTGATAGGCAACCCTAAGTGTGATGGGTTTTTAGGGTTAGGGAATGGTCATAACGGTCTCTTACTCAACCAAAGGCATCATGGTTCAGCACTTTACTTGTGTCGTCCTAGACACTTATGTCAGACATGACACTTGTATCAGCCTAAGCACCTCCCTTATGTCACCCTATGCATATCAACATGTGTGTGTCGGCCATAGAACATTATAGTGTATTGGCCACACTATCATCTAGGGTATCAGCCTCAAATGTGTCCTCCCTCACATGTGTGTCGGTGTAGGCACCACTTAGGCATCACAGAATATGCATCAGTTGGGCATCATGGTTCAAGCATCACAAAGCATGTCGGATTAGCACCCTCAGAGCATGTCGGGTTAGTACCCTCAAGGCATGTCAGTTTATTCATATTAAACCTTAAGATATCGGCCCCTAGCTCATCTATTGTCATGGAAGGTATGTGCAAGACATGGACAACAACTAAATAAGTTTCCATCATCAAATCAGTTCTCAAAACCAACAACAACTACTAGTATATATGACATAAATGATCTACCGATGAGAAACAACATAAGCACATGGAAGAGTGAAAATAATAAAGAAGGCTAAGAGTTAAATAACCCGCCTCAAGAAGGTATCCATCAAGGGTTCAAGATCCATTATCAAAGCTCCAAAGAACATGTTCTCAAGGTGGAAGGTAGTCCATCAAGAGTCCCAACTCGACCTCAACATCATCTCAAGAAAGAAGAAGGTGTCAAGGTTATGATAGCTCAAAAAGAAAGGAAAGAGAGAGAGAGAAAACCTAATCAACCTTCATCCAAGGTATGATCCATGGCCGAGATAGGATGAAGAAGAAGATGAAGAAGAGAGATCAAATAAATCATCACCAAGAAACATAACTCACCAAGATTGAACTTAAACCATGAATCACCATGAGCAAGGAACTTGACCTCCCAAGCTCCATGGAGACTTCCTATAGATCCATAATCTCCCAATCTCATCCACCTAGAGGATAGGAACGAGGATGGATGAAAGGGTTTACTTGTGTGATGAAGGAGTGGGTTATATACTTGAGGGATGGAAGAGAGATCAAAAGAAAGGTGTCATCACCTTAAGAGTCTAGGTGACACTTGTCCACATATAAAGGCCACATGCAACCCCTCTAGCTCAACATGCACACCATGGTGATATACTCTAAGTAGAGTCTTGGCCTGTAGGCCTCCTATAAGGGCATGACTTCTCCCAAAACTGATACACCACAGTACCCTAAACTGATACACTATATTCCAAGGTCAAAACACACATGATTCATAAAAATGTATCATTATTAGGATGCCATTCCTTGCCCTATATCCAAAAAAGCTGCCCACCTCTTCCTTTATCATCTAGATGATATCAAGCAAGAAAAGGAACACTCTAGATATGGTAAATTGCATGTTAATCCCCCAATTGTGGGTATTTTGCAATTTGCACAAAAACTAGAACATAAAGCACAAGCATCAACCATACAAGATCAATTTAGAACTTAGGCTTTCCACAAGGTGCCCCTTAGCATCATTCTATCTCTTATGATGATAGAGCACTATGGCCATGCTCAACATGTGACATTTTGCAAGATAACCCCTCATCTTGGTAAAGTTGCACTCAGGTTCAAAATAAGCAAACATTACTCAAACATTATCCAAACAGGGCCAAACTTGAAACATAAGTGTTTCACATGATAACAAAACACCTAAAAGGATTTTATTAAAGTTCTAAGAATCTTAGTTAGGCAAAACAAATAGGGTTATCACAAAACCCAGGTCAAGGTCCTCACAATTGGCCCATTATTTTTAGCATGATGGAATGTTATGCTTGGGCTTTACTAACATGTCATTCGAAATTTTCTTTTCTATTTTTTCCTGAGGGTATGGATGTGTATCCCTGAACTCAAATTTTGAAGGAAAATAATGCCCACATGATATGAAAATGAATGATAAAAAATTGCATGCAATCTATATGTAATTTATTATGCAACTAAAATGATATGCATATAAGTTACTTATGCATAATAACATTTTTTTTCTTTCTTTTGTTTTCTAACTAATGCAATCAAAGAAAATTAACTATTATGTAACCTATCATGACATGAAATGCAAACAAGAGGAAATAATTCAGACTTACTTGATCATCTTAAGGTGGGTGAGTCAAAATGAATGGAAAATGGATAAATTCACATAACTAAGAGACAATGCCTTTCATGAAATTATGATATGTCCCTCACTAATGACATGTGAACATGGTAACCTTAGGGTTTCTTGGTTAAATTTCCATTTATGATCATGTTAATTGGTTGACCAATTTAAGCTCAAACCCCATCTTCATCCACATGTCATGAATAATTAATATGTCCATTCATATTAAATGTCCTTAAGCTGACTAGCCCACACACTTCCTCTAAGTGGTGCAACTCAAGAAATTTGCAACTAAGCCAATTTTTTTAATTGGAAGATAATTTAACATTGCACACAAACGAGAGCATATGGCATTGACATGAACTATGAATTAAGATCCATTTTACACTATATAGGTCATGGATCCTATAACTTGAAAATATAAAACTAAAAAGCAAATAAAGCAAACAAATACAAAAGAAAATAAAAACTAAGGATAGAAACTATTCCAACTACCCCCAAACTTGAACTTGACCATGTCCACATACTCAAAATTCTAACTCATGAGGTGGAACAGTGGTACCAGATCACATGGGTGGTGGTTGATGATGTGGAATGGTGGGTTCAAAGGGGTAGAATGTCCTCTAAAAACTCAACGATGGTTGTGGCATTCATGGAGGTTGTGGATAGCTGCACAAGTATCATTGGCTCAAATAATGGTCAAAGAACAGTTGTTAGTATCCCTCCATCCTGTGCAGGCGCATATGCATTTATCTTGGTTGGCTAAAAGAAGTTGTTCATTCTCGAAGGTCATCTGTTGATTATGGTACATCTGTCCTTAGACATCGTGGATGTCCACCAAGGTCTCTATCTGCTGCTCCTGCCCTTATTGTATATCCTGGAGCATGTCGTACATTCCCACCATAGAATATGGATCATCCTCCTATGATGTTGGTGGAGTAGAAGAATTGGAGGCTGCATTCATGGACTCTTGCATGGAACCTACCTCCTTATGATAGGGATGGTTGATTCCTCCTCTTCTTCTTCATCCTGCTCCTACTACTGGTCTTCAGTTGCCTCATCATCTTCCTCCTCCTCTGACAAACTATCAACAGGCCACCGCATGAGGTGGATTCCTTACAAGTCAAAAATAGCATCTGGCAGTGCCCTCTCTTTGTATTGAATACCTAATGTAAAACATTTGTATATAGTACCATGGTGTGTGTTGACAAGGTTGTATCCCTTGAAGTGCTTTAAATCAAGCTTTGGTGCAGCCTTTAGAGATTTGGTAGTGGAGAGGTCAAGGTTGAGAAGAAGGGATATTGGTGTGATCAACCCTCTAAAATGAATGGAAGGGTTCCTCTACATCTGGCGATTCACCCCCATAATATGTGAGAGGAAGAAGGCACCAAAGTCCAAACTCCTTTGTCCTAACTCCAACAGCTTGTAGAGAAAATAGAGGTCAACCCACTCGGTTTTCCCCTACCCTTGACTGGATTTGGCAAAGAGAGTGCTGGTGAGGAGAAGGTGAAGTACGAGCAAAAGGATGCTCAATTTCGTTGATGGATTTTGTGTGCCAGATGATATGTTGGACTTCTAAAAACTCTGACAATAGCTCCCATGCCACCTTGAAGTTGAAGTTGTCAGGGTAGAAGAGGTCGCCTTCATCCGACCATCCATATATGGCGTTAAATTGGTGCAGCGTTAGAGTATAATTAGAGTTTTAAAGGTGGAAGCTGACACGACAATACCTCCAACCATCCCCATGCTCAGGGATCATGAAGACCTCTAGTGATGCCAAGAACCTGCAGACTAGATCCAAATATGTAAGCCAGTCATTGAAGAAGGGGTGGTTACCCACCGGCCCTTGATGCTTGCAAACTTGGCGCATGATATTGGTGAAGACTAAGGAGACGATGAAATCATGGTCACCATACTGTGTCGAAAACATGTCCCTCTTCTATAGATCTTTGTATATATCTTCTTGATGTCGGCATTGGGGTGGGAGATTTGGCTTAGCTTGGGAATGAAGTTGAGCATCACTGCTGAGGAAGAATCCTCTCTTCTGGACACCATCTCTAGTACAAGAAGGGGGTTGACAAAAGGAGTGCTTGGTGTGGACTCTGAATGCCCATAGATGTTTGCTCACACTTGCTTGAAGGAGGATTAGAGAAGGTGTGAAAAGAAATGAATCACATCCCCTCCTTATATAGCTATTGCCATGACATCGATAGTACTGAGATGGAGTCAGTATTACTGAATTCAAATGCATCTGCCTCGGTGCTACCGATGGTCCTGATTTATGGATATCTTCAACATGGATCACATGGAGTCGGTAGTACTGACGTAGCATCAGTAATACTGACCGTCAAATGTGAAAATTCTCGATTGTTGGATGGCACTCACGCGGATTCCGTCCCTCCTGTAGTCGGTACTACCGACTTTGTGTTAATATTATTGAGTTGTTCTGATTCCTTGGTACTTTCCAGGGGGAACTTTGTTGGTATATATGCCCATAGAGCCATCCTGAGTGATTGCATGGAGTCAGATATTAAATAATCAATTAATATGATTATTTGGTTAACGAAATAATTCCAGAATATTCTAATTAATCCACGAGCATTTTAATTAACACAATCTTTCTGTTTACCAATGGGTTTAGGAAACCCTGATTCTTTTTGTCTCCTATTGCATAGGGGCTTGACGGCCGATATCTTTATAAGATATAGAGAGAGTCTTTTCACTTTACGCTCACATATGTAAACTCTAGTCATCACCATCCTCAGGAGAGAAAGGAGAGCACTACAATGCTAGCACGTCGCCACACAGAGGCTACTCCTTCCCGCCGGCTTAGGAAGTATGACGTGGAGTTCTAGTCCATCCGCGTGGATGAAGTAGAGATGCAGACACTGAGACACCTGCGTTCGAAGGACATCAATAACCATCCGTGCGTGCTACAAGCAGCGTACATCACCACATATAAGGAGCACCACTGAATCTTCCCGTGACACACTCAGCGAATGGGAGAGAAGTATTGTCCTTGTAGGCCAACAACGTTGCACACCATCATGCAGTAGGACATCACCGGACTTGTTCCGCTATAAGGTATATCCCATGAACACTCCTTCCGAATACATTGTTGTTGACGAGATCCTATTTTGGGTTGCACGGAAATTTATTTTGTTGCTTCTGCCACGCATGTTTTCTCCACAAAACCCAATAGTGGTATCAGAGAAGCATCGATCTACGGCGTATTTGGATTCATTTTGATATGATTGAATTGTTGTATATTGTTTTCTATGTTGCATATGATGCAAATTAAAACTGCTAATGTGCAAATCTAAACCCAATTCCACATACGCTGCACAAGGGCGCTGCCCCTGTGTACCCCGCATAATCTGTGTGGGAGTCAAAAATTTATTTAATGGGGAATGTCCCACATTAAAAGTACTACAATTTTAATATGTATATATGTATATGTTGTTGTACCTATGATATCATACATGTCGCCTTTAAAATACATTTTATGTGGTGAATGCATACACAGTTATGGCCTAGTATCCCCTTTGGTGAATGTTGTGAATGAATGTGGATGTCAATCTTGTGGATATGTTTGTTTGTGAATGCTATGGATGTATAATGGTTGTATGTGGATCCTTTGTATAAATTATTCAACTTGCATGCCGAGCCTCATCTCTTATTTCAAAGTGTAATTGATTCTTTCACTTTATATTTGTACTCATATGATGTAATAGAGATAGGATTAGTTTTAGTCTTTATAAAATTGATGTAAGGAGGCCACTTAAAGATCCAACTCCAAGGAGCGTCCATGGAGAAGATCCATGAAGATCTAATTCCAAGAAGCAACTTGAAGATCTAACTCTAAGGAGCATCCATGGAGAAGCAACATGAAGATCCAATTCTAAGAAGCAACTTGAAGTTCCAACCTCACAGAGCATCCATGAAGTTGTTTGTTGTAATGTTGATCCTTATAGGTTGATTCAGAGGTGTTGTTGCATGAGATGGATAAGACCATAGGTGAATTGTAATCCTTTTTTACTCCAAAGGATTACAATAGTATGGCCATAACCTATGTATTTGTGTTTGTGATTGCATGTCTATCGTTTATGGTTGTGGATATAGTAGTATATGATACATACTATAAATATGTGGTGTTTGGATATGTATATGTATTAATAAAACCCCTCAATTAATAATATTAAGTTTTATTTGCCTTCCATAAAGAAACACACATGAAAATCTTGATCGACTATGTGTGGGCATGGCTCTGCATGGTACACTGTCTATCTCGTGAAAGTGTGATGGCGGGTGTGTGGGTCTGCCTCCGCAGGGTGCACACTCATTGTGTTGGCTTATGGGAAAGAATTAACTAAGGAACTTTGATAGGATCAAGTACCTAGAGGCATAGAGATGCATAATGGCAAGGAGTTGTGCATGACCATCTATCTAAGAGTTGCATATGATGCAATTTGCAAAAGTTTCCTACCTTAGTATTTGGTATTTGACGTCGGCGTTGGCTGGGCCTTGATTCAATTATTTTGGATCTTGGCTCACTAGAAGGTTGTACACTACAATCTTCTGAGTTGATAGTGAGGGCTATCAATTTTAATATAATAGTGGGAGCATAATTAATTAAAGTCCTAATTAATCTCACTTTTCAAATCTTTACAAGTCAAAATGTTTTGGACTAAATGCAAACTTTTTCTTTTGTAGCAATCAAATGGAAAACCAAACTCACACTTTCTTTTTGCGATTGGTCCTTGAGAAGGACAAACTTATCGAAGCCAACTTTCAAAAGTAGTTCAGGATGCTGAGAATTGTTCTCACGCATGAGCGTAAGCTCTATGTCCTTGAAACACCAGATTCAGTAGAACCCACCTCAAATGTGCCCAAGGATGAAAAGGATGCTTACAAGAAGCACCTTATGATGCCGTGGATGTCAAGTGCCTGATGTTTGTGCTCAATGAACTATGAGTTGCAAGAGTAGAATGAGAACATGAATGTCATGGATATGGTAACACATCTCAAGAACATGTATCATCATCAAGCACGATAGGAGAGATGTGATGTCTCCAAGGCTTTGTTAAGGAGCAAGATGAAAGAGGGAGACTCAGTTGGCACCCATATAATCACTTTGATTGGGTACGTGGAAAGCTTATCCAATCTGGGATTTCCCCTAGGTTAAGAGTTCGCCACTGATATGATTCTACAATCATTTCCTGAATCATATAGTCATTTTTTCATGAACTACAACATGAACAATCTTGACAAGTCATTGTCAGAATTGTTGGGCATGTTGAGGACAACTGAGGCACAGATGAAGAAAGACAAGCCCAAGTCTGTGATGATGATCAGCAAGACAAAGGGAAAGTCAAAAGGCAAAGGCAAGGCTAAGAAAGGTTCTAAAGCCAGGCATAAGCCAAAGTCATCTGCGCTCAAAGCTAAAGGTGTGATCTTCAAATAAGGCAGTTGTCACCATTGTCACCATGCTGGACATTGGAAAAGAAACTATCCTCTCTACCTGGAGGAACTAAGGAGGAAGAAGCAGGGGGGTGGGGGTTGAGTAGAAAGGACATAGGGGAAGAGAAGTTAAGCAAAGCCTCTTCCTTCGCTAGAGTTAGACGAGTGGGCCGGGCTGGAGTGAAGGAGAGAAAGGAGGAAGAAGGAGGGCCTTTGCTTGTGCTGCTTGTGGGTGGGATCCAGATGTTGTTGTCCTTGAGCCCCCTTCTTATTAAGCCAGGCGGCCATGTGAGGGAAGACGGAATGCAGGTTCGTACTTCGGAAACACGACACTGAGGTCTACGCGCGTGGAATTCCGTTCTACCAAGTCTACATAGAATACAAGCCATACAATCACCACCACATCCCCATCTGCTTTCTTCTTGTAAAGAAATGTAAATATTACTAGTTTATTATTCCATGTTCTATTGTTAACGTAGAATTACTAAAGAAGATTAAATGAATTTATTAGTGTATACATGATAGATTTGACGATGCACAACTAGTTCGGAGTTTATATAAACAGATTGAAATTCACAATTGAGTGGGTCATGGATTCTATTTTCATGACCCGAATCAACTCGAAGTAAAAATAAATATGGTTTAAGTCATCTATAGATTAAACTAGTAAGAAAATCTAAATTAAGTGGAATTATAATTTTTAAACATTGTAGCTAATGACTTCACCGAAGTTTGAGTTCAAGTCAGTTCCCAAGGGCTAATTGAACAAACTGATTTTAGGTTCTAAAATTTAATAGGGTCGGTTCTATAGTTGGACATAGCTTATTATACAACTATTAACAAAATTCGATTAGGTTTTCCTAACTCAACATTGACTTGGATCTGAATTGGAGGGGACGGCGATGGCGATGGGGGGAAGAGGGGGACGAGGGGACGACGATGGCGGCAGCGGAGCTGGAAGGGGATTCGGGGGAGGCCGTGGACGGGGAAATGGCCAATACAGAGACAAAGTAACAGACTGGGTAGAAGATAATCGAAAGAAGAATACAGATCCGAGAGGAGGACAAGATCTGGAGAACGCAGGAGTTACGGTTACGGTGCCGGAAATAGGGCTTTCTTTCCAATACAGCGGGATGAGAGGCCCAACCGGCACAAATGATACAGATGACATTGAGAATGTAAGGAATAACCCATCTGGCAGCAAGCGTCTGAGAATCAGCATTGAGAATAATTCAGACAAAGAAATCACAGAGACGACGGAGGAGATGCAACCTGGGGGCGCGGAAGGCAGAAAGGAAGGATGGAGAGACGGAAGCTCGGGAAGCAAATTATCATTTAGTAAAGTTGTCGCTGGTGAGGATTATGTGGAATCAGATCCGGATAACTACACACTGGAATCGCTATTTGAAGACAAACTAGATCTATCGGCAATCAAGCTAGAGCATTCTGGAGGGACACCTATCCTGTCGATTGAAGAGGAAGAAGTGCAACGACTAACACGTCCTTGGAAATACGCCGTTGTAGTCCGATTGGTTGGTGCATATATTGGTTATATGACCCTACGAGAGTGAGTCAAACTGTTATGGAAAATCTCAGGAAGGTTTAATATGTTCGAACTTAATCTGGGCCACTACGTGATTCAACTATCTTGCAGAAAAGACTACGATATGGCCATGACAGGAGGGCCATGGAAGATCTTTGGATGTTGCCTGGTGGTGTGGGACTGGTTTCCAAGGTTCAAGCCTTCTAATGAGATGTCGTCGCATATAGTGACATGGGTATGCATTATGAATTTGCCTCTACATCTTTACGTGGACACCATATTGGAATATATAGGGATATCCCTTGGAAACCTGTTCAAAATTGATGAACATACACTACGACGTACACGCAGCAGATTTGCTAGAATAGCCATTGAAGTGGATACGACAAAGGAGCCTATAACTTCAATCATTATAAATGATGAGGAATATGAGGTTATCTACGAATCTTTTCCAACGCCATGCATTTTGTGTGGGCTCATTGGACACACAGAAAAAGAATGTCCCAAGCAAAAACGGAATCAAGATAGTGGAGAGGAGGAAAGCAGAACTGAAGGTGACAACTACAAAAGCAGCGATAAGAATGGACAATGGAAAACACAGAAATCTAGAGCTAGCAATAGAAGAGAACCGAGAATACAGAAGAAAGGATATCAAAATCTGGAACAGAGAAAGCAGAACAGATTTGAGGTCTTATCAGAAGAGGAGGAGAACAATGGAGGAGAAGAAGAAGGTCTGGACCAGGGAGAGAAAAACATAGCAGAAAAACGGACTGAGAAGGTAGCTAAGGTATGGCAGAAGAAGAAATCAGTAGCAAATAAATCTTCATCTGTGGAAGACAAGAATGCAGCCCTTGAGGACAACAATAAGCAAACGGAAAATGCCACTAATCAGAACATGATGGAAATAATGGAGGAATAAGTGAAGACAGTAAGAGAAAATGATGAGATGGATGAGGAAGTAGTTGAGATCCATACAGTAGTGGATCCCGATATTGATGAGTTAATAGAGGAATTGATCGCTGAATCAACGGGGAAAGAAATGGAAACTATGACAGGCAACACCGGACAAGGAAATGAACAACCTATAACAGACCCCATGTCTATGACTATGGCCCCGTGTCCAACCCCTTCAACAAGCAGAAAAATCAAAGGGAGTGGTACAAAGATGAAGGAACAGAAGAACTCCACTCCTTCTACACAACGACGACGAAGTAAAAGACTAAATCAAGAAGAAGACGATGTTGGGGCTCAAGAACATGAATCGTACGAGGAACAACTGGCCCAAAATGTCAGTTAAATCTGGAATTCTCACCTGGTTTAATCCTATCAACTTAATGATCGATACACTCTACTGGAATGTTAGAGGCATAGGCAATGATGATACTTGTAGAGTTTTGAGGGAACTGATTCAAATCCATAAACCGAAGCTGGTAGCTATTGCAGAACCGAGAATCAGTGGCACTCAGGCCATTAACTCTATTAAATCTCTGGGTTTCTTGCACTCACACAGAGTAGAAGCAAGAGGTTTTGCTGGGGGCATCTGGCTTTGTTGGAAAGAACATGATTGTAAGATTGATATCATTAACAGCCATAGACAGTTCACGACCTGCAGAGTGAACGGGGACACATTCATTACTGTGGTTTATGCTAATCCACATATCCTAGAAAGGAAACTCCCGTGGAAACATCTTATTTATATGGGACAGAAATTCACTACTCCTTGGATCGTAGTAGGAGATTTTAATACCACACTCAGCCCAGATGAGAAAAGTGGTGGGAGAAATTACAACTACACAGAAGCTGCAGTTTTTGCTGACACACTGTTAGCTGCTAACTTGGTGGATATTGGATTTTCAGGTATGCGATTTACATTTAAGCATGGTATCTTGCAGGAAAGGCTTGATAGAGCCGTGGCTAACACAACCTTTCTCAATATAAAAACGGATTTCTCAGTAATTCATCTTCCCAAGGCCTTCTCGGACCACTGTCCCTTACTTATAAAATCCAGAAGGCATGACGTTCATAAAGGCAGATTCATAGCTAAAGCACATTGGAATGATAATGAAGATTTTCAAAATATGTTAAGCACTCATTGGGACCAGAATGTGGATTTTTCTAAAGCTCTTCTGCAGGTCAAAAGGCACATTAATAAGTGGGAGTCAGAGTATGCCAAAAAGTTGAGAAGAAATAAAGATAGGCTTCTTAATAATATTAATATGCTACAGACCAATCTTGCTGAACAGTATGATAGTATATCAGATGATTTGTGTATCTCTATGTAGCTGGAGCTTGCGGAAGTCCTTAAGAAAGAGGAAGAGGAGTGGAAACTCAAGAGCCATGTTAATTGGCTAAAAAATGGGGACGATAATACGAAGTTTTATCAAACTTATGTCAAGCAAAGGAGGAGGAGTCTTACTATTGACACTCTGAAGAATAGCTCGGATGAATGGGTCATTAATGAGAAAGATCTAGAAAATATGGTGCTGGATTACTTCAAAAACATCTTCGTGGCACCATGTAATCAAAGCACTATTAACACCACTGATATCCCAGCGAGATTCAACAGATTACAAGCTATTGATAAGCTCAAACTAGGAGCTGAGCCAACTGCCGAAGAGGTACTGGTTCAGTTAAAGAAAACAGACCCTTACAAAGCGGCAGGTCCGAATGGCATCACTGAACTTTTTCTGTTAAAGAATTGGGACACGGTTAAGGCGTCACTGATGAATACTATTGCAAATGCCATCAAAGGTGAGGCCCTTTCCACAGAGATGTGTAATGCTTTAATTGTCCTCATCCCAAAAATTCCCAAGCCTGAGAGATGTGATCAGCTGAGACCAATTTCTTTGAACAATATATGTCTCAAACTTTGCTCCAAAGTTATAGTAGAGAGATTAAAGAGTTATATCTCTACTTGGATTTCTCCAGAACAAAGTAGCTTCGTCCCTGGGCGTCGAATAACGGATAACATTGCGGTGGTGCAAGAAGTTATCCATAATATGCGGAAGAGAAATGCAACTAAGTTCATGGCTATTAAGATCGATCTATGAAAAGCCTATGATATGATGTCATGGTCATTCATTGAAGATACTTTATCTAAAACAGACATACCCAGAAACATTACTAAGTACATCATGAATTCTATTACTACTGGCACTACTTCTATTATATGGAAAGGAAAAAACCTCCCCGCTTTTAAGGCGACGAGGGGACTAAGACAAGGGGACCCTCTGTCCCCTTACCTTTTTGTGCTTTGTATTGAGAGGTTAAGTCAGATAATCCAAGATAGCGTTAATGAAGGAAATTGGAGGCCTATTAAGCTATCGACAGAGGGTCCTAAAGTAGCACATATGTGCTTTGCAGATGATCTGATCCTGTTTGCTAAAGCGACACAAGGAAATATGAAGACTATCTTAAAATGCTTTAACAAATTCAAGGCTGCCTCGGGTCAAACTATTTCCTTTCAAAAAACCCGCATATTCTTTGCTAGTACCGTCAGTAGAAGTGAAAGAAGGGGAATATGTAGGATCAGTCATTTCACTGAAACCGATGATCTTGGGAGGTATTTGGGGGTACCTCTTCTTCATAAAAGAGTGGATAAATATACCTATGCAGAAGTGCTCAGCAGAGTATCCAGTAAAATTAACTCGTGGTCGGCGAGATGTCTGTCTATGGCCGGTAGAGTGTGCTTGGCTAAGGTGACTCTTTCAACAATCCCTACATATGCTATGCAAACATCCAAGCTGCCGGTTGGCCTATGTGATCGTATTGATGCTACTATAAGGCAATTCATCTGGGGAGGTGGCCATAATAAAAGACCAATTTCCTTGGTAGCCTAGGATAAAGTGACCAGTGAACCAGAAAATGGGGGTCTGGGAGTGAAAACGATGAGAACTTGGAATAAAGCCTTACTCTTAAAAAATACTTGGGAAGTAGCTACTCGAAGAAAGACCTTTTGGTGCAATTTGATGAGAAAGAAATATGATTCTTGTATGGAGTCAAAACCTCTATTTGGATCCCGCTTATGTAGAGCTATGCTGGAAGGAAAGACAGTTATGAACAGCAATTGCATCTCCATAATCATGAATGGCAAAATCACTAACTTCTGGCATGACAGATGGTTGAAGAATGGGGATAGACTTGTAGACAAAGTGACTAAGGCCATTCCATCTGATTTGAATGATCTGTTGGTCAGCAGCCTTGCACTAGAAAATGGAGATTGGGATACACATTTTCTGTATGACTGGTTCGATGAGGACACTGTCTCAGCAATTCGGAAACATGAACCTCCTATTAATACTGACACTGAAGATATCAAAGCCTGGTCACATACGGATACTGGATTGTTCTCCACCAAAACAGCATATAAAATTTTAAAAAATGATATGGAGAATAGACAACAAGGAGAATGGAAAGCCATATGGAATGCCAAGGTGCCAGCTTAAACTAAGATGTTTACCTGGCTTCTAAGCCACAATGCCATCCTCACCAATCTACGTAGAATAGAGAGGCATATGACGGACGAGGATACCTGCCCACGCTGCAAAGCTACTACTGAAAGCATCATTCATGCTCTTCGTGATTGTCCTCACGTTAGAGGAATTTGGAATGTGGTGTTTGATAACAAATTTCCTCCCAATTTTCTGACCATTAACTCAACGGCTACATGGGTGAACATCAATCTGAAAAACAGTAAGAGCAAGGAGGTTTTTATGATCGGGTGCCACTACATCTGGACTAATAGAAATTCTTTTGTGTTCGATAGTATCGAAAGGTCACTTCAGCATCAAGCTACCTATATCAAGAAGACAGTGGAGCATTGTAAGATTTCTTGGAAAGCCAACATGAAGAACAATAGGCTTGACAGGAGCAGCAGGTGGGCTCGCCCTCATGAACGTCAGATCAAAATGAATGTTGATGTAGCAGTTAAGGATAAGGTGGCCACTTGTGCCGTGGTTGCTAGAGATGAGAATAGCAATTGGGTGTTTGGAAAATGCTGTAAAATTGGGGTCAAAGATGCTTTAGAAGGGGAGATCCTTGCCATAATAGAAGCAGCCAAAATTGCCAATGAAAAATCCATCACCAATCTACAGATTGAAAGTGACTGTAGGAATGTTGTTACAATAGTCACTGGTGAAGTACATAACTATCCTCGGTTTGCCAAAGAAATTATGAGAATTAGGAGGTTATGGAAGAACACCTGGATTTTATCACATATTGCACGGGAGAAGAATACTGTTGCAGACAAGTTGGCTAAACACCACCAAAAACAAAATCAGTATGTTACTCACTACGTGAGACCCCCTGAGCCCTTAGGACAATTACTTCTGAACGATTGTAATGGCAGTATTACTGCCACGTTTAATTCAGTTCATGATAATTATCAGTGTAATTCAATTATTTTTCAGCTCGCAAGAGGAGGGCGGGATGAATAAGATAGCCTCCTGACTTTTCTAAAAAAAAAACATTGACTTGGATCTTTATAGCCTTTAGTTGCAGAATGCTTTTCCCTACCCAACTTTGCTTGTTAAACTAATAAATCTTGATTGTATCGAGACGCATGGATGATTTGAGCGGCACTGATATCAACTTGATGTTGATGAAATGGAACATAATAAAAGAAAATAAAGATGGGAGACCAGGAGTGTGAATGCCAATTCTTTATTTGGATAGAGCTTATTATGATAATATCTAACTACTACTGAATTTGAGTAATTTTTTTCTAATTCAAAATCGACACAGATCTTTACAGCCTTTATTTGTAGAATGTCGACCCCGGCATTGCAGCCAATTCTATATTTGGACAGAGCTTATTATGATAATATCTCTGGTTCACATGGAAGAAGACCCAAAACCATGGTTTCATCTTCTTAAATTAGAGAAACATACAAACTATATTTTCATGACTTCAAAGCAACCATCAGTTATTTGTTCTTGTATACAGTATATGACATATCTAACTGTAAGTAGTGGTAATTCTAAGATGACCAATCAGTTGATGGCATGACTCCCAAATGCTTAATTTTTTTAAAAGAACAAAGATGACGTCATTTTAAGTGGACACTAGGCACTTATGAGAAGTCTCGTAAGGCTATTTAAATTAAATGCTCTAATAACACAAGCTACATTCACTCGGAAAAAAGAAAACACCAGCTCCAGCTGCCACTGAACAAGCCCGCATTTCACTCAAAACCAGGAACCGACCCATTTAATAACCGATGACTATGCAGGAGTAAAATGTACACCGCTAAAAAGAAAAAAAAAGCGGAGCCTATCGTGTATCTTCCTTAGTCAAAATGCCGCTTTATGTAAAGCATTTCCAGATTAGTGCAAAAGGAACAAGCAAACCGAAGACGGGATAGAGAGATCTAGAAGCAATCTCCAAGCAGTTTTGTTAACAGATCTCAGAGTATAGTTACGGACGGGATTTTGGCCATGGATGGGGTGGGGCTGGAAATGAAGCTGAGAGCCTGAGACATATAATTAACTAATAATCTTTGAACAAGTCCATGAAGAAGAGGTGACATGGAAAAACAAAAGGCACAGGGCGACGAAGGATAACAAAGCATATCGTTGGGTTCACATTGTAAAAAAGGTACCCGAAGATCAAATTAGCAACAATTCACACTAACATTTGCGATCCACAAGTACTGGGAGTGAGAAGAAATCACTGAATGTCATAGATGAGAGATCTCGCCGGACGAGTGAACCATTCCTGTCCGGCACCCAGGCGATCTCCACTTTAGGTATATACGTTATTGAGATAAACTTAAATACTTCTTCATCATGGGTACTGGATTCCGGATGTGGATCTCACATATGTTCAAATATGCAGGAGCTAATAAGAAGTAAGCCTTTATGAAAGGGCCAAGTCGAGCTACGGGTTGCTAATGGAGCAAGAGTTGCTACCACCGCAGTTGGAGTTATTAGTTTATCTTTTCCAAGGGGCCTTGTAATAGAATTAAAGAATTGCTATTATGTACCTTACATTAATAGAAATATTATTTTTGTATCATGTATGGACAAGAGTGGATTGAATTTCACACTAAGAATGGAATGATTTCTATTTCTAAAGATGAGATCTTTTATGGCAATGCCCCTATGTATTATGGTATCTACATGTTAGAACTTGAGACTAGCATATACAATGTAAATACTAAAAGGCTAAAACTTGACAGCTCAAACAAAACTTACTTATGGCATTGTCATTTTGGGCACAAAAATGAGAAGCGCATATCTAGACTCCATAAGGATGGTTATCTAGACTCTTTTGATTTTTAATCATTAGAGACATGTGAGGCATGTTTATTATGGAAGATGACCAAGACTCCTTTCACTTGGCACAATGAGAGAGCCAGTGATCTGCTAGGACTCATGCATACTAATGTATGTGGACCTTTTAGATCAAATGCTAGAGGAGGCTATCAATACTTCATTACCTTCACTGATGACCTCAGTAGGCATGGCTATGTATATCTTATGAAACACAAGTCAGAAACTCTTGAAATTTTCAAGACTTTCATGAATTAAGTAGAGAAGCAACTTGGTAAGAGTATTAAAACACTCTATTCAGATCGAGGTGGCGAGTACTTAAGCCAAGAGATTGAGGACCTTTTGAGAGACTGTGGTATTGTATCACAATGGACTCTACATGGTACACCACAACATAATGGTGTGTTAGGAAGAAGGAATCATACATTATTAGACATGGTATGATCAATGATGAGTTCAGCCAAACCTCCAATATCATTCTGGGGATATGCTCTTGAATCACAACATTTACACTTAACTATGTACCTTCCAAATTGGTTCAAAAGACACCATATGAGATATGGAATGGGAAACGTCCCAATTTGTCTATGTTAAATATTTGAGGATGTGAAGCTTATGTTAGGAAACAATTTCCTGAAAAGCTTGGACCCAAATTTGAAAAATGCGATTTTGTTGGATACCCCAAGGAAACTCAGGGATACTACTTCTACACACCAACTAACAACAAAGTGTTTCTTGCTAGGACTGTTGTATTTCTTGAAAAGGAATTTATTTCTAAAGGAATCAATGGGAGAAATGTAGAGCTCGAAGAAGTTCTAGATCAACAAGAAAGTAGAGAACTTGAGGAGGTACATAAGGAACATGAAGACTCACAAACTATTGTAGAATTTCAAGTTCCAAAGGTAACATAGGAACCTCATAGGTATACTAGGACATTACTTGAGCCTGAGATATTTGGATTTCTCGCGATTCAAGACAGTGACAAATTGGGTGTAGCAGATGAGCCAACTTCCTATCTAAAAGCTACTAAGGGACCAGAATATGGGAAATGGCTTGAAGCCATGAGATCAGTGATTGAATCCATGTACACCAACAAGGTATGGACCTTGGTGGATCCACACAAAGGGGTAAAACCCATAGGGTGCAAGTGGGTCTTCAAGAAGAAGACTAACAAGGATGGAAATGTTCAAACCTATATAAGGTAGATTGGTTGCGAAAGGATTCCATAAAATTCAAGGTGTTGATTATGATGAGACCTTCTCACTTTGCCATGGTTAAATCCATCAGGATCATGCTTGCCATTGCAGCTTATCATGACTATGAGATTTTTCAGATGGATGTTAAAATAACATTCCTTAATAGGAATTTACTCAAGGATGTGTACATGACACAACCTGAGGGTTTTATCAATCTGAAGGAAACCAATAAAGTCTATAAGATACAAAGGTCAATCTATGGATTGAAGAAAACATCTCAGAGCTGGAATCTATATTTTAACAAAGTAGTCAAAAGGTTTGGCTTCAGTCAAAATGAAGATGAACCTTGTGTTTACAAAAGGGTTGGTGGGAGTACATTCGTATTTCTCATATTGTATGTGGATGCCATACTATTAATGGGAAATGACATCCCTACTCTTCAGACAGTAAAAGGTTGGCTGGGGAAGACCTTCTCTATGAAGGATTTAGGTGAAGCATCCTATATATTAGGAATCAAAATCTATAGAGATAGATCTATAAGGCTTCTAGACTTAAGCCAGAGCACATACATTGACAAGGTGCTAAAGAGGTTTAGCATGGGGGTTTCTAAGAGAGGTAACTTGCCAATGTCCCATGGGGTTACGATCTCTAAAGCCCAATTTCCTAGTTCATGTGATGAACGAGCGTGCATGAGTAAGATTCCATATGCATCTACAATTGGATATATCATGTACGCGATGTTATGTACTTGTCCTGATGTGTCGTATGCTTTGAGAATGACAAGCCGATATCAGTCAAATCTAGGTGAATGTCACTAGACATCCATAAAGAACATCCTAAAGTACTTGAGAAGGACTAAGGATTAATTATTGGTATACAATGGTGAGGAAGAGATCGTGGTAAAGGATTACATCGATGCTAGCTTCCAAACTGACAAACATGACTATAGATCACAATCTGGATTTGTGTTTTGCCTGAAAAACAAAGTTGTGAGCTGGAAGAGTTCCAAACAAGAGACGGTTGTGGATTCTACAATAGAGGCCGAATATATTTTCGCATCTAATGCTGCAAAGGAAGTTGTGTGGATCAAGAAGTTCATTTCTGAACTTGGAGTGATTCCAAGCGCTAGCGATGCAATTGAGTTGTTTTGCGACAACAACAGAGCAATTGCACATGCTAAAGAACCAAGATCACACCAATGTTCACATATTCTATGGTAGTTCCATCTCATATGAGAGATCGTACAGTGAGGAGATGTGAAGATTTGCTGAGTACCTATAGAAAGCAATGTGGCTGACCTGCTCACAAAAGCACTTTCACAGTAGAAACATGACAGACATGTTCGATCACTTGGATTGAGATTCACGAGTGATTGGGTATAAGTGAAAGTGGGAATCTATTGGTATGTAAGCCCATAGAGACTGTCATTTGATGATTGTAATGGAATACTATGTAAATGATTTGTAATAATACATTGATCATATCAATAAAGGCAAGTTTCCAATCTATATGTTTGTGTTTTATATTGTGAAATGACCATAAAACTTATAGCTCTCTACATAATAATGTATGCTAATAGTAAGTATTCTTTTTTTGTCCCTAATCAGTTATTATTATGGAAATATCCATAGACATCAATAACACATAAGATTAGAATGTATGTTGGTTTATGGAAGAATCTCATTATCCATGATATGGAGATATCAAACCAAATACATAGATACTTGTTAGAGAACAACGTATCAGATAGACCCACCTTGAGAGTGACACATGGATACCATGATTGATAGTTAGAGTCACATCTCATAATGATGGTGGTGATTGTGGTTCTTAGACCTGAAGTCAGTACACTTATCACATGTCGTTCTGTGTACTTCGACATCATCCACCGCGGTCCTGAATAAAGATTGCCATAATTGGGTGCACTGTGACACATGGGGATGACCATGAGTGATGCTGATGGAATTTTTCCTTCCTACGGGAGTTTGATATTCTGGCTACTTGATAAGCGAGATTGAGAAATGCATGGCCACGCTGATGTGAGTCAATATGTGATATTGAGCTTACATATATCTCAAACAACCTACTCTAGTTCAAGGAACATGGATGGAATGTTGAAGAGGATAATCGTTCCATGACTCGAGTTCAATCTAGATATCAGTGACAAAGGAACTATACAATCACTGTAATACCAGTCATGAATGAAAGGTTAAGTTGTTCTCGAACTTCTCCAATTACTTGGGTGGAAATGAAGTCTTGCTAGATACCAATCATTGCTTGTGAAATCATAATATGATTATGGATACCACTGCCAACATAATTTGGAGCCTACTGGGTCACACACATAGGATGTGTTGGAATAGGAGTATAATTGTGGATTTGATTGGAATTGCTCTGAATCACATTGATTACGAAAATGTTTATGTAATCCATTAGAATGATATTTGAGTGACTGGCTCTAAGTGCAAGTGGGAGTCTGTTGGTATATATGCCCATAGAGCCATCTCGAGTGATTGCATGGAGTTAGATATTAATTAATCAATTAATATGATTATTTGGTTAATTAATTCCAGAATAATATAATTAATCCAGGAGCATTTTAATTAACACAATCTTTCTGTTTACTGATGGATTTAGGAAACCCTTATTCCTTTTGTCTCCTATTTAAAGGGGCTTGATGACTGATATCTTTATAAGATAAAGAGAGAGTCTTTTCAGCTTACGCTCACATACATAAACCCTAGCCGTCACCATCCTCAGGGGAGAAAGGAGAGCACCACGACACTAGCACATCACTGCACAAAGGATACTCCTTCCCACAGTCTTAGGAAGCATGACGTGGAGTTGCAGTCCATCTGCATGGAGGAAGTAGAGACGCACATGCTGAGAAACCTATGTTCAGTAGACATCAAGGACCATCCGTACGCGCTACGAGCGGCATACATCATAGTACGGAAGGAGTGCCACTGGATCTTCCCACGACACACTCAGTGAACGGGAAAGAAGTATCGTCCGTGTAGGCCAACAACATTGCACACCATCGTGCAACGAGTCATCACCAGACTTGCTCTGCTATAAGGTATATCCCGTGAACACTCCTTCCAAATACGTTGTTGTCGATGAGATCCTATTTTAGATTGCATGGAAATTTATTTTGTTGCTTCCTCCGTGCATGTTTTCTCCACAAAACCCAACATACTCAATATTCTAAAACTAGAGAACACCATTTCATTGGTACTACCGACTTAGTGTCGATAGTACTGAACCCTTATCAGTTTACTCAGCCCCTTCCTTGTAGAAAGTCAGTGCTATCAACTTCGGAGTCGGTAGTAGGAGTCGGTAGTACCGAGTTAATTTGAAATACTTGCTTAGATTCCTTGTGATGTCGTTGGTACTACCGACATTTTGGTCGGTAGTACCAAGTTGTTCAGTCAAAGTTAGTTTTTGTCCCTATGACTCCGTCAGTGGTACTAACTTCTTGACAGTAGTACCGACTAGTACTCAGCCTTAACACCACACAAAATTGATCAAGGCACCTTTTTTACATAAAAAACTAATAAAGAAAAAATTAAAGCTATGAAACTTTAAAACTGAATGTAAAGAACAAAAATTGATGATTGGGTTTCCTCCCAACAAGCATCCTTGTTTTATGTCATAGGCTCAATGATCCTAATTAAACTATTTTGAGTTGTGATATGTGCAAGATCCAAGCCATGTGCTGAGCGTTGAACCTATTGAGATTCAAGGGAAGTTAACTTATCTTGTGTTACCTTTGCAGATTCTAGATACCAAGGTGAAAGAGCTCAGAAATAAGAATATAGAGATGGTAAAGGTTCTTTGGAAGCACCATGGAGAGGATGAATCCACATGGGAGATGAAGACAGACATGGAAAAAGCATATCCTGATTTGTTTGTTTGATTGTTGAATTTTGAGGGCAAAATTCCTATAAGGAGGGGAGGATGTTATAACCCCATTTTTCTAAACCATGTAATGAGATTTGTAAATCTCCTTTTAAAACATAAATGAAATCAATGGTTGATTTAATGGTTTGATTTGAATTGTTTTTGTGCATAATAGCCTTGTTTGTCTTCTTTGTGGGCTTTATTGGCTATTGAGCCCAATTATAAGAAAAAGAATGAGAAAAGAAAAAAAGGAAATTCAATCGGATAAAGGAATAAATAAGAAAATAGATGAAATAAGAATAAAAGGCTAAGGAATATTTCCCAAGATGGAATTTTGAACCATTAAGGTTCCTTGAGGTTCAAGGAACTCAGGAAAATAATATAAGGGCAAGGGAAAGACAAAATATGTGGGATATATATATATATATATATATATATATATATATATATATATATATATATATATATATATATATATATAAGCGATAACTTGCAACTGAAGAAAAGGACCCATTTTCTTTAGATAATGATACCAATTTTGGCATGATGCGATATTAAATCATTAATGAGATTCCCTTAAAATTTGAGATAAAAAGGAGTTACGAATTAAGAGTTATGGCTTTTTCAAATTATCCTAAACATATGATTTATTTTGAAAATAGGAATAAGTTTTCCTTGTTGGTTGATCACGTGAGATTAGAGCCGTTGGATTTTGATCCAACAATGTCTTCTCATCATCAAGTTCCATAGGAACTATCACTCTAGCGAGTTATAGAGGGATTTTCCCCCTCAATTTCCTCGCAATCCCAAGCATGTGCACGTCTATCTTTGGTCCCTTTGAGTTCAGGAGAGAAAATTGAAGAGAACCATCCCTACTTTGTAGGGGTTTGGTCGCCGATTGGGAGAGTCCCCAATCCAGCAGGGATCCGCCTCCGACCCTATATATAGGGGAGGGTTCGTGAGGGAACTAGCACGCAAACTTATCAACCCATGACCCGTGGAGAGCTGCAAGGAGCATTTTTGTGCAATCAATTCGAAGATCAACCCTGACCTTCCCCCTCGTCCACCCAGTTTGCCTCGTCAGAGTCTGGCAAGTTGGCGGCAGTGCTAGCATGGCAAGGATGAGCAATTGAAGGCCTTGTCAGGTTCGTCGGAGGAAGGCAGAGCTTCCTGGACCATCGCCGCACTAGAAGGTGGCAAGGATCTCAGAGTCAACCAAGCAGTTGACCATCGAAACAACTGAAGGAGTGTCGCGAGGTTGAAGAAGGGACCCCGTGAATTTACCAGTCTACCCCTCATCTCCTGCTGTCGAGGTAAGGGTAGTTTAGTCCTTCACAACTTAAATCAAAGTTAGGTGCATGGAACTTGGGCCGTTGGATCCTGCGTGGTCCGGCAGACCATGGATCGAACGACCGCTAATTTATCTAGGATTATCGAATAAATCAAAGAAATGATTTTTCTTGTAAAAATCATATCTTTTGCTAGACAACTCTAATGGAAAAAGTTTATATATGAAAGTTGCTTAGAAAAATACAGGGAACAAGATAAAAATGTTTTGGTAACCTATTTATGTCTCGTGTTGCAAAAGTATATTAATTTGATATAAAATTATTAAAAGGGTAATTAGAAACCCTAATTGAGTATAAAGGATGAATCTTTATGGTTTAATAGATTAATTTGAGAAGTATTAAGTTGTTGAATATAAAAATAGGTTTTCAATCTATTTTACATGAAAAGTTGACTAATTTGGGGTTTTAATCTATATATTAAGGATAATACATGTAGAAACCATAATTTAGGGTGAAAAGTGGAAAAACCATGTTTATTTAGGGTTATGGAAATAGATTACTAAATAATGATCCTAAGTCTGTTAGTAGTAGTAAAATGAGAAATTTAGGGTTTTTATGTAGTTTCGCTAAATTAGGATTCACAATACTAAAAGTGGAGGCAAAACCCTAATTTCAAAGGAAACACTAAAATTGGAATAGAAATCCTAAGAAATAAGATGAGTTTGGATAAATCATGATATAAGGAAGTTTGTATATTTATTTTAGGTTTTCTATGCATATTTTCTTGCTTGGTTGGGTTTTCTCTACATAGTTGATTTTGTCTCCAAATCTATAGTTACATGTATGTGGTTACACTTATGGTTAATCGCTTTAGTTTCACGATGATTCAAAGATGTTTTATCAGTTGCTTGAAAATAACTGCTTGGATGACTTTTATTTCATGAAACTATAAAGTGATTATGATTATCACCATAAATATGTATACATGACTAGCTCAGATCTTGGTCCTCCTCTGTGTCTTTGCTAATGATCAAAGGGTAACCTAGTAAAGGGTCTACTTGTGGGACCATCAGGTTATCAAGAGTTAGGGATTGGGCTACCTATGGGTAGTGCCATGCGACTCTTTAGCACACCATGAGTTAGCGATTGGGATACCTATGGGTAGTGCCATACGACTCAGCCCTAGATATTGATCTACCTATTAGGTAGGATCATGCAGGGTTTAATGGGGATCTACCATAAGGAAGGTAGCATCCAGATGCACTGCAGGGACAATGCAAAGGCTAGGGTATGTATGGATTGAGCAGTTATGCTTAAAAAATAATGTGGTTTGTTAAATCATAATTGACTACAATATGATGTTATAGTTAATTGCATGATTATTGTTTCCCCCTCATACCACATTCATATATGCTGAATGACGTTTTGTTTGTTGGCGTTTTAGGTACAAACCCAAAAGGACAAACAATAAATTGGCATATTGTGAATACATGAATTAAAGTGCCAGGAGGATTAGTTAGAATAGATTTCATATGTGGATAGAAGTTTAGAAATCCAAGTTTTCAAAAGGTATGCAAAATTTTATTTTATTACAACTTTTTCAGTATAGTTTAGTAGAATTTCATAATTATTACTGATCAATTGTCGAACCTTTGATTCAGTTTATTGGGATAACAACTTTGACCTCTTGGTCTCCCTTAAGTGGGGGTTACTGGGAGGCAGGGTTGTTACATTTAGTATCAGAGTTGAGGTTCCTCATTTAATCTTTAATAATTATTAAATTTTACAAATTCTGTAGAACTGAGGGAGTTATTAGAGGATTATCTGAAAGACAGAGGTGTCTAGAAAAGGATCACGTCCGGGGGCTGGCAATATTTTCCTCTGCACCGTTAATTGGAATACGAGGACTCCCAGATCTGTGTGACTTCCTGGCCAATGTCTTAGGATCTGACTCAAAATAAGATACCTTTAGGACTCTCTCATCTTGTTCGACCCTCCTCATCACACATTCTATTAAGTATTTTAAGGATTAGGGTTTTCTCTCTCTTCCTCACCCTATTAAGGTATGGGTAAAGTTGATAAGGTTTAAGGAATCCTCCCCCAAATTAATAAAAGATACATAATTAAGATGTCATCGACAAAAGTATAATTAGTTAATTTTAGACTGAAGGTCTATTTGTGTGCTTATGTAGATGGCTCGTACAAAGATCGTTGCTATTCGGGTTGCCGCCAAGAGTGGTGGGCCTCCCCACAAGGAGAATGGGTCTTCTGAGAAGAGGAAGCGGAACCATGGTGGTGAAACCTCAAAGAAGAGAAAGAGACCTGAAGAAACTGCACATGAGGCCCCCAACCCTGAACCAATACCCTTCAACAACCTTGATCAAGAAGAGGGACCGAGATATGAGGAGCAACATGTGTACGAGGAGGAAGCCCAGTTGGAAGAGGACTAGCCTGGTGGTCTGGAACCAACTACGGTAGTTCATACTATGAATGTAGTATGGATGGAGCAACAGAAACAACTGAACGAGGCAATTTGTGCCCTGGCCCTCAGAGACATAGCTAGAGGTGAGAATGGCAAGCCACTTCCTATTCTTCCTCGACTGGGAGCCACCATTTTGGACTTCCTCAAGCTAAACATCAAGAAGTTCTGGGGAGAAGATAAGTCTGAAGTGGTCAACAAGGCAGAGGCTTTGCTGCTTGTAGTCGAGAATGGATTCCACATGCTTGAGGTACATCCAAAAAAGAAGGTCCTCTTCGCAGCTCACCTCCTGGAAGGAGCAACCAAGATATGGTGGGAGACACACATCATAGGCTGAGATTTGGCTGAGGAACCAATGGCGTGGGCCGACTTCAAGACAATCTTCACCGCCAGATTCATCCTTGTCTCATCTAAGAAGGAAAAGGAAAGGGAGTTCACCAACATGACTCAAGGAAACTCATCTACGGCAGACTTTGGGCGCAAGTTTCGAATCCTGGAGTGTTTTGGGCATATGATGGATGAGGAAAGAAGGGTGGATCACTTCATAGAGCATCTTCACCCTGCCATCAAGCCACATGTAATGGCAAGTAAACCTAAAACCTTCGTTGAAGCTTACAACACCGCCCTGGACATGGAGAGGACAATGATGCTTGTGTAAAATCCACCCAAGGGATATTTGGGTTTCACTGAAGGAACCCAAGGCTAGAAGAGCAACCACAAGAAAGGTCAAGGGAATCATCATGCCAAAGGAAAATATGGAGGAAAAGGGAAACCCCGTCAAGAGAACAACCGACCTCAATGCCGCACCTGCGGAAGGTGGCACACCGGTGAGTGCTGTTACAAGAAGAAGACATGCTACCGATGCCAACAAGAAGGACACATCCAAGGTATTTGTCCTCTTCCATATCCAAGAGGACTAGGACCGGTAGCAGCCCCACCAGTAGTAGCCCCACCTGTAGCTGCAGCCCCACCTACTGGAGAGAGAAGACAAGCTCAGGTGTTTGCCATTGACAATGTGGAGGCTCAAGCAAATTCTAATCAGTTGATCGAGGGTAATAACCCTTAGAGTTTTCTTTTATGTTTAAGATAAGCATGTAATGGTCTAATGTATGGTGAAAAACAATGTAGGCATGCTTGAAGTCATGGGACACAATGTAAAAGCTTTGTTTGATTCTGGATCTACTAATACTTTCATTTCGAGAAATCTCACAAGTATGTTTTGTTTGGATATCAAGGATTTAGGGTATGTCTTAGATGTTACAACCCCGAGTGGTTGGATCTTTACATATCTTTTGAAAACTCCAATGATACCTGTGAAATATCGAGATCATGAGTTTCCTACAGACTTTATCCTTCTTGATATGAATGACTTTGATGTGATCATTGGTATGGACTGGCTTTATAGTTATAGGGCCAATATTGACTATAGCGAGAAGGAAGTGATAATTAAGAAACCAGGTCACCCACCTTTTGTCATTAGGGGTAGGAAAGATGCCACCACCAACCTATATGTGTCAGCCTTGAAAGTAGAACGGATGATGAGTAAAGGGTGTCGAGCTTTCCTGGAAGTAGTTACCGAGCCAGAACCCAGGGTGCAACCCTTAGAAGAAATAGAGGTAGTTAGGAGATATGCAGATGTTTTTCCAGATGATCTATCCGGTATTCCTCCTAAGAGAGAAGTAGATTTCTCCATAGAGATAGCTCCCAGGTCAAACCCTATTTCACGAGCACCTTATAGGATGGCCCCTGCGGAGTTGCTCGAGTTGAAGAAACAATTGCAGGAATTGCTAGACAAGGGTGTTATCCTCCGTAGCACATCACCATGGGGAGCACCGGTTCTTTTTGTAAAGAAAAAGGATGGTTCACTCTGAATGTGCATAGACTACTGGATGATCAATCAGGCTACCATTAAGAACAAATACCCTTTACCCCAGATAGATGACTTGTTTGACCAGTTAAAGTCTGATCGAGTCTTTTCCAAGATTGACTTGAGATCAGGTTACCACCAGTTGCGAGTCAAGAATAAGGACATCCTGAAAACAACTTTTAGAACACGTTATGGCCACTATGAGTTTGTGGTTATGCCTTTTGGGTTGTCCAATGCACCAAGTGTTTTCATGAACCTTATGAATAGTGTGTTTCAACCCTTCCTTGACTCGTTTGTCATAGTTTGTATAGATGGCATCTTGGTCTATTCAGATGACTTAGATCAACACTGAGACCACCTAATTAAAGTCCTTGATATCTTGAGAAAGCATAAGTTCTATGGGAAATTCTCCAAATGTGATTTTTTGATAGAATAAGTCATGTTCCTCAGACACATCATCTTAAGAGGAACGATCGTTGTAGATCCAGCTAAAGTGTCAGCAGTTCAAGATTGGCCTACACTGAAGAATCCCTCAGAAATTGGTAGTTTCTTGGGGTTGGCTGGGTACTATCAGTGCTTCATCAAGGATTTCTCAAAGACCGCCTTGCCTTTGGCCATGTTGACTCAGAAATATGTGAAGTTCGTGTGGTCTTATGTGTGTGAGGCTCGTTTTCAGGAGTTGAAGGAGAAGCTGACCACTGACCTAGTTTTGACTCTACCTTTTGGTAATGAGGGTTTCATGATATTCATCGATGCTTCCAAGATGGGACATGGTTGTGTGTTGGAACAAAATCGGCATGTGGTTACATATGCCTCTTGACAACTCAAGCCCAACGAGGTGAATTACCCAACACATGACCTAGAGTTGGCTGCCATCATCCATGCCTTGAAGATTTGGCGGCATTATCTATATGGTGCTACTTTTGAGATCCTCACCGACCATAAGAGCTTGAAGTGCCTGCTAACACAGAGAGACTTAAACCTACGATAGCTACAATAATTGGAGTACCTGAAGGATTACGACTTCACCATCGCTTATCATCCAGGAAAGGCGAATGTCATAGCAGATGCTTTGAGTCAAAAACTACTCAGGTGTGCAGCTATTTTGTCCAGTCAGTGGAAGAGTTTAGAAGAGCTTGTGGAGTGGAATCCAGAGCCGTTAGAGGATCGAGTTCGATTGGCCAATATCCAGATACAGTCTGAATTGTTGAGTGAAATTGTAGCAGCACAGTTGGCCAATGGGGAACTTGATAAGATGAAAGGCTTGATGAAGAACCCACATACCCATCTTTCTTTAGGAATAGATAGAGGGATTAGATTCGAGAATCACTTATGGGTTCCTGAAGATTCACCGTTGAAGGGACATATCATACAAGAGGCTCATGGTTACAAATACACAGTACACCCAGGGACTACTAAGATGTTTAAGGACATGCAAAGGTTTTCCTGGTGGCCAGGGATAAAAAGAGACATTGTGGCATATGTGGCTAGCTGTCTTATGTGCCAAATGGTGAAGGCTAAACACCAACGACCCAGTGGACTATTAAAATATATAGAGATTCCAAAATGGAAACGGGAGCAGATCACCATGGATTTTGTGGTGGGTCTATCCCAGACCAAGAGAGGTCATGACGCAATATGGGTAGTGCTAGATCGCCTTACCAAGTCAGCACACTTCCTTGCCCTGAAGACCACTACTAAGGTAACAGACTTAGCTGAGTTGTATATCAGAGAGATAGTGCGTTTACATGGCGTACCCAGTTCCATCATCTCCGATAGAGACCCAAAGTTTACTTCCAAGCTGTGGAAGCAAGTTCAGGAGGAATCGTTTCCAAGATTGACTTGAGATCAGGTTACCACCAGTTGAGAGTCAAGAATGAGGACATCCCAAAAATAGCTTTTAAAACATGTTATGGCCACTATGAGTTTGTGGTTATGCCTTTTGGGTTGTCCAATGCATCCAGTGTTTTCATGAACCTTATGAATAGTGTGTTTCAACCCTTCCTTGACTCGTTTGTCATAGTTTTTATAGACGACATCTTGGTCTATTCAGATGACTTAGATCAACACCGAGACCACCTAAGTAAAGTCCTTGATATCTTGAGAAAGCAGAAGTTCTATGGGAAATTCTCCAAATGTGAGTTTTGGATAGACTGAGTCATGTTCCTCAGACACATCATCTTAGGAGGAACGATCTTCGTAGATCCAGCTAAAGTGTCGGCAGTTCAAGATTGGCGTGCACCGAAGAATCCCTAAGAAATTCGTAGTTTTTTGGGGTTGGGTGGGTACTATCGGTGCTTCCTAAAGGATTTTTCAAAGATCGCCTTTCCTTTGACCATGTTGACTCGGAAAGATGTGAAGTTCGTGTTGTCTGATGTGTGTGAGGCTCGTTTTCAGGAGTTGAAGGAGAAGCTGACCACTGCCCCAGTTTTGACTCTACCTTCCGGTAATTAGGGTTTCATGATATTCATCGATGCTTCCAAGATGGGACATGGTTGTGTGTTTGAACAAAATCGGCATGTGGTTGCATATGCCTCCCGACAACTCAAGCCCAACGAGGTGAATTACCCAACACATGACCTAGAGCTGGCTGCCATCATCCATGCCTTGAAGATTTGGCGGCATTATCTGTATGGTGCTACTTTAGAGATCCTCACCGACCATAAGAGCTTTAAGTACCTGCTGAAACAGAGAGACTTAAACCTACGACAACGACGATAATTGGAGTACATGAAATATTACGACTTCACCATCGCTTATCATCTAGGAAAGGCAAATGTCGTAGCAGATGCTTTTAGTCGAAAACAACTTAGGTGTGCAGCTATTTTGTCCAGTCAGTAGAAGAGTTTAGAAGAGCTTGTGGAATGGATTCCACAACTGTTAGAGGATCGAGTTCGATTGGCCAATATCCAGATACAGTCTGAATTGTTGAGTGAAATTGTAGCAGCACATTTGGCCAATGGGGAACTTGATAAGATGAAAGGCTTGATGAAGAAGCCACATACCTGTCTTTCTTTAGGAATAGAAAGAGGGATTATATTTGAGAATTTCTTATGGGTTCCTAAAGATTCACCATTGAAGGGATGTATCCTACAAGAGGCTCATGGTTCCAAATACACGGTACACCCAGGGAATACTAAGATGTTTAAGGACATGCAGAGGTTTTTCTGGTGGCCAGGGATGAAAAGAGACATTGCGGCATATGTGGCTAGCTGTCTTACGTGCCAAATGGTGAAGGCTAAACACCAACAACACGGTGGACTATTACAATCTATAGAGATTCCAAAATGGAAACGGGAGCAGGTCACCATGGATTTCATGGTGGGTCTACCTCGGACCAAGAGTGGTCATGACGTGATATGGGTAGTGGTAGATCGCCTTACCAAGTCAGCACACATCCTTTCCCTGAAGACCACTGCTAAGGTAACAAACTTAGCTGAGTTGTATATTAGAGATATAGTGCGTTTACATGGCGTAACCAGTTCCATCATCTCCGATAGAGACCCAAAGTTTACTTCCAAGCTGTGGAAGCAAGTTCAGGAGGAACTTGGCATAAGGTTGAAATTCAATACCGCTTATCACCCGTAGACAGATGGTCAGTCAGAAAGGACAATCCAGACCTTAGAGGATCTGTTGAGAGCTAATGTGCTCAATTGGAGTGCATCATGGGAGTAGTACTTACCATTAGCTGAGTTTGCCTATAATAATAGTTATCAAGCCAGTATCGGGATGCCTCTGTATGAAGCTCTTTATGGGAGACCGTGTCGGTCACCACTTCACTGGGATGATGTGGGTGAAAGGACCCTGTTGAGGTCATATGAACTCCAAGTGTATGTTGATAAAGTCACTTTGATAAGGCAAATGCTAAAGAGAGGCCAGAATCAATAGAAGTCGTATGTTGATGCAAAGCAGACTGACGTGCATTTCACTATGGGAGAGCATGTTTGTCTGAAAATCTGGTCACTCTGAGCTATAGCTAAGAATAGAGGAAAGTTGAGTCCCTGATACGTGGGTCCGTTTACAGTGTTAGAACGGATTGGTGAAGATGCACATCGTTTGGCATTACCCCTCAATATAGTACGATGCATGATGTGTTTCACGTGTCCAATCTGAGGCAATATGTGCAAGATCTGAGCCATGTGCTGAGCATTGAATCTATTGAGCTTCAAAGGAAGTTAACTTATCCTGAGTTACCTTTGTGGATTCTAGATACCAAGGTGAAAGAGCTCAGAAATAAGAATATAGAGATGGTAAAGGTTCTTTGGAAGAACCATGGAGAGGATGAAGCCACATGGGAGCTGAAGACGGACATGGAAAAAGCATATCCTGATTTGTTTGTTTGATTGTTGAATTTTGAGGGCAAAATTCCTATAAGGAAGGGAGGATGTTATAACCCCATTTTTATAAACCATGTAATGAGATTTGTAAGTCTCCTTTTAAAAGATAAATGAAATCAATGGTTGATTTAATGGTTTGATTTGAATGGTTTTTGTTCATAATAGCCTTGTTTCTCTTCTTTGTGGGCTTTATTGGCTATTGAGCCCAATTATAAGAAAAAGAATGAGAAAAGAAAAAAAGGAAATTCAATTGGATAAAGGAATAAATAAGAAAATAGGTGAAAGAAGAATAAAAGGCTAAGGAATATTTCCCAAGATGGAATTTCGAACCATTAAGCTTCCTTGAGGTTCAAGGAACTCAGGATAATAGTATAAGGGCAAGGGAAAGAGAAAATATGTGGGAAATATATATATTTATGTGATAACTTGCAATTGAATAAAAGGACATGTTTTCTTTAGATAATGATCCCAATTTTGGCATGATGGGAGATTAAATCATTAATGAGATTCCCTTAAAATTTGAGATAAAAGGAGTTACGAATTAAGAGTTATGGCTTTTTCAAATTATCCTAAAAATTATGATTTATTTGAAAATAGAAATAAGTTTTCCTTGTTGGTTGATCTCGTGAGATGAGAGCCGTTGGATTTTGATCCAATGATGCCCACTCATCGTCCAGTTCCACAGGAACTAGGACTCTAGCGAGTTACATAGGGATTTTCCCCCACAATTTCCTCACAATCCCAAACACGTGCATGGCTGTCTTTGGTTCCTTTGAGTTCAGGAGAGAAAACCGAATAGAACCATCCCTACTTTATAGGGGTTTGGTCACCGATTGGGAGAGTGCCCAATCCAGCAAGGATCTACCTCCGACCCTATATATAGGGGAGGGTTCGTGAGGGCACCAGCATGTAAACTTATCAACCCATGACCTTCGGAGAGCTGCAAGGAGCATTTTCATGCAATCAATTCGAAGATCCACCCTGACCTTCCCCCTCATCCACCCAGTTTGCCTCTTCGGAGTCCGACAAGTTGGCGGCGGTGCTAGCACGGTAAGGACGAGCAATTGAAGGCCTCGTCAAGTTCATCGGAGGAAGGCGGAGCTTCCTGGACCATCACCGCGCTAGCAGGTGGCAAGGATCTCAGAGTCAACCAAGTGGTTGACCATCAGAATAGCAGAAGGAGTGTCGCGAGGTTGAGGAAGGGAACCCACGGATTTACCAACGTGCCCCTCATCTCCTGCTGTCAAGGTAAGGGTAGTTTAGTCCTTCACAACTTAAATCAAAGTTAGGTGCATGAACCTTGGGCCATTGGATCCTGCATGGACCGGCAGACCATGGATCGAGCGACCACTAATTTTTCTAGGATTATCGAATAAACCTGAAAAATGATTTTTCTTGTAAAAATCATATCTTTTGCTAGACACCTCTAATGGAAAAAGTTTATATATAAAAGTTTCTTAGAAAAATACGAGGAACAAGATACAAATGGTTTGGTAACACTGTCTCGTGTTTCTCAATTATATTAATTTGATAGAAAATTATTAAAAGGGTAATTAGAAACCCTAATTGAGTATAAAGGATGAATCTTTATGGTTTAATAGGTTAATTTGAGAAGTATTAACCTGTTGAATATTAAAATAGGGTTTCAATCCATTTTACATGAAAATTTGACTAATTTGGGGTTTTAATCTATACATTAAGGATAACACATGTAGAAACCCTAATTTAGGGTGAAAAGGGGAAAACCATGTTTATTTCAGGTTATGGAAATAGATTACTAAATAATGATCCTAAGTCTGTTAATAGTAGTAAAATGAGAAATTTAGGGTTTTTATGTAGTTTTGCTAAATTAGGATTCACAATACTAAGAGTGGAGACCAAACCCTAATTTCAAAGGAAACCCTAAAATTGGAATAGAAATCCTAAGAAACAAGATGAGTTTGGATAAATCTTAATAAAAGGAATTTTGTATATTTATCTCATGATTTTTGTGCATATTTGCTTGCTTGGTTGGGTTTTCTATACATAGTTGATTCTGTCTCCAAATCTACAGTTACAAGTATGTGGTTACTCCTATGGTTAATCGCTTTAGTTTCATGGCGATTCCCGGATGTTTTATCGGTTGCCTGAAAATAACTGCTTGGATGACTTTTATTTCATGCAACTATAAAGTGACTATGATTATCACCATAAATGTGTATACATTACTAGCTCAGATCCTGGTCCTCCTCCGTGCTTTACTAATGATGAAAGGGTAACCTAGTAAAGGGTCTACTTATGGGACCATCAGGTTATCAAGAGTTAGGGATTGGGCTACCTATGGGTAGTGCCATGCAAATCTTTAGCACACAATGAGTTAGGTATTGGGCTACCTATGGGTAGTGCCATGTGACTCAACCCTAGATATTGATCTACCTGTTAGGTAGGATCGTGTGGGGTTTAATGGGGATCTACCATAAGGAATGTAGCATCTAGGTCCACTGTAGGGACAACACAGAGGCTAGAGTATGTATGGATTGAGCAATTATGTTTAAAATGTAATGTGGTTTGTTAAATCATAATTGACTGTAATATGATGTTATAGTTAATTACTCGATTATTGTTTCCCGCTCATACCAAAATATTCATATATGCTGACCGACGTTTTGTTTGTCGGCGTTTTAGGTACAAACCCAAAAGGACAAATAGTAAATTGGCATATTGTGAATACATGAATTAAAGTGCTAGGAGGATTAGTTAGAATAGATTTCATATGTGGATAGAAGTTTAGAAATCCAAGTTTTCAAAAGGTATGCTAAATTTTATTTTATTACAACTTTTTCAATATAGTTTAGTAGAATTTCATAATTATTACTGATTAATTGTCGAACCTTTGATCCGGTTTTTTGGGATAACGGCTCTGACCTCTTGGTCTCCCTTAAGTGGGGGTTACTAGGAGGTGGGGTCATTACAAAGAATGTAGGAAGTGAATCTAAAATTACCTATGATTGATCAAATTGGACAAAATTCCTTAGGATTACAGTTTGAACTCAGTTAACATTATAGTTAACAATAATAATAATAATAATAATAATAATCTCTTCTAACCCTAGGCTAAGAGCTTGTAGCATGAATTACCCACTCTCACAACGTAATTCACTACCTAAGCTAATACCAATCCCACTCTCATATTGATTGTGTTATTAGTTAGGTGATTTATGCATAACTCTAGGTAGTCTCTTCATGTTCGTAAGCCACCTTTCTCAAAGGGCAATATAAAACATGTATTTCTATGAATTTCCAACTGTGAATTTCCTTTTTTTAAAGCAATTAAAGGTCTAATTAACTATCTATGATGATCAAATATGGATAGTTCATGACAATCACATTGAAATAAGTTCAAAATTGAAAGAAATCGATATATTACTGCATAAGAGTCAAATACCATGCATCACCGGGCTACTCCCATGTCCTAGAGAATTAGGGGTTTAGTCTTGCATGGTTTTTATGGTAAAAAACATAGGAGAGAAGAAGAAAAACATGGAGAACATTAGAAAAACTTAAAAACCCTTGATGTAGACGATCTAAAAGATCCCTTCTCACACATGTGTAGATTTGCTACATTCTGATTACAAATTCGTTCACTGGAAGTGCTCAGATCATCCATAACGTGGAGAATGTGGTCTTCTTCTTCACGTTCTCCTCTCCTTGCTCTCATCTTCCATCCAAGGAATTAGAATGTGATCTTAGGGCTGGCCGAATTGTCCCTAAGTCATAAAAGTGAATTGAGGCAAAATAGATCCTCAATCGTCAAATTGAACGCCATCTTCAGTTCTGCCTAATCCCAACAGGTCAGTTTGACTTACTAGGTGTCAGTATTACTGACTCCTTTAATTGTTATGGCCACCTGACAAGTTGTCGATACTATCGACTGCGTGTCATAGTACTGAGTTGATTTGATTATTCTTGATCAAAATGATGTGGCATTGTCAGTAGTATCGACACACAGAGTTAGTACTACTAGGACTTCTCAATTCTTCTCTTGTTCCAACCTGAGCATGTGTCAGTACCACTGACTCCAAAATGTCAGTAGTACCAAGCTGTGTAGATATTTTTAAAAATTCTTTGAAATTTATAAAATCCAAACATAAGCTCTTGAAATATCATAAATCACCCAGAAATAGTTAAATTACATATATTTGATGCAATTAAATATCACATGTGAATGAGAGTAAATCATACAAAATTAATATGGAAATTAACAAACAGTGCACACAAATCAATATAAAAATATCTTGTGAAAATTATGAATATCTCGTGCATCACAACTCACTTGTAATACAACCTGATGGATCCATCTTAACCTAAGAATAACAAATACATTTGACAACATAATTTAGGCATATGCGTCAATCAACTTCAGAAGGGTTCATCACAACCTAAGCATAAGCAAAGGATAAGTAAATGGGTACATGGTATCCTAGTATTTTTCGATAAACTATGAGGGACAAGTTAAATCCCTTATAGTAACAATCATTCACAGTAATAAAGAAACGTAATAGGAATAACATAAATAACAAGGAGGATTGTATGTCGAACAAAATCAGTCAATCAGTGAACCCTCTCCCTGACAGAATGGTGGTAGTTGTATGAGTTCACCCTTATTAAAATCAACTCATATCAAACAATGGGGTCCATTTAGGAATGATTTAGTCCTCAACTAACTACTTTGCTACGAGATGAAGATCATGTGTATGCCTGAAAGTGGGTTGGATGACACTAACCTGCTATATACATGGAAGTACATTTTATAGTAGCCTAATAGTAGAGAAGTTAGATCACAAAATAGGTACCATCGATGGGGAATTTTACAAATGTTCACTCTAATAAACACAATACATTGCATTATACAAATATAGGAAGCAATAACTAAATGCATCAATCACAACTTAAGCATTGCTATGGAATATAATATAATAAGAAAGAAGAAGAAAAGAGAGAGAAAAAAACTCAGGAATCATCCCTACATACTTAGCCATGAACAAAAAGAATAAGGAACTAAGAGTAAAAAACATTAATGAATAGTCCACTCATACAATTAGAAAACAAAATTGAATTGAAGAAACAATGAAAAATAGTTGTGCTTTAAATAACAAGAATCCATTACAAAATGGATAGTATCCACAGATGGCATCAAATACTGTAGGAAACATAAAGGAAATCACTTTATATATTTTTGAACTCAAACTTGATATCCCATATTTTTGGCATTTTGTGCTTCATTTTTATCACGTCAAAGTACCACCAGCAACCAACAACATCCGGTAAAAGCTAATAATAACATCAACTGGGACAATTTGGCTGACAAGTACCATATCATGTTGAAAGACACATACTAATGAGAACAACACGTACATATTTATCAATAACTACAGACATAAGTAATCCCCTATATGTTCCTTATTCTACTTTAACCAGTTTGCCTTATAATTTGCTAGCTCAATTTTATGAATCTCACAACTTGTTTGACATAGAAGTAAATGAAAAATAAGTAGGGAGAGTCTTATTCTTCCTATCACTCAACTTCTCCTTGACATTCTAAGTCCCCACCCCACCTCAAATGATTATATCCCCATGTGCCCAAGTTTTTCCAAAACCTTAATTACATAAATAATTATTCTTTCTCTAATAGGGTGAAATGGTACCAATAGATAAACCTTCTTAGAAATTAGAAAAATATGATAAGGAAAAAAACTTCAAAAATATAAAGGAAGTTGCCTAAAATGAAGCTTCTAAGAGACTTACTTCTTCATTATGAATCCTTGTTGCATTTTCATCTCTTTACTTTATCATGAATCATTATTCCACTCCTAGAAAGTGCAGAGCTCATACAATGAAGTTGGGCTTGCAACTTTTCATAGACATGCTCCATAGAAGCAAATTTGTCTTCAATAATTGTGGATTCATGTATGTAGTGACATTCATTTACCAGCTTCTCAGCAGTTTCCTATGTCATATTCATCAAAATATTTATTAGTTTGTGTCACAGTTATCAATAAACTCTTGGTGGTTTTATATAATACAATACTCAAAATAAAAATTAATGTCATAACAAACAATAAATTCTTTTGTATGAGTATTTTTCACACTTCCATCTTTTTTGTGGTGAGTAATCCTCCACGCTTCCAAGATACTAGGTTCCATTTTTTCTTTTTTTTCCTATGAAAAAAAAGAGATAAGATAAATATGATGAGATAATCAACCTCATTTTAGAACATGAACGCTCATATGATTACTCACAAATTCAAATTTGTTTTGAGCAAAACTCTTTGAACCTGTAGTATGGTAATGAGATTTTTAAGCACGTGGTTCCTTTCCTATCACCAAAAGTTTCTACAAATAATAAAATATCCATGAAGAAAATAATATTATAAACTATATAAGATATAAACAAGTTTAAGTCAAAGAATCTGGCTTTCATTTCCCTTGGTAGAAAACTAGTAGTTCAACAAATGAACCCAATGTTCTTTGATAAGTTTATCTGGCACATTGCTCACAATTTGTTGTTCAATCTTATTGATATAAAAGTAGAGAGCTTTTAGATTATGGCTATAAGTTATCCATTTCCCATATGAAGCTTTGCTTCTTCGGAGTCCAAAAAAACACAACAACAAACAACCTCGGAAAAGATCTTTGACCGTGGGGAGGGAAAGCATTTGATCATAGATAGAGACTGAAACCTGTTAAGGTGGTAGGGGCAGATGTAGCTAAGTGGATCAAGGCAGTGATTGTGAATCCACCATGCGCATGTTCAATCCCCATCATTTGCCCATCAATAAATGGACCATTCACATGTGAAAGGATCATCTGGTCAATCACCAAGTTACTAGGAATGTGAAACTTACCCTAGACTACCATCAAAAAGGATTATTCTAAACAAGAAATAGTTAATGTGTAACACATTTCTATAATAAAATGTTATTTAGTGTGTTAATAGAGATAAAATTACTTACATAAAAAGGAGTGATATTTACTTACCTCGGTGAACTTCAAAATATCTACTGTATAGCAATCGTGCACATTACACCAACTATCTTCACTTATTGGAACAAATTTCCCTATTTAGCCATCTCACCAGGAAACCTCACCAATACATGTCCTCCCTTCTGAATGGGTTGTTAAAACTTATTGAATTTAATAATAATTTTAGACTAGTCTGCATAACGCACACTTGAGACAAAGGCATTTGTTCTCTCATTTTCATCATCTTTCCATTAGAATCTACAATGAAAGAAATAAAACATGCATCAACTTTCAATTCATGATACAATAAATAAATAATGACAAAATAATATGAATGATCAGCACCTATTATTTCTATGTAATCATCTTCATTGAATGATATGTGGTGATTCCATGATGCACCTTTAGAGTCTATTTGAACTAGTTTGTCTTGCATTTCATCCATACAAGTTCGGTCACTTAATGACTCCCCATGATGATAAGATCCAGATTGATTAGTGTCATTTATAGTTGGTTCAATACATCATCGAGTTGTTATAGTTCACTTACTTTGCCACATTTTTTGCCTACTTAATAAGTGAATATCTGCAAATTAGGAAAATACAACGATATATTCCACTAAATATAAGTAGACTTCATTAAAATCAAATTTAATTACATATTTATTTTTGCTGCAAGTTAGATCTACTCTAGGCATGCATAAATATGTACCCTTGATTTGCTTATAATGTTGTTTCTACTTTAAAAAATAGGACAGAGAAACAAAATAATAACTGGACCATAAGCCAAATATTTGAACAAAGTGGTACATAAAGCATCACAACCCTTCTTGCTTGCTTGATTAAAGAGCTTGTTTTAATAAAATCAATTGTTATTGCATCATAACTGAAATAGGAACTTTAGGAGCCAAAGTCAAAAGAAAATACATGGAATCAAGGTTTTAGAAGTTAGGATAACAAACATACTAAAATTTTAAAACAAGAACCGCCAAAAAGACAACAGTAGAAGCAGATCTTCAATTTTTTAGATCATAAATCCATATATAATCTAGTAGAAATTATTGAAAGAGGTGAAGAGATGAAAATCTATAAACATGTTTCATGAAACTTGCGTTATGATACAACTACGTGTCAATGTCATTGTCAAAAAATGTAGGGACTATACCTACATCAAATGCCTCTCTTGTCTTATAATCCACAACATTTATCCATGAATTTTCAATTCCATCCTCTATATAAAAAACTTTTAGCTTGGGATGAAAAAAATAAATAGATCATCCTTCAAAAATCTTCATGTGTGGATCAACTTAGAGAAATTTACACAAGGAAGATTTCTCCCATCTTGTTTGAAAGCCCTGGGTGAATTTATATCTACCCAATCACATCTGAATAGCACTACTTTGCAGGTCCCATCATAATCCAGTTCATAAATATCTGTGGTTTTCCCATCATTTATAACTCTTCTTCTTTATGAATCATATCAATTTTGGGTGCCCATACATGTAAATTAATAGTAGGCATATTGGTTTTCATAACAAAAAAAATCATTGAAGTTGATGTCCATATTTATAGTACCTAAGAGTTCAACCATCTAGAAAAATCTTCTAGCATTCACTTATCTTCTACAGTGTGATCCACTCTTACTCCTTTTCAAAGACATTCTTCTCTCTTTTGATGTAACAATTCTCTACAGTAATTTTGTGGGTTATCTTAATTTAAATATATTATACATGAAGTGTCACAATAGTAATACATCTTATTGTTTGAAGTTCTTCATAATGTATTCACAATGGAATAGAACATATCGATGTGTTTGTGCCATGATTCTTTCATCCAGTCCTACAACTTTTTCTACCCCAAGATGACATCCACTAGAGTTGAACAAGTATATACGCTTATTAAAAATATTATCATCATTTCTTTTTGGTTTATTAAATATTGTCTCACTACCCTCCATGTATCTAGAATAAAAAGTAATTGTCTCATCTAAAATATATCCCTTGCAATGGAACCCTCTAGCTAGGCTCTATTTATGACATAACCCTTCAATCGAGTTAAACACCTTTGAGAAATTATCACCATTATAGAATCAAGGTTCACTCCTTTAAGATTTTGGTGAAAACAATTGAAGTATAAAAAATAAATAAATAAATCTAACTTTTCAATGGGATACATCCATCCATATTAAACTGGTCCACCATATTCAACTTGGTCAACCAAATGAAACAAGAGGTGAACCATAATAGTGAAAAAGGGGGAAGAAAATCCATTTCTAGATGACTAAGTGTTTGAACAATACTTGTCTGTAACTCAGCAAGATCAACCAAATCAATACACATCGAGCACAATGACTTGAAGAAAAATGAAAATCTGATAACACATCAAACACACGAGTTACTCCAGATGCTTGAAAAGCTATAGGAAGTATATCTTGCATAAGAATTTGGTGGTCATGACTCTTTAGGTTTTGTAGTTTCCGTTGCTTCAGATTAACACATCTAGCAAGATTTGACGCATAGCCATTTAAGTTTGTCTAAAGACATAAGAAGTGTTCCTTTTCTTCTATAGACATAGAATATGGAGCTAGGAGCATAAGAAAACTCCCATCTTCTTAAGGTTTAATCCAAAGATGTTTCCTTATACTATTTTCCTCCAGGAATCTATGTGCATTTTCATCATCTTTGCCCTTCCCCTCCACATTGTCACCAATATATTTTCACATACAGTCTTCTCTATATGTATGACATCAAGGTTATGAGAAACAAAATTATATTCCCAATATGGAAAATCAAAAAATACGTTTCTCTTATTCTAAAGCCCATCCTCATTAAAAATATTGTCGTTATCTATTAGCAACACTTATACTTGTGGATCCATCTCCGAATTTTCTTCTGTGACGTCCCTAGATTTTCCAAAACTTAATATGATGTGTGACATCCAAATTGAAACCCTCACATCAGAGAGAATCCCAATTTAAACATCCCCAAACTAGGCTAAGAGGAAGAAAAACAGATGAAGTCAGAAGGAAACAACAATAGCACATGCACATGAATAATAATGAAACCATACAACACATGTTCACCATTCAACATATAATTACAACATGAATTGTTACAACATTTGATATTACATATTGAACAACAAACTTCTACATATACATGTACTACCACTAAACAACATGATCTTAAGACAAAAGATCCACTTGTACATCAGCTCGCCACACAACTCTCAACTATCCTGGTTCTTCAAGAACATACGTCCACAACACCTAAACAAAAAGACTGCATGTAGTACATGTCAGCACAATATTCAAGAATATTGTACTGAGTACACCTACATGTCATTTTATATACCTCTCATTACTAAGCTTGGCAATAAGATAAAACTAATACTTGGCAGTAACAACATAAATGTAACTAAAATCATACACTCAAACAAGATATTTATTAACAAAAGATAACACATGTTTTAAGATCATTTTCCATTATATATCCATGCATTGACCGCCAAAGGTTTTGATGCATTCTATTGACTCTCAAGGAGATCAGGTTAAGGCCTTTATCATCTCCAGCCAAAGAGTTAGATCATATGTACAATTTGACCGACTACCAAAGAATTAAGTCACTTCCAAGCACTATACTATCAAAGAGATTAGTGCTTTCATATAATGGAATAGAGATATTATGTTTGATGTGTTCATAGCCATAAGTATGGAAAATCAATCAAGATATCATACATGAACAATCATTTTATCCGGTATCATATGCCAAGTGTTTACTACTCATATAATGCAAGCATGTTGTATAATAAACCAAGTAAGAGGTAATGGCGTACCTTGATCAAGACAAACCTAATCATCATATATCACATTCCTGATGTCAACTATGTCCTTGGTCAAACCTAATTAAGACAATATCATGTACCATCATCAGGTTCCCATAATCTTAACCCTATTTATGATTCATTAAGGTTTAACTTAGTTCATTAAGATATTCCCATCATTATTTCTTGTCTTATTCTTCTAGTTATTTGGGGTTGATGTTACTGATGTTGTAATTCAGATTATAATTAATTGTATGACTAAATAATGATGAGATAATATGGTTAATGAATCTTTTGATGAAATCACTAGTAATTGTTGCAATCTATTATGAGCAATGAAATAAGATCATATGAATGAAACATGTTACATGAGATGTTAATCTTAGTGCTTAATAAAGATGAAAAATATAGTTTGACAGTTAGCACAACCTAACGATTATGACACCTTGATATGATCTAAATGGATAAAGTGGGTTAACTATACTTAACTCCCTCCTAAAAGGCATATGTTAAGGGGGAACATGTTCTAATAATTAGCTCGGTAAAATGTTCATGACACCTTGATATAATGGGTTAACTTTAGTTAACTCCCTTAGAACATGGTAATATGATGTGGGAACCCTATTGCATGGGTACAGATAAGGATGTAACCCTAACATATGAAGGGGTGGCTAATCCTAGATTCTTTTATAATCTCCAAGGAAGATATAGATATAGTTATGGAGATTTTGTTGGTGGATATGCTACACTTAGAGTGGATATGTACATGTGAATTGAGACCTTTTGGTTTTTTTCCTTGGAGTTTGAGTATGGCTTAATTTCGAGGAAGATATTTCTTTTAAGATGTATATGATGTGAACGACTGGATTTTTGCATAATTTTGAGGAAAAAAATTCTTTTAAGGTGTGTAGAATGTGATGGAATGAACTTTTGGGAGTATTTGGATAGCTACTGACATAAATGAATTCTTGTTTTTGAGTTATTTTGGGAGTTCCAAGAGTTGGAAGAGAAATTAATATTAACATTATGTTTATGCTCCTAAGCACATATGCCCTTTCGAAGTATTTAATTGAATGGTCATATAGTGATAACTTGACACTAAAAATTGGTTGGAATATAGCTTGAGTTATAGTAAAGTTATGGTTAAAGTTTCATATCATTTCAATGTTCTGAAAAGGAGATGTCTAGGTTTCAAATTAGTTCATTTATTAATTAATTATGTAAGTGGAACAAAGTATTTGATCAGTCATCCTAAGTTGTTGATTATGCGATGTCACACTTTCTTTTGAGATTGTCTTGGCGCGATTAAGATATGAGTAGTGAGTCATTGATCCAATGGTCAGAGTTGGGAACAAGAAGTAGCCACAGATTGTCCTTTATGAGAGCTAATTCTGGTCACTGGATGTAAATAAATGGATGAGGATGTCCTCTTTCTTGTAGCAGTTATGGTGAATAGGAATTCAACTTGGTCGATCCCACGTTGTGGTTGTGTCTCACTGAGGGAAAATAAGTGAGCATTTTTCCTTATGTCGCCAAGACCAACACGCCAACCTCTCATTTAAGGCTGTTAGAGAAGATACAAGAGAGATACCCCACAACTCTATTGCTGTCTCTAGCACCTTCACATGTGGTGTTGAGTAGAGGAAACCCTAGAAAGGAGAGTAGATCTGATCTCTACAATTAGAGGCTTGGAGTGAATCCCTAAAGGATACGAGGTGTTAGACGATGTTGTACTTGATGTTTTAGACTACAAACGAGATCCCCTCCTCTGCTTAGCTTCAACAACACTATGATGGCAATGTGCAAGTCAGAGCTCTGAGAGGTCGGTGGCTTGGAGGTGGCTGATTCATCGTCAGAATCCAAGCCTCTACGACCCCTACCTGCTTGGGACAGAGACCGCTCATGAAGAGCGTCCTTGCAAAGAACCATCTCAAGTTAGAGTAAGGGAGTGAACCAAAGTCAAATCTCCAGAGACTCAGGCGTGGAGGAGAGATAACGACGGAAATCTTCTAGAAGTCGGTAGTAGGGAGCAGCACAAAGGAAGTTGTGGTAGCGAGGTGCCAAGGTGGAGTCCATGGCGATGGCCAAAAGTGTGACTCACGGTGGAGTAGATGAAAATGGAGGCTCAACAGTGGTAGTCTGGGTCATAGAGACCAGATGGCACACAATGGCTGTAATATGAAGTCCCACTGGGGACTCACTTCACATGGAAACATAAAAAGAAAGGGGGAGCAAGAACCCTAAACCGGCTGATCCAAGATCAAACCAGGTCCAGGTAGCGAACCAGCCAAATCAAAGCAAATCAGGTTGAAAGCCTCTAAAGTGGGCAGACCTCAGTGAAGCAAAGGAGCCATGCTGCCATAGGGCCACGTGGCAGCATTCCATTAGCCAAAGAAAGTAAATATCTAAAAAATGTTCAGATCTTACAAAATTCATAGTAAATACATCTCTTGTTAGAAAATTACAAATAAGGTATCAAAATGTTTAGAAAAAATGACTAGAACAACATGGAACCACCATATCAGTCTTTATGTGCTTAGATAACACATATATTAAGTAAGATGTATAATCCTTATATCATGTGTAATAAATATCAAAAGATTGCCTAAAATTATGATAACATGTCAGTGAATCCATTTTCATGTTTATAATCCTTTTAAGCTCAGTGATTATGATTTTGATGCACACAATCATGTAATTTGCTCCATATGGCTAATTAGGGTTGATAACCCTAATTAATATGCAACAATTACAAGTATGCTCAATAAATCTTAGAAACTCCAGAATATATTCATAATAGTATATCGAACACAATGTGAAACTAACATATCAATATCATGCACATAATTCATGCTATATGATAATGGCTCATAATGTATAGTTTGAAACCCTAATTGGATTAGTGTATATAACCTAGGGATAATATGTGCATCATGTATATGATTAAACATATATACATAGGAACTATTAAACCATCTCTAAGTTTTCCATCATGTCATATCCACTATCATATCTCAAGATTGGATCACATTCTTACATGTATTATACTATCATCGTGCTAAAGAAGCTTATATGATCGGCTTATCAAACACATATAAAAAACTTTATCTGGCCCAATTGATGTCCTAACCCTTATTATGTGGTAGTGCCATGCTCAATCTCTCTGAGCTAACTCAACTCTATGAGTATCTCATACTTATGCAAATGCTTTATCTTCCCTCTTTGGTCTAGGGTTCCCGGGTGTACCTCATTGACACTAGTGATAGCCTTACAAGATCTAGCCACATAAGCACAAAGCAAAACATGATATGATATTCTCTTTTCATAGATATCTAACAATGAAATACTATATCTCATCTCTCTCTTACACACATCCACTAGAGTCCTACAAGGAACAACCACCTAAGCATGAGGCTTCACACAAACTTGCACGATTGCCTCCTCATCCAAGGTCTTAAGACTCTCTCCCTCACCCAGATGGTAGGTTCTCATTTTCATATTCACAAATACAGGTATAACCAGCCTCTCTTTATATCTAGGGTTTGGTACTCCCAAGTACATCTAGGGTTTAAGAGATATATAGGAATCATGCATAAAGCAACTCATCTCAATCACTCAGGAGTAGTCTAGTTTAGGACATATCATATCACATATCTCTCATATTTCTCATATCTTAGATTTTAGGTTCTCTGACCTTCTCACTCTGGGTCTCACTCTCTATGGATTTAGCCCTAAAACTGGTCCCAACACTAGAGGTCCTCCCTTGTAAAAGAGATTGAGGCTCTTGCTAACTCACATCCTTGTCATAACTTATCTTATTTTGTAAAAGACTGCATACTTGCATCATCAAAACTTATCTCAAATCCTAAAAGACAAACATATATCATCATAAACTATTGTATATCATCTATATAAGGCTTAGATATTATCATCTATACATATTTCATCTATTCCATCTATCTCATATTCCAACAAGGCTCTAGACATCTAATCTAGAACTACTCTCTCTTCTAGACTGATGTCATTCACTTTCACTTAGTTGCATGACCACATCCTACTCGTACATGTGTGGGGACACATTTTTGTAATACTTACATATGTAATAAAATATTATATAGTTTTTCTCCAATAAAAAATCATCAGATAAAACTATTGAGGTTCGCTCCGATTGGAATAAAAACCCACAAAATGAGTGTCCCACACATAGTAGAGAGTATAGTGCCATGAAAACTAGTGAAAAGGGTGAGAACATGGTGTAGACTAGTGTAGCTACTCTAGACAATGAGCACCGTTTGTCTAGGGTTTCTCTTCCCTTGATGTACATCATTTCTAAATAATGCAACATCTCGTATCACTACACTATACGAAAAGAACAACATATAAGGACCTTCTATACAAAAAGCACCAGTCTAGACCTACATCTCGGACATCTAGGTGCTAACCTAGAGGCTAGGTCAAATCTAGTCTCTAAAAGACAACTAGTCTCACCCTAAAGATTTGTTTTAAGTTCAAGGTTCTTTAGTTTCAAGTTGCATAATGAGCAAATGCTAGGCTTTGTGACTTCATCAGATTTTCTAAAACTTAATATGATGTGTGATGTCCAAATTGAAACCCTCACCTCAATGAGAATCCAAATTTAAACACCCCCACACCAGGCTAAGAAAAGAAAATTAGAGGAAGTCAGAAGGAAACAACAGTAGCGCATGTACATGAACAATAATAAAACCATACAACACATGTTCACCATTCAATATATAATTACAGCATGAATTGTTACAACATTTGATATTACATATTGAACAACAAACTTCTACATATACTTGCACTACCACTAAACAACATGATCTTAAGACAACATGCCACCTATACATCAGCTTGCCACACAACTCTCAACTATCTTGGTTCTTCAAGAACATATGTCCACAACACCTAAATAAAAGATTGCATGTGGTACATGTCAGCACAATATTCAAGAATATTGTACTGAGTAAACCTATGTGTCTTTTTATATAACTCTCATTACTAAGATTGACAATAAGATAAAACTAATTCTTGGCAGTAACAACAGAAACGTAACAAAAAGCATATACTCGAACAAGATATTTATTAACAAAAGATAACACATGTTTTAAGCTCATTTTCCATTATATATTTGTTGGTTGTTTACACTAACGAGTTTCAATTATTAAGAATGATCTTTTACTCAACTAGCCTTTTCCTGCAAGTATACGAGAGTAGTTGTAGTCGAGGTCAAACACAAGGAGCGTAGGTTAGTTAGGCGCAAGAGTTATGATTTTCAATAATCTAGATCATTGTACACAAGATGATTGGATTAGAACAACTAAATTATAGATTTAAGACAAAATAGTAAATTATCACTTACGAAAGGTTAAGATTCATATTTGGAAGGATCTTGGACCTAGGATTTCACCAACATATCATAGCATAAAATAGGAGCATGAAATTTAAACATACTAAGCACTTGTTTTAAAGGAGAGTTGTATGTTGCACTTCACCTCTTGGTGCAAGTACAACGATCCTAACTCAATACAACATTCTCATGTATGAATTTCATTTTGGATCACAATCCTACTCCTCAACTCCATAATTTCCACTCTCATGGTAAAGAAGGAGTTGTCAAGAGAGTACCTCCTTACTCTCCTACTTATCTTCTCAAATCAAGCAAGAAAGCATAAAACATGCACATAAAATGGCCAGCCATACATGCAAGAAGCAAGAAACCGGTGCTCACAAGGTGGAAAAACAAGAAACTTAGCATTTGGTACGAAATTATCATGTTCCTTACATGCTATGACATGGGAGCTACTCTCCCATGCCCAAGAAAAGGGAATTATTGGTCTATAATCATGCTTTGCAGATTTGCTATAGAAAATTCAGGTTTTGACATGATCTAGAGGAGGAAAAACAAAGAGATCCGAAAATGTAACCACAAGAAGGAGGAATTCAGGCTTGGGGATGAAATTCTCCTCCTTTAGCTGCTTCAAAACGAACTGGCTCCTCTCTCGAGAAGCTGCGTGAAGTGGAGAAGCTCTGCTGCACCTTTGGAGAAGACAATGGAGAAGAAGAGAAGAAGAAATGGGCTCCTTTGGCAAGAAACCACCCTTGTTCTCCTCAAAATTGCCTTCCTCTGCTCTCCTCTGGCTCTGAAATGAGGGAACTTCCACAAAATGACCGGAAATAACCGCCCATTAAGTTTCCTCTTTGTTTTAAACAAAAACTCATATTTTTCAAAATACTGAAACTGTGAGAGACACGACGTGCATCCAAAGTGCATGCCAAAACCTTCGTCAGTTACTCCAAAACACTGTGCACGATGTGTGCTGAAGAAATGCACACCGTGCAACTTTGCAAAAACTTTCAGTCTGCTCGACGCTCCTAGGTGCACGACGTGTGCTGAAGAAATGCATGCCGTGCAACTTTACAGAAACTTTCAGTCTGCTCGACGCTCCTAGGTGCACGGCGTGCACTGAAGAAATGCACGCTGTGCAACTTTCCAGAAACTTTCAGTATGCTCGACGCTCCCAGGTGCACGATGTGTCTTTTTAAGACACGGCGTGTCAATGACTGTTATGGGTTGTTGTGTATTCTGCTCATAACTTTCAATGTGTAGGTCCGATTTATATGCCGTAAAAAGTGGTATTTGCATAGTTTTGAACCCCAAAACATGTAGATACTTGAGGAGTGATCCAATAAGTGATAATATGATACAATCCTCATCATTTATTGCAAAATGTAGTACCTTCAATCCAAACCATGAGACAAGTAAGAATAGCTAAAAATATAGAATCTAGCATGAATGAGAGTGATAATTGAGTCAAAACAACATGGATATGCAACCAAACATGATCCAAAAGATGACATGATTTGTGCATATCAAATCCCCCTAAGCTTAAACCATTGCTTGTCCTCAAGAAAAAAGAGCATAGAAACACAAATGAAGAATTGTCAAGTTCATGCATAGATCAAATGAAAAGAAAGATGTGTATAAGACCAAGCCAACCATGATCAACATGTTTATACTCATATCCATAAATTCAACTTAAACACCCAAGAAAGAGATTTTTAGGTCAGTAGGGGTGGTCACAATTAAATGAATCAATCAATTAAACAACACTAAGTAGAATTTGGATGACCAAGCCAAACAATTAGTGGATGTGCAACTCAAACTCTCAACTATTAAGGATACAAATGATGAAATCTTAGTTAAAATTGACAATTTTAGTTGTACTCTCCTTCTTTCTCAAAAGTGATATGATAATGGATTATGGGTTCCGAAACTCAGCTTCTAATGTAGGCTTATGCACACATGGAGTGTCAGTTGGGGTATTTTACCCTCTTTTAAGACATACCACCTAACCATCGTGGCCAGATCGGACTTACACTAGGCTAGCATGATATGTGGGCGGTTTCTCATCTTCTATGAGGTAAAAAGATGAGATATGACAAAGGCAACTTTAATTTATTTTTTCAAAAACATAGGAGAGTTAACTAAATTGCAACATTAGCTAGATTTCATTCATTTGTTTTGAAAATTTTTCATTGAAAGAGTGGTTGAAAATGCACTAAGAGCTTGGCAAGGGCATCCCGTATTCCAAATGATGTTTGAAAAGTCAATTTACTCAAAAAAATTGAAACCATTACATGTTTTAAGCAATCAAGGATGTGAAAGATGAAAGTTCAGACTAGAAGCATAAACCAAGGTTAAGCACGTGTTGATGGCCAAAAGGTTTCATTTGATTAATGCATGTCTTTTACGATTTCTCTAAATGATATTTCTCATCAGAAGAGGACAATCAGTTAAGCGTAGGAGTTCTATCCACATATAAAAGATAAACCTCATATCATACTAGATTTTCCACAAGAAGAGCAGAATTGAAAACAAAAGACTGAAATGTGAACACAAAACAAAAGCAAATGACAAGAAGCAAATAACATGAAAGGGAAAAGCTAAAAGAACTAGGTTACCATCCGGTTGCTCCCCCCTAAGCTTGAAATCTGCAGTATCCTCACTACATAAATCAAATTAAAAAGGTTGCAACCAGGTACCTCATCATGGTGGAAACATCAAAGTCCATGGAGGACCGGTGCTCTGATTTGCAGCTAGAAATTGTTGTGCTAAAGATTTATGCCTCCTTGCAAATATGTCCTTGATTTGGGGCAAGTGAAAGAACCTATGAGCTGCAACAAGAATAGTCTTTTGTATGCCAATACTATTTGTCTTTTCATTCTCCTTTGAAGCATCATCAAAATATGAGCTGGGAAGAGTGTTCTCGTTATAAAACAATGTGTGAGGAGGAAAGACATGTGGCTTGCTTGAAGAATCAACATGTAGAGCATGTGTTGTCGCTTTCTCCCCTTTAGTTGCACCTTCATAATCATCATGGATATCAACATAATCATACTTTGAAGGATAAAACTCTATAACAACTCCATTCTTCAATGTCACCGGCCTGAAATATATAGGATTTGTCTCTAGTGGACTAGGCAAGAAAGGTGGAAATGCTTCTTTGCTAGGAAGAGCTTGTTGGGCAATTTTTTTCTCCAAGATGTGTGCATTAGTGGCTATAGACTCCACCTTAGAAGAGAGTTGGACAATAGAATCCATCATAGATTGTCTTTGTTGATGGAACTCCTCATTTTGCTACATTTTATTTAAAATAAATGTTGCAATCTTAGACTCTAAGTTGGAAGATACTTGTGGTTGTTGTGGCTGAATAAAATTCAGGTTGACATTGCTATAGAAGTCCGACGGAGTGTAGCCCACTGGGGAATAAATAGAAGAAGCATAACATGTAGAAGATGAGTGTCCAAGCAACCCACATGCATCACAAATATTGTTGGCTATTTGAATTAGTTGTGTGCTTAGATTTTCAAACCTTTGTGACAAAGTGTTTATCCTTGCTGCAATCAAGTCTATAGCACCAACTGTGTGATCTTCCACTTGCATTTCGTAAGTAATATGTGAAAAGGATGGGTGGTAGCTTGTAGCCAGACTCCATTGGAAAAATTTGCTTCCATATCTTAAATAATAGCATAGGTTTCTCCATAAGATTTGTTCATTAGAGTTCCATTTGCAGTTGCATCAATAGACATCCTTGTATTGTAGCACAAACCATTATATAAAGATTGCAATAGAAGCCAATTGCTTAGACCGTGATGTGGACAAAGATGTTGAAGATATTTGAACCTCTCCCATGTATCATTCAAGGTCTCTCCATCCCTTTGAGAATAATTGATGAGTTGAATCCTCAGCTGTAAAGTTTTTCTAGGTGGAAAATATCTTGCCAAAAAGACCTTTAGAAACTCCTCCCAAGTGCCGATTGAATTCTTTGGCAAAGTATAGATCCATGCCTTGGATCTATCTCTAAGAAAGAATGGAAAAAGGATTAGGTGTATCCCATCAGTAGGAACACCATATATCTTTATGGTGCTTAGCAACTGCAGAAATTCTGCAATGTGGAGGTTTGAATCCTCCATTGGTGTCCCTCCAAATGCATTCAACTGTAGCAATTGTATGATGGCTAGGCTGATAGAAAACTCCTTTGCCTCAAATTCTGAAATATTAATAGGCCCACTCATGTGCATTGCATCTATACCAAAGTATTCCTTAAGAGGAAGGTCATCCTCCTTGTCTAGTTCTTCATGTGAATCTAGAGGATTAGGTGGATGTGGCATAGATGGTGGTGGTGTATGTGGTATGGATGAAGGTGCTGGATATGAGGGTGTAGAAGAATGTGGTATGGGTGTTGGTGGTGAATTAGGTGGGAATGATGGTGATGTGGATGAAGGATGCATGGGTGAATGTCGTTTGGATGATGGTGACATGGATGATGGTTGTGTGGGTTGTGATTCCTCCATACATGTTTGGGTTTCACTCCTTCTTGCTCCATGAGGGTTGTAAATGATGTGTTCATTTTTTGAATGTAGAGATATACACAGTTCAAGGATCTTTTTATGAACACCCCATATGCTCCTGCAAATAAACAAGGTGAGTGAGATACAAAAACAAACATGGAAGATACAAAAAATTATGATGATCATGATGAATTATGATTTATGGATATGATGGTGGATATGAAGGTTGTGATCTAGTCTCATTTACTTATCAACAAGTCTTACTCTAACAGGAATACTGATGCTCCCTGACAACGGTGCCAAAACTTGTTGGTTGTTTACACTAATGAGTTTCAATCATTAAAAATGATCTTTTACTAAACTAGCTATTTCCCGTAAGTATATGAGAGTAGTTGTAGTCGAGGTCGAATACAAGGAGTGTTGGTTAGTTAGGCACAAGAGTTATGATATTCAATAATCTAGACCATTGTACACAAGATTATTGGATTAGAACAACTAAATTATAGATTTAAAACAAAACAGTAAATTATCACTTAAGAAAGGTTAAGATTCAGATTTGGAAGGATCTTAGATCTAGGATTTCACCAACATATCATAGCATAAAATAGGAGCATGAAATTTAAACATACTAAGCACTTGTTTTAAAGGAGAGTTGTATGTTGCACTTCACCTCTCGGTGCAAGTACAATGATCCTAACTCAATACAACATTTTCATGTATGAATTTCATTTTGGATCACAATTCTACTCCTCAACTCCATAGTTTCCACTCTCGTGGTAAAGAAGGAGTTGCTAAGAGAGTGCCTCCTTACTCTCCTACTTATCTTCTCAAATCAAGTAAGAAAGCATAAAACATGCACATAAAGTGGCCAACCATACATGCAAGAAGTAAGAAACTGATGCTCACAAGGTGAAAAAACAAGCAACTTAGCATTTTGTACGAAATTATCATGTTCCTTACATTCTATGACATGGGAGCTACTCTCCCATGCCCAAGAAAAGGGAATTACTCGTCCACAATCATGCTTTGCAGATTTGCTACAGAAAATTCAGGTTTTAACATAATGATCTAGAGGAGGAAAAACAAAGAGATCAAAAAATGTAACAACAAGATGGCAGAATTCTGGCTTGGGGATGAAATTCTCCTCCTTTAGTTGCTCCAAAAATGAACTAGTTCCTCTCTCGAGAAGCTACGTGAAGTGGAGAAGCTCTGATGCACCTTTGGAGAAGACAATGAGAAGAAGAGAAGAAGAAATGAGCTCCTTTGGCAAGAAACCACCCTTGTTCTCCTCAAAATCACCTTCGTATGCTCTCCTCTGGCTCTAGGATGAGGGAACTTCCACAAAATGACCGGAGATAACCGCCCATTAAGTTTCCTCTTTGTTTTAAATAAAACTCATATTTTTCAAAATGTTGAAACTGCTAGAGACACAACGTGCGTCTAAAGTGCACACCGTGCAAAACCTTCGTGAGTTGTTCCAAAACACTACGCATGGCGTGCGCTGAAGAAATGCATGCCGACAACTTTCCAAAAACTTTCAGTCTGCTCGACGCTACCAGGTGCATGACGTGCACTGAAGAAATGCACGCTGTGCAACTTTCTAAAAACTTTTAGTCTGCTCGACGCTCCCAGGTACACGACGTGCGCTGAAGAATGCACGCCGTGCAACTTTCCAAAAACTTTTAGTCTGCTCGACGCTCCCAGTGCGCTGAAGAATGCACGCTGTGCAACTTTCCAGAAACTTTCAGTCTGCTCGACGCTTTCAGGTGTATGACGTGCCTTTTTAAGACACGGCGTGTCAATGGCTGTTCTGGGCTATTGTGTATTCTTCTCATAACTTTCAGGGTATAGGTCCAATTTACATGCCGTAAAAAGTGGTAGTTGCATAGTTTCAAACCCCAAAACATGTAGATACTTCAGGAGTGATCCAATAAGTGATAATATGATATATTCCTCATCATTTCATTGAAAAATATAGTACCTACAATCCAAACCATGAGACAAGTAAGAATAGTTAAATATATAGAATTTAGCATGAATGAGAGTGATAATTGAGTCAAAACAACATGGATATGCAACCAAACATGATCCGAAAGATGATATGATTTGTGCACATAAATATCAATTCATTTACCACCATAGGTTTTGATGCATTCCCTTGGCTCTCAAGGAGATCAAGATTAAGGCCTTTATGATCTCATGCCAAAGAGTTAGATCATATGTACAATGTGACCGACTACCAAAGAGTTAAGTCACTTACAAGAATTGTACTACCAAAGAGTTTAGTGCTTTCATATAGTGGAACATATATATTATGTTTGATGTGTTCATATCCATAAGTATGGAAATCAAGAAAATATCATACAAGAACAATCATTTCATCCAATATCATATGCCAAGTGTTTACTACACATATAATGCAAGCATATTGTATAATAAGCCAAGTAAGAGGTAATGGCGTACCTTGATCAAGACAAACCTAATCATCACATATCACATTCCTGATGTCAACTATGTCCTTGGTCAAACCTAATTAAGACAAGATCATGTACCATCATCAGGTTCCCATCATCTTAACCCTAGTTATGATTCATAAGTGTTTAACTTAGTTCATTAAGCTATTCCCATCATTATTTCTTGTCTTATTCTTCTTGTTATTTGGGGTTGATGTTACTGATGTTGTATTCCAGATTATATTCAATTGATGACCCTTAGTTTCCATATCATTACATGCACATATTAACTCTAGGTTATATACACTAATCCAATTAGGGTTTCAAACTATACATTATGAATTATTATCTTATAACATGAATTATGTGCATGATATTGATATATTAGTTTCACATTGTGTTCGATATACTATTATAATTATATTCTGGAGTTTCCAAGATTTATTGAGCATACTTGTAATTATGGAATATTAATTATGGTTATCAACCCTAATTAGACATATGAAGAAAATTACATGATTTCATCCATTAACATCATAATCATTGACCTTAAAAGGATTATAAACATGAAAATGGATTCATTGACATGTTATCATAATTTTAGGCCATCATTTGATATTTATTACACATGATATAAGAATTATACATCTTATTTAATATATGTGTTATCTGTTCACAAAAAGACTGATATGGTGGTTCCATATTGTTCTACTCATTTTTTTGAACATTTTGGTAACCTATTTTTAAATTTCTGACAATGGATGTATTTACTATGAATTTTGTAAGATCTAAACATTTTTGAGATATTACCTTATTTGGCCAATGGAACACTGCCACGTGGCCTTGCGGGCGCGTGGCTCTTTTGCTTCACTGAGGTCTGGTCGGTTTAGGGGCTTTGAACTCGATTCACTTTGATTCGGCTGGTTCACTACTTGGATCCAGTTTGTTCTTGGATCGGTCGGTCCAACGGGACTCCACCTCACAGTCGTCATGCACCATCTAGTCTCTGTGACCCAGACTACCACCGTTGAGCCTCCTTTCTCGTCTAATCTAGTGTAAGACTCACTTTTGTCCGCCTCTATGGAATCCACCTTGGCACCTCGCTGTCACAACTTCCTTTGTGTTTTTCCCTACTACCAACCTCCAGAATATTTCCACCATCGGCTCTCCTCCATGCCTGGGTCTCCATAGATCTGACTTTGGTCACTCCCTCACTCTGACTTGTAGTGGTTCTTTGCGAGGATGCTCTTCGTTAATGATCTCTGTCCCAAGAAGGTAGAGTGCCACAGAGGCTTGGATTCTAGTGATGAATCAGCCACCTCCAAGCCGCCGACCTACACATTTCCATCACAGTCTTGTTGAAGCACAACAGAGGAGAGGATCTCATTTGTCGTCTAAAACACCAAGTACAACATCATATAACACCCCGTATCCTCTAGGGATTCACTCCAAGCCTCTGATTGTAGAGCTCTAATCTACTCTCTTTTCTAGAGTTCCCTCTACTCGACCCCACCTGCGAAGGTGTTGGAGACAACAACAAAGATGGGGGTATCTCTCTTGTATCTACTCTAACTACCTTAAATGAGAGGTCGGCATGTTGGTTTTGGCGACACAAGGAAAAATGCTCGCTTCTTTTCCCTGAGCAAGCCACGACCATAACATGGGATCGACCAAGTTGAATTCCTATTCACTGTAACTGCTATGAGAAAGAGGACATCCTCATCCATTCATTTACATCCAAGGACCAGAATTCACTCTCGTAAAGGACAATCTATGGCTACTTCTTGTTCCCAACTCTGACCATTAGATCAATGACTCACTACTTAGATCTTAGTCATGCTAAGACGATCTCAAAAGGAAGTGTGACACCGCATAATCAACAACTTAGGTTGACTGATCAAATACTTTGTTCCACTTACATAATTCATCAATAAATGAACTAATTTCAAACCTACACATCTCCTTCTGAGAACACTGAAATGATCTGAAACTTTAACAATAACTTTGTCATAACTCAAGCTATATTCCAACCAATTTTTATTGTCAAGTTATCACTATATGACCATTCAATTAAATTCTTCAAAAGGGCATATGTGTTTAGGAGCATAAACATAATGGTAATATCAATTTCTCTCCCAACTTTATTCCAACTCTTGGAACTCCCAAAATAACTCAAAAATAAGAATTCATTTATGTCATTAGATATCCAAATACTCCCAAAAGTTCATTCCATCACATCCTACACACCTTAAAAGAAATTTTATCCTCAAAATCAAGCAAAAATCTAGTCTTTCACATCTTCTCTCATCATAGTTTTCCTCTTTGGACCTTTTCCATATTTAAAGAAATTTTTTTGTTGTTCCCATAGAACATTACATCCATATTTAGGAATTGGAGCACAATCATAATCCTTAGTCCCATCAAATAAATTGCTTTGGAGTACACAAGGATGATCATCCGGTAACCATCTACAATGACCACCATAACAAATCTTTGAACCACATCAATATGAATGGGTAAATTCAACACAACAAGGACATGTAAGATAACCTTTAGTGCTCCAACCTAATAACATTGCATAAGGAGGAAAGTCAATTATGGTGGACATCAAAACTACTCGCAACTTAAAGGGATCTCGTGTAAGAATCAAAAGCATCAATGCCATCCCATAATAATTTCAACTTGTGTTTCAAAGGCTACATATAGATATCAACATCATTTCTTGGACTAGATTTTCTAAGGATTATCAAAGAAATAATCAAGGAATATGGTTTCATACATAGCCAAGGGGGCAAGTTAGTGACACTCAAAATAACCGACCACATACTATAATTTGTATTTTGCATCCCATATGGATTGAAGCCATCCCTAGCAAGGGTAATCCTCACACTATGAGGGTCTGATGCAAATTCTGGATATATCACATCAAACTATTTGTATCTCTTTGCATCTATAGGGTGTATTAATTTTCCATCTTAACTCGACCTTTCTCATGCCATGTCATATCTTCAGCTATCTTTGATGACATGTACATTGTTTTCATCTTGGAATTAGAGGGAGTTGCTTCATGACTTTAGTTGGGGTTCCTTTCAAGCTAGAACTATCTTCATCCTGACCTTCGCCCACATTTCTTCTTTTTGTCTTCCAAATAGGAGTTTCACACACACTACAATGATTCTTGTTTGAATTCTCACACAAATACAACATGCATTTGTTCGGGCATGCATGGATATTTTCATATCCAAGACCTAACTCCTTAGTCAGTTTTCTATCTTCATAATAAGAAGATGGGAATGAGGTTAACTATGGAAAGGCATCTAATAGAATTTCCAACAACTGTGTGAAAGATCCATCTAGCCAATGAACATACATTTAAGATGGAATAGTCATAAGAGAAATGAGAGTGTTGAAAAGCTTGTGCAACTGCATTAAAGCTTTTCATTAGAAAGTTCCACCATCTTTCTATATTTCACATTGTGTTCATGAGTATGAGAATTATTGCTTTGATGATAATCGGTATCATCTGCATGAGTATCAAACACATATGTCTTATTCATGACCTTCATCAACCGATACATCAGCCATATTAGTAGAATTTACTCCTAGTGCCTCTCTCAATAACCCTTCCATGTCATCTTACCCTACTAAATTAGCTTCATGATTAGCATATTGCTCATCAATTTTAGTTTTTTGAGTTGCAATGATATTTTTCAAAAAGATTTTTTGGACCATGAAAAATCTAATCCTTATAAACATTGAAAAATTCATTATATACTAAATGACTTTCCACATCATCAGTGGATAAATGTTTTTTCCAAGACACTTTAAATTTTGACACGGACAAACAATTTTTTTCCATTTTCCATTCCAGTTTTAGCATATTCAAGAAATTGAAAAATCCTAGCAATATAATCTTTAGAACAATAAGGCTTCTCGATTCAACTTTTATCCATATTCTACAACTTCAAGAACATATTTATAAATGCATTGTCACCAATATGTATATATAAAGCACTAAAAGCAAATAAAAATTACTCAATTGTGCTTCTTTTAAGTTGGTTGACTTGGGTAACAATGAATTCCGTCAACCAGATATCTCAAGGTTCTAGTACTGCAAGCTCAAATTGCATATCTAAGATAGAATGTCTCATAGAATAAGAGGGAAAAAAACCTTTGAGAAATAATATATCCACGTATGTCAGTCATAAGATAAATTTACAGAGTTCCATCTTATTTCATGCCAAAAAAATGAGGTAAATATAGAAAATATAAGAAAAGATTCAATCAAGATCCAAGAAAAACTCAAACTCATTCAAGCTACCAACTTCTTCAGTACTCTTAATAGTTATAACATGCTTCTTACAAAAATAGGAAAAAATGAATTCTACAAATGGCAGAGTCATGGACATCAAGAATATTTGTCATATGCTTAGACTATCTTGATAGGTTCTCTAGTACCAGGGAAGATATGGTTTGAACATTGTCTTAATTTTACTATTAAATCAAACTTAATATGACCTAAGTTGTCCTAATTTTCACTAATCAGATGTTATTTGGGCAAAAACACATCTTACATTACTTATATTAGACTTGACTTGTCGTAACATGGTCTAAATTAGGCTATATTTAAACTAATGACATCTAAGATTGCTTAATTTGACAAAATCAAACGTAATATCTAAGTTGTCATAATTTTTCCTAACAGATTTCATTGAGAAAAATCATAACAAGTTGAACCAGATCAAACCTAGTTCGATATAAGAACACATTTGTCTTCCAATCGACCTTATTTGACATATATCAAACTTAATGTGTAGGTGGTTTGTTAATGCAATGGACATGGGTTAGATCATTCTACTTTTCCACTTTAAAGCTAAATTAGCACAAATTAGGTCTAAAGTTGGTCAAACTAGATCAAATATAGTCATTTTAGGGTATAAATAGGTTTAATGAAGGGAAAACTAGGTCTAATTTTGACAAATCAGTCCTGATTTTGGAAAAACATGTCTGATATAAGGGAATAAGGATTGATCTTCTCAAATCAAGCATCACTTAGCTCAATATAGGGCATATTAGGGGAATGTAGTTCTGACGTTGTGATGTTATTCCAAGTTATGTTTGGCTTAGACCACATTTGGGAAAATTAGGTCAACATAGGTCTAATTTAGGGCAAATTAGGTCCATTTTAGGTCTACAAGGTCATGATTGATTACATTTAAGGCTATATATAAATAGTAATATGTATATTTAAATATAGTTGAGTATATATGTGTAAATTTAACTATATATGTAAATAAAGAACTATAAAAACACATAGGCTCAATATGATTAGTATGGATCACTACAAAAATAGATCATTTACATATCTAGTTCATGGTGTGTGTAAAGAGGGCATCATTCAATTGAGTTTTAAATGAAATGGTTGTTTCTCTTCTTATAAACTCATGAGTAAGTGAATGGGGTCACAAAACAAAAATTTGGCAAAAAATGGTTATAACTTGCGTTCCTTTTTTAGAAACTACAAATTGGATAGATGGTTGTGAATCATATCAGCAAACCTTTTGACCAAGAAATGAACCAAATGGTTTTCCACAATATACAATAGGGGATTCTACAAATATTATAGCCTAAGATACACTTGGTTGGGTTTATTAGACATGATTTTATGTATGCTTGAAAAACATAGAAACTATAAATGGTAAGAGTAATACAAGAGAGATCAAAAGAAGAAGAAAGATCAACAATTTGAATACATGGTACTTGAGCTTGTTCCCTTATCGCACATTTTCTTTGTAACTTGTGTGATTGTGCTTCAGTTACAATAAGGTGGAAAATAAGATAAATAAATTAGATCAAGTTTAGTTATTTTTGTGAAGATTTAGGTCTGATATAGGTATTATCAAATCTAATTCAGGTAGATTAAGCTTGATTTAGGTGGAAATAAGTCTAATATGCGGAAGAACATGTTTTATTCTCTGAAATTAGGTCTGGTTTCATCAAATTTGGGTCATTCATGTCAATGTATTATAAATTAGGGGGTCTGGTTAGGCCATGTCATGCCAAAATAAGTCTATCTTAGTCCAAATTAGGATAGATTAAGCTATATAGATCATGTTAGGGAAAATTAGTTCTGAACAGGTCTAGCGTAGGTCAAGATAGGTGCAATATAGGTGAATTAATGATTGATTGAGCTTAAGGATAACCAATACCAATATATATAAACAATTATATATATATGTAAAAATAAACATATATGAAGAACGTTTAGGCTCCTACCTAGGCACCAAGGCTCCCCTTGGGTAGGAGGGACCGCCTAGCCACCTAGATAAGTATGATATGATGGCTTCACATGTTGTCTTTTCCCTCCCTATCATTGGATGCATTGCTATAGGGGTAAGGAGAGAGGGAGTGAAGAGGCAAGAGGTTGTGAAGAGGGATAGAATGTGTAGTTTCAGTGGGGAGGGGAAAGGCTTGGTGGAGGGGAGATCATAGTGGAGAGGGAGGTCATGAGAGGATTCATGGGTTTGTTGGGCGTGGAGGTATGACGGGACATGATTGACACTTTCCGCATTTATATTTCTATGTAATCAATATAATATTACCACCTTCTTTGGAGGGTGGAAAATTGAGTGTGGGGTTGTGACCACAAAGTGTTGTAGTGGTCTAAATTGGAAATGAAGAGAACGTCACATGTCCCCCTTGTTATAGAGGTGATCAATGCTATTTATACCACATAAGAAGCCATGACTTGTCTTGCCTGACATCATCATCAATTGATATATAGGTGATGACGTAATAGTTGTTTTCATAGGTATATTATTTTGCAAGTGAAGATACAAGTTGATCAAATGTGTGAATCATAAGCACTCTATGGAAACCATAGCTATCAAGGACTACGCCTAGCCCCCCTAGGCTCTAGGTGGGCTACCTTAAATTGGGCACCTAGGTTCTCATATGACTATACTACTTTTAGGACCAAATTTAAATTAGCATGAGTTAGGTCAAAACTTGGTCAAATCATATCAAGTTAAGTTATTTCAAGAAAGAAATAGGTCTAATTTAGGCCAAATCAGATCCAATTTCAGTAGCTTAGGCCTGATTGGGGGAAGGTCTTATCTGGGGAAAGTGTGTCTTATTTGGGAAAATTTTGGCTTGATTTTGTCCAACTTGGGCCCATTTAGGTCAATATAGGAAAAAACAAGGAAAGTTAGATTCAATTAGGTCATGTTATGCCAAAATAGGTTTGACGTAGGCCAAAGTAGGGAAGACTAAGCTAAATTAGGTTCAAATATGGATCGTGTTAGGTCAAATTAAGGCCAAATAGGTCTAACTTAGGTCATGATGGGTGTAACTTATGTGAATTTATGATTGATTAAGCCACGAGGTAAAGACTAGATTGATGAAAAATGTTACATCAATTACCTAGAAGAAGAGCAACCAATATCATAGCTTCTCCTTGACCAACATCAGCAGGCATAGCTCTCACAGTGGCAGCCAGTTATGATTTGTGGCTGCCTCAAAGCTCTCATGTATCCTTATAGGGAAGTGGTTTCATTGAGGAGAAAATATATCATTTTGAGAGGAGTTGCATCTCAGTAGGTGGAGATAGGGTATGGTTGGGAGATTGTGATTGGATTTTTAGAGGAGTTGGATGATCGCGCAAAGGCTCCAGGACATTATAACAAAGAAACCAGTAGTGTGCCCCATGCCCAAAGAAATTGGGAGATTGAGAGAGGGGTCACGCCTCTGGAAGAATTTGGGAAAGGAAATATTCGAAAAAAAATCAGATCAGGTGGAGATATGCTCGCAAATGGAGAGAGAGGATGTGAGGTCTGAAGAAATTGGAAGATGGGTGAGGGGAGGGTTTGCCAATGGAGGTGGGTTTGCAAATCGCAAGGGGGAAATTGGAAAGCTTCGTGATACCACTAGAGGAAGAAATCGAGAGGTGGGGGAAGAGGAGTGGATAGGCCCACAGACTGGGAGAGAGTATGTGATGCCTAAAGAAATTGGGAGATGGGGGAGGAGACAGTTCGCCAAGGGAGGCATATTTGTGAATTGTGAGGGAGAAATCGGGAAAGATTAACTCTCCCACAAGAGGAAGAAATTGGGAGGCAGGGGAAGAGGAATGAGGTCACAAATATGAGAGTTGGCAGATGGAGGGGGACTGTTTCAAAGACACATGATTTTTTATATATAAGATGATTCCTCTGCCAACTATTTATTCTGTGGAAACAAAAGGGTGGTAATTTGCCTTACTTTTGTGTAGTGACCCATGCCACAAAGGTGATTAATATTATTATTTAACCAATAATACCATTGGGAAAATTACTTATCAAAACATGCTTTATATTTAATAAATTCAATTTCACCAAATTCAGGATATCACATTCACCCATCCTTAGAAGAAATTTTGTCCTGAAATTCACACCTAGTAAGCTTAAGGTGAATGACAACTAATCTTACTATCAAACCTTAGGGTTAGAAATCCTTCATAGATATCTTTCACATCTTTTATTTGTATGTAAAACTCCTCACATTATTACTAAGATTGGTAACTGAATTCAATTCAAGGTATATCCAGATCCTTAGTATCTACATGATATCATTTCTTGATGATTACATTTCATGTGTGATGTCAATTTCACTTGGTGATTACCTTTTCACCTAGATTTCCAACCTGTTATTCACTATTTAAGGGTGAGGTAACACCTACAACCCTAGATCATGTCAGTAAGTTTCAACTTAGGTATTCATTCTCTTATATCTCTCCTTTTTTAATCATAAAATGTGTCTATCCAATCTCTCACACGCATAACAAGATGAAATGAATATTTGACTGAAGTCCAAGTACAAAGTATATCCCATTCTAAGGGCAAATATGATGTATTTACACATTATCTTTAAATATCTAGATTTTGGTTGAGTCACTCTAACAATGACCCAATACCATGAATACCTTTTAGTTTCACAAATCTCTTTCTATTTCATGCACTCACATGGAATGTGATTCTCTTTTAAGATTCTTATTCAAACATCATCTGATGACTTCCTATGTTCTTTTCATCTACATCTCATGTCTCACTAGCTTTCATCATCCCCTTAAGATCTATAGGGCATAGATATGTTTGGACTGATCTCCTATTTACCCCTAAGGCCTTATTCACTTTAGCACATGGTCAAACCCATCCTCATAAATCTTATGTACCTTTAACCACCCTCCAAGATCTTAAGTTTGACTTGTGGCTCAACCCTTTCCATGGGTTCTATTGATACGTCATAACTTTATTTTATTTCATCACAAATCTTGATGGAGGTATCTTTGATAATATCCAAGCACATTATATCTCGTATCTTTCAACCAAAATTTCCTTCATCTCTTAGGGCACCCATAGTTTTCTTTATGTCCCTTTATTGGGCCCTTGGTGACCTACCCAACTAGGCATGGACCCATTCTATCAATCACCTCTCTAGAGACTTTCCTCATGTCCCTTAGAGATGGTATACATGTGTGTAAAGAATCATACTCAATATAATTGCTTTTGTGCTTTGTGCACTTAATCTCTCAAGCTTTAAGTGACTTTCATGTTACCTTAATTCTTAACTGATTTGTGGATTCACCCTTTGCTAGGGATGGTCCTATCCCAGGACAAGATAAAACTAGCATTTATTAAAATCCAATAGAAATGATCTTATACTAATATTTCTATCATTGCAAAGGAACATGAATTTTAGGCATATCTTATATCATCCATGCATTTTCTACCCGAGAGTTATATTAATATATCCCTCGAACTATCACTCAAGAGTTGGATATCTACTGGTACCTTACTACCATAAATTAAAGTGTTTGGATATAATGAGGTCAATGTATTATGTCTCTTGTGTTCAGGTCTTTAGGAACACTGTCTAATGTCATGTGCCAAGTACATTATTCAATCCATACCATATAGTAAGATGAAATAGATAAAGCATGCCTTGAAGAAGGCAAATTTATTCACCACATATCCCTCACGTCAACTGCAACCGTGTTCAATATTTTTGTGGTCCTTATCCTATTTTGTCTTTCCCATGTTAGGTTGTGTTCCTTATTAAATGTTCATCCTGAGGTTAGCTAGTCACTTTCCTTTATCATTTTTTGTGTATGTGTCTAACCAATAGAAAGTATAGAACTTATTAAACCATTTATAAGTTTTTTGTTATGTCATACACATTCATCATCTCTCAAAGTTGGACCATTTTCAACATACTATGATAGCATGGTAGTGCTATACCAACTTGTGTGAGTGGCTCATCAAACATATGTCACAATACAAGTGGGGTTTCCCATAACCCAAAAGTTGAGGGGGTGCCATGCTTAATCGCTATGAGCTCACTCAACCTGTGAGCATTATATGCACTAGATACCACCACTTTCCCTCTTTGGTCTATAAGCCTCGGGTTTACCTCCTTAGAATTGGTCATCCAAATTGCATGACTTAGTCACTCAAGCACATACTGAACTAAAACATGATATGGCATTTTCTTCTTAGATTCCTACTCATCAACTCTCTCTTTCACGTAAACAACCCTTAGAGTCCTACACAAGGGAATACCAATCTGAGTATGAAGATTCACAACATATTACCATTCCTTAACTCTCTAGGATCTTGGGACTCTTTCTCCCTCACCTAGATGGTAGGTACACATATCATATACACATCTATGTAAGAAACATCTTTCTCTATCTCTAGGGTTTGATCCCTCCAAGGACAACTAGGGTACAACAAGCCTCTAGAAATCATGCACATAACAACTCAACTCCTCCACTCAGGAGTAGTCGGTGTAGGACATATCATACAAATATTTCTCATAATTACTCATGTCTTAGAGTATAGGTTCCTAACCTTCTCCTTCTGGGTCCCACACTCTCAGGAGTTAACCCTATCACTAGTCTTAACAGTAGGGGTCCCCATTTGTAGAAGAGGTTGAGGCTCCTACAAATTCACATCTCATCCTCTCCTAACTTATCTTATCTGAAGAAGCGCGCACACTTGTATTATCAAATCTAATGTCTAACTTCAAAACTAAAGTCAAATTCTCAAATCTGACTGAGGTCATCATAAACCATATTATCTCATTCTGTAACACTAAAATCCTCATCCATTCTATCTACTATGCCTATCTCATAATCCAACATGCATTAACCCTCTGGCTTAGAACTAATCCTTTTCCAGCCTTGTTGTCACTTGATTTCACATAGATGCATAACTACCTCCTACTTGTATCTGTGTGGGGATGGGGACACCCTCCTTGTTAGGGTTCCTACTAGAAGGAATTTAGACTTTCTGGTTATAACTCAATCTTAGGGTTTAACTCCCTCATATATCTTTTCTCCCCTCTTAGGTTGACCCACCCTAGGTTGGGACACCAATCCTAAATGTTGCAATGAGGATTTCCATATTTTCCCTGTTATGTACTCACTTATTTCCCATTCTTTATATGTGTGTTCAACCCACATCCATATTCTCCATGCCTCACATGGATGAACTCCTTGTATTTTCTCTTTCCTCTCTCCATTATTAAAGATTAGGATTTAAGGTTAGGGTTAGGAGCCATACCCCAACACCTTTGGGTTTTCTATGTCCTAGGACCTACTTAGGGGTTTTTCTAAACTAACCCTTGCTCCTTCTAAGGTTTACCCTTGTAAGGAAAACCCTTCAAAACCATTTGCATTAATATGTTCATTACTTGACTAAGGATGCCTTAATCCTACTTCTTCTAAAAAAACTATCTTGAGGTGAGGAGGGAAATATCTTTTAGGGTTTATTAAGAAGGAGGAAGAGAATTGGATGAAAGTAGAGATGAGAATACTTAGAGGGAACATTACTTCAAGCTAACCCTATGTTTTGGCCAGGCCAATATCACATTGTCTAAGGGAGTCCTCGTATACCAACTCAATGGTGTGAAGGAAAATATTGCCAGCCCCCAAAACCATGATCGTTTCTAGACACCATTTGTTGGGTTTTAGGGGAGACAAAGATGGCAGCGGAAACAAAAATTTTCTTCTTCCAAACCCAGAATAAAGGAATTGTGTCAACGTCTATACAATAGGAAGGATGGCTTGTAGAGGTATACCTTGTCCCGAGGCTTTCTCGACGACTTTACCTCGTAGCTTGTGTGGTCTTCACCTCCAGTCTTGGACGGTGTCTGTGCAGCTTCTAGTCTCACCGAGACTGTCAAGATTGACAACTGTCCTCTGAGCGGCAGAAGTCTCCTGCCTCTGAAGTAGTCCACACAGACCACCTGGAACTCCAATCTCCTTGTTCCACAAGGAATCGGAAGGAGTCGCACCCTCCTATCAGCGTACTAGTCACCAACACACTCTCCTACAACTAGTTACTTTTCTGCAGTTGTCTTTCCCTTGTTGTGCCTCCCTTATCGGGTAGCACTTGCTCGAGCTCTCTCTCGATTACCAAACCAGAGAGAACGACAACTTTGCAGAGCAACTGGTGTTCTGAGTTGTTCTTGAGAAGCCCCCAATACCCCTATATATATAGGAGGGGTCATGAGATAGGGTTCTCTATCCCGAGAAATGCGAGATTAAAGCAGGTGTAGAAGGGTTCAAGATTTTCCACAAAACAACCAACTTGCGCCAGCTGAACCGAGCGGTTCACACCCTGAAATGATCATTTCAGGCCCTGAGCCGATCGTTTGGGACCTGAGCCGATCGTCTAGGGCTCTGAGCCGATCAGTTTGTGGTCCTAATCCAACTTAAATTGACTTTCATATTTATTTATGATTAATCAAATGTTAATCCTTGTCCAAATCGAATTTGTACAAGTGAAACAAATTGTATTTGCAAAATAGTCTTCTGACTTTCCAAACGATCTCGGTTGGTCCACGAACCGATCGGTTCGACAATTGAGTCGATCGTTTCATGACACATGAGACGATCGTCTCACCAGTTGAGCCGATCAGTTCACCAACTTGAGCCGATCGGTTCATCGCACGAGCCGATCGGTTGGGGTAGCTGACTATGCAAAATCAGTCAATTGCAGTTTCAATCAATACAATACTCTAATCAATCGGTCCAACACCTTGAACACTATGATATTGAGCTATCAATTGATTGAGTGTTTAATTGAACTACTAAACTCCTTTAGTAATCAACCTAAACAACATTTGTGGAAAAATTCCTCTTCCATGTTAAATCCTATGTGTGTGACCCTACAGGTCCATTTCACGTTGGTAGTGAAAATCCATAACATTTGTGACTTCACAAGATAAGTGCGGTGCCTAGTCGCACATCAGTTCTACCCAAGTGAAAAGGAAAGTTGGAGAACAACTTTCAATCCTACAATCTGTAAATGGTGTTATAGCTAATGTATATTTCCTTTGTCACTAATACTCTGAATGAATTCAAGGCATGGAACAGTCATCCTGTCAATGTTCATTCGCTTTCTTGATCTCAGAGTAGATTGGAGGAGATATGTATGACATCAATATCGCATATTGATTCACACATGCATGTGCATGCCTATCTCAATCCTACTCATCAAGTGGCCATGGATATCAACCTCCCTCAGGAGAGACAAATCCCATATCTATCACTCACCCCTCAAAAGCCCCATGTGTCAAAGCCACCCGATCATCACCTTTATAACAACCCATGTTTTAGGACTGCATTTGATGATGTCAAAGTGTACCCAACGACATGTGTTCAGTGTAGTGATTTCAGGTCAAAGAATCACACTCACCACCATCACTGTGAGAACTGACTGTGACTACCATGTCATGGTTCCATGTGTCAAACTCACAGTGGGTCTGTCTGGTGCACTTGTTCTCAAACAAGTACCTATGTGTTTGGTTTGATATCTCCATATCATGACTAATGAGATTCTGTCATCAACCAACACCACAATCAAGTCTTGTGTGTCATTGTTGTCTATATACCTTCCACAATGACATCCGACTAGGGACATAACAAGAATTTACAAACTCTTAGCACCCATATGATCTCATCGTTCAGGTCCTTAACTTGAAAGCATACATCATTGAGTATTGTCATTCTCTAGACATTCAATCTGTTCTATCATTATCTCATATGACTGAACCAAAAAGAATTGGAAGCTTGCCTTTGATGTTTATCAAATCAATTTTAATGTATCCCACCAATCATCCCATGATTGGTTCTCAGGGCATACATACCAACAGACTCCCACTTGCACTACGAGCAAATCACCCGTGAATCATATTCATATTGATCTTCAACCATGTCCCACATGTTACTGTGCTCTAGTGCTAACATAGTGAGTTATGGCAACACCTTTCCAAAGTCGGTATTAACTGCATGTCTCTCATCTCTTCGATGTACGTCACACGTATGAGATGGAGTTTCCATAATATGCAATCTAGTATTCCTTTGCTTACCTTTAGCCACATTGCATGATCAAGCACCCAACTTGTCATCAATGACCGGAATGACTATAAGTTCATTTGCTCCAATAGGTATGTAAATTCATCACATGTATTAGCATTTGCTCCAATAGGTATGTAAATTCATCACATGTATTATACCTAATAGGATAATCAATCTCCCACTACCACTAGTGAAGATTGATTAATCATGTCCAAGAGATTCATGTCTCTTATTGGTTCTCTAACCAAAAGAGTCTTGGTTATCCATCATATGGAAACTAGAAATGAACTTCTCATGATTTATGCTAATTTGATTGTTTGAGTTATCAATAACTTTTAGGTATCATTTTATCTTATGCATACCAAGTACCACAAGATAAACAAGGCATTGCCACATAGATTGAAACATCAACTTTATTCATTGCTATCATTGTCATACAATATGCAAAAATAATGTGTTTCTATCCATTATCAAATATGAAATAGCAGTTCATAACTCTATTGCATGCCTTCAAGGCTGAAAATAAACTAAAGTACTCCTATCTATGGTGGCAACATTTTCCCCATTTATTGAGTTCTTTACACTTTATATCTTAGTATCATATACCTAATAAGTGTTATAAGTTTATTTCATGACACCTTCAGGTGGAGACGTCTGTTTCCTCCTTCTTCTTTAGTTCTTCCAGATAGAGTGGACAATTCCTTTTCCAATGTCCTGGCTTTTGACAATGGTGGCAATTGCCTCTCTTGGTCACACCTCCCTTGGCCTTGAGAGTTGAAGACGACTTGGGCTGCTGGCTAGCATCAGAACCTTTCTTAGCTTTGCCCTTACCCTTGCGCTTGGACTTGCCTTTGTTGCTGATCATCATCACAAACTTAGGCTTGTCCTTCTTCATCTGTGTCTCGACTGTCCTCAACATGCCCAACAAATCTGTCAAAAGCTTGTCAAAGTTGTTCATGTTGTAGTTCATCACAAACTGACTGTAGGATTCTGGCAACGATTGTAGTATCACGTCAGTAGCCAACTCTTGGCTCAGGGGAAATCCCAGTCTCGTTAGGTTCTCCACACACCCAATCATTTTGAGCGTGTGAGGACCAACTAGATCTCCTTCTGTCATGACACACTTGAACAGCGCCCTAGAGACATCATGTCTCTCTTGTCGTGCTTGATCTTCATACATGTTCTTAAGATGTTGAATCATCTCAATCACACCCATTTTCTCATGTTGTCTCTACAACTCGTGGTTCATGGAGCACAACATCAAGCACTTTGCATCAATGGCATCATCAGAATGCTTCTTATAAGCATCCATTTATGCTTTTGGTGCGGTAGGAGTAGGTTCCTATGGAACTGGAGTATCCAGGGCATAGAGCTTTCACTCTTGAGTGAGAACAATTCTCAATGTCCTAAACCATTCGTGGAAGTTAGTCCCATTCAGCTTGTCCTTTTCAAGGACCGATCGCAACGAAAAGTGTTTGTTGTTTGTTGTCATTTGTACTACAAAAGGAAACATATGCCGTTTAGTCCAAATCTCAATTTTGACTTATTTGATTGATTTGAAAGCTTGACGATATAAGTAGGACTTTAATTAATTATCTCTCCCACTATTTTGTTCAAATTGATAGCCCTTACCATCAAATAGGAAGATTGCAGTGTACAATCTTCTAGTGGGTCAAGATCCTTAAATCCTCTAAGTCATGAACCAGCTAGGGCTGTCACCCACAACTTAGATCTTCCAAGTAGGCAACTTTTGTCAATTGCATCATATGCAACTCCTTGCCATGATCAGCTCCATGCCTCAAGGTGCTAGATCCTATCTAGGTCACCTTGTTAAGTCTGACCCAAAGCCAACACGATGAATATGCACCCTGCTAGGGTAGACCCACATATTCATCCTTCACGCTTCCACAAGATAGACAGTTCACCACGCTAGGGCGTGCCCACACTTGGCCGATCAAGCTTTTCACATGTGTCACATTTGGAAGGCATATAAAACTTTAATATTTTATGAGGGATTTGGTTTTATAGGTACATATACATATCCAATCACCACAATATATAGTATGCATCATATACATGCTATTTCCCATGTGAAATGATAAAAGTGATGATTATGGCCATCCTAATGTGATTCCTCGATCCAAGAGGAATCACAGCCATCTAGGTCTACATCACATGCAACCTTTCCATGATGAAGTGCTATAGTCGTCCGAGTTGATCAACTCATCACATGAATGACCTGCTCGCCTTGGCCGGTCGTCTGGGTGCCACCAGTCGATCGGTTGGCTCCTCCAACCGATCGGTTTGCCTGGTCGTCGTGCATCTCCTCATGGCCGCCACTCGATCGTCTCGCTCCTTGAACCAGTCATCTGGATCACCAACCGATCGGTTCACGCCTTGAACGGATCGTCTCAGTTGCGCCAGGTTTGTCTGCCGTTCTTTGACATAATAAGAAATAAAAGATCTATCCTATTTTACATTTAAATTGGGAAACCCTAAGTTACATTCGGGGGGAGCAAAGGTAGGAAAGAAATCTTGAGTTATCTCAAGTTACATCAATAATAAGGAGGTAGGGAATCGGTGTGCAGACCGAGATGCAAGCAACCACATACAACCAAGCACACACATAGGGTTTATTGGCCATAACCATGCTATACATCCACCACAAAACTCATTTAAGGGCGACGCGTATCGAGTACATTCATATTACATATCATATATGTATATTGGGATTTGTGGATTTTGGATTGGACATACATAAAGCCAATTTTATTTGCATCGTATGCTATAAATAAAGGCGACAAACCAAAATCGATCATATCAATAATCCTAAAGTATAGAGCAGTTGACGTGGATCTGATACCACTGTTGGGTTTTAGGGGAGACATAGAAGGCAGCGGAAACAAAAATTTTCTTCCATGTATAGACGTTGACATGATTCCTTTATTCCGGGTTTGGGAGAAGAAAATTTTTGTTTCCGCTGCCTTCTCTATCTCCCCTAAAACCCAACAGTGGTATCAAAGCCACATCAACTGCTCTATACTTTAGGATTATTGATATGATCAATTTTGGTTTGTCACCTTTATTTATTGCATACGATGCGAATAAAATTGACTTTATGCATGTCCAATCCTAAATCCACTAATCCCAATATACATATATGATATGTAATATGAATGCACTCGATACGCATCGCCCTTAAATGAGTTTTATGGTGGATGTATAGCATGGTTATGGCCAATAAACCCTATGTGTGTGGTTGGTTGTATGTGGTTGCTTGCATCTTGGTCTGCGCACTGATTACCTACCTCCTTATTCCTGATGTAACTCGAGTAACTCGAGATTTCTTTCCTACCTTTGCTCCCCCCGAATGTAACTCGGGGTTTCCCAATTTAAATGTAAAATAGGATAGATCTTTTATTTCCTGTTATGTCAAAGAACGGCGGACAAACCTGATGCAACTGAGATGATCGGTTCAAGGCGTGAACCGATCGGTTGGCGATCCAGATGACCGGTTCGAGGAGCAAGATGATCGAGTGGCGTCCATGAGGAGATGCATGACGACCATGCAAACCGATCGGTTGGAGGAGCCAACCGATCGACTGGTGGCACTCAGACGACCGACCAAGGTGAGCAAGTCATTCATGTGATGAGTTGATCAACTTGGACGGCTATAGCACTTCATCATGGAAAGGTTGCATGTGATGTAGACTTAGATGACCGTGATTCCTCTTAGCTCGAGGAATCACATTAGGATGGCCATAATCATCTATTTTATCATTTCGCATGGGAAATAGCATGTATATGATACACACTATATATTGTGGTGATTGGATATGTATATGTACCCATAAAACCAAATCCCTCATAAAATATTAAAGTTTTAGATGCCATCCAAATGTGACACATGTGAAAATCTTGATTTACCAAGTGTGGGCACACCCTAGCGTGGTGCACCGTCTATCTCATGGAAGCATGAAGGATGAATATGTGGGTCTGCCCTAGCAGGGTGTATATTCATCGTGTAGGCTTTGGGTCAGACTTAACAAGGTGACCTAGATAGGATCTACCACCTTGAGGCATGGAGGTGATCATAGCAAGGAGTTGCATATGACATCTTTCAAGAGTTTCATATGATGTAATTGGCAAAAGTTGCCTACCTGGAAGATCTAAGTTGTGGGTGACAACCCTAGCTGGTTCATGACTTAGAGGATTTTAGGATCTTGACCCACTAGAAGATTGTATGCTGCAATCTTCTAAATTGATGGTGAGGGCTATCAATTTGAACAAAATAGTGGGAGCAATAATTAATTAAAGCCCTAATTATATCGTCAACCTTTCAAATCAATCAAATAAGTCAAAATTGAGATTTGGACTAAACGACATATGTTTCCTTTTGTAGTAAAAATGACAACAAACAACAATCACTTTTCATTGTGATCGGTCCTTGAAAAGGACAAGTTGAATGGGACTAACTTCCACGACTAGTTTAGGACATTGAGAATTGTTCTCGCTCAAGAGAGAAAGCTCTATGTCCTGGATACTCTAGTTCCAGAGGAACCTGCTCTTACCGCACATAAGCAGAAAGGGATGCTTCTAAGAAGCATTCTGATGATGCCATTGATGTAAAGTGCTTGATGTTGTGCTCCATGAACTATGAGTTGTAGAGACAACATGAGAACATGGGTGTGATTGAGATGATTCAGCATCTGAAGAACATGTATGAAGATCAAGCATGACAAGAGAGATATGATGTCTCCAGGGCACTGTTTAAGTGTGTCATGAGAGAAGGAGATCCAGTTGGTCCTCACACACTCAAAATGATTGGTATGTGGAGAACCTGATGAGACTGGGATTTCCCCTGAGCAAAGAGTTGGCTACTGACGTGATACAATAATCGTTGCCAGAATCCTACAGTCAGTTTGTGATGAACTACAACATGAACAACTTTGACAAGCCGTTGAGAGAGTTATTGGGCATGTTGAGGACAGCCGAGACACAAATGAAGAAGGACAAGCCTAAGTCTGTGATGATGATCAGCAACAAAGGCAAGTCCAAGCCCAAGGGCAAGGGCAAAGCTAAGAAAGGTTCTCATGCTAGCCAACAGCCCAAGTCATCTTCAACTCTCAAGGCCTAGGGAGGTGTGACTAAGAGAGGCAATTGCCACCATTGTTAAAAGCCAGGACATTGGAAAAAGGAATTGTCCACTCTATCTGGAAGAACTAAAGAAGAAGAAGGCGACAGACGTCTCCACCTAAAGGTGTCATAAATAAACTTATAACACTTCTTAGGTATATGATACCAAGATATAAAGTGTAAAGAAATCAATAAATGGGGCAAATGTTTCCAACATAGATAGGAGTACTTTAGTTTATTTTCAGCCTTGAAGGCATGTAATAGAGTTATGAACTGCTATTTCATATTTGCCAATGAATAGAAACACATTATGTTTGCATATTGTATGACAATGATAGTAATTAATAAAGTTGATGTTTCAATATATGTGGCAATGCCTTGTTTATCTTGTGGTAATTGGTATGCATAAGATAAAATGATACCTAAAAGTTATTGATAACTGAAACAATCAAATTAGCATAAATCATGAGGAGTTCATTTCTAGTTTCCATATGATGGATAAGCTAGACTCTTTTAGTTAGAGAACTAATAAGATACATGAATCTCTTGGACATGATTAATAAATCTTCACTAGTGGTAGTGGGAGATTGATTATCCTATTAGGCATAATACATGTGATGAATTTACATACCAATTGGAGCAAATGCTGATACTTCAAACGGTGTTTAGAGAAATACCAATATGAATATCTTGAAGTGTTCAAGAATATCATAGATGAAGTACGGATTTGGTGAAGTGTTAATTCTTGATGAGATCAATGAATGAAATACTTGGATCAAATATTTGAGATCCTTATGAGTGATTATGATAGTGTATCATAGTAAACTCATGATTAAGGCATGGTCATGTCTAAATCATAAGGAGTCGTACTCTAAGGAGTTAGAGGATGATTATCAAATAACTAATTTCTTCTTAAATAAAGAATACCCCACACTAATAAAGGGCATTAAGAATCACAAGGAGTTATGAGTTCTTATATCCTTGACAGATACACCTCAATTATCTATGTGATGAGTTGGTCATGTGATGAGTCAACTGTCTAGATGAATATGAGGAACTAGATTTTGAGTTGTGGTTTATGACCATTACATCCTAAATGACTTCCATGTAAATCATAAGGTATGACCTTGATGGTAACACCCATTGGGATGAAATCCATAAGTGTGAGTGAGTCTTAAGCGTTAAGACACATGGATAACATTTTGAGAAGGATGATGCTTATTGATTGCAACTTAATGACTAAGAACTTTGGCATATGGATACTAAAACCGCATTCCTATAATGAATAAAACAAGGATGTGTACGTGACACAACCTATAAGGTTTATGAATCCATTAATGCAAATGATGTCTATAAGTTACAATGAACTAATCAATGTGATTGATTAAGTACAAGCAACTCAGAGCTGGATCTTTACTTTGATGATATAGTCAAAGGGTTTGACTGATATGACAAAGATAAAGAAGGGATATGTGATTTAGTGGGAGCATATTCACATTCCACATGTTGATGTGAAATGGAAATGTTCTAGAATGGAAATCCAAAGTGAAAATTATATTTAAGAAAGATAGAGATGTTTCCTACGTGATAGTAATAAAGATCTATAGAGATAGTTCTCGAAAACCTCTTGACCTGAAAAGAGAGAGCATACATTGGCAATCTATACTGAAGAGTTAAGTATGCATAGATTCAGTGGGAGAAAACATGTCCATGTTACATGGAGTTGGTATCCCAAGGCCAAGTGTCCAATTCTTATGAAGAATGGGAACACTAAGAATATATATGGATCTATCATGTATGAATCATCCCATTATGTTGCATTTATGGACATGGCAAGAATAAAATGCATTCATCATCTTGTATGTAGGGCATGACAATATGATGTGCTCATCCTGATAACTCATATGTGGGACATGACGAGTGGATGTCTGTCTAGTTCTAGTAAGGGTTAGTGGAATACCATAAGAACTTGATAAGTACTTGAGAAGTACTAGTTCTATGGAAATAAGGAGGGGTTCATTGTAAAGAGTTACATTGATGCGAACTTCCAGAAAAGGATAGAAAATTAATCGCAATATATACATGATATATATATATATACATGATATATATATACATGATATATATATATATATATATATATATATATATATAAGTGAATGTTTGTTAATGGAAACGTTCCAAGAACGCCGTTAAAAGGAAAAGCCGAGTATCTGTGTGTTAGAGAAAAGCAATGGATACTATATGGATCTAGGAGTTCATATAGATGAACTTATAGTCATTCCAGTGATTGATGACAAGTTTGGTTCTTGATCTTGCAATGTGGCTAAAGGTTAGCAAAGGAATACTAGATCGCATATTACGACAACTCCATCTCATACGTGTGACGTACATTGAAGAGATGAGAGACATGCAGTTAATACCGACTTTGGCAAGGTGTTGCCATAACTCACTATCTTAGCACTAGAGCGCAGTAACATGTGGGACATGTTTGAAGATCACTATGAATATGATTCAAGAGTGATTGACTCGTAGTGCAAGTGGGAGTCTGTTGGTATGTATGCCCTGAGAGCCAATCATGGGATGATTGGTGGGATACATTAAGATTGATTTGATAAACATCAGAGGCAAGCTTCCAATTCTTTCTGGATCAGTCATATGAGATAATAAAAGAACTTATTGAATGTCTAGAGAATGATAGTACTCAAAGACATATGCTTTCAGGTTAATGACCTGAATGATGAGATCATATGGATGCTAAGAGTTTGTACATTCTTGTTATGTCCCTAGTCGGATGTCATTGTTGAAGGTATATAGACAACAATGACACACAAGACTAGATTGTGGTGTTGGTTGATGATAGAATCTCATTAGTCATGATATGGAGATATCAAAGCAAACACATAGGTACTTGTTAGAGAACAAGTGCACCAGACAGACCCACCGTGAGTTTGACACATGGAACCATGACATGGTAGTCACAGTCAGTTCTCACAGTGATGGTGATGAGTGTGATTCTTTGACCTGAAATCACTACACTCAACACATGTCATTGGGTACACTTTAACATCATCAAATGTAGTCCTGAAACATGGGTTGTTATAAAGGTGATGATTGGGTGGCTTTGACACATGGGGATTTTAAGGGGTGAGTGATAGATATGGGATTTGTCCCTCCTGAGGGAGTTTGATATCCATGGCAACTTGATGAGTAGGATTGAGATAGGCATGCGCATGTATGTGTGAATCAATACGTGATATTGATGTCATACATATCTCCTCCAATCTACTCTAAGATCAAGAAAGTGAATGAAAGTTGACAGGATGACTGTTCCATGCCTTCGGCTCATTCGGGATATCAGTGACAAAGGAATTATATATTAGCTGTAACACCATTCACGGATTGTAGGATTGAAAGTTGTTCTCCAACTTTCCTTTTCACTTGGGTAGAACTGATGTGCGACTAGGCACCGCTCTTTGCTTGTGAAGTCATAAATGTTATGGATTTTCACTGCCAACGTGAAATGGACCTGTAGGGTCACACACATAGGATTTAACCTGGAAGAGGAGTTTTTCCACAAATGATATTTAGATTGATTACTAAAGGAGTTTAGTAGTTCAATTAAATACTCAATCAATTGATAGCTCAATATCATAGTGTTCAAGGTGTTGGACCGATTGATTAGAGTATTGGATTGATTGAAACTACAATTGACTGATTTTGCATAGTCTGCTACCCCAACTGATCGACTCATGGGATGAACTGATCGACTCAGGTTGGTGAACCGATCGGCTCAACTAGTGAGATGATCATCTCATGTGCCATGAAACGGTCAACTCAATTGTTGAACCGATCGGTTCGTTGACCAACCGAGATCGTTTGGAAAGTCAGAAGACTATTTTGCAAATATAATTTGTTTCACTTGTACAAATTCGATTTGGACAAGGATTAATATTTGATTAATTAGAAATAAATATGAAAGTCAATTTAAGTTGGATTAGGACCACGAACCGATCAGCTCAGAGCTCCAGCCAATCGGCTCAAAGCCCTAGACGATCAGCTCAGGTTCCAAACGATCGGCTCAGGGCCTGAAATGATCATTTCAGGGTGTGAACCTATCGGTTCTGCTGACGCAAGTTGGTTGTTTTGTGGAAAATCTTGAACCCTTCTACTCCTGCTTTAATCCCGCATTGCCCGAGATAGAGAACCTTGTCCCATAACCCTCCTATATATAGGGGTATTGGGAGCTTCTCAAGAACAACTCAGAACACCAGTTGCTCTGCAAAGTTGTCATTCTCTATGGTTTTGGTAACTGAGAGAGAGCCTGAGCAAGTGCTACCCGATAAGGGAGGCACAACAAGGGTAAGACAACAACAGAAAAGTAACTGGTTGTAGGAGAGTGTGTTGGTGACTAGTACGCCGATAGGAGGGTGCAACTCCTTCTGACTCCTTGTGGGACAAGGAGATCAGAGTTCCAAGTGGTCCGTGTGTACTACTTAATAGGAGGGAGACTTCTGCCGCTCGGAGGACAACTGTCAATCCTGATAGTCTAGGTGAGACCAGGAGCTGCACAGACACCGTCCAAGACCGGAGGTGAAGACCGCGCAAGCCGCGAGGTAAAGTCGCCGAGAAAGCCTCAGGAAAAGGTATACCTCTACAAACCATCCTTCCTATTGTATAGACGTTGATGCGATACCTTTATTCTGGGTTTGGGAGAAGAATTTTTTTGTTTCCGCTGCCTTCTCTGTCTCCCCTAAAACCCAACAAATGGTGTCTAGAAATGATCATGGTTTTGGGGGCTGGCAATATTTTCCTTCACACCATTGAGTTGGTATACGAGGACTCCCTTAGCCAATGTGATATTGACCTGGCCAAAACATAGGGTTAGCTTGAAGTAATGTTTCCTCTAAGTATTCTCATCTCTACTTTCATCAAATTCTCATCCTCCTTCTTAATAAACCCTAAAAGATACTTTCCTCCTCACCTCAAGTTAGTTATTTTAGAAGAAGTAGGATTAAGGCATCCTTAGTCAAGTAATGAACATATTAATGCAAATGGTTTTGAAGGGTTTTCCTTACAAGGGTAAACTTTAGAAGGAGCAAGGGTTAGTTTAGAAAAACCCCTAAGTGGGTTATAGGACATAGAAAATCCAAAGGTGTTGGGGTATGGTTCCTAACCCTAACCTTAAATCCTAATATTAAATAATGGAGAGAGGAAAGAGAAAATACAAGGAGTTCATCCATGTGAGGCATGCAGAATACAGATGTGGGTTGAACACACATACAAAGAATGGGAAATAAGTGAGTACATAACAGGTGGGTCAACCCAAGAGGGGAGACAAGATATATGAGGGAGTTAAACCCTAAGATTGAGTTATAACCAAAAAGTCTAAACTCCTTCTGGTAGGAATCCTAACCAGAAGGGTGTCCCCATCCCCACACAGATACAAGTAGGAGGTAGTTATGCATCTATGTGAAATCAAGTGATAATAAGTTTAGAAAAGGATTGTTTCTAAGATAGAGGGTTAATGCATGTTGGATTATGAGATAGGCATAGAGATAGAATGGACGAGGATTTTAGTGTTACATAATGAGATAATATGGTTTATGATGACCTCAGTCTTGACTTTAGTTTTGAAGTTAGACATTAGATTTGATAATACAAGTGTGTGCGCTTCTTCAGATAAGATAAGTTAGGAGAGGATGAGATGTGAATTTGTAGGAGCCTCAACCTCTTCTACAAAGGGGGACCCCTAGTGTTAAGACCAGTGATAGGGTTAACTCCTGAGAGTGTGGGACCCAGAAGGAGAAGGTTAGGAACCTATACTCTAAGACATGAGTAATTATGAGAAATATTTGTATGATATGTCCTAAACTGACTACTCCTGAGTGGAGGAGTTGAGTTGCTATGTGCATGATTTCTAGAGGCTTGTTGTACCCTAGTTGTCCTTAGAAGGATCAAAGCCTGGAGATAGAGAAAGATGTTGCTTACATAGATGTGTATATGATACGTGTACCTACCATCTAGGTGAGGGAGAAAGAGTCCCAAGATCTTAGAGAGTTAAGGAATGGTAATATGCTGTGAATCTTCATACTCAGATTGGTATTCCCTTGTGTAGGACTCTAAGGGTTGTTTACGTGAAAGAGAGAGTTGGGTGAGTAGGAATGTAAGAAGAAAATGCCATATCATGTTTTGGTTTAGTATGTGCTTGAGTGACTAAGTAATGCAATTTGGATGACCAATTCTAAGGAGGTAAACCCGAGGCTTATAGACCAAAGAGGGAAAGTGGTGGCATCTAGTGCATATAATGCTCACAAGTTGAGTGATCTCGTAGATATTAAGCATGACACCCCCTCAACTTTTGGGTTATGGGAAACCCCACTTGTATTGTGATATATGTTTGATGACCCACTCACACAAGTTGGTCTAGCACTACCATGCTATCATAGTATGTTGAAACTGGTCCAACTTTGAGAGATGATGAATGTGTATGACATAACAAAAAACTTATAAATGGTTTAATAAGTTCTATAGTTTCTATTGGTTAGACACATACACAAAATATGATATAGGAAAGTGACTAGCTAACCTCAGGATGAACATTTAATAAGGAACACATCCTAATATGGGAAAGAGAAAATGGGATAAGGACCACAAAAATATTGAAAATGGTTGCAGTTGACGTGAGGGATATGTGGTGAATAAATTTTCCTTCTTCAAGGCATGCTTTATCTATTTCATTTTACTATATGGTATGGATTGAATAATGTACTTAGCACATGACATTAGACAGTGTTCCTAAAGACCTGAACACAAGAAACATAATACATTGACCTCATTATATCCAAATGCTTTAATTTATGGTAGTAAGGTACCAGTAGATATCCAACTCTTGAGTGATAGTTCAAGGGATATATTGATATAACTCTCAGGTAGAAAATTCATGGATGATATAAGATATGCCTAAAAGCCATGTTCCTGTGCAATGATAAAAATCTTAGTACAATATCATTTCTATTGGATTTTAATAAATGCTAGTTTTATCTTGTCCTGGGATAGGACTGTCTCTAGCAAAGGGTGAATCCACAAATCCGTTAAGAATTAAGGTAACACAAAAGTCACTTAAAGCTTGAGAGATTAAGTGCACAAAACACAAAAACAAATATATTGAGTATGATTCTTTACACACCATCTCTAAGGGACATGAGGAAAGTCTCTAGAGAGGTGATTGATAGAATGGGGCCATGCCTAGTTGGGTAGGTCACCATGGGCCCAATAAAGGGACATAAAGAAAACTATGGGTGCCCTAAGAGATGAAGGAAATTTTGGGTGAAAGATACGAGATATAATGTTCTTGGATATTATCAAAGATACCTCCATCAAGATTTGTGATGAAATAAAATAAAGTGATGACGTCTCAATAGAACCCATGGAAAAGGTTGGGCCACAAGTCAAACCTAAGATCTTAGAGGATGGTTAAAGGTACATAAGATTTATGAGGTTGGGTATGACCATGTGCTGAAGTGCATAAGGCCTTAGGGGTAAATAGGAGATCAGTCCGAACATATCTATGCCCTATAGATCTTAAGGGGATGATGAAGGCCAGTGAGACATGAGATGTAGATGAAAAGAACATAGGAATTCATCAGATGATGTTTGAATAGGAATCTTAAAAGAGAATCACATTCCATGTGAGTGCATGAAATAGAAAGAGATTTGTGAAACTAAAAGGTATTCATGGTATTGGGTCATTGTTAGAGTGACTCAACCAAAATCTAGATATTAAAATATAATGTGTGAATACATCATCTCTGCCCTTGGAATGGAATATACTTTGTACTTGGACTCCAGCCAAATATTCATTTCATCTTGTTATGAGTGTGAGAGATTGGATAGAGACATTTTATGATTAAAAAAGGAGAGATATAAGAGAATGGATACCTAAGTTGAAACTTACTGACATGATCTAGGGTTGTAGGTGTTACCTCACCCTTAAATAGTGAATAATAGGTTGGAAATATAGGTGCAAAGGTAATCACCAAGTGAAATTGACATCACACATGAAATGTAATCACCGAGAAATGATATCATGTAGACACTAAGGATCTGGATATACCTTGAATTGAATTTAGGTACCAATCTTAGTAATAATGTGAGGAGTTTTACATACAAATAAAAGACGTGAAACATATCTAAGGAGGGTTCTAATCCTAAGGTTTGGTAGTAAGATTAGTTGTCATTCACCTTAAGCTTACTAGGTGTGAATTTCAGGACAAAATTTCTTCTAAGGAGGGGTGAATGTGATATCCTCAATTTGGTGAAATTGAATTTATTAAATATAAAGCATGTTTTGATAAGTAAATTTTCCAATGGTATTATTGGTTAAATAATAATATTAATCACCTTTGTGGTATGGGTCACTGCACAAAAGTAAGGCAAATTACCACCCTTTTGTTTCCACAGAATAAATAGTTGCGAGAGGAATCATCTTATATAAAAAAATCACGTGTCTTTGAAACAATCCCCCTCCATCTGCCAACTCTCATATTTGTGACCTCATTCCCCTTCCCCCGCCTCCCAATTTCTTCCTCTGGTGGGAGCATTAATCTTTCCCAATTTCTCCCTCACAATTCACAAATATGCCTCCCTTGGCGAACTGTCTCCTCCCCCATCTCCCAATTTCTTTAGGCCTCACATACTCTCTCCCAGTCTGTGGGCCTATCCACTCCTCTTCCTCCACCTCTCAATTTCTTCCTCTAGTGGTAGCATGAAGCTTTCCAATTTCCCCCTTGCGATTGGCAAACCCGCCTCTATTGGCAAACCCTCCCCTCACCCATCTTCCAATTTCTTCAGACCTCACATCCTCTCTCTCCATTTGCGAGCATATCTCCACCTGATCTGATTTTTTTTTGAATAATTCCTTTCCCGAATTTTTCCAGAGGCGTGACCCCTCTCTCAGTCTCTCAATTTCTTTGGGCATGGGGCACGCTACTAGTTTCTTTGTTATAGCGTCCTGGAGCCTTTGCGTGATCATCCAACTCCTCTAAAAATCCAATCACAATCCCCAACGGTACCCTATCTCCACCTACCGAGATGCAACTCCTCTCAAAATGATATATTTTCTCCTCAATGAAACCACTTCCCTATAAGGATACATGAGAGCTTTGAGGCAGCCACAAATCATAAACGATTGCCACTGTGAGAGCCATGCCTGCTGATGTTGGTCAAGGAGAAGCTATGATATTGGCTGCTCTTCTTCTAGGTAATTGATGTAACATTTTTCATCAATCTAGTCTTTACCTCGTGGCCTCTTACTTATTCATGCTCTCTTTTCTTCCCAACACAACAACTCTATCCTCTCAAAAAGCATGTTAATCCTATTATACAATGTTGCATCAGTGAGAGGTGAAGTGGTGCATCTGGCGTTGTAGACAACTATTGTGAATTTTGTCGCATAGGTATGTATCGTAATCAACGGAAAGAAATGTTGATATGTAGAAAAACAAACATTGTCTGACTATGTGTTCTTTAATAGGATCTTTGGTTGTTTGGTGATTGGATCTAGTAATCGGAATACACAAGGAAGCTTCCTTCATTTTAGATTTTTACACATTGAGCAGATCAAGGGGCATGTTACCTTATATTTCATTCCCCGTTCATATACTACATACACGTTCTATTTTACATTCACATATTATTTATCTTATCTAGATTGGGATCTAATTTCATCTTTTAAAAATATAATACTGTCAGTGGGAGATATTATTAGATTTTCGATCAGTATAATATTTTATCTTAATCGTCAACATTAGGAAAATTTCACTTTTTTAACTTCCTATTATGTATATTAGTGATTAGTTGCAAAAATATCTAAGTTTCTACTTTGTATAGTGTTAATGCGCCGCTTAGAACTTACAATCACTAAGATGTTTATCCTAGAGTTTAATCCTTTTTCTACTTCCGATTAAGGCTAGTATAGAAAGGGTCGATCCCACAGGACAACTTATTAAGATTGTTATCTCTAATCCAAATTATTTGAAGAACTTGTTATTTGTTTTTGGTATTTCTTTTTAGATTTGGAACAGAAAGTAAAAGTCAAGTTTTGGGAGTTGGTGATTAACACTAAGGAAATAAATACAAGAATGAAAATACACTTAACATGAATATAAATTTGCCCTGTCACAAGGAAAATTAAGATTGTTGTTAGGACAAGAAATACTATTATGAATGAAAAGATAAGGAATTTAAAGAAAACAAAAGCAAGAGGTGATTAAATCAAGACATGGGAATTGAGGCTTTAGGGGTTTTCACCACCTTAGCCTAGAAAAAACAAACTAATCCTTTAAAATGACGGATTCGATGAAGGCAAGTGAATTAATAAAAATCCACTAAAGATGGACTCCACATTAGCCCATTGGTCCTGGTGCTCATGCTTCTTAGTTCATCATCCTAAAAGAAGAAGATCTAGGGTCGTTTCAAAACTCCCATGCGATTGGGTTTGTTGTTCTAAATCTGAACTTCTACGGTCATATCCATCCAGATTAACTTTTGATTAAATCAATTAATTACTTTAATAGATCAATTAGTTATCAAACCCAAAAGCCATCTAGAATCATTTTTAAGGAAAAGTCGATAAAGCCATGGCTAAGGGGTTATTCCCCTTGCCTCGATAAAGAAGTACTCGCTCATGGAGAAGGAGCAAGGAGAGACGGAGGAAGGAAGTGATCTAGCCATCTTCGAGTCTTACGACTACTGATCCTCAATTAGAGACAATGAAGATGGCTATCTCTTTCTATCTTACTCGATTGCTCAAGGGAGGGGAGGAGGAGAAAAGCAAGTACTAGATTTAAACACAACAAAATAATGGAATAACATGTAACAAAGATGCAAAGCCACTTTATTCAGATCTAGAAGAAGAATACAAGGAAAATTGCTTCAGAGCACTAATACAAGAAAACCCGAGATGCCCAAGGAGGAGGAAGTGCCCCTCCTTTTATAGGAGAAGGAGGGGGTATACATTAGGATTAGGGCAAAAGAAATGGCCGCCGGCGGCTACTAACTTTCTAGATCTAGTCAATAGAGGAAACAATTGATTGCTTTGCATTCTTTTTACATTAATTTCCCACAATAGCTATTTCGAGCATATTTTTGGGTTAGTCAGAAATTTGTCAGCTGCCCGAAAATATATTTTCCTGTAGATAATTGAATTATCTTTCCAACTCATACTTACACAATAAATTTTGCCATGGGATGTGGGAGTTATACCAATTTTAGTGAAAGGTATATACTGAAATCAAACTCTGCGGCAAAACGTAAGGCTACTTTTACTGGTTAATTGTGTAGCGAAATAAACACCAAAATTTCTGCAAAATATGTCTTTTTTGTAGCCAATAAAATTCTCTTTTCATTACATAGTTTATTTTAAAATTCTCCCTTTAGCCGCAAAATATATGGCTATTTTGGTGACGAGTATCTCAGGCACTGCGGGAATATTTGAAAAGCCTCATATCTTCATCTTTTATTTTCTCGATTTATTTACTTAGATAATTCCTAAAAATTAAGAAAAATATCATAAGAATTCAAGAAAAGTAAATCAAGAAGACAAAAGTGCTATTTATTTTTGAATTAGCTAAAATTAACAAAAAAGTCCTAATTAATTATTCTAAATGAAGCAAAAATAAGAGATGGATCTGCATTCATCAAAATACTCCAAACTTAAACTTTACTCGTCCCGAGCAACATTAAAATCAAGAAATACTTTCAAGACATACTCTCAACCTATCATCCTCACTCTCCTAACAACCGCTTGATTCCTTCCACCAAAATATGGCTAAGCGACACTGACTTCCTGAATTTACGAAAAGTGACTTTTATATTTCCTACTTCACAAGCTTGCATTTATTCAAGACCTGCAATAAAACAGATTTTCATTTCACCTTTGCATTTGGTACTCCAATTTTTTTTTTAAGTTTTACACAAGAACATGGCTGATTTGGATGGTTGGGGTTTTTTTAGTTTGCCCCTGGGTAGAAAATTGGAGTGAAGGAGGTATGGAAGAAGGACAGTCTCTCCTCTATTCGACTCGAGACCTTTTTATTTAGTGGACATGCAGTTACATTGACCACATTTTTTTCCTTTGATTTTTGGTGATATACCCAATTGCGTGGGTATGGAATAAGCAGGAGAGGGGGAAGGGGTGCCACCCCAAACTTAGCATTTTGGGCATTATTGGCTTTTTTTCTTTTTGACGAATGGAAAGATTTGTAAGTGGTGGAAGAAGAGTAGAAGAGGTTGTTCTTGTGCAACTTTTTTTAAGAGTACCATGCATTGGTTCAACTATTACCGAATCATGCATAAAATTAAGAAAATTTATACAAGTTGTACATGATAAGAAAACATCATTCTTGAATCCTATTAGTCCTCTATGGCTTGCCATCTTTTCCCAGGAGTGATTATTATTTGAGGTCCTAAGTGACACAAGGATTTCTAGTCATGAAAGTTTCAAAATTTTAGTTGCAAGGTAGTTACATCATTAAGGGGAGTATTTTGACAAATGATCATATCAAGGTTTACTAGATATGGGCCAATTGTACTATGAAAATAAAGAAAGAAAAAAATCTACATGCAATATGTAAAACAAAGAAAAGATACGAAAAGGGAAAGAAAAAGGGGTGGAAACGTACCACCCATCCCCACCCCGAACTTAAGACTTTGCTCATCCTGAGAAAAATCAAAATCCGAGATGGGGGAAAATAATCGTTGTGGTAGAGGATGAAGGACGATGACAACAACTCTCCAAAAGAGAAGAACACACACAAAAAAACAAGGGTGATGATATTATAAAAGAAAGGAAAAAATGCTAAAATTATTTGGGTTGCCTCCCAAAAAGCGCCAAGTTTTATGTAATGGCCTGACAAGAGATGGATCAGTCTATTGGGATTCTGGGGAAGTTGTGGGGTCAGATAGGTTCAGGTCTTTCAAAGATGAACAATTGTTTGAATCTGAAGCGAGAAGGTCTTCAGTGGTTATGTCTCTTTTAAGTCGGTGCCCATTAACCTTAAACTCACCCAAAACTTTATCCCAGAGAAGAAAAGTGCCATGTGGATAAGCAAACTTGACAATGTAGGGACCATACCATCTCGACTTGAGTTTTCCAGGGAAAAGTCGTAATCTTCAATTAAAAACTAAAACTTGATCCCCTTCTCTAATGTCTTTGCGCTTGATGTGACCATCATGCCACATTTTGGTTCGGTCCTTGTAGATTCTTGCATTTTCATAGGCACTCATCCTAAGTTCATCAAGCTCATTCATTTGGAGAAAACATTTCTCTCCATCCATGGAAAGGTCAAAATTCAAACTTTTGATGGTGCAACTGGCTTTCTGCTCTAGTTCTATTGGTAAGTTACATGACTTACTGTAAATCAATATGAGGGGGGTGGTACCAATGGGTGTTTTGTAGGCAGTACGATATGCCCACAAAGCGTCATTGATTTTTAACGCCCAATCTTTCCTAGTTCGTCCAACAGTTTTTTCTAAAATGGATTTGATTTGTCTGTTGGATACTTCTACCTGCCCACTGGTCTGAGGATGGTAAGGAGTGGCGACTTTGTGATAAACCCCATATTTTTTCAAAAGAGCCTCAAAACTTTTCTCCAAAAAATGGGATCCCCCATCAGAAATGACGGTGCGAGTGACTCCAAATCTAGGAAAAATGACATCTTTAAAGAGTTTCTAAACAAGTTTATAGTCACATGTTTTAGTAGGTATGGCTTCAACCCACTTTGACACGTAATCGACTGCGACTAAAATGTAAGCAAACCCATAAGAAGAAGGAAATGGGCCCATATAATAGATTCCCCAGACATAAAAAATCTCTAATTCCTGCCAAGAGGTGAGAGGCATTTGGTCACACTTGGAGATATTACCCATCCTTTGACATTAGTCACATGAGAGCACATAATCATATGAGTCTTTGAAGATGGTGGGCCAAAAGAATCCGCATTGTAGGACTTTTCTAGCCATTTTTTGGGAACTCATGTGACCACCATAGGGGCTAGAGTGAATTGTTCCAAAATGGCGATGCTTTCTTCATGGGATACACAACGATGATATAAACCATCGGCACAAAGTCGAAACAAATAAAGTTCGTCCCAATAATAATTTTTTATGTCATGTAAAAATTTAGCTTTAGAGTGTCCTGTATACTAGAGGTGCAATACATCTGCAGCTAAATAGTTTACAAAATCAGCAAACTAAGGAAATTGGGAGTCTACCTTGAGCAATTGGTCATCGGGTAAGGATTCATTTATGGGATTTTCATCAATGGGGCAATAGATAAGTCTATTGAGGTGGTCAGCTACGATATTTTCAGATCCCTTTTTGTCTAGGATTTCTAGATCAAATTCCTACAATAACAAAATCCATCTTACGAGTCTAGGCTTGGCAACTTTTTTGGTCATGAGGTAGCGAATAGCTACATGATCAGTGTAAATAACAACCTTTGAACCAACAAGATATGAGCAAAATTTATTGAATGCATAGACAATGGCTAGCATTTCTTTTTCGATGACTGTGTAATTTCATCAAGCCTCATCTAAGGTCTTGGATGCATAATAAATGACATGGTGTTTTTGTCAATTCTCTATCCTAAAATGGCACCTACAACAAAATCACTAGCATCGCACATGATTTCAAAGGGTAAGGCCCAGTCAGGAGCACGAATGATAGGAGTGGTGGTGAGAACCTTTTTCAAACATAGAAAGCTCTCCATGCATGTCATAACAAAATGGAAAGGCACCTCCTTTTGAAGAAGATTGGTGAGAGGTTTTGTGATTTTGGAAAAATCGCGGATGAATCGCCGATAGAAACCAGCGTGTCCTAAGAAGGCTTGGATGTCTTTGACTGAGGTTGGGGGAGGCAGCTTGGTGATGACCTCAATCTTAGCTTGGTCTACTTCAATGCCCTGGTTGCTCATCTTATGGCCTAGAATAATACCCTTCTTGACCATGAAATGACTCTTCTCCCAATTAAAGACTAAGTGTGATTCAATACATCTATCAAGGACAAAGGAGAGGTTTTGAAGGTAGGAATCAAAGTTGTCTCCATAGACGGAGAAATCGTCCATGAACACTTCCATGACATTTTCAGTTAACCCTAAAAAAATAGGAAACATACATCTTTGAAAGGTAGTTGGTGCATTGCACAGACCAAAGGGCATTCGTCTAAAGGCATATGTACCAAAGGGGCATATGAAAGTGGTTTTCTCTTGATCTTCAGGATGAATGGGAATCTGATAAAAACCTGAGTAGCCATCTAGATAACAAAAGTATTGTTGATGGGATAAACGTTCAAGAACTTGATCTAGGAAGGGAAGAGGGAAGTGATCTTTTCTAGTTGCTTTGTTGAGCTTCCTGTAGTCAATGCACATTCTCCATCCTGTGACTGTGCGAGTGGGAATGAGTTCATTCTTCTCATTATGAATGACAGTAGTCCCTCCCTTTTTGGGAACAACTTGAACTGGGCTGACCCATGGGGAGTCAGATATGGGATAGATGATTCCTACAGTCAAAAGTTTGATCACCTCTATACGGACTACTTCCTTCATATTTGGGTTGAGTATTCATTGTGGATCACAAGAAGGTTTGTGGTCTTCTATCATAGGGATTTTGTGGATGCAGATGGGTTGATCTATTCCAACTAAGACTGTTATTTTGTACCCCAAGGCAACTCTTTTTTTCCTAAGTTCACTCATAAGTTTGGTTTCTTGTTCGAGGGGAAGGGAAGAGTTTATGATGAAAGGGCCGTTCTAGCTCATCAAGAAAAACATATTTCAGACCTATGGGGAGAGTCTTCAATTCTGGGGCCTTTGGTGGTTCTGGTTTTTCTATGGTGGAGATCATTTTAAGGTCCTCAATCTAAGCACATGGGATTTCCTCAAAGTTATCCAAATGAACCTTGAGTTGATTTGATGGTTCATTGTCAAAATCACATTCAGCGGGGATAGCGAGGGTAGTGCGTAGGGGGTCATCAACTAATTCCCATTCTTGCCTTACTTGGGATAATTCATCAATGCAATCCAGGAGGTAAACTTCTTCCTCAAGACTAGGTCCCCTCATGCTTTCAAACACCTTGAACTCTTGGGTTTGCTTCCCTAGCTTTCAAAAATGGTACCAGCCTCAACATCAATTAAGGCACGAGCAGTGGCTAAGAAGGGACGTCTGAAAATGAGAGGGTAGCGTAAATCTTCCTTGATATCCATGATCACAAAATCACAAGGGAGTATGCATCATTTCGAACTTTAATCAGAATGTCTTCTATGATTCCCATGGGTTTAGTTGTGGATGAGTCTGCCAGTTGGATGGTCAAGGCTGTGGGTAACATGTCATTGAATCCTAGTCTTTTGCAAAGACTATATGGCATGATGGATATACTGGCTCCTAAATCTACTAGGCCTTTTTACAAGCATTGTCACCCAAGTAGCATCCTATTCTAAAAGAACCTGGATCCTTCTATTTTTTTGGCATCTTACTTAGGATAATGTCTGATGTGGTCCTAGAAAGTTTAACAATATCGTATTCTTTGGTAACATACTTCCTAGTCAAGAGATATTTCATGTACTTGGACTAGGTGGGCATGTCTGCCAAAGCATCAAGGAAGGGAATGTCGACATGTATTTTTTTCATAGCATCCCTAAATTTTAGCGGGCATCAAGTCTTGTTTGTTTGAGGTGGGCTTGATAGGGAGGTCGGGGATTGTAGATTGGTTCTTCATCTTCTACTTGAGGGGTTTTGGGGACGGATGGTTTGGGTGTAGCTTCAGGTTTGACAACTACCATGTCCTCATCCTCGAATTCTAGAGGTGGGTCTGAAGATTTTTCTAGAGGGGGAAGGGCGTGCACTTTTCCCAAACGAGTAGAGACAACCTTGAGTTGTTCAGGATGTTTGGGGTTGTTTTCAGGCTTCCCTACAAAAGTCCCGCCAGGAGGTTTTTGTTGGGCAAACATACGAGCTAGTTGGGCATCCGTCGCCTTTTGATGAGCTTGTTGAGAAATGATGATTTGCTCCATGGCAGCTATCCTTTCGTCAGATGTCGGGGTGGTGGTAGGGACATTTGGTTGAGGAGGTGGTTGATTGAGGTTTTGAGGGGGAAGGTTTAAATTTTGAAATTTTTGTCCTTGATATGGTGGTCGGGTTAGATGATTTCCTCGATAATTTCCTTGGTTTCCAAAGTTCCTTGATTGTTGTATGGGAATCCAGGTGGTGGTTGATTGTTACCTTGAGGGTAAGGAGGCCTTTGTTGGGTTTGGAGTTGGCTAGAGTTCTCGGCACCGGAAGGGTTCCCATATTGAAAACCAGGGTGGTTTCTAGTTTGGTTGGGATTGTAGTAACCTTGTCCTGGTATGGTATGGATTGAATTGAGGTCTTCTGGTTGTTGTCCTATTTCAGGTTGCATGGGCATGTTGTAGAGATATTGACAGTAGAGGGTGGTATGGTCGTATCCTTGGCAAATACCACAAAGAGAATCCACGGCTTTTTGTTGTTGGGTGACTCTCTAAGGGTGACCAAGGATGACTCTAACCGATCTTGTTTTAAGGCAATTAATTTGAGGCTTTCTGCTATGATTTGGATATCATTATTAACTTCTGCCTTGGCCACCTTAAGTTCCACCAATTCCTCTTCTAGCCCTTGTTTCGGAAGCCCGTTTGACCACTTCCCATGCGCTAGTCAAACTTTGATGCATGAAATTTCCTCCAGATGAGGAATGGAGAAAGAATTTGGTATCATCATCAACACCACGGTAGAAGATCTCTATGAGTTGGGCTTGAGAGATATCATGGTGGGGGCACTTCCTAAGTAAGTCTTTGAACCTCTTCCATACTTCTCCTAAAGACTCTCCTGGGGACATAGAAAAGTGAGTAATTTGGCCCCTAAGTTCGTTGGTGAGAGAATGGGGGTAAAATTTCTCAAGAAACTTGCTTTGTAGAACTTTCCAAGTTATGACATGTTCTTCGCTCTCCATAGTGTTGTACCAGCTACTAGCATGGTCGGAGAGGGAATACTTGAACAACCTACGATGAATGGCATCTTCAAAGACACTCGGAAGTTTGTTCAAAGAGCAAAGGTCAATGAACCTTTGAAGATGATCTTGGAAACTTTCCCCGTTGTTGCCTGAGAAGGGGTTGGCTTGCATCGTGGTGATCCATTGTGTTCGGATCTCAAATTGTGGAGCAATAATGTCAGGGGGTATGACCGGATGTTTCGCATAGGCAGTTTTGGGAACATAAAAATCCTTTAATTGTTTTTGCCTTTCGGCTTCTCTCCTATCGGCTTCTATGATTTCTTGTTCAACCCTAAAGGCTGCTCGCAAAGCGGCTTCTCTTTCCGCTTGTTTGGCTTGGATAAGCTCTCTTTGAGCTGCGATAGCTTGGTCGACCCTACGGGCAACTTCCTCTTCATTCATTGTTGCTAGATCTTGACAGTTTGAACGATGGAAAGTCCTTTCTATTTCCGGGTCAAACGGTTGAAAATCGACGTTCGGGGGTCGCATGCACAAATGAAGCAATTAATCGTGTGCAGAAAAATAGACTGCCAGAATGGAAACTCGACAGAAAGAGGAGTAGCACTTCCAGAATGTTACTCGGAAGGCATAAAAAAATAAAAAAATGTTTTTCAAAAGATTTTTGGGGGTTCAAGAAAATAATCCGTTGTCCCCGGCAATGATGCCAAATTGTGAATGCGTCGCTTAGCACTTACAATTACTAAGATGTTTATCCTAGAGTTTCATCTTTTTTCTACTTCCGATTAAGGCTAGTATAGAAAGAGTCGATCCCACAGGACAACTTATTAAGATTGTTATCTCTAATCCCAATTATTTGAAGAACTTGTCATTTGTTTATGGTATTTTTGTTTAGATTTGGAACAAAAAGTAAAAGTCACGTTTTGGGGGTTGGTGATTAACACTAAGGAAAGAAATACAAGAATGAAAATACACCTAACAAGAATATAAATTTGCCCTGTCACAAGGAAAATTAATATTGTTGTTAGCACAAGAAATACTATTATGATTGAAAAGACAAGGAATTTAAAGAAAGCAAAAGCAAGTGGTGATTAAATCAAGAGATGGGAATCAAGGATTTAGGGGTTTTCACCACCTTAGCCTAGACAAAACAAACTAATCCTTTAAAACCGACGGATTCGATGAAGGCAAGTGAATTAATAAAAATCTACTAAAGATGGACTCCACATGAGCCCATTGATCCTGGCGCTCATGCTTCTTAGTTCACCATCCTAAAAGAAGAAGATCCATGGTTGTTTCAAAACTCCCATGTGATTGGGTTTGTTGTTCTAAATCTGAACTTCCATGGTCATATCCATCCAGATTAACTTTTGATCAAATCAATTAATTACTTTGATAGATCAATTAGTTATCAAACCCAAATGCCATCTAGAATCATTTTTAAGGAAAAGTCGATAAAGCCATGACTAAGGGGTTATTCCCCTTGCCTTGATAAAGAACTACTCGCTCATGGAGAAGGAGCAAGGAGAGACGGAGGAAGTGATCTAGCCATCTTCGACTCTTACGACTACTGATCCTTCATTACAGACAATGAACATGGCTCTCTCTTCCTACCTTGCTCGATTGCTCAAGAGAGGGGATAAGGAGAAAAGAAAGTACAAGATTTAAACACAACAAAATAACTGAATAACATGTAACAAAGATGTAAAGCCACTTTATTCAGATCTAGAAGAAGAATACAAGGAAAATTGCTTTAGAGCACTGATATAAGAAAACCTGAGATGCCCAAGGAGGAGGAAGTGACCCTCCTTTTATAGCAGAAGGAGGGGGTATACATTAGGTTTAGGGCAAAATAAATGGCCGCCGGAGGCTGCTAACTTTCTAGATCTAGTCAATAGAGGAAACAATTGATTGCTTTGCATTCCTTTTGCATTAATTTCCCACAACAGAGATTTTGAGCATATTTTTGGGCTAGTCAAAAATTCGTAAGCTGCCCAGAAATATATTTTTCCTATATATAATTGAATTATCTTTCCAACACATACTTGTACAATAAATTCTGCCTTGGGATGTGAGATTTATACCAATTTTGCTGAAAGGTATATACTGAAATCAGACTCTACGGGAGAACGTAAGACTACTTTCACGGGTTAATGTGCAGCCAAATAAATACCAAAATTGCCATAAAATATTTTTTTTGTATCCAATAAAATTATCTTTTCATTCCATACTTTATCATGAAATTCCACCTTTAGACGCAAAAGATATGGCTATTTTGGTGACGAGTATCTGAGGCACTGCGAGAATATTTGAAAAGCCTCATATCTTCATCTTTTATTTTCTCAATTTAATTACTTAGATAATTCCTGAAAATTAAAAAAATATCATAAGAATTCAGGAAAAGTATATCAAGAATATGAAAGTGCTATTTATTTTTGAATTAGCTAAAATTAACAAAAAAGTCCTAATTAATTATTCTAAATGAAGCAAAAATAAGAGATGAATGTGCATTCATCATATAGATTAATGCAATGTTATCCAAATAATTATTTTTTGCATTTCTTGTTCGTATCAACCTTCAAATCACATTTGCATGTGTTTCTCTATGTGGTTCAAATGGTATGGGTCTGGATATATCTTCAAATCATATATGAGACGATAAATCCAATTAGGCATAAGAGAACATTTACCTGCTAAAACAACAAGTGTATATGGTTAGGCCATGAGACTTGACTATATCTAAATCTAAATTAGTTAGGAGCATTGGATATGTAGAGTAGGATAATCTCTCTATCTATAAATTTATCTACCCATTGAGGTAGGTGGACCGTGTTATATTTTTTAAATGCCTCTCTACTAGAAAATAGATGGGCATGCCATGTTTGATGGAACCATTGTTAGAACAATCTGAATTTGGGTATATCCTATCCACATCCACATTCACCCTTATCCCATTCACATTGATATAACAACTTTTGTTGTTTGATTTCTTGTTTCTTAGTATAAGCATCCTATTCGATAATGTTCAAACTAGTTGAACTATAACTCAATATATATTAGCCTACTATCCATTGAATGGTAAAGATGCATTATATACTAAGCATCATTGAACATGATGCTTATGCTAAGAAAGAAATAACACTTGACAAAATAATACATATTTTCCTAGTGTCCATTGAACGAACTTTGTTCCTTGATACAGCCCCATATTTCTACATAAATCCTGTGTGTTTGTCGGTGTTGATCCATTGCATTTATAAATTATAAAAATCTACCCTAGGTTCTTAACTTGTTGATTGTGTGTGTAGCTTCTCTATGTGATTTAGATTTGTTTATTTTTTACATATATATAAATGATTCATCATATCCATTTTGTTGTACATATATACATTACTCCATACACATTTATTAGTTATCTGTAAGCTTAATCAATCATAAATTCATATAAGTTACACCCATCATGACCTAAGTTAGACCTATTTGGCCTTAATTTGACCTAACATGATCCATATTTGAACCTAATTTAGCTTAGTCTTCCCTACTTTGGCCTACGTCAAACCTATTTTGGCATAACATGACCTAATCGAATCTAACTTTCCTTATTTTTTCCTATATTGACCTTAATGGCCCAAGTTGGACAAAATCAAGCCAAAATTTTCCCAAATAAGACACACTTTCCCAAAATAAGACCTTTTCCCCCAATCAGACCTAAGCTACTGAAATTAGATCTAATTTTCCCTAACTTATACCTATTTCTTTCTTGAAATAACTTAACTTGATATGATTTGACCAAGTTTTTACCTAACTCATGCTAATTTAAATTTGGTCCTAAAAGTAGTATAGTCATATGAGAACCTAGGTGCCCAATTTAAGGTAGCCCACCTAGAGCCTGGGGGGGCTAGGCGTAGTCATTGATAACTATGGTTTCCATAGAGTACTTATGATTCACACATTTGATTCAACTTGTATCTTCACTTGCAAAATAATATACCTATGAAAACAACTATTATGTCATCACCTATATATCCATTGATGATGATGTCAGGCAAGACAAGTCATGGCTTCTTATGTGGTATAAGTAGCATTGATGACCTCTATAACAAGGGGGACATGTGACATTCTCTTCATTCCCAATTTAGACCACTACAACACTTTGTGGTCACAACCCCACACTCAATTTTCCACCCTTCAAAGAAGGTGGTAATATTATATTGATTTGCATAGAAATATAAATGCAAAAAGTGTCAATCTTGTCCTGTCATACCTCCACGCCCAATAAACCCATGAATCCTCTCATGACCTCCCTCTCCACTATGATCTCCCCTCCACCAAGCCTTTCCCCTCCTCACTGAAACTACACATTCTATCCCTCTTCACAACCTCTTGCCTCTTCACTCCCTCTCTCCTTACCCCTACAACAATGCATCCAATTATAGGGAGGGAAAAGACAACATGTGAAGCCATCATACCATACTTATCTAGGTGGCTAGGCGGTCCCTCCTACCCAAGGGGAGCCTTGGTGCCTAGGCAGGAGCCTAGACGTTCTTCATATATGTTTATTTTTACATATATATAATTGTTTATATATATTGGTATTGGTTATCCTTAAGCTAATCAATCACTAATTCACCTGAAGAGATGGATGTAGAGGAGCGGAGTGGGGCGGCGGGTGACCTAGGTGGAAACGTGCGGCAACAGAGTCAGGGAAGTGATCAAGATGGTGGAAGAAGAGAAGATCATGGAGCTGGGGAGGAGGACGTATTCAAGAAAAGATCTAGAAGCCAAGACACTCATGGTAGCGCGAATACGACTTCAAAGAATATCGAGGCACATGAGAAGAATAGCGATTCCAGTGATCTATATTTACCGCAGGTGGGTCTCGGCTTTAAGTATGCAGGGATGAGGGGGAATTCACATGGAACGAATCAGAATGAGAGGACTGTAAAAGGCGGCAAACCATCTATGGAGGGCACTAATGAGGCTAATCCGGAGGCATTTCCACCTCTGACCAATCAAAATCTATCATCTTTGGGGAAAGTGAAGGAAACAAGCCACAACATTTTGGGATCTGGAAACACGAGCACCGAACGGATTAACTCTGGAACAGAGGACACTGGGTTTTTCTTAAGCAAACTTTTTGAAGAACACCTGGAACCTGAGGCTGTTAGTATCGGAGAAAGCGAAGGGAAACCGTCTATATTAATCGATCCTATTAAAGAGGAGTATATGCTCAGACCATGGAAATATACTGTGATCGTTAAAGCCTTAGGGACGGAAGTTGGCTATATGACATTCAAAGATAGATTAAGGGCTATGTAGAGCCTAGTTGGGAGATATAATATCTACGAACTAGACCTGAATCATTTTGTCGTTCAGCTATCCTGCAGAAGAGATTATGAAATGGCTATGGTGGGAGGACCGTGGAAAATTTTCGGCTTCCATCTTGTAGTTTGGGATTGGTACTCAAACTTTGTTCCTTCTAATGATCTTCCACGTCATATGTATGTTGGGTTAGAGTTCTCAACCTTCCACTTCACCTGTACATTCAAACCGTGTTCAACTGTATAGGAAAGGCCTTAGGGAAGCTAGTTAAAGTGGATGAGCATACTGTAAAGAGAACTCGGAGAAAGTTTACTGGAGTTGCAATAGAAGTGGATACATGTATGGGGCTAATACCACCAATCCAAATTAATGGTATTGACTATGAAGTTGAATATGAGGAGTTTCCCTTTGGCTGTGCAATATGTGGAGAAGGGGGTCACATTTCTAAAGAGTGTCGAAAGGATGTTGATGACAGTGCACTGAATAGTGGGGTCAATAGAGCCATACAAGGTGAGGGGGAGAAAGCAAAAGACACGGAGGTCTGGCAAACCCAGTGGAGGAGAAGACACCGCCAAGGTAAGGAACACACACAAGATAGGCCACCTGATAATCGATCCAACTCGAGAAATCAATTTGAGGGGCTTGAGGAGGATTATGGAGAGGAGATAGAGGGGAATGTAGACACACAGGCTAACCAAGAAGAAGTGCGTAGGATATCCAATCATACGACACCAAAGATCTGGAGAAAGAAGAAGGTAAATAAAGTGCTTGATACTACAGACCAGAAGGTAGAAGCGCTGTAGGATATTTCTAACAAGAATAGCAGACAAAATGATAACATATCTCAGAAGGTCAGTGAAGTTAGAACTGAAAGTCACACAGTGGTAAGCCCGGATGTGGATGAAGTAGTAGAACTTATCGTCGACTCAGAAGGCCAGATAGAAAATACTACACCTCCTACTGAAATAGCAGTAGCACTAGGGAATTTGACAAAGGTGTATGGAAGACATGATAATGCCACGCCACGAACAACTACCTCGGGCAGGATCCTTAAGGGAAGTGGTACAAAAATGAAAAGGCAAAGAAAATCCAAGATGCTACAATCAGTAGAGGGGAGGAGGAGCCCGCGAATGAGTGGAGAACATACCAAGGAAGTCTTACTGGAAGCCCTGAATGAAGTTCCAAATAAGGAAAATACAGACCCGGATGCCTAAGCACGACCATAGTACATAGATCTCACTAATATCCATTTTAATGAAGCTAGACGTCCTGTGTTGGAACATCCGCGACATAGGCAACTCAGATACGTGTAGAGTTTTGAGAAACTACATTGTTGTTCACAAACCATACATCACTGTCATCTTGGAACCGAGAATCAGTGTGGACCGAGCCTGCGAGACAATCCGAAGGTTGGGTTTCTCGAATTCTCATTGCTCAGAAGCAAGGGGATATTCTGGGAGTATATGGTTGTGCTGGAATGAGGATCACATTAATTTCGAAATCATCAATACCCATCGACAGTTTGTGTCGTGCAAAATAGATAATGAATACGTTGCAACCTTCGTCTATGCTAACCCACATTTTCAGGTGCGGCAATTACTGTGGAAGCATGTTCTTGCCATGGGGAAGAGGTTTCAAGAGCCTTGGATTGTTGCAGGAGATTTCAACATAGTTTTGACACCTGTAGAGATAGTGGGATACCAAACATTTAATAACCAGGAAGCTATCCTTTTCACTGATACTATGCTTGAGGCTGGCCTTTCAGATTTAGGTTTCTCGGGTCAGAAATTCACTTTCAGACATGGTTTGAAGCAGGGTCGTCTAGACCATGCTCTAACCAACAGAGCCTTCATTCTAAAATACCCGGATGTGGTGGTGACCCATCTGCCCAAGATAGAATCTGACCATTGTCCTTTGTTGTTTAGGGTGAAGAAGAGTGACAAAAGACCTAGGAGATTCACTACTAAAGCGTCGTCGAACCTTGACAGATCCTTTAAGCAGATGTTGAAGGATTGCTGGGATAACAACCTAGATTTTACCAGTGCTCTTATGGAAGCCCAGGGGATGATTAGAAAGTGGGATGCCAAGCATCAGAAACTTACTAGAGCTCACAAGGACAGGCTTATTCGGAACATAGATATCCTACAACAAAATATAGCAGCAAGGTATGACGATATATCTGATAAAATGCTTACTGATATGCAGGATGAACTTGCTCAGATTCTGAAGTCTGAGGAGGAGGATTGGAAAGAAAAAATCCATATCGATTGGTTGAAGGAGGGGGACAATAATAGCCATTTCTACCATTCATATGTTAACCAACAAAAAAGGGTTAATACAACTAGCGCTATTAAAAACCCAGGAGGAGGCTGGGTAACAGACCCTCATGAGGTTTTTAAATGTGTCTCTAGATACTTTGTGGACCTTCTTACATCCCCTAGCAGGGTGGCAACACACCATTTCGACAAAATACCCACGAGGTTCATTCCCATACCGTAGGAGGCTAAGCGTCTGTTAACTAAAGATGTGGAGGCGACGGAAGTAGAAACTGTTATGAAGTCTATGAGCCCGTTCAAGGCTGTCGGACCTAATGGTATCACAACACACTTCATCAATTCTAATTGGCAGACTCTGGGCAGCTCTGTAGTGAAGTTTGTAAATGAATCCATATCCTTGTCAGTGTTCGACAACCGGATGTGTGAGTCGACGATTGTCCTAATCCCAAAGACGCCAAGGCTTGAAATGTGCAGCCAATTCAGACCGATCTCACTAAAAAACACTATCTTAAAGATCTGCTCTAAGGTGGTGGTGGAAAGACTAAAGGAGTGGCTGCCTAAGTGGATAAGCCCGACTCAAAGTGCTTTCATGCCTGGAAGACGTATTGCTGATAACATAATCGTGGCTCAGGAACTAATTCACACTATGCGGAGGAAGACGTCTACCAAAGCCATTGCAATAAAAATAGATCTCAGTAAGGCCTATGACATGTAGATTGGAATTTTATAGACGATACTCTAAAGAAAACTAGTTTTCCTGATAGCATTCTTCTGTACATCATGAAGTCGATCACGAAAGGACGATCCACCATTGCGTGGAACGGACAAACATCCACCGGATTTAAGGCTGTTAAGAAAGGCAGGGAGATCCGCTCAGTCCGTATGTGTTTGTGTTATGTATTGAAAGGCTAAGCCAGATGGTCGAGGATGTTGTTCGAGAAAAGAGATGGAACCCTCTAAAGATGAGTAGAATGGGACCACATATAGTTCATCTGTGCTTCGCGGATGATATTATTCTATTTGCCAAAGCTAACAAAAATAATATCAATGCTATAATGCTTTGAGCGTGCATCCGGACAGGCTATCTCCATAGACAAGACAAGAATTTTCTTCTCCAAAAGGGTCACCAAGGTTGAGGCTGACACAATCTGTGACATTAGTGGCCTGAAAAGAACCCAAGAGCTCAGGAAATATCTAGGAGTTCCGAATCTACACACCAGGGTGAGCAAGAGTACCTACAACGAGGTGTTGGAGAAGGTGATGCATAAAATGAATTCCTGGGTGGCTCGTAGCCTGTCTATGGTTGGAAGGGTGTGTCTAGCTAAGAGTACCCTTACAGCAGTGCCGACATACATTATGAAGACTTTGAAACTTCCTCTTCAGCTATGTGATCGGATTGATAGAGCTATCAGAAGCTTCATATGGTGTGGAGGTCATAGCCAACATACTACTCATCTGGTATCATGGGAGAAGGTTACGAGCAGCAAATCTCATGGAGGTCTTGGACTGAAGGACATGAGAGATTGGAATGCCGCCTTACTCATGAAACACAGTTAGGATATTTATAGTAGAAGACAAACCTTATGGTGCAAGGCTGTAGCCGAAAAGTGATGGGGAGAAGGAGGTCTGTGAACTCCAACTTATCTGGACTTGCAAGAACTGCTGTACATTACAGAGATTTTGTTATCTCTAATTCACACATGAATCCATTAAGGGGTGATTCTATCAATGTGTGGAATGATAGTTGGCTCCCCAGCGGCGTCTTACTGAGAGAAAGTGCTAAGCATCTGATACCTGCTAACATAGAGGACCTGCAAGTCAGAAGTCTTGTCAACCTGAAGGGTCAATGGGACCTGGATTTTCTTGAGCATTGGTTTCCTTCAGAGGTGGTTACCGAAATCAAAACCATTCCTGTACCTGAAGGTGATGACGAGGATATGAGAGTATGGAAGTTGGACTCCACAGAAACTTCTCTGTTAAAACCGCCTACAGAGCCATCAGAGCTACTAAAGAGGTCAAATGGGATGGGCACTGGAATATTATATGGTGCTCAAGGCTTGCCTCTCGGGTAAAATACTTCTTTTGGCTTGTGGAAAATGATGCCCTACTCACTAACAAGAACAAGACGAGGAGGAATATGACGGTTGAGGCTAATTGTAGCAGATGTAATAGTGAGGAAGAGAGCACCTTACACACCTTAAGGGACTATAACAAAGTCACCCCAACTTGGCAGCTCCTTATGCCAAACAATGCCCCTCATGGTTTTTGGGAAGTGGGAAACCTAAGCCAATGGATCCACTTGAACACGAAACAACCGGAGGAACATAGGTTGGCTTTTTTCATAGCATGTTGGTATATATGGAAGCAAAGGAACAACTGGGTTTTTGAGAAAAAAGAAACTAGTTACCTGCATCAGTAGCACTTCATTAGCACGGAGCTATGGTTAATTCTTAAAGCCTGGGAGACAACTCAAAGCCGTGCACCCACCAGTAGGCAAGGTGAGTGGAGAAAACCAGCGCCCAGATATCTGAAAATCAACACAGATGTTGCGTTGAAGGGGAAGAAAGGAGCCATAGCTGCTATCATTAGAGACCACAATGGAAACTGGCTGGGAGGCATAGGCCAATCTATTGAAGCTGACTGCCCACTGGAAGCAGAGTTTAAAGCAATAGAACTTGTGCATAAGATGATCTTGGTGAGTGGGATTGAAAGGGCTATTGTAGAAACTGATTGTCAGATTGCTGCTTCCATGATTAGAGAAGATCATAGGAAAAATCCTAGATATGCTGGTACTATTTTGGCGATACAGAAAGTGAGCAACCATGTGACCGGAACAGACTTTTGCAAACAGGAAGGAAATGCTCTTGTGGAATCTCTTGTTAAAGTCCATTTTCAAAACAATTAGGGGAATACCCTATACCATCATTTTCCTAGTTCGGTTAGGTGTATTAGGAATGAGATGGAGTGTAATGGTAGTAGTACTACCATATTTAATGTTCAGCAATTTAAAATCATATGTAAATCTACATTAAGAGAGCTTGCACGAGGTGGGCAAGATGAATAAGATAGCCGCCTGACTTATCCAAAAAAAAATCACTAATTCACCTATATTGCACCTATCTTGACCTACGCTAGACCTATTTAGAACTAATTTTCCCTAACATGATCTATATAGCTTGATCTGTCCTAATTTGGACTAAGATAGATTTATTTTGGCATGACATGGCCTAACCAGACCCCCTAATTTATAATACATTGACCTGAATGACCCAAATTTGATGAAACCAGACCTAATTTCCTAGAATAAAACTTGCTCTTCCACATATTAGACCTATTTCCCCCAAAATCAAGCTTAATCTACCTGAATTAGATTAGATAAGACCTATATCAGACCTAAATCTTCCCAAAAATAACTAAACTTGATCTAATTTATTTTATCTTATTTTCCACCTTATTGTAACTGAAGCACAATCACACAAGTTACAAAGAAAATGTGCGATAAGGGAACAAGCTCATGTACCATGTATTCAAATTGTTGATTTTTCTTCTTCTTTTGATCTCTCTTGTATTACTCTTACCATTTGTAGTTTCTATGTTTTCCAAGCATACGTAAAATCATGTCTAATAAACTCAACCAAGTGTATCTTAGGATATAATATTTGTAGAATCCCCTATTCTATATTGTGGAAAACCACTTGGTTCATTTCTTGGTCAATAGGTTTGCTGATATGGTTCACAACCATCTATCCAATTTGTAGTTTCTAAAAAAGGAACGCAAGTTATAACCATTTTTTGCCAAATTTTTGTTTTGTGACCACATTCACTTACTCATGAGTTTATAAGAAGAGAAACAACCATTTCATTTAAAACTCAATTGAATGATGCCCTCTTTACACACACCATGAACTAGATATGTAAATGATCTATTTTTGTAGTGATCCATACTAATCATATTTAGCCTATGCATTGTTATAGTTCTTTATTTACATATATAGTTATATTTACACATATATACTCAACTATATTTAAATATACATATTACTATTTATATATAGCCTTAAATGTAATCAATCATGACCTAAATTACAACATGTAGACCTAAAATGGACCTAATTTGCCCTAAATTAGACCTATGTTGACTTAATTTTCCCAAATGTGGTCTAATTCATACATAACTTGGAATAACATCACAACGTCAGAACTACATTCCCCTAATATGCCCTATATTGACCTAAGTGAGATTTGATTTGAGAAGATCAATCTTGATTCCCTTATATCAGACATGTTTTTCCAAAATCAGGACTGATTTGTCAAAATTAGACATAGTTTTCCCTTCATTAAACCTATTTATACCCTAAAATGACTATATTTGATCTATTTTGACCAACTTTAGACCTAATTTATGCTAATTTAGATTTAAAGTGGAAAAGTAGAATGATCTAACCCATGTCCATTGCATTAACAAACCACCTACACATTAAGTTTGATATATGTCAAATAAGGTCAATTGGAAGACAAATGTGTTCTTATATCGAACTAGGTTTGATCTGGTTCAACTTGTTATGATTTTTCTCAAATGAAATCTGTTAGGAAAAATTATGACAACTTAGATATTACGTTTGATTTTGTCAAATTAAGCAATCTTAGATGTCATTAGTTTAAATCTAGCCTAATTTAGACCATGTTACGACAAGTCAAGTCTAATATAAGTAATGTAAGATGTGTTTTTGCCCAAATAACATCTGATTAGTGAAAATTAAGACAACTTAGGTCATATTAAGTTTGATTTAATAGTATAATTAAGACAAATTTCAAACCATATCTTCCCTGGTACCAGAGAACCTATCAAGATAGTCTAAGCATATGATAAATATTCTTGATGTCCATGACTCTGCCATTTGTAGAATTCATTTTTTCCTATTTTCATATGAAGCATGTTATAACTATTAAGAGTACTGAAGAAGTTGGTAGCTTGAATGAGTTTGAGTTGTTCCTAGATCTTGGTTGAACCTTTTCTTATATTTTCTATATTTACCTCATTTTTTGGCATGAAATAAGATGGAACTCTGTAAATTTATCTTATGACTGACATAAGTGGATATATTATTTCTCAAAAGTTATTTTCCCACTTATTCAATGAGACATTCTATCTTAGATATGCAATTTGAGTTTGCAGTACTAGAACCTTGAGATATCTGGTTAACGAAATTCATTGTTACCCAAGTCAACCAAATTAAAAGAAACACAATTGAATAATTTTTGTTTGCTTTTAGTTCTTTATATATACAGTTTGGTCACAATGCATTTATAAATAGGTTCTTGAAGTTGTCGAATATGGATAAAAGTTGGATCGAGAAGCCTTATTGTTCTGAATATTATATTGCTAGGATTTTTCAATTTATTGAATATGCTAAAACTGGAATGGAAAATGGAAAAAATTGTTTGTCCATGCCGAAAATGTAAAGTGGCTTGGAAAAAACATTTATCCACTGATGATGTGGAAATTCATTTAGTATATAATGGATTTTTTAATGTTTATAAGGATTAGATTTTTCATGGTCCAAAAAATCTTTTTGAAAAATATCACTGCAACTCAACAAAATAAAAATGATGAGCAATATGCTAATCATGAACCTAATTTAGTAGGGTAAGATGACATGGAAGGGTTATCGAGAGAGGCACTCGGAGTAAATTCTACTAATATGGCTGATGTATCGGTTGATGAAGGTCATGAATAAGATACATGTGTTTGATACTCATGCAGATGATACTGGTTATCATCAAAGAAATAATTCTCATACTCATGAACACAATGTGAAATATAGAAAGATGGTGGAACTTTCTAATGAAAAGCTTTACCGCAGTTGCACAAGCTTTTCAACACTCTCATTTCTCTTATGACAATTCAATCTTAAATGTATCTTCATTGGCTAGATGGATATTTCACGCAGTTGTTGGAACTTCTATTAGATGCCTTTCCACAGTTAACCTCATTCCCATCTTCTTATTATGAAGATAGAAAACTGACTAAGGAGTTAGGTCTTGGATATGAAAATATCCATGCATGCCCGAACAATTGCATGTTGTATTTGTGTGAGAATTCAAACAAGAATCGTTGTAGTGTGTGTGAAACTCCTAGTTGGAAGACAAAAAGTAGAAATGTGGGTGAAGGTCAGGATGAAGATAGTTCTAGCTTGAAAGGAACCCCAAGTGAAGTCATGAAGCATTTCCCTCTAATTCCAAGATTGAAAACAATGTACATGTCATCAAAGATAGCTGATGATGTGACATGACATGAGAAAGGTCGAGTTAAGATGGAAAATTAAGACACCCTATAGATGCAAAGAGATGGAAAGAATTTGATGTGATATATCTAGAATTTGCATCAGACCCTCGTAGTGTGAGTATTACCCTTGCTAGGGATGGCTTCAATCCATATGGGATGCAAAATACAAATTATAGTATGTGGCCAGTTATTTTGAGTGTCACTAAATTGCCCCCTTGGCTATGTATGAAACCATATTCCTTGATTATTTCTTTGATAATCCTTAGAAAATCTAGTTCTAGAAATGATGTTGATATCTATATGTAGCCTTTGATACACAAGTTGAAATTATTATGGGATGGCATTGATGCTTTTGATTCTTATACGAGATCCCTTTAAGTTGCAAGCAGTTTTGATGTCCACCATAATTGACTTTCCTACTTATGCAATGTTATTAGGTTGGAGCACTAAAGGTTATCTTACATGTCCTTGTTGTGTTGAATTTACCCATTCATATTGATGTGGTTCAAAGATTTGTTATGGTGGTCATTATAGATGGTTACCGGATGATCATCCTTGTAGACTCCAAAGAAATTTATTTGATGGGACTAAGGAGTATGATTGTGCTCCAATTCCTAAATATGGATGTGATGTTCTATGGGAACAAGAACAAATTTTCTTTAAATATGGAAAAGGGTCAAAGAGGAAAACTAAGATTAGAGAAGATGTGAAAGACTGGATTTTTGCTTGATTTTGAGGACAAAATTTCTTTTAAGGTGTGTAGGATGTGATGAAATGAACTTTTGGGAGTATTTGGATAGCTAATGACATAAATGAATTCTTATTTTTGAGTTGTTTTGGGAGTTCCAAGAATTGGAATAAAGTTGGGAGAGAAATTGATATTAACATTATGTTTATGCTCCTAAACACATATGCCCTTTTGAAGAATTTAATTGAATGGTCATATAGTGATAACTTGACACTAAAAATTAGTTGGAATATATCTTGAGTTATGACAAAGTTATTGTTAAAGTTCCAGATCATTTCAGTGTTCCCAGAAGGATATGTCTAGGTTTGAAATTAGTTCATTTATTGATGAATTATGTAAGTGGAACAAAGTATTTGATCATTCAACCTAAGTTGTTGATTATGCGGTGTCACACTTCCTTTTGAGATCGTCTTGGCATGACTAAGATCTGAGTAGTGAGTCATTGATCTAATGGTCAGAGTTGGCAACAAGAAGTAGCCATAGATTGTCCTTTACGAGAGTTATTTCTGATCCTTGGATGTAAATGAATGGATGAGGATGTCCTCTTTCTCATAGCAGTTACAGTGAATAGGAATTCAACTTGGTCGATCCCATGTTATGGTCGTGTCTTGCTCAGGGAAAAGAAGCGAGCATTTTTCCTTGTGTCGCCAAGACCAACATGCCAACCTCTCATTTAAGGCAGTTAGAGTAGATACAAGAGAGATACCCCCATCTTTATTGTTGTCTCTAGCACCTTCGCAGGTGGCGTCGAGTAGAGGGAACCCTAGAAAAGAGAGTAGATTAGAGCTCTACAATCATAGGCTTGGAGTGAATCCCTGTAGGATACTGGGTGTTAGACGATGTTGTACTTGGTGTTTTAGACTACAAATGAGATCCTCTCCTCTTCTGTGCTTCAACAACACTGTGATGGCAATGTGCAGATCGGCGGCTTGGAGGTGGTTGATTCATCACTGGAATCCAAGCCTCTGTGGCACCCTACCTGCTTGGGACAAAGACTGTTCACGAAGAGCACCTTCGCAAAGAACCACTACAAGTCAGAGTGAGGGAGTGACCAAAGTCAGATCTATGGAGACCCATGCGTGGAGGAGAGCCGATGGTGGAAATCTTCTGGAGGTTGGTAGTAGGGCAAAACACAAAGGAAGTTGTGGTAGTGAGGTGCCAAGGTGGATTCCACAGAGGCGGACAAAAGTGAGTCTCACAATAGATTAGACGAGAACGGAGGCTCAACGGTGGTAGTCTGGGTCATTGAGACTAGATGGTACACGACGACTGTGAGGCGGAGTCCCATTGGGGACTCACATCGTGTGGAAATGGAGAAAGAAAGGGCGAGCGAGAACCCTGAACCGACCGATCCAAGAACAAACTGGGTCCAAGTAGTGAACCAGCCAAATCAAAGTGAATTGAGTTCAAAGCCCCTGAATCGACCAGACCTCAGCGAAGCAAGGGAGCCACGCCCCCGCAAGGCCACGTGGAAGTGTTCCATTGGCCAAAGAAGGTAATGTCTCAAAAATGTTTAGATCTTACAAAATTCATAGTAAATACATCCCTTGTCAGAAATTTAAAAATAAGGTACCAAAATGTTCACAAAAAATGAGTAGAACAACATGGAACCACCATATCAGTCTTTTTGTACTCAGATAACACATATATTAAGTAAGATGTATAATTCTTATATCTTGTGTAATAAATATCAAACGATGGCCTAAAATTATGATAACATGTCAGTGAATCCATTTTCATGTTTATAATCCTTTTAAGGTCAATGATTATGATGTTAATGTATGAAATCATGTAATTTTCTTCATATGTCTAATTAGGGATGATAACCATAATTAATATGCCATAATCAAAAGTATGCTCAATAAATCTTGGAAACTCCAGAATATATTCATAACAGTATATCGAACACAATGTGAAACTAACATATCAATAGCATGCACATAATTCATGTTATATGATAATAATTCATAATGTATAATTTGAAACCCTAGTTGGATTAGTGTATATAACCTAGAGTTAATATGTGCATGTAATGATATGGAAACTAAGGGTCATCAATTGACTACTGGAATACAACATCAGTAACATCAACCCCAAATAACAAGAAGAATAAGACAAGAAATAATGATGGGAATAGCTTAATGAACTAAGTTAAACACTAATGAATTATAACTAGGGTTAAGATGATGGGAACCTGATGATGGTACATGATCTTGTCTTAATTGGGTTTGACCAAGGACATAGTTGACATCAGGAATGTGATATGTGATGATTTGGTTTGTCTTGATCAAGGTACGCCATTACCTCTTACTTGGCTTATTATACAATATGCTTGCATTATATGTGTAGTAAAAACTTGGCATATGATATTGGATGAAATTATTGTTCTTGTATGATATTTTCTTGACTTTCCATACTTATGGCTATGAACACATCAAACATAATATATATGTTCCACTATATGAAAGCACTAAACTTTTTGGTAGTATAATGCTTGGAAGTGACTTAACTCTTTGGTAGTCGGTCACATTGTACATATGATCTAACGCTTTGGCAGGAGATCATAAAGGCCTTAATCTTGATGTCCTTGAGAGTCAAGGGAATGCATCAAAACCTATGGTGGTAAATGCATGGATATTGATGTGCACAAATAATATCATCTTTTGGATCATGTTTGGTTGCATATCCATGTTCTTTTGACTCAATTATCACTCTCATTCATGCTAGATTCTATATTTTTAGCTATTCTTACTTGTCTCATGGTTTGGATTGTAGGTACTACATTTTGCAATGAAATGATGAGGAATATACTCACTTATTGGATCACTCCTGAAGTATCTACATGTTTTGGGGTTTGAAACTATGCAAATTTCACTTTTTACGTCATGTAAATCAGACATATACCCTAAAAGTTATGAGCAGAATACACAATAGCCCAAAACGGCCATTGACACGTCGTGTCTTAAAAAGACACACCGTGCACCTGGGAGCGTCGAGCAGACTAAAAGTTTCTGAAAAGTTGCACAACGTGCATTCTTCAGCACACACCGTGCACCTAGGAGCATCAAGCAGACTGAAAGTTTCTGGAAAGTTGCACGACGTGCATTCTTCAGCGCACGTCGTGCACCTGGGAGCGTCGAGCAGACTGAAAGTTTTTGGAAAGTTGCACGACATGCATTTCTTTAGCGCACACCGTGCACCTGGGAGCGTCGAGTAGACTGAAAGTTTCCGGAAAGTTGCACGACGTGCATTTCTTCAGCGCATGCCGTGCGTAGTGTTTTGGAGCAACTGACGAAGGTTTTGCACGGTGTGCACTTTAGACACACGTCGTGTCTCTCGCAGTTTCAACATTTTGAAAAATATGAGTTTTTGTTTAAAACAAAGAGAAAACTTAATGGGCGGTTATCTCCGGTCATTTTGTGGAAGTTCCCTCATCCCAGAGCCAGAGGAGAGTAGAGGAAAGCGATTTTGAGGAGAACACGGGTGGTTTCTTGCCAAAGGAGCTCATTTCTTGTTCTCTTCTTCTCCATTGTCTTCTACAAAGGTACATAAGAGCTTCTCCACTTCACGTAGCTTCTCGAGAGAGGAGCCAGTTTGTTTTGGAGAAACTAAAGGAGGAGAATGTTATCCCCAAGCCAGAATTCTGCCATCTTGTGGTTACATTTTCGGATCTCTTTGTTTTTCCTCCCCTAGATCATGTTAAAACCTGAATTTTCTATAGCAAATCTGCAAAGCATGATTATGGACGAGTAATTTCCTTTTCTTGGGCATGGGAGAGTAGCTTCCATGTCATATCATGTAAGGAACATGATAATTTCGTACTAAATGCTAAGTTGCTTGTTTTTTCACCTTGTGAGCACTGGTTTCTTACTTCTTGCATGTATGGCTGGCCACTTTATGTGCATGTTTTATGATTTCTTGCTTGATTTGAGAAGATAAGTAGGAGAGTAAGGAGGTACTCTTTTGGCAACTCCTTCTTTACCACGAGAGTGGAAATTATGGAGTTGAGTAGGATTGTGATCCAAAATGAAATTCATACATGAGAATGTTGTATTGAGTTAGGATCATTGTACTTGCACCGAGAGGTGAAGTGCAACATACACCTCTCCTTTAAAACAAGTGTTTAGTATTTTTAAATTTCATGCTCCTATTTTATGCTATGATATGTTGGTGAAATCCTAGGTCCAAGATCCTTCCAAATCTGAATCTTAACCTTTCTTAAGTGATAATTTACTATTTTTTTAATCTATAATTTAGTTGTTTTAATCCAATAATATTGTGTACAATGATCTCGATTATTGAAAATCATAACTCTTGTGCCTAACTAACCAACGCTCCTTGTGTTCGACCTTGACTACAACTACTCTCGTATACTTGCGGGAAATAGCTAGTTGAGTAAAAGATCATTCTTAAGGATTGAAACTCATTAGTGTAAACAACCAACAAGTTTTTGGCACCGTTGCCTGGGAGCATCAATATTCTTGTTAGAGTAAGAGTTGTTGATAAGTAAATGAGACTAGATCACAACCTTCATATCCACCATCATATCCATAAATCATAATTCATCATGATCATCATAATTTGTTGTATCTTCCATGTTTGTTTTTGTATCTCACTCACCTTGTTTATTTGCAGGAGCATATGGGGTGTTCATAAAAAGATCCTTGAACCGTGCATATCTCTACATTCAAAAAATGAACACATCATTTACAGCCCTCATGGAGCAAGAAGGAGTGAAACCCAAACATGTACGGAGGAATCACAACCCACACAACCATCATCCATGTCACCATCATCCAAACGACATTCACCCATGCATCCTTCATCCACATCACCATCATTCACACCTAATTCACCACCAACACCCATACCACATTCTTCTACACCCTCATATCTAGCATCTTCATCCATACCACATACACCACCACCATCTATGCCACATCCACCTAATCCTCCGAATTCACATGAAGAACTAGACAAGGAGGATGACCTTCCTCTTAAGGACTACTTTGGTACAGCTGCAATGCACATGAGTGGGCCTATTAATATTTCAGAATTTGAGGCAAAGGAGTTTTCTATCAGCCCAGCCATCATACAATTGCTACAACTTAATGCATTTGGAGGGACACCAATGGAGGATTCAAACCTCCACATTGCAGAATTTCTACAGTTGCTAAGCACCATAAAGATATATGGTGTTCCTACTGATGGGATACACCTAATCCTTTTTCCATTGTTTCTTAGAGATAGAGCCAAGGCATCGCTCTATACTTTGCCAAAGAAGTCAATCGGCACTTGGGAGGAGTCTCTAAATGTCTTTTTGGTAAGATATTTTCCACCTAGCAAAACTTTATAGCTGAGGATTCAACTCATCAATTATTCTCAAAGGGATGGAGAGACCTTGTATGATACATGGGAGAGGTTCAAAGATCTTCAACATCTTTGTCCACATCACGGTCTAAGCAATTGGCTTCTATTGCAATCTTTCTATAATGGTTTGTGCTACAATACAAGGATGTCTATTGATGCAACTGCAAATGGAGCTCTAATGAACAAATCTTATGGAGAAGCCTATGCTATTATTGAAGATATGGCAGCAAATCATTTCCAATGGAGTCTGGCTACAAGATACCACCCATCCTTTTCACATATTAATTCCAAAATGCAAGTGGAATATCACACGGTTGGTGCTATAGACTTGATTGCAGAAAGGATAAACACTTTGTCACAGAGGTTTGAAAATCTAAGCACACAACTAATTCAAACAGCCAACAATATTTGTTATGCATGTGGGTTGTTTGGACACTCATCTTCTACATGTTATGCTTCTTCTATTTATTCCCCAATGGGCTACACTCTGCCGGACTTCTATAGCAATGTCAACCTGAATTTTATTCATCCACAACAACCACAAGTATCTTCCAACTTAGAGTGTAGGATTGCAACATTTATTTTAACTCAAATACAGCAAAATGAGGAGTTCCATCAACAAAGACAAATGGATGCTATTGGCCAACTCTCTTCTAAGGTGGAGGCTATAGGCACTCATGCACACATCTTAGAGAAACAAATTGCCCAACAAGCTCTTCCTAGCAAAGAAGCATTTCCACCTTTCTTGCCTAGTCCACTAGAGACAAATCCTATATATTTCAGGCCGGTGACATTGAAGAATGGATTTTTATAGAGTTTTATCCTTCAAAGTATGATTATGTTGATATCCATGATGATTATGAAGTTGCAACTAAAGGGGAGAAATCTACAACACATGCTCTACGTGTTGATTCTTCAAGCAAGCCACATGTCTTTCCTCCTCACACTCTAGATGACACATTGCTTTATAACGAGAACACTCTTCCCAGCTCATATTTTGATGATGCTTCAAAGGAGAATGAAAAGACAAATAGTATTGGCATACAAAATACTATTCTTTCTACAGCTCATAGGTGCTTTCTCTTGCCCTAAATCAAGGACATATTTGCAAGGAGGCATAAATCTTTAGCACAACAATTTCCTGCTACAAATCAGAGCACCGGTCCTCCATGGACTTTGATGTTTCCACCATGACGAGGTACCTGGTTGCAACCTTTTTAATTTGATTTACATTGCGAGGACATTGCATATTTCAAGCTTAGGGGGGAGCAACCAGATGGTAACCTAGTTCTTTTAGCTTTTCCCTTTCATGTTATTTGCTTCTTGTCATTTGTTTTTGTTTTGTGTTCACATTTCAGTCTTTTGTTTTCAATTCTGCTCTTCTTGTGGAAAATGTAGTATGATATGAGGTTTATCATTTATATGTGGATAGAACTCCTACGCTTAACTAATTGTCCTCTTTTGATGAGAAATATCATTTAGAGAAATTGTAAAAGACATGCATTAATCAAATGAAACCTTTTGGCCATCAACACGTGCTTAACCTTGGTTTATGCTTCTAGCCTGAACTTTCATCTTTCACATCCTTGATTGCTTAAAACATGTAATGGTTTCAATTTTTGTGAGTAAATCGACTTTTCAACATCATTTGGAATACGGGATGCCCTTGCCAAGCTCTTAGTGCATTTTCAACCACTCTTTCAATGAAAATTTTTCAAAAAAAATGAATGAAATCTAGCTAATGTTGCAATTTAGTTAACTCTCCTATGTTTTTGAAAAATCAAATTAAAGTTGCTTTTGTCATATCTCATCTTTATACCCCATAAAAGCTGGCCAAACTGCCCACGTATCATGCTAGTCTAGTGTAAGTCCCATCTGGCCACGATGGTTAGGTGGTATGTCTTAAAAGAGGGTAAAATACCCCAACTGACACTCCATGTGTGCATAAGCCGACATTAGAAGTCGAGTGTCAGAACCCATAATCAATTATCATATCACTTTTGAGAAAGAAGGAGAGTACAACTAAAATTGTCAATTTTAACTAAGATTTCATCATTTGTATCCTTAATAGTTGAGAGTTTGAGTTGCACATCCACTAATTGTTTGGCTTGGTCATCCAAATTCTACTTAGTGTTGTTTAATTAATTGATTCATTTAATTGTGACCACCCCTACTTACCTAAAAATCTCTTTCTTGGGTGTTTAAGTTGAATTTATGGCTATGAGTATAAACATGTTGATCATGATTGGCTTGGTCTTATATATCTTTCTTTTCATTTGATCTATGCATGAACTTGACAATTCTTCATTTGTGTTTCTATTCTCTTTTTGCTTGAGGACAAGTAATGGTTTAAGCTTAGGGGGATTTGATATGCACAAATCATGTCATCTTTTGGATCATGTTTGGTTGCATATCCATGTTGTTTTGACTCAATTATCACTCTCTTTTTGGTCAGTCTCAATTATCACTCTCATTCATGCTAGATTCTATATTTTTAGCTATTCTTACTTGTCTCATGGTTTGGATTGTCGGTACTACATTTTGCAATAAATGATGAGGAATATATCATATTATCACTTATTGGATCACTCCTCAAGTATCTACATGTTTTGGGGTTTGAAACTATGCAAATACCACTTTTTACGGCATATAAATCGGACCTAGACATTAAAAGTTATGAGCAGAATTCACAATAGCCCAGAACAGCCATTGACACGTCGTGTCTTAAAAAGACACGCCGTGCACCTGGGAGCGTTGAGCAGACTCAAAGTTTCTGGAAAGTTGCACGGCGTGCATTTCTTCAGCGCACATTGTGCACTTGGGAGCGTCGAGCAGACTGAAAGTTTCTGTAAAGTTGCACGACGAGCATTTCTTCAGCACACAGCGTGCACCTGGGAGCGTCAAGAAGACAGAAAGTTTTTGGAAAGGTGCATGGTGTGCATTTCTTCAGCACACATCGTGCACAGTTTTTGGAGTAACTGACGAAGGTTTTGTATGGCGTGCACTTTGGACGCACGTCGTGTGTCTCGCAGTTTCAGTATTTTGAAAAATGTGAGTTTTTGTTTAAAACAAAGAGGAAACTTAATGGGTGGTTATTTCCGGTCATTTTTTGGAAGTTCCCTCGTCTCAGAGCCAGAGGAGAGCAGAGGAAGGCGATTTTGAGGAGAACAAGGGTGGTTTCTCGCCAAAGGAGCCCATTTCTTCTTTTCTTCTTCTCCATTGTCTTCTCCAAAGGTGCAACAGAGCTTCTCCACTTCACGCAGCTTCTCGAGAGAGGAGTCAGTTCATTTTGGAGCATCTAAAGGAGGAGAATTTCATCCCCAAGCCGGAATTCCTCCTTCTTGTGGTTACATTTTTGGATCTCTTTGTTTTTCCTCCTCTAGATCATGTTAAAACCTGAATTTTCTGCAGCAAATATGCAAAGCATGATTATGGACCAGTAATTTCCTTTTATTGGGCATGGGAGAGTAGCTCCCATGTCATAGCATGTAAGGAACATGATAATTTCGTACTAAATGCTAAGTTGCTTGTTTTTACACCTTGTGAGCACTGGTTTCTTGCTTCTTGCATGTATGGCTGGCCATTTTATGTGCATGTTTTATGCTTTCTTGCTTGATTTGAGAAGATAAGTAGGAGAGTAAGGAGGTAAACTCTTGACAACTTCTTCTTTACCATGAGAGTGGAAATTATGGAGTTGAGGAGTAGGATTGTGATCCAAAATGAAATTCATACATGAGAATGTTGTATTGAGTTAGGATCATTGTACTTGCACCAAGAGGTGAAGTGCAACATACAACTCTCCTTTAAAACAAGTGCTTAGTATGTTTAAATTTCATGCTCCTATTTTAAGCTATGATATGTTGGTGAAATCCTAGGTCTAAGATCCTTCCAAATATGAATCTTAACCTTTATTTAGTGATAATTTATTGTTTTGTCTTAAATCCATAACTTAGTTGTTCTAATCCAATCATCTTGTATACAATGATCTAGATTATTGAAAATCATAACTCTTGTGCCTAACTAACCAACGCTCCTTGTGTTCAACCTCGACTACAACTACTCTCGTATACTTGCAAGAAAAGGCTAGTTGAGTAAAAGATCATTCTTAATGATTGAAACTCGTTAGTGTAAACAACCAACAAATATATAATGGAAAATGAGCTTAAAACATGTGTTATCTTTTGTTAATAAATATCTTGTTCGAGTATATGTTTTTTTGTTATGTTTTTGTTGTTACTTCCAAGTATTAGTTTTATCTTATTGTCAGTCTTAGTAATGAGAGTTATATAAAAAGATAGATAGGTGTACTCAGTACAATATTCTTGAATATTGTGCTGACATGTACCACATGCAATCTTTTATTTAGGTGTTGTGGACATATGTTCTTGAAGAACCAAGATATTTGAGAGTTGTGTGGTGAGCTGATGTACAGGTGGCATGTTGTCTTAAGATCATGTTGTTTAGTGGTAGTTCATGTATATGTAGAAGTTTGTTGTTCAATATGGAATATCAAATGTTGTAACAATTCATGTTGTAATTATATATTGAATGGCGAACATGTGTTGTATGGTTTTATTATTGTTCATGTACATGCGCTACTGTTGTTTCCTTCTGACTTTCTCTAATTTTCTTTTCTTAGCCTGGTGTGGGGGTGTTTAAATTGGGATTGTCGTTGAGGTGAGGGTTTCAATTTGGACGTCACACATCATATTAAGTTTTAGAAAATTTGAGGAAGTCACAGGTGGTATTAGAGCATGAACAATAGCAAAGCCTGGCATTTGCTCATTATGCAACTTGAAACTAAAGAACCTTGAACTTAAAACAAATATTTAGGGTTAGATTAGTTGTATTTTAGAGACTAGTTTTGATCTAACCTCTAGGTTAGCACCTAGATGTCTAAGAAGTAGGTCTAGACTGGTGCTTGTTGTATAGTAGGTCCTTATATGTTATTCTTTCCTTATAGTGCAGCGATACGAGATGTCACATTATTTAGAAATGATGTACATCAAGGGAAGAGAAACCCTACACAAATGGCGCTCATTGTCTAGAGTAGCTACACTAGTCTACACCATGTTCTCACCCTTTTCACTAGTTTTCATGGCACTATACTCTCTACTATGTGTGGGACACTCGTTTTGTGGGTTTTTTATTCCAATCGGAGTGAACATCAATAGTTTTATCTGACACTTTTTTTATTGGAGAAAAACTATATAATATTTTATTACATATGAAATTATTACAAAAATGTGTCCCCACACATATACGAGTAGGATGTGGTCATGCAACTAAGTGAAAATGAATGACATCAGTCTAGAAGAGAGAGTAGTTCTAGATTAGATGTCTAGAGCCTTGTTGGAATATGAGATAGATGGAATAGATGAAATATGTATAGATGATAAGATCTAAGCCCTATATAGATGATATAAGATAGTTTATGATGATATATGTGTGTCTTTTAGGATTTAAGTTTATCTTTGAGGATTTGAGATAAGTTTTGATGATGCAAGTATGTAGTCTTTTACAAAATAAGATACGTTCTGACAAGGATGTGAGTTAGCAAGAGCCTCAATCTCTTTTACAAGGGAGGGCCTCTAGTGTTGGGACCAGTTTTAGGGCTAAATCCATAGAGAGTGAGACCCAGAAGCTCAGAGAACCTAAACTCTAAGATATGAGAAATATGAGAGATATGTGATATGATATGTCCTAAACTATACTACTCCTGAGTGATTGAGATGAGTTGCTTTATGCATGATTCCTATAGATCTCTTAAACCCTAGATGTCCTTGGGAGTACCAAACCCTATATATAAAGAGAGGCTGGTTATACCTGCATTTGTGAATATGAAAATGAGAACCTACCATCTGGGTGAAGGAGAGAGTCTTAAGACCTTGGAGGAGGAGGCAATTGTGCACGTTTGTGTGAAGACTCATGCTCAGGTTGGTTGTTCCTAGTAGGACTCTAGTGGATGTGTGTAAGAGAGAGATGAGATATAGTATTTCATGGTTAGAGATCTATGAAAAGAGAATATCATATCATGTTTTGGTTTGTGCTTATGTGGCTAGAGCTTGTTAGGCTATCACTAGTGTCAATGAGGTACACCCATGAACCCTAGACCAAAGAGGGAAGATAAAGCATTTGCATAAGTATGATATACTCACAGAGTTTAGTTAGCTCAAAGAGATTGAGCATGGCACTACCCTCATAATAAGGGTTAGGACATCAATTGGGCCAGACAATGTTTTTTATATGTGTTTGATAAGTCGATCATATAAGCTTCTTTAGCACGACCATAGTATAATACATGTAAGAATGTGATCCAATCTTGATGTTGATAGTGGATATGGCATGATGGAAAACTTAGAGATGGTTTAATAGTTCCTATGTATATATGTTTAATCATATACATTATGCACATATTAACCCTAGGTTATATACACTAATCCAATTAGGGTTTCAAACCATACATTATGAGCCATTATCATATAACATGAATTATGTGCATGATATTGATATGTTAGTTTCACATCGTGTTTGATATAATATTATGAAGATATTCTGGAGTTTCTAAGATTTATTGAGCATACTTGTAATTGCTGCGTATTAATTAGGATTATCAGCCCTAATTAGCCATATGGAGCAAATTACATGATTTTGTGCATCAAAATCATAATCACTGATCTTAAAAGGATTATAAACATTAAAATGGATTTACTGACATGTTATCATAATTTTAGGCAATATTTTGATATTTATTACACATGATATAAGGATTATACATCTTACTTAATATTTGTGTTATCTAAGCACATAAAGACTGATATGGTGGTTCCATGTTGTTCTACTCATTTTTTCTAAACATTTTGATACCTTATTTGTAATTTTCTGACAAGAGATGTATTTACTATGAATTTTGTAAGATCTGCACATTTTTGAGATATTTACCTTCTTTGGCTAATGGAACACCGCCACGTGGCCCTATGGCAGCATGGCTCTTTTGCTTCACTGAGGTTTGTCCAGTTTAGGGGCTTTGAACCTGATTTGCTTTGATTTGGCTGGTTCTCTACCTAGACCCGGTTTGATCTTGGATCAGCCGGTTTAGGGTTCTTGCTCCCCCTTTCTTTTTATGTTTCCATGTGAAGTGAGTCCCCAGTGGGACTTCATATTATAGCCACTGTGTGCCATCTGGTCTCTGTGACCCAGACTGCCACTGTTGAGCCTCCATTCTCATCTACTCCACTGTGAGACGCACTTCTGGCCGCTGCCATGGACTCCACCTTAGCACCTCACTACCACAACTTCCTCTGTGCTGCTCCCTACTGCTGGCTTCCAGAAGATTTCCGCCATTAGCTCTACTCCACGCCTGAGTCTGTGGATATTTGACTTTGGTTCACTCCCTCACTCTGACTTTAGATGGTTCTTTGCAAGGACACTCTTCATGAGCGGTCTCTGTCCCAAGCAGGTAGGGGCCGTAGAGGCTTGGATTCTGACGATGAATCAACCACCTCCAAGCCACTGACCTCTCAGAGCTCCGACTTGCACATTGCCATCATAGTGATTTTGAAGCTAAGTAGAGGAGGGGATCTCGTTTGTAGTCTAAAACATCAAGTACAACATCGTCTAACACCTCATATCCTTTAGGGATTCACTCCAACCCTCTAATTGTAGAGCTCTGATCTACTCTCCTTTCTAGGGTTTCCTCTACTCAACACCACATGTGAAGGTGTTAGAGACAACAATAGAGTTGGGGGGATCTCTCTTGTATCTTCTCTAACTGCCTTAAATGAGAGGTTGGCATGTTGGTCTTGGCGACATAAGGAAAAACTCTCACTTCTTTTCCCTCAGCGAGACATGACCACAATGTGGGTTTGACCAAGTTGAATTCCTATTCGCCATAACTGCTACAAGAAAGAGGACATCCACATCCATTTGTTTACATCCAGTGACCAGAATTAGCTCTCATAAAGGACAATTTGTGGCTACTTCTTGTTCCCAACTCTGACCATTGGATCAATGACTCACTACTCAGATCTTAATCTCACCAAGACAATCTCAAAAGGAACGTGATAGCGCATAATCAACAACTTAGGCTGACTGATCAAATACATTGTTCCACTTACATAATTAATTAATAAATGAACTAATTTCAAACCTAGACATCTCCTTTTCCGAACATTGAAATGATATGAAACTTTAACCATAACTCAAGCTATATTCCAACCAATTTTTAGTGTCAAGTTATCACTATATGACCATTCAATTAAATACTTCGAAAGGGCATATGTGCTTAGGAGCATAAACATAATGTTAATATTAATTTCTCTTCCAACTCTTGGAACTCCCAAAATAACTCAAAAACAAGAATTCATTTATGTCAGTAGATATCCAAATACTCCCAAAAGTTCATTCCATCACATTCTACACACCTTAAAAGAATTTTTTTCCTCAAAATTATGCAAAAATCCAGTCTTTCACATCATATACATCTTAAAAGAAATTTCTTCCTCGAAATTAAGCCATACTCAAACTCCAAGGAAAAAAATCAAAAGGTCTCAATTCACATGTACAGATGCACTCTAAGTGTAGCATATCCACCAACAAAATCTCCATAACTATATATATATATATTTATATATATTCCTTGGAGATTATAAAAGAATCTAGGATTAGCCACTCCTTCATATGTTAGGGTTGCATCCTTATCTTTACCCATGCATTAGGGTTCCTACATCATATTAGCATGTTCTAAGGGAGTTAACTAAAGTTAACCTATTATATCAAGGTGTCATGAACATTTTACCGAGCTAATTATTAGTAGATGTTCCCCCTTAACATATGCCTTTTAGGAGGGAGTTAAGTATAGTTAACCCACTTTATCCATTTAGATCATATCAAGGTGTCATAATCGTTAGGTTGTGCTAACTGTCAAACTATATTTTTCATCTTTATTAAGCACTAAGATTAACATCTCATTTAACATGTTTCATTCATATGATCTTATTTCATTTCTCATAATAGATTGCAACATTTACTAGTGATTTCATCAAAAGATTAATTAACCATATTATCTCATCATTATTCAGTCATACAATTAATTATAATCTGAATTACAACATCAGTAACATCAACCCCAAATAACAAGAAGAATAAGACAAGAAATAATGATGGGAATATCTTAATGAACTAAGTTAAACCCTAATGAATCATAACTAGGGTTGAGATGATGGGAACCTGATGACGGTACATGATATTGTCTTAATTAGGTTTGACCAAGGACATAGTTGACATTAGGAATGTGATATATGTGTTGGTATGTATGCCCTGAGAGCCAATCATGGGATGATTGGTGGGATACATTAACATTGATTTGATAAACATCAAAGGCAAGCTTCCAATTTTTTCTGGTTCAATCATATGAGATAGTGATAGAACATATTGAATGTCTAGAGAATGATAGTACTCAATGACGTATGCTTTCAGGTTGAGGACCTGAACGATGAGATCATATGGATGCTAAGAGTTTGTACATTCTTGTTATGTCCCTAGTCGGATGTCATTGTGGAAGGTAGATAGACACCAATGACACACAAGACTACATTGAGGTGTTGGTTGATGACATAATCTCACTAGTCATGATATAGAGATATCAAACCAAACACATAGGTACTTGTTAGAGAACAAGTGTACCAGACAGACCTACTGTGAGTTTGACACATGGAACCATGACATGGTAGTCACAATCAGTAGTCACAGTGATGGTGGTGAGTGTGATTCTTTGACCTAAAATCACTACACTCAACACATGTCGTTGGGCACACTTTGACATCATCAAACGCAGTCCTGAAACATGGGTTGTTATAAAGGTGATGATTGGGTGGCTTTGACACATGGGGCTTTTGAGGGGTGAGTGATAGATATGGGATTTGTCCCTCCTGAGGGAGTTTGATATCCATGGACACTTGATGAGTAGGATTGAGAAAGGCGTGCATGCATGTGTGAATCAGTATGTGATATTGATGTCATACATATCTCTTCCAATCTACTCTGAGATCAAGAAAGTGAATGAACGTTGACAGGATGATTGTTCCATGCCTCGAGTTCATTCGGGATATCAGTGACAAAGGAATTATACATTCACTGTAACACCATTCATGGATTGTACGATTGAAAGTTCTTCTCCAACTTTCTATTTCACTTGGGTAGCACTGATGTGTGACTAGGCACCGCTCTTTGCTTGTGAAGTCATAAGTGTTATGGACTTTCACTGCCAACGTGAAATGGACCTTTAGGGTCACACACATAGGATTTAACTTGGAAGAGGAGTTTTGTCCACAAACAATGTTTAGATTGATTACTAAAGGAGTTTAGTAGTTCATTTAAACACTCAATCAATTGATAGCTCATAATCATAATGTTCAAGGTGTTGGACTAATTGATTAGAGTATCAGATTGATTGAAACTGCAATTGATTGTTTCTGCACAATCTGCACTCCCAACCGATTGGCTCATGTGATGAACCGATCAGCTCAGCTTGGTGAACCGGTCGGGTCAGGTGGTGAATCGATCGACGCATGGATAGGGTGAAACGATTGCTTCAAGTGTTGAAACGATCGGTTCAACTGGTGCAACCGAGCAAGTTGGGAAAGTAGGATTGGTGGGAAATTTCTTTTCGTTTCACTTGCCCAATTTGATTGGAACAAGGATTGGTGTTTGATACCAATTTGAAACAAAAGATGGAAAGTCAATCGGGAACTGATCAGGACCACGAACTGACCGGTTCAGAAATGAACCGACCGGTTGAGGTGTCCCAACTGATCGGTTGAGGTGTCAACCGACCGACTCAGGTCCCCAACCGACCATTTCAGTTATGAAACGATCGGTTCATGTTGCGCAGTTGGTTGTTTTTGTGGAAAATCTCAAACCCTTCTACTCCTGCTTTAGTCCCGCATTGCCCGAGATAGAGAACCATGTCCCATGACCCTCCTATATATAGGGGTATTAGGGGCTTCTCAAAGAACAACTCAGTGCAACCAGTTGCTCTGTAAAGTTGACGTTCTCTCTGGTTTTGGTAACCGAGAGAGCCCGAGCAAGTGCTACCTGATAAGGGAGGCACAACAAGGGAAAGACAACTGCAGAAAGCGACTGGTGCCAGGAGAGTGTGTTAGTGACTAGTACGCTAACAGGAGGGTGCGACTCCTTCCAATTCCTTGTGGGACAAGGAGATTGGAGTTCTAGGTGGTCCGTGTGGACTACTTCAAAGGCGGGAGATTTCTGCCGCTCGGAGGACAACTGTCAATCCCGACGGTCCCAGTGAGACCAGGAGTCGTCAGTCCCGGTGTGACCAGGAGCTACATAGACACCGTCCAAGACCGGAGGTGAAGACCGCACAAGCTGCGAGGTATTGTCGCCGAGAAAGCCTCGGGACAAGGTATGATTCCACAAACCATCCTTTCCTATTGTATAGACATTGACGCGTTTCCTTATTCTGGGTTTGGGGAGGAGAACATTTTTTGTTTCCTCTGCCTTCTCTACCTCCCCTAAAACCCAACAATATGATGATTAGGTTTGTCTTGATCAAGGTGCGCCATTACCTCTTACTTGGTTTATTATACAACATGCTTGCATTATATGTGTAGTAAACACTTGGCATATGATATTGGATGGAATGATTATTCATGTATGATATCTTGATTGATTTTCCATACTTATGGCTATGAACACATCAAACATAATATCTCTATTCCATTATATGAAATCACTAATCTCTTTGATAGTACAGTGCTTGGAAGTGACTTAATTTTTTGGTAGTCGGTCAAATTATACATATGAGCTAACTCTTTGGTTGGATATCATAAAGGCCTTAATCTTGATCTCCTTAAGAGTCAATAGAATGCATCAAAACCTTTGGTGGTCAATGCATGGATATATAATGGAAAATGATCTTAAAACATGTGTTATCTTTTGTTAATAAATATCTTGTTTGAGTGTATGATTTTTGTTACATTTATGTTGTTACTGCCAAGTATTATTTTTATCTTATTGCCAAGCTTAGTAATGAGAGGTATATAAAATGACATGTAGGCGTACTCAGTACAATATTCTTGAATATTGTGCTGACATGTACCACATGCAATCTTTTTGTTTAGGTGTTGTGGACGTATGTTCTTGAAGAACTAGGATAGTTGAGAGCTGTGTGGCGAGCTGATGTACAAGTGGATCTATTGTCTTAAGATCCTGTTTTTTAGTGGTAGTACATGTATATGTAGAAGTTTATTGTTCAATATGTAAATCAAATGTTGTAACAATTCATGTTGTAATTATATGTTGAATAGTGAACATGTGTTGTATGGTTTTATTATTATTCATGTGCATGTGCTATTGTTGTTTCCTTCTGACTTCCTCTGGTTTTCTTCTTCTTAACCTGGTCTAGGGATGTTTAAATTGGGATTCTCTCTGATGTGAGGGTTTCAATTTGGACATCACACATCATATTAAGTTTTGGAAAATCTAGGGATGTCACAGAAGAAAACTCGGAGATGGATCCACAAGTAGAAGTGTTGCTAATAGATAACGACAATATTTTTAATGAGGATGGGATTTAGAAGAAGAGAAACATATTGTTTTATTTGCCATATTGGGAATATAATTTTGTTTCTCATAACCTTGATGCAATACATATACAGAAGAATGTATGTGAATATATTGGTGACAATGTGGAGGGGAAGTGCAAAGATGATGAAAATGCACATAGATTCCTGGAGGAAAATAGTATAAGGAAACATCTTTGGCTTAAACCTTAAGAAGATGGGAGTTTTCTTATGCCCCTAGCTCCATATTCTATGTCTACAGGAGAAAAGGAACACTTTTTATGTCTTTTAGACAAACTTAAATTGCATGATGGCTATGCGTTAAATCTTGCTAGATGTGTTAATCTAAAGCAACAGAAACTACAAAACCTAAAGAGTCATGACCACCAAATTCTTATGCAAGATATACTTCCTATAGCTTTGCAAGCATCTGGAGTAACTCGTGTGTTTGATGTGTTATCAGATTTTTCATTTTTCTTCAAGTCATTGTGCTCTACGTGTATTGATTTCGTTGATCTTGCTGAGTTACAGACAAGTATTGTTCAAACACTTTGTCATCTAGAAATGGAATTTATTCCCCCTTTTTCCACTATTACGGTTCACCTCTTGGTTAATTTGGTTGACCAAGTTGAATATGGTGGACCGGTTTAATATGTATGGATGTATCCCATTGAAAGGTTAGATTTATTTATATTTTTTTATACTTCAATTGTTTTCACCAAAATCTTAAAGGAGTGAACCTTGATTCTATAATGGTGATAATTTCTCAAATGTATTTAGCTCGATTGAAGGGTTATGTCATAAATAGAGACCAGCCAGAGGGTTCCATTGCAAGGGATATATTTTAGATGAGACAATTACTTTTTATTCTAGATACATGGAGGGTAGTGAGACAATATTTAATAAACCAAAAAGAAATGATGATAATATTTTCAATAAGCGTGTATACTTGTTCAACTCTAGTGGATTTCATCTTTGGGTAGCAAAAGTTGTAGGACTGGATGAAAGAATCATGGCACAAACACATCAATATGTTCTACTCCATTGTGAAGACATTATGAAGAACTTCAAACAATAAGATGCATTACTATTGTGACACTTCATGTATAATATATATAAATTAAGATAACCCAAAAAATTACTGTAGAGAATTCTTACATCAAAAGAGAGAAGAATGTCTTTGAAAAGGAGTAAGAGTGGATCAAACTGTAGAAGATAAGTGAATGCTAGAATATTTTTTCAGATGGTTGAACTCTCCGGTACTAGAAATATGGACATCAACTTCAATGATTTTTTTTGTTATGAAAACTAATATGCCTACTATTAATTTACATGTATAGGCACCCAAAATTGATATGAGTCATAAAGAAGGAGAGTTACAAATGGCTCTAGACATGGATTGAATGCACATACAAAGAGGCTCATTGGTTTTATAGTCAATGGTTTCATGTTTCATATAGTAGATCATGAAAGATATACAAAGACACACAATTCTGGAGTTATGGTTGAAGCTGATGGAAATTTTTACTATGGGAAAACCAAATATATTTATGAACTTGATTATGATGGGACCTGCAAAGTAGTGCTATTCAGATGTGATTGGGTAGATATAAATTCACCCAGGGCTTTCAAACATGATGGGAGAAATATTCCTTGTGTAAATTTCTGTAAGTTGATCCACACAGGAAGATTTTTGAAGGATGATCTATTTATTTTTTCATCCCAAGCTAAGAAAGTTTTTATATAGAGGATGGAATTGAAAATTCATGCTTAAATGTTGTGGATTATAAGACAAGAGATGCATTTGATGTAGGTATAGTCCCTACATTTGTCGACGATGACATTGACACGTAGTTGTATCATAACGCAAGTTTCATGAAACATGTTTATCGATTTTCATCTCTTCACCTCTTTCAATAATTTCTACTAGATTATATATGGATTTATGATCTAAAAATTTGAAGATCTGCTTCAACTGTTGTCTTTTTGGCGGTTCTTGTTTTAAAATTTTAGTATGTTTGTTAGCCTGACTTCTAAAACCTTGATTCCATGTATTTTCTTTTGACTTTGGCTCCTGGAGTTCCTATTTCAGTATGATGCAAAGAAAATTGATTTTATTAAAACAATCTCTTTAATCAAGCAAGCAAGAAGGGATGTGATGCTTTATGTACCACTTTGTTCAAATATTTGGCTTATGGTCCAGTTATTATTTTGTTTCTCTGTCCTATTTTTTAAAGTAGAAACAACATTATAAGCAAATCAAGGGTACATATTTATGCATGCCTAAGAGTAGATCTAACTTGCAGCAAAAATAAATATGTAATTAAATTTGATTTTAATGAAGTCTACTTATATTTAGTGGAATATATCGTTGTATTTTCCTAATTTGTAGATATTCACTTATTAAGCAGGCAAAAAATGTGGCAAAGTAAGTGAGCTATAACAACTCGATGATGTATTGAACCAACTATAAATGACACTAATCAATCTGGATCTTATCATCATGGGGAGTCATTAAGTGAACGAACTTGTATGGATGAAATGCAAGACAAACCAGTTCAAATAGACTCTAAAGGTGCATCATGGAATCACCACATATCATTCAATGAAGATGATTACATAGAAATAATAGGTGATGATCATTCATATTATTTTGTCATTATTTATTTGTTGTATCATGAATTGAAAGTTGATGCATGTTTTATTTCTTTCATTGTAGATTCTAATCGAAAGATGGTGAAAATGAGAGGACAAATGCCTTTGTCTCAAGTGTGGGTTATGCAGACTAGTCTAAAATTATTATTAATTCAATAGGTTTTAACAACCCATTCAGAAGGGAGGACATGTATTGGTGAGGTTTCCTGGTGAGATGGGCTAAATAGGGAAATTTATTCCAATAAGTGAAGATAGTTGATGTAATGTGCACGATTGCTATACAGTAGATATTTTGAAGTTCACCGAGGTAAGTAAATATCACTCATTTTTATGTAAGTAATTTGATCTCTATTAACACACTAAATAACATTTTATTGTAGAAATGTGTTACACATTAACTATTTCTTGTTTAGAATAATCCTTTTTGATGGTGATCTAGGGTAAGTTTCATATTCCTAGTGACTTGGTGATTGACCAGATGATCCTTTCACATGTGAATGGTCCATTTATTTATGGGTGAATTATGAGGATTGAACCCGCACATGGTGGATTCACAATCCACTACCTTGATCCACTTGGCTACATCTACCCCTACCACCTTAATAGGTTTCCGTCTCTACCTATGATCAGATGCTTTCCCTCCCCGCGGTCGAAGATCATTTCTAAGGTTGTTTGTTTTTGTGTTTTTTTTTGGACTCCGAATAAAAAAAGCTTCATGGGAAATGGATAACTTATAGACATAATCTAAAGGCTCTCTACTTTTATATCAATAAGATTGAACAACAAATTGTGAGCAATGTGCCAGATAAACTTATCAAAGGACATTGGGTTCGTTTGATGAACTACTGGTTTTCTACCAAGGGAAATGAAAGCCATATTCTTTGACTTAAAATTGCTTATATCTTATATAGTTTATAATATTATTTTCTTCATGGATATGTTATTTTTTGTAGAAACTTTTGGTGATAGGAAAGGAATCATGTGCTTAAAAATCTCATTACCATACTACAGGTTCAAAGAGTTTTGCTCAAAACAAATTTGAATTTGTGAGTAACCATATAAGCATTCATGTTCTAAAATGAGGTTGATTATCTCATTATATTTATCTTATCTCTTTTTTTTCATAGGAAAAAAAAAGAAAAAATGGAACCTAGTACCTTGGAAGCTTGGAGGATTACTCACCTAAAAAAGATGGAAGCGTGAAAAATACTCATACAAAAGAATTTATTGTTTGTTATGACATTTATTTTTATTTTGAGTATTGTATTATATAAAACCACCAAGAGTTTATTGATAACTGTGACACAAACTAATAAATATTTTGATGAATATGACATAGGAAACTACTGAGAAGCTGGTAGATGAATGACTAATTGAGCAACTTGAAGTGTCTAAAGTGCCAATAGAAGATGCAATATTCAATGAAATGATGTAAGATGAGGCGCATCATAATCAATGTGTAGTTGGTTATGGACATGGGGTATCTAGAAGTCAAGTGTTTGTATTGAAAGGCAACTTGAGTAAGAGTCACTACATAGATGAATCCACAAATATTGAAGACAAATTTGCTTCTATGGAGCATGCCTATAAAAAGCTGCAAGCCCAACTTCGTTGTATGAGCTATGCACTTTCTAGGAGGATAAAGTAAAGAGATGAAAATGCAACAAGGATTCATAATGAATAAGTAAGTCTCTTAGAAGTTTCATTTTAGGCAACTTACTTTCTATTTTTGATGTTTCTTCCTTATCATATTTTTCTAATTTCTAAGAAGGTTTATCTATTGGTACCATTTCACCCTATTGGAGAAAGAATAATTATTTATGTAATTAAGGTCGTGGGAAAACTTGGGCACATGGGGATAAAATAATTTGAGGTGGAGGTGGGGACTTAGAATGTCAAGGATAAGTCGAGTGATAGGAAGAATAAGACTCTCCCTACTTATTTTTCATTTACTTCAATGTCAAACAAGTTGTGAGATTCATAAATTTGAGCTAGCAAATTATAAGGCAAAATGGTTAAAGTAGAATAAGGAACATATAGGGGACTACCTATGTCTGTAGTTATTGATAAATATGTATGTGTTGTTCTCATTAGTACTTGTCTTTCAACATGATATGGTACTTGTCATCCAATATGTCCCAGTTGATGTTATTATTAGATTTTACCAGATGTTGTTGGTTGTTGGTGGTACTTTGACATGTGATGAAAATCAAGCACAAAATGCCAAAAATATGGGATATCAAGTTTGAGTTCAAAAATATATGAAGTGATTTCCTTTATGTTTCGTACAGTATTTGATTCCATCTATTAATACTATCCATTTTGCATTGGATTCTTGTTATTTAAAGCACAACTGCATTTTTATTGTTTTTTCAATTCAATTTTGTTTTCTAATTGTATGAGTGGACTATTCATTAATGTTTTTTACTCTTAGTTCCTTCTTCTTTTTGTTCATGGATAAGTATGTAGGGATGATTCCTGAGTTTTTTCTCTCTCTTTTCTTCTCCTTTCTTATTATATTCTATTCCATTATGGAAATGCTTAAGTTGTGATTGATGCATTTAGTTATTTCTTCCTATCTTTGTATAATGCAATGTACTGTGTTTATTAGAGTGAACATTTGTAAAATTCCCCATCTATGGTACCTATTTTGTGATATAATTTCTCTACTATTAGGCTACTATAAAATGTACTTCCATGTATATAGCATGTTAGTGTCATCCAACCCACTTTCAGGCATACACATGATCTTCATCTTTTAGCAAAGTAGTTAGTTGGGGACTAAAGCATTCCTAAATGGATCCCATTGTTTTATATGAGTTGATTTTAATAAGGGTGAACTCATACAACTACCACCATTCTGTCAGGGAGAGGGTTCACTGATTGACTCATTTTGTTCGACATACAATCCTCCTTGTTGTTTATGTTATTCCTATTACGTTTCTTTATTACAGTGAATGATTGTTACTACAAGGGATTTAACTTGTCCCTCATAGTTTATCGAAAAATACTAGGATACCATGTACCCATTTACTTATCCTTTGCTTATGCTTAGGTTGTGATGAACCCTTCTGAAGTTGATTGAGACATATGCCTAAATTATGTTGTCAAATGTATTTGTTATTCTTAGGTTAAGATGGATCCATCAGGTTCTATTACAAGTGATTTGTGATGCACGAGATATTCATAATTTTCACAAGATATTTTTATATTGATTTTTGTGCACTGTTTGTTAATTTTCATATTAATTTTGTATGATTTACTCTCATTCGCCTGTGATACTTAATTGCATCAAATATATGTAATTTAACTATTTCTGGGTGATTTATGATATTTCAAGAGCTTATGTTTGGATTTTATAAATTTCACGAATTTTTACAAAAATCTGCACAGCTTGGCACTACCGACATTTTGGAGTCAGTGGTACTGACACATGCTCAGGTTGGAACAAGAGAAGAATTGAGAAGTCTCAGCAGTACTGACTCTGTGTGTCGATAATACTGACGATGCCACATCATTTTGATCAAGACTAATCAAATCAACTCAGTACTGTAGACACACAGTCGATAGTACCGACAACTTTCCAGGTGGCCATAACAATTAAAGGAGTCAGTAATACCGACACCTAGTAAGTAAAACTGACATGTTGGGATTAGGCATAACTGAAGATGGCGTTTAATTTGACGATTAAGGATCTATTTTGGCTCAAGTCACTTTTATGACTTAGGGAAAATTCGGCCAGCCCTAAGATCACATTCTATTTCCTTGGATGGAAGCAAAGAGCAAGGAGAGGAGAACGTGAAGAAGAAGACCACGTTCTGGACAATCCGAGCACTTCCAGTGGACGAATTTGCAGTCAGAAGGTAGAAAATCTGCACATGTACGAGAAGGGATCTTTTAGATTGTCTACTTAAAGGGTTCTTAAGTTTTTTTAATGGTCTCCATGTTTTCCTTCTTCTCTCCTATGTTTTTTACCATAAAAACCATGCAAGACTAAACCCCTAATTCTCTAGGACATGGGAGTAGCCCGGTGATGCATTGTATTTGACTCTTATGCAGTAATATATCAATTTCTTTCAATTTTTGAACTTATTTCAATGTGATTGTCATGAACTATCCATATTTGATCATCATAGATAGTTAATTAGACCTTTAATTGCTTTAAAAAGTGAAATTAACGGTTGGAAATTCATATAAATACATGTTTTATATTTCCCTTTGAGAAAGGTGGCTTACGAACATGAAGAGACTACCTAGAGTTATGCATAAATCACCTAACTAATAACACAATCAATATGAGAGTGGGATTGGTATTAGCTTAGGTAGTGAATTACATGAGAGTGGGTAATTCATGCTACAAGCTCCTTAGCCTAGGGTTAGAAGAGATTAATAATTATTATAATTGTTAACTATAATGTTAACTGAGTTGAAACTGTAATCCTAAGGAATTTCGTCCAATTGTGATCAATCATAGGTAATTTTAGATTCACTTCCTAAATTCTTTGTAATGACCCCACCTCCCGGTAACCCCCACTTAAGGGAGACCAAGAGGTCAGAGTCGTTATCCCAATAAACTGGATCAAAGGTTCAACAATTAATCAGTAATAATTATGAAATTCTACTAAACTATACTAAAAAAGTTGTAATAAAATAAAATTTTGCATACCTTTTGATAACTTGGATTTCTAAACTTCTATCCACATATGAAATCTATTCTAACTAATCCTCCTGGCACTTTAATTCATGTATTCACAATCTGCCAATTTACTATTTGTCCTTTTGGGTTTGTACCTAAAACGTCGACAAACAAAACGTTGGTCAGCATATATGAATATGCCGGTATGAGTGGAAAACAATAATCGTGTAATTAACTATAACATCATATTGCATTCAATTATGATTTGACAAACCACATTACATTTTAAACATAACTGGTCAATCCATACATACCCTAGCCTCTGCGCTGTCCCTACAGCGGACCTAGATGCTACCTTCCTTATGGTAGATCCCCATTAAACCCCACATGATCCTACCTAATAGGTAGATCAATATCTAGGGTTGAGTCGCATGGAACTACCCATTGGTAGCCCAATACCTAACTCATGGTGTGTTAAAGCGTCGCATGGCACTTCCCATAGGTAGCCCAATCCCTAACTCTTGACAACCTGATGGTCCCACAAGTATACCCTTTACTAGGTTACCCTTTCATCATTAGCAAAACCACAGAGGAGGACCAGGATCTGAGCTAGTCATGTATACATATTTATGGTGATAATCATAGTCACTTTATAGTTGCATGAAATAAAATTCATCCAAGCAGTTATTTTCAAGCAACCGATAAAACATCTGGGAATCACCGTGAAACTAAATCCATTAACCATAAGCGTAACCACATACTTGTAACTGTAGATTTGGAGACAGAATCAACTTTGTAGAGAAAACCCAACCAAGCAAGCAAATATGCACAGAAATTCTGAGATAAATATACAAACTTCCTTTTATTAAGATTTATCCAAACTCATCTTGTTTCTTAGGATTTCTATTCCAATTTTAGGGTTTCATTTGAAATTAGGGTTTGGTCTCCACTTTTGGTATTCTGAATCCTAATTTAGCAAAACTACATAAAAACCCTAAATTTCTCATTTTACTACTACTAACAGACTTAGGATCATTATTTAGTAATCTATTTCCATAACCCAAAATAAACATGGTTTTCCCCTTTTCACTCTAAATTAGGCTTTCTACATATATTATCCTTAATGTATAGATTAAAACCCCAAATTAGTCAACTTTTCATGTAAAATGGATTGAAACCCTATTTTAATATTAAACAGGTTAATACTTCTCAAATTAACCTATTAAACCATAAAGATTCATCCTTTATACTCAATTAGGGTTTCTAATTACCCTTTTAATAATTTTTCCATCAAATTAATATACTTTTGCAACACGAGACAGAAACAGGTTACCAAACCATTTTTATCTTATTTGTAGTATTTTTCTAAGCAACTTTCATATATAAATATTTTCCATTACAACTGTCTAGAAAAAGATACGATTTTTACAAGAAAAATCATTTTTCTGGTTTATTCGATAATCCTAGAAAAATTAGTGGTCATTCGATCCATGGTCTGCCAGTCCATGTAGGATCCAACGGGCGAAGGTCTGCACGCCTAACTTTGATTTAAGTTGTGAAGGACTAAACTACCCTTACCTTGACAGTAGGAGATGAAGGGCACGCTGGTAAATCCGCGGGGTCCCTTCTTCAACCTCGCGACACTCCTTCTGTTATTTCGATGTTCAACCGCTTGGTTGACTCTGAGATCCTTGCCACCTGCTAACGCGGTGATGGTCCAGGAAGCTCCGCCTTCCTCCGATGAACTTGACAAGGCCTTCAATTGCTCATCCTTGTTGTGCTAGCACCGTCGCCAACATGTCGGACTTCGACGAGGAAAATTGGGTGGACGAAGGGGAAGGTCAAGGTTGATCTTCGAATTGATTGCACGAAAACGCTCCTTGCACCTCTCCGAAGGTCATGGGTTGATAAGTTTGCATGTTGGTACCCTCACTAACCCTCCCCTATATATAGGGTCGGAGGTAGATCCCTGTTGGATTGGGGACTCTCCCAATCGGTGACCAAACCCCTACAAAGTAGGGATGGTTCTTTTCGATTTTCTCTCCTGAACTCAAAGGAACCAAAGACAGCCATGCACATGCTTGGGATTGCGAGGAAATTGAGGGGGGAAATCCCTATGTAACTCATTAGAGTCCTAGTTCCTGTGGAACTAGATAATGAGCAGCCATCGTTGGATCAAAATCCAACAACTCTCATCTCACGCGATCAACCAACAAGGAAAACTTATTTCTATTTTCAAAACAAATCATATTTTTTAGGATAATTTGAAAAAGCCATAACTCTTAATTCGTAACTCCTTTTTATCTCAAATTTTAAGGGAATCTCATTAATAATTTAATATCCCATCATGCCAAAATTGGGATCATTATCTAAAGAAGACAGGTCCTTTTATTTAGTTTCAAGTTATCACTTAAATATATATATTTCCCACATATTTTGTCTTTCCCTTGCCCTTATATTATTATCGTGAGTTCCTTGAACCTCAAGGAACCTTAATGGTTCGAAATTCCATCTTGGGAAATATTCCTTAGCCTTTTATTCTTCTTTCATCTATTTTCTTATTTATTCCTTTATCCAATTGAATTTCCTTTTTTTCTTTTCTCATTCTTTTTCTTATAATTGGGCTGAATAGCCAATAAAGCCCACAAAGAAGAGAAACAAGGCTATTATGCACAAAAACCATTCAAATCAAACCATTAAATCAACCATTTATTTCATTTATCTTTTAAAAGGAGACTTACAAATCTCATTACATGGTTTAGAAAAATGGGGTTATAACATTCTCCCTTCCTTATAGGAATTTTGCCCTAAAAAATCAACAATCAAACAAACAAATCAGGATATGCTTTTTCTATGTCCGTCTTCAGCTCCCATGTGGCTTCATCCTCTCCATGGTTCTTCTAAAGAACCTTTACCATCTCTATATTCTTATTTCTGAGCTCTTTCACCTTGGTATCTAGAATCCACAAAGGTAACTCTTGATAAGTTAACTTCCCTTGAAGCTCAATAGGTTCAATGCTCAGCACATGGCTCAGATCTTGCACATACCACTTCAGATTGGACACGTGAAACACATCATGTATTGTACTATATTGAGGGGGTAACACCAAATGATGTGCAACTTCACCAATCCATTCTAACACTTCAAACAGACCCACGTATCATGGAATCAACTTTCCTCTATTCTTAGCTATAGCTCAGAGTGGCCAGATTTTCAGACAAACATGCTCTCCCACAATGAAATGCACATCAGTCTGCTTTGCATCAGCATATGACTTCTATCGATCTTAGCCTCTCTTTGGCCTTTGCCTGATCAAAGATACTTTATCAACATACACTTGGAGTTCATCTGACCTCAACAAGGTCCTTTCACCCACATCATCCCAGTGAAGTGGTGACTAACACAATCTCCCATAAAGAGCTTCATACGGAGGCATCCCGATACTGGCTTGATAACTATTAGTGTAGGCAAACTCAGGTAATGGTAAGTATTTCTCCCATGATCCACCCCAATCGAGCACACTAGCTCTCAACAGATCCTCTAAGGTCTGGATTGTCCTTTCTGACTGACCGTCTGTCTAGGGGTGATAAGCAATACTGAATTTCAACCTTGTACCAAGTTACTCCTGAACTTGCTTCCATAGCTTGGAAGTAAACTTTGGGTCTCTATCGAAGATGATGGAACTCGGTACGCCATGTAAACGCACTATCTCTCTAATATACAACTCAGGTAAGTTTGTTACCTTAGCAGTGGTCTTCAGGGCAAGGAAGTGTGCTGACTTGGTAAGGCGATCTACCACTACCCATATCGTGTCATGACCTCTCTTGGTCCGGGGTAGACCCACCATGAAATCCATGGTGATCTTCTCCCATTTCCATTTTGGAATCTCTATAGTCTGTAATAGTCCACCGCGTCGTTGGTGTTTAGCCTTCACCATTTGGCACGTAAGACAGCTAGCCACATATGCCACAATGCCTCTTTTCATCCCTGGCCACTAGAAAAACCTCTGCATGTCCTTAAACATCTTAGTAGTCCTTGGGTGTACCGTGTAATTGGAACCATGAGCCTCTTGTAGGATACGTCCCTTCAACGGTGAATCTTTAGGAACCCATAAGTGATTCTCAAATCTAATCCCTCCGTCTATTCCTAAAGAAAGATGGGTTTGTGGCTTCTTCATCAAGCCTTTCATCTTATCAAGTTCCCCACTGGTCAACTGTGCCACTACAATTTCACTTAACAATTTCGACTGTATCTGGATATTGGCCAATCGAACTCGATCCTCTAACGGCTGTGGAGTCCATTCTAAAAGCTCTTCTAAACTCTTCCACTGACTAGACAAAATAGATGCACATCAGAGCTGTTTTTGACTCAAAGCATCTACTATGACATTCACCGTTCCTGGATGATAAGCGATGGTGAAGTCATAATCCTTCATGTACTCCAATTATCGTCGCTGTCGTAGGTTTAAGTCTCTCTATGTTAGCTGGTAATTCAAGCTCTTATGGTCGGTGAGGATCTCAAAAGTAGCACCATACAGATAATGCTGCCAAATCTTCAAGGCATGGATGATGGCAACCAACTCTAGGTCATGTGTTGGGTAATTCACCTCATTGGGCTTGAGTTGTCGGGAGGCATATGCAACCACATGCCGATTTTGTTCCAACACACAACCATGTCCCATCTTGGAAGCATCGATGAATATCATGAAACCCTAATTACCGGAAGGTAGAGTCAAAACTGGGGCAGTGGTCAGCTTCTCCTTCAGCTCCTGAAAACGAGCCTCACACACATCAGACCACACGAACTTCACATCTTTCTGAGTCAACATGGTCAAAGAAAAGGCAGTCTTTGAGAAATCCTTTATGAAGTGTCGATAGTACCCAGCCAACCCCAAAAAACTACAAATTTCCGAGGGATTCTTCGGTGCAGGCCAATCTTGAACTGCCGACACTTTAGATGGATCTACGACGATCGCTCCTCCTAAGATGATGTGTCCGAGGAACATGACTCGGTCTATCCAAAACTCACATTTGGAGAATTTCCCATAGAACTTATACTTTCTCAAGATATCAAGGACTTTACTTAGGTGGTCTTGGTGTTGATCTAAGTCATCTGAATAGACCAAGATGTCATCTATAAAAACTATGACATACGAGTCAAGGAAGGGTTGAAACACACTATTCATAAGGTTCATGAAAACATCGGGTGCATTGGACAACCCAAAAGGCATAACCACAAATTCAGAGTGGCCATAACGTGTTCTAAAATCTATTTTCGGGATGTCCTCATTCTTGACACTCAACTGGTGGTAACCTGATCTCAAGTTAATCTTGGAAAAGATTCCTCCTAAACTTGCTTCCACAACTTGGAAGTAAACTTTGGGTCTCTATTGGAGATTATGGAACTGGGTACGCCATGTAAACACACTATTTCTCTGATATACAACTCAACTAAGTTTGTTACCTTAGCAGTGGTCTTCGGGGCAAGGAAGTGTGTTGACTTGGTAAGGCGATCTACCACTACCCATATCGCTTCATGACCTCTCTTGGTCTGGGGTATACCCACCACGAAATACATGGCCATCTACTCCTGTTTCCATTTTGGAATCTCTATATATTGTAATAGTCCACTGGGTCATTGGTGTTTAGCCTTCACCATTTGGCACATAAGACAGCTAGCCACATATGCCACAATGTCTCTTTTCATCCTTGGCCACTAGAAAAACCTCTGCATGTCCTTAAACATCTTAGTAGTCTTTGGGTGTACCGTACATTCGGAATCATGAGCCTCTTATAGGATATGTCCCTTCAATGGTGAATCTTCAGGAACCCATAAACGATTCTTGAATCTAATCCCTCTGTCTATTCCTAAAGAAAGACGGGTTTGTGGCTTCTTCATCAAGCCTTTCATCTTATCAAGTTCCCCACTGGCCAACTGTGCTGCTATAATTTCACTCAACAATTCAGACTATATCTGGATATTGTCGAATCAAACTCGATACTCAAATGGTTGCGGAGTCCACTCAAAAATCTCTTCTAAACTCTTCCACTGACTGGACAAAATAGCTGCACACCTGAGCAGTTTTCGACTCAAAGCATCTGCTACGACATTCGCCTTTCCTGGATGATAAGAGATGGTGAAGTCATAATCCTTAATGTACTCCAATTATCGTCGCTATCGTAGGTTTAAGTCTCTCTGTGTCAGCATGCACTTCAAGCTCTTATGGTTGGTGAGGATCTCAAAAGTAGCACCATACAGATAATGTCGCCAAATATTCAAGGCATGGATGATGGCAGCCAACTCTAGGTCATGTGTTGGGTAATTCACCTCGTTGGGCTTGAGTTGCCAGGAGGCATATGCAACCACATGCTGATTTTGTTCCAACACACAACCATGTCCCATCTTGGAAGCATCGATGAATATCATGAAACCCTCATTACCGGAAGGTAGAGTCAAAACTAGGGCAGTGGTCAGCTTCTCCTTCAGCTCCTGAAAACGAGCCTCACACACATCAGACCACACAAACTTCACATCTTTCTGAGTCAACATGGTCAAAGGCAAGGCGGTCTTTGAGAAATCCTTAATGAAGCGTCGATAGTACCCAGCCAACCCCAAGAAACTATGAATTTCCGAGGGATTCTTTGGTGTAGGCCAATCTTGAACTGTCGACACTTTATCTGGATCTACGAGGATCATTCCTCCTAAGATGATGTGTCCGAGGAACATGACTCGGTCTATCGAAAACTCACATTTGGAGAATTTCTCGTAGAACTTCTGCTTTCTCAAGATATCAAGGACTTTACTTAGGTGGTCTCGGTGTTGATCTAAGTCATCTGAATAGACCAAGATGTCGTCTATAAAAACTATGACAAATGAGTCAAGGAAGGGTTGAAACTCACTATTCATAAGGTTCATGAAAACATTGGGTGCATTGTACAACCCAAAAGGCATAACCACAAACTCATAGTGGCCATAGCGTGTTCTAAAAGCTATTTTTGGGATGTCCTCATTCATGACTCTCAACTGGTGGTAACCTGATCTCAAGTCAATCTTGGAAAAGACTCGATTAGACTTTAACTGGTCAAACAAGTCATCTATCCAGGGTAAAGGGTATTTGTTCTTAATGGTACCTGATTGATCATCCAGTAGTCTATGCACATTCGGAGTGAACCATTCTTTTTCTTTACAAAAAGAATAGGTGCTCCCCATGGTGATGTGCTAGGGAGGATAAAACCCTTGTCTAGCAATTCCTGCAATTGTTTCTTCAACTCAAGCAACTCCACAGGGGCCATCCTATAAGGTGCTCGTGAAATAGGGTTTGTCCCGGGAGCTAGCTCTATGGAGAAATCTACCTCTCTCTCAGCAGGAATCCCAGGTAGATCATCTGGAAAAACATATGCATAGCTCCTAACTACCTCTATTTCTTCTAAGGGTTGCACCCTGGGTTTTGGCTCGGTAACTACTGCCAGGAAAGCTCGACACCCTTTAGTCATCATCCGTTCTACTTTCAAGGCTAACACATACAGGCTGGTGGTGGCATCTTTCCTACCCCTAATGACAAAAGGTGGGTGACTTGGTTTCTTAATGATCACTTTCTTCTCCCTATAGTCAATATTGGCCCTATAAGTATAAATCCAGTCCATACCAATGATCACATCAAAGTCATTCATATCAAGAAGGATAAAGTCTGTAGGAAACTCATGATCTCGATATTTCACAGGTATCACTGGAGTTTTCAAAAGAGATGTAAAGATCCGACCACTCGGGGTTGTAACATCTAAGGCATACCCTAAATCCTTGATATACAAACAAAGCATAGTTGTGAGATTTCTCGAAATAAAAGTATTAGTAGATCCAGAATCAAACAAAGCTTTTACATTGTATCCCATGACTTCAAGCATGCCTACATTGTTTTTCACCATACATTAGACCATTACATGCTTATCTTAAACATAAAAGAAAACTCTAAGGGTTATTACCCTAGATCAACTGATTAGCATTTGCTTGAGCCTCCACATTATCAATGGCAAACCCATGAGCTTGTCTTCTCTCTCCAGTAGGTGGGGTTGTAGCTACAGATGGGGCTGCTACCAGTGGGGTTGCTACCGGTCCTGGTCCTCTTGGATCTGGAAGAGGACAAATAGCTTGAATGTATCCTTCTTGTTGGCATCAATAGCATGTCTTCTTCTTGTAACGACACTCAACGGTGTGCCACCTTCCGCAGGTGCGGCATTGAGATCGGTTGCTCTCTTGACGGGGTTTCCCTTTTCCTCCATATTTTCCTTTGGCATGATAATGCCCTTAACCTTTCTTGTGGTTGCTCTTCTGGCCTTGGGTTCTTTCAGTGAAACCCAAATATCCCTTGGGTGGATTTTACACAAGCATCACTGTCCTCTCCATGTTCAGGGTAGTGTTGTAAGCTTCGGTGAAGGCTTTAGGTTTACTTGCCATCACATGTGGCTTGATGGCAGGGTGAAGATGCTCTATGAAGTGGTCCACCCTTCTTTCCTCATCCATCATATGCCCAAAATGCTCCAGGATTCGAAAATTGCGTCCAAAGTCTCCCACAGATGAGTTTCCTTGAGTCATGTTGGTGAACTCCCTTTCCTTTTCCTTCTTAGCTGAGACAAGGATGAATCTGGCAGTGAAGATTGTCTTGAAGTCAGCCCACACCATTGGTTCCTCAGCCAGATCTCAGCCTATGATGTATGTCTCCCACCACATCTTGGTTGCTCCTTCTAGGAGGTGAACAACAAAGAGGACCTTCTTGTTTGTATGCACCTCAAGCATGCAAAATCCATTCTCGACTGCAAGCAGTCAAGCCTCCACCTTGTTGACCACTTTAGACTTATCTTCTCCCTAGAACTTCTCGATGTTTAGCTTGAGGAAGTCCAAAATGGTGGCTCCCAGTCGAGGACGAATAGGAAGTGGCTCACCATTCTCACCTCTAGCTATGTCTCTGAGGGCCAGGGCACGAATTGCCTTGGTTAGTTGTTTATGCTGCTCCATCCATACTGCATCCATAGTATGAACTACCATAGTTGGTTCCAGACCACCAGGCTAGTCCTCTTCCAACTAGGCTTCCTCCTCGTATACATGTTGCTCCTCATATCTCGATCCCTCTTCTTGATCAAGGTTGCTGAAGGGTATTGGTTCAGGGTTGGGGGCCTCATGTACAGTTTGTTCAAGTCTCTTTCTCTTCTTTGAGGTTTCACCACCATGGTTCCGCTTCCTCTACTCGGAAGACCCATTCTCCTTGTGGGGAGGCCCACCACTATTGGCGGAAACCAGAATAGCAACGATCTTTGTACGAGCCATCTACATAAGAACACAAACAGACCTTTAGTCTAAAATTAACTAATTATACTTTTGTCGATGACATATTAATTACATATCTTTTATTAATTTGGGGGAGGATTCCTTAAACCTTATCAACTTTACCCATACCTCAAGAGGGTGAGGAAGAGAGAAAACCCTAATCCTTAAAATAATTAACAGAATGTGTTATGAGGAGGGCCGAACAAGATGAGAGAGTCCTAAAGGTATCTTATTTCGAGTCAGATCCTAAGACATTAGCCAGGTAGTCACATAGATCTGGGAGTCCTCGTATTCCAATTAGCGGTGTGGAGGAAAATATTTCCAGCCCCCGGGCGTGATCCTTTTCTAGACACCGCTGTCTTTCGGATAATCCTCTAATAACTCCCTCGGTTCTACAACATTTGTAAAAATTAATAATTATTAAAGATTAAATAAGGAACCTCAGCTCTGATACCAAATGTAATGACCCCACCTCCCAGTAACCCCACTTAAGGGAGACCAAGTGGTCAGAGTCATTATCCCAATAAACCGGATCAAAGGTTCGACAATTAATCAGTAATAATTATGAAATTCTACTAAACTATACTGAAAAAGATGTAATAAAATAAAATTTTGCATACCTTTTGAAAACTTGGATTTCTAAACTTTTATCCACATATGAAACCTATTCTAACTAATCCTCTTGGCACTTTAATTCATGTATTCACAATATGCCAATTTATTGTTTGTCCTTTTGGGTTTGTACCTAAAATGCCGACAAACAAAATTTCAGTCAACATATATGAATATGCTGGTATGAGGGGGAAACAATAATCATACAACTAACTATAACATCATATTGTGGTCAATTACGATTTAACAAACCACATTATGTTTTAAACATAATTGCTCAATCCATACATACCCTAGCCTCTGCATTGTCCCTGCAGTGGACCTGGATGCTACCTTCCTTATGGTAGATCCCCATCAAACCCCGCATGATCCTACCTAATAGGTAGATCAATATCTAGGGTTGAGTCATATGGCACTATCCATAGGTAGCCAAATCCCTAACTCATGGTGTGCTAAAGAGTCGCATGACACTACCCATAGGTAGCCCAATCCCTAACTCTTGATAACCTGATGGTCCCACAAGTAGACCCTTTACTAGGTTACCCTTTCATCATTAGCAAAGCCACAGAGGAGGACCACGGTCTGAGCTAGTCATGTATATATATTTATGGTGGTAATCATAGTCACTTTATAGTTGTATTATATAAAAGTCATCCAAGCAGTTATTTTCAAGCAACTGATAAAACATCTTTGAATCGTCATGAAGACAAAATCAACTATGTAGAGAAAACCCAACCATAAGCGTAACCACATACCTGTAACTGTATTGGAGAGAAAATCAACTATGTAGAGAAAACCCAACCAAGCAAGCAAATATGCACAAAAAACCTAAAATAAATATACAAACTTCCTTTTATCAAGATTTATCCAAACTCATCTTGTTTCTTAGGATTTCTATTTCAATTTTAGGGTCTCCTTTGAAATTAGGGATTTGCCTCCACTTTTAGTATTGTGAATCCTAATTTAGAAAAACTACATAAAAACCCTAAATTTCTCATTTTACTACTACTAACAGACTTAGGATCATTATTTAGTAATCTATTTCCATAACCCGAAATAAACATGTTTTTTTCCCTTTTCACCCTAAATTAGGGTTTCTACATGTATTATCCTTAATAAATAGATTAAAACCCCAAATTATTCAACTTTTCATGTAAAACGGATTGAAAACCTATTTTGATATTCAACAGGTTAATACTTCTCAAATTAACCTATTAAACCGTAAAGATTCATCCTTTATACTCAATTAGGGTTTCTAATTACCCTTTTAATATTTTTATATCAAATTAATATACTATTGCAACACGAGATAGAAACAGGTTACCAAAACATTTTTATCTTATTCCTTGTATTTTTATAAGCAACTTTCATATATAAACTTTTTCCATTAGAGTTGTCTAGCAAAAGATATGATTTTTACAAGAAAAATCATTTTTCTGGTTTATTCGATAATCCTAGAAAAATTAGCGGTCGTTCGATCCATGGTCTGCCGGTCCACGCAGGATCCAACGGCCCAAGGTCCGAGCACCTAACTTTGATTTAAGTTGTGAAGGACTAAACTACCCTTACCTTGACAGCAGGAGACGAGGGGCAAACTGGTAAATCCACAGGGTCCCTTCTTCAACCTCACGACACTCCTTCCGTTGTTTTGATGGTCAACTGCTTGGTTGACTCTGAGATCCTTGTCACCTGCTAGCGCGAAGATGGTCCAGGAAGCTCTGCCTTCCTCTGACGAACTTGACGAGGACTTCAATTGCTCGTCCTTGCCATGCTAGCACCGCCGCCAACTTGCCAGACTCCGACGAGGCAAACTGGGTGGATGAGGGGGAAGGTCAGGGTTGACCTTTGAATTGATTGCACGAAAACGCTCCTTGCCGCTCTCCAAAGGTCATGGGTTGATAAGTTTGCATGCTAGTGCCCTCACGAACCATCCCCTATATATAGGGTCGAAGACAGATCCCTGTTGGATTGGGGACTCTCCCAATCGGCGACCAAACCCCTACAAAGTAGGGATGGTTCTCTTCGGTTTTCTCTCCTGGACTCAAAGGAACCCAAGACAGTCGTGCACATGCTTGGGATTGTGAGGAAATTTAGAGGGAAAATCCCTCTATAACTCGCTAGAGTGCTAGTTCCTGTGGAACTGGATGATGAGAATCCATCGTTGGATCAAAATCCAATGGATCTAATCTCCCGTGATCAACCAACAAGGAAAACTTATTCCTATTTTCAAAATAAATCATATTTTTTAGGATAATTTGAAAAAGCCATAACTCTTAATTAGTAACTCCTTTTTATCTCAAATTTTAAGGTAATCTCATTAATGATTTAATCTCCCATCATCCCAAAATTGGGATCATTGTCTAAAGAAAATGGGTCCTTTTCTTCAGTTGCAAGTTATCACTTAAATATATATATTTCCCATGTATTTTCTCTTTCCCTTGCCCTTATATTATTATCATGAGTTCCTTGAACCTCAAGGAACATTAATGGTTCAAAATTACATCTTGGGAAATATTCCTTAACCTTTTATTCTTCTTTCATCTATTTTCTTATTTATTCCTTTATCCAATTGAATTTCCTTTTTTTTCTTTTCTCATTCTTTTTCTTATAATTGGGCTCAATAGACAATGAAGCCCACAAAGAAGACAAGCAAGGCTATTATGCACAAAAACCATTCAAATCAAACCATTAAATCAACCATTGATTTCATTTATCTTATAAAAGGAGATTTACAAATCTCATTACATGGTTTAGAAAAATGGGGTTATAACATCATCCCCTCCTTATAGGAATTTTGCCCTCAAAATTCAACAATCAAACAAACAAATCAGGATCTGCTTTTTCAATGTCTATCTTCAGCACCCATGTGGCTTCATCCTCTCCATGGTGCTTCCAAAGAACCATTACCATCTCTATATTCTTATTTCTGAGCTCTTTCACCTTGGTATCTAGAATCCGCACAGGTAACTCAAGATAAGTTAACTTCCTTAAAGCTCAATAGGTTCAATGCTCAGCCATGGCTTGGATCTTGCACATATCACAACCGAAAGAGTTTAATAAGGATCATCGTTACAATCCCAATTTTTGGATTCTTTTGATGAGAAATGTAATTTCTCTTAATAAAGATAAATGAACAAATAATGATTTCTTTTGATTGAATGCATGAATTTCGTTTGAAATAGCCTTGTTGCTTTATTTGTGGGCTTTATTGGCTATTGGGCCCAATAACAAGGAAAAGGACAAAAGGAACTCTATTATTGAGTAAATAATAAAATAGAGGAAAGAACAATGTGGAAACATCTAGAAGGCAAATCCAAAGAAGGGTTTTGTGTCTCTTGGGTTCCTTGGGTTCTAAGGAATCCAAAGTTGCAATGAAAATGCAATAAGGTAAGAAAAGATCAATTAAGAATTTCTTTATTAAGAAACAAATTGAAAACAATGATAAAATGTGGGAAATAAGTGAAAAGAGGTATAATTGAGTTATCCTTGGAGGATTTTCGTATCCCAATGATTCTTAATGTTAAAGGGAATGACAATGAGGAAAATAAAAAGAGAGATAAAAGAGAAATCCTCAAAGAGAGATATTTTGATCAGAAATAAATAAAATAATGAGAAATAATGGATAAAAGATAAGTAAAAGGCTAAGGTATATCCCCAATATGGGATTTCGAGCCATTAAGGTTCCTTGAGGTTCAAGGAACTCAGAATAATAGTTTAATAGCAAAGGAAAGAGAAAATAGGTGAGAAATATACTTAATTGAGTAATATCTTGCACCTAACAAAAAGGCACGTTTTGTTTTAGATAATGCGCCCAATTTATGTAGAGAGGTAGATTAAGTCATTATGGACTTTCCCTCAAATTTTGGTATTATTTGGATACTCGGTTTTTGAGTTATAGCTTTTACAAGATTCCCTAAAGTGTTGGGATTATAGTAAATGTCACGATTAATTTGATATATATAAAATCCACTTAAGGATCAGGCGCACCGCACAACAGCTGTTGGATTAAAATCCAAGGGTGCCTTGGTCATCTTCTACCTCAGGTAGGAATAGGAGCAGTAGGAGTTTGATCTGATCTAGATTCTCTGGTATTATAGCCAATGTGTGGTTTTGGAAACTCTCCCAACGATTTGGAGAGAAGATTCTGGACCCAATCATACCAGGTGTTCCAACCTCAGGAGGATTAGGGAATATTTCCCAAAAATCTTAGCATCGATCTCTGACCCAGATCTATTTAAGGGGGTACAGGCCTCCCTTTAACAAGGTAACCTCGCCCTTAGGACTCTGGCGGAGTCCGCAGTACATCCGCGATTCAAGGTGGCGCCAAGACGTGTGTCCACTCTCTCCCTGCCATGGTGTCATGGCCGAGAAACCTCCTAGCCGTCTCGGCGGCTCCGACCAGCTCTAGCAGATCTGAGACCACCATTGAATTCGGTGGCTTGAGGCGAAGGAGGACGAGACGTCACTGGTTGCTGGGGTAGCAAGGTTCGCAGAGTCAACCTAGCGGTTGATCGTCGGGCAACGTTGGGTCGCAAACAGAGAAGCGCAAGGAAGAAGAAGAGAAAGGGGGAAATGACCTCCTTGCCCCCGATGTTTGTGAAGGAAGGTAAGGGTTTTTCTATCCTTGGCTTCTTTTTTATCACAAAGTAAGGTGCGGACCATTGGATTTCGTGTGGTCCACGGGACCACAGATCAAACGGCTGCTGTTTTTCTGAAATTAGTAATTAAATCGATAAAAAAGGGTTTTCTTGTAAAAATCATAACTCTTGCTAGAAAACTTGGATGGGAAAAGTATATACATGAAAATTAATCAGAAAAATATGAGGAGTAAACTAAAAATTGTTTTAAAGCCTAAATCTGTCTCTTTTAAAAAAAGTTTAGTATTTTTATGAAAAAGGTGTTAATTGTTAATCAAGGATAGATTTAATGTTGAAATTAGGTTAATTCAAGCATGATTAACTTGTTTGATGATAAAGTTAGATTTTAACCTGTTTTTATGATGGTATTGCAAAGTTTAGGGTTTTAAACCTAATAGAATGGTTAATATGTTTAGAAACCCTAAGCAAGTGAAAAAGAAAAGAAAAGTGCTTATAATCCAAAATTAGGGTTTCATATTGCTAAAAGATGATCTTAGGATCTTTTGCGAAATTAAGATGAAATAATTAGGATTTGTAAGTGTTTTTACAAAATTAGGGTTTAAAGTAATAAAAAGAAAGTGAAACCCTAAATATGTTCAAAACCCTAAAAAGGGCTAGTAACCCTAGGACACGATTAGGCCTATTAGATTTGTATATCATGATCCATGATAGAAAATATTGGATGAATATTTCAGGATTGAATTGTGCTTGCTTGATTTACTCTGGATTACTTGATGGTTTGGACTGAATCTGCATTCAAGACAGCTTGATAGGTATGTGGTTAATTATGACTAATCGCATTAGTTTTCCCGAAGGTTTTCCGGATGGTTCATCGCATTGATTGAATCTAAACAGTTTGGATGTTCATACTGCAATTATAAAGTCACTATGACTATCACAATTATATATACATGTGAATTCTCACACCTACATGCCACCCTGATGGAAGATTCCATAAAGGTCAGGCCCAAGAGGGTAGACCCATGGGCACCATGAGAGGTGACCCCAGACACCAAGCTCAGGAATGAGAAGGTGGTATATGATGCATGACTATGGAGCATCATGAGAGGTGACTCCCAGGCACCAAGCTCGGGATTGAGAAGGTGGCCTTAAGTCAATGGAAAAAGAGAAACCCTAGAGGGGTATGCCAGGGTTAGGGAAAAAGCGGTGGAGAATGACACATTGAAAATGTAAATTGTCTTGTTAAATAATTTGATTGTGATTTTTAAATTGTTAGCTATATTTGTGAAATTTTGGATGTCCCCACATACTAGTATTTTCCGTATACTGATTGATGTTTTGTTTGTCGGCGTTTTAGGTACAAGCTTGAAAAGGAAAAACAGTAAAGTGGCATATGTGGAATTAATTAAGAGTTAAAGTACAAAGGAGGATTAGTTAGAGTAGACTCCTGATGCGGATCGATGTAGATATCCCAGTTTTGAAAAAGGTATGCAACGTTATAATTTTATACCCAATTCTAGTTTAGTTAGTAGAATTTCATAATTATTATTGATTACTTATCGAACGTTTGATCCGGTTTATTGGGATAATGGCTCTGATCTCTTGGTCTCTCTTAAGTGAGGGTTACCGGGAGATGGGGTTGTTACAATTGGTATCAGATCATAGGTTCCTCACTTAATCTTTAATAATCTTTAATAATTGGTTGTTAAGGATCTTAAGGATTAGGGTTTCCTCTCTTCTCCTCACCCTCTTAAGGTATGGGTAAGGTTAATAGGGACTAAGGAATCCTCCGCGAAATTAATAAAAAGCATGTAAATAAGATGTCATGGACATAAGCTTAATAGATTAAGCACAAACTAAAGAATAGATACATGCTTAGGTCATATGACACGAGTTGTCATTACCCTCAGGAGAGACCTGAGGATAGACCTCCTTATCAGGAGGATGAGTAGAGGGAGTTAGTCTTGGAGGTAGAGACCTCCATTAAAAGTAGAGACCTAGCACATCCTATGAGGATGATGTTAACCCTAACCCTAAGTGGAGGTTAGAGAGAGAGATGACATGCTGAGTTAGATGTAATGGTAAACCAGGCATTGGGATAGACATGCCTGGGATTCCATATGAACCATGAGAGGTTGGATGATCGAGTACCTTTGGCAACCAAACCCTGGGAAGGGTCGTGCATGAGCGAAAGATAGTTCCTTTATGGATGAGGTTAGAGAAGAACCTATAGAAACCTTATGGGATGTTGCAAGTAGGATATAGCTTGCACCCAGAGTACATCAGTAGTACGAGCAGTAAGTTAAAATCGAGGCTAGAAGGATAGGATGGACAGCTTATGAGATAAGCATGAGGGGCTATGGATAATCATGAGCAAACATAAGGTTGAGCATAGGCTTCACCCACGTAGAGGTATGCCTGTGAGCTTGATCCTTCATGGAGAAAGAACCTCTAGTAGTATGGTTGGATGTGGAGTTATCTCTAGAGAGAGAAAGTAGGACCCCAGCAAGGAGGTTGGAAGCCTAAGACCCCAAAATATGAGGAACAGTGGGGATTTGAGGATGATACGACCTAAGTGGATGATAGTGGTTGCCTTATGCTTGACCCCTGGAGGCAGATGATATCTTGGTTGCCTTTAGAGGAACCAAACCCTAGAGAGAGGATGATGCTTCTTGTACCTATGTACCTATGGTATAAGTGATTACTTGCTGAGATAAAATAAAGAGTGCCTTAGACCTTGAGGAGGTTTAAGTCACCAGTTGTGAGGCTTTATACCTAGTTGGTTGTCCTTGAGGAGGACTCAACTCTGAGGTGTTTCTCATATAAAAGGATCATGGGAGTACATGACATACCTTGGACATGCTTGATTCGTGGTTAAGAGATTGAGCATGCAGTTGGATACCCAAAGGAGAACCTAGGGTTCCTAGGCCTAAGAGGGTAAGCAGTGTATCCGATGCTCATGATGAGATTTGAGTCTCTATAGTTTCGAGCATGGCACTCCTCATGTGTAGAGGTAAAGGAAACCCCTTAAGTTAAGGGTATGTGTGATGAAACCCTCACAACTAAGTTGATCTAATGTTGAGGAAAGAGATAAGTATGACCTAGCATGGTTTAGTAGGTGGTCTGCTTGTTCCTTAGTAGCTACTGGGTTAAGCATGCTCATGTGAATATAAACCCTACAGATGTTTGTGACCTTGTTGTCAAGAGTTGTAGTTTCCTCCCATCCTGGGAGAGGGACCCTTCGGTTGGGTGTTTACCAATTTTATGGGTTTTGAGGAAACCTAAACAGGTCTCATAGGATCTTGAGAAGCTAAGTGAAAAGTACATGGTAAAAGAAGGAACCTGTAGACCCATAGATAACCATCTCATAGCACATGTGGATGTGTTACCATGGAGGTAACCGGTATGGGGCCTGACCGAGGTAGGCAGGTTGCCATGAACCCTATGAAAGGGTGAAAGTCAGTCATGAATGCACAAAGAGATGATGAAGGCTTGGGTAAGGTTCTAAGTTGGACATGTACTATAATAGAATCCTAAGTCTATCCTAGGGTCAGGTAGGGATAATACCAATGGAAGAAGGAGTTGCCTAATTCCCTAGTTGCACATGACCATAGGGTCGGGAGGTAACATCTATCATTGTCTGAGGGTCGTGGGTTAGGAGATTGATCACCTTCATGAACTCATGGGACCCAAAGGGTAGATGAGTAGGGCACTCTCTGGATGCATAAGGGAAGAGGGATGACCCCAAAAGTGTCGGCACCCTATAGACCTAGAGGAGACGACCAAGGATTGTGTTTGGACCAAGTAGGTTCGAGACCAGTTTTCCATGGAAGTAATTTTGATATCATGATGTTCGTAATGTAGAGACATATGTGGAACGTTTCAATAGATTTGAATGTGTACTGGCGAGGTGGGATGTACCATCTCTACTCTTGGAATAGGAAGAACTCTATATTTGGATGGCCGCCAAATGTTTATTTCTTCTTGTTATGGGAGTGAGAGATAGGACAGTATGCATGCCTTACACCAAGGATAAAGATGATGAGATTTGGAACGTTGCTATGAGGCATGAGGAGAGAGACCATAACATACCCTAGCGAAGTGAACGATAGATACAAATGATAAGAGTATTAAGGTGATAATCTTGTGAGAATGTTTTATCATGAGCTATGTGGAATTTTCAAGTTATACAAGGTTGAGTTTGAAAACCAAGAGAATAAGCTCAGAGTTTTCTTTATGAAGATAGAGTTAGAGCCGAGATGAGCTAATAAGTAAAATACATGGAGGTGTATGTCTTCAACATTACCTAACACCAGAGGATAAGAAGTGGTCATGAATGCTCTGGTTGAGATATAGCTGCCTAGTTTAGCTGGAAGCTAGAAGAAGTTGAGGTTTCTAGGATAAACATAAGTTGAGAAAAAGAGATAAGTTTGGCTAACACCCAGATGTATCAATAGCGGTTAATCAAGTAAATGATTATTTTGTTATCCAGCCTAGTCCGTGATGTAATGAAAGGATGGTGGTAGAACCTCAGATGCACTTCTTTGGAAAGGAAAGTGATGAAACCCTGATAAAAGTAGTTTAGGGTTTCCGAGGTATCAAGCTTGAGGAATCATGACATACAGGAGATCATGATTTTAAGATCACCGAACATCATGATACTACAAAGATAGTAAGTGATATTAGTACTTGGGATGCTTAATATGGAGTTGCATGTGACGATTGACCATGCAAGCCAGGGGTGAAGGACAAAAACCAGTAACCCAGTGCTTTGACTTTAAGGCTAAAGAATCCCTGAGAAGGAATGGGAGTTCACCACTATGGATGTGGTGGTAAGTCTTCCTTAGACCATAGAAGGTCAAGATGCAATATGGGTTATGGTCGATCACCCTACCTGGATGACATGAGAAGGAAAGGAGTGTTTCCAAGGGACAGATTTAGTTGAACTACACGTGAGAGATATGGTTCAACTACACCATGATATGAGTTTAAAAGTTCTTGAGTATGACCTAAAAGTTCACTTCCATATGGTGTAAGTAGGTACATGAAGAACTCGATGTTAGTACCGCTTATCACCCCTAACTAATGGTTAATATGATCCAGACTAGAGGGTCTGATGACGGCAAGTGTGCTTGTTCAAGGTGATACAAAGAGACAGTTCTTAAGATGTGATGTTAACCACCATAGCTTTTATCGGGATGCAAGCAGTTCTATAGGGAGGTTGTTTCGATCACCACTTCATTAAGATGATGTTGGTGAAGGAGGCCTCACGAAGGTCAGAAAAGAACCATAGTGTGTGCAGATGAAGTCGCTTTGATCGTGCAATGGCTGAGAGAGAGCCCCGTGATGACATGAATCACGAGCTGATACAAAGTAGGCTGACATGCAGTTCACTATGGGAGAATATGTGATGTGAAAATCTGACCCCCCTAAGATACAGCTGAGAAAGATAAGTCCCTGATATATGGGTCCATTTGAGATGGATTAGTGGAGATGGTTGTGTTTAGCCTTGCCCCTCAGGATAACATGATGTGTAATGTGTTCCATGAATCCGGTCTAGAGCAGTATGTGAGGTACCCAAGCCATGTGCTGAGCCATGAACCTATTCAGCTTTTGAGAGGCTAAAATGTCCTGAGTCACCTATGAGGGTACGATATACCAAGATAAGAAAGAACTCAGATAGAAGAATATGAGATGATGAAGGTTCTTGGGAAGCACCATGGAAAGGGTGAAGCCACATGGGAGCCCTGATGGACGTATGAAAGGCTTATCCTGAACTGTTTGTTTGCTTGATGGAATTTTGAGGACAAAATTCCTATAAGAGGGGAAGGATGTTACAACCCCAATTTTTGGGTTCTTTTGATGAGAAATGTAATTTCTCTTAATAAAGATAAATGAAAAAATAATGATGTCTTTTGATTGAATGCATGAATTTCGTTTGAAATAGCCTTTTTGCTTTATTTGTGGGCTTTATTGGCTATTGGGCCTAATAACAAGGAAAAGGACAAAAGGAACTCTATTATCGAGTAAATAAGAAAATAGAGGAAAGAACAATGTGGAAACCTCTAGAAGGCAAATCCAAAGAGGGATTTCGTGCCTATTGGGTTCCTTGGGTTCCAAGGAATCCAAAGTTGTAAAGAAAATGCAATAAGGAAAGAAAAGATCAATTAAGAATTTCTTTATTAAGAAAGAAATTGAAAACAATGATAAAATGTGGGAAATAAGTGAAAAGAGGTATAATTGAGTTATCCTTGATGGATTTTCATATCCCAAGGATTCCTAATGTTAAAGGGAATGACAATGAGGAAAATAAAAATAGAGATAAAAGAGAAATCCTCAGAGAGATATTTTGATAAGAAATAAATAAAATAATGATAAATAATGGATAAAAGATAAGTAAAAGGCTAAGGTATATCCCCAAGATGGTATTTCGAGCCATTAAGGTTCCTTGAGGTTCAAGGAACTCAGAATTATAGTTTAATAGCAAAGGAAAGAGAAAATAGGTGAGAAATATACTTAATTGAGTAATATCTTACACCTAAACAAAAAGCATGTTTTCTTTTAGATAATGAGCCCAATTTTGGTAGAGAGGTAGATTAAGTCATTATGGACTTTCCCTTAAATTTTAGTATTATTTGGATACTTAGTTTTGGAGTTATGGCTTTTACAAGATTCCCTAAAGTGTTGGGATTATAGTAAATGTCACGATTAATTTGATATATATAAAATCCACTTAAGGATCAGACGCACCGTGCAACAGCCGTTAGATTAAAATCCAAGGGTGCCTAGGTCATTTTCTACCTCAGGTAGGACTAGGAGCAGTAGGAGTTTGATCCAATCTGGATTCTCTGGTATTATAGCCAATGTGTGGTTTTGGAAACTCTCCCAACGATTTGGGGAGAAGATTTTGGACCCAATCGTACTAGGTGCTCCGACCTGAGGAGGATTAGGAAATATTTCCCAAAAATCTTAGCATCGATCTTTGACCCAGATCTATTTAAGAGGGTACATGCCTCCCTTTAACAAGGTAACCTCTCCCTTAGGACTCTGGCAGAGTCCGTAGTACATCCGTGATTCAAGCTGGCACCAAGACGTGTGTCCACTCTCTCCCTGCCATGGCGTCATGGACGAGAAACATCCTAGCCGTCCCGATGGCTCTGACCAGCTCTAACAGATCTGATACCACCATTGAATTCGATGTCTTGAGGCGAAGGAGGAGGAGATGTCACTGGTTGCTGGGGAAGCAGTGTTCGTGGAGTCAACCTAGCGGTTGACCACCGGGCAACGTTGGGCCGCAAATAGAGAAGTGTGAGGAAGAACAAGAAGAGAAAGGGGGAAATGACCTCCTTGCCCCCGACATTTGTGAAGGAAGGTAAGGGTTTTTCTATCCTTGACTTCTTTTTTATCGCAAAGTAAGGCGCGGACCATTGGATTTCGCGTGGTCCACGGGACCACGGATCAGACGGCTGTTGTTTTTCTGAAATTAGTAATTAAATCGATAAAAAAAGGGTTTTCTTATAAAAATCATAACTCTTTCTAGAAAACTCAGATGGGAAAAGTATATACATGAAAATTAATCATAAAAATATAAAGAGTAAATTAAAAATGGTTTGAAAGCCTAAATCTATCTTTTTTAACAAAAGTTTAGTATTTTGATGAAAAAGGTGTTAATTGTTAATAAAGGATAGATTTAATATTGCAATTAGGTTAATTCAAGCATGATTAACTTGTTTAATGATACAGTTAGATTTTAACCTATTTTAATGGTATTGTAAAGTTTAGGGTTTTAAACCTAGCTAATAGAATGGTTAATATGTTTATAAACCCTAAGCAGGAGAAAAAGAAAAGAAAAGTGCTTATAATCCGAAATTAGGGTTTCATATTGCTAAAAGATGATCTTATGATCTTTTGCAAAATAAAGATGAAATAATTAGCTTTTGTAAGTGTTTCTAAAAAATTAGGGTTTAAATTAATAAAAACGAAGTGAAACCCTAAATATGTTCAAAACCCTAAAAAGGGCTAGTAACCCTAGGACACGATTAGGCCTATTAGATTTGTATACCATGATCCATGATAGAAAATATTGGATGAATATTTCAGGATTGAATTGTGCTTGCTTGATTTACTCTGGATTACTTGATGGTTTGGACTAAATCTGCATTCAATACAACTTGATAGGTATGTGGTTAATTATGACTAATCGCATTAGTTTTCCGGAAGGTTTTCTAGATGGTTCATCACATTGATTGAATCTAAACAGTTTGGATGCTCATACTACAATTATAAAGTCACTATGACTATCACAGTTATATATACATGTCAATTCTCGCACCTACATGCCACCCTGATGGATGATGCCATAAAGGTCAGGCCCATGAGGGTAGACCCATGGGCACCATGAGAGGTGACCCTAGACACCAAGCTCCGGAATGAGAAGGTGGTCTATGATGCATGACTATGGAGCATCATGAGAGGTGACTCCCAGACACCAAGCTTGGGATTGAGAAGTTGGCCTTAAGACAATGGCAAAAGAGAAACCCTAGAGGGGTATGCTAGGGTTAGGGCAAAAGAGGTGGAGAATGACACATTGAAAATGTAAATTGTCTTGTTAAATAATTTGATTGTGATTAATAAATTGTTAGCCATATCTGTGAAATTTTGGATGTCCCCACATACCAATATATTCTCGTATACTGTTCGATGTTTTGTTTGTCGGCGTTTTAGGTAAAAGCTTGAAAAGGACAAATAGTAAAGTGGCATATGTGGACTTAATTAAGAGTTAAAGTAAAAAGGAGGATTAGTTAGAGTAGACTCCTGATGCGGATAGATGTAGATATCCTAGTTTTGAAAAAGGTATGCAAAGTTTTAATTTTATACCCAATTCCAATTTAGTTAGTAGAATTTCATAATTATTATTGATTATTTGTCGAACCTTCGATCTAGTTTTTTGGGATAACGACTCAGATCTCTTGGTCTCCCTTAAGTGGAGGTTACCGGGAGATGGGGTCATTACTATCATTGGGCCTATGACATAAAATAAGGATGCTTGTTGGGAGGAAACCCAATCATCAATTTTTGTTCTTTACATTCAGTTTTAAAGTTTCATAGCTTTAATTTTTGCTTTGTTAGTTTTTATGTAAAAAAGGTACCTTGATCAATTTTGTGCAGTGTTGAGGCTGAGTACTAGTCAGTACTACTGACAAGAAGTCAGTACCACTGACGGAGTCATAGGGACAAAGACTAACTTTGACTGAACAACTTGGTACTACCGACCAAAATGTCGGTAGTACCAACGACATCACAAGGAATCCGAGCAAGTATTGCAAATTAACTCGGTACTACCAACTCCTACTACTGACTCCGAAGTTGATAACACTGACTTTATGCAAAGAAGGGGCTGAGTAAACTGATAAGGGTTCAGTACTGTCGACACTAAGTCGGTAGTACCAATGAAATGGCGTTCCCCAGTTTTAGAATATTGAGTCTGTTGGGTTTTATGGAGAAAACATGCACGGAGGAAGCAACAAAATAAATTTCCACGCAATCCAAAATAGGATCTCGTCGACAAAAATGTATCTGGAAGGAGTGTTTATGGGAGATACCTTATAGCAGAGCAAGTCTGGTGATGTCTCGATGCACGATGGTGTGCAATGTTGCTGGCTTGCACGGACGGTACTTCTTTCCCGTTCACTGAGTGTGGCGTGGGAAGATCCAGCGGCGCTCCTTTCGTGTTGTGATGTTCGCCGCTCGTAGCGCGTACGGATGGTCCTTGATGTCTACTGAATGCAGGCATCTCAGCATCTGTGTCTCTACTTCATCCATGCAGATGAACTGCAACTCCACGTCATGCTTCCTAAGCCAGCGGGAAGGAGTAGCCTTTTTGCGGTGATGTGCTAGCGTCACGGTGCTCTCCTTTCTCTCCTGAGGATGGTGACGGCTAGGGTTTATGTATTTGAGCATAAGATGAAAAGACTCTCTCTTTATCTTATAAATATATCGGTCATCAAGCCCCTTTAAATAGGAGACAAAAGGAATCAGGGTTTCCTAAGCCCATCAGTAAACAGAAAGACTGTGTTAATTAAAATGCTCGTGGATTAATTAGATTATTATGGAATTAATTAACCAAATAATCATATCAATTGATTTAATTAATATCTGACTCCATGCAATTACTCGGGATGGCTTAATGGGCATATATACCAACAGACTCCCACTTGCACTTAGAGCAGTCACTCCAATATCATTCTAATGGATTACATAAACATTTTAGTAATCAATGTGATTCAGAGCAATTCCAATCAAATCCAGAATTATACTCCTATTCCAACACATATGTGTGTGACCTAGTAGGCTCCAAATTATGTTGGTAGTGATATCCATAATCATATTATGATTTCACAAGCAATGATTGGTATCTAGCAAGACTTCATTGCCTCCCAAGTAATTGGAGAAGTTGGAGAACAACTTAACCTATCATTCATGACTGGTATTACTATGATTGTATAGTTCCTTTGTCACTGATATCCAGATTGAACTCGAGTCATGGAACTGTTATCCTCTTCAACATTAAATCCATGTTCCTTGAACTACAGTAGGCTGTCTGAGATATATGTAAGCTCAATATCACATATTGACTCACATCAACATGGCCATGCATTTCTCAGTCTCGCTTATCAAGTGGCCAGAATATCAAACTCCCATAGGAAGGAAAAATTCCATCAACATCACTCATGGTCATCCCCATGTGTCACAGTGCACCCAAGCACCATCTTTATGGCAATCTTTATTCAGGACCACGGTGGATGATGTCAAAGTACACCGAATGACATGTGATAAGTGTAGTGACTTCAGGTCTAAGAACCACAATCACCACCATCATTATGAGATGTGACTCTAACTATCAATCATGGTATCCATGTGTCACTCTCAAGGTGGGTCTATCTGATACGCTGTTCTCTAACAAGTATCTATGTATTTGGTTTGATATCTCCATATCATGGATAATGAGATTCTTCCATCAACCAACATACATTCTAATCTTATGTGTTATTGATGTCTATGGATATTTCCATAATAATAACTGATTAGGGACCAAACAAGAATACCTACTCTTAGTATACATTATTCTGTAGAGAGCTATAAGTTTTATGGTCATTTCACAATATAAAACATAAACATATAGATTGGAAACTTGCCTTTATTGATATGATCAATGTAGCATTACAAATCATTTATATAGTAACCCATTACAATCATCAAATGATAGTCTCTATGGGCATACATAATAATAGATTCCCACTTTCACTTATACCCAATCACTCATGAATCTCAATCCAAGTGATCGAACATGTCCGTCATGTTTCTACAGTGAAAGTGCTTTTGTGAGCGAGTCAGCCACATTGCTTTCTATAGGTACTCAGCAAATCTTCACATCTCCTCATTGTACGATCTCTCATATGAGATGGAACTATCATAGAATATGTTTGGAACATTGGTGTGATCTTGGTTCTTTAGTATGTGCAATTGCTCTGTTGTTGTCGCAAAACAACTCAATTACATCGCTAGCGCTTAGAACCACTCCAAGTTCAGAAATGAACTTCTTGATCCACACAACTTCCTTCGCAGCATTAGATGCGGCAATATATTCGGCCTCTGTTGTAGAATCCACAACCATCTCTTATTTAGAACTCTTCTAGCTCACAACTCTGTTGTTCAAGCAAACACAACCCCAGATTATGATCTGTAGTCATGTTTGTCAGTTTGGAAGCTAGCATCGATGTAATCCTTTACCACGATCTCTTCCTCACCATCGTATACCAAGAATTAATCCTTAGTCCTTCTCAAGTACTTTAGGATGTTCTTTATTGATGTCTAGTGACATTAACCTAGATTTGACTGATATCAGCTCATCATTCTCAAAGCATACGACACATCAAGACAAGTACATAACCTCGCGTATATGATAGATCCAATTGCTGATGCATATGGAATATTACTCATGCACACCCATTCATCACATGAACTAGGACATTGGGCTTTAGATATCATAACCCCATGAGACATGGGCAAGTTACCTCTCTTAGAAACCCCAATGCTAAACCTCTTTAGCACCTTGTCAATGTATGTGCTCTGGCTTAAGCCTAGAAGCCTTCTAGATCTATCTCTATAGATCTTGATTCCTAATATATAGGATGCTTTGCCTAAATCCTTCATAGAGAAGGTCTTCCCCAGCCAACCTTTTTCTGTATGAAGAGTAGGGATGTCATTTCCCATTAATAGTATGTCATCCACATATAATATGAAAAATACGAATGTGCTCCCACCAACCCTTTTGTAAACACAAGGTTCATCTTCATTTTAACTGAAGCCAAACCTTTTGACTACTTTGTTAAAACATCGATTCTAGCTCTGAGATGCTTGCTTCAATCCATAGATTGACCTTTGTAGCTTATAGACTTTACTTGCTTCCTTCAGATTGATAAAACCCTCAAGTTGTGTCATGTACACATCCTTGAGTAAATTCCTATTAAGGAATGTTGTTTTAACATCCATCTGCCAAATGTCATAGTCATGATAAGCTGCAATGGAAAGCATGATTCTGATGGATTTAACCATAGCAATTGGTGAGAAGGTCTCATCATAATCAACACCTTGAATTTTACGAAATCCTTTCGCAACCAATCTGCCTTTATAGATTTGAACATTTCCATCCTTGTCAGTCTTCTTCTTGAAGACCCACTTGCACCCTATGGGTTTTACCCCTTCGTGTGGATCCACCAAGGTCCATACCTTGTTGGTGTATGCTGGTTGTTTACACTAACGAGTTTCAATCATAAGAATGATCTTTTACTCAACTAGCTATATCCCGCAAGTATACGAGAGTAGTTGTAGTCGAGGTCAAACACAAGGAGCGTTGGTTAGTTAGGCACAAGAGTTATGATTTTCAATAATCTAGATCATTGTACATAAGATGATAGGATTAGAACAACTAGATTATAGATTTAAAACAAAACAATAAATTATCACTTAAGAAAGGTTAAGATACAGATTTGGAAGGATCTTAGACTTGGGATTTCACTATCACATCATAGCTTATATTAAAATATGAATTTAAACATGTTAATTAACTTGCAAAGGAGGTTTGTAGTCATCACTCACCTCCCGATGAAGTGATGGCGATTTTAACTCCATACATCTTTCTCGTGTATGTATTTCATTTCAAATCACAAACCTTGCTCCTCAACATAATCCCACCCACTCTCGCGGTCAAGGACAAATTGCCAAAAGAGTAACTCCATACTCTCAAACACATCTTCTCATATTATGAAAGAAAGTATAAAACATGCAAGTATGATGGCCAATCACACAAACAAGCATTTCAGATCTGAAACAACTCTTGGAATATGCAAGAAACTAACATTTAGTACGAAATTCATAAGTTCATACAAGCTATGACATGGGAGTTACTCTCCCATGTCCAAGATTCGGATTCTACTCGTCTATGATCATGTATTTCAGAAATGCTATAGAATTTTCAGAGTTTAACAGGGTTTAGAGAAGGAAAAGCTAGGAGAATTGAAAGTGTAACCCAAGAGAAGTAGAATTCCGTCTTGGGGACGAAATTCCACTCCCAAAGCTACTCCAAAACGGATTGGCTCCTCTCCCGAGAAACTACACGAAGTTGGGGAAGCTTGGCTGCACCTTGGAGAAGACAATGGAGAAGAAGAGAAGAAGAAATGGACTCCTTTCCCAAGAAACCACCCTTTTTCTCCTCCAACTCATCCTCCTCCGCTCCTCCTTTGCTCTGGGACGAGGGAACATTCATAAATGACCGGGCCTAACCGCCCATTAAGTTCCCACTTCATTTTAAACAAAAACTCATATTTTTCAAAATGCTGAAACTGCCAGGTGCACGTCGTGCACTTTAAAGTGCACGCCGTGCAACTTTCCAGAACTTTAAATCTGCTCAACTCTCCCAGGTGCACGGCGTGCACTTGGCTGTTCTGGGTTGTTTTGTATTTTGCTCATAACTTTCAGCGTGTAGGTCCAAATTACATGCCGTAAAAAGTGGTATTTGCGTAGTTTCGAACCCCAAAACATGTAGATACTTGAGGAGTGATCCAATAAAAGATAATATGATATATTCATCATCATTTCATTGCAAAATATAGTACCTACAATCCAAACCATGAGACAAGTAAGAATAGCTAAAAATATAGAATGTAGCATGAATGAGAGTGATAATTGAGTCAAAACAACATGGATATGCAACCAAACATGATCCAAAAGATGATATGATTTGTGCACATCAAATCCCCCTAAGCTTAAACCATTGCTTGTCCTCAAGCAAAAAGAGCATAGAAACACAAATGAAGAATTGTCAAGTTCATGCATAGATCAAATTAAATGAAAGATGTGTATAAGACCAAACCAACCATGATCAACATGTTTATGCTCATAGCCATCAATTCAAGTTAAACATCCAAGAAAGAGATTTTTAGTTCAGCAGGGGTGGTCACAATTAAATGAATCAATCGATTAAACAACACTAAGTAGAATTTGGATGACCAAGCCAAGCAATTAGTGGATGTGCAACTCAAACTCTCAACTATTAAGGATACAAATGATGAAATCTTAGTTAAATTAACAATTTTAGTTGCACTCTCCTTCTTTCCAAAAAAAGATATGACAATGGATTATGGATTCCGACACTTGGCTTCTAATGTAGGCTTATGCACACGTGGAATGTCGGTTGGGGTATTTTACCCTCTTTTAAGACATACCACCTAACCATCGTGGCCAGATCGGACTTACACTAGGCTAGCATGATATGTGGGCAGTTTAGCCATCTTTTATGGGGTATAAAGATGAGATAAGCCAAAATAAATTTTGAAATTTTTCCAAAACATAGGAGAGTCAACTAAATTGCAACATCAGCTAGATTTCATTCATTTGTTTTGCAATTTTTTCATTGAAAGAGTGGTTGAAAATGCACTAAGAGCTTGACAAGGGCATCCCATATTCCAAATGATGTTGTGAAGTTGATTTACTCACAAAAATTGAAACCATTACATGTTTTAAGCAATCAAGGATGTGAAAGATGAATGTTCAGGCTAGAAGCATAAACCAGAGTTAAGCACATGTTGATGGCCAAAAGGTTTCATTTGATTAATGCATGCCTTTTACAATATCTCCAAATGATATTTCTCATCAAATGAGGATAATCTGTTAAGCATAGGAGTTCTATCCACATATAAAAGATACACCTCATATCATACTAGATTTGCCACCAAAAGAGGAGAATTGAAAACAATGACTGAAATGTGAACACAAAACAAAAGCAAATGACAAGAAGCAAATAACATGAAAGGGAAAAGCTAAAAGAACTAGGTTACCATCCAGTTGCTCCCCCCCTAAGCTTGAAATCTGCAGTGTCCTCACTGCATAAATCAAACTAAAACGTTTGCAACCGGGTACCTCATCATGGTGGAAACATCAAAGTCCATGGAGGACCGGTGCTCTGATTTGCAGCTGGAAATTGTTGTGCTAAAGATTTATGCCTCCTTGCAAATATGTCCTTGATTTGGGGCAAGCGAAAGCACCTATGAGCTGCAACAAGAATAGTCTTTTGTATACCAATATGATTTGTCTTTTTATTCCCCTTTGAAGCATCATCAAAATATGAGTTGGGAAGAGTGTTCTCATTATAAAGCAATGTGTCATCTAGAGTGTGAGGAGGAAGGACATGTGGCTTGCTTGAAGAATCAACATGTTGATCATGTGTTGTAGCTTTCTCCCCTTTAGTTGCAACTTCATAATCATCATGGATATCAGCATCATCATACTTTGAAGGATATACCTCAATAACAACACCATTCTTCAATGTTACCGACCTAAAATATGTAGGATTCATCTCCGGTGGACTAGGCAAGAAAGGTGGAAATGCTTCTTTGTTAGAAAGAGTTTGTTGGGCAATTTGTTTCTCCAAGATTTGTGCATGAGTGGAAATATCGTCCACCTTAGAAGAGAGTTGGAAAATGGCACCCTTCATTGATTGTCTTTGTTGATGGAACTTCTCATTTTGTTGCATTTGAGTTGAAATAAATGTTGCAAGCATGGACTCTAATCTAGAAGTTACTTGTGGTTGTTGTGGCTGAATGAAATTTGGGTTTGCATTGATGTAGAAGTCCGGTGGAGTGTAGCCCATTGGAGAATAAATAGAAGAAGCATAACATCTAGAATATGAGTGTCCAAGTAACCCACATGCATCACAAATATTGTTGGATTTTTGACTTAGTTGTGTGCTTAGATTCTCAAACCTTTGTGACAAAGTGTCTAGCCTTGTTGCAATCAAGTCTATAGCATCAACCATGTGATCTTCCACTTGCATTTCATAAGTAGTATGTGAAAAGGTTGGGTGGTAGCTTGTAGCCGTATTCCATTGGAAATAATTTGATGCCATATCTTCAATAATAGCATAGGCTTCTCCATAAGATTTGTTCATCAGAGCTCCATTTGCAGCTGCATCAATAGACATCCTTGTATTGTAGCACAAACCATTATAGAAAAATTGCAATAGAAGCCAATTGCTTAGACCATGATGTGGACAAAGATGTTGAAGATCTTTGAACCTCTCCCATGCATCATACAAAGTCTCTCCATCCCTTTGAGAATAATTGATGAGTTGAATCCTCAATTGTGTGGTCTTGCTTGGTGGAAAATATCTTGCCAAAAAGACCTTTAGAAGCTCCTCCCAAGTGTTGATTGACTTCTTTGGCAAAGTATAGAGCCATGTCTTGGCTCTATCTTTAAGAGAGAATGGAAAAAGAATTAGGCATATCCCATCAGTAGGAACACCATATATCTTTATGGTGCTTAGCAACTGCAGAAATTCAGCAATGTGGAAGTTTGGATCCTCCATTGGTGTCCCTCCAAATGCATTCAGCTGTAGCAATTGTATGATGGATGGGCTGATAGAAAACTCCTCTGCTTCAAATTCTGAAATATTAATAGGCCCACTCATGTGCATTGCAGCTGTACCAAAGTAGTCCTTAAGAGGAAGGTCATCCTCCTTGACTAGTTCTTCATGAGAATCCAGAGGATTAGGTAGATGTGGCGTAGATGGTGGTGGTGTATGTTGTATGGATGTTGGTGGTGTATATGAGGGTGTGGAAGAATGTGGTATGGTTGTTGGTGGTATATATGATGGAAGTGAATTAGGTGTGATTGATGGTGGTGTGGATGAAAGACGATGTGCGGATAAGGGTGGTGCATATGATGGTAACATGGATGATGGTTGTGTGGGTTGTGATTCCTCCATACATGTTTGGGTTTCACTCCTTCTTGCTCCATGAGGGCTGCAAATGATGTGTTCATTTTTTGAAAGTAGAGATATGCATGGTTCAAGGATCTTTTTATGAACACCCCATATGCTCCTGCAAATAAAAAAGGTGAGTGAGATACAAAAACAAACATGGAAGATACAACAAATTATGATGATCATGATGAATTATGATTTATGGATATGATGGTGGATATGAAGGTTGTGATCTAGTCTCATTTACTTATCAATAACTCTTACTCTAACAGGAATACCGATGCTCCCCGGCAACGGCGCTAAAAACTTGTTGGTTGTTTACACTAACAAGTTTCAATCATAAGAATGATCTTTTACTCAACTAGCTATATCCCGCAAGTATACGAGAGTAGTTGTAGTCGAGGTCGAACACAAGGAGTGATGGATAGTTAGGCGCAAGAGTTATGATTTTCAATAATCTAGATCATTGTACATAAGATGATTGGATTAGAACAACTAGATTATAGATTTAAAACAAAACAGTAAATTATCACTTAAGAAAGGTTAAGATACAGATTTGGAAGGATCTTAGACTTGGGATTTCACTATCACATCATAGCTTATATTAAAATATGAATTTAAATATGTTAATTAACTTGCAAAGGAGGTTTGTAGTCATCACTCACCTCCCGGTGAAGTGATGATGATTTTAACTCCATACATCACTCTCGTGTATGTATTTCATTTCAAATCACAAACCTTGCTCCTCAACATAATCCCAGTCACTCTCGCGGTCAAGGACAAATTGCCAAAAGAGTAACTCCATACTCTCAAACACATCTTCTCAGATTATGAAAGAAAGTATAAAACATGCAAGTATGATGGCCAATCACACAAACAAGCATTTCAGATCTGAAACAACTCTTGGAATATGCAAGAAACTAACATTTAGTACGAAATTCATAAGTTCATACAAGCTATGACATGGGAGTTACTCTCCCATGTCCAAGATTCGGATTCTACTCGTCCATGATCATGTATTTCAGAAATGCTACAGAATTTTCAGAGTTTAACAGGGTTTAGAGAAGGAAAAGCTAGGAGAATTGAAAGTGTAACCCAAGAGAAGTAGAATTTCGTCTTGGGGACGAAATTCCACTCCCAAAGCTACTCCAAAACGGACTGGCTCCTCTCCTGAAAAACTGCACGAAGTTGGGGAAGCTTGGTTGCACATTGGAGAAGACAATGGAGAAGAAGAGAAGAAGAAATGGACTCCTTTCCCAAGAAACCACCCTTTTTCTCCTCCAAATCGTCCTCCTCTGCTCCTCCTTTGTTCTGGGATGAGGGAACGTTCATAAATGACTGGGCCTAACCGCCCATTAAGTTCCCACTTCGTTTTAAACAAAAACTCGTATTTTTCAAAATGCTGAAACTTCCAGGTGTATGACGTGCACTTTAAAGTGCACGCCGTGCAACTTTCCAGAACTTTAAATCTTCTCAACTCTCCCAGGTGCACGGCGTGCACTTTTGGTGCACGACGTGCACTTTTGGTGCACGGCGTGCACTTGGCTGTTCTGGGCTGTTTTGTATTCTTCTCATAACTTTCAGCGTGTAGGTCCAAATTACATGCCGTAAAAAGTGGTATTTGCGCAGTTTCGAACCCCAAAACATGTAGATACTTGAGGAGTGATCCAATAAGATATAATATGATATATTCCTCATCATTTCATTGCAAAATATAGTACCTACAATCCAAACCATGAGACAAGTAAGAATAGGTAAAAATATAGAATGTAGCATGAATGAGAGTGATAATTGAGTCAAAACAACATGGATATGCAACCAAACATGATCCAAAAGATGATATGATTTGTGCACATCAGTGTACATGGATTCCATCTCTGATCTCATGGCTTCAAGCCAATTCCCATATTCTGCTCCCTTAGTAGCTTTTAGATAGGAAGTTGGCTCATCTGCTACGCCCAATTTGTCACTGTCTTGAGTCATGAGAAATCCAAATATCTCAGGCTCAAGTCATGTCCTAGTAGACCTATGAGGTTCCTGTGTTACCTTTGGAACTTGAAATTCTACAACAGTTTGTGAGTCTTCATATTCTGTATGTACCTCCTCAAGTTCTATGCTTTCTTGTTGATCTAGAACTTTTTCGAGCTCTACATTCCTCCCACTGATTCTTTTAGAAATAAATTCCTTTTTAAGAAATACAACAGTCCTAGAAACAAACACTTTGTTGTCAGTTGGTGTGTAGAAGTAGTATCCCTGAGTTTCCTTGGGGTATCCAACAAAATAACATTTTTCAGATTTGGGTCCAAGCTTTTCAGTAAATTGTTTCCTAACATAAGCTTCATATCCCGAAATATTTAACATAGACAAATTGGTATGTTTCCCATTCCATATCTCATATGGTGTCTTTTGAACCAATTTGGAAGGTACATAGTTAAGTGTAAATGCTACGATTTCAAGAGCATATCCCCAGAACGATATTGGAGGTTCGGCTGAACTCATCATTGATCGTACCATGTCTAATAATGTATGATTCCTTCTTTCTAAAACACCATTATGTTGTGGTGTACCATGTGGAGTCCATTGTGATACAATACCACGGTCTCTCAAAAGGTCCTCAATCTCTTGGCTTAAGTACTCGCCACCTCGATCTGAACGGAGTGCTTTAATACTCTTACCAAGTTGCTTCTCTACTTCATTCATGAAAGTCTTGAAAATTTCAAGAGTTTGTGACTTGTGTTTCATAAGATATACATAGTCATGCCTACTGAGGTCATCAGTGAAGGTAATGAAGTATTGATAGCCTCCTCTAGCATTTGATCTAAAAGGTCCACATACATTAGTATGCATGAGTCCTAGCAGATCATTGGCTCTCTCACTGTGCCCAGTGAAAGGAGTCTTGGTCATCTTCCCTAATAAACATGCCTCACATATCTCTAATGATTAAAAATCAAAAGAGTCTAGATAACCATCCTTATGGAGTCTAGATATGTGCTTCTCATTTTTGTGCCCAAGACGACAATGCCATAAGTAAGTTTTATTTGAGCTGTCAAGTTTTAGCCTTTTAGTATTTACATTTTATATGCTAGTCTCAAGTTTTAAGAAGTAGATACCATAAGACATAGGGGCATTGCCATAAAAGATCTCATCTTTAGAAATAGAAATCATTCCATTCTTAATGTTAAATTCAAATCCACTCTTGTCCATACAAGATACAAAAATAATATTTCTATTAATGGCAGATACATAATAGAAATTCTTAAATTTTGTTACAAGGCCCCTTGGAAAAGATAAACTAATAACTCCAACTGCGGTGGCAGCAACTCTTGCTCCATTAGCAACCCGCAGCTCGACTTGGACTTTTCATAAAGGCTTACTTCTTATTAGCTCCTGTATATTTGAACATATGTGAGATCCACATCCGGTATTTAGTACCCATTATGAAGAAGTATTTAAGTTTATCTCAATAACATATATACCTAAAGTGGAGATCTCTATCCCCTGCTTCTTCCTCCTTTGTTCCTCCAGGTAGAGAGGATAGTTTCTTTTCCAATGTCCAGCTTGGTGACAATGGTGACAACTTCCTTATTTGAAGATCCCACCTTTAGCTTTGAGCGTGGATGACTTTGGATTTTGCCCGGCTTTAGAACCTTTCTTAGCCTTGCCTTTGACTTTTGACTTTCCCTTTGTCTTGCTGATATCATCACAGACTTGGGCTTGTCTTTCTTCATATGTGCCTTAGTTGTCCTCAACATGCCCAACAATTTTGACAACGACTTATCAAGATTGTTCATGTTGTAGTTCATGAAAAAATGATTATATGATTCAGGAAATGATTGTAGAATCATATCAGTGGCCAACTCTTGACCTAGGGGAAATCCCAGCTTGGATAAGCTTTCCACGTACCCAATCAAAGTGAGTATATGGGTACCAACTGAGTCTCCCTCTTTCATCTTGCTCCTTAACAAAGCCTTGGAGATATCATATCTCTCTTATCGTGCTTGATGCTTATACATGTTCTTGAGATGTGTTACCATATCCAAGACATTCATGTTCTCATGCTACTCTTGCAACTCATAGTTCATTGAGCACAACATCAGGCACTTGACATCCATGTCATCATCAAGGTGCCTCTTGTAAGCATCCTTTTCATCCTTGGGCACATTTGAGGAGGGTTCTACTGAATCTGGTATTTCAAGGACATAGAGCTTACGCTCATACGTGAGAACAATTCTCAGCATCCTAAACAAGTTTTGAAAGTTGGTTTCGATAAGTTTGTCCTTCTCAAGGACCTATCACAACAAGAAAGTGTGAGTGTTGTTTGCCATTTGATTGCTACAAAAGAAAAAGTTTGCATTTAGTCCAAAACATTTTGACTTGTAAAGATTTGAAATATGAGATTAATTAGGACTTTAATTAATTATGCTCCCACTATTATATTCAAATTGATAGCCCTCACTATCAACTCAGAAGATTGTAGTGTACAACCTTCTAGTGAGCCAAGATCCAAAATAATTGAATCAATGCCCAACCAATGCCGACGTCAAATACCAAATACTAAGGTAGGAAACTTTTGCAAATTGCATCATATGCAACTCTTAGATAGATGATCATGCACAACTCCTTGCCATGATGCATCTGTGTGCCTCTAGGTACTTGATCCTATCAAAGTTTCTTAGTTAAGTCTTACCCATAAGCCAACACGATGAGTGTGCACCCTGCGGAGGCAGACCCACACACCCACCATCACACTTTCGAGATAGATAGTGTACCATGCAGAGGCATGCCCACACATAGTCGATCAAGTTTTTCATGTGTGTTTCTTTTTGGAAGGCAACTAAAACTTAATATTATTAATTGAGGGGTTTTATTAATACATATACATATCCAAACACCACATACTTATAGCATGTATCATATACTACTATATCCACAACCATAAAAGATAGACATGCAATCACAAACACAAATACATAGGTTATGGCCATACTATTGTAATCCTTTGGAGCAACAAAGGATTACAATTCACCTATGGTCTTATGCATCTCATGCAACAACACCTCTAAATCAACCTGTAAGGATCAACATTACAACAAACAACTTCATGGATGCTCCGTGAGGTTGGAACTTCAAGTTGCTTCTTGGAATTGGATCTTCGTGTTTCTTCTCCATGGATGCTCCTTGGAGTTAGATCTTCAGGTTGCTTCTTGGAATTAGATCTTCATGGATCTTCTCCATGGACGCTCCTTGGAGTTGGATCTTTAAGTGGCCTCCTTACATCAAGTTTATAAAGACTAAAACTAATCTTATCTCTATTACATCATATGAGTACAAATATAAAGGGAAAGAATTAATTACACTTTGAAATAAGAGATGAGGCTCAGCATGCAAGCTGAATACTTTATACAAAGGATCCATGTACAACCATTATACATCCATAGCATTCACAAACAAACATATCTACAAGATTGACATCCACATTCATTCACAACATTCACAAAAGGGGATACTAGGCCATAACTGTGTATGCATTCACCACATAAAATATATTTTAAAGGTGACATGTATGAAATCATTGGTACAATAACATATACATATATACATATTAAAATTACAGTACTTTTAATGCGGGACATTCCCCATTAAATAAATTTTCGACTCCCACACAAATTATGCGGGGTACACAGGGGCAGTGCCCCTGTGCGGCGTATGTGGAATTGGGTTTAGGTTTGCACATTAGTAGTTTTAATTTGCATCATATGCAACATAGAAAATGGTATACAATAATTCAATCATATTGAAACGAATCCAAATATGTCGTAGATTGATGCTTCTCTGATACCACTAGGTTTTGTGGAGAAAACATGCGCGACAAAAGCAATAAAATAAATTTCCATGCAACCCAAAATACGATCTCGTCAACAACAGCGTATTCATAATGAGTGTTCATGGGATATACCTTATAGAGGAGCAAGTCTAGTGATGTCCTACTGCATGATGGTGTGCAACATTGTTGGCCTACACAGACAATACTTCTCTCCCATTTGCTGAGTGTGTCATGGGAAGATTCAGTGGTGCTCCTTTTGTGTGGTGATGTACGCTTCTTGTAGCATGCACAGATGGTCGTTGATGTCCTTAGAACGCAGGTGTCTCAGCGTCTGCATCTCTACTTCGTCCACGTGGATGGACTGGAACTCCATGTCATACTTCCTAAGCCGGCGGGAAGGAGTAGCCTCTGTGCCGCGACATGCTAGCATTGCAGTGTTCTCCTTTCTCTCCTGAGGATGGTGATGACTAGAGTTTACATACGTGAGCGTAAAGTGAAAAGACTCTCTCTATATCTTATAAAGATATCGGCAAGCCCTTGTGTGATAAGAGACAAAAAGAATTAGGGTTTCCTAAACCATTGGTAAATAGAAAGATTGTGTTAATTAAAACGCTCGTGGATTAATTAGAATGTTCTGGAATTATTTAATAAACCAAATAATCATATTAATTGATTAATTAATATATGACTCCATGCAATCTCTCGGGATGGATCTATGGGCATATATACCAACAAAGTTCCCCCTAGAAAGTACCAAGGAATCAGAACCACCCGATACTATTGACACAAAGTCGGTAGTACCGACTACAGGAGGGACAGAATCCGCATGAGTGCCATCCAACAATCGAGAATCTTCACATCTGACGGTCGATATTCCGATGCTACGTCATTACTACCGACTCCATGCGATCCATGTTGAAGATATCCATAAATCAGGACCATCGGTAGCACCGAGGAAGATGGATTTGAATTCGGTAATACTGACTCCATCTCAGTACTATCAATGTCGTGGCAATAGCTATATAAGGAGGGAATGTGATTCATTTCTTTTCACACCTTCTCTACTCCTCCTTCAAGAAAGTGTGAGCAAACATCTACGGGCATTCAGAGTCCACACCGAGCACTCCTTTTGTCAACCCCCTTCTTGTACTAGAGATGGTGTCCATAAGAGAGGCTTCTTCCTTAGTGGTGATGCTCAACTTGATTCCTAAGCTAAGCCAAATCTCCCACCCCAATGCTGACATCAAGAAGAGATATACAAAGATCTATAGAAGAGGGACATGTTGTCGACACAATATGGTGACCGTGATTTCATCGTCTCCTTAGTCTTCACCAATATCATGCACCAAGTTTGCAAGCATCAAGGGTTGGTGGGTAACCACCCCTTCTTCAATGTCTGGCTTACATATTTGGATCTGGTCTGTAAGTTCCTGGCATCACTGGAGGTCTTCATGATCCCTGAGCATGGGGATGGTTTGAGGTATGGTCATGTCAGCTTCCCGCTTTACAACTCTAATTACACTCTGACGTTGCACCAATTTAATGCCATATATGGATGGTTGGATGAAGGTGACTTCTTCTACCCTGACACTTCAACTTCAAGGTGGCATGGGAGCTATTGTCCGAGTTTTTAGAAGGCCAACATATCATCTGGCACACAAAATCCATCAATGACATTGAGCATCCTTTTGCTCGTACTTCACCTTCTTCTCACCAGCACTCTCTTTGCCAAATCCAGTCAAGGGTAGGGGAAAACCTAGTGGATTGACCTCTATTTTCTCTACAAGCTGCTGGAGTTAGGAAAAAGGAGTTTGGACTTTGGTGCCTTCTTCCTCTCTCATATTATGGGGGTGAAGCGCCTGATGTAGAGGAACCCTTCCATTCATTTTAGAGGGTTGATCACACCAATCTCTTCATCTCAACCTTGACCTCTCCACCACCAAATCTCTAAAGGCCGCACCAAAGCTTGATTTATAGCACTTCAAGGGATCCAACCTTGTCAACACACACCATGGTACTATATACAAATGTTTTACAGTAGGTACTCAGTACAAAGAGAGGGTGCTACCAGATGCTATCTTTGACTTATAAGGAATCCACATCATGCGGTGGCTTGTTGATAGTTCGTCAGAGGAGGAGGAAGATGATGAGGCAATTGAAGACCAGCAGTAGGAGCAGGATGAAGAAGAGGAGGAGGAACAAACCATCCATATCATAAGGAGGTAGGTTCCATGCAAGCATCCATGAATGCAGCCTCCAATTCTTCTACTCCACCAACATCACAGGTGGATGATCTATATTCTATGGTGGGAATGTACGACATGCTCCAGGATATACAATAAGGGCAGGAGCAGCAGATAGAGACCTTGGTTTACATCCATGATGTCTAAGGATGGATGTACCACAATCAACATATGACCTTTGAGAATGAACAACTTCTTTTGGCCAACCAAGAGAAATGCATATGCTCCTGCACAGGATGGAAGGATACTAACAACTGTTCTTTGACCATTATTTGAGCCAATGACACTTGTGTGGATATCCACAACCTCCATGAATGCCACAACAATCGTTGAGTTTTTAGAGGACATTCTACCCCTTTGAAATCACCATGCCACATCATCAGCCACCACCCATGTGATCTGGTACCACTGTTCCACCTCATGAGTTAGAATTTTGAGTATGTGCAATGGTAAATTATCTTCCAATTAAAAAAATTAAAATTTGGCTTAGTTGCAAATTTCTTGAGTTGCACCAGTTAAAGGAAGTGTGTGGGCTAGTCAGCTTAAGGACATTTAATATGGGCATATTAATTATTCATGACATGTGGATGAAGATGGGGTTTGAGCTTAAATTGGCCAACCAATTAACATGATCTTAAATGGAAATTTAACCAAGAAACCCTAAGGTTACCATGTTCACATGTCATTAGTGAGGGAATTTAACCCTCATACCCTCTCATTTTGAGTGATAAGTTGGGGGGGGTACATTAGACAAGGGTGAGGTATCATTTCCTACATCCCTCTGTCTGTTAGCACTTTCTATTTTTCTTCTTTTATTCTTTCTCTTTATACAATTCTTTTTAAATTCTTTTGGAATAAAGTCACCCCAATTAACCTTAGAATCATGATAGTCCCCAAAAGTAAATAGCACTTAGACATTTAATGGCGATTTAATAATTTCCATCCACTATCAATTTCATGTTTTTGCTTCAATTTTTTATCTGACTCTCCACAGGTAAAAATCAAGGTAGAAATAAGCCAAGCTCTCAAGGATGAGAGGGGAATCAGGCAACTTCCAAATCAAGAAGATCTGCAAGTGGACCACAAACCAAATAAGTGCATGTTGAAAGACTCTATGAACAACTTTCCTCTCTTCAAAATAAAAGAGGCTTGGCCGCCCAAAATAATTTCCCAAATAAAACCCCAAATCCCAAGCCTGCGAGTCATCGAATAAAAGCCAGAGAGTCGAATAAAATCATGAGAGTTGTGCCATGATAGTTGATGGAGCTGGGACTTACACCAAAAGATTACTCTTCCAATGGGAGTCCCAAATATGCACCAAAAACTCTAGAGAGCTTAAATCTTCCCTAGGTTTACCTAGAACTGGTGCTTAGATAAATGCTCCAACCCCATAAGAGTATGGAAGCCTTATCGTAGTACAAATTTAGGATCGAACCCAAAAGACAACGGTCTTTTTGTAAGCAACAAGATAGAAAACGTATGGAATTTCACTTAGTTACTTACCAGCAGGAACTTATATCGAAAGTTGGATTTTGATGGTTTTAAACTAAGAACATAAAACGTAAAGAAAGCAAGTAAATCTAATGAGTTAAACTATGATAAAAGATCACTAGGGTGTGATCGGTTTTTCACCACCACTACACATCGATCAACACATGCAAAGCAAAACTTAACCTGCAAAAAGAGTTTGGTCAGTTAGTATCCTTGTAGACTTAGCCTCCTTTTAGAGAATCTAACTACGAGAAGTGCGGGAATGTTGCAACGCCAGCCATTCCCGATCAAATGGTCACATTACTTTACATCATTCCCCTCGCAAAGTGTGTTCCTCGACTTACCAAGGTTGCACTTCCATACGTCAACTGATTCAATTTCATAGTATGAAAGTGCAACAGATGATAGTGAGTTTACTCCACTTCTTGAGATACACTTCTAGATACCGAAACAGATGCATGGTGGATACATGCACCAAGAAACAACATATAAATGAGTTTCGAATCTAATAGCACAAACGTAGACAATTCATACTAAAAGATAAAAGATAACACAAGTTGGAGATCAAGCAACATGCATTCATTAATCGTTTGATGTCGAACTGACAAAGATAAGAACTCTATATTACAACCTAAGGATTACATTTACATGATATGAAAGCATGGGTAGCGGGGCTACTCCCCGCACCCTAGTGAAGGAGACTACTCGCTCATGACTAGGACAAAGAAGGAGGCAAGAAGAGAGAGAGAGCATCATCCCCATAAAGGATGGAGGAAGGTCAACTCCTTGGAGAGAGAGCAACGATCCACCAATCTTCGCAGGTTGCACGACGATGAGATCTCCCCTTCCCACCTTCTTTAGTGAAGAAGGAGAAAGCAGCTTCAGGATGGAGTATGGGTCTCAGACCGGCAGCCCCAGGGCGGAGGATGGAAGTAGCAAGAGCTCTGGAACGATTGAGGCAGCCTTTGGACGTCTGAAACTTGATTTCTGATGGAGGACCCTTGGGGTCTTATTTATAGGCCTTGAGTGAAGTCCAAACGGTTTGGAGACCGTTTGGACCTCAAGACCATTTGGGACCTTAAGACCGTTTGGCATCATGCGGTCTTGAGACCGTTTGAACTCCATGCGGTCTCGGGACCGGTTGGCTTCATGCGGTCTTGAGACCGTTTGAACTCCATGCGGTCTCGGGACCGGTTGGCTTCATGCAGTCTTGGGACCATTTGACTCCATGCGGTCTCAAGACCGGTTGGCTTCATGCGGTTTTGGGACCGTGTGACTCCATGCGGTCTCGGGACCGGTTGGCTTCATGCGGTCTTGGGACCGTTTGGCTCTGTGCGGTCTCGGGACCGGTTGGCTTCATGCGGTCTTGGGACCGTTTGACTCCATGCGGTCTCAGGACCGGTTGGCTTCATGCGGTCTTGGGACCATTTGACTCCATGCGGTCTCGAGACCGATTGGCTTCATGCGGTCTTGGGACCGTTTGAATCCATGCGGTCTTGAGGTTGAGTTATTCTTTTATGATTTTTTTGTGCTTTTTCTGCATATATAGAAAGGAAAGTTAGTCTGATGGTATATTTACATAAAAAGGGTAAAATTAGGATTATGTATAGTTTAAACTTAGAAAGAGTATGGAAAACTAAAGAAAAGGACTAAGATAATCGACTAAAATAGTAGGTTATCACCCCCCCTAACTTAGAGTCTAGCTTGTCCTCAAGTTAGATAGAGCTGAGACATGTAATGGCGAGGCAATTTTATTAATTAGGATTTCCATACTCTTGCTTCAATTCTTAACCTGAGTTCCCCTGAGGTCATATCAAGTCTTATTGCTTGCCTTGACTCTTTCAGGTTTTTAGAGTTGCTTGGGTCTCAGGTTCTTTTCATATCTTGCAGTTCGCATTGGGACCACCTTTATTTTGTGCATGTTGTTGACTCTAATCAGCTTTATACCTCTCTGAAAGACCTACTGGGAGCTAGAGAGGGTATGAGGGTTGGCCAAAGGCTTGAGGTGTATCTCCCCCTTCAAGTGGGGGAGGGGCTATCTATGCTTTTGGGATCTCACTATCGGGCACGACACATCTGCCTTTGTGAGGGCAGCTGAATGTACCGGCCGGGTGAGTCCTTTATGAGCCTTTCATATATTTAGAGACCTTAGGGTTGCACTACCGGGCATGACACATCTGCCTTTGTGAGGGCAGCGGAATGTGCCGGCTGGGTGAAACCTTCATCGGTTCTTTATATATATCTTTATTCATGGCACAACTCTCATGATTTTATTCGACTCTCTGGCTTTTATTCGATGACTCGCAGGCTTGGGATTTGGGGTTTTATTTGGGAAATTATTTTGGGCGGCCAAGCCTCTTTTATTTTGAAGAGAGGAAAGCTGTTCTTAGAGTCTTTCAACATGCACTTATTTGGTTTGTGGTCCACTTGCATAACTTCTTGATTTGGAAGTTGCATGATTCCCCTCTCATCCTTGAGAGCTTGGCTTATTTCTGCCTTGATTTTGACCTGTGGAGAGTCAGATAAAAAATTGAAGCAAAAACATGAAATCGATAGTGGATGGAAATTGTTAAATCGCCATTAAATGTCTAAGTGATATTTACTTTTGGGGACTATCATGATTCTAAGGTTAATTGGGGTGACTTTATTCCAAAAGAATTTGAAAAGAATTGTATAAAGAGAAAGAATAAAAGAAGAAAAATAGAAAGTGCTAACAGAAAGAGGGATGTAGGAAATGATACCTCGCCCTTGTCTAATGTACCCCCCCCCCAACTTATCACTCACTCTGTCCTCAGAGTGTCAAAGTGATAGGTTGAGCAGTAATTACGACAAGGGCTGCAAGTTAAGGTAAATCTTCATTTGCCCCCAGAGAACAAAGTAGATTGGATGCGAACTGTCCTCGTAAAGCGTGGTAATCCACGCCAGTCATCTCCTCTACTGGTCTTTGGAGAACGATGATGGTGTACATCCAATAGAGGACATGGAAGCCGCAGTCGTTCGATTGTCAGATTTGCTGGGGGCATTTGTGGCAGAAGGCAGGGCAGTGGAAATGCTCTTTGTCGTATGCCTTTGTATGCTGACTCAGAAAATCAATTAACTTTTCGGCGCACTCCTTTGCCACTACTTCTGTTGGCATCTTCGGTGTTACGACATAGTTTCTATGTCGTGCGTTGTACTGGATATCGGAACTGTTGTATATTGTGGTTGTTCCTTCTGGGAGGTTTTTTGCCAGGAGCATCCAGTGCTCATGATAAAGGAAAGGTAACATGATGAATGTCGGCGTTGTGTGTTGGAGATAGGAGATCAGCACGTCAGTTGTGCTGAAGTTCTTGAGCTTTAGGAGATCATCTTTCATATATGAAGACGCCATGTATGTTGTTGGGTTGTTTTGGCCAAGCAAAAACTGATAGGCAACCACAAGGCATACTGAGAGGGATCCCTTAACCTGTAGAGTCTCTCGCAGTGTGTCTGCCATTACAAGAATGTCTCGAGACATGAATACCAGGCCATCTTTGTCGGCGGAGAGCCGTGCCATAATGAGACGCAATTCGAGGTCATTGAGACCCTTGCAAGCATCGCGATCAAAATTAGGGAAGGTTGGTTTAATGGCGAACACAGGATCGATCTTGCTTTGATCTTGCTCGGTATCGGCGACTGGCAACTTGGTCTTCAGAGTTTGTCGGAAGGGTCGCCGCTGTGGTCGCTAGATAGCTGAGAAGAGGTAGCGAGGAACGTCATCTGGTGCCATAGTTGGGTCCTTGAAGAACCGTCTATCACAGATTAGCTCCATGGCATTACGTCCGCGTAAGGAATGAAAATATTCAGCAACCAGATCGTAAATGGGATTTCTTGGTTCAGCGCTTGAATGTGACGTATGGTGCAGAAAGCGCAATCCCCAGATCCCTCGGTGGCTTGAACTTGAGGGTTTATGATTTTGAACCATGGTTGGTTCCAATCTTGGCGTAGAGATGGGCGTGCAGCCCAAATTAACTTAAGCAGCCGGAAGGGTATACACCTGGCTTCTCCTGCTGCTTCTCCTACGAAGTTTATTGTGCCGCCTGGTAGCTCGGTGCCACAGAAGTTATACAGCTTAGCATCTCAAGCCTCGGTATCCACAATCATAAAAAGCTAGTGGTCCGAAACTTGGAAGGGAACTGTAAGATAACATGCCCGACGTGCTAAACCAGCACGCAACCGCTCGATCAACTTTGCTCTTACATCTTTGTATAAAAGGCCAATAGACAGAGCAGGCGAGGCATTGAAAACGGGTTGCTGCCTCTTAGAACTTTGTACATTTCTATACAATTGGCGAGGAGGACACAGAAGATTGTCATAGGCATCGTGGACCGAGGTCGGACGATGCTGCGGAAATCTTCACGTGTCATCTGGCGCCTGGTTTTTGTATTGTGATAAATTATGTCTTCCCCCGCCTTTGCATCGTCCACTATAGTGTTCAGTATAAAAATGTCCTGAGCATCTAAAGTGGAGATGGCCGCCATATCCAGGTCGTGCATTTTGTGCGGCAGAGGTGGTGGCGGGGGAAGTTCTTGTAGTGGGGGAGAAGCAGGTTGTTCGAAGGCCTCTTCATGGCCTTGTAGATTGTCGTACGAGTCAGAGGCAGAATCGAGATCCTCGTCCGTGTCTAGACTTACTCGGTCTGCCTTGTCCTGGTAAGGAGGAGAAGGTGCTGAGAAAGGTGGAGCAGATGTTTTTGGTGGGCTGGCGCTGGTTCCTAGTATGCATTGTTGAAAATCAGCGTAGGCCGCATCTTTGGCAGCTTCCCCGATGGACCCCATAGCGGAATAATCGAAGAATTGGTCCCCGTATGACATGTTGACATTGTCGTTGTGTGGGGACTTGGGGGGATGGTCACTATCATGGTGACCCTTGTCGGAACCTCTGTGAGAAGGTCCTGCTGCATTTCCAGGGTCCTCTCCATCATCATGCTTGTCATCAGAGGTGGTGTCTTTGTTGGAGTCAGCAGATGAGTCGGAGTCGTCTTCTTCATCATCATCACCATCCTCATCGTCTGTGGCCTTGTCTGCTTGCTTTTTACTGGCGGACGTTTTGCACCGTCGATGGGTGGCTTGTAGCTCATCAAAAGCCACTTGCAGATGCTCGTGTTTTTCGAGCAGTGCATCATGGGTTTCTTTGAGGTCGGTATATCTGCCCTCGGTGGAGAGGAGACGTGTTGTAAGATTGGTGACTTGAGCACGTAACCGCTGGATTTCATCTTTATTGGACTCCTCTTGGCGATGTTGTAGTTGTGTAAGTGTGTTGTTGATGGTGTCCAAGCGCGTGCTCAGAACTTCTTGTTGTTGCTGGAGCTCGCGGAGAGTCTCTGGCAGAGGCTGAGTCTGCTTGGAGATCTCATCGACTTGCTTCACCGTTGCTTCTTGTTGACGCGTCGCTCCAAGGACCAGGTCTGGCAGGTTGTTGTAGTGGTTGTTGATGTGATCAACTTGCTTAGCCACCTTATCTTGTCGTTGCTGGAGGCCTTGGAGGATGGTGGGCAAGGCACGGTGTTGTTCGTCGATCGTGGTCACCTGTCGTGATAAACCCTGCACACAAGAAAGAATAGAATTTAATATATTAGAAGGATTGGTGAGGAGGTTTCGGACAGCGTCAAATTGACGGCCGAATTCCTCACCGATATTAGCAAAAGGGACCCCAGGAGCGGAAGGGTGAGATGGCTGGGGTCTGCGTGGAATGGTGTTAGTGTCTTGCGGAAGAGACACTGATGATGCCCTGATCTGCGTAGTGATTGTGGATGTAGTCACCAGCGGTGTCGGGGTGGTGGTGGATGTGAAAAGTGGTGGGATTTGAGGTGAAATCGGTGGTAGCGATAGTGATGGGGTGGAAACTGCAGAGGTGAAAGGGAAAGTGGTGAAGTCGGGCATGGGGATGGAGAAGGGAAAGCCCGAGGTATATAGGGGTGATGAAGTGGATGTGAATGGTTGCGTGGATGTGATGGGGAAGAAAGGAGTGGTAGATGTTGGAATGGTGGAAGGTGGAGTGGTGGCAGCGGTTAGCTGCTCATGTAGACTCTGAATGAAAGAGTCGATTGAAGAGGAGGTTAAGATTTCTTCATGGATCTTCTCAGCCTCTGGATTTGGCCTAGATGTTGGTGTCCCTGACACCTGTTGGGCCTGCAACTGCCTTCTAGAAGGTTGTTTGACAGGTATTTTTGTAGGTCGAGCTATCGGGGCTGTGATGCTCAGCTCGATTTGTCCCGTTGTAGCTTTCTTTTCGGTTGTTTTAACCGAAGCTAGAAGGTGTGAAAGCTCCTCGTCCGAGAAGAGGAGCTATTTGATGTCATAATTTGCTAGCTCTGGAAGCGGGATAAGAGTTCTGGAAGACTTAACCATCGGGCAGAAGAAGTAATGTAATTTCCCATCCTTTTCCTTGATAATGAAGGATTTCTTCAAAGTTTGCTCATTGGTAAGGATGTCGCCCTTTAGTTGCATGCAGCGGGATAGGGGTTTGTCCATCTTGAGGTATTTGATAATAGATGTGACATGCCCCCCATGCAGATCTCTTTCCCCAGGCTGGAGATTGATAGTTTCTGGATCACTTGTCGTCCGATATTGACCGGTCTTTCGTTAAGAATAGACCAGAGAACGAAAAGATCTGAAATTATAACGTTCCCCCCTTCTGTCCTGGGGAAGAGTGCGCCAGCAAGAATTTTGTGCAGGGTGCGCACAAATCCAGAATGTATATTTGTTTCTTTGCACGTCTTCGCATCATATGTGGGGATCTCGGTTAGAGATTTCCAGAATGTGTGTCTATTGAATTCTGGATGATCGGTTCCCACTGCCATGGCCTTCCGCAGCTGTTCTTGGTTGTCAATGAAGATTGTGTTCAACAAATTTTCCATTATGACAACCTTGTTGCCGAAGATCTGGGTGACGAGCCTTCTGTCACCCCCGTCCCGCGACCTATCCATGATGTCGACGGGCTCTTTGGTCAAAAAAGTGAAAAACTCTGTAGTGGGTTCAGAGTAGGATACTTCAGGTACTAAACACAACCTGACGAGGTTGGCTTTGTCTAGCACGGTGAAGATGCGGTCGTATATCCCCATCCTGGGCAGTATGTTGGAGCACACATACTTGGTGGGTTTCAGTGATTTGTCAGCGGAGAGGTTGGTTTGGACGAAGAGGTTATCTGGTGGTGGTGTAGTAGTGGTGATGGGAATGAAAGTGGGGGTGGTAACAGGGATGGTGGTAGTAACAAGAATGGTGGTGTTAGTGGTGGTAGTAGTAGGGATGGTGGTGGTAGTGGTGGTAGTAGCAGGGATGGTGGTGGTAGGTTTTGCCAAGGGTTGATCCATGGCAGAGGCAGGTCAGACTTGTTTCCTTGCCCGCTTCTTGGAGGGCTGCCCAGATACAGCCTCCATGACCTTGCATTTCCCCTTTTGTTCTTTAGCAGGGGATTCCTCCTCGGAGTTAGGATTGTACTCTGAGCCTTCATCATCATAAGAAGAGATCTCAACTTCTTCTTCAGGTGCCTCAGCTAGGCACTTCTCTAGGCGATCAAGCTCGTACAGGACGTCCATTATTTTGGTATTTGGAGGTACCTTCTCGGTCTTGTTGAAGTCAACTCTTATCTTTTGGAGCCGGGCTTGATCTCTCAGCAGTTCCTCTCTTTTCCAGATTTCAGGGTCTTCGAACCCGATGACGTTCTTTGCTGGTGATGCCATAGCTGTAAAATGAAAAGAAATCAAAAGTTAGAATAATATGTTTAGAAAGAGTGGATTTTATTTGTATTTATGTTTAATGAAAATTAAATGAATGTAGAAGACCAAACGGTTTGAAGACCGTTTGGTCCCAAACGGTTTCAAGACCGTTTGGTCCCAAACGGTTTCAAGACCGTTTGGAGAACGAAGCGTCGTGAGGCCATCGGCTAAGGTGAAGATGAAGACGAAACGGCATAGAGGCGGAGGACGCGCCAGCGACGACGACGACGGTGATAACGATGATAAAAATGATGGTGAATCCGGTGGCGAAAATGGTGATGAATACAGTGATAAAAGCGACGGCAACGGTGAACAGAGCCGTCGGTGAGGATGGCGAAGACGAAGGTGGTGCCGGTGATGGCGAACAGAGCTGATGGTGGCGTCAGCGGAAAGGATGGCAGAAGAGAAGAAGATCGCGGAAAATGACAATGGCGGAAACTTGCGGTCGGTCGGTCGTGCTGCCGCGGTTGATGGATTACCTTGCAGCTGGTGGTGATGTCGACGGCGAGGAAGAGAAGGTCGGTGGTCGGAGGAGTGGTTTCTGTGCAGAAGCACGGGAACCACGTCGCCGGAGGGGAATAGCGCGGGAACAGGGGGAAAGTAAGAGCAATGCAACAGGAACACGAGAAAGTTCGAGAGTTCGAAGAGAGAAAGACGAAGGTGTAGGGTTTATATTTATAGGGAACGGTTAGCGACTCTTTGCATTCCAAACGGTTTCGAGACCGTTTAGCTCCAAACGGTTTCAAGACCGTTTGGCTCCAAACGGTTTGAAGACCGTTTGGAGTCCAAACAGTTTCAAGACCGTTTGGCTCCAAACGGTTTGAAAACCGTTTGGAGAAAACGGTTTCAAGACCATTTGGCTCCAAACGGTTTGGAGACCGTTTGGAGGGGTAAAGGTAGAAAAGATTTTATATTTTTATGTTGGTTTTTGATTTATATATTTTTATGTTGCTTGTTTTTTGTTTATTTTTTATTAGTTTTAGTTATGTGATTTTTTTTGTATTTTCATAAGATAAAACTAGGGAAAATAAAAGAACAGGACATAAAGGAAAAAAGTTGAAATCTTGGGTTGCCTCCCAAGTCGCGCCTTGGTTTTACGTCGTTGACTCGATGAAGCTGCGACATTATCATGTTGTTGGCATAGTATTCGACTGTTCATGTCTGTTCTGCCCATGCTTAGGATTTGATTCAGGCTGCCCAACAAATGTGCATGTCGGAGGCTTCAATTGTGCAGCAATCTGGGCAAGCTGGGCTTCCACTGCTTTCTGCTGAGCCTGTTGGTTAGCAAGCATAGTTTGTTGTGATTGTAACATCTGCCTTATCAAGGATATTTCGTCTTCGGGTTGGGCATGAGCATTTTTCAGAAGACTTAGTTGTTGGGTTTGTTGAGATTGTTGAAGTGGTAGTGCCAGCTGGGGTTGCTGAGTATGCAGTTGTGGATGGAGTGGGGGATGAGTGTACTGGTAGTAGGCTGATTGGTTCCTAGGGTAGTTAGCCCTAGGGAAGTTGTTCCTGGAGTTCCCTTGATTTTGGTTGAAATTGTTTGAGAACCCAGGTGGTAGCCTACTATCAGATCCCCCATGTGTCTGATGATGTGGATTCGCAGTTCCAGAAGGGTTCCCATATTGGAACCCAGGATGATTCCTCGGTTGATTGGGATTGTAGTAGACTTGTCCAGGAATAGTGTGGTTGGAGTTGACTTGTTCTGGAATCTGATCTTCAGCTTGATTAGTAATGGGTTCATATGGTTGTGGTTGTGGATGCAGATCCATCATCACATTATACATCATTCCGCAGGGGAGAGTCGGATGGTCCGAAGCATGACAAGCCTCACAGGATCCTGTGATGGCTTTGACTTGTTGAGCCAGTGGACTTTTCTTCTTATCAATCTCTCCGAGAGAAGTCTCAAGAGCTTGCTGTTTATGAACAATTGTTTTCAAGGCCTCAGCTATTGCCTTCATTTCTATGGATTCTTCAGCTTTGAAAACCTTGAGGACACCTTTACCGGCTGACCATCCCCAATCGGACTGGTTTTCAGCTCCAAGAGTAACAATCTTCCATGCGTCCTCGTAGTTCTTCCTCATGAAGTTTCCTCCATATGAGGAATCTAAGAACTGTTTAATATCATCGCTCACTCCCTGATAGAAGGTTTCTATCAGTTAATTCTGGGAGATTCCATGATGGGGGCATTTGCGCAGAAGTTCTTTAAATCTTTCCCATGCCTCAGCAAGGGTCTCCCCAGGTAGCTGAGAGAAATGATTGATTTGCCCTCTAATTTCATAGGTCAGTTAGGGTGGAAAGAACTTCTCTAAGAACTTTTCCTCTAGGGGGGGCCCAAGTGGTTATTATGGGCTCTCTGTCCAGCGATTTGTACCAACTCAGGGCCCTCCCAGATAAGGTGAAATGGAACAGATGGAGCATTATCGCATCAAAAGCGACACCAGCTTGCAGAACTAGGTGGCATAACACCTTAAACCTTTTCAAATGGTCCATGCAATCATCTCCTGAACCTCCGGAGAAGGATATGCCTTGCATAATCTGGATCCACTGGGTCCGAATCTCGAAGTTTGGGATATTGATAATCGGAGGTCAGACCGGGTGGTTATCCTCATAGTTCTTCGGGACAGCGTAGTCCCTCAGTTGTTTGTTCCTTAACTCCAGCTGAGCATCTTGGGTTGTTGCCTCAGTCTCAGCTCTTATGTGGGCTTGCTCTTCTACACGTATCTCCGCTTGGATTTGGGCACGGGTGTCTGTGATGAGTTGTGCCCATTGTGCGGCGATGGCAGCATTTACCCTCTCCATCACCAAAGCAGCCTGGTGTTGTTCGTCAGCCATTTGTCTGGCTCGTAGGTGATTGAGACGGATTCGGCGATGGAAACTTCTCTCTACCTCGGAGTCGAACTCCGGATCAGGGGAGAATCCACGACTATGCGATGATTGCATGCACGTGTTCTACCTGAGTAGAGAAAAGAGAACACCTTTAGATAAAAGTGAAAATATGGAAGTTTCAAGAAGATAATGAGTTATGATTAAAAAGAAAGTGTAAAATCCTAACCAACTAGAAAAGTACTATGTGAAATTACAACGTTCCGTTCTCCCCTACAACGGCGCCATTTTTTGATGGAGCTGGGACTCACACCAAAAGATTACTCTTCCAATGGGAGTCCCAAATATGCACCAAAAACCCTAGAGAGCTTAAGTCTTCCCTAGGTTTACCTAGAACTGGTGCTTAGATAAATGATCCAACCCCATAAGAGTATGGAAGCCTTATCGTAGTACAGATTTAGGATCGAACCCAAAAGACAACGGTCTTGTTGCAAGCAACAAGATAGAAAACGTATGGAATTTCACTTAGTTACTTACCAGCAGGCACTTATATCGAAAGTTGGATTTTGATGGTTTTAAACTAAGAACATAAAAAGTAAAGAAAGAATGTAAAGATAATGAGTTAAACTATGATAAAAGATCACTAGGGTGTGATCGGTTTTTCACCACCACTACACATCGATCAACACATGCAAAGCAAAACTTAACCTGCAAAAAGAGTTCGGTCAGTTAGTATCCTTGTAGACTTAGCCTCCTTTCGGAAAATCTAACTACGAGAAGTGCGGGAATGTTGCAACGCCAACCATTCCCTATCAAATGGTCACATTACTTTACATCATTCCCCTCGCAAAGTGTGTTCCTTGACTTACCAAGGTTGCACTTCCATACGTCAACTGATTCCATTTCATAGTATGAAAGTACAACGGATGATAGTGAGTTTACTCCACTTCTTGAGATACACTTCTAGATACCGAAACAGATGCATGGTGGATACATGCACCAAGAACCAACATACAAACGAGTTTCGAATCTAATAGCACAAACGTAGACAATTCATACTAAAAGATAAAAGATAACACAAGTTGGAGATCAAGCAACACACATTCATTAATCGTTTGATGTCGAACTGACAAAGATAAGAACTCTATATTACAACCTAAGGATTACATTTACATGATATGAAAGCATGGGTAGCGGGGCTACTCCCCGCACCCTAGTAAAGGAGACTACTCGCTCATGACTAGGACAAAGAAGGAGGCAAGAAGAGAGAGAGAGAGAGCATCATCCCCATAAAGGATGGAGGAAGGTCAACCCCTTGGAGAGAGAGAAACGATCCACCAGTCTTCGCAGGTTGCACGACGATGAGATCTCCCCTTCCCACCTTCTTTGGCAAAGAAGGAGAAAGCAGCTTCAGGATGGAGTATGGGTCTCAGACCGGCAGCCCCAGGGCGGAGGATGGAAGTAGCAAGAGCTCTGGAACGATTGAGGAAGCCTTTGGACGTCTGAAACTTGATATCTGATGGAGGACCCTTGGGGACTTATTTATAGGCCTTGAGTGAAGTCCAAATGGTTTGGAGACCGTTTGGACCTCAAGACCGTTTGGGACCTTAAGACCGTTTGGACCTTGAGACCGTTTGGCATCATGCGGTCTTGAGACCATTTGAACTCCATGCGGTCTCGGGACCGGTTGGCTTCATGCGGTCTTGAGACCGTTTGAACTCCATGCGGTCTCGGGACTGGTTGGCTTCATGCGGTCTTGGGACCATTTGACTCCATGCGGTCTCAAGACCGGTTGGCTTCATGCGGTCTTGGGACCGTGTGACTCCATGCGGTCTCGGGACCGGTTGGCTTCATGCGGTCTTGGGACTGTTTGGCTCCATGCAGTCTCGGGACCGGTTGTCTTCATGCGGTCTTGGGACCGTTTGACTCCATGCGGTCTCAGAACCGGTTGGCTTCATGCGGTCTTGGGACCGTTTGACTCCATGCGGTCTCGAGACCGATTGGCTTCATGCGGTCTTGGGACCGTTTGAATCCATGCGGTCTTGAGGTTGAGTTATTCTTTTATGATTTGTTTTGTGCTTTTTCTGCATATATAGAAAGGAAAGTTAGTCTGATGGTATATTTACAAAAAAGGGTAAAATTAGGATTATGTATAGTTTAAACTTAGAAAGAGTATGGAAAACTAAAGAAAAGGACTAAGATAATCGACTAAAATAGGAGGTTATCAGAGACATATCATAATTTCATGAAAGGCATTGTCTCTTAGTTATGTGATTCCATCCATTTTCCATTCATTTTTACTCACCCACCTTAAGATGATCAAGTAAATCTGAATTATTTCCTCTTGTTTGCATTTCATGTCATGATAGGTTACATTATAGTTAACTTTCTTTGATTGCATTAGTTAGAAAACAAAAGAAAAAAAATGTTATTATGCATAAGTAACTTATATGCATATCATTTTAGTTTCATAAACAATTACATATAGATTGCATGCAATTTTTTATCATTCATTTTCATATCATGTGGGCATTATTTTCCTTCAAAATTTGAGTTCAGGGATACACATCCATACCCTCAGGAAAAAATAGAAAAGAAAATTTTGAATGACATGTTAGTAAAGCCCAAGCATAAGATTCCATCATGCTAAAAATAATGGGCCAATTGTGAGGACCTTGACCTGGGTTTTGTGTTAACCCTATTTGTTTTTCCTAACTAAGATGCTTAGAACTTTAATCAAATCCTTTAAGGTGTTTTGTTATCATGTGAAATACTTATGTTTCATGTTTGGCCCTGTTTGGATAACGTTTGAGCAATGTTTGCTTATTTTGAACATGAGTGCAACCTTACCAAGATGAGGGGTTATCTGCAAAATGTCACATGTTGAGCATGCCCATAGTTCTTTATCATCATAAGAGATACAATGATGCTAAGCGGCACCTTGTGGAAAGCCTAAGTTCTAAATTGATCTTGTATGGTTGATGCTTGTGCTTTATGTGCTAGTTTTTGTGCAAATTACCCACAATTGGGGGATTAAGATGCAATTTACCATATATAGAGTGTTCCTTTTCTTGCTTGATATCATCTAGATGATAAAGGAAGAGGTGGGCACCTTGTTTGGATATTGGGCAAGGAATGGCATCCTCATAATGATACAGTTTTATGAATCATGTGTGTTTTGACCTTGGAATATAGTGTATCAGTTTAGGGTATTGTGTGTATCAGTTTTGGGAGAAGTCATGCCCTTATAGGAGGCCTAGAGGCCAAGACTCTACTTAGATTATATCACCATGGCGTGCATGTTGAGCTAGAGGGGTTGCATGTGGCCTTTGTATGTGGACAAGTGTCACCTAGACTCTTAAGGTGATGACACCTTTCTTTTGATCTCTCTTCCTTCCCTCAAGTATATAACCCCCTCCTTCTTCACACAAGTAAACCCTTTCATCCATTCTCGTTCCTCTCCTCTTGGTAGATGAGATTGAGATATTATGGAGCTAGAGGAAGTCTCCATGGAGCTTGGGAGGTCAAGTTCCTTACTCATGGTGATTCATGGTATAAGTTCCATCTTGGTGCCTTATGTTACTTGGTGATGATTTCTTTGATCTCTCTTCTTCATCTTCTTCTTCATCCTATCTCAGCCATGGATCATAACTTGGATGAAGTTTGATTAGGTTCTCTCTCTCTCTCTTTCCTTTCTTTTTGAGCTATCATAACCTTGACACCTTCTTCTTTCTTGAGATGATGTTGAGGTCGAGTTGGGACTCTTGATGGACTACCTTCCACCTTGAGAACGTGTTCTTTGGAGTTTTGATCATGGATCTTGAACTCTTGATGGATACCTTCTTGAGGCGGGTTATTTAACTCTTAGCCTTCTTTATTATTTTCACTCTTCCATGTGCTTATGTTGTTTCTCATTTGTAGATCATTTATCTCATATATACTAATAGTTGTTGTTGGTTTTGAGAACTGATTTGATGATGGAACCTTGTTTAGTTGTTGTCCATGTCTTGCACATCCTTGCCATGACAATAGATGAGCTAGGGGCTGATATACTAAGGTTTAATATGAATAAACTGACATGCCTTGAGGGTACTAACCCGACATGCTCTGAGGGTGCTAATCCGACATGCTTTGTGATGCTTGAACCATGATGCCCAACCGATGCATATTATGTGATGCCTAAGTGGTGCCTACACCGACACACATGTGAGGGAGGACACATTTGAGGCTGATACCCTAGATAATAGTGTGGTCGATACACTAGAATGTTCTACGGCCGACACACACATGTTGATATGCAAAGGGCGACATAAGGGAGGTGCTTAGGCTGATACAAGTGTCAAGGCCAACATAAGTGTTTAGTCCGACACAAGTAAAGTGCCAAACCATGATGCCTTTGGTTGAGTAAGGGACCGTCATGACCATTCCCTAACCCCGAACAACCCATCACACTTAGGTTTTCCTATCACACTTCAAGTAGGGTTGCCCATCACACTTCAAGTAGGGTTCCCCGTCACACTTAGGGTTGCCCATCACACTTCAAGTAGGGTTTCTCGATACACCTTGGGGAGGTTAGCCCCTTGTGCCTTGTATGAAGGAAGTCGACATGTTATGGTGGTGACAAGTCAACACCCAATGCCAAGTATTATCCAACACCATGAGTGCCAAACTGATACACCCTAAGGTGAGCTTGCCCGACACACCTAGATGTGGTTAGGTCGATACATGAGGATGATGAAACTGGGGTCTCCCTAGCCATATGAAACCAAGATGTTGCAAGCTGAGACACACCTTGATGAGATAAACTGATACACCTAGTAGGTGTTAAGACCATGTTGCTAAGTGGATGTCAAGTCAACACACCTTGGAAGGGATGAAACTGATACCTAGGGTTGATGACAAACCAATGTTTTAAGTTGAAGGTGAAACCGACATCAGGGTTAAAGGATAGACCAAGATGCCATGGAATTGATTAGTTGATACATGTGTAATGAAGGGTTGTTTCACCTATACTCGTGTATGGATATAACCAATACATAATATGATGATCTATCTAAGATGTCCTGACTATGAATGGTTAATCATTAATTGCGATGCTTAGCTCTAAAACTCTCCAATAAGGTGGGAGGTTATATCAGTAGGGTTTAGTGGTAAAGTGACCATACATTAACCCTAATCATAAGATGGTAAAACTTATGTGCATACCTTAGTGAAAGGTTCTAATCCACGACAAGTGTCTTCTATATTCTTTTCTACATAATCATAACGTATGATAGAGGTTAATGAGATCCTTATGTGAGCACATGATAGTGGTGATGAGCCTATATGAAATCAAAGGGGTGTTAGATTTTGTGTAGAAATTATGTGAACAATTTTTATGATCTAATAAGTTCCTTGTGAATAATTTGAAGTGAAAACCTCTAGATATGTAATCTAAGGTTTGGCATTCCTTAACATGGTAATGGGGTTGATAACTTATGGAAGGTAATGACACATGGGTCACATAAATATGAAACATCATTTTGGTGGAATAGTCAATTTATTTTCATAATGCATTGTTGTAAACCACACATAACCTAATAAGATCACACACCTACACATTTACCAAATAGTGATACATGGTGATGATGACATGATGATTTATCCATATATAATTAATAATGTTTAACCTAAATTAGTTCTAAGAATGTGGAAATGGTGTGTTTAGGGGAATGATGTAACCATGATGTAAAACCCTTATCATCCATATGTGAAAAGCATTGACCCTAATTCTAAGGGCACATCATTATTGAATGTGTGTGAATATAGAGAGCATGATATTGTACTCTCTCTCTCTCTTAAATTACATGACTTTAACCTTGTGAGTTAATTGGGTGCAATAATTAATGAATACTATGAAGATGATTAAATAATATCAGGATTTGGCTATAAGCCTTGATAAGGAACATAGAAAGTATGAATATGTGAATGTACATACTTGGTTATATTATCTAATTCTTAACCTCATACACTCCAACTTCTTGGAGGTAGTGAAAGTCAGATATTTGAGATAGAATGATGCTTGAGAACCTTATGTGGAATAAGCATGAGATCTAATCTTAAATTAGAGAAATGATGATGCATTGCTTGCTTTATTTAAATGTGTTTAATGTGTTTTAACATATTCTCTCTTTGGAGGTAGTAGCTAATTATTGCTATGGTACGTATATGTGATGTGGAACAAGTGATGATTGGCATAAGTAATGCTTATATGACCAATGAATCATGATGAGATAGACTTGAGTCACAAGTATGATGTGATGGGTCTTAGGACCTAACAAGGGCTTAGTGCCTAGGTGAGATGATATCCTTCAGTACTAGAATGAGGGATTGATATCCCATAGTGATGTGACAGTGGTGATAGACTTAAGAGGTTTTGTAACAGTGATGATGGTATTATGAATGACAATGATACAAAATTTATGTGGTGATAGTGTGACAAGCTCACACCCTATGTTATTTATATTTGTTGAAAGTGTGCCAGGCCCTTATTTCATAGATTTTACTATGGTTTTATATGTTGTAGCTTGACTGATGCTAAAAGACACTTTAATTGGTCTAATTAATCAAGTGGAATCTAATCATGTAGCTTGCCATGTGTCATAGATCCATTCCAGTGTCAGTTTTATTGTTGGATGGTGAAACAAGTTTAACTCGGAGCACATATTTTTTAATATGCGGGGTGCAAGTCGAGTATCCCCTTACACCCTTAATTTAAGGTTGTGTGAGACATCCATACGTGAGCTGATCTCATTGTGATATGGATGGTCGTGTGTGAGCACTCCTTCTTGTTAGAACGTCCATGTGTGATCTTGTTCTCCTAGCAATGTTACCTGTACCAAGGTGAGATAGATTTTATATGGGTGGCCATGCGTTAGCTAACACCTTTGATGTGACTGTATGTCACTTTTGTAGTTGACTAATATGTCTCTGCAGTGTTTTTGTGTAATGACCATGAGGTCTGGTGAGGTTCTGGATTCTGACTCTTCCATTGGCCTTGTATAGCATTGATTTTGACGTCACAGTGGTCAGTTGGATTTGGGTGGTACGAATCAAATCCTCAGGGCATAATAAAATATGTAATCAGCTGTGTAGTATACATATATAGGATCAAATACACGAACATTGGATGAGGCCTTGCTTTGCTTTTATACTGCTTAGTTTGCAACAATTATACATGTACTTCATATTCCTTTTCAAGCATAAAAACATCTAGTGCGTAGTGTAGATGCCTAAACTGCTTAAACAAGTGATAGTTGCCCTGCTTAAGAGAATTTTCTGAATCTACTCCTCTTATAATAGTATTCATTCTTGCTTAGTTATCTGTGATAATAATAGAGTTAGTAGAGAGTTATATCTCTTGCTGGGACTTTTTGTCTCACCCCGTTGATTAAATACCTTTTGGGTGGACGTGCATGAAAAGCTAAAAATCATATAGCTAAGAACATAAAATGAAGAATAACTACACTTGGTGGATCTTGGTATATGGATAGTGTCTAATAATAGAGTCATGTGTGTCGTCCCTATACACTCAGGTCCTTAGGGGTGTTCTCGATGTGTTTTGATGACTTGATGATCAACATATGATTTTTGGCTTGTATATCCTTGGTGGTATGTATATACATGTGGAACTGTTATCTTAAGTAACATGTTAATTAGAAAACAATTTTGTAGTACTTTAAATATATGTTATGAAATGCAAGTATTGACTCTTATGTAAATAAATTTCAGTTCATGGTGCTTGTTGTAAATCAGTTTTAATTTCCTGTGACTTTTGGTAATCTACTAATTAGTGGTTGATCGTGATTAAGTTTTGAGTAATCTTGCTTTGTGTGGCAAAGGGTGTCACACCAATGACATAAAAAAAGAAATGTTTGTTAATGTGTTAAAGTTAAGAGGGAGAAAGTATGCCCTAAACTCTTCACAAGGAGATGAAAACATTCACATGATGCATTTTCCTCCTTAGTTCATTCTCATTTATTTGATGAGATTGTTTGATACATGCATCAGATTAGGCATCATGATTCATGCATTTTTTTTCTTCACCGTATAGGCTCATCATGTTTTATTTTTGCATAAATAATTTGGATCTTACTTGTAAATCTCCACAACCACCTATTTCATACAATCCATTACTCTTATCAGTAGGCCACTTAAATGATTATTCTCCTCACTCATTATTATAAGAAGAACTGCTTCTAAGTAGATGTAGCTAGGAAAACAACAATGTAGAATAGGGAATCATATAATGCACTAAGTGAATGCCTAATTTATTATGATATTAATATCTCTCTTGATAGTGTTAATTGATCTAAAGGTGGAAAACTTTTATGGAAATTTTTGGAGATTATAGAGCAGTTGATTATTCAAGATCAGTAAAGGCCGGTTTGGGACCACCATGTGGGGATGGTTGAGAAATAAAATTTATAGTTTATGTCCTTTTGATGACTTATCTCAAATAGATCTGAGGGTGTATTGCTCAAAGATGAGTAACAGTTAAGCTTAGGGGAGTTTGATTCACGAGATATTTGTCATTTTCACAAGCTATTTCATATTGATTTGTGTGCATTATTTGTTAATTTTCATATTAATTATGCATGATTTACTCTCATTATCCAGTGATATTTGATTTCATCGAATATATGTAATTTTACTCTTTCCGAATGATTTATGATATTTCAAGATATTATGTTTGGATTTTATGAATTTTAGGAATTTTTACAAGTATCTATAGCTCGGTACTACTGACTTTGGAGTCGGTGGTACTGAAACATACTCAAGTTGGAATAAGCGAAGAATTGGGAAGTCTCGATAGTACCAACTCTGAATGTCAATACTACCAACAAAGCCACAACATTTTGATCAAGATTAATCAAAGAAACTCGATACTATCGACACACAGTTAGTAGTACCGGTAACTTGCTAGGTAGTCGCAACAATTAAAGGAGTCAGTAGTACCGACCCATCAGGATCAGGTAGATTTGAAGATGGATTTTAATCTAGAGGTTGAGGACCTATTTCACACTAAGTCACTTCTATGACTTAGGGAGAATTTGGCCATCCCTAAGATCACATTCCAATTCCATTGAATGGTAGCTGAGAGGAAGGAGAGGAGAAATTAGAGAAGAAGACCATGTTCTAGATGATCCAAACACTTTCAACGGATGAATTTGCAGCCAGAAGGTAGCAAATCAGCACATGTGTGAGAATGAATCTTTTAGACCGTCTACTTTAGGGGTTCTTTAGTTTTTCAAAAATCATAAATATATGTTTTATATCACCCTTTGATAAAGATGGCTTATGAACATGAAGAGACTACCCAAAGTTATCGATAAAGCACCTAACTAATAACACAATCGACGCAAGAGTGGGATTGGTATTATCTTAGGTATTAAATTACATTATGAGAGCAAGTAATTCTTGCTACAGACTCTTAGTCTAAGGTTAGAAGATATAATTATTATTGTTATAATTGTTAGTTACAATTTTAACTGACGAGAAATCATAATCTTAAGGAATTCGTCCTATTGCAATCAGTCACCAGTAGTTTTAAATTCACTTTCTACATTCTTATTTAATTAAACAATCCAATCAAAATTTTCTCCAGTCTAGCTGATCGTATTACATTTAATAGTAGTTTCTAAGTTTAAGATTTTTGCATGTTCGATATCCTGACCTCATTGACCTATATTACTCTGATAGAGTACACTTGCATTTTAGGGCGTATAGAAAATATCTATCAAGTTGGCAGAGTTTTTATAATGTAATATGTTTTACACATTATTATTTCTCTGCAATTGAAGATGATCAAATCATTCACTGGCATCCTTCGAAAACTATGTGGGCAAGAGAAGGTCCTGTTATTAGATTTGATAAGAAGCTATACAAGAAGGTATTGGACCCACAAAAGGCCATAAAGGAAGTCAAGATGGGCCACCATCAACTTATATATCTTGATTAACTAAATGATAATGATTTACTATTTTCTTCAGCTTAAAACATTTTCAATTAGTACGGGTTCCCCAACTGGGTGACTCCTACTCAAGACTTGTCCTTATTGTCTACTAATTAATGTGGATCCTTTTGACTTAACTGGACCATGGGGTAGCTTTAGGAAACCATTACAAAGTTTTGAGGCCACCACTATTCTTCAAGAATTGACACCTAATGCTTTTAAGAAGTGAAGATCCTTATTGGATCCTTTTTGTAACCATTTAGTTGCACATTTATAGTGAACCATAATGGATTTCCTAGTACATGAATGAGTAATCTTTGGTCCATCACTGTTGGCCTTTCCCAAAACTACTATTTTCGCCCACTTTTAGCCAACTACTTCTCTAGCAACATTCTTGATGCAGCTAAATTGTTCATTACTCTTTGATATTTTTAGAAGTCAACTTACTCTCTTCTATCTTCATCCTCAGGCATTTTTGCATCACCTTGAGGATCAACTTTTCAGTGAGTGAAGTTCACTAGAAATTCATGTTGACATACCAAACCTTATGCTCAGAACAAGGTATGGTATGGTTATGCCCTCTTTCCAAGTTAGCAAACATTGTATGTAGTATTTCATTAACATTTCCAAATTAGCAAACATTGTATATAGTATTTCATTAACCAATTTTTTTGTTTATCCATGCAAATTTTTCTCATTTATAATGTCTAACTGTTAAATGCCGAATTCTTATGTAAAGATAGTGGCAAATGTTCAACATTATATTCTTTTAAGTAAAAGGATTCAAAACATCCCTTGGCAGAATACTGGAATTTCCTAGTAACGAGATAAGATCTTGAATGGATCTTAAGAAACATTCTCGCATCACTTTATTGGATACTCTAATGCTAAACATGTTTAGTAGTCAGGTGTAGATGCAAAGACTACATCCTCCCTTGCCCTAAGCATGTCCAATTTCTGGTAGTTAACCATGCCTTCCTGATTCCTATGTTCTATGTTCCTTGTGCTTTTCATTTGTTAACCATGCCTTCCCTCTTTCTACTTGTGCAGCTATACAGGAAGAGAAGACAAGGACATTCTCAAGGGGTTTTTCAAGAGGAATATAAGAGATGGGATTGTGAGTTTATACTTCAATATATAAACTTGCAAATTATATTTGGTATGTACTTGTAAGTTTACTCTGCTACATGTTTGAATAAGATTAGCACATGGTTTGATATGGAACATTATAATGATTGAGACATGTATTCCTTGTAGGCTGAAATAGTATAGATGATAACACATCATCACTACAAGGTAATTTATTAAAAAAACAAGTCCTAAGTAGGAAAGTGGCTAGATGGTGATTGATAAAGGTTAGTGTGCTCGTATTTGTTGATCTCAACCCAACTTGTGAATTATCTCCATCTTCACCACCACATGGATAGTTGTCAATTATTAAAACCTATGTGTATGTTTCCTAGGTGCTCCCTTCATGGTCTACTGGTACCACACACTCCCCACTTGTTGTTAATCCCACCCATTTGGAATGCATATTTGGAAGAATCATTGAGATATTTTGAATCATGTATCTAAGCTAAGTATTTTTGTTGATTACATTTCATACAGTTGTTTTAGCCTAATACTCTTGGATATGGCTTGATATGGAATCATATATGGATTAAGAAGTTAATTCCTTACAGGTTGAAATGGGGTCGGTTATGCCAACATTAGTTCTAAAAGACAATTTCTTGAAAAATAAAATTTGAGTGGGAAAGTGCCTAGATGGTGATTGATGACAAGTCAGTGTGGTCATAGTGGTTGATCTAATCATGGCCTGTGAAATATTTTCACCACTATAGGGATATTCATCAATTCTAAATCCTCAATATATTTTGCCCTAGGTGTTCCATTCAATGTTATGGGTAACACACACTCCCAACACATTGTTCAACCCACCTATCTATACTGCATCTTGGGAAGATTCATAGAGATGATGGAAAATAGGTATCTAATGTAACTACTTATCTTAATATATATATATATATATATATATTGTAGCTGTTTGATCATGATATTCTTGGACATGGTTCGAAATGGAATCAAATATGGACTAAGAAGTCAAATCCTTGTAGGTTGAAATGTCCCAGAGGATGCCAGCATTATTGCTGCAGGACAATTTCTTCCCCATCATTTTTGATAGATGTTGACACCAGTGTAGATCCAACGACCACATCCTCCTTCGCCCCAGGCATTTACAATTTCTGGTATTTAATCATGCCTTCCTACTTCTTGTGTTCTATGTTCATTGTTCTTTTCATATGTTAACCATGCCTTCCCTTTTTCTACTTGTGTAGCCGTGTAGGAAGAGAAGATAAGGAAAATATCAAGGTATTTTGAAAGAGACAGTTGAAAAGAGGGCTTCTATGCATCATCATTTTAATCCCATCGATCGATATGTGACCCTTTGTCCAATAGAACCAGCTACAAGACTTCCAAATAGATCTCAATGTTGACACCTCATTTATCAATGGTGTCCAAGACATTGGTCGACACACTTTGTCATCCGAATTGGACGGCGACGATGTCATGATCCACTTCCCAAGACACTAGGTATGCTTTATTATTCTATCCTTCCCTAGTTGAACCTCTATTTTGTAATTTAGTTTGATCTATAGGTTTTTCCTTCCATTCTATCTCAAATTGCTCACAAAACCTTCATAAATCTAAAGCTCTAATTCATATATTTCTGGGAACCTCTCTAACAATATTAGCTATAAATAGTTTTTGTGTGTCTAAATAATTATTTGGTTGACATTTGTGCCTGATGTTTTAATTAGAAACTATATCTCAAAATAGGACAATGTAGTGACTTTCTAGTGGCCTTGAATTATGATATTATAATAAGTATTATGTTTGTTTTCTAGTTTTATTGTCCACTTAGTTCTTTTCAGATATAATTCTTAGACTTATCTACATAAACGATTCATAATTGTCCTTGTCTGCATACTTGAATTACCTAGCAACAAGACCAAAGCTTGAAAGGATCTTAGGAAACATTTCGTATCACTTAATTGCATACAACAATGCTTAACATGTAAATGAATTTGGATATTATTCTTATTATTTTATTTTAGATTATTACAAGTATTATCTAGGATCTGCAGACGATATGCAATTTTCAATACCCGGTGATTTTTTTTGTTGCATGTGTGTTCTATTTTTCTTTTTGAGATGCAATGGTCATCCACATTATAACTTCACAGTCCATTGAATCCAAACTCAGTAAGTGAACTCCAGATCTAGCAAGTTGGGCTTAATTTTTCCAACTTAACATGGATCCATCCTCAGTATCAAAACTAAAATGTGATGGTCAAGTCTCTAGAATAAAATTGCAAATCTACTTTCAAATTAGCATCATTCCCTCTCTACTATCCAAAATTTCTATTTTGCTCAGAAACTTATTATTACAACTATACTTACTAGTTCACTAGAAATACTAGATTTGTAATCACAAGTCACCTAAACCATTGCAAAACCATTCAATTACCACTCTATTGCCCCATCACTATTCTGAATTTTCATATAGTTAGACCAATTGAATTTTACTTCTTGACAATGTATCCAAACATGTTCTTCTTTGAGTGACTTCTTTCAAATGGGCCAAATTTTTTCCTTCTCTCTACATGCAAGTAAATATAGTTTATTTCCATCAATATTTACATGTACGGTTCAGTTTGTTTTCCCTGGAGGTCAAGATGAATACATATAAAAAATAAGTATACCTCATTACATAATTTTTTTGAGACCTCAAATCCTCATTGCTTATCCTTCTATCCAAGTGGGGAGCATCATTTAATAGGGAATTCCAACTGCGTCCATTTTGGTTGGTTGGTGGGTCTTCCCCTACTGCTAGAATAATTTAGATTCATCTATGTAAAGAGAACATCCCTTTGCAAGATAGATTATTTATTCATTTGTAACAGTGGTGATATCATATTCTTTACACCTTTCACACAATGTTGATCACATGCATGCTAATATACTATGCTTTTACCACATTAGTTATTGATTGGATACTTGATGAAAGTTCCTAGAAACCTAAAGTACATTCATCCGACTTTGTGTAATTTAGTTATGCAGGATATCTCTTCTCTTAGCTTCAAACTCATTTGGCCAGTGGTTGGATGTGGACAATGTTTATGTGGAGGCATTGATACTTCTATCTTTGTCTTTGTGTTTGCAATTTTTAAGAAGCCACTTGTGCCATGTTTCCTTTTTATATTGATGCAAACTCATTCTCATTATATGTACATATAGATTGAGGGAATTAATGGTCATGGTCATGGAGACATGCATACTTACATGAATGGTCAGAGTGCATCTATTCTACTTAGAGATGAAAAGAAACTAAGAGACAATTCAACTATCTAGAAGTTTAAAGAATTCATGTCGCCAGACAAAGACTAAAGATAAACAAGGTCAGTGCATAGCTATGGAGTAAAAAAGTAAGGTGGAAGTGAGAGTAGGAGAGGCTATAAGATGATGTTGCCTTTTAGCCGTTGAATCACCTATGTACTTGTACTTTTGTTGCTTCTTGCAAAGCATGATTCATTAGTCATGTGATGGCCCAATCATAGAGTTATTTGGATGGTTGAGATGTTGCACCACTAGAAGTCCTCTTAGAATTAGGTGCCAAATTACAATTTTATAGACACTGGCGATGTACAAACTTATTTGTCTTTATTAAGAATACAAAAAAACAAGTCTAAGCTTTATAAAGAAGAAAATATAAAGTGGATAATGTGATTCTAGATTTTTATTAGCGTGGCACATATGTAAAAATGAGTTCTCAGCCTAATTTCTCCAAACTCACAGTCCAAACTTTCTAGGTCATTACCTAACTATTATTGAATCTAAAATAATGATATGCGTTTTTTCTCCACTTTATCAAATGTGGATAATTAAATGTAATGGTCATGGAAAACTTTTTGCACCAAAATAAGTGGATACTGGATTAGTAGAGAAGCACACTAAAAATGTTCCACCTCAAAAATTGTGGATAATTAGTTACCACACAAAAGGTGATGGAATTTATTCCACTCATAATGGCATGGAGAAATATTCACCACACAATAAATTGGGGAATTTTTTACACGTAAATAAGAGTGGATATTTTTTTATGCTTTATATTTCCAAACTAATTCCACACTTTTAATTATCTTGGATGATGAATGTTTCCACACTACTAAGTGTGGATAAACCATATATATAAGAACAAAAAAGAAAAAAAAATTGTAGTGGGTGCTTGTAGCACAAGTTAAAGAAGTAGAAGGAATTAACACATAAATAAAAGATAATGTCATTATGTGATGTTGGTTAAAATATATGTGAGGAAATTATCTCATACCATCTTCTTAGATGACTAGTTGAATTTTGAGGACACAATTCCTATAAGAGAGAAAGGATGTTATAACCCATATTTTTGCATGAATTTATACATGTTTTACAATACAAATAATGATTTGTTATGAATATATTATGAAGTTTGTGTTCTTTGTTCAGAAAAGTATGTATCTGATTTGCAAGTTCACCATTTTAAGGATTTTTGTGATTTATTGTCTTTCTGTAATCCAATGAAAAATATGGAGAAAAGAAAGATAGAAAATCCAATAATCAATAAGTTTCCAAGAATAATGGATAATTGGTATTTATAAATATGAAATAGTGTGGAACATTCAAGAAACAAGAGATTTCATGCATACATAATTGATACTAGCTTTTTGAGTTGCTAAATAACTAAAATATTGAATAATATGTAAGTTTCTAAGACACTATAAAATGTATGGTGTTTTAGATGATTTTAAAAGTAATTATCTAGCCAAGAGTGGAAACACCATGTTGAGGAACCAAATAACATTACCTCGATCTAACTTTTCTGCACTCAAAATTAAGAATGAAAAGAAGAGAATTGCATAAATTGGGAAAAAAGGATATTCCATGAGGTAATGGTAATGTTTTAAATAATCTTAAAAGGATCAAGCTTTTGCATCTGAAATATATGCCAATAAGATCCCACAATTCAATATCAAAGGGGAAAAATCTTTATGAGTTCCTATTTTTGTGAAAGGAAAAGAATAATCAAATTATCTGATAAAATACCATATATTAAATTTTGGTTTGTCAACCAAGTAATATGGATATTTATTTTACGAAATATGTTAATGAAAGATAAAGAAATAGAGACATAGGAGTTACTCTGTTGACATCATGATGACCCTCTCATTACCAAATCAATGAATTAACCATATTAATATGATTAAGGAAAAAAGGAAGAAGGAATGAAAGTTAAGCCTTTGCCTTCTATTTTTTGATAATCTCGTTGGAAAGTCTAGCCTATTAATCCTTGGCTAACCGACATATGCATGGGGGAAAAACCCATGTCTTCTATCGGTGTCTCTCTCTGCCTTCCTTTTCTCCCTTGTGGTGACTCTAGGGTTCCCTAGGATGTATATATAGGGAGGCCTTCATCTCCAAGGGGAGACCAGGGTCTGACCAGATGTATGCATGAGATCACCATCCCTTATGTTCTCATATTCTCTTCAGAAGGATGTATACCCAAGTTCCCAGAGGTAGCGTTATATATGGAAGGGAGTTTGGGTGTATAGATGACCCTTCAAACCCAGTGAGTGTCGCCCTGCCCAAGCTTCTAACTTCCTCGCCATGAGCGGTGGTAGATCAACGGAAGGCCGACCGAGTGGCATGTAGTTCCCTATTCTGCAGGCCGCATTGCAAGCCATGTGGAGATATACAATTGAATCATTGGTTTGGTGATGCTTGATAGTCTCAAATGAGACTGGCTCGATGATCATACGCCTAGATACGTTCCTCGTAGCCCTAACATCACAGCATGAAGTTGTGCTTTGCCTCTACTGACCAGGCCTAGAAGAGGGTGTCCTCCCATGTCGGTGCACTCTAGAATCTTAGGTAAACTCAACTGTGGCTCATCATGACTCCTCCAAGATGGGGCTCCTAGCAACATGACTAGAGAAGCCTCCCTGTCATGAAGGCAACGACACACAAGCATGCACGCAGGGAAGACAGACAGAGAATTGCTCGACGCGATCTAGATGGTGAATAGAGTCAAATGACTATATTGCCCCTCCATGAGATTTTACATCTCGAGGGAAGTGTGGTCTTTCCCAACACCTTGATCGGTCCAATTAAAAAAACAAGAAAGTGTTGGCGTGTCAGTTTGTCATTGGCCAATTTTTATAAGTTTGCAAGTCATAGTAATTGCTAGGATGTTCACAATTAGACAATTTATATATGAAAGTGACCACAAAAATGGGTGGAATCCAAATAAAATATAGTTGAGACCTAAATATAATTCTATATCTAAAAGTAGTGCAATATGTGTTAAAGTGGTGATTAAATGCATAAAAACCCTAGGTTTGGTGTTAACATGTCAAAAATGGTAAAAACCTCTCTTTTATGCTATTAACTGATATTGTGAACTATAATGATAAATTAACATGCTTATGATCATAATGGTGAAAAACTACGTTTTCTAGAGTGGATGATCCTTAATATATAATTAAGATCTTAAACATCAATGATGTAACTTGCTATAACCTTACCATGACTAATCTGATATAAGTGTTCCTAATGCAAGGTATGTGGTTACACCTAAGACTACCTACATTAGTTTGTCAATGTCTTCTAAGGATTGTCAAATGGATTGCAAATAAATTATTACTTGTTTATTTATTTCCTGCAATCTATTTAGTCCCTATGGATATCACATCATATCATTATAGATTGCTCGTACCCCTCATACCAACTCTAGAAGTCTGAGAATTGAAAGAGTGGCCATAAAGATGACTGAGACCACACCACATATTTGGGAGGTCATATTATGCATCTAGCTCTAGATTGAGAAGGTGGCCGACCAACATAGCACCTAGCTCCAGATTGATATGGTGGCATAACGTCCACTGCAAGGACAATACCATGAAAGGGTATCCCAGAGATTGAGTAAAAATGGGTTGAGAAGTTATGATGAAAATGCTAATTTTGTTTATGTAACAATAATTTTTGTGAAAATGTTGTTACACCTAGATGCGAATATTTTATTTCCCCTACATACCACTATAACTTGTTATATTGATCGTTTTTTTGATTTACAACATTTAGGTACATGCAAAATTTAAAGATGCTCAGAAACCAGATAAAATGACATGAAGGCATTGATCTATGTAAGGAGGATTAGCTAGACATTTCTTCTCTATGTATAGTTTAATGATGAAATTCATCTAACTCTTTATAAGAGCATTTTTAAACATTATTTGAATTAATGGAAATTATTTTCTATGTTATATTGTTTGGTAAAATTAGGTAATGGCTCTCAACTTTAAGGCCTTCCTTAATTGGGGGTTGTCGAGAAGTTAGTTGAATTTTCTTCTACCTTTGACAAACACAATTTTTCCTTCTCCTCTTATCAGAAACCTGGCGGTAGATGCTTCCTATAATTTAGTACCATTGGACTCTATGTTTCCACTTGAATTTGGTTTTTCTGGTTCACTGGTTGCATTGAACTTCCTCTCCCCCTTCCATATGCACCCTGCCATTCACACTTTTGTAATTATGCTACAAGGTCTATCATAGATTACACATCAATAGTATAGATGACGGATAGGCTCAAATATTCAAGCTTCTGAATTGTCATTTACGATCCTTTAATTTAATCCACCTCTTTTGAAAAACCAATTGATCAGATGATTACACCCAAATAAACTACATGATCTCCAAATTTCCCCTTTTGGATTGACGATCACACCCATACATCAGTCCATGTTACTAAATTTAATGGTTGTGGTTGAGTTGGGCTACAATTAGGATATATTTCCACCTTGAACATGCATCTTCGATTGGGGAGGTTCCACCGGTGGATTGCTGAAATAATGTTGGCAGAAGCAAAATAAATAGATACAATGTAGGATGAGATTGGATGTGGAAAGAAATTAAATATGAGATTGGATGTGGAAAGAAATTAAAGAGACATGTCAATAGTAGAAACAGAGGAAAGGAAAGTGTTGTTGTTACTAATAAGCAGTGTCCAGAATATTTTTATGATGGGTTTCCATTTATGTGGCCTTTGGTTTGTTGCGTTTGGGATGGTGCTACTATCATATGTGGTTGTCTTAGACTTTTTCATGTGTTAAAATTATTATTCGAGAGCCCTATCTATAGTCTTGTGTACCAAACTCTCATGGATCAAGTAAAATACTTTTGTATCATATCTGAAACTATATAATTTTCCATGTACTACTAGTGTTGTTAGATGGAAATCTGAATTATCATCTACATTCTATGTGGAGACCATCATGTTTGACAAAATCCTTTGCGTCTCAAATTTATTCCCATTGGTATAGGCTGGAAACTTACAATCGTGTTTAATCTATTTCTAAAATAGAAAGAGACCAATACCAATGTGGTCTTGGACTACAAACAGGTTCATATGTCATTGCATCATAACAGGCAATGCCAGTTTCTTCCCTGTTCACCATTGCTTTTGGTTCTACATCTAAGTTTGTGAATACTCACATTGGATCTTTAAATCTATATTCTATGTGATTGCCATTAGGTTGGAAAAAGTGAACATGTTTATTATGGTGTTTTGGAACAAATGCTTCTTTGTGTACCAAAAGCAAGGTTGTTTCTGATTCCACTAATAGTTTCCAGTTCCAACTCTATAAGAGAATAACAAACTGAGTAGCATCATGTTTCACCAAACTCACTCAGGTATGCAATTTTGTTTTATTTAATCCATGTTTGTCTGAGATTTAGTATGGTGCAAAATAGATATATTAATTTGATTTATCTACTACATGTTTGAATTATCCACGGTGCAATGAAGGCATTGATAATAGTTATATCATTTCATACTAAACCAGTTTCCATAAACAAGGAACACTTCACACTATGTATCAAGGTTAGTTCACATTATACATCATCTTACTATGAATCCTAAATTATATGAGTCAAATGTAATGTCCAAAATACATTGGGTCACTTATGTGTTTTCTTTATTTTATTACCTGGTTATGGACATGATGGCCACATGTGAGGAGTTATTATCTTTGGGACGGATGTGGTTGATTAGGTCATAATCTTAAAAGTTTCTAGACACATGTAGTAAACCATCCCTTTAAGAACTATATTTCATTGAATTTTATGATGTTGTTGTACCATATTGATGTGAAAAAGTCTATAACATTTTTAAGAATCTAAAAGTTTCACACTTCTTGCAAATGTTAGAATATTTCACAATTATTTAAAGAAAAACTAAAACTGGTTGGCATATGTCACATTTTTTTGTGTCTCACTTAAGTACATTTTCCATATTCCATTTTTCCTTCTGGAAATGGCACCTGGACTAGAGATAAATAAACTTGGCCTCTAACAGTGTGCTTATTGCCTGCAATACATGACTAGAGGATTTCGAAGCGACTAATTCAATGATGACAAAAGATTTATAACTCAAAAATTTCAAGAGATATGATTTGCAATAATAGATTCTATTGTATATGGATTAAATGTGGTTATAAATACATTCACATTTGTTTCTAAGCTTTGTGGTTTTATATTGATCAAGCAAACTTAGAGTAATCGGCTTTCAAAAAGAAAATAAAAATTATATAAAATATAAGCAAGACTTCCATCTAATTCATGTAGACTTTCCATTTTCTTTTGCAACCTATAATACTCATGTCCCTAAAAATCACTACAAGGTGATGCAAACTAAGGGCGAAACTAAGTGTACAATGTGTATATTTTACTACGTCCATCATAAAACCAATCTTTTATGCTTACCTCTTTTAAGGACAAAGTAAGTAATAGTAAGAAACTTTCTTCTTGCATGAAGTCATGCCAATGGGTCTCCAAATCACAAAAGAGTAGAACTCATTAGCATGCTTCATCCATTCTAAAATATGATACAAATAGTTTCCTCTTGAAAACCATCTTTAAAGATGAAGATACTTGTGTATTACCACCTGATGTTTAGATGATTCTCTTGTATTCTCAATAGTTAGTATTAAATGTAAGGAAGGTCTGAATGTAAATAAACCAAAGTGTTCATAACCCTTGGCTCTAATGACCCTAAAAATATAGGTATAATAGAAATAGTAAAATTTTACTACAAACACTAAAAGACATAAATTAAATCTGAGATAATATATTTTTATCAAGAAATCAAGAACCTCTTGTGAAATCCTAGAGAATTCTGAACAGTTCATGAAACATAGACAACTTGGAAACTGTGTGAAATCTGATTGAGGTTCACATTTAAGGACACATTCATGCTTTAGTTTTGTCGTTCAAAAATGCAAGAAATTATGTTGACTATGCGTAGAACTAAGGACTACAGAAAGTTGAGATGTGCTCTTGCATCATTCTTATGATTTAGCTCTTTGGTTTTTGCGATTATCCTTTAATTTACTAGCTTTCTTCAGCATGTAATAATGCACCGCTTTAGCTTTAGCCAAGTATCTTTCATGAGCATGTGATAATACACCACTTTCTATTAGAGTCATTTTGGTAGTTGGCGTTTTCTCTTGATTTGGTTGTTATTAAAATTATAATTATTTGTTTTCATTTGAAAATGTAATTTTTTTATTGTTTACCACCTTATCATCATGTTTGAGTCAAAACAACAAATTCTTTTACCTTAGTAGTTGGGTTAAACCACCAATAAATTTTCACGTGTGCCATTTTTTAATGTTTCAAATTTCATCCTACACATATTAATTGATCTCACATGTGATTCATTGTTGCTACAATTATTTCAATTTCAGTATTTTTTATCTATTAATGATACATTTTGAGGCAACTAACTATAATAATGTATATAAAACTACATAAAATCTCATCACGCTCATACATTGTCATGCAACAAATTTAATATGAAAACACCTTCAGGCTTGCCTTCTAATTCAAAATATTGTCAAACAACTGATAAATAAATTTTATGGTATGAGTTACTTTAGAACCTACACATTTTTCATCTTATGCCATGTTTGTTCCAATTATTTTACATGTGCATTACAACATGCATGCTTCCTAACTATTGGTTACTTGAACAAACCTAAATTAAATCTCATAGAGCCCTTGAATTAAATTGAGTCATCTAAATTAAATCAAACCCACATTTGTATATATGTCATCTTGTGTTCCAATTCAATGATATGAACTACTTAAGGAACCACACACTTGGCATCCGATGCCATATTTGTTCCAATATTGTTTTTGCTCGGTGACAACAATATCCATGCTTCCTAACTAAGAATTACTTAGGACCTAAACCACACTTCAGTCATCTCTTAGTTGACCTATATTCCACAATTTTATTTTATTTATAACCATCAGTCATAACACTCTAAATTAAAAAAGTTGAAACAACAACCTCTAGATGTATTCAATCATCATCATCATCATCATCATCATCATCCAAATACCACATTGTCGTCCATTACATTTTTTAGTTAATTTTTTATGGGTCTTACCACAATATTGTGTTGTCAGATAAAACATTGCATGTCTCAGGCAAAAGAAATTACATTTGAGGCTTCATGTCATAAAATTGGAGGAACTTATGGTTGGTTGTCAACCCACTGATGACCCCTCTTTATTCAGACATTGGCATACTTAAGCATTAGGTATTATAATATAATCACTATATGTCGTGTAAAGATCAAGCTCGAACTCCATTCAAATGCATACCTTTGATAATCATCCACTTTACCTCTTGCCTTGCTTTTAATGATTATTTTATGTAACATGTTTGGTTCTATATATAGTGATGAAAAAAGAGTTCCGACAAAACACATGCAATGAAGGAATCTCGATGCCAAAATTCATTTTAATATGTGCTCATACACTACTACAATGAGGAACTGACTGAATTTCAATGCTCATGAGAAGAAGACACATCATTAAAAGAAGATAATTTCTCTTTATATACTTAATTTTTTATTGACCTCAACCAATATTTAAAGAGATTCAATACAACTGATAATAATTCGGGAACTAGATGTTTTATTTCTATGAAGTATACTTTGACTCTGAAATAAGTTGATATCAAATTGTTAGTAGTTCTACACCTATATTCATAACAACTTTTATCTAAAGGAATTTTTTATTTGCATTATATTTCTTGAACAACTAAATTTCACTAGAACTATCAATCTAATATTTCTATGATTTCTTTTCATGTGGTCTTGTGTGACTTCAACAATTTTCTAATTGAAGGCTTACATGTATACAATTCCATCGTAGTATTTCTATAGTTTCTTCTCATATAAGCCTTACACATATTTATTGATAATAAAGTTGATCATAGTCCATGATGACGTGCTCTTGCACCTTTAGGTTGTTGTGTAGATCTTTGTCAAGACTCTAATAGGTAAAATCATCACTTTGGAGAAAGAGAGTTCAAACGCCAACTACAATGTGAAGCCTGAAATCTTGGAAAAGAAATTCCCCTAAACCGATATATATTGGTCCTTACTGGGAAGAATCTAGATGACGGGAGGACAATAGAATGTATACCATTAGGAATAATGGAATCATGTCTCTTAATGCCATAGATCTGTCTATATAGACCTTTCTTTTATTTTCTTTATGTTTTAAGTCATATTTGTAACTTATTTATCTGAAAGTGACCATATGAATCTGTCTAAAACTCAGTTCCATTTAGCAAAATTTGAAATTTGCATGTTGTTACTTACTAGGCGTTCGCCTCTCAACATCTAAAAATTTTGGGAGTTCTTAGTCTGTAAGTGTTAATGTTGAAATTTGTTTGATGTTGTGTAATGCTCATTCTAGAGGTACATAGTTTATGTGGCTCAACTCCCCTCAAGTGAAGTGGGGTATTGTCTTAACTCATTTTAGTAGAAGATTTTAAACTTAGATGAACACCATTTTAGCACAAGTTATGTTGTGGTTGCATTTGTTGTTGATGAGTGTTCTTTGATAGTTGTATTTAGGAGTTTGTTTTAAGCTTCAAAGTTTGTTATACAGCTTGACAATTATGCTTCATATACGTGTTGTTTAATTTTGTGATGAGGATCTCTTTTACTTGTTGGTATTGATGTTTTCTTTATTTGAACACATTGTCGAAATTAGAGTTTGTGGGTTACTTGATATTGTTTTGATTTTGCTTAAAAGCATTTCTTTTCTTACGTTATGATTTTTTTGAACCTCAAAGATTCCAATAATACGGGTGTCACTAATTTTTCAGTCATCACTTCTGTTGCAAACAATAAATGTAGTAATATTTAAGCTCACCTATCATATTATTGTTTGCATTTTTTAAGTCAAGAACTTCTATATTATTCTAAAATTATATAATTGTTTTGTGTGGTGATGTGGTTGTGTGTGTGATTTTGTTGTAGGATTTTGCGAATGTAATGGAGGTTGTGCTACTCATTTTGTAGTTAAACATAATGCTCTGAGATAATCTATTATTCCGAAGCATGTGCATAACACAGGTTCCTATATGCAAATCAACAATGGGACATGAAGCTTTTACCCTAGCATACTCTTGCCTCATGCCCTGCAATCCAAAATTTGATTTAGTGGATATCAATTTATGCAAAAATAAATTAAAAAATTATATCTCAACAAGAAAATTATAATATAGAGATCTTAAAATGTTGATTCATTTGTTCCTACATGTTATCCTTGGTTTATTGAATGTGGTTATAACCCTTGTTATTCTCCTCTTTAGTAAATCCTTTAGGGTTGCACCTTATAGTATCCTTTTGATACTCAAAGAGCTATTAAACTTCCCCTAACTATGCACAGAAGAAATACAAGTAGAGGTTTGAGATCTGACTCAGAGATCTAAGATTAGGCTATGAGGTGTGAACATGAATACATACATGCACTTAGTTCTATTGAATATTGTTAGATAATCTCAAATTGATATTAAATGCATTAATAAAATTGATTAAGTAGATGAAATCTATATTAGCACTTTATTGGAGGTGATGATGAACAAGTCTTTCATGTATATAATAGGAATGTAGATGGTCTCTTTTAGCTTCTTTTATTCATGTAATGCATCTTTGTATTTGTAATAGGTGTAAGGTTATAAATCCAAATAAATTAGTTGTACTCTAGCCTTATGACAAAAGGGGAAATAGGTACTTATTTGGGCAGACGATGAAAAATAAATTTTACTATTGAACATATATTTTCATGCAATCTCTATTTAGGTTTACATTTATGACATGGTGTAACGACCCACACTTTTGAGTGTCTAAAAGACCTTAAAGTCGCAAATCATTACTCATAAATTCTAGAATAATATTCAAGAAATAATATATAATATTAAATAATTTCCATAAATGAACAAGTTTTCACATGTTTGCATAAAAGTCACCTCTAAGGAGTTACATAAATTTTAGAAAGAATGAACTTATACATGTAGGATGATATACCAATATGTCTAAACCTTCATGAATTACTTTAGTGTCTTCAATATCTTTTATCTGTAACCTCATGTCCATGAATCAAGTATCACATGTACCTAAAATGCCAATAAATAAATATGCAGTCAGTATATTTCTATACTGGTATGTGGGTTCATCCAATAATCACAAGTAAGCATATAACTAACAACTGTTATTTACACATAAGAACATAAACTTGGTTTCAAATTCTAACCCACATCTAGTCTACTATGTCAGGTGTAATCATTGTTCTCCTGGGCTCATGCACATTACCCTTAAGATTAGTCTAACCCAGGGTTCAAATATTGTTATGTACTTTACATGATACTCATAGGAACTTTATAATTTGCAAGAAGTAAATAAATAAGCAAGCAGTTTATCATTCGTTCAATCTCATCGAGAAACCTCAACAAACTTAGAATTTGATACATGTATTCATAAGTGTAACCATGTACCTTATGCCATTATAGATGAAAAACCACTAGAGGGGGTGAATAGGGTTTTATTATAATTTTAATATAATTTAACTCAAACAACCACAATTGAAATAATAAGAAGGAGACAAGATGTTTAGAGTGGTTCCAACCTTAGCAAATACTAAGGCAGTCAATCCACTATCCGGTTTCTTACCCAACCGAGATTTTGAAAGTATTAAATTTTATTACCTCTCAAGGAATTTACATAAAATTTACAATACTTTCTACACCCTTTGGACAGCCTTCACCTTGAAGTAGTTGCACCAACTTTGAAGCAGCCTTCTTGAAGTAACTTCAAGCTCCCCCTTGAAGTAGCCTCCCGTTGCAACAGCCTTCTAGAAGTAGTCCAAAGCCTCCTATTTCACCAAGAATATTAATACCCTCTCCAATCCGTAGCCTCCAACCCTAGGAGTAGCAAGGAGAGAACAAGCAATAAGAGTGAACAAGAAAGGAAATGGAAATTACAATTACCACTTTGAAGCACAAGGCTTGATTTGCCTATATCAAGCGTATAGATCTCCTAACCAATGAATATTGAAGTGTAGGTTTGGTGGATAGGAGATGCTAGTCTATAGGACACGAATTAGGAGCAAGGGAATGAATGGCCAATGCTAGTGTTGCTCAATTTCTCAAACAGATTGCCAATTGCAAGTGTAAACTCAAGTATTGTACAAGTGTAGATTAGTGAGTTTTGGTGTCCTAAGGCATGTCCTATTTATAGGAATGACCTACAAGTGCTTAAGGGCGTTCTAGACACTTTTTAGGGAGTTCCAAGTGCTTAACAAGCCGTTAGGTACACTTTAGTTGCTTTAGCAATGGCTAGTTAATTAATTCTGAAAGTTGCAGACAGAACACATCTCGGTCGAAGAATTGTCGACCGAGAGTCCTTCTCGATCGAGGGTTTGTCGACTGAAAGACTATCTGGAGCAAGTGTATACAACGTTCATCTCCAACTGCCAACTACCTTGTATGTTGTGTCTAACGGCTACTTGGGTCTTTCTCAGTCGAGACGTTTTTCGACCGAGAGTGTCTCGGTCGAGGATTTTGTCGATCGAGATTGACCCTGTTTCAATGTTTTAAATGAAGTGCTAAGTGTATGTATGAGTGTGCATATGTGACACTATTGAAGGGGATGACCTATCTAAGTGTAGTGATTGGCTAGGGAAGATCTAACGCTTGATTTACATGATGTCTAAGTACTTGTACATTATATATTTGTACAAGTTTTACAATTGATTACATTCATGAAATTAAAGCAATTTAACATATAGATCTTCCAAATCTTTGTCATCCACATTATTCCTGCAGCACTCAAGTATCACGTTAGATCGACAAGAATGAAATGTTTGTCATTATCAAAACAAAGGGATTCAATGATGTCCATTTAGCCAAAAATCTCCCCCTTTTTGAAGATGACAAACATTTCCAAAATATAAATCAACTAGTCTTTAAAATGAGTTGAGTTTCATACCTGAGATTTACTTTGTGAATTTCTTCCCTTGTTTATGAAGTGTGTGCTTATTATTCCCAAAGAAGTATGGAACATAAAATCCAATCTTTTAGGGAATATAGCAACTTTTAATGTAAAGCCAAGAGATTATGAAACTCATTGATTGAGTTTGTCAAAGTTACCATTTTAAGATTTATATTTATTTCTCCCCCTTTGGCATTTCAAAAAGATATCTGTTAAAAATAGAAAAGTGCCCCCTTAATTTGATATCCCTATAAAAGGATAGCCATCAAATCCTTCGAAAAAGATGTCCATTTAAAAGCCAAAAATGATACAATTAAAACCATTTTTAAAGAGGCACAAATATCAAAGAAAACATCTTCTAAGGGAGTGATGAGTAGTTGCTTCCTTATTTTGTTAAATTGGTCTAGTGGAAGCGGTTTTGTAAAAATATCTGCCAATTGATCTTCTGTATCAACATGATGAAGGGATACATGATGCTTAGAGATATGATCCCGTAAAAAGTGATGACAGATTTCAATATGTTTAGCTCGGCTGTGTAAAATAGGATTGTGTGCTAAGTTTATAGTGCTTGTGTTGTCACAAAAGATATGCGTGGATGAAAAAGTAAAACCATAATCGTTTAACACTTGTTGCATATAGAGCACTTGAGCACAACAAGATCTGGATGCCATATATTCAGCTTCAGATGTAGAGAGGGCAACCATATTTTGTTTCTTGCTTAACCAAGATATTAAGGCTCTTCCGAACAAGAAACAACCGCCACTAGTGCTCTTGCAGTCAAGTCGACAACCAGCATAGTCGACATCAGTATAAGCTTTAAAATCCAAGGATTGTCCTTTAGGATACCATAAACCATAACATGTGGTGCCGGCTAAGTATCGGAAAATCCGTTTAACTGCTTGAAAATGAGAATGCATAGGTTGTGATTGAAATCGAGCACAAAGACCAACTGCAAACATGATGTCCGGTTGAGAAGTGGTTAAGTAAAGAAAACTACCAATCATGGATCGATATAAGGAATCATCAATAGGTTCCCCATTTTCATTCTTATCCATTTTAGTGGAGCTAGCCATTGGAGTAGTAGCATGTTTGCACTGATCCATCCCAAAATGTTTTAAGAGTTCTTTGGTATGCTTTTCTTGGCTTATAAAAATCTCGGCAGGCGTTTGTTTAATTTGAAAACCAAGAAAGAAAGTAAGTTCACCCATGAGGCTCATTTCAAATTCTTGTCGCATAATATCACTGAATTGTGTGCATAATGATTCATTTGAAGCTCCAAAAATAATGTCATCAATATATATTTGAACAACTAGAAAATCAGATGTGTATGTTTTGAAAAATAGAGTAGAATTTGAATTTCCAATAGAAAATCATTATCAAAGAGATAGGTCTTGAGCCTTTCATACCAATTCCTAGGTGCTTGTTTTTAATCCATAAAGTGCTTTCTTAATTTTGTAGACATATTCACCTTTTTCCGATATTTCAAAACCAGGTGGTTCGGCAACATACACTTGTTCTTGAATTATTCCATTTAGAAATGCACTTTTTACATCCATTTGGTAAAGTTTGATGTTTTTGTGTGCAGCTATAGCTAGTAGCATTCTAATAGCTTCAAGTCTTGCTACTGGTGCATATGTTTCATCAAAATCTATTCCTTCTTGTTGATTATATCCTTGTGCTACTAACATAGCTTTATTTCTTATTACTTCCCCTGCCTCATTTAACGTATTCCTAAAGACCCATTTAGTTCCAATAATGGTTTTATCTTGTGGTTTAGGAACTAAGTCCCATACATCATTTTTAGTGAATTGGTTTAATTCTTCTTGCATTGCTATTATCCAATAGTCATCTTTAAGAGCTTCAGATACCTTCTTAGATTCAATTATAAAAACAAATGCCATATTTGCAACATCTTTAAAAGAAGAACGGGTTTTGACTTTATCATTCGGATTTCCAATAATTAATTCTTGAGGATGATCCTTAATGAGTCTAGGAACAGATTGTGTCTCAACTTGGTCATTATTTGTAGTATTTTTTTCACTATCATTTGGTATGGATAAATTTTTGAATTGATGAGTGAGATCAATTATTTCAAGATTTTCTGATTTTGGCTCTCCATGAAAAGAAATGTGAATTGATTCCTCAACTTTTCTAGAAATAGTGTTGTAGACTCTAAATGCTTTGCTAGAGGTAGAATATCCCAAAAAGAAGGCTTTATGTGATTTAGAGTCAAACTTATCTCTATCCTCCTTAGTGTTTAAGATATAGCATGTTGATCCGAAAGTATGAAAATAGTCAACCCTAGGTTTCTTAGTATATATTATTTCATATGGTGTTTTCTTCAAATAAGAATGAACAATTACTCTATTTAACACATAGCATGTTGTGTTTACTGCTTCAACCCAGAAAGTTTTAGGTGTATTATGTTCGAGCATCATAGTCCTAGCCATTTCTTGTAGTGATTTTTCCTTTCAACTATGTCATTTTGTTGTGGAGTGCGTGGAGAAGAAAAGTTGTGAGTGTAGCCTTGAGATGTACAAAATTCTTCAAATGAATGGTTCTCATATTCTCCACCATGATCACTCCTAATGGTACATATTTTGTTATGTAATAGATTTTCAATCTTGGAACAAAATTTTATAAAAACTTGAATAGTGTCATCTTTGTTTGCAAGAAAGTGTACCCATGTATATCTACTATAATCATCAACAATAACAAAACAATATCTTTTGCCACCAATAGATTGTGTCCTCATAGGTCCAAATAAATCCATATGAATCAGTGCTAAGGATCTACAGGTGCTAAGTACATTTTTGGGTTTAAAAGAGGTTTTTGTTTGCTTACCCAAAGTATATGGTTCACAATTTTCAACTTGATCAAAAGATAAATTAGGCAAACCACGAACAAGATCATATTTAACTAGATTTTTGATAACATGTGAACTAGCATGAGCCAATTTTTTATGCCATAGTTGTAAAGAATTTTCATTTGCAAGTAAGCATTTTCCAACTAAGGATTTCATAGAGTTAGGTCTAAGAATATAAAGATTTCCAACTCTTTTTTCTTCATAAACAACATTTGTAGTATTTTCTATTAGTAACTTGCAGCAATTTTTGTTGAATAAAACATCATATCCACTATCACATAATAGACTAACACTTATTAGATTATGGTGCAAACTGTCAACAAGTAAAACATTCTTTATTTCGAGATTTGTACCAATGTTACCTATTCCAATGATTTTACCTTTACCATTGTCTCCAAAGGTGACTATTCCACTCTTCTTTTCCTCAAAAGTTTGAAACGCATCCTTGTTTCCGGTCATGTGTTTGGAACATCCACTGTCGACCACTCAATCCTCTTGGGAATCTTTATCATCTTCTTTTGCCATAAGACATTCCACCTTCTCTTCTCCACTTTCACTCTCTCTTGACTCATCCCATGCAGCTTTATAAGATTTTTCTCCCTTCTTTTTGTGTGAGCTTTTCTTTCCTTTCTTTGCTTTAGGGCATTCATTTTTGAGATGTCCTTTCTTTCCACACTCAAAACACCTAGGAGGAGGAGAAGAAGAACTAGAAATTTTGTTAGATCTAAATCTTCTATATTTCTTACCATTGACAATTAAGGCTTCTTCTCATTCTTCTTCACTTGTTTCATCACTTTCCGGTATGATGATCTTTGAAGCTTTTAGAGCCACATCTTTCTTTCTCCCTTGTTGAAGTTCACGTTCTCTTCTTTCTTCCTCTTCTAAAGTTGCCTCATGAGCTTCTAGGTTGCCAATGCGTTGTTCCATCCTTAGTCGGGTGAGGTCATTTGCTTCTTCAATGGTCGTCACTTTGGGCTTGTATTTGGGAGGAAGAGATCTAAGAATCTTTGACACCTGATCTTCCTCACTAATCACTTTACCTAAAGCATTCAAACCATTTACAATAGAAGAGAATTTTGCATACATTTCACTAATAGATTCATTTTGATCCATACAGAATTGTTCAAATTTCTGTTTAAGCATTCTAATTTTAGAATTCTTAACTTGCACAGTTCCTTCATATGTTATAGAAATTCTATGCCAAATTTCATAAGACATTTCATAATTTGATATTCTATTAAATTCACCAACTGAAATTGAACAATAACGTATACTTACAACCTTTGCATTCATTTGGGCAGACTTTACCGTATTAGTATCCCAAGCTGCATATTCCGCTTGGGGAAGTTCATAAGGGTTGACACCATTCTCCATAAATCCCAACTGATCCCTTGGAAGTAAAATTGCATCCTTCTCTTCCAGTAGGTGTAGTTCGTACCATCAAATGCAGGAGGCCTAGCCACAAGTGTTCCTTCCAGGTTGAGGTTGTTGAGCAACCCATCACCCACTCTTCAAGACTTGGTTAGAGCTCCTTGAAGCCTGCTCTGATACCAATTGAAGAACCACTAGAGGGGGGTGAATAGGGTTTTATGATAATGTTAATATAATTTAACTCAAACAACCACAATTGAAATAATAAGAAGGAGACAAGATGTTTAGAGACCTTAGCAAATACTAAGGAAATCATTCCACTACTCGGTTGCTTACCCAACCGGGATTTTGAAAGTATTAAATTTTATTACCTCTCAAGGAATTTACATAAAATTTATAATACTTTATTCAACCTTTGGACAGCCTTCACCTTGAAGTAGTTGCACCAACTTTGAAGCAGCCTTCTTGAAGTAACTTCAAGCTCCCCCTTGAAGTAGCCTTCCTTTTGAAGTAGCCTCCCATTGCAACAGCCTTCTAGAAGTAGTCCAAAGCCTCCTTCTTCACCAAGAAGATTAATACCCTCTCCAATCTGCAGCCTCCAACCCTAGGAGTAGCAATGAAAGAATAAGCAATAAGAGTGAACAAGAAAGGAAATGGAAATTACAATTACCACTTTGAAGAACAAGGCTTGATTTGCCTATATCAAGCGTATAGATCTCCTAACCAATGAATATTGAAGTGTAGGTTTGGTGGATAGGAGATGCTAGTCTATAGGACATGAATTAGGAGCAAGGGAATGAATGGCCAATGCTAGTGTTGCTCAATTGCTCAAACAGATTGCCAATTGCAAGTGTAAACTCAAGTATTGCAAAAGTGTGTATTAGTGAGTTTTGGTGTCCTAAGGCATGTCCTATTTATAGGAATGACCTACAAGTGCTTAAGGACGTTCTAGACACTTTCTAGGGGATTCCAAGTGCTTAACCAGCCGTTAGGTACACTTTAGTTGCTTTAGCAATGACTAGTTAATTAATTCTGAAAGTTGCAGACAGAACACATCTCGGTCGAAGAATTGTCGACTGAGAGTCCTTCTCGGTCGAGGGTTTGTCGACCGAAAGACTATCTTGAGCAAGTGTATACAACGTTCATCTCCAACTACCAACTACCTTGTATGCTGTGTCTAACGGCTACTTGGGTCTTTCTCGGTCGAGAAGTTTGTCAACCGAGAGTGTCTCGGTCGAGGATTTTGTCGACCGAGATTGACCCTATTTCAATGTTTTAAATGAAGTGCTAAGTGTATGTATGAGTGTGCATATGTGACACTATTGAAGGGGATGACCTATCTAAGTGTAGTGATTGGCTAGGGAAGATATAACGCTTGATTTACATGATGTCTAAGTACTTGTACATTATATATTTGTACAAGTTTTACAATTGATTACATTCATGAAATTAAAGCAATTTAACATATAGATCTTCCAAATCTTTGTCATCCACCTTATTCCTGCAACACTCAAGTAGCACGTTAGATCGACAGGAATGAAATGTTTGTCATTATAAAAACAAAGGGATTCAATGATGTCCATTTAGCCAACAATAGAAACCATGCATAATCTCATATACTTTAAGAGTGTATCCAAACAACCAAGCAAGAAAGTATTCAATCTGAAGTATACATATTACATATGTGTCACCATGTATTCGAATTACATTAATCAGATCTAGACCCACTCCTAAACTAGGGTTTATGGTTCATGTTTGGAGTAGGGATTAGGGTTACAAACCCTAAATCCAACATATCATGGTTTCTAAGATTACAAATTCAGTTATGCATATTAGCTAAAACCCTTATCATCATCTTAAGCATATTAGACTATTCATGATACCTAGATCATATTACTAGCATTAAGATCATAGCATGGTATTCACATTGATTTCAAAAACCCTAAATCATTGATAACACCCGTTTTTGTGACGTTTTTGCCCTTTATTTTGTTATCAAAACTGCCCTTTTCTGCTATTTTCCTCTATTTATTATCATTTTCGCAATAATTGGCCGAGCTATGTTCTAACTCCAATACTTCCAATCTTTGCAGTATTTCCTCTCCATTTTGATGACAATAAGGGCCGACTCTGGCCCACGAATAAGCCAAAGTCTTTTCGCCCTGCAGACGCCCGATACAGACCCTGCCCGACAGGGCAGAACGACTCAGTAGTGCGACTCAAGGGGGCGCTGCGCGACAGGAACGTGTCGACTGACACACCTTCTACCCGATAGGGAGCCAAAGCCACCCCGACGACCTAGCTTGTCAGGCGACACGGTCACCCATCGGCAGGCGTGCCGCCCAATACGTGACCGATAGCCAGCACCCCGCGTCGAGAGATGTCCAGTATCAGCCGTCCGACGACTGGTGTTTAAGGTGGCCACGTGGCACTTCGAGCACCATGCCTTCACACCAACCAGCTGACTATAAATAGCAGCTACAGGGAGCCGAAAAGACATTTCGCAGTTTTGGCAAGTCCACCAGCGGACAGTTAGACAATTGGAGCCTTGAATTCGGACAGTTGGGAGCTCGAGCGAGGAGACTCCGAGAGCATACGTATTGTGCCCCAGTTCTCATCTCGGGCGACACTAGGTGAGCTTCTCCCTATCCCGAGAGGGAGGGGACAGTTCACTTAGGACCGTCCCGGGCGACACTGCGGGCCGATATCGACCGACGTGGATGAACGATACAAGCGCCCGACAGCAATAATGCGTAGCTCTTAGCCCGACACGATATCAACCTGATACGCTTAGCCTGTCGAGCGTGCCGCCCGAGAGGGTGTGCCGCCCGACATGAGCGTATCGGCCAGAGCCCTTGCTCGATACAGTCGACAGTCGGTGTGTGCCGCCTAAGAGGGTGTGTCGCCCGACACCTCTGTATCGGGCTAGGCCTCTGACCGATATCGGGCAGGAGAGCTACTGCATCCTGTCGCCCTTCTACATCAAGGAGGCGACACCTATCTTTTATTTCTGTTATTTAATTCTTTATTATATGCAATGTATGAAGACCTTTAATACTTATGGAAATAGAAATGTTCAATTACTTGTTTCTCTATGCTTGGTGTATAATGTTGGATGACTGCTCTGTTTAATATCTAAGTGCTAGCTTGCATGATTTGGATCACGTTTCAATTAGCTACCGAACCGTCTTTCCCGTCGCAACAACTTCGAGAGTTGTGTTGTGGCTCTAGCGTTTGGTCCGATTCTAGAGAACGAGAGTGCCTGGAACAGAGCTGTTTCTGTAACATTCCACTCTAACTAAAGCCCAACAACCTCGAGAGGGGTGTTGATGCAGAGGTTAGAGGTACCCGCTCTGAGAGGAGGGGTGCAGGGTGTTACCGCTGTCGCTTGTTTTACTATAGTCTTATCCTTCGTACCTAGCCTGTGTCATAGTCTTTATCTTTATGCTTCTGTTGCATGAAAACCCCTAAAAATTGCTAAATGCCTAAAATCTTAAATCTCTCTTGTAGCTCCATTTGGAGATAGTTTTCTTGTTTTATTTCGTGACATCTTGTTGTTCCCTTTCGGGAATTTATATCTCTTTATACCCATCGGAGTGTAGCTTGTCGATTCATGGTTCTCAACACTGCCCCCTTGTCCCTATGTTCGACCCCGTATGACTACTTCGACCCCGTAAACAAAGTTGCGGGGGCCTAGAAGGATTCAGGTTTATAAATGTGAAAAGCTCGACTAACTCAAATCCGCCTCCACTTTTGGACACGCGATTTAGGCCGGTCAACTTTCTGGCACCGTTGTCGGGGACAAGGCAATAGCGGTATTGTAGACGAACCCGAATCCACTAACTACACTCCAGTGCCTCAAGCTTAGAAATGAGTTTGACAACACTCTTTTTCTTTCTTTTCTTAGCATTATTCTCTGCTTTAAAACTAAAATTCAATTTTCTAAACTTGGTTTTCTATGCCTTTTCAGGAACTCTGAAGAACTGTGACCTGTGCCGCCAAGCTTTGAGACCATGTCTCACTGCGGGTAGTCTCTTTCTGAGAGTGAATGTCAGGGCCGAGGCGGGAGGTCGAGCCAGCCTAGCTTGGTTGGTCAGCTCTCTGCCTACATAAAGAGGCAGGATACCATCATCAGCAGACTGGTGCAGAACACGCTCCCTAACCCTGGGGCTCTGAATTCAATGCAGCGCCAGATGGCCAGCTTGCAGATGCACCAGCGGGAGGTAGATCAGCGACTGACCCAGATGGCTTCTCTGATGGAAAATCCTGCAATAAAAGCACTCCCACACCCAGAACCTACCGTAATGGCAGTACTAAGGTCTGGAAGGACGTTGGAGCGCCCTGATGAAGCCAGGCCCGAGCCCGAGCAAAGGCCTGAGGGTGCGGATCCAGCGGAAAGAGAAGAAAGACAGGCAGATGTCTGAGAGTCTGCGTAAGGGTTCCCTGAAGAGCTACCTGGCAGAAGGAATGCCTACGCTCCTAGGATTCCGTTCCCGTACAAACTAAAGGCGAATCTGAAGAAGCGTCATGAGAAGTTCATGGAGTCGATCAGGAAGCTGCATCTCGAAGAGCCCTTCCTTGACGCGTTGGAAGAGATGCCTACGTACGCCAAGTTCCTCAAGGACCTCATAAAGAAAAAGAGAAGGGGAGGAAGGATAGAGACAGTGCAGCTAGCTTCCGCCTCCTCTGCCTTCCTGAAACTCGACATGCCAAATAAGAGAAGGGATCCCGGAGCTTTCAAAATCCCATTCGCCATCGGAGACAACGTCGAGCACAAGGGTCTAGCAGACTTGGGGGGCAAGCATCAGCCTCATGTCTCTAAGTTTCGCACAAAGGATGGGCTTGACCGACATGGTTGGAACCAGCATGCGGATTCAACTGGCAGACCACACCTTTACAAAACCCGTTGGCATTGTCGAAGATGTGCCGATAAGGGTTGGTGATTTCTTCATCCCTTGCGATATAGTCGTCATAGACACAGCTGAAGACCCTCGGTGTCCTATCATCTTTGGGCGCCCCTTCTTGGCAACAGGGAGAGAACTGATTGATGTTTCCGAGGGGATGATCAATTTAAGGGTCGGAAATGACCATATGGACTTCAAGCTGAAAGAAATAATGAGGAGCCCGTCCATCTCTGAATCAGCACAGTTCGCAGATAGCTACAATAAATTCTGCGAGGAGATAGAGGAAGACATCCAGACAGTAGACCCCCTCTTGAGGGCTATAAACTGTCATGATTCTGACCTCGAAGATCCTGAGGTCGCAAAGCATCTCAACCTTTTCAGCCTTTCTGGGGAAGGCTTGCAAGAAGAAGATATGGCGGTGGAGTCTGCGATGTATGTCTCTCTCGAGAAAGAGCCTCAGGAGAAAACAACCAGACCACAACCAGAGTTAAAAACGTTACCAGAGGGCCTAAAGTACAAATTATTAGATGAAGAGCACAGAAACCCCGTCATCGTGAACGCCGATCTTTCAAGCAACCAGCTAGACCGACTCCTTGAAGAGTTAAGACTCCACAGGGGGGCTATAGGGTACTCGGTAGATGATATCAAAGGCCTTAGCCCCACCTTGTGCATGCATCACATCAACCTGGAAGAATCTGCTAAGCCTCTGGCACAACCCCAGAGGAAGGTGAACCAGATGCTCAAGGAGGTCGTCAAGAAAGAGGTAATAAAGCTTAGGGATGTGGGGATCATTTACCCAATCAGCGACATCAATTGGGTAAGTCCGATCCACGTAGTGCCCAAAAAGGGCGGAATGAAGGTGGTTAAGGGTGAGAAGGGTGATGAGGTGGCGGTGAGAATCGTCACCGGCTGGCGGATGTGCATAGATTACCAAAAGCTTAATCAGGCTACCAAGAAGGATCATTTTCTGCTACCTTTTATTGACCAGGTCCTTGAAAGGTTAGCGCATCACGATTTCTTTTGTTTTCTTGATGGCTTTTCAGGTTTTTACCAGGTACCCATCTTACTCGACGATTAAGAGAAAACAACGTTCACCTGCCTTTACGGCACTTATGCCTTTCGAAGGATGCCCTTCGGACTCTGCAACGCCCCCGCCACCTTTCAACGATGCATGATATCAATGTTCTCAGATTTTCTATAAGACATCATGGAGGTTTTCATGGATGATTTTTCCGTCTATGGGAAGGACTTTGATAGCTGCCTGAAGAATCTGTCATTGGTCCTTCAGAGATGTGAGGAGAAGAGCCTGGTTCTGAACTAGGAGAAGTGTCATTTCATGGTGCCAGAGGGCATCGTCCTCGGGCATAAGATCTCGAAGCGTGGGATCGAAGTGGACGCAAGCAAGGTTGAAGCAATATCCAATCTTCCTCCACCAAGATCCGTGACGGGGGTGCGAAGCTTCCTCAGGAACGTGGGATATTACCGAAGATTCATCAAGGACTTTTCAAAGATCTCCAAACCACTGTCCAATCTTCTGGTAAAAGATGTTGAATTTATTTTCTCTAACGATTGTCTCAGTGCTTTTCAGGCCCTGAAAGACGCTTTAACCTCACCACCTATCCTTCAAGCGTCAGAATGGGGTTTAACTTTTGAGCTGATGTGCGACGCTAGCGAATACGCGGTTGGCGCGGTCCTGGGGCAGAAAAAGGATAAAAAGCACCATGTGATCTGCTACGCTAGTCGCACGCTAGACGAAGCTCATGTGAACTACACGACCACTGAGAAGGAGATGCTAGCGATCGTCTTCACGTTTGATAAATTCAGGTCGTATCTCGTTGGAGCCAAGGTCAAGGTATACACAGATCACGGGGCTATAAAATACTTAATGCAAAAGAAAGACGCCAACCCCAGACTGTTGAGGTGGGCCTTGCTACTCCAAGAATTCAACCACGAAATTATCGACAAGAAGGGCGCAGAGAATGTGGTCGCAGATCACCTATCAAGGATCGTGTCTGAGAGAGAGAAAGGACCTCCCATCAACGACGGCTATGCCGACGAAGCCCTTATGTTGGCTGACGCCCAAGAAGAAAGCCTACCCTGGTTTGCAGACATCTGCAATTATCTTGCTTGCGGTGAGCTGCCTCCTGACATTACGTACAATCAGAAGAAGAAACTTCTCGCGGATGTTAAGAACTACTACTGGGATGACCCCCTCCTATTCAAAAGATGTGTCGACAACTTATACAGAAGGTGCATCCCAGAAGAAGAAACCGCAGACATCCTGAAGCATTGCCATGCCTCCCCCTATGGTGGTCACCTGGGCAGCGAAAGAACAGCTGCAAAGGTGCTACAGTCAGGTTTCTACTGGCCTTCCTTGTTTAAAGATGCCACACAATTTGTGAAGGTTTGCAAAGAGTGCCAGTTTACGGGGAACATAGGGCGGAAGAACGAAATGCCTATGGCTAGCTGGATCGAAGTAGAGATATTCGATGTATGGGGGATCAATTACATGGGACCGTTTCCCCCATCCCGGGGGTATCAGTACATTCTCGTGGCCGTGGATTATGTATCAAAGTGGGTGGAAGTAGTAGCCACCCAAACCTGCGACGCCAAGTCAGTTATCAGGCTTTTCGAGAAGATCATCTTCCCTCGTTTCGACGTCCCGCGCACAGTTATTAGCGACGGAGGGTCGCACTTTAGAGAAAGACAGTTTGAAGCACTCCTACGCAAGTACGGAGTGAGGCACAAGATCACTACACCCTACCATCCCCAGACGTCAGGGCAGGTAGAGGTTTCCAACAGACAAATCAAGCAGATCTTGGAGAAAATTGTCAGCCGAACCAGGAAAGATTGGTCAATGAAACTTGACGATGCACTTTGGGCCTACCACACCGCTTACAAGACACCCATTGGAACCACCCCCTACCGTCTCATCTATGAGAAATCCTGTCACTTGCCTAGAATTGGAACACAAGGCCCTTTGGGCAATCAAGTTCCTAAATATGGACCTCGACAAAGCTGGAGAAAAGAGGTTTTTGCAGCTGCAAGAGCTTGAAGAACTGGGGATGAACACCTACGAAAATGCAAAGATCTACAAACAGAGGACAAAGTTGTGGCATGATGCCCATCTCAGGAGAAAAGATGTGAGCGAAGGAGATAAGGTCTTGTTATTCAAGTCCTCTATTCGTCTTTTCCCTGGGAAGTTGCAAACAATGTGGTCTGGACCGTTCACAGTATCAAAGATATATCCGTCAGGAATGATGGAGCTCTACGACAAAGGCGATCCGACCAAAGCCTTTCAGGTGAATGGGCATAGGGTGAAAAGGTTCTACGAAGACGAAGTGTTTTTCAGGAGGACAGAGACCAATCTGCAGGATATGGGTACAGTTGAGGGTTGAGCGAGATGTCATCCTACACTGGTAGAGCTGGCGACGCAAACTACAGCGCTTCTCGGGAGGCAACCCGAGTTTTATCTTTCCTATATTAGGATGCAATTTACTTTCCAATAAAACAACCTTTACAAACATTTGGTATGTAATAAGGCCCGAGCCAGATCATGCGTCGAGTGTGCCAACTCATCTATTTTATGGGTCATCACTGAGTTTTCCGTAGCTTTGACGAGCATTTCTGTCTGAGGGCGATGGGCTCTGTCCTGACCAATGATGTTTTTCCCGTCAAATGCTTTTTCCCGCTAAGTTTTAAGTTTCTCGGCCGCACGAATATAGGCCGTGTCGGGCCGCAGCTCAGCTGGCACGCAGAATCAGTCATATCGGGCCAGAGTCTCTTGGGCACCGCTAGTGTCGCGACGGTTGGCATCCCCGAGCGACAGCCGTTACGTGCATGGGGAGTAAATGCCCTTCAATATGGCTAACGGGACCGTCGTCTCGGGAACAACATGCCTTAACCGGTCGACGCGCGCGCGCCAGAACTACCTGATTTGACACCAGTTGAGTTCGCTATATATACGAAAGGGGGGACCATCGTGTCGGGCTACCACACTTGTTCACTTTTTCAGCCACCTGGAACACATGCAGTGATATGCCTTTTTCTCGTGTGTTGGCCATCTCGTCTTCACCCCGGTATCGGGCGATGTCTCCTATGAGCAAGGGTATAGCCCGACACACCTTTTGCCCGACACGTTTTTCTGTCGCCTGGCACAAGTTTTGTATCGTGTGCGGCATATCGGTCGACTTGCTGTTTTCTTATCGACCGACATGTTTTGTCGCCCGACATGGTTACAGACCGACACGCTTATCAACCGATAACCCTGTCGCCCGATATGAGTGTCTCTTATCGAGCTGCTTATCGGGTTTACATGACTTGCAGATTTTGTATCGCCCGATGTCTTTTGTACGAATAACGACCGATTTTGCTTGCCCGATATGCCATATCGGGCGACACGTTTTCCTTTGAAGCACCTTGTCAGGCGGTCTCTCTCTTGAGGACCCATCGACCGATACACCGTATCGGACGGCAGGGTGTGTGTCGGCCGATCCTTTTAGTATCGCTCTATAGCCCAGTGTTTTCCTTCGATGGGAGACGCTCTAAATTTTGTTATAAGTAGAATAGTTGTATAATTTTAGTCGTTCTAACATTTCAATAATTGTGGAACTTGATAACAGGAATGGCTCACCTAGATGAAACTACCAGCAACAACTGTCAGACAGAAACGGCACCAACAAGAAAGGGATGGATTCTTCTTCATATGACGGCTCAAATGGAGGGTTACCTTATTATAAGCTATTTTCTTTGGTGGTTTAGGACCATCTCCAGAAACAGCACGAGTACGGCGACCAAGGCCTCCGAACAAGTTTGGGGCATTCCGGTTCCGCCCTCCTAGGGGAGAGGGCCCACCCTGACTACACACTCCAGGGAACTGAACTGGGACTGATGATCAGTCCTTTTGTTCATGTTCACAGCGGAGATTTGGAGAAAAGGTGGGCCAAAAGTGAATTTTGAGGGTCTACGCTCCCGCTCAATCTCTCATTGGAAGCAGCGAACCCGCTAGGCAACCTCCCAATGGCATGCTGCAACTTCGTAGGAGCATATTGCAGCACATCAGTGAGCGAAGGCACCCTCACTGGATAAACTTTATCTTACCCTGCTTTCTTCACCACTCTGGGACAGAGTGTGGAGTAAGTTTGGGGAGGTACCCATGTGCCAGTGAGGGAGGTATAAAAATTTTAACTCTTCAAGCTTTCTACGCATGAAATTTTATCTGATGTGCTCTTGCAATAATTTCCTGTATATCTGATGTACGCATGAATGCCATATAAAAATTTCTGAAAATCTTTCCTTTACAATTTTCTGTCCCTATGCATATGTACAAAGTTGCTGTAATAATGAGTAAAAAGCAGTTATGTCTTCTTGCAAAGTTTGTTTTCTTTGTACTTAATGAGATGCAAGTTTGGTTATATCTTTTTGATAACACTGCTTCAAACGAACCAAAGAATATGTTTTTCCATGCCAAAAATTTTCAAAAAAAAATATAATAATCTCGCAAATAGCTAAGAGACAAGTATGGAGAAGGAAAAACCTACTCAAACAGCAAGAAATCTCTTTATTTTCTCTCGCCCAACAAAAATCCCAAAAAGAGAGAGAAGCCTTAAGAGAGTAAATAAAAGCATGAGAGTTGTGCCCAAAAAAAAGAAAAAAAAAAAGAAGAAAAAAATATATACACCTCTTGTTTTCCAAAAGTACCCATCTTTAGGCACGGTAGATCCGGGGAAGTGGTACGTAGGATGTGAAATCACTGCTCTAAAGCCAACTGGCTTGGACTGCAGGGACTACTCACCCGCTAACGGACCCTTACCTGGATGGACTGATGGGAGATGAGAATGAAAAACCCAAAAAGCCTTAGCCTACCCTATACACAACTTTCTGCCCCAAAAATAAAACTGTTTGGTGTGTAAGCTAACTTCGGAATCATACAACAAAGTCTCGGCGAAGCTGTAGAGAAAAAAATCTTACTTAAACAATAAGGCAGGAAAAACTAAGTCTTTTGTCCGTATTAAGGCAGCATTATCTTTAAGGCATTACGATCTTTGTTTCACCTTATGGACAAGAAGCCTTCCCGAGCAGAAGAAGCAACACAAAAAAAATAATAGTTTAAATATTGATTGAGGACAATCAAAATGCTAAGTTTGGGGGAGTTGATAACACCAGTTTTTGTGACATTTTTGCCCTTTATTTTGTTATCAAAACTGCCCTTTTCTGCTATTTTCCTCTATTTTATTATCATTTTCGCAATAATTGGCCGAGCTATGTTCTAACTCCAATACTTCCAATCTTTGCAGTATTTCCTCTCCATTTTGATGACAATAAGGGCCGACTCCGGCCCACGAATAAGCCAAAGTCTTTTCACCCTGCAGACGCCCGATACAGACCCCGCCCGACAGGGCAGAACGACTCAGTAGCGCGACTCAAGGGGGCGTTGCACGACATGAACGTGTCGACCGACACACCTACCCGACAGGGAGCCAAAGCTGCCCCGACGACCTAGCTTGTCGGGCGACATGGTCACCCACCGGCAGGCGTGCCGCCCAACACGTGACTGATAGCCAGCACCCCGCGTCGAGAGATGTCCAGTATCAGCCGTCCGACGACTGGTGTTTAAGGTCGCCATGTGGCGCTTCGAGCGCCATGCCTTCACACCAACCATCTGACTATAAATAGCAGCTACAGGGATCCGAAAAGACAGTTCACAGTTTTGGCAAGTCCACCGACGGATAGTTAGACAGTTGGAGCCTTGAATTCGGACAGTTGGGAGCTCGAGCGAGGAGACTCCGAGAGCATACGTATCGTGCCCCAGTGCTCGTCTCGGGCGACACTAGGTGAGCTTCTCCCCATCCCGAGAGGGAGGGGACAGTTCACTTAGGACCGTCCCGGGCGACACTGCGGGCCGATATCGACCGACGTGGATGAACGATACAAGTGCCCTGATAACCTCCTATTTTAGTCGATTATCTTAGTCTTTTTCTTTAGTTTTCCATACTCTTTTTTTACGTTTAAACTATAAATAACCATAATTTCACTCCTTTTTGTATATACACCATCAGACTAACTTTTTCCTTTTATATATGCAGAAAAAGCACAAAAAAATCATAAAAGAATAACCCAGCCTCAAGGCCGAGTGGATCCAAACGGTCCCGAGACCGCATGAAGCCAAACGGTCCCAAGACCGCATGGAGTTCAAACGGTCCCGAGACCGCATGAAGCCAATCGGTCCCAAGACCGCATGGAGTTCAAACGGTCCCGAGACCGCATGAAGCCAAACGGTCCCAAGACCGCATGGAGTTCAAACGATCCCGAGACCGCATGAAGTCAAACGGTCCCAAGACCACATGGAGTTCAAACGGTCCCAAGACCGCAGGAAGCCAAACGGTCCCAAGACCGCATGGAGTTCAAACGGTCCCGAGACCGCATGAAGCCAAACGGTCCCAAGACCGCATGGAGTTCAAACGGTCCTGAGACCGCATGAAGCCAAACGGTCCCAAGACCGCATGGAGTTCACACGGTCTCAAGACCGCTTGATGCCAAACGGTCTCAAGACCGTTTGATGCCAAACGGTCTCAAGACCGTTTGACGCCATACGATCTCAAGACCGTTTGACGCCAAACGGTCTCAAGACTGTTTGAAACCAAACGGTCTCAAGACTGTTTGAAACCCAAACGGTCTCAAGGTCCAAACGGTCTCCAAACCGTTTGGACTTCACTCAAGGCCTATAAATAAGACTCCAAGGGTCCTCCCTTGGGGGACATCTCAGACGTCCAAAGGCTGCCTCTCCAATTCCAGAGCAATTCCATCCATCGCCCCAAGGCTGCCGGTTTGAGATCCACATTCCATCATTGAAGCTACCTTCTCTCTCATCAACAAAGAAGGTGAGAGGAGAAGATCCATCGTCAAGCAAGCCACGAAGGGTGAAAATCGTTGCTCTCTCCACCAAGGGTTCAACCTTCTCTCCTCCGTGGAGATGTTGTTCTTTCTATCTCTTCTTGCCTCCTCCTTTGTTGCTCCCTCTATGAGGAGCGAGTAGTTTCATTCACTGGGGCGCGGGGACTAGCCCCACTGCCCATGTTTTGTATATTGTACTAAAAAGATGTTATCATTTCGTTTTAATACTAAATCGTTTCATACATGCTTGGATGTTGGCCACATTCTTGTATGCATCTATTATCTTTTGTTGTGGTTTGTCTACGACCGCTCTTGAGACTCGAATACCGATTTAGTGTTGGTTTCTGGTGTGTGTATCCACCACACATTCGTTTCGGTATCTAGGAACGCTTTCTAAGGAGTGGAGTAAACTCACCTCCATCATTGTACTTTTGCACTATGAAATGGAATCAGTTGACGTGCAAAAGTGCAATCTTGACAGGTCGAGGAACACACTCCGAGGAGAGAGTGGTGCAAAGTACTTGACCATTCGTTCGGGGATGGCTGACGTTGCAACACTCTCACGTTTCTCGTAGCTATATCCTCGAAAGAGGGATAGTCTATAAGGATACTAATCGATTTGGTAATTATCGCTCGCTTGTTAGTTTTTCGATGCACGTTTCACGAGGTTGAGTAAGATTTTCTCTTCGGAGACTACATATCTTCATTGACACGTAGATATGTACCGAATGAGAGTTACTCAATCCATGAAGGATGTATGCATTACTCTTGTCCTACAAAGACATCGGTATTGTATAACATCCATGTATCTTGCTTACAAGTTTTGCTATGTTTGGTACAAATACAATTCATGTGTAGTGGTGGTAAATACCTACATAACCCCAGTGATTCATCATCACTTGCTAAATCTTAGTTTTACTTTCTTGCCTTTACTTTCTTGAACTTAGTTTAAACAACCAAATCAAACTTTCGGTCTAAATATCAATCTTTAAGTAGTTAAGTAAGGCTAAAAGGTTTTCTATCTTGTTTAATCTCTAAACAAGACCGTTGTCCTGTGGATTCGACCCTTAACTATATTACGATAAGACTTCCGCGTGTCTTTGCACATGCGGGTGGAGATCTTACCATACTATAAGCAAGGCTAAACTTAGAGACTTATCATCTCTAGGATTTTTAGTGGCGTTGCAAAACTCCATCAAAAATTGGCACCGCTGCCGGGGATAACGGAACGTTTTAGCCTCTACTTAATAACTTTTTGGTTGATTAGGATTTTACACTTTTTCTTCTTGATTTCTTCATTTTCTTTCATCATCTTAACGTGTGACTTTCTTTCTACTCAGGTAGAATACGTGCATGCAAACCCCGCAACGCATCGGATTCTCCTCTGAGCCAGAGTATGACTCTGAGGTAGAAAGAAGCTTTCACCGAAGGATCAGACTCAGTCGCCAACGAGCCAGACAGATGGCTGACGAACAACGCCTTATTGCGGAAAGAGTCAACGCTGCCTTAGCAGCTCAGAGAGCACAATTAATCGCAGATACCCGTGCTCAAGTACAGGCGGAGATTCGAGCTGAGGAGCAAGCTCGTATCCAAGCTGAGAATGATGCTGCTCAACTAGCTTTAAGAAGTAAGCAACTTCGAGACTACGCAGTCCTGAAGAATTATGAAGATGACCACCCCGTCCGTCCACCGATTATCAACATCCCAAACTTTGAAATCCGGACGCAGTGGATCCAGATAATGCAGGGGATTTCTTTTTCTGGTGGACCAGGTGACGACTGCATGGATCATCTCAAGAGGTTCAAGTCACTCTGCCGACTTGTACCCCAAGCAGGAGTTGCCCTTGAAGCAATAATGCTACACCTCTTCCACTTTACCTTGTCTGGGAGGGCTTTAAGCTGGTATAACGCTCTAGATAGGCATCCTATCATTACAACCTTGACTACCCTAGAAGAAAAATTTCTGGAGAAGTTCTTCCCACCTTCGCTAACCTATGAGATTAGGGGCCAAATAAATCACTTCACCCAACTGCCTGGGGAAACATTAGCAGAAGCCTGGGAACGATTCAAAGAACTCTTGAGAAAGTGCCCTCACCATGGCATTTCTCAGAACCAACTGATTGAAACTTTCTACAGAGGAGTTAGTGATGATATTAAGCAATTCTTAGATTCCTCATCTGGAGGAAATTTTATGAGAAAGAATTATGAAGACGCTTGGAACATAGTCACAATAGGGGCCGAGAACCAATCTAATTGGGGAAGGTCAGCTAACCACACCAAGGGAGTTCTTAAGGTCTACAAGGCTGAAGAATTAATGGAACTCAAGGCTATTGCTGAAGCCTTGAAGACTATTGCCAACAAACAGCAAGCTCTCGAAACTTCTTTTGAAGAGTATGATAAGAAGAAAAGCTCCCAAGTTCAACAAGTAAAAGCTGCTACTGGAACCTGTGAAGCCTGTCATGCATCCGATCATCCCACACTATCGTGTGGCATGTTATACAATGTTATGATGGATTTGCAGCCACCAGTGCCGCAATATGAACCTGCTATTGAACACCCTGAAGATCAAATGTCGGAGCAAGTTAACTCAATTCACTCGATACCCGACCAGGTGTACTACAATCCAGATAAACCGAGAAATCACCTGGGTTTCCAATATGGAAATCCTGCTGGAACAACCAATCCGCAACAACAAACGCAAGGTGGATCTTTCAAACAACCACCTGGGTTTCAGAGTAATTTCACCCAAAATCAAGGGAACTATAGGAATGGGCCTCAAAGATCCAACTGTCCTAGGAACCCTTCCTATCAATATTCAGGATTACTCCCACAGCTGCAACAACCTCAATTGCAGCAACCACAACTGCAGCTAACGGCACCTCCACAACAACCACAAGAACAGCAAGTCGCTCAGTATCAACAAAGGGGTGCTCCTCCCCAATCATCTGATGAAATATCCTTGATTAGACAAATGCTTCAATCACAACAGACTATGCTTGCAAACCAGCAAGCTCAACAAAAGGCCGTAGAAACCCAACTGGCACAGATTGCCACGCAGTTGAAGCCACAAGCCGGCACTTTTGTTGGGCAACCAGAGGCGAATCCGAGACATAACCAAAACAGACCAGAACAACTGAATGCCGTTACCACACGATCTGGACGTGTCTTGCCTGATGTCAATAGGATCATCCATGAAGATGATATAGCCATTCTTTCTCCAACAAGAAACTCAAGCATAGAAACAAAAAATTCTACTGAGAAAGAAAAGGAAAAGGAACCAATGCTAGAGGTCCCACCCAGAGTGCCTTATCCGGATAGGCTGAAAGAGACCAAAATGGATACTAGGTTCCAAAAATTTAAGGAAGCTATGAAAAAGTTATACATTGATATTCCTTTCCTCGATGCTCTTTCCGAGGTGCCCGCTTGGGCCAAATACCTTAAAACCCTCTTGTCGAGAAAGTATATGACGGAAGAGCATGAAACGGTGAAACTTGCTCAAACGACCTCTGACATTTTGCTAAATAAGATGCCGAAGAAAAAGAAGGATCCGGGGTCCTTCGGTATCCAGTGCTCTATTGGAAATGGTTCCAGCAAGAAAGGTTTGGCAGACTTAGGAGCAAGCATATCTATTATGCCCTATTCGATGTGTAAGAGATTAGGCTTTACTAAATTGTTACCTACTACAATGACAATTCAGTTAGCTGATTCTACCATAACTGCCCCTCTTGGAATCATCGAAGATATTCCCGTCAGAATAGGAAAGAATTCTTATGTCCCTTGCGACTTCATTATTATGGATATCCAAGAAGACCTGAGATACCCGATAATCTTTGGCAGACCTTTCCTAGCTACTGCCCGAGCTCTTATCGATGTTGAAGCAGGAACTATAATCTTGAGACTTGGGAAGGAGGCTTTCCAGTTCAGAGTGCTCAACAGTATGAAAGGTCCAAACATTCAAGAGGAAGCTTTTCTCTTGGATGTCGTATATCAAATGTCACAATTAGAAATGTCTGAATCAACCAATGAATTGGAAAACACCCTTACTAATCCGGATGTAGAATTCTCGGCAAGTGAAATTGTGCAACAATGCTTGGAAAAATCTGAAGAAGCCCCGACAGACACATTCGAAGAACTCAAGGCCGTCACAATTATAGAAGCTACCGAGCCACCTAAGGCTCCGGAGATGAAAGTCCTACCTGAAGGGATCAAACATGTTTTTCTTGATGAAGAGAAGCTATGTCCAGTAATCATCAGCTCCACTCTTGAGGATGATCAAGAAAACAGACTCCTCGATGAACTGAAGAAGCATAGGAAAGCCATTGGGTACAAAATGACTGATTTGACGGGTATAAATCCCGCTTTATGCATGCACAAACTACCCATGGTTGAAGAGTTTAAACCATCAAGAGAACACCAGAGGAAGTTAAACCCCAACCTCAAGGAGGTGGTTCGTCTTGAAGTCCTCAAACTTCTAAAGGCTGGTATCATCTACCCCATCTCAGATTCTCAGTGGGTTAGCCCAGTGCAAGTGGTCCCTAAGAAGGGGGGAACCACTGTTGTCCTTAACGATAAAAACGAGCTAGTACCCACTAGAACCGTGACTAGATGGAGAATGTGTGTTGACTATAGAAAACTTAATAAGTCCACGCGAAAAGATCACTACCCCCTACCTTTCCTAGATGAGGTTCTCGAGCGCTTAGCTCATCAGAAATTCTTCTGTTACCTCGACGGTTATTCCGGGTTTTACCAAATCCCTATACACCCGGAGGATCAAGAGAAAACTACTTTCACCTGTCCTTTTGGGACATACGCTTTCAGAAGAATGCCATTCGGGCTTTGTAACGCACCAGCCACATTTCAGAGATGCATGTCTGCTATCTTTGCAGGGTTAACAGAATCCATAATGGAGATATTGATGGATGATTTCTCTGTATATGGAAACTCTTTCGACAACTGTCTTCTCAACCTGGTTCAAGTCTTACAAAGATGCGAGGACACCAACCTCATCTTAAATTGGGGAAAATGCCATTTTATGGTAACGGAAGGTGTTGTCCTCGGACACAGAGTGAGCAACAGAGGGATCAAGGTGGATCAAGCAAAAATTGACGTCATCTCAAAATTGATGCCACCAAAAGACATAAAAGGGGTACGAGCTTTCTTAGGTCATGTTGGGTTTTACAGGAGATTCATCAAAGACTTCTCAAAAATTGCAAAGCCCATGACACAACTGCTGACCAAAGACACAGAATTTAACTTTAACCAAGAATGTTTGCAAAGTTTCACAACTTTGAAAAATGCCTTGATTTCTGCACCCATTCTGAGAGCCCCAGATTGGTCGCAACCATTCGAAATCATGTGTGACGCGAGTGATTATGCCATAGGGGCCGTGTTAGGGCAATTAATCGACAAGAAACCCTATGTTATATACTACGCATCTAAGACGTTGGATGAAGCACAGAAGAATTACACCACTACTGAAAAGGAATTCTTAGCCGTCATCTACGCGTTCGAAAAATTCCGCTCATACCTGATTGGAGCTAAAGTTATTATCTACACTGACCACTCCGCTATACGATACCTTATTCAAAAGCAAGATGCAAAACCTAGACTGATCCGCTGGGTATTAATGCTTCAAGAATTCGATTTGGAAATCAAAGACAAAAGCGGGGTGGAAAACGTCGTCGCTGACCATCTCAGCCGTATTAGAGTCGAGGATGAAGACAAAGTACCTATCCGAGACTCCCTCCTGGATGACCAACTAATGAAAGTCACTAATGGATTCCCTTGGTATGCCGATATCGTCAATTATTTGGCAACAGGAATCATTCACCCATCCGCATCTCATCACGACAAAAAGAAGTTCATTCATGACGCTAAGCAATATTTCTGGGACGAACCCTATCTTTTTCGCTTATGTGTAGATGGACTATTCCGTAGATGCATTCCAGAGACGGAGATCACTTCGGTTCTTGAGCACTGTCACTCAGGCCCCACAGGGGGCCACATGAGTTCTAAAAAGACAGCCCTTAAAGTCCTGCAATCTGGCTTTTATTGGCCTACCATCGCAAAAGACGCACATGAATACGTGTGATCATGTGACAAGTGCCAACTATTTGGGGGAATTACCAGAAGAAATGAAATGCCATTGAACATGTGGCAAGAAATCGAACTCTTCGATGTATGGGGAATAGATTACATGGGCCCTTTCCCCTCATCCGACGGATTCATGTACATCTTAGTCACTGTGGACTACGTGTCCAAATGGGTAGAAGCTCTACCAACCACCTCTTGTGATTCAAAACCGGTAATCAAGATGTTTAAGGAGATAATTTTCCCCAGATTCGGTGTCCCAAGAACGATAATATCTGACGGCGGATCACATTTCTTGGAACGGAGTTTTGAAGCTTTATTAAGGAAATACGGAGTCAACCATAAAGTTTCTACACCGTATCATCCACAGACATGTGGACAGGTTGAAGTTTCCAATAGGCAAATTAAAGCTATCTTAGAAAAAACTGTCAATCAGCACCGCACCGATTGGTCCACCAAGCTATCTGACGCTCTATGGGCCTACCGCACCGCTTTCAAAACACCAATCAGAACAACACCGTTTCGATTAGTGTATGGGAAGTCTTGCCATTTGCCAGTTGAATTAGAGCATAAGGCCTGGTGGGCCATTAAGCAACTAAACTTCAATCTCAAAGGCGCTGGCGAATTCAGACAACTTCAACTCCAAGAACTGGAAGAATTACGAATGACAGCCTACCACAATGCAAGAATCTACAAAGAACAAACCAAGATGTGGCACGATGGCCACATAAAAAGAAAGGATATAAACGTCGGGGACAAAGTCCTCCTGTTCAATTCCAGACTAAAAATGTTTCCAGGAAAACTGCGCACTAAATGGTCGGGGCCCTTCACAATCAAACATATATACCCGACAGGAGCTGTCATTATTTTCAATGATAATGGAGGAGAAAGGACCGTCAATGGTCACAGATTAAAAAGATATTACACTCAGGAAGACAAAATGCATCGACAAACCATCAACATCAGAGATGCTACGCCAACAACATAACAACCCTACAAGTTCGTCGAGCCAGCGACATTAAACCAAGGCGCTTCTTGGGAGGCAACCCAAGACCTGAGTATCACCTTTTTTTTTTAATTTTCCAGTCTTTTATTTTCTTTTAAACTTTATTTACTTTCTTTAAGTTCTTTCATCATTATTCTAAAAATACAAAAAAAATCTACATAATCAAAAACTACAAAAACAATATATAAAGCAAACAACATAAAAATACATAAATCAAAAACAAATATAAAAATATAAAAACCTTTTTGCCCTTGCCCTTCCAAGCGGTCCTGAAACCGTTTGGACTCCAAATGGTTTCCAAACCGTTTGGAGCCAAACGGTCCTCAAACCGTTTGGGACCAAATGGTCTTGAAACCGCTTGGGACCAAACGGCCTTGAAACCGTTTGGGCTCCAAACGGTCTTAAAACCGTTTGGGGCCAAACGGTCTTGAGACCGCTTGGGACCAAACGGCCCTCAAACCGTTTGGGCTCCAAACGGTCTTGAGACCGCTTGGGACCAAACGGTCCTCAAACCGTTTGGGCTCCAAATGGTCTTGAGACCGCTTGGGACCAAACGGTATTGAAACCGCTTGGGACCAAGCGGTCCTCAAACCATTTGGAATACAAAGGGTCACCAACCAATCCCTATAAATATCAACCCTACCCCTTCGTCTTTCTCTCTTTGAACTTTCGAATTCTCCAGAGCTTTCGTGCGAAGAACCTCCTTCTTGCTCCTGTTACATCCGCGCAAGTTGCTCTCCGGTCCATCTACCACCTTCAAGGTAGTCCGGCGATCCAAGAATGATGTTTCTCTTCCTTGCCATCTCCGACCATTCCGACGTCACATCTTCATCGCCGTTGACGCCTCCATCGCCGTCCTTATCAACGGTTTCACCGACTGTTCCTTCGCCTATATCGTCGCCGTCGCTGTCAAAGTATTCCCCGCCGTCGTCGCCGCGCCGTTCTATCGCTGCTTCACCGTGGTTTTCACCGCAGTTGTCACTTTCGTCGCCGTCGTCGTTTTTATCATCGTTTTCGTCATCGTCGAAGTAACTGGCGCATTCTTCACCTTCGCGCTGCTTCATCTTCACCCGCGTCAGTGACCTGCGGCTCTTCGTTTTCCAAACGGTCTTGAAACCGTTTGGGACCAAACAGTCCTCAAACCATTTGGAACCAAACGGTCCTGAAACCGTTTGGGACCAAACGGTCCTCAAATCGTTTGGAACCAAACGGTCCTCAAACCGTTTGGGACCAAACGGTCCTGAAACCGTTTGGGACCAAACGGTCCTCAAACCGTTTGGAACCAAACGGTCTCAAAACCGTTTGGTCTTCGCTTCCTTTCGCTTTCACAAAAATACAAAAAGATATAACTACAAATAAAATCTAAATTGTTTCAAATTTTCTTCTCTAACTAAGAAACTCTTATTTTTCAGAAATGGCGTCACTAGCAAACAAGACCTCTGGCTCAGGAGCTGCTCCTACTCAAACAAGGGAGCAGATGATGGAGGAGCGGGACAGGCTCATACAAATCAGAGATACCTACAACACCACCAGAGCTGTCCCACCAAAGACCAGAATAATTGATGTGCTGTGTGAGATCACCTGCCTCACCAAATGCCTAGGTGAGGCTCCTGAAGAAGACGTCGAACACATCTCCTCTGATGACGATGAAGGTTCGGATTACACACCGAATCCTGATGAGGACTCTTCTGCCCAAGAGACAGAGGGAAAGCGCAAGGCTTCAAAGGCTGCATCTGGGCAGCCCCCCAAGCGGGCAAGGAAACAAGTTCGCCCTCTATCCGCTATGGACCAACCTTTCGCCAAACCCTCCACCCTTTCTGCTACCACCACCATCCCTGCAGCTACCATCCCTACCACTTTTATTCCCATCACCGCCCCAATACCACCACCAGAGAACCTTTCCATCCAAACCTCCATTCCCACCGATAAAATCCTAAAACCGACCAAGTATGTCTGCTCCAGCATACTAGTCAAAATGGGAATCCACGATCGCATCTTCAACGTATTACAAAAAGCCAACCTCACCAGGTTGTGTTTAATACCTGAAGTATCCTACCTCGAGCCCACCACGGAATTCTTCTCCTTTCTGACAAAGGAGCCCGTCGACATTACAGATAGGTCATGGGATGGGGGTGACAGAAGGCTTGTCACCCAAATTTTTGGTAGCAATGTCGTCTTAACAGAGAATATGCTGAATTCTATCTTCATCGACGACAAAGAGCAGCTACAAAAAGCTAAATCAGTGGGAACTGATCATCCAGAATTCAACAAACATACATTCTGGAAAACCTTAACAGGGATCCCCACTTACGACGCCAAGACGTGCAAAGCGTCAAACATCCACTCCGGATTTGTGCGCACTCTGCACAAGATCCTAGCCGGCACACTTTTCCCCAGGACGGAAGGAGGGAATGTTACAATATCAGACCTTTTCGTCCTCTGGTCCATCATCAACGACCGACCGGTCAACATAGGATGGCTGATGATCCAGAAATTTTCTACCGCCCTCCTGGGGAAAGAGATTTGTTTGGGGGGCCATGTCACATCTATAATCAAATTTTTTAAGATGGACAAACTCCTACCCCGCTGCACGCAAATAAAGGGCGACATCCTTACCAACGAGAAATCTTTGAAAAACTCGCATCAAAGAAAAGGATGGAAAAATACACTATGTATTCTGCCCGATGGTTAAGTCGTCAAGGACTCTCCTCCCGCTCCCGGAGCTAGCACATTATGATATAACACAGCTCCTCTTCTCTGACGAGGAGCTTACTCATCTGCTAGCTTCGTTCAAACCTCTTGAATAGAAAGCAACTGCGGGTAAAACTGAGATGAGCATCACAGCCCCGACAGCTCGACCTAAAAAAATACCTGTCAAACGGCCTTCTAGAAGGCAGTTGCAGGCCCAACAGCTGTCGGGGACACCAACGTCTTGCCCAAATCTGGAGGATGAGCAGTTCCACGAAGAAATTTTAACAACATCCTCCTTCGACTCTTTCATCCAGAGTCTAAACGAGCAGCTCTCCGCTGCCCCCACCACTCCTTTCCTCCCCACATCCACGCAAGCATTCACATCCACCTCTTCACCCACCTTAACATCGGGCTTCCCTTTCTCCATCACCATGCCCGATTTCACCACCTTTCCATTCACTTCCGCAGTTCCCACCCCCTCATTATCGGTACCACCATTTTTGCCGCAAATACCACCGCTTTTCACATCCGCCACCACCCCGACACCGCTGGTGACTTCATCAACAGTCACTACGCAGTTCGGGACATCATCAGTGTCTCTTCCGCAAGACACTACCACCATCCCACACAGACCCCAGTCACATCACCCTTCCGCTTCTGGGGTCCCTCTTACTAACATCGGTGAGGAATTCGGCCGTCAATTTGACGATGTCCGAAACCTCCTCACCGATCCTTCTAACTTATTAAATTCTATTTTTTCTTGTGTACAGGACTTATCCCGACAGGTAACCAAGATCGACAACCAACACAGAGCCTTGCCTATCGTCCTCCAAGGCATCCAGCAACGACAGGATGAAGTGGCTAAGCAAGTTGAGCACATCAACAGCCACACCAACAACCTGTCAGACCTGATCCTTGGAGCAACGCGCCAGCAAGAAGCTACAACACAAAAAGTCGATGAGATCTCCAAACAGACTCAACCTCTGCAAGAGAATCTCCGCAAGCTTGAGCAAAATCAAGAAACTCTGAGCACGCGCTTGGCTACCATCGATGAAACGATCACGCAGCTACATCATCATCAAGAGGAGGCAAATAACAATGAAACCCAACAGCTACGTGCCCAAGTCACAGATCTGACAGCACGCCTCCTCTCCGCCGAGGGCAGATTCACATATCTCAAAGAAGCCCACGAAGTACTGCTCGAAAAACACGAGCATCTGCAAGTGGCTTTTGATGAACTACAGGCCACTCACCGGCGGTGTAAAAAGTCGGCTAACAAAAAGACAACTGACGAAGCTGCGGACGACAAAGAGGATGATGATGAAGAAGAAGATGACTCCGACTCATCTGCTGACTCTAATAAAGACACATCTTCAGGAGACAAGCACGATGACGGAGAAGACCCCGGGAACGCAGCAGGACCCTCCCATAAAGGGTCCGATAAAGGTCACCAGGAAAGTGACTATCACCCCAAATCCCCACATAATGACAACGTCAACATTTCATACGGGGATCAATTCTTTGACTACTCTACTTTGGGGTCTATTGGGGAAGCTGCCAAGGATGCGGCCTACGCTGAGCTACAACAGTGCATGCTAGGAACCAGCGCTAGCCCGCCAAAAACTTCTGCCCTCTTCTCAACACCTTCTCCCCCTTACCAGGATGAGGCAGACCGAGTGAGTCTAGACACGGATGAAGATCTTGACTCTGCCTCTGACTTGGACAACAATCTCAAGGGCCATGAAGAGGCCTTCGAACAACACGCTTCCCCTTCACCACAAGAACTTCCCCCGCCACCTCCTCTTCCGCACAAAATGCAAGATCTAGATATGACAGCCATCTCTACTTTAGATGCTCAGGACATTTTTATACTGAACACTATAGTAGACGATGCAAAGGCGGGGGAAGACATAATATATAATAATACCAAAACCAGGCGTCAGATGACACGTGAAGATCTCCGCAGCATTCTCCGACCTCGGTCTACGATGCCTCTGGCCATCTTCCGTGTTCTCCTCGCCAATTGTATAGAAATATATAAAAGTTCTAAGCGGCAGCAACCAGTCTTCAACACCTCGCCAGCTCTGTCTATTGGCCTTTTATACAAAGACGTCAGAGCAAAGTCGATTGAGCGGCTGCGTGTTGGTTTAGCGCGTCGGGCACGTTATATCACAATGCCCTTCCAAGTCTCGGACCACTGGCTTTTTATGATCGTGGATACCGAAGCTCGGGACGCCAAAGTTTACAACTTCAGTAGCGCCGAGCTACCCGCCGGCACAATAAACTTCGTCGGAGAAGCAGCAGGTGAAGCCAGGTGTATACCCTTCCGGCTGCTCAAATTAATCTGGGCTGCACGCCCATCTCTTCGCCAAGACTGGAGCCAACCTTGGTTCAGAATCATTAACCCTCCAAATCAAGCCACCGTGGGATCTGGGGACAGCGCTTTCTGCACCATCCGACACATCCAAGCGCTGAACCAGGAAATCCCATTCACCGACCTGGCAGCTGAAGACTTTCATTCCCTACGAGGACGCTATGCCATGGATCTCATCTGTGACAGAAGATTCTTCAACGATCCAACTATTTTACCAGATGATGTTCCACGGTACCTTTTCTCAACTGTCCAGCGTCGACAACGGTGACCCTTCCGCCAAATTCTGAAAGAGTTAGAACAAAACAAGTCGCCAGAAAAAGATAACAGCAAGAACGATCTTGCTTACACCACTAAACCAAATTTTTATTGATTTCGATCGCGACTCTTGCAAGGGTCTCAACGACCTCGAAATGCGCATCATCATGGAGAATCTCTCCGCAGACAAAGATGGCATAGTATTCATGTCTCAAGACATTATTGTGATGGCCGATTCACTGCGAGAGACTTTACAGGATAAGGGGCAACTTTCTGTCAGCCTCATGGCCGCTTACCAGTTTCAGCTTGGCCAAAATAATCCAGATACATACATGGCGTCTCCATACATGAAGGATGATCTCCTCAAGCTCAAAAACTTTGGCACAACTGAAGCGTTGATCGCATATCTCCAACATACAACACCGAAGTTCATTATGTTACCAATCCTTTATCATGAGCACTGGATTCTTCTGGAAACAAACCTCCAAGAAGGAACAACCACAATATACAACAGTTCCGACAGCCAGTTCAACGCTCGACAACGACACTACGTCGTGACGCCTAAGATGCCAACAGAAGTAATGGCAAAAGAGTGCGCTGAGAAATTAATTGATCTTCTGAGTCAGCACACAAAGGCATACAGCAAAGAACATTTCAATCGCCCCGCTTTCTGCCACAAATGCCCCCAGCAAATACGACAATCCAACGACTGCGGCTTCCACATCCTCTACTGGATGTAAACCATCATTGTTCTCTAAAGACCAGTGGAAGAGATGACTGACGTGGACTACCATGCTTTACGAGGACAGTTCGCATCCACTCTACTCCGTTCTCCAGGGGCAAACGAAGATCTACCTTAACCTGCAGCCCTTGTTCTAATGACTTCTCAACCTATCACTTTGCCACTCTGGGGACATAGTGTGTGATAAGTTAGGGGGGGGTACATTAGACAAGGGCAAGGTATCAATTTCTATACTTCCTTTTTCTTTAACACTTTCCATACAATTCTTTATTCTTAAAAAAAAATTTACAATTCTTTATTCTTTTTACAATTCTTTTTCAAAAATAGTCACCTCAACTAACCCTAGAATCATGTTAGTCTCTACAAGTAAATAGCACTTAGACATCAAATGGCGATTTATCAATTTCCACCCACTATGGATCCCATATTTTTGCTTCAATTCTTTATCTGACTCTCCACAGGTCAAAATCAGGGCAGAAATAAGCCGAGATCTCGAGGATGAGAGGGAAATTAGGCAACTTCCAAATCAAAAAGTTCTACAAGTGGACCACAAACCAAATAAGTGCACGCTGAAAAACTTTAAGAACAGCTTTCCTCTCTTCAAAATAAAAGAGGCTTGGCCGCCCAAAATAAATTCTCAAAAATTCCAAAACCCAAGCCTGTGAGTTATTGAATAAAAGCCAGAGAGACGAATAAAATTATGAGAGTTGTGCCACGCATAAGGATCTATATGAAGAACCGACGAAGGTCTCACCCGGCCGGCACATTCCGCTGCCCTCACAAAGGCAGATGTGTCGCGTCCGGTAGTGAAACCCTAAAGTTCCAACTATATGAAAAGGCTCATAAAGGACTTGCCCGGCCGGTACATTCAGTTGCCCTCATAAAGGCAGATGTGTCGTGCCCGGTAGTGAGATCCTAAAAAGCATAGACAGCCCCTCCCCCACTTGAAGGGGGAGCTACACTTCAAAGCCTTTAGCCAACCCTCATACCCTCCCTAGCTTCCAGTAGGTTTCCAGAGAGGTATAAAGCTGATTAGAGTCAACAGCATGCACAAAATAAATGTGGTCCCAAGGCAAACTTTGAGATACGGAAAGAACCTGAGATCCAAGCAACTCTCGAAATCTAAAGGAATCAAGGCATGCAATAAGCCTCGATATGACCCATGGGGAACTCAGGTCAAGAATTGAAGCAAGAGTATGGAGATCCTAAATAAGATCGCCTCGCCATTACATGTCTCAGCTCTATCTAACTTGAGGACAAGCTAGACTCTAAGTTAGGGGGGTGATAACCTCCTATTTTAGTCGATTATCTTAGTCTTTTTCTTTAGTTTTCCATACTCTTTTTTTACGTTTAAACTATAAATAACCATAATTTCACTCCTTTTTGTATATACACCATCAGACTAACTTTTTCCTTTTATATATGCAGAAAAAGCACAAAACAATCATAAAAGAATAACCCAGCCTCAAGGCCGAGTGGATCCAAACGGTCCCAGGACCGCATGAAGCCAAACGGTCCCAAGACCGCATGGAGTTCAAACGGTCCCGAGACCGCATGAAGCCCGACAGTAATAATGCGTAGCTCTTAGCCCGACACGATATCAACTCGATACGCTTAGCCTGTCGAGCGTGCCGCCCGAGAGGGTAAGCTGCCCGACATGAGCATATCGGTCAGAGCCCTTGATAGATACAGTCGACAGTCGGTGTGTGCCGCCCGAGAGGGTGTGTCGCCCGACACCTCTGTATCGGGCTAGGCCTCTGACCGATATCGGGCAGGAGAGCTACTGCATCCTGTCGCCCTTCTACATCAAGGAGGCGACACCTATCTTTTATTTCTATTATTTAATTCTTTATTATATGCAATGTATTAAGACCTTTAATGATTATGGAAATAGAAAGGTTCAATTACTTGTTGCTCTATGCTTGGTGTATAATGTTGGATGACTGCTCTGTTTAATATCTAAGCGCTAGCTTGCATGATTTAGATCGCGTTTCAATTAGCTACTGAACCGTCTTTCCCGTCGCAACAACTTCGAGAGTTGTGTTGTGGCTCTAGCGTTTGGTCCGATTCTAGAGTACGAGAGTGCCTGGAACGGAGCTGTTTCTGTTACATTCCACTCTAACTAAAGCCCAGCAACCTCGAGAGGGGTGTTGATGCAGAGGTTAGAGGTACCCGCTCTGAGAGGAGGGGTGCAGGGTGTTACCATTGCCGCTTGTTTTACTATAGTCTTATCCTTCGTACCTAGCCTGTGCCATAGTCTTTATCTTTCTGCTTCTGTTGCATGAAAACCCCTAAAAATTGCTAAATGCCTAAAATATTAAATCTCTCTTGTAGCTCCATTTGGAGATAGTTTTCTTGTTTTATTTCGTGACATCTTGTTGTTCCCTTTCGGGAATTTATATCTCTTTATACCCACCGAAGTGTAGCGTGTCAATTCATGGTTCTCAACACTGCCCCCTTGTCCCTGTGTTCGACCCCGTATGACTACTTCGACCCCGTAAACAAAGTTGTGGGGGCCTAGAAGGATTCGGGTTTATAAATGTGAAAAGCTCGACTACCTCAAATCCGCCTCCACTTTTGGACGCGTGATTTAGGCCGGTCAATCATCATGAATAAGATTATTAATCTAGAATCATCGATTATTCATCTTTATCAAGGATTTCTTCATTATACATAACAAGATCAGATATTATCTCAATGTAACCAAATCTACTCAATCAATCATCAGTTTAAAGGAATCTAGATTTCTCTTTATACTAATCACATTATCACATGTATTGCATATAATTTTGGAATATGAAGCTTAATCAGACTTTGAATATATTTTCTTTGGATTCCTCTCATTTTTTTGAGCAATTTCCATAGATTAGATGTCTTCATCCGAGCATCCTAGTAATTTCTATGATTTTTGCAAATTAAAGATATTTGGGCCAATCAAACAACGCCACATCAGCTTTTAGTATTTCCTTTTTAATTCTCACCCAGATCATAAGTAAAAGGGAGATTACCCGGTTTCCCTTACTGATGACGTATGACTCCAGGGGTCGTCTAGTCATTTCGCTACGTTTCTCCTTCTACCCCGTGACGGGCAGATCTTCTGCCCTAAGCACGTCTGCGGCGTCCAACTCCGCACACGGTGCGACTGGAGGCACCAAGGTGGTGCTACCCTTTCCTCCTCCACGCACTATTGGCTTTGCCGCCTATACTACCTACCACTATGGCGATCGTTAACATCCAAATCGCCATCCCTAACCTCGTGACTAGGCCGGTTCAGATCAGCGGAGACGACAACCTCCAACTAGTCTGGCTTCTTCCATCCACTTGAGGCCTGGCAAGGGGTCGAGCATCTCCGATAGGGGTTCTCTGGTCTTACCCTTGAACTAGGTTGCACCGAGGGCGCTCAGGTCAGTGAGGACGAGGCTAGTGACAGAGTTGCAGCAGCGTCTCTGCCTCACCAGCACCGGCAGGGCATTTGATTTTGTTTGATCTCCCTTCATTTTGCTTCATGGACGGAGAATAGGTCAGCGGAAGAAGAAGCTCCTTCATCCACTAGGTAAGGTCGACCTTGAGACCTTCTCCTCCATTGTGGTCTTGTCTCCGGCCAGCGTGCCCAGAGGTGACAACACAAGGGGGTACCCATCTATGGGATCTACTGGATTGATGATCAGGGAAGTTGTTGATTAATATGAAGGTGAGAGAGAGGTTTCCCGAGAGGGTTGGTATCCACACCCTTATATAACCTTTCCTCTAGTCTTGCCCCTTCGGGACTCCTCGTGGCAGTAGGGGTTGGAGGCCCCTGTTGTGATAACGTGGAAGGCTCTGATTATTAATATTTGTATATACGTCTAGGGGAACCCCATGCTGGTTGTTAGCAAAAGGAAAGAAAGGGAGAGAGCCTATGGTCCAGAAGGGAAAGTCCACGTTTCCTTCCTCATATATTCTCTATTATTTTCTTTATATAGAACCCATTATGTGAAGATAATTTCCAACCAGCCATAGGACCTCCAATCACCTTCAAACTCTGGGATCAACCACACGCTTCTATTATCTATATTTTATTATAAGATGGGAGATCAATTCCTTCTTTAATCATCCAAAACAGAGTCCTTAACCAAAGGTGGGTAATTCTTCAACTAATTATCTAAGCCACATAATAACTTGGATCATTCTAGAATTTCTCCCATTATCTTATATTCTGATTATCTATCAACCAAAAATATCTTAGATATATATCATAATCACGAATCTCCTCAATATCCAAAACATAACTCAGGGACCCATATGTAAACTCTGATTAACCAATTGGGTTGAAAAGTGACCCTAAGGCCCATGAACCACATCTTGGGCCTTCCAAATGTTCCATGAGCTTAATCACATTCCTAATTACCAAACTTCACTTTGGTAACTATTGCATCTTATATTCACCTCATATGAACACATATGTTCAAAAGTACATTATTGACTTAAATTGAACATTTATTATGAGTCTAGGGTTTGGAATCATCCACCAAGATCCCACAAAACTCTTCATTTTTATATGTTCCCTAATTTCATTTAGGATTGAAATCTACAAATTTCAAGGATGTAACACATGGAATCCTTTTCTCCTGAGTGAGACATAGGATTGTATTGTATAATAAACTTTTCCACACTATAGCTAAGGATTTTGTCCCCCCTACTTAGTAATAGGTAATTGTTGGACATGATTTACCATAATAGTGTGTAGTAATAGCTTTCTTGGAGTTGAATGATTAGTAGATATATTTGAACCAAAAAAGGAAAAAAAATCAACTACATGGTCCTTTATTTGTACAACATTTCTGTTGGGAAAGGAAAAGAATCTAGCTCATGTCCTAGTTGGATTTGGACTTGAGTAAGAGTTGGCTTGTTCTACCAATCCTAATAGGAGTCAAATCTAGAAGGGAAAGAAGATGGTTTCCTATGTGTAACATGATATTGGATTAGAAATTGGAGTAGGATTCCTAGTTGCAACCACATACCATGGAGGCCTATAAATAGAGGCCCTAGGGGAGGCGATTAAGATCATCCCACCAGTTGAGGTGTGATCCCTCCAATTGCTTGTTGGTGCCTTTTGTGGTAGAAAAGCCAAAAAACAAGAACAACTGGAGGAGCTCTCTTGGTTGATAAGAGAGGGGCGAAGTAGCGGCTGACACTCAGTGACACATTGGGTGCACTGACAGAGCAACTCTCATGGTTGATAAGAGAGGGTCAACGACTTTGCCTTGAAAAAAAGTAGCGGTTGGTGATTACAGACATAGTGTTTCCATAACGAAAATGGTATGACCCAATCAACGGTCACAACAGCATCAAGCGGTCCCTAGGAATGATAGCGGTGTCGTGAAAAGATCAAGTAAAGAGGGATGTTCGTACACATTGGGTGTGTTTCTCTTCTTCTTCATCTTTGTTCTCATGTGGGGAGGGATACCTAGATTTATGGGTGATTAAATTCAGACGGTGTGAGTTGTTATCTAAATTATATAGTGCTTTTTTCGGCATTGCCCCTTGGTTTTTCTCTTCTCGTCTTGAGGAGAGTTTTCCACATTAAATCTAGTGTTTCTTATTTGGATTTATATGCTTGTCAGTAACACTTTTGCAATAAATTTTGTCGCATCTAAGACCGTATTATTACAACATCCCTAACAAGTGGTATCAGAGCGCAGGTTGTATATACTGATCTAGACGGAGAAGGATGAAAATGTGACGATGATGATAAGAACAAATTGAAAGATTTCGAAGCCCAAGATGGAGGATATTCTCTATTGCAAAGATTTGTACGATATGGTATAGGGATAAAAGCCAGGGGGTATATCTGATGCGGACTAGAAAAAATTAAATAGGAAGACTATCAGAAGTGTACGAAAGTGGCTAAACATTTATGTGTTAATCACGTCTACGAAGAGACCAAAACCAAAGATCTGTTGGAGAAGCTCAAAAAATTATATGAGTAAAAAATTGCACAATAAAGCTTTATTGATAAGAAAGTTGGTGATTCTTAAATATCGGGATGGTATAAGAATCGTTGAGCATCTGAATCAATTCCAAAGCCTTGTAAATCAGCTGGGGTCTATGAAGATGGTTCTTGATGATGAACTCCAGGCTCCACTTCTTCTGGAATCATAACCTGACAATCTAGAGACACTCGTAGTGACAGTCAGCAATTCTGCATAGGAAGGTAAGTTGACACTTGCCCTGGTGAAGAGTAATCTACTAAATGAAGAGACTCGATGACGAGCCTTAGGCGACAACGGATCAAAGGTGTACTTCATAGAGATTACAGGTGTCGATAGAGAAAGACTGTGGTAGATCCAAGAGCTGCTGTGAGTTCTAGGACCATGGGAAATCTTATGGTAGATCCAAGTCAAAGAGTAGTAGATGATGCTTCCTTTGCGGCAAGCTGAGTCATTTCAAAAGGGATTATAAGGTTTAGAAAAAGAAACATGGGTTTGAAGCCAAAGATAATCAAGATGACAACAAGAATACTACAGCGACAATCTCATATGACAAGGACAATGATGACTGTAAAGACCAAGTCTCTACTATTAAACATGATAAACAAATTATCAATTGGATAGCGGCGGAAATTTAAATCTTGACTTAATTCAAAATGTATAAAGAGTACATTACAAAATTTTCCCAATTGGGGTACATCATTATACAAAAACAAGGATCTAGGTAGAGGAAGACTTAACTAATACAACATTGTCTCCAAACCAAACAACTATATAACATAAAAGCAACTATGATCATATACTATATTCTCCTTTTCTTCTTATCCTATCCTTAGCCTTGGGATCACCAAGCTTCTGCTGCGCACTCTGATCCTAACCTGGATGGTTGGGGTCATCCAGCAAGAGAGAGATAAAAGGTATGTGTTAAAAATAGGATAAAGGCAAATAATAAGCTAAGCTAAAACATTCCATTAAGGGATTTCAAGAGGAGAGAGACCAATGAGTAAATAAGAATTTATAAAACTGCCACATATTAATATCAACTAATATTACAATTGCATGAATATAAATTATGACTCAACATCCTCTCAATGTAGGATGAGGCACCTACCGGACCTCACCAATGGCAGAGGGACTAAAACCCCAATGCCTAAAAAGTGGCAAGGGGACTAAAACCCCAGTGCCTAATATATAAAATGGCAGTGGGACTAAAACCCCAGTGCCCGACAGGGGGACTAAAACCCCAGTGTCCTGTGGGTGGTTTGTACTCATGTACACTACATTGTCAATTGGCCAATAACTATATCATACATAAACATTCACTTGGCAGTAGAGTGAAAAGTATAACAAGATAACATCATAGCATTGGGAATAAAACCCAAAAATTAATTAAATAGGCCATCATAGGCCACAACAATATCCATGAACTCCAACAAGTAAAGGAGCCAATAAAGCAACAACATTATACAATGCTTCCAAATATTTCAAAAGGATGAGCCACATAGGCAATAACAAGATTGAGCATTTTCATGTAAAGGAGGAAACATATAGCAAGTTTCACTTTATTCAAATGAATGAGCCACAATGGCATTAGAAGCATAAAATAAGTAAAGAGCCAATAAATGCAATTAGAGGGATAATCAGGCTAGCACAATAATGATTGTGGGGTTGGAAAAGACCCAACTGTAGGATAGGTAGTTTGCACAATTACATCCCACATAGATTTCACTTTCACCATGGATGTTCACATAAATATGATTCACATACACAAATAGGATCCACATACTAAAATAGGGCTCACATACCTATTTTTAATTAATTACCATAACATTCACCAAGTTGATTGCAATCCATCCACATTTCCTAGTTACATAATTACACATGTATTAATATATATAAAGACATAAAGCATATGGAAAACCCTAATTTTCTAACTTGAAAACCAAAGGTCGATTTGTGACTCAAAACCTTGACCAAATGATTATTCATAACCTCCTGATTAATAAAACATACCTTATTTTACAAATTGGAGTTAAAATGAATTAATTAGGTATTTTAGAACATTTATACACTTAAAAGGTATCCAAAACAAACTTCGAAAAACGAATCATAATCTGGACTCAAAAACCATAAAATCGGATTTTACATGAAAAATCCTTTCCATTGACTATTTATTTGCATTTTTCTAACCATGGATCGATTTACTATGAATTAAGTAAAATCGACCAATCAGGATGCAGGAAAACTATAGAGTGACAGGTATTTAAATCAAAATAAATTCGATGTAAATAATAGGTGAAATGACCAAAGTACCCTTTCTCGTCAAAACAAATTTATGAAGCAGTGAGGGCAGTATGGTCATTTAGGACCAGCGATTGCTTGCAAGCGAGAAACAAAAACTCAGAGTGAAATGACGAGATTGCCCCTGTCATAGCAATCGACCAAATAAGGGGGCAAGGATGCCCTGGTCATTACACGACCAGGCATCTTCCTACCATAGCCATGGCGAGGAAGCTGCGCGCAGACAGGGAAGAATCCCGATCGGCTTGGAGAGCCAGAGGCCTACCAAGGGAAAATGGGGTTGTAGAGATCTTGCTCGCATCAACCCGAGGCAATGGAGCGAAAGCCCGATGTCAGGGAAGCTCAGGAGAAGAAGGAGCCACTCTAGTCTTGGCCGGAACAGGGGAAAGATCAACGGAATAAAAAAACCACCACAAAACGTGACAAAGCAGGCGACTGAGATTGGGATTAGCTTCGCGGATCCAAGGCGAAGTCAAGCCACCTCTTTCCACAGGCGGTGGAGCACCAAAGCAGCATATGAGTCGGCGCCGGCAGAGGTCAAACACCAACCTATAGGTCTCGGCGATCGGGACAACCTGACGACAAATGGATATGTACGGAGCAAAGGCGAGGCGGTGGGGGTGCTTACCGTTGCATTGATTGAACCCGAAGTGCAGCAGGTGGCAGTACTAGTTGGGAAACTCACCGGAGAAGAAAGCTAAGTAGGTTGGGGAGTATTGGGCATGGTGCAAAGAAATTAAAGGAGGAGGAAGAAAGGTGGCGGCCCGAGGGTCGTTTCTACTGCCTTATATAGGCGTGAGGAGGCTCAAGGTTGCCTCTGCGATCTCCGGCTGAGAGGGGAAGAAGAACAGAATTTAGGCATTTTGCACAGGGTGAGGTAGCGGTGGTGATTAATGGTTCATTCGAACCAGCTCGTCGAGACAAAACCAATGGAAAAAGAATCGCTTGAAACCGTGGACAGGAGAGGGAGAACGGGCTCAGGGATCCGAGGAAGCGCTCATGTTGCTCGGACACGCGAGTGACTGGAGGAAGAAGATGATGTCGGGGCCGTTGGATCAAATCGAGATCAAATATCAGCCGTTGGATGATGCGCACAAGGGCTGGCAGACCGCGTGACAAGAAAAATAATGGAACTATATTGCGACAAACCGATATAAATGAAATCGATTAAAATCCCTAGTTAAACCTTATTAAAAGCTCATAAAATGGATTTGAAGGGTCAAATTAAGTCCAAATGACACCAAATTTGGACCACATGCTCATATTAAAGTGTAGCATCATGCTATGTAATTAGATTTCGTATTTATGTCCAATAAGGTCCTTAATTAATATATTGCTCATTAAAGTGTATTTTAACACATTAAAAGGTGTGAATTATTATGAAATGACTATATTAATGCAATTAGTGAGTCAAATACGAGGTGATAGATATATATATATATGAGTATTAAGAGCAAAATATCAACCTTTAAATATATTTTCACACATTTATCAACAAATTGGAGGAGAGAGAAAGTAAAGAGGTTAATATACTCATAATTAATTCAAATGTTTATTATTGTTAATATATTTATCCAAAAAGATCCAAATTAATATTATCTACATATATCCATCCAAATTACATTATTAACCCTCACTTATCTCCATAATTGGGTTATTTGCGTGAACACCCCTTCATTATCATAAATGAGGGAAAAAGATAATTTTAAACATTGGATTGTGCTCAAATTGCACAAGGGGTCCAAAAAGAATATAAAACAAGGGAAATTTATGAAAAAGGTCCAAATGGACTAGAAGGCCAAGAAAAGTTCAAAAGTGGGTAAATTGCAGGGAAGACCCTGAATTTCAGTATGTTAAAACACACCACCCCTTAAAGAGGATTTCGTCCCCGAAATCACAGCAAGAGGAAAGAGATGGTGGGTGTGCAACCACCCAACCTTAAACAACTAGGTTATAACACTTAATCTAGGGTACAACACAAAATCTACATAAGTCAGGTGTTACTAAGGTTTCCACAAAACCTATAGTCTTTTATCAACTCAACCTAATTAACATTTTTGCCTTATTAATATAATCTACATCATGAAGAGGTATCTTATATATTATACTACTACTTGTGCCACATTTTATTCAAAACAATCATATCTCAATATTATATCATGTGTATTTCCCTCATCAAGGGTTTTAAGCACAATTAGGGTTTACTAAGCCATTTCAGCATTAATTAATGTATTAGGTCAAAAACCTTAATAACTCAATATCATTATCCATTAACTACATCATGTGGGATTATCACACATAATTTTGGTGAGAACCATATAATATTATCGAAAAAATTATTAAACCTTTAACAAGACTAAATGTGTCACATTAATGGCTTATATCTAAGTTACATATTGTCACACTACCTTACATGCTCATATCCATGTCATCATTAATCATTTTCGTCCATTACACTTTGTATTATAAATTATACATACACATTAGGCATTTTATGAATATTTATGGGAATCCAATTATTCATTATCATGTTTGAGTCATTATATGCATTTTAGTGAATATGATGTAACACATTAAATATTAATGAATTAATTCATATATCAAGTTATGATGAGGTGTTCACTAGAGAAAAAAGGTGATATACCTTACATGTATTGAAAATTTAGTGACTATAATCCATTTATATGCATTATGGTATATTATGTGATGATTGTTGGTATGTATGCCCATAGAGCAAGTCATATGATGATTGTAATGGGATACTTTGTAATTGATTTGAATGATAATAAAGGCAATTTCCGATCTCTATGTTTAAACTGTTTCTGAGATGATGGTGTAACATGATAGATGTCTAAAGATTGCTTTACTCAATGACGTATGCTTTTAGGTTAAGGACCTAAACGATGAGATCATATGAATGTTAAGAGTATACATTCTTGTATAGTCACTGGTCGGTTGTTATTGTGGAAATAACCATAGACATCAATAACACTAAAGACTAGATTGTGTGTTGGTTGATGACAGAATCTCATTAGTCATGGTATGGTGATATCAAACCAAGCACATAGGTACTTGTTAGAGAACAAGGTACCGGACAGACCCACCGTGAGAGTGACACATGGAACCATGACTTGGCAGTCACAGTCAGCTCTCACAGTGATGGTGGTGAGTGTGATTCTTAGACCTGAAATCACTACACTCAACACATGTCGTGTGGTACACTTTGACATCATCAAACGCAGTCCTGAAACATGGGTTGTTATAAAGGTGATGATTGGGTGGCTTTGACACATGGGGCTTTTGAGGGGTGAGTGATAGATATGGGATTTGTCCCTCTTGAGGGAGTTTGATATCCTTGGCCACTTGATGAGTAGGATTGAGAAAGGCATGCACATGCACGTGTGAATCAATATGTGATATTGATGTCATACACATCTCACTCGGTCTACTCTAAGATTAAGGAAATGAATGAACATTGACAGGATGATTGTTCCATGCCTCGAGTTCATTCTGAATATCAGTGACAAAGGAATTATACATTCACTGTAACACCATTCACGGATTGTAGGATGAAAGTTGTTCTCCAACTTTCTACTTTCACTTGGGTAGCAATGATGTGTGACTAGGCACCTCTCTTTGCTTGTGAAGTCATAAGTGTTATGGACTTTCACTGCCAATGTGAAATGGACCTGCAGGGTCACACACATAGGATCTAACCTGGAAGAGGAGTTTTGTCCACAAGCAACGTTTAGATTGATTACTAAAGGAGTTTAGTAGTTCAATTAAACACTCAGTTAATCGATAGCTCAATATCATAATGTTCAAGGTGTTGGACGCATTGATTGTAGTATCGGATTGACTGAAATCGCATTTGACTGATTCTGCACAATCTGCACTCCCAACCGATCGGTTCATGTGATGAACCGGTCGGCTGAGGTTGCTGAACTGGTTGGCTCAATTGTTGAACCGATCGGCTCATGCACAGAGTGAAACGACCGGTTCAAGTGTTGAACCGATCGGTTCAACCGGTGCAATCGAGCAACTTGGGAAAGTAGGATTGGTGAGAATTTTCCTTTCGTTTCAATCTTCCAATTTGATTGGAAATAGGATTGGTATTCGATACCGATTGGAAACAAAAGAAGGAAAGTCAATCGGGAACCAACCTGGAACCCCAACCGACCGGTTCATGAGTGAAACGATCGATTCAAGGGTCCCAAACAATCGGTTCAATGGTGAACCGATCGGTTCAGGTCCCCAACCGACCGGTTCACTTATGAACCGATCGGTTCAGATTGCGAGATGGTTGCTTTTTTGTGGAAAATCTCGAACCCTTCTACTCCTGCTTTTAGTCCCGTATTTCCGGGCACAGAGAACCATGTCCCATGACCCACCTATATATATAGGGGTATTGGGGGCTTCTCAGAGTACGACTCAGTGCAAGTTGATTGCTCTGTAAAGTTGTCGTTCTCTCTGGTAATGGTAACCGAGAGAGAGCCCGAGCAAGTGCTTCCCGCAAAGGGAGGTGCAGCAAGGGAAGGACAACTACAGTTGCAATTGATAGCATGAGAGTGTATTGGCGACTAGTACGTCAACAGGAGGGTGTGACTCCTTCCACTTCCTTGTGGGACAAGGAGAGTGGAGTTCCAGGTGGTCCGTGTGGACTACTTCAGAGGCGGGAGGTCACTGCCGCTCAGGATGACAACTGTCATCCGACAGTCCGGTAGGAGGAGGAGGAGTCAGTCCCGGTGCGACCAGGACCTGCACAGACACCGTCCAAGACTGGAGGTGAAGACCGCACAAGGCGCGTGGTATTGTCGCCGAGCAAGCCTCGGGACAAGGTATGATTCACAAACCATCTTTCCTATTATATAGATGTTGACGCGATTCCTTTTGTTCTGGGTTTGGGGAGAAAATTTTTGTTTCCGCTGCTTCTCTGCCTCCTCCAAAAACCCAACAGTGGTATCAGAGCCAGGTCAACCTCTCTATATTTTAGGTTTATCGATGTGATCGATTTTGGTTTGTCGCCTTTATTTATTACATGCGATGCGAATAATATCGGCTTTATACATGTCCAATCCACAAATCCCTAATATACATATGTGATATGTAATATTAATGCACTCGATACGCGTCGCCCTTAAACAAGTTTTGTGGTGGATGTGTAGCATGATTATGGCCTATAAACCCCTATATCTGTGTGTGGTTGTTTGTATGGTTGCTTGCATCTCGGTCTGCGCACTGATTCCTTTTCTCATATTCCTGATGTAACTCGAAATAATTCGAGAATTCTTTTCCTACCTTTGCTCCCCCCGAATGTAACTCGGGGTTTCACAATTCAATTGTAAATAGGATAGATTTTATTTCTTGTTATGTCAAAGAACGGCGGACAACCTGAAGACGATCGGTTCAAGGAGTGAACCGATCGGTTGGTGATCCAGACGGCCGGTTCGAGGAACGAGATGAGCGGGTGGCGACCTGAGGAGATGCACGATGACCGGTGAACCGATCGGCTAGAGGCGCCAGTCGATCGGCTGGTGGCACCCGAACAACCAACCTGATGGCGAGCCGATCAGTCATGGAGATGAGCTGATCAAACCCAGAAAGGCAGGCACAGATTTCATCTTGTACAGGTTGCATGTGATGTAGACCTAGATGACCGTGATTCCTCTTGGCTCGAGGAATCACAAATAGGATGGCCATAATCATTGCTTTTTATCGTTTATGCATGTTTTTGTGGGATATAGCATGTATATGATACGTACTATATATTGTGGTGATTGGATATGTATATGTATATAAAAACCAAATCCCTCATTAAATATTAAGTTTTAGATGCCTTCCAAATGCGACACACGTGAAAAACTTGATCGACCAAGTGTGGGCACGCCCAAGCGTGGTGCACCGTCTATCTCGTGGAAGCGTGAAGGATGAATGTGTGGGTCTGCCCAAGCAGGGTGCATGTTCATCGTGTTGGCTTTGGGTCGGACTTAACAAGGTGACCTAGATAGGATCTAGCACCTTGAGGCATGGAGATGTTCATTGCAAGGAGTTGCAGATGACATCTTTCAAGAGTTGCATATGATGCAATTGGCAAGAGTTGCCTACCTAGAAGATCTGAGTTGTGGGTGACAGCCCAAGTTGGTCCAAGGCTCAGAGGATTTCAAGATCTTGACACACTAGAAGATTGTACGCTGCAATCCTCCGAATTGATGGTGAGGGCCATCAATTTGAGTCAAAATAGTGGGAGGGGTAATTAATTAAAGGCCTAATTAACTATCGTCAAATTTTATTCAAATCAAATCAAAAAGGTTTTGACAAATGCAAATTTTCTCTTGTAGAATGGCAAAAGAATCATCTTTTAAAATGGGCAAACTAATTGAGAATAAATTCCATAACTAGTTGAGGACTGTGAGAAGTGTTTTGCACAATCCAGATATACCAGGAGCCTTAGAATCCACTCTATGTACGCTTAATGTGTTGGTGAAGAAGAAAGTAGTTAAGGGAGAGAAGTGTTCTCTCGCCAAACCAATTTCTTCTACATGGAGAGGATGGAAGGAACAATGGAAGAAGAAGTCAGAGATAGAGATCTCTACTTCTGGTGTTTACGTGATAGAGATTAACTTTACTACTTCTTCGTCATGGGTACTTGATACCGGATGCGGATCTCACATTTGTTCAAATGTGAAGGATCTTAAGAGAAGTAGGCCTTTGGGGAAAGGCGAGGTTGAGCTACGGGTTGCTAATGGGGCAAGAGTTGCCGCCAGTGCCGTAGGAACCTATGAGTTAACTCTACCTAGTGGGCTAATAATAGAGTTGAAGAACTTTTATTATGTACCTGCCATAAATAGGAATATCATTTCCGTCTCTTGTTTGGACAAAGATGGATTTGAATTTCTTATTAAGAATGGAAAGTGTTCCATTTCTAAAGATGGGATCTATTATGGCAGTGCCCCTATGTCTTATGGTCTATACTTGATAGACTTGGAGACAAGTGTATACAACGTAAACACCAAAAAGCAAAAACTCAACAACTCAAACGAAACATATCTCTGGCATTGTCGTCTAGGGCACATAAATGAGAAGCGCATTTCTAGACTCCATAAAGATGGTTATCTAGACTCTTTTGATTATGAATCAATAGAGACATTTGAATCTTGTTTGTTGGGCAAGATGACCAAGACTCCCTTTTCAGGTAAAGGTGAGAGAGCTAGTGATCTATTAGGACTCATACATGTTGGCTAAATGGGCATCTAAAAATCCCTTTGTTTCGATGATGACAAACATTTCATTCTTATTAATCTAACGAGCTACTTGAGTGTGCAGGATGACAAAGTAGCAAGGGAAAATCCAAGAGCTTACTTAGTTATATTTTCATGCAATGTAATCAATGTTGTAAAACTTGTACAAATATATAATGTACAAGTACTTAGAATTGCATGTAAATCAAGCGTTAGATTTTTCCTAGCCAAACACCATAGTTAGACATGTCATCCCATTTAATTAGGATCACCTTTGCACACTCACACATATAATTAATGCTTAAATTGAAACCTTGAAACAGGATCATTCTCGGTCGACAAACTCCTCGACCGAGACACTCTCGGTCGACAAACTTCTCGACCGAGAAAGATCCAAAGTAGCCGTTAGACACAACAAACAAGTTAGTTGGTAGTTGAAGAAAGACGTTGCAAATCACTTGTTCCAGAGAGCCTATCGGTCGACAAAAGTTCGACCGAGTAGGTGTCTCGGTCGACCATTTGTCGACCGAGATGGTCTCTGACAGCAACTGCAGAATAAATTAATTAGTCGTTGTTAAAGCAACAACTTTGTACCTAACGGCTAGTTAAGCACTTAGAAACCCCTAGAAGTTGTCTAGAACGTCCTTAAGCATACTTAGGCCATTCCTATAAATAGGACAAGCCATAGGACACTAGAATTCACTTGTTACACTTGAGAATACACTTGAGCATACTTGAGCAATCTTTTGCAAGCAATTTGAGCACTGTGATCATTGGCCTACTTTCTCCTTAGCTCAATCTCGTGTCCTATAGGCTAGATTCTCCTACCCACAGCAATCACAAGTTCATACACTTGGCTAGGAGATCTATACGCTTGATCTAGGCATATCAAGCCTTGGGCTTAAAGGATAAGTTGTAATTTTCTTTTTCCTTTCTTGTTCCTGTTTATCTTTTGTACTCTCCTTGCTACTCCTAGGGTTGGAGGCTGTGGATTGGAGAGGGTTGACTTCTCAGGTGGAGAAGGGGACTTCAAGCTACTTCAAGAAGGCTATCACAAAGGAAGCTACTTCAGAAGGCTGGTGCAACGGGAGTTGGTGCATCTACTTCAAGGGAAGACTGCTTCAAGGTTGGCGATTACTTCTAGGTGAAGGATGCTTGAAGGGTTTAGGAAAAGAGATTGTATTTTATGTAAATAACTTGAAGAGGTAATAAAATAAATTTCTTTTCAAATCCCGGTTGGGTAAGCAACCGGGTAGTGGATTGACGGCTATAGTATTTGCTATAGTTGGAACCACTCTAAAACCTTGTGTCTCCTTGTCCAATATTTTCATTGTGGTTGTTTGATTTCAATAATTGTTAAATTATCTATAAAACTCTATTCACCCCCCCTCTAGTAGTTTTCAATTGGTATCAGAGCAAGGCTTCAAGGAACCCTAACAAGGTCTTGAAGAAATGGGTGATGGAATGCTCAACAACCTCAACATTGAAGGGACTCTTGTTGCTAGGCCACCGGCGTTCGATGGAACAAACTACCAATACTGGAAGAGAAGGATGCAGTTTTACTTCCAAGGCGTCAACTGGGATCTATGGAGAATGGTATCTACTCCTTATCAATTCCCTCAAAATGACTTTGCGGAATGGGATGCAAACACGGTAAAACAGGCCCAAATGAACGCAAAAGCCGTAAGCATTCTATATTGTTCTATTTCTGTAGGAGAATTTAATAGAATTTCAAATTGTGATACAGCGTATGATATTTGGCATAGATTGTCTATCACTTATGAGGGTACAGCCCAAGTTAAAAATTCCAAAATTAGCCTGCTTAAAACAAAGCTTGAACATTTTCGTATGGATCCTAATGAAACTATTAGTGAAATGTATTCAAAATTCTCTACTATTGTTAATGGTTTGAGTGCCTTAGGAAAACCTGTTCTTGAGGAAGATCAAGTATCAAAAATTCTTCGATCACTTCCTCCAAAATACAAGCCAAAGGTGACAGCCATTGCAGAGGCAAACGACCTCACTCGCCTCAAAATGGAACAACTCATCGGTAATTTAGAAGCTCATGAGGCAGATCTAGAAGAAGAAGAAAGAAGAGAATGTGAACATCAAAGTGGGAAGAAGAAAGATGTGGCTCTCAAAGCCTCAAAAGTCGTCACACAAGAAAGTGATGAGTCAAGTGAAGAAGAAGAAGAAGCCTTAATCGTAAACGGTAAGAAGTACAAAAGGTTTAAATCTAACAAAATTTCTAGTTCCTCTACTCCCAGGTGCTTTGAATGTGGGAAGAAAGGGCATTTCAAAAATGAATGTCCCAAAGCAAAGAAAGGAAAGAAAAGCTCACATAAGAAGAAAGGAGAAAAAGCCTATAAAGCTGCCTGGGATGAGTCAAGTGACAGTGAAAGCGGAGAAGAGGTGGAATGTCTAATGGCAAGAGAAGAAAATGAAGACTCTCAAGAGGTAAGCCTTGTTCATCTTCCTAAAGAAGAGTTAGTTACTAGTTTACAAGAAACTCATGATAAGTATGTTGATGCCAAGAAGAAACTAAAGAAAGCTATAAAATCAAATAATGAGCTCATTACTAAATTAGATGAACTTTCTTATGAAAAGAACAACATTGATCTTGAAAATGTATCTTTAAAAACATCTTTAGATGATTGCACTAGAAAGCTACTCAATTTGGAAACCAATGTTGATCTTCTATCAAAAGAAAAGACTGATTTGCTAGCTAAACTACAAGATTATCAAACTCAACCTATCTTGTGCAACCATTCGGACTATGATAATATTGTAAAAGAAAAGGATTCATTGTTTTCTGATTTAGACCAAGCAAGAAAAGATATACATAAGAAGATGAATGACATTGCTACGTTACAAAGAGAACTTTATAAGTTAAGAAGAAAAGATATTCTTGATAACATATTGAAAGTTGGTAATGTTTTCAATGGAAGAAAAGGTTTGGGATATGTGCCAAAGAAAAACCAACCCAAAAAGACCCAAACTATGTTTGTACCCAAGAACACAATGACTAGAAAGAGAAATGAAATTGACTCTATTACTTGTAATTTCTGCTTACGTCTTGGACATTATTGTTTTTCATGCCCCTACAAGACTAAGGAGTCCGATTTAGTTTGGATCCCAAAACCCCAAACTTAGAAGAATGGAATGTAGTTGAGATATGACCAAATGCTTAATTTTGCTATTTATATTGTCTTATCTCAGCAAAAGGTGCTATGCTTATTGTTATCATTTTTCTGCAATTTCTGAAACAGTAATTCTGTCGGTCGAAGTATTGTCGACCGAGCTCTGGGTCGGTCGAAGTATTGTCGACCGACTGGATGTCTTTAACAAATCAAAAATTTACAGCACCTATTTCGGTCGAAAATTGGTCAACCGAGAAATTTTCTGTGTTTTTGCTTATGATACAGTAACCTGCTCGATCGACAAATTGTCGACCGAGACAAATATCGGTCGAACAATTGTCGACCGACTGGTTTTCTGTATCAGAACTTTTATATACATAAGCACTTAAAAGGTTTCTAACCATATCGGACCATCACATGGGTACCAAAATCTACACTCTAATGCAGGAATGGGTAGTTGACAGTGGCTGTTCCAAACACATGACCGGGAACAAGGACGCATTTCAAACTTTTGAAGAAAAGAAAAGTGGAACGGTCACCTTTGGAGACAATGGTAAGGGCAAAATCGTTGGAATAGGTAATGTTGGAACAAATCTCGAAATTAAAAATGTTCTACTTGTTGATGGATTGCATCATAATCTAATAAGTGTAAGTCAACTATGTGATAGTGGTTATGATGTGTTATTTAACAAAACCTGCTGCAAACTATTGATAGAAAACACTACAAATGTCGTTTATGAAGGAAATAGAGTTGGAAATCTTTATATCCTTAAACCAAACTCTATGAAATCAGTAGTAGGTAAATGCCTGCTTGCAAATGAAAATACCTTACAACTATGGCATAAAAAGCTAGGACATGCTAGTTCACATGCTATTAAAAAGTTAGTGAAATATGATCTTGTTCGTGGATTACCTGCTTTGTCTTTTGATCAAGTTGAAAACTGTGAACCCTACACAATGGGAAAGCAAACCAAAACATCTTTTAAATCAAAACATGTACTTATCACCAGTAGATCCTTAGAATTAATTCATATGGACTTATTTGGACCAATGAGGACACAATCTATTGGTGGTAAACGATACTGTTTTGTTATTGTTGATGATTATAGTAGATATACATGGGTACATTTTATTGCAACTAAGGATGATACTATTCATGTCTTTATGCAATTTTGTTCCAAGATTGAAAATCTTTTACAACATAAAATATGTACCATTAGAAGTGATCATGGTGGCGAATTTGAGAATCATACATTTGAGACCTTTTGTACATCTCAAGGGTATACTCATAATTTTTCTGCTCCACGTACCCCACAACAAAATGGTATAGTTGAACGGAAAAATCGATCTCTACAGGAAATGGCTAGGACCATGATGCTTGAACACAATACACCTAAAACCTTTTGGGCTGAAGCTGTAAACACTGCTTGTTATGTGCTTAATAGAGTAACTGTTCACTCTCATTTAAAGAAAACTCCATATGAAATATTACACTCTAAGAAACCTAGAGTTGACTACTTTCATACTTTTGGTTCCACATGCTACATTTTGAATACCAAAGATGATAGAGACAAGTTTGATTCTAAATCACACAAAGCATTCTTCTTGGGATATTCCACTTCTAGCAAAGCCTTTAGAGTATATAACACTATCTCTAGAAAAGTTGAGGAATCCATTCATGTTTCTTTTCATGAAGAATCGAAATCTGAAAATCTAGATATCATTGATCTCACTAATCAATTCGAAAATATAACCATTTCCAATGATTGTGAGAAAATTCCTATATCCGATCCCAAGTTGAAACACAACCCACACCTAGGCTTATCAAGGATCATCCCCAAGAACTAATTATAGGAGATCCAAATGATAAAGTCAAAACTCGGTCTTCCTTCAAAGATGTTGCAAACATGGCTTTCGTTTCTATCATTGAACCTAAGAAGGTATCCGAAGCTCTTAAGGATGATTACTGGATAATAGCCATGCAAGAGGAGTTAAATCAATTCACTAAAAATGATGTATGGGATTTAGTACCTAAACCACAAGACAAAACTATCATAGGAACTAAATGGGTTTTTAGGAATAAGCTCAATGAGGCAGGAGAGGTCATAAGGAATAAAGCTCGATTAGTAGCACAAGGATATAATCAACAAGAAGGAATAGATTTTGATGAAACATATGCACCCGTAGCTAGACTTGAAGCTATTAGGATGTTACTAGCTATTGCTGCCCATAAAAACATTAAGCTATATCAAATGGATGTCAAAAGTGCATTTCTCAATGGCATCATACAAGAAGAAGTTTATGTTGCTCAACCACCTGGCTTTGAAATACCAGAAAAAGGTGACCATGTTTATAAACTTAAAAAGGCACTTTATGGTCTAAAACAAGCACCTAGGAATTGGTATGAACGGCTCAAGACATATCTTTTTGATAATGGTTTTTCTATTGGAAATTCAGATTCTACTTTATTCTTCAAAACATATGCATCTGATTTCTTAGTTGTGCAAATATATGTTGATGACATTATTTTTGGAGCTTCTAATGATTCATTATGCACACAATTCAGTGACATTATGCAAAAAGAATTTGAAATGAGCCTCATGGGTGAACTAACATTCTTTCTTGGTTTTCAAATTAAGCAAACACCTGCAGGAATTTTCATAAGCCAAGAAAAATATACTAAAGAACTTTTAAAACGTTTTGGGATGGATCAATGCAAACATGCTACTACTCCTATGGCTACCTCTATCAAAATTGATAAGGATGAAAATGGGCAACCTATTGATGATTCCTTATATAGAGCCATGATTGGTAGTTTGCTATACTTAACTGCTTCTCGACCGGACATTATGTTTTCCGTTGGTCTTTGTGCTCGATTTCAATCCCAACCTATGCAATCTCATTTTCTAGCAGTTAAACGAATTCTTCGATATCTAGCTGGTACTACTTGTTTCGGTTTATGGTATCCAAAAGGACAATCTTTGGATTTTAAAGCATATACTGATGCAGATTATGCCGGTTGTCGACTTGATCGCAAAAGCACTAGTGGTGGCTGTTTCTTATTAGGACGACCCTTAGTATCTTGGTTTAGCAAGAAACAAAATACGGTTGCCCTCTCTACAACTGAAGCTGAATATATGGCAGTCGGGTCTTGTTGTGCTCAAGTGCTTTATATGCAACAAGTATTAAGCGATTATGGTTTTAATCTTTCATCTACACCTATTTTTTGTGACAACACGAGCGCCATAAACTTAGCACACAATCCTATTTTACACAGCCGGGCAAAACACATTGAAATCCGTCATCACTTCTTAAGGGATCACATCTCAAAGAATCATGTTTCCCTTCATCATGTTGATACGGAAAATCAATTGGCTGATATTTTTACAAAACCACTTCCACTAGATCAATTCAACAACATTAGGAAGCAATTGCTTACTACTCCTTTGGAAGATGTTTTCTTTGATATCTGCGGTTCTTAAAACGAATAAGTTTACTTGGTTCATTTTGGCTTTTCAATGGACATCTTTTTCATTCGATTTGACGGGATATCTAATTAAGGGGGAGTTTTTATCAAAACGGTTATCTAATTAAGGGGGAGTTTTTATTAAAATGGTTATCTTTTTGAAATGACAAAGGGGGAGAGATATATAAAACTATAACTTAGTATTTATGAAAAACTCAATTAATGAGTTTCATAAATATACTCTTGGCTTTACATTGAAAGTTGCTACATTCCCAAATGAACTGGATTTCATGTTCCATAATTCATTGGGAATAATAAGCACACATTTTATAAACAAGAGGAAAAGATACATAAGGCAATCTAAAGGTATGAAATTCATATGTTTTATATTCATTTTGGAAATGTTTGTCATCTTCAAAAAGGGGGAGATTGTTGGCTAAATGGACATCTAAAAATCCCTTTGTTTCGATGATGACAAACATTTCATTCTTATTAATCTAACGAGCTACTTGAGTGTGCAGGATGACAAAGTAGCAAGGGAAAATCCAAGAGCTTACTTAGTTATATTTTCATGCAATGTAATCAATGTTGTAAAACTTGTACAAATATATAATGTACAAGTACTTAGAATTGCATGTAAATCAAGCGTTAGATTTTCCCTAGCCAAACACCATAGTTAGACATGTCATCCCATTTAATTAGGATCACCTTTGCACACTCACACATATAATTAATGCTTAAATTGAAACCTTGAAACAGGATCATTCTCGGTCGACAAACTCCTCGACCGAGACACTCTCGGTCGACAAACTTCTCGACCGAGAAAGATCCAAAGTAGCCGTTAGACACAACAAACAAGTTAGTTGGTAGTTGAAGAAAGACGTTGCAAATCACTTGTTCCAGAGAGCCTGTCGGTCGACAAAAGTTCGACCGAGTAGGTGTCTCGGTCGACCATTTGTCGACCGAGATGGTCTCTGACAGCAACTGCAGAATAAATTAATTAGCCGTTGTTAAAGCAACAACTTTGTACCTAACGGCTAGTTAAGCACTTAGAAACCCCTAGAAGTTGTCTAGAACGTCCTTAAGCATACTTAGGCCATTCCTATAAATAGGACAAGCCATAGGACACTAGAATTCACTTGTTACACTTGAGAATACACTTGAGCATACTTGAGCAATCTTTTGCAAGCAATTTGAGCACTGTGATCATTGGCCTACTTTCTCCTTAGCTCAATCTCGTGTCCTATAGGCTAGATTCTCCTACCCACAGCAATCACAAGTTCATACACTTGGCTAGGAGATCTATACGCTTGATCTAGGCATATCAAGCCTTGGGCTTAAAGGATAAGTTGTAATTTTCTTTTTCCTTTCTTGTTCCTGTTTATCTTTTGTACTCTCCTTGCTACTCCTAGGGTTGGAGGCTGCGGATTGGAGAGGGTTGACTTCTCAGGTGGAGAAGGGGACTTCAAGCTACTTCAAGAAGGCTATCGCAAAGGAAGCTACTTCAGAAGGCTGGTGCAACGGGAGTTGGTGCATCTACTTCAAGGGAAGGCTGCTTCAAGGTTGGCGATTACTTCTAGGTGAAGGATGCTTGAAGGGTTTAGGAAAAGAGATTGTATTTTATGTAAATACCTTGAAGAGGTAATAAAATAAATTTCTTTTCAAATCCCAGTTGGGTAAGCAACCGGGTAGTGGATTGACGGCTATAGTATTTGCTATAGTTGGAACCACTCTAAAACCTTGTGTCTCCTTGTCCAATATTTTCATTGTGGTTGTTTGATTTCAATAATTGTTAAATTATCTATAAAACTCTATTCACCCCCCCCTCTAGTAGTTTTCAATACATACTGATATATGTGGGCCTTTTAGAACTAATGCCAGAAATGGGTATCAATACTTCATTACCTTCACTGATGATTTCAGTAGGTATGGCTATGTGTACCTGATGAAACATAAGTCAGAAACCCTTGAAAGGTTCAAGGATTTCATGAATGAAGTACAGAACTAGCTTGGTAAAAGTATTAAGGCACTTCGTTCCGATCGAGGTGGAGAATACTTGAGCCAAGAGTTTGAGGACCTTCTGCGAGCCCGTGGTATTGTATCACAGTGGACTCCGCCTGGAACACCACAGCATAATGGTGTGTCTGAAAGAAGGAATCGCACATTGTTAGATATGGTGCGATCAATGATGAGTTTTGCTGATCTTTCGATTTCCTTCTAGGGTCATGCTCTTGAAACCGCCGCGTTTACACTTAACCGTGTGCCATCTAAATCGGTTCAAAAGACACCATATGAGATATGGACTGGGAAGCATCCCGATTTGTCTTTTCTGAAGATTTGGGGTTGTGAGGCTTACGTTAGGAAAATGTTTCCTGATAAGCTTGGACCCAAATCCGATAAATGTTATTTTGTTGGATACCCCAAGGAAACGAGGGGATACTATTTATACCACCCTACTGACAACAAAGTGTTTGTTTCCAGGACAGCTGTGTTCCTAGAGAAGGAATTTATTTCCAAAGGAAGCAGTGGGAGGAAAATAGAGCTTGAAGAGGTTCAAGCCCAACAAGAAAACAATGAACCGGTAGATGTACCAGAGGAAAATGGAGATTCACAAGGTGTTGTGGAATCTCAGTCTCCTCAGGTAACACAAGGACCTCGTAGATCTAGTAGGACCCGCCTTGAACCTGAGAGGTTTGGATACCTTGTGACTCAAGAAGGTGGAGAGTTGATCATAGATGATGATCCAACTACCTACGTAGAGGCTATGGAGGGACCAGATTCTGAGAAATGGCTTGAAGCCATGAGATCCGAGATGGAATCCATGTACTCCAACAAAGTATGGACTTTGGTGGAACCACCCGAAGGGGTAAAACCCATAGGGTGCAAGTGGGTCTTCAAGAAAAAGACCGACATGGATGGCAATGTGCAAACTTATAAAGGCATATTGGTAGCGAAGGGTTTTCGACAAGTTCAAGGTGTTGACTATGACGAAACCTTTTCTCCAGTTGCCATGATTAAGTCCATCAGGATCATGCTTGCTATTGCAGCTTATTATGACTATGAGATTTGGCAGATGGATGTTAAAACCGCATTCCTTAATGGGAATATACATGAGGATGTGTACATGACACAACCTGAAGGTTTTGTAGATCCAAAGAATGCCAATAAAGTCTGTAAGCTACAAAGGTAAATCTATGGATTGAAGCAAGCGTCTCGGAGTTGGAATCTTCGATTTGATGAAGAAGTCAAAGTGTTTGGCTTTATTCAAAATGAAGATGAACCTTGTGTGTACAAGAAGGTTAGTGGGAGCTCGACCACATTCCTCATATTGTATGTGGATGACATAATTTTGATAGGGAATGATGTCTTAGCCTTAGAGAAGGTAAAGACTTGGCTTGGGAAAACTTTCTCAATGAAGGACTTAGGAGAAGCATCCTACATTCTAGTAATTAAGATCTATAGAGATAGATCTAGAAGGCTTCTCGGACTAAGTCAGAGAACGTACATTGACAAGGTGCTGAAGCAGTTCAGCATGGAGAACTCAAAGAGAGGCAACGTCCCTATGCTACATGGAGTTACCGTCTCTAGAGCTCAATGTCCCCAATCTTGTGAAGAGAGGGAGCAGATGAATGGGATCCCATATGCATCAGCCATCGGATCCATCATGTACGCTATGTTGTGCACACGCCCAGATGTCTCGTATGCTCTCAGCATGACGAGCAGGTACCAGTCAGATCCCGGGGATGCTCACTGGACAGCCGTGAAGAACATCCTCAAGTACTTGCGAAGGACTAAGGATCAGTTTCTTGTGTACGGGGGCGAGGAAGAGCTGGTTGTAAAGGGTTACACCGATGCAAGCTTCCAAACCGATAAAGATAATTACAGATCGCAGTCAGGATTTGTGTTTTGCCTTAATAATGGAGCTGTGAGCTGGAAGAGTTCCAAGCAAGAAACAGTTGCCGATTCTACTACAGAGGCCGAGTATATTGTTGCTTCGCATGCAGCAAAGGAGGCTGTTTGGATCAGGAAGTTCATTTCTGAACTTGGTGTAGTTCCACGTAGCTGTGATGCAATTGAGCTTTATTGTGACAATAATGGAGCTATTGCACAAGCTAAGGAGCCCAGATCACATCAGCGGTCCAAGCACATACTGCGGCGCTTCCATCTCATACGAGAGATCGTACAGCGAGGAGATGTGAAGATTTGCAAAGTACCAACTGAAGACAACATAGCTGATCCACTGACTAAGGCCCTTTCTCAGCAGAAGCATGATGGTCATGCTAGGTCACAAGGACTGTGTTTCCTTGGTGACTGGCTCTAAGTGCAAGTGGGAGTCTATTGGTATGTATGCCCATAGAGCAAGTCATATGATGATTGTAATGGGATACTTTGTAATTGATTTGAATAATAATAAAGGCAATTTCCGATCTATATGTTTAAACTGTTTCTGAGATGATGGTGTAACATGATAGATGTCTAAAGATTGCTTTACTCAATGACATATGTTTTTAGGTTAAGGACCTAAATGATGAGATCATATGGATGTTAAGAGTATAAATTCTTGTATAGTCCCTGGTCGGTTGTTATTGTGGAAATAACCATAGACACCAATAACACTAAAGACTAGATTGTGTGTTGGTTGATGACAAAATCTTATTAGTCATGGTATGGTGATATCAAACCAAGCACATATGTACTTGTTAGAGAACAAGGTACCGGACAGACCCACCGTGAGAGTGACACATGGAATCATGACTTGGTAGTCACAGTCAGCTCTCACAGTGATGGTGGTGAGTGTGATTCTTAGACCTGAAATCACTACACTCAACACATGTCGTTGGGTACACTTTGACATCATCAAACGCAGTCCTGAAACATGGGTTGTTATAAAGGTAATGATTGGGTGGCTTTGACACATGGGGCTTTTGAGGGGTGAGTGATAGATATGGGATTTGTCCCTCCTGAGGGAGTTTGATATCCTTGGCCACTTGATGAGTAGGATTGAGAAAGGCATGTGCATGCACGTGTGAGTCAATATGTGATATTGATGTCATACACATCTCACTCGGTCTACTCTGAGATCAAGGAAATGAATGAACATTGACAGGATGACTGTTCCATGCCTTGAGTTCATTCTGGATATCAGTGACAAAGGAATTATACATTCACTGTAACACCATTCACGGATTGTAGGATGAAAGTTGTTCTCCAACTTTCTACTTTCACTTGGGTAGAAATGATGTGTGACTAGGCACCGCTCTTTGCTTGTGAAGTCATAAATGTTATGGACTTTCACTGCCAACATGAAATGGACCTGCAGGGTCACACACATAGGATCTAACCTGGAAGAGGAGTTTTGTCCACAAGCAACGTTTAGATTGATTACTAAAGGAGTTTAGTAGTTCAATTAAACACTCAGTTAATCGATAGCTCAATATCATAATGTTCAAGGTGTTGGATGCATTGATTGGAGTATCAGATTGATTGAAATCGCATTTGACTGATTCTGCACAATCTGCACTCCCAACCGATCGGTTCATGTGATGAACCGGTCGGCTGAGGTTGCTAAACCGGTCGGCTCAATTGTCGAACCGATCGGCTCATGCACAGAGTGAAATGACCGGTTCAAGTGTTGAACCGATCGGTTCAACCGGTGCAATCGAGCAACTTGGGAAAGTAGGATTGGTGAGAATTTTCCTTTCGTTTCAATTTGCCAATTTGATTGGAAATAGGATTGGTATTCGATACCGATTGGAAACAAAAGAAGGAAAGTCAATCGGGAACCAACCTGGAACCCCAACCGACCGGTTCATGAGTGAACCGATCGGTTCAAGGGTCCCAAACGATCGGTTTAGTGGTGAACCGATCGGTTCAGGTTCCCAACCGACCGGTTCACTTATGAACCGATCGGTTCAGATTGCGAGATGGTTGCTTTTTGTGGAAAATCCCGAACCCTTCTACTCCTACTTTTAGTCCCGTATTGCCGGGCACAGAGAACCCTGTCCCATGACCTGCCTATATATAGGGGTATTGGGGGCTTCTCAGAGTACGACTCAGTGCAAGTTGATTGCTCTGCAAAGTTGTCGTTCTCTCTTATTTTGGTAACAGAGAGAGAGCCCGCGCAAGTGCTTCCCGCAAAGGGAGGTGCAGCAAGGGAAGGACAACTGCAGTTGCAATTGACAGTAGGAGAGTGTATTGGCGACTAGTACGTCAACAGGAGGGTGCGACTCCTTCCACTTCCTTGTGGGACAAGGAGAGTGGAGTTCCAGGTGGTCCGTGTGGACTACTTCAGAGGCGGGAGGTCACTGCCGCTCAGGAGGACAACTGTCATCCGACAGTCCGGTAGGAGGAGGAGTCGTTAGTCCCGGTGCGACCAGGAGCTGCACAGACACCATCCAAGACCGGAGGTGAAGACCGCGCAAGGCGCGTAGTATTGTCGCCGAGCAAGCCTCGGGACAAGGTATGATTCACAAACCATCTTTCCTATTATATAGATGTTGACACGATTCCTTTTGTTCTGGGTTTGGGGAGAAAAAAAAATTTTCCGCTACTTCTCTGCCTCCTCCAAAAACCCAACAATGATGACACCCAATGTCACTAATGTATCATGAAAGGCATTAAGGGTATATATATATATATATGTTGTCAAAACTAGATGATTACATATTAGGGTTTAGGTCAACTTGATCATTACATGTTAAAATATCCTTAGGGTGCATTATCCATACATATTTTATCATTAGGGGGCATAGCCAACATTATGTATGTTCACCATTAATAACTTGTTTATTATGTGCATCAGGCCTATATGTGAAGGTTCAAGCATATGAACTATCTCTATATGACTTACTACATAATCATGTGTGTATAAACAAACAAGTTGAATTACAAGTATAATGTGTTTGGTAAATTATTGTTCACATAAGTTATTATGCACATATGTCCACATGGATAGGATTTCTAACTCTAAAGGTATTTGATTTTGCTTTCAATTGGGATTCCATCCCCCTAAAGAGGTATTTCGTCCTCAAAATCAGATTTGCAAAACCAAATGGGGTACTAACACTACCTTTCCACTTAAAGGGTTGACTAAGTCAAACTATTTTAAGGGTATAAAGCCCAACATTAAAAGTCTTACTAAAATCTATCTTCCAAATCAAGGTATAGCATAGGGTTCACTAAACCTTAAACATGGAAATCTAAGGCTCATATAAGATACTTAGGGATTACAAGATGATTTTTGTTTGAGAAAAGAAATAAAATCATCATATAAGAGTTATAAAGGTTACTTCAACAATAAGGTAATGTCTAAAGGTAGACTATTTCGAGCTGTCCGTTTCAGATCAGGCCAGGCCAGGTCATATGAGATCAGGAGTCCTCGTGACCAAGCTAGTGGGGCGGAGGAAAATATTGCCAGCCCCCAAGCTCTGACCCTTTCTAGACACCATCACTTCAACTTATTGCTCTAGTAGCTTCTCAATAGACAATTCACCAAAAAGTTGACAAATTTTATTTTTAATTAATTATTATTATGATACTAAATTAAACTTTCATGCTAGGTCAACTCTAAGGTGAAAACTAGCTAAAGGGAATCTATATAGGCTAGGGAGACAATTTGAATTAGTCAAGAATCCGACTACCTTGATGCTCTGATACCATGTTGTAAAGACCAAGTCTCTACTATTAAACATGATAAACAAATCATCAATTGGATAGCAGCGGAAATTTAAATTTTGACTTAATTCAAAATGTATAAAGAGTACATTACAAATTTTTCCCAATTGGGGTACATCTTTATACAAAAACAAGGATCTAGGTAGAGGAAGACTTAACTAATACAACATTGTCTCCAAACCAAACAACTATATAACATAAAAGAAACTATGATCATATACTATATTCTCCTTTTCTTCTTATCCTACCCTTAGCCTTGGGACCACCAAGCTTCTGATGCGCACTCTGATCCTAACCTAGATGGTTGGGGTCATCCAGCAAGAGAGAGATAAAAGGTATGTGTTAAAAATAGGATAAAGGCAAATAATAAGCTAAGCTAAAACATTCCATTAAGGGGTTTCAAGAGGAGAGAGGCCAATGAGTAAATAAGAATTTAGAAAACTGCCACATATTAATATCAACTAATATTACAGTTGTGTGAATATAAATTATGACTCAACATCCTCTCAATGTAGGGTGAGGCACCTACCGGACCTCACCAATGGCAGGGGGGACTAAAACCCCAGTGCCTAAAAAGTGGCAGGGGGACTAAAACCCCAGTGCCTAATATATAAAATGGCAGGGGGACTAAAACCCCAGTGCCCGGCTGGGGGACTAAAACCCCAGTGCCATGTGGGTGGTTTGTACTCATGTACACTACATTGTCAATTGGCCAATAACTATATCATGCATAAACATTCACTTGGCAGTAGAGTGAAAAGTATAACAAGATAACATCATAGCATTGGGAATAAAACCCAAAAATTAATTAAATAGGCCATCATAGGCCACAACAATATCCATGAACTCCAACAAGTAAAGGAGCCAATAAAGCAACAACATTATACAATGCTTCCAAATATTTCAAAAGGATGAGCCACATAGGCAATAACAAGATTGAGCATTTCCATGTAAAGGAGGCGACATATAGCAAGTTTCACTTTATTCAAATGAATGAGCCACAATGGCATTAGAAGCATAAAATAAGTAAAGAGCCAATAAATGCAATTAGAGGGATAATCAGGCTAGCACAATAATGATTGTGGGGTTGGAAAAGACCCAAATGCAGGATAGGTAGTTTGCACAATTACATCCCACATAGATTTCACTTTCACCATGGATGTTCACATAAATATGATTCACATACACAAATAGGATCCACATACTGAAATAGGGCTCACATACCTGTTTTTAATTAATTACCATAACATTCACCAAGTTGATTGCAATCCATCCACATTTCCTAGTTACATAATTACACATGTATTAATATATATAAAGACATAAAGCATATGGAAAACCCTAATTTTCTACCTTGAAAACCAAAGGTCCATTTGTGACTCAAAACCTTGACCAAACAATTATTCATAACCTCCTGATTAATAAAACATACCTTATTTTACAAATTGGAGTTAAAATGAATTAATTAGGTATTTTAGAACATTTATACACTTAAAAGGTATTCAAAATAAACTTCAAAAAACGAATCATATTCTGGACTCAAAAACCATAAAATCAGATTCTACATGAAAAATCCTTTCCATTGACTATTTATTTGCATTTTTCTGACCATGGATCGATTTACTATGAATTAAGTAAAATCGACCAATCAGGATGCAGGAAAACTATAGAGTGACAGGTATTTAAATCAAAATAAATTTGATGTAAATAACAGGTGAAATGACCAAAGTACCCTTGCTCGTCAATACTAAGCAGCGAGGGCAGTATGGTCATTTAGGACCAGCGGTTGCTTGCAAGCGAGAAACAAAAACTCAGAGTGAAATGACGAGATTGCCCCTATCATAGCAATCGACCAAATAAGGGGGCAAGGATGCCCTAGTCATTACACGACCAGGCATCTTCCTACGATAGCCATGGCGAGGAAGCTGCGCGCAGACAAGGAAGAATCTCGATCGGCTTGGAGAGCCAGAGGCCTACCAAGGGAAAATGGGGTTGTAGAGATCTTGCTCGCATCAACCCGAGGCAATGGAGCGAAAGCCTGATGTTGGGGAAGCTCAGGAGCAGAAGGAGTTGCTCCAGTCTTGGCCGGAACATGGGAAAGATCAACGGAATAAAAAACCACCACAAAACATGACAAAGCAGGCGACTGAGATTGGGATTAGCTTCGCGGATCCAAGGCGAAGTCAAGGCACCTCTTTCTGCAGGCGGTGGAGCACCAAAGCAGCATATGAGTCGGCGCCGGCAGAGGTCAAACACCAACCTATAGGTCTCGGCTATCGGGACAACCTGACGACAAATGGATATGTACGGAGCAAAGGTGAGGCGGTGGGGGTGCTTACCGGTGCATTGATTGAACCTGAAGTGCAGCAGGTGGCGGTACTAGCTGGGAAACTCACCGGAGAAGAAAGCTGAGTAGGTTGGGGAGTATTGGGCATGGTGCGAAGAAATTAGAGGAGGAGGAAGAAAGGTGGCGGCCCGAGGGTCGTTTCTACTGCCTTATATAGGCGTGAGGAGGCTCAAGGTTGCCTCTGCGATCTCCGGCTGAGAGGGGAAGAAGAACATAATTTAGGCGTTTTGCACAGGGTGAGGTAGCGGCGGTGAGTAATGTTTCATTCGAACCGGCTCGTCGAGACGAAACCAATGGAAAAAGAATCGCTTGAAACCGTGGACAGGAGAGGGAGAACGGGCTCAAGGATCTGAGGAAGCGCTCCTGTTGCTCGGACACGCGAGTGACTGGAGGAAGAAGATGATGTCGGGGCCGTTGGATCAAATCGAGATCAAATATCAACCGTTGGATGATGCGCACAAGGGCTGGCTGGCCGCGTGACAAGAAAAATAACGGAACTATATTGCGACAAACTGATATAAATGAAATCGATTAAAATCCCTAGTTAAACCTTGTTAAAAGCTCATAAAATGGATTTGAAGGGTCAAATGAAGTCCAAATGACACCAAATTTGGACCACATGCTCATATTAAAGTGTAGCATCATGCTATGCAATTAGATTTCGTATTTATGTCCAATAAGGTCCTTAATTAATATATTGCTCATTAAAGTGTATTTTAACACATTAAAATGTGTGAATTATTATGAAATGACTATATTAATGCAATTAGTGAGTCAAATACGAGATGATAGATATATATATATGAGTATTAAGAGCAAAATATCAACCTTTAAATATATTTTCACACATTTATCAACAAATTGGAGGAGAGAGAAAGTAAAGAGTTTAATATACTCATAATTAATTCAAATGCTTATTATTGTTAATATATTTATCCAAAAAGCTCCAAATTAATATTATCTACTTATATCCATCCAAATTACATTATTAACCCTCACTTATCTCCATAATTGGGTTATTTGCGTGAACACCCCTTCATTATCATAAACGAGGGAAAAAGATAATTTTAAACATTGGATTGTGCTCAAATTGCACAAGGGGTCCAAAAAGAATATAAAACAAGGGAAATTTATGAAAAAGGTCCAAATGGACTAGAAGGCCAAGAAAAGTGCAAAAGTGGGTAAATTGCAAGGAAGACCCTGAATTTCAGTATGTTACAATGATGATGTGGTCTTCACAGTCAAAGAGCAGTGTTTGCATGCTGAGGATGATGATTCTGAGTGGGTGGTGGATACTACGGCTTCTTGTCATGCTTCACCAAGTAAAGAATTCTTCGCTTCATATAGGAGGGGAGATTTCAGGAGGGTGAACATGAGAAATTCTAGCTTCTCTAGAATTATCAGGATCAGAGACATTTGTGTTCAAACAAGTGTCAGTTGCACACTCACATTGAAGGATGTTTTTCACATTTCAAATTTGTGATTGAGTTTGATATTTGGTTCATTCTTTGATAAAGAAGGTTGTCATCTGGATTTTGGTTGTGGGAAATACAAGATCACCAAGGGTGCTTTGGTTATTGTACATGACATATTATGTCGCACATTGTACAAAACCCAGCTTAAGGTGCTTAAAGGTGGCCATATATATGTAATTGAGGATTACCAGACAAATCTATGGCATAGACGGACATGACACATGAGTGAGAAAGGCTTGAAGATTTTATCAAAGCAGAGATTGATTCCTTGTGGCAAGGACACTGGTCTCAGTTCATGTGATGCATGTCAGACATGAAAGAATCAACGAGTTTCTTTCAAGACAAGATCAAAGGTGAAGTCACAACTTCTATAGTTGGTTCATTCAAATATATGTGGTCCATTTGAGGTGGGTCATTGGGTGGCAATAGGTATTTTATCATATTCATTGATGATACATATAGGAAGGTGTGGGCCTACTAGTTGAAGACCAATGATCAATTTTTTAGCGTTTCTAGAAATTTCATGCTATGGTGGAGCAGGAGACAGAGAAAAAATTGAAGTGTCTCCGCACGGACAATGGGGGAGAGTACACCTCTAAGGAGTTCCAGGATTACTGCACGCATCATGGAATACAACATGAAAGGATAGAGCCCGAAACACCACAACATAATGGTAAAACTGAGACGATGAATTGTACCATAGTGGAAAATGTTAGATGCATATCGATTACTACAAAGTTGTCAAACACATTCTGGGGTAAGGCAGTGAGTACTGCCTACTATCTGATTAATCAATCTCCATCGCTTCCTTTTGGGTATGATATACCTAAGAAGGTATGGATAGACAAGGATTCTTATCATGCTCATTTGCAAGTATTTGGATGCAAAGCTTATGGACATGTTCCAAAGGAAAAGAGATAAAAGTTGGACGATAAAGCGGTGCCATGTACAATCTTCAGATGACGAAGAAGAGCAGCACGACCAACTTGAGCTGCCGAGTGATAGAACATTGATTGCTCTTGTTCTAGATGCACAAATGAGTGATCCAGACTCACAGTCAGAGACTTCTGGGAAGGGGGAGCAAGATCATCACCAGGTAGAGTCTTTAGATCAGTAGTTGAGGAGGTCTGACAAATTTCGTCATCCTTCATCCAGATATCTGACATCTCAATATATTCTCCTTATTGATCAGGGGGGACCAGAGACTTATCATGAGGCACAGACTCATAGAGACATAGCATAGTGGCATCAGGCGATACAAGAGGAGATGTCTTCTTTGTAAAAGAATTATATCTTTGATCTTGTGGAGCTTCCCCAGGGCCGGAGAGAACTAAAGAACAAGTGGGTTTACAGAATGAAGAGAGATAACAACAACAAGGGTATCAGATACAAATCTAGACTAGTTGTCACGGGCTTTGGTCAAATAGCAGGGATGAATTTTGACAAGATATTTTCTCTTGTTGTGAAGATTACTTCTATTAGGTTGGTTATAGGCTTGGTTGCTAGCCTAGATCTATAGCTTGAGTAGATGGATGTGAAGATGGTGTTTCTTCACGGTGACCTAGATGAGGAGATCTACATGGAGAAGTCAGAAGGTTTTCAGGTGAAGGGAAAAGAGCACTTTAGTCTGTAGATTGAAGAAAAGTTTGTATGGTTTGAAACAAGCTCCTCGATAGTGGTACAAGAAGTTTGATTCTTTCATTCATAGTCACGATTATCAGAAGGCAAGTGCAGATCCATGTGTTTACGTCAGGAAGTTTCCAAATGAAAAATTCATTATTCTTCTACTCTATGTGGATGACATGTTGTTGATAGTGGGACATGATGTCAGTTTCATCAAGAAACTAAAGACAGAACTTTCCAAAGCCTTTGAGATGAAGGATTTGGGACCAACATGACATATTTTGAGAATGCAAATCATAGGATAGGAAACAATGCAGGTTGTGGTTGTCACAACAGAGTTATGTCGAACAGATTCTTAAGCAATTCAACATGAGCAAAGACAAAGACATGAGTGCTCCACTATCAGGTCACTTCAAGCTAAGTAAGAAATCATGCCCATATACGGATGAAGAGAAGGAGGAGATGATTAAGATTCCCTATCCTTCTGTTTTGGGGAGTTTGATGTTCACAATGGTGTGTACTCGTCCTGATATTGCTCACGCGGTTGGTGTTGTGAGCAGATTTATATCAAAGCATGAAAAAGATCACTGGGAGGTTGTCAAGTGGATATTCAGATACATAGGAGGCACAAGCAGTACATGCTTGATGTTTGGTGATTCTGAACCATTTCTGAAGGGCTTCCTTGATGATGACATGGAAGGTGACATTGACCACATGAAGTCTCCCTTTGGGTACATTTTCACTTTTATAGGGGGCATATCTTGATAATCTAGGTTGTAAAAGTGTGTTACGATTTCTACGACAGATGCATATTACATTATAGCAGCAGATCAGGAAAAGAAACACTCAAGATTGTGAGATTTTTGATAGAGATGGGCATGAATCAGGTTGACCCGACTATTTTCTGTAATAGTCTGAGTTTTATTAACTTGAGCAAGAGCACAATGCATAATGAACATACAAAACACAGTGATGTGAGATATCATTGACTTCATGATGTGATTGATAAGAGGTTATTGATTCTGAAAAAGATCTATACTGAGAAGAATGTTTCTGATATGATGACCAAGGGGTGATGCCAGACAAGTTGGAGCTTTGTAAAGAGTTATGCGGCATACATTCTCAGTAATATTCTGTGACCACATCTCCCTAATGGGCCGGAGGGGGGAATGTTGGGAAAGAAAAAGAATCCGACCCATGTCCTAGTTGGATTTAGATTTGAGTAGGATTTGGTTTGTGCTACCAATCCTAATAGTAGTCAAATCTAAAAGGGAATGAAGATGGTTTCTTATGTGTAATATACTATTGGAATAAAAATTGGAGTAGGATTCCTAGTTGCAACCACATAACATGGATTTCTATAAGTAGAGGTCCTAGGGGAGCCATTGAGATCATCCCACCGATTGAGGTGTGATCTCTCCAGTTACTTGTTGGTGTCTTTTGTGATAGAAGAGTTGGAAATCAAGAACAATTGGAAGAGCTCTATTAGTTGATAAGAGATGATCAACAACTTTGCCTTGAAGTGAAATAGTGATTGACAGTCTGTGACACATTAGGTGCACTGACAAAGAAACGCTCTTAGTTGATAAGAGAGGGCTAGCGACTTTGCCTTAAGGTAAAGTCACAACAGTTACCATAGTGGCAACAGTCTGACCCAGTCAGCGGTCACAACGACATCAGGTGACTCCCAAGAACGACAACGGCGTCGTGAGAAAATCAAGTAAAAATGGAGGTTTGTACGCATTGGGTGTGATTCTCTTCTTCCTCATCTTTATTCTCGTGTGGAAAGGGCTACTCGGATTTATGAGTAATTAAATTTGGACAACATGAGTTGTAGTCTTAATTACATAGTGCTTGTTTCGGTATTACCTCGTGGTTTTTCTCTTCTCGTCTTGAGGAGAGTTTTCTACGTTAAATCTGATATTTCTTTATATTTATACGCTTGTCAGTAACACTTCCGCAATCAATTTTGTTGCATCCACGACCGCGTCGGTATAACATTTCCAGCAATTTTGTCTAGCAGTAAGTACATACAAATTTACATAAAAATCCAATCAAAGTATAGGATTGAAGAACAACAGGGACGACAGACTAAGCAACCCAAAGTAAGTCATTGATTTAACCAGGTCAGTGTTTACCCAATTACCAAGGTCGACTGCTGGCGGAGCCTACAGAATCATGACAGCTATGTCGCATCGGAAGGTTAAATTGCCTCTCTTGCTTACTACGACAGTCTTGGGGGTAGAAGATTTTTGCATGATGACGAGGAACTTTGAGTTTTGCAGGCAAGCAGCGGAACAAGCAAAAGGAATGAGGGAAGGAAGACGAGGCATGCAGGGGCGCGTTTCAGCGTCAATGGAGCACGACATGCGGACGTGTGGCCAAGAAAAAAAAAACGAAATAGAACGGAGGTACCTGTGACGGCCTGGTTCGGCGGTGCGGCGCGTGTGCAAGCGTGAGAAGGAATATTCGTCAGTTGAGGTTTAGGCGAACATGGCTGGGCCGTTAATGTGGCCAATAATTGGACGGTTTCGGGTGTACAAATAGGTGTGAAGCGGGTTATGTGAATCACGGTCCATGCGAAATAATGAAACATGATTATCATAGATGTAGAACTATGCACCGATAAATGGGATGAGTGACCACGAGCAGAAATCCCCACTGAAAACAGCAGTTTAGCAACCAGAACAATTCAAATCGGTTTTTATATTTTTCGAAATGTAAACAGCAGTGGCGCATCCCAGGACCCAGATTCCTCGCCTCCTGAAATAATTGCTGTAAGAAAACATAGCAGACGTAGTACCGAACACATGATAAACCTCAAAGGAACACAATTCACCAATCTTTTGGCTGATGGACATGGTTTATAATTCTGATATGGACCCAAACGCTCCAAGGTTTCAATATGCTCACTTGTGATCAATTTCAGGCCCACTAGATAGAAGAATCTACTCCTAGTTTAATCTTTTCATTGTTTAGTCCTCAGCTGCAAATGCTTGAGTGCACCAACACTACGTATGACAATGTACAAGGATCCAATACTTTAGTATACAATGTAAGTCTACGCTCCAACAATATTGGTTATGATAAATCTTCTATTTCGTAATTCGATAGATTTCTTACAATAACTTGGGAGACTATTAGAAAGATGAAATATTATTTTTACAATGAGACAGCAGGCAGGCGGACAAGAAGCTGGAGACCAATCTAACACAAACTTAACCAAGGTTCAAGTTGTTATCAAATTCACCGATCTACTGCACATTCGTCTGAGATGGTATGTGGAAGTGCACATATACCAAGATATGCATTGATTCAACGTAGTTTATTTGAGCTGAGCTCAGTTGAAAAGAGAAGAGGTTGGCATAAAGTGACATGGAAAGAGGTTGGCATAAAGTGACATGGAAGAGCGTACAAGGAAAGAATTCAAAGTAATGCTACTGAGAGCTGAACACAGTTGGAAGAGCAGAGGCTGGCTGAAAGTGACGTGGAAGAAGATATAAAGAAAAACCTTTTAGAATTTGTACATCTTGATGAGAATACGGTCGATAACAAGACTACATGGAAGAGAAGTGGCTATCTAGCCGGCCAAAACATAGTTGACTGAGACATAGTTATCAGCTTTACATTCAGAAAACTGCTACCACTGTTTTTGAACCTGGTATCACCTTGTAAAATGAAGCACATATGAACGATATAAACAAACAATGTTCACTGGCATATAAAAATGTTCTTTAGCATATATGATTTTCGTTTTGAGAGCTTCACATTCTATATCACATGGTGTAACATGTTTAACCAGTCTCAATTTGACAACACTTAATTATAATATAAAATAACATACAACTCCTGTCCAAAATTGGCGATAAGCTCTAAACAAATTGTAATCGGCCTAAGATCCTGCATTACAGTACAATCTGCAACTAATGCATTATTAGTGACGTGTTAATTCCACCGTGGTTGCAGAAGAAAAATTAAAATGTAACCCATGCTGCTGACCAACTGGCATTTTCACTCATAAGTAATAACCTGCATGCGTCTGCAGATGTCCAGGGGCTCAGAGCTATTGCTTCCCAATCAAAAGCAGAGCCAAACATATTATAAATTGTGTGCATTCAGAAAATCACAATTCCATAGATGAGAACTGACTCAAACAGTGTGTGGAGAGCCATATGATGAGGGTCATATTGAACCCCTCTGTTGGCTCAGCTCTAAAGAACAGAGTGTTGAAATCCCTCTCCATCTCGTTAAGGCAAATTGATACTAGAGTTTTCATACAGAAAGAAACTCCGTGACTCATCAGCATCATAGTACACTAAGGAAGTATGGGCACGTTTCTAGACACGGGCACTGACACGAGTACGGACACGGGACACGGCAATTTTCTAAATTATAAGACACAGACACGGCATTGGATGAGGGGAAAATATTTATTTAATATATATGTGGGTGTATAATGTATGAATTAAAATTATTTTAAATAGTATCTGAAATTGTATTTATGTAAATATTTTATATGAATATGAATATATCTTCGTGTGTGTAATAGAAACAATATGAAGTGAAAACTAAACAACTTGTGTTTTTGCAGTAAATATAGACGATTTTCAGAATAAACAGATGAGTTTTTATTACTCAATTAACCAATTTATTACTATAATTGGATTCATAATATTGAATTCAGCTTGATTTTACACATTGATTCTTCTTAACAGGCCTGCTTGCAACTTGTATTAGATCTTAGCTCTATCTTAGATATTCTCAATTGAAATAGCAGCTGTACATTCAGCATCTGCAATCTGAAATCAGCTAAAGAAGCAGCAGATGGTGCAGTCACTTGTCCAGGGAGTGTCCTGGCCGTGTCCGGGCTGCAAAAAAGGACCGAATTAGTCAGGACACGTCCTGACCGTGTCTGAAACGTTTCGGGGCGTGTCCGGGAAGTGTCCGTGTCCAAAATGTATCCGACACGGACACGGGGCCTGTCTAGAAGTGTCTGTGCTTCCTAGTAGTACACAAAACAAAGTAGGTAATGGAAAAGGTTATCACAAGACAGAAAAGGAAGCCGAGATAACAACAAAAATAAGCTTAATGGTCACCCGTTTATGATTCAACTCGAATAATAATGAATCATTATTGTAAAGTTCAGCTACAATATGAGGCAGAATCTGCACTCACATACACTAAAGTCCATAAATATCATAAGGTGTAATGAATAACTAAAATCTTATCACCCGCATGACTAAAAACAAAAGAATCATATTCTGGTGACGGTTGATGGGGCGGATGGCTGGAGAACGTGTAGCAGAGATCTTATAATAGAGGCTCATGATAAGCTATAGGTGTTAAAAGCTGGCTTCAACATCCCCAATGTTCAATCATGGACCTTTTAAAGGCAAGCTTGCATGGTAGGTTAGCTATATATACCAGAGTTACAGATACATGTTTCAGGTCTTCTTGTTGGGCTCAAAGACAAACTTGATTAGAGACTCCTTGATGGAAAGCAGTTCAGGGAATTCGGTTTTCAACTTGGAAGCATCCATTTCATTGTTGCTGCGGGGTGCAACTATAACTTTAGCCTGTTCTTCCAAATTGAAGTTTTGCCATGTGAAACTGGGGTCAATGTAGGTCTTGTACATCTCCAGGATTTCATTATGGCTCACAACCCCAGGATTTGTGAAGTTCCAGATGCCCCGGCAGTTCCTCTTGGCCATTTCAACAGAGATTGGGAGCAGCTCATCCAGAATTGTCATGCTGTTTGGAATGTTTACCACCTTGTTATAGCGAGAGATCTTGGTGATGAAATTCCTCGGGTTGCTGAGATCAGATGAAATAGGCATCCGGACTCGGAGAGTGCAGACATTATCGTATTCTTTCAGAAGCTCTTCAACCTGTGAGAATTTCAATGACAGATGGTTACATGATATACAGTTGTCATGAAAGATAGTGGTATAACAGAGAATAATCGAAATTTGCATACTCAGTAAGCAATACTTACCATGGCCTTAGTCTTTGAATAAAATGAACCAATGAAATTTGGCTTGTCTTCCTCCTTGTACCCAATACCTGATCCTTCTGGGTGTTGAGCATCATACTCAAATATACAACCAGTTGCATAATTCATGAGCAGCAGACCATGGTCCCTGCAGATGTCAGCAAGATTTAGGGTGCCCACAACATTGGTCCTGATGGTTTCAGGTTTGTGGGATTCACACCAGTCCACATTAGGCCTTCCCGTCACACCAGCAGCATTAAAGACATGCGTAGGCCTCACATTACGGATATCTTCTAACAGCTGTGATCTCTCCTGCAACCGCCCTTTCCCATACTCATATGGTATTCCCTGCTTCTCACAGATCTTTCCTAAAAGTCCACCAATCCAGCCCGTCCTACCGTAAATCAAAAACTTGAAAGGAGACTTGTATCCAGCAGAGGCATTGTCACTCTGTGAAACTGAGGCAGCAGGCAGAAAGCTCCGGATGTCATCAGATCCATCAAGTTGCTTCTCGATCCCTGGCATCATAAGCATCCTGGGGTGAGGCAAAAGTGCTCCAGAGACATCACCCCACCAATCAGGGTTAGATGTGTACCAATCCATGGTCTTCCTCAAGCCTTCCTCCCAATGGGTACGTTCCTGCCATCCCAGATTCTTGAGCTTCTGGTCGTCCAGGAAATACCTCTGGTCATTGAAGGGCCTGTTATCGACAAACTTGATGACAGAGTCAGTATCCAGATTGAAAAGTTTGCAAATATCTGTGGCCACATCAATGACCCTCCTCTCCTTCTTTGTGCCAATATTGTAGACATGCCCAACTTCTCCTTTGTGAAGAATAACTTCAAAAGCCTCAGCAACATCCTCACAGTACAGATAGCTCCTCACATTGGTTCCATCCCCATGAATTGGTAGTGGCTTACCCCTCATGGCCAGAAGGATGAACTTGGGGATCAGCTTCTCTGGGAACTGGTTGGGGCCATAGACATTGTTTCCCCTGGTAGTGATCACTGGTAGACCATAGGACCTCCCGTACGCCATAACAAGCATCTCTGCTCCGGCCTTGGTTGCAGAGTATGGGTTGGTGGGAAGAAGCTGGGAGGCCTCATGGTTACCAACAACAGCATCCTCATCCGTTTCCCCATACACCTCATCGGTACTGACATGGATGAATCGCCTGATGGTACCTGTAGTCTTGCAGGCTTCTAGAAGGACGTGCGTCCCATAGATGTTGTTTTTGGTGAACTCAAAGGAGTTGCCAAAGGAGTTGTCGACATGGGTCTGGGCAGCGAAATGCATAATGGTGTCTATGGATTCAGTCATCAGGAGGAAGTTGACCAGGTCCGCGCTAGCGATATCACCCTTGACGAACTTGAAGTTGGGCGACGATCGAGAAGGGAGCAGGTTCTTGAGGTTGGAGCAGTAGTCCAGCTTGTCAAGCACCACGATCTTGTACTGGGGGTAGTGGCGGACGAGTCGGTTAGCGACATGGGAGGCGATGAATCCCGCCGCCCCAGTAATCAGGATGTTCTTTGGCGTGTAGTTCGTCATTGTGCCCTCTAGTGCCTGCAACTCCTAGAACAGATCCATTACCTAACGCTTCACGTGAGTGAGGAAAGCAAGACGAAACGCACGCAAACATTTTCAAAAAACGGCAGATCTGGCTCCGGCGAGCCGCGATCCAGGCAAAAGGGGCGGCGAATCGAGGGTGGGAGCATCCGAGCAGTAAAAATCGACGCTGTTCTAGTAGTAACAGAAAGTGCAGAGAGGGAGATCAGGGGGGTGCTTACGGTGCTTTGGCAGTCGTCGGTGGAGACGATGCTCGGAACGCAGGAAGAGGAGCGAGAGCGAGGGGAGTGCGGAGGAGTTGTGGATGTGCAACCCCGATTGTGCTAATATCCTTGCCCTAAGCGGGATATATGTAGAGAGAGGGGTCGGGAGAGAGAGTCGGAGCGGAGGGACAGAGACAGAGAGCAGAGGTGAAGGCGCGGGGGTGGGGGTTGAGTAGAAAGGACACGGGGGAAGAGAAGCAAAGCCGAGCCTCTTCCTCCGCTAGAGTTAGACGAGTGGGCCGGGCTGGAGCGAAGGAGAAAAACGAGGAAGAAAGAGGGCCTTTCTAGGTGGGATCCAGATGTTGTTGTCCTTGAGCCCCCTTCTTATTAAGCCACGCGGCCGAGCGAGGGAAGACGGAATGCAGGTTCGTACTTCGGAAACACGGCACTGAACTCTACTTGTGTGGAATTCCGTTTTATCAAGTCTACATAGAATACCAGCCATACAATCACCGCCACATCCCCATCTGCTTTCTTCTTGTAAAGAAATGTAAATATTACTAGTTTATTATTCCATGTTCTATTGTTAATGTAGAATTACTAAAGAAGATGAAATGAATTGATTAGTGTATACATGATAGATTTGACGATGCACAACTAGCTCGGAGTTTATATAAACAGATTGAAATTCACAATTGGGTGGGTCATGGGTTCTATTTTCATGACCCGGATCAACTCTAAGTAAAAATAAATATGGTTTAAGTCATCTATAGATTAGACTAGTAATAAAATCTAAATTAAGTGGAATTATAATTTTTAAACATCGTAGCTAATGACTTCACCGAAGTTTGAGTTCAAGTCAGTTCCCGAGGGCTAATTGAACAAACTGATTTCAGGTTCTAAAATTTAATAGGGTCGGTTCTATAGTTGGACATAGCTTATTATCCAACTATTAAAAAAAATCGATTAGGTTTTCCTAACTCAAAATTGACTTGGACCTTTATAGCCTTTAGTTGTAGAACGCTTTTCCCTACACAACTTTGCTTGTTAAACTAATAAATCTCGATTGTATCGAGACGCATGGATGATTTGAGTGGCACTGATATCAACTTGATGCTGATGAAACGGAACATAACAAAAGAAAATAAAGACGGGAGACCAAGAGTGTGAATGCCAATTCTATATATTTGGACAAAGCTTATTATGATAATATCTAACTACTACTGAATTCGAGTAATTTTTTTCTAATTCAAAATCGACTCAGATCTTTATAGCCTTTATTTGTAGAATGATGGCCCCGACAGTGCAGCCAATTCTATATTTGGACAGAGCTTATTATGATAATATCTCTGGTTCACATGGAAGCAGACCCAAAACCATGGTTTCATCTTCTTAAATCAGAGAAGCATACAAACCATATTTTCATAACTTCAAAGCATCCATCAGTTATTTGTTCTCCATCAGTTATTTGTTCTTGTATACAGTATATGACATATCTAACTGTAAGTAGTAGTAATTCTAAGATGACCAATCAGTTGATGGCATGACTCCCAAATTCTTATTTTTTTTAAAAGAACAAAGATGACATCATTTTAAGTGGACACTAGGAACTTATGAGAAGTCTCTTAAGGATATTTAAATTAAAGGCTCTAACAACACAAGCTACAGTCACTCGGAAAAAAGAAAACACCAGCTCCAACTGTCACTGAACAAGCCCTCATTTCGCTCGAAACCAGGAACCGACCCATTTAATAACCGATGACTATGCAGGAGTAAAAGGTACACCGCTAAAAAGAAAAAAGCAGAGCCTATCGTGTATCTTCCTTAGTCAAAATGCCACTTTATGTAAAGTGTTTCCAGATTAGTGCAAAAGGAACAAGCAAACTGAAGACGGAATAGAGAGAACTAGAAGCAATCTCCAAGCAGTTTTGTTAACAAATCTCGGAGCACAGTTGCAGACGGGATTTTGGCCATGGGTGGGGTGGGGCTGGAAATGAAGCTGAGAGCCTAAGACATATAATTAACTAATAATCTTTGAACAAGTCCATGAAGAAGAGGTGACATGGAAAATTAAAAGACACAGGGCGACGAAGGATAATGGAGTGTATCGTTGGGTTCGCATGGTAAAGAAAGGTACCCGAAGATTAAATTAGCAACAATTCGCACTAGCATTTACGATCCAAAAGTACTGGGAGTGAGAAGCGATCATTGAACGTTACATATGAGAGATCTCGCCGGACGGGCGAACCATCCTCGTCTGGCACCCAGGCAATCAATTCCAGCATCCCGCTATTACAAAACCGCTATCAACGGGCAATAGTCACAAGAAGGTAATCAAATGCCTATGTCCTAAGGCCAACTCCTAGAACAGATCCATTAGCTAACACTTCTCGTGAGTGAAGAAAGCAAGAAGAAACGCATGCAAACATTTTAAAAAATGGCAGATTTGACTCTGGCGAGCCGCATCCAGGCAAAGGGGGAGGCGAATCAGAGATGGGACCATCTGAGCAGTGAAAATTGACGCAGTGGTAACAGAAGGTGCAGAGAGGGAGATCAGGGGGTGCTTACGGTGCTTTGGCAGTCGTCAGTGGAGACGATCCTCAGAATGCAGGAGGAGCGAGAGTGAGAGTGAGGCGAGTGCGGAGGAGTTGTGGATGTGCAACCCTGGTTGTCCTAAGAACCTTGCCCTACGCGGGATATATGTAGAGAGAGGGGACGGGAGAGGGAGTCGGAGTGGAGGGACAGAGACAGCGAGGAGAGGTGATGGAGGCGTGGGGGTGGGGGTTGAGTAGAAAGGACATGGAGGAAGAGAAGAAAAGCAAAGACTCTTCCTCCGCTAGAGTTAGACGAGTGGGCCAGGCTGGAGTGAAGGAGAAAAGGAGGAAGAAAGAGGGCATTTGCTTGTGCTGCTTATGGGTGGGATCCGGATGTTGTTGTCCTTGAGCTCCCTTCTTATTAAGCAAGGCGGCCGAGCGAGGGAAGACGAATGCAGGTTCCTAATTCGGAAACACGGCACTGAGGTCTACGCACATGGAATTCCATTCTACCAAGTCTACATAGAATACAAGCCATACAATCGTTGCCACATCCCCATCTGCTTTCTTCTTGTAAAGAAATGTAAATATTACTAGTTTATTATTCCATGTTCTATTGTTAACGTAGAATTACTAAAGAAGATGAAATGAATTGATTCATGTATACAAGATAGATTTGACGATGCACAACTAGTTCACAGTTTATATAAACAGATTGAAATTTACAATTGGGTGGGTCATGGGTTCTATTTTCATGACCCGGATCAACTCAAAGTAAAAATAAATATGGTTTAAGTCATCTAGAGATTAGACTAGTAATAAAATCTAAATTAAGTGGAATTATAATTTTTAAACATTGTAGCTAATGACTTTACCGAAATTTGAGTTCAAGTCAGTTCCCAAGGGCTAATTGAACAAACTGATTTCAGGTTCTAAAATTTAATAGGGTCGGTTCTATAGTTGGACATAGCTTATTATCCAACTATTAAAAAATTTTGATTAGGTTTTTCTAACTGAAAATTGACTTGGATCTTTATAGTCTTAAGTTGCAGAACGCTTATCCCTACCCAACTTTGCTTGTTAAACTAATAAATCTTGATTGTATCGAGAAACATGGATGATTTGAGCGGCACTGATATCAACTTGATGTTGATGAAACAGAACATAAAAAAAGAAAATAAAGACGGGAGACCAGGAGTGTGAATGCCAATTCTATATTTGGACAGAGCTTATTATGATAATATCTAACTACTACTGAATTTGAGTAATATTTTTCTAATTCAAAATCGACTGAGATCTTTACAACCTTTATTTGCAGAATGTCGGCCCCGACAGTGCAACCAATTCGATATTTGGACAACACTTATTATGATAATATCTCTGGTTCACATGGAAGCAGACCCAAAACCATGGTTTCATCTTCTTAAATCAGAGAAGCATACAAACCATATTTTCATGACTTCAAAGCATCCATCAATTATTTGTTCTTGTATACAGTATACGACATATCTAACTGTAAGTAGTAGTAATTCTAAGATGACCAATCAGTTGATGGCATGACTCCCAAATTCTTAATTTTTTTAAAAGAACAAAGATGACGTCATTTTAAGTGGACACTAGGCACTTATGAGAAGTCTCTTAAGGCTATTTAAATTAAAGGCTCTAACAACACAAGCTACAGTCACTCAAAAAAAACACCAGCTCCAGCAGTCACGGAACAAGCTCCCATTTCGCTCCAAACCAGGAACCGGCCCATTTAATAACCGATGACTATGCAGGAGTAAAAGGTACACCGCTAAAAAGAAAAAAAAGTGGACCCTATCGTGTGTCTTCCTTAGTCAAACTGCTGCTTTATGTAAAGCGTTTCCAGATTAGTGCAAAAGGAATAAGCAAACTGAAGACGGGATAGAGAGATCTAGAAGCAATCTCCAAGCAATATTGTTAACAGATCTCAGAGTACAGTTGCGGACGAGATTTTGGCCATGGGTGGGGTGGGGTTGGAAATGAAGCTGAGAGCCTGAAACATATAATTAACTAATAATCTTTGAACAAGTCCATAAATAAGAGGTGATATGGAAAAACAAAAGGCACAGGGCGACGAAGGATAACAGAGCGTATCGTTGGGTTTACATTTTAAAGAAAGGTACCTGAAGATCAAATTAGCAACAATTCACACTTGCATTTACGATCCACAAGTACTGGGAGTGAGAAGCTATCGTTGAACGTCACATATGAGAGATCTCGCCGGACGGGCGAACCATCCCCGTGTGGCACCCAGGCGATCAATTCCAGCATCCCGCCATTGCAAAAACCGCTAACGATGGGCAAAAGTTACAAGAAGGTAATCAAAGGCCTATGTCCCATGGCCAACGCCTAGAACAAATCCATTACCTAACACCTCTCGTGAGTGAAGAAAGCAAGAAGAAATGCATGCAAACATCATAAAAAATGGCAGATCTGACTTTGGCGAGCCGCGATCTAGGCAAAGGGGGAGGCGAATCAGAGATGGGACCATCTGAGCAGTGAAAATCAACGCAATGGTAACAGAAGGTGCAGAGAGGGAGATCAGGGGGTACTTACGGTACTTTGGCAGTCGTCGGTGGAGACGATCCTCGGAACGCAGGAGGAGCAAGAGCGAGAGTGAGGCGAGTGCGGAGGAGTTGTGGATGTGCAACCCCGGTTGTCCTAAGCTCCTTTCCCTACGCGGGATATATGTAGAGAGAGGGGCTGGGAGAGAGTCATAGCAGAGGGACAGAGGCAGAGAAGAGAGGTGATGAAGGTGTGGGGGTGGGGTTGAGTAGAAAGGACACAGGGGAAGAGAAGAAAAGCAAAGCCTCTTCCTCCGCTAGAGTTAGACGAGTGGTTCGAGCTAGAGTGAAGGAGAGAAAGGAGGAAGAAAGAGGGCATTTGCTTATGATGCTTGTGGGTGGGATCCAGATTTTGTTGTCCTTGAGCCCCCTTCTTATTAAGCCAGGTGGCTGAGTGAGGGAAGACGGAATGCATGTTCCTACTTCGGAAACACGGCACTGAGGCCTACGCACGTGGAATTCTGTTTTACCAAGTCTACATAGAATACGAGCCATACAATCACCGCCACATCCCCATCTATTTTCTTCTTGTAAAGAAATGTAAATATTACTAGTTTATTATTCCATGTTCTATTGTTAACGTAGAATTACTAAAGAAGATGAAATGAATTTATTAGTGTATACATGATATATTTGACGATGCACAACTAGTTCGGAGTTTATATAAACAGATTGAAATTCACAATTGGGAGGGTCATGGGTTCTATTTTCATGTCCCAGATCAACTCTAAGTAAAAATAAATATGGTTTAAGTCATCTATAAATTAGACTAGTAATAAAATCTAAATTAAGTGGAATTATAATTTTTAAACATCATAGCTAATGACTTCACCAAAATTTGAGTTTCAGTCAGTTCCCAAGGGCTAATTGAACAAACTGATTTCAGGTTCTAAAATTTAATAGGGTCAGTTCTATAGTTGGACAAAGCTTATTATCCAACTATTAAAAAAAATTCGATTAGGTTTTCCTAACTCAAAATTGACTTGGATCTTTTATAGCCTTTAGTTGTAGAACGCTTTTCCCTACCCAACTTTGCTTGTTAAACTAATAAATCTCAATTGTATCGAGACACATGGATGATTTGAGCAGCACTGATATCAACTTGATGCTGATGAAATGGAACATAACAAAAGAAAATAAAGACGGGAGACCAGGAGTGTGAATGCCAATTCTATATTTGGACAGAGCTTATTATGATAATATCTAACTACTACTGTATTCGAGTAATTTTTTTTCTAATTCAAAATCGACTCAGATCTTTACAGCCTTTATTTGGAGAATATTGGCCCCGGCACTGCAGCCAATTCTACATTTGGACAGAGCTTATTATGATAATATCTCTGGTTCACATGGAAGCAGACCCAAAACCAAGGTTTCATCTTCTTAAATCAGAGAAGCATACAAACCATATTTTTATGACTTCAAAGCATCCATCAGTTATTTGTTCTGGTATACAGTATGTGACATATCTAACTGTAAGTAGTAGTAATTCTAAGATGACCAATCAGTTGATGGCATGACTCCCAAATTCTTAATTTTTTTAAAAGAACAAAGATGACATCATTTTAAGTGGACACTAGGCACTTATGAGCAGTCTCTTAAGGCTATTTAAATTAAAGGCTCTAACAATACAAGCTACAGTCACTCGAAAAAAATAAAAAACCAGCTCCTGTTGTCACTGAACAAGCCCCCATTTCACTTAAAACTAGGAACTGACCCATGTAATAACCGATGACTATGCACGAGTAAAAGGTACACCGCTAAAAAGAAAAAAAACAGAGCCTATTGTGTATCTTCCTTAGTCAAAATGCCGCTTTATGTAAATCATTTCTAGATTAGTGCAAAAGGAACAAGCAAACCAAAGATGGGATTGAGATATCTAGATGCAATCTCAAAGCAGTTTTGTTAACAGGTCTCGCAGTACAGTTGTGAATGAGATTTTGGCCATGGGTGGGGTGGGGCTGGAAATGAAGCTGAGAGTCTGAGACATATAATTAACTAATAATCTTTAAACAAGTCCCTGAAGAAGAGGTGACATGGAAAAACAAAAGGCACAGGGTGACGAAGGATAACAGAGTGTATCATTGGGTTCACATTGTAAAGAAAGGTACCTGAAGATCAAATTAGCAACAATTCGTACTAGCATTTGCTATCCACAAGTACTAGGAGTGAGAAAAGCGATCGCTGAATGTCACATATGAGATATCTCACCAGACGGGCGAACCATACCCGTCCGGCACCCAGGCGATCAATTCAAGCATCCCGCCATTGCAAAACTGCTATCGACGGTTAAAAGTTACAAGAAGGTAACCAAAGGCCTATGTCCCAAGGCCAACTCCAAGAACATATCTATTACCTAACACTTCTCGTGAGTGAATAAAGCAAGAAGAAATGCACGTAAACATTTTAAAAAATTGCAGATCTGACTCTGATGAGTCGTGGTCTAGGCAAAGAGGGAAGCAAATCGGAGGTGGGACCATCTGAGCAGTGAAAATCAACGCAGTGGTAATAGAAGGTGCAGAGAGGGAGATCAGGGGGGTGCTTATGGTGCTTTGGCAGTCGTCGGTGGAGACGATCCTCGGAACGCAGGAGGAGCGAGAGAAAGAATGAGGTGAGTGCGAAGGAATTGTGGATGTGCACCCTGGTTGTCCTAAGATCCTTACCCTACGCAGGATATATGTAGAGAGAGGGGCCGGGAGAGAGAGTTGGAGCAGAGGGACAAAGACAGAGAGGAGAGGTGATGAAGGCGTGGGGGTGGGGTTGAGTAGAAAGGACATGGGGAAAGAGAAGCAAAGCAAAGCCTCTTCCTCCTCTAGAGTTAGATGAGTGGGGTGAGCTGGAGTGAAGGAGAGAAAGGAGTAAGAAGGAGGGCCTTTGCTTGTGCTGCTTGTGGGCGGGATCCGGATGTTGTTGTCCTTGAGCCCCCTTCTTATTAAGCCAGGCGGCCGAGCGAGGGAAGACAGAATGCAGGTTCCTACTTCGGAAAAATGGCACTGAGGTCTACGTGTGTGGCATTCCATTCTACCAAGTCTACATAGAATATGAGCCATACAATCACTGTCACATCCCCATCTGCTTTCTTCTTATAAAGAAATGTAATTATTACTAGTTTATTATTCCATGTTCTATTGTTAATGTAGAATTACTAAAGAAGATGAAATGAATTGATTAGTGTATACATGATAGATTTGACGATGCACAACTAGTTCGGAGTTTATATAAACATATTGACATTCACAATTGGGTGGGTCATGGGTTCTATTTTCATGACCCAGATCAACTCTAAGTAAAAATAAATATGGTTTAAGTCATTTATAGATTAGAGTAGTAATAAAAACTAAATTAAGTGGAATTATAATTTTTAAACATCGTAGCTAATGACTTCACCGAAGTTTGAGTTCAAGTCAGTTCCCAAGGGCTAATTGAACAAACTAATTTCAGGTTCTAAAATTTAATAGGGTCGGTTCTATAGTTGGACATAGATTATTACCCAACTATTAAAAAATTCAATTAGGTTTTCCTAACTCAAAATTGACTTGGAACTTTATAGCCTTTAGTTGCAGAATGCTTTTCCCTACCCAACTTTGCTTGTTAAACTAATAAATCTCGACTGTATCGAGACACATGGATGGTTTGAGCAGCACTGATATCGACTTGATGCTGATGAAACAGAACATAACAAAAGAAAATAAAAACGGGAGACCAGGAGTGTGAATGCCAATTCTATATTTGGACAGAGCTTATTATGATAATATCTAACTACTACTAAATTTGAGTAATTTTTTTCTAATTTAAAATCGACTCAGATCTTTACAACCTTTATTTGTAGAATGCCAGCCCCGACAATGCAGCCAATTATATATTTGGACAGAGCTTATTTTGATAATATCTCTGGTTCACATGGAAGCAGACCCAAAACCATGATTTCATCTTCTTAAATCAGAGAAGCATACAAACCATATTTTCATGACTTCAAAGCATCCATCAGTTATTTGTTCTTGTATACAGTATATGACATATCTAACTGTAAGTAGTAGTAATTTTAAGATGACCAATCAGTTGATGGCATGACTCCCAAATTCTTAATTTTTTTTAAAGAACAAAGATGGCGTCATTTTAAGTGGACACTAGGCACTTATGAGTAGTCTCTTAAGGCTATTTAAATTAAAGGCTCTAATAACACAAGCTACAGTCACTCGGAAAAAAGAAAACACCAGCTCCAACTGTCACTGAACAAGCCCCCATTTTGCTCAAAACCAGGAACCGACCCATTTAATAACTGATGACTATGCAGGAGTAAAAGGTACACCGCTAAAAAAGAAAAAAAGTGGAGCCTATCGTGTATCTTCCTTAGTCAAAATGTCACTTTCTGTAAAGCGTTTCCAGATTAGTGCAAAAGGAACAAGCAAACCAAAAATGAGACAAAGAGATCTAGAAGCAATATCCAAGTAGTTTTGTTAGCATATCTCAAAGTACAGTTACAGAAGGGATTTTGGCCATGGGTGGGGTGGGGATGGAAATGAAGCTGAGAGCCTGAGACATATAATTAACTAATAATCTTTGAACAACTCCATGAAGAAGAGGTGACATGGAAAAACAAAAGGCACAGGGCGACGAAGGATAGCAGAGTGTATCATTTGGTTCACATTGTAAAGAAAGGTACTCGAAGATCAAATTAGCAACAATTCGCACTAGCATTTGCGATCCACAAGTATTGGGAGTGAGAAGCCATCGCTGAATGTCACAGATGAGAGATCTCACCAGACGGGTGAACCATCCCCGTCCGGCACCGAGGCGATCAATTCCAGCATCCCGCCATTACAAAACCGTTATCGACGGGCAAAAGTTACAAGAAGGTAATCAAAGGCCTATGTCCCAAGGCCAACTCCTAGGACATATCCATTACCTAACACTTCTTGTGAGTGAAGAAAGCAAGAAGAAACGCATGCAAACATTTTAAAAAATGACAGATCTGACTCTGGCGAGCCGTGATCCAAGCAAAGGGGGAGGCGAATCGGAGATGGGACCATCTGAGCAGTGAAAATCAACGCAGTGGTAATAAAAGGTGCAGAGAGGGAGATCAGGGGGGTGCTTACGGTGCTTTGGCAGTCGTCTGTGGAGACGATCCTCGGAACGCAGGAGGAGTGAGAGCAAGAGCGAGGCGAGTGCGGAGGAGTTGTGGATGTGCAACCCTGGTTGTCCTAACATCCTTGCCCTACACGGGATATATGTAGAGAGAGGGGTCGGGAGGGAGAGTCAAAGTGGAGGGACAAAGACAGAGAGCAGAGGTGATGAAGGAGCGGGGGTGGGGGTTGAGTAGAAAGGACACAGGGGAAGAGAACAAAATCAAAGCCTCTTCCTCCACTAGAGTTAGATGAGTGGGTCGGGCTGGAGTGAAGGAGAGAAAGGAGGAAAGAAAGAGGGCGTTTTGCTTATGTGGGATCCGAATGTTGTTGTCCTTGAGCCCCCATTCTTATTAGCCAGGCGGGCGCGAGGGAAGACGGAATGCATGTTCCTACTTCGGAAACACGGCACAAGTTCTACACACGTGGAATTCCGTTCTACCAAGTCTACATAGAATACGAGCCATACAATCACCGCCACATCCCCATCTGCTTTCTTCTTGTAATGAAATGTAAATATTACTAGTTTATTATTCCATGTTCTATTGTTAACGTAGAATTACTAAAGAAGATGAAATGAATTGATTAGTATATACATGATAGATTTCACGATGCACAATAAGTTCAGAGTTTATATAAACCAATTGAAATTCACAATTGGGTGGGTCATGGGTTCTATTTTCATGACCCGGATCAACTCTAAGTAAAAATAAATATGGTTTAAATCATCTATAGATTAGACTAGTAATAAAATATAAATTAAGTGGAATTATAATTTTTAAACATCGTAGCTAATGACTTCACTGAAGTTTGAGTTCAAGTTAGTTCCCAAAGGCTAATTGAACAAACTGATTTCAGGTTCTAAAATTTAATAAGGTCGGTTCTATAGTTGGACATAGCTTATTATCCAACTATTAAAAAACCGATTAGGTTTTCCAAACTCAAAATTAACTTGGACCTTTATAGCCTTTAGTTGCAGAACGCTTTTCGCTACCCAACTTTTCTTGTTAAACTAATAAATCTCGATTGTATTGAGACACATGGATGATTTGAGCGGCACTAATATCAACTTGATGATGATGAAACGGAACATAACAAAAGAAAATAAATACGGGAGACCAGGAGTGTGAATGCCAATTCCATACTTGGATAGAGCTTATTATGATAATATCTAACTACTACTGAATTCGAGTAATTTTTTTCTAATTCAGAATCGACTCAGATCTTTACAGCCTTTATTTGCAGAATGTCCTCAGTGCAGCCAATTCTATATTTGGAAAGAGCTTATTATGATAATGTCTCTGGTTCACATGGAAGCAGACCCAAAACCATGGTTTCATCTTCTTAACTCAATTAATCATACAAACCATATTTTCATGACTTCAAAGCATCCATTAGTTATTTTTTCTTATATACAGTATATGACATATCTAACTGTAAGTAGTAGTAATTCTAAGATGACTAATCAGTTGATGGCATGACTCCCAAATTCTTATTTTTTAAAAAAGAACAAAGATGACGTCATTTGAAGTGGACACTAGGCACTTATGAGAAGTCTCTTAAGGCTATTTAAATTAAAGGCTCTAACAACACAAGCTATAGTCACTCAGAAGAAAAAAACACCAGCTCCAGCTGTCACTGAACAAGCTCCCATTTTGCTCGAAACCAGGAACCCACCCATTTAATAACTGATGACTATGTAGGAGTAAAAGGTACACCGCTAAAAAGAAAAAAAGCAGAGCCTTTCGTGTATCTTCCTTAGTCAAAATGTCGCTTTATGTAAAGCGTTTCCATATTAGTGCAAAAGGAACAAGCAAACTGAAGACATGATAGAGAGATCTAGAAGCAATCTCCAAGCAGTTTTGTTAACAGATATCGAAGTGCAGTTGCGGATGGGATTTTGTCCATGGGTGGGGTGGGGCTGGAAATAAAGCTGAGAGCCTCAGACATATAATTAACTAATAATCTTTGAATAGGGCTGGCAAAACCTGACTCGACCCGCTCGACCCGACTCGACTAAAGCGGGTTCGGGTCTTGATTTTTTCGACCCGACCCGAAATGACCCGAACCCGAAAAACCCGAAATTATTTGCGGGTCGGGTCCGGGTTTGCAATTCTCGACCCGAAAAACCCGCTCGACCCGAATTTAAATCTTCGTATGTGTATATATTTTTCCATGTTCTAGCCATATAAATTTTTAACACACACAAACATAAATCTGTGATAGTTTATATAAGTCTTTGCTTGCAAAACAATAATTAATTAGCAAATTCTGCAGCAATTTCGGGTCTAGCGGGTTTGAATTTTCGGATTTTTCGGGTTTCTATTTTTGGGTTTTTCGGGTTTGCATTTTCGGGTTTTTCGGGTTTGCATATTATAATAATATTTTCGGGTCCATCGGGTTCATCGGGTCAGACCCGTAAATATGAATTTCAGGTTCGGGTCAAGCAGATATGACCCGTAATTATTTTCGGGTCGGGTTCGGGTCAAGTATATTTGATCTGACCCGAATTGACCCGAAATAGGACCCGCTCAACCCAGACCCGATTGCCAGCCCTATCTTTGAACAAGTCCATAAAGAAGAGGTGACATGGAAAAACAAAAGGCACAGGGTGATGAAGGATAACAAAGTGTATCGTTGGGTTCACATTGTAAAGAAAGGTACCCGAAGATCAAATTAGCAACAATCCACACTAGCATTTGCGATCCACAAGTACTGGGAGAGAGAAGCAATCACTGAACGTCACAGATGAGAGATCTCACTGGACGGGCGAACCATCCCCGTCTGGCACCCATGCGATCAATTCCAGCATCCCGCCATGGCAAAACCGCTATCGATGGGCAAAAGTTACAAGAAGGTAATCAAAGGCCTATGTCCCAAGGCCATCTCCTAGAACAAATTCATTACCTAACACTTCTCGTGAGTGAAGAAAGCAAGAAGAAACACACACAAACATTATAAAAAATGGCAGATCTGACTCTGGCGAGCCGCAATCTAGACAAAGGGGGAGGCGAATCGGAGATGGGACCATCTGAGCAGTGAAAATCAATGCAATGGTAACAGAAGGTGCATAGAGGGAGATCAGGGGGTGCTTACGGTGCTTTGGCAGTAGTCGGTGGAGACAACCCTCGGAACGCAGGAGGAGCGAGAGCGAGAGCGAGGCGAGTGTAGAGGAGTTGTGGATGTGCAACCTCAATTTCCTAAGATCCTTGCCCTACGTGGGATATATGTAGGGAGAGAGGCCGGGAGAGAGAGTCAGAGCAGAGGGACAAAGACAGAGATGAGAGGTGATGAAGGCGCGGGGGTGGGGGTTGAGTAGAAAGGACACGGGGGAAGAGAAGCAAAGCAAAGCCTCTTCCTCCGCTAGAGTTAGACGAGTGGGTCGGGCTGGAGTGAAGGAGAGAAAAGAGGAAGAAAGAGGGAATTTGCTTATTATGCTTGTGGGTGGGATCTAGATGTTGTTGTCCTTGAGCCCCCTTCTTATTAAGCCAGGAGGCCGAGCGAGGGAAGACAGAATGTAGGTTCCTACTTCAAAACCATGACATTGAGGCCTACGTGCGTGTAATTCTGTTCTACCAAGTCTACATAGAATACGAGCCATACAATCACCGCCACATCCCCATCTACTTTCTTCTTGTAAAGAAATGTAAATATTACTAGTTTATTATTCCATGTTCTATTGTTAACGTAGAATTACTAAAGAAGATGAAATGAATTGATTAGTGTATACATGATAGATTTGACGATGCACAACTAGTGCAGAGTTTATATAAACAGATTGAAATTCACAATTGGGTGGGTCATGGGTTCTATTTTCATGACCCGGATCAACTCTAAGTAAAAATAAATATGGTTTAAGTCATCTATAGATTAGACTAGTAATAAAATCTAAATTTAGTAGAATTATTATTTTTAAAATCATAGCTAATGACTTCACCAAAATTTGAGTTCAAGTCAGTTCCCAAGGGCTAATTGAACAAACTGATTTTAGGTTCTACAATTTAATAGGGTCGGTTCTATAGTTGAACATAGCTTATTATCCAACTATTAAAAAAATTCGATTAGGTTTTCCTAACTCAAAATTGACTTGGATCTTTATAGACTTTAGTTGCAGAACGCTTTTCCCTACCCAACTTTGCTTGTTAAACTAATAAATCTTGATTGTATCGAGACACATGGATGATTTGAGCGGCACTGATATCAACTTGATGTTGATGAAACGAAACATAACAAAAGAAAATAAAGACGGGAGGCCAGGAGTGTGAATGCCAATTCTATATTTGGACAGAGCTTATTATGATAATATCTAACTACTACTGAATTCGAGTAATTTTTTTCTAATTCAAAATGGACTCAGATCTTTACAACCTCTATTTGCCGAATGTCGGCCCTGGCAGAGCAACCAGTTCTATATTTGGACAGAGCTTATTATGATAATATCTCTGGTTCACATGGAAGCAGACCCAAAACCATAGTTTCATCTTCTTAAATCAGAGAAGCATACAAACCATATTTTAATGACTTCAAAGCATCCATCAGTTATTTGTTCTTATATACAGTATATGACATATCTAACTATAAGTAGTAGTAATTCTAAGATGACCAATCAGTTGATGGCATGACTCCCAAATTCTTAATTTTTTTAAAAGAACAAAGATGACGTCATTTTAAGTGGACACTAGGCACTTATGAGCAGTCTCTTAAGGCTATTTAAATTAAAGGCTCTAACAACACAAGCTATAGTCACTCAGAAAAAAAACAACAGCTCCAGCTGTCACTGAACAAGCTCCCATTTCGCTCGAAACCAGGAACTGACCCATTTAATAACTGATGACTATGCAAGAGTAAAAGGTACACCACTAAAAAGAAAAAAAGCGGAGCCTATCGTGTATCTTCCTTAGTCAAAATGCCACTTTATGTAAAGTGTTTCCAGATTAGTGCAAAAGGAACAAGCAAACCAAAGACGGGATAGAGAGATCTAGAAGCAATCTCCAAGCAGTTTTGTTAACAGATATCAGAGTACAGTTGCGGATGGGATTTTGGCCATGGGTGGGGTGGGGCTGGAAATAAAGCTGAGAGCCTGAGACATATAATTAACTAATAATCTTTGAACAAGTCTATAAAGAAGAGGTGACATGGAAAAACAAAAGGCACAGGGCGATGAAGGATAACAGAGTGTATCGTTGGGTTCACATTGTAAAGAAAGGTACCCGAAGATCAAATTAGCAACAATTCGCACTAGCATTTACGATCCACAAGTAATGGGAGTGAGAAGTGATCGTTGAACGTCACAGATGAGAGATCTCGCCGAACGGGCAAACCATCCCCGTCTGGCACCCAGACGATCAATTCCAGCATCCCGCCAATGCAAAACCGCTATCGATGGGCAAAAGTTATAAGAAGGCAATCAAATTATGTCCCAAGGCTAACTCCTAGAACAAATTCATTAGCTACACTTTTCGTGAGTGAAGAAATCAAGAAGAAACACACGCAAACATTATAAAAAATGGCAGATCTGACTCTGGCGAGCCACGATCTAGGCAAAGGGGAGGCGAATCGGAGATGGGACCATCCGAGCAGTGAAAATCAACGCAGTGGTAACAGAAGGTGCAAAGAGGGAGATCAGGGGGGTACTTACGGTGCTTTGGCAGTCATCGGTGGAGACGATCCTCGAAACACAAGAGGAGCGAGAGCGAGAGCGAGGCAAGTGTGGAGGAGTTGTGGATGTACAACCCCAGTTGTCCTAAGATCCTTGCCCTACGCGGGATATATGTAGGGAGAGGGGCCGGGAGAGAGAGTCGGAGCAGAGGGACAGAGACAGAGATGAGAGGTGATGAAGGCGCGGGGGTGGGGTTTGAGTAGAAAGGACACGGGGGAAGAGAAGCAAAGCAAAGCCTCTTCCTCCGCTAGAGTTATACGAGTGGGCCGGGCTGGAGTGAAGGAGAGAAAGGAGGAAGAAAGAGGGCATTTGTTTATGTTGCTTGTAGGTGGGATTCAAATGTTGTTGTCCTTGAGCCCCCTTCTTATTAAGCCAGGCGGCCGAGCGAGGGAAGACGGAATGCATGTTCCTACTTCGGAAACACGACACTGAGGTCTACGCGCATGGAATTCCGTTTACCAAGTCTACATAGAATACGAGCCATACAATCACCGCAAAATCCCCATCTGCTTTCTTCTTGTAAAGAAATGTAAATATTACTAGTTTATTATTCCATGTTCTATTGTTAACGTAGAATTTCTAAAGAAGATGAAATGAATTGATTAGTGTATACATGATGGATTTGACGATGCACAACTAGTTTGGAGTTTATATAAATCGATTGAAATTCACAATTGGGTGGGTCATGGGTTCTGTTTTCATGACCCGGATCAACTCTAAGTAAAAATAAATATGGTTTAAGTTGTCTATAGATTAGACTAGTAATAAAATCTATTAAGTGGAATTATAATTTTTAAACATCGTAGCTAATGACTTCACCGAAGTTTGAGTTTTAGTCTGTTCCCAAGGGCTAATTGAACAAACTGATTTCAGGTTCTAAAATTTAATGGGGTCAGTTCTATAGTTGGACATAGCTTATTATCCAACTATTAAAAAATTCGATTAGGTTTTCCTAACACAAAATTGACTTGGATCTTTATAGCCTTTAGTTTCAGAACACTTTTCCCTACCCAACTTTGCTTGTTAAACTAATAAATCTCGATTGTATCGAAACATATGGATGATTTGAGCGGCACTGATATCAACTTGATGCTGATGAAACGGAACATAACAAAAGAAAATAAAGACGGGAGAAACCAGGAGTATGAATGGCAATTCTATATTTGGACAGAGCTTATTATGATAATATCTAACTACTACTGAATTCGAGTAATTTTTTCTAATTCAAAATTGACTCAGATCTTTACAACCTTTATTAGCAGAATGGCGGCCCCGGCAGTGCAACCAATTCCATATTTGGACATAGCTTATTATGATAATATCTCTGGTTCACATGGAAGCAGACCCAAAACCATGGTTTCATATTCTTAAATCAGAGAAGCATACAAACCATAATTTCATAACTTCAAAGCATCCATCAGTTATTTCTTCTTGTATACAGTATATGACATATCTAACTGTAAGTAGTAGTAATTCTAAGACGACCAATCAGTTGATGGCGTGACTCCCAAATTCTTAATGTTTTTTAAAAGCACAAAGATGACATCATTTTAAGTGGACACCACGCACTTATGAGCGGTCTCTTAAGGCTATTTAAATTAAAGGCTCTATCAACACAAGCTACAGTCACTCCAAAAAAAAACACCCGCTCCAGCTATCACTGAACAAGCCCCCATTTCGCTCAAAACCAGGAACCGACCCATTTAATAACCGATGACTATGTCGGAGTAAAAGGTACACCGCTAAAAAGAAAAAAAGTCGAGCCTATCGTGTATCTTCCTTAGTTAAAATGTTACTTTATGTAAAGCATTTCCAGATTAGTGCAAAAGGAACAAGCAAACCGAAGACGGATAAAGAGATCTAGAAGCAATCTCCAAGCAGTTTTGTTAACAGATCTCGGAGTACATTTGCAGACGGGATTTTGGCCGTGGGTGGGGTGGGGCTGGAAATGAAGCTGAGAGCTTGAGACATATAATTAACTAATAATCTTTGAACAAGTCCATGAAGAAGAGGTGACATGGAAAAACAAAAGGCACAGGGCGACGAAGGATAACAGAGAATATCGTTGGGTTCACATTGTAAAGAAAGGTACCCGAAGATCAAATTTGCAATAATTCACACTAGCATTTGCAATCCAAAAGTACTAGGAGTGAGAAGCGATCGCTGAACATCATAGATGAGAGATCTCGCCAGATGGGCAAACCATCCCCGTCCGACACCCAGACGATCAATTCCAGCATCCCGCCATTGCAAAACCTCTATCGATGGGAAAAAGTTACAAGAAGGTAACCAAAGGCCTATGTCCCAAGGCCAACTCCAAGAACAGATCCATTACCTAACACTTCTCGTGAGTGAAGAAAGAAAGAAGAAATGCACGCAAACATTTTAAAAAATGGCAGATCTGACTCTGGCGAGCCGCGATCTAGGCAAAGGGGAAGGCGAATCGGAGATGGGACAATCTGAGCAGTGAAAATTGACGCTGTGGTAACAGATGGTGCAGAGAGGGAGATCAGGGGGTGCTTACGGTGCTTTGGCAGTCGTCGGTGGAGACGATCCTCGGAACGCATGAGGAGCGAGGCGAGCGCGGAGGAGTTGTGGATGTGCAACCCCGATTGTCCTAAGATCCTTGCCCTACGTGGAATATATGTAGAGAGAGGGGCTGGGAGAGAGAATCGGAGCGGAGGGACATAGACAGAGAGGAGAGGTGATGAAGGCGCAGGGGTGGGGGTTGAGTAGAAAGGACACGGGGGAAGAAAAGAAAAGCAAAGCCTCTTCCTCCGCTAGAGTTAGACGAGTGGGTCGGGCTGGAGTGAAGGAGAGAAAGGAGGAAGAAGGAGGGCCTTTGCTTGTGCTGCTTGTGGGTGGGATATGGATGTTGTTGTCCTTGAGCCCCCATTCTTATTTGCGAGGCGGGCGCGAGTGAAAGACGGAATGCAAGTTCCTACTTCGGAAACACGACACTGAGGTCTACGCACGTGGAATTCCGTTCTACCGTGTCTACATAGAATACGAGCCATACAATCACCGCCACATCCCCATCTACTTTCTTCTTGTAAAGAAATGTAAATATCACTAGTTTATTATTCCATGTTCTAATGTTAACGCAGATTTACTAAAGAAGATGAAATGAATTGATTAGTGTATACATGATAGATTTGACGATGCACAACTAGTTCAGAGTTTATATAAATAGATTGAAATTCACAATTGGGTGGGTCATGGGTTCTATTTTCATGACCCGGATCAACTCTAAGTAAAAATAAATATGGTTTAAGCCATCTATAGATTAGACTAGTAATAAAATCTAAATTAAGTGGAATTATAATTTTTAAAAATCGTAGCTAATGACTTCACCAAAGTTTGAGTTCAAGTCAGTTCCCAAGGGCTAATTGAACAAACTGATTTCAGGTTCTAAAATTTAATAGGGCTGGTTCTATAGTTGGACATAGCTTATTACCCAACTATTAAAAAATTCGATTAAGTTTTCCTAACTCAAAATTGACTTGGATCTTTATAGCCTTTAGTTGCAAAATGCTTTTCCCTACCCAAATTTGCTTGTTAAACTAATAAATCTCGACTGTATCGAGACACATGGATGATTTGAGCGGCACTGATATCAACTTGATGCTGATGAGAATGGAACATAAAAAAAGAAAATAAAGATGGGAGACCAGGAGTGTGAATGCCAATTCTATATTTGGACGGATCTTATTATGATAATATCTAACTACTACTTAATTCGAGTAATTTTTTTCTAATTCAAAATCGACTCAGATCTTTACAGCCTTTATTTGCATAATGTCGGCCCCGACAGTCCAGCCAATTCTATATTTGGACAGAGCTTATTATGATAATATCTCTGATTCAAATGGAAGCAGACCCAAAACCATGGTTTCATCTTCTTAAATCAGAGAAGCATACAAACCATATTTTCATGACTTCAAAGCATGCATCAGTTATTTGTTCTTGTATACAATATATGACATATCTAACTATAAGTAGTAGTAATTCTAAGATGACCAATCAATTGATGGCATGACTCCCAAATTCTTAATTTTTTTAAAAGAACAAAGATGACGTCATTTTAAGTGGACACTAGGCACTTATGAGAAGTCTCTTAAGACTATTTAAATGAAAGGCTCTAACAACACAAGCTATGGTCACTCGGAAAAAAGAAAACACCAACTCCAGCTGTCACTGAACAAGCCCCCATTTTGCTCAAAACTAGGAACCGACCCTTTTAATATCTGATGACTATGCAGGAGTAAAAGGTACACCGCTAAAAAGAAAAAAAGCGGAGCTTATTGTGTATCTTCCTTAGTTAAAATGTCTCTTTATGTAAAGCGTTTCCAGATTAGTGTAAAAGGAACAAGCAAACCGAAGACAGGATAGAGAGATCTAGAAGCAATCTCCAAGCAGTTTTGTTAACAGATCTCAGAGTACAGTTACGGACGGGATTTTGGCCATGGGTGGGGTGGGGCTGGAAATGAAGCTGAGAGCCTGAGACATATAATTAACCAATAATATTTGAACAAGTCCATGAAGAAGAGGTGACATGGAAAAACAAAGGGCACATGGCAAAGAAGGATAACAGAGCGTATTGTTGGGTTCACATTGTAAAGAAAGGTACTCGAAGATCAAATTAGCAACAATTCGCACTAGCATTTGTGATCCACAAGTACTGGGAGTGAGAAGCGATCGCTGAATGTCACAGATGAGAGATCTCGCCAGACGGGCGAACCATCCCTGTCCCGCACCCAGGCGATCAATTCCAGCATCCCGCCATTGCAAAACTACTATCGACGGGCAAAAGTTACAAGAAGGTAATCAAAGGCCTATGTCCCAAGGCCAACTCCTTACGGACGGGATTTTGGCCATGGGTGGGGTGGGGCTGGAAATGAAGCTGAGAGCCTGAGACATATAATTAACCAATAATATTTGAACAAGTCCATGAAGAAGAGGTGACATGGAAAAACAAAGGGCACATGGCAAAGAAGGATAACAGAGCGTATTGTTGGGTTCACATTGTAAAGAAAGGTACTCGAAGATCAAATTAGCAACAATTCGCACTAGCATTTGTGATCCACAAGTACTGGGAGTGAGAAGCGATCGCTGAATGTCACAGATGAGAGATCTCGCCAGACGGGCGAACCATCCCTGTCCCGCACCCAGGCGATCAATTCCAGCATCCCGCCATTGCAAAACTACTATCGACGGGCAAAAGTTACAAGAAGGTAATCAAAGGCCTATGTCCCAAGGCCAACTCCTAGAACATATCCATTACCTAACCCTTCTTGTGAGTGAAGAAAGCAAAAAGAAACACACACAAACATTTTAAAAAATGGCAGATCTGACTCTGGCGAGCCGCGATCCAGGAAAAGGGGGAGGCGAATCGGAGATGGGACCATATGAGCAGTGAAAATCGACACAGTGGTAACAGAAGGTGCAGAGAGGGAGATCAGGGGGTGCTTACAGTGTTTTGGCAGTCGTCGGTGGAGATGATCCTCGGAACGTAGGAGGAGCGAGAGCAAGAGCGAGGTGAGTGCGGAGGAGTTGTGGATGTGCAACCCAGTTGTCCTAAGATCCTTACCCTACACAGGATATATGTAGAGAGAGGGGTCGGGAGAGAGAGTCGGAGTAGAGGGACAGAGACAGAGAAGAGGTGATGAAGGAGTGGGGGTGGGGGTTGAGTAGAAAGGACACGGGAGAAGAAAAGAAAAGCAAAGCCTCTTCCTCCGCTAGAGTTAGACGAGTGGGTCGGGCTGGAGTGAAGGAGAGAAAGGAGGAAAGAAAGAGGGCCTTTGCTTGTGTAGGATCCAGATGTTGTTGTCCTTGAGCCCCCATTCTTATTAGCCAGGCGGGCGTGAGGGTAGACGGAATGCAGGTTCCTACTTCAGAAACACGACACAAGGTCTACGCGTGTGGAATTCTGTTCTACCAAGTCTACATAGAATATGAGCCATACTATCACCGCCACATCCCCATTGGAGATCGTCTTGTAAAGAAAAAAGAAATGTCAATAAACTAATTTATTATTCCATGTTGGATTGTTAACGTAGAAATAATAAAGAAGATGAAATGAATTGATTAGTGCATACATGATATATCATGTATCGGTTACATATTTGCAGATAAGGGTGTACGCATCTGAACTCGTGAATTTCGTCTCGTCTGACTACCAAAAACTGATACTGGATTTGTAGATTTGACAATGCACAATTAGTTTAGAGTTTATATAAACAGATTGAAATTCACAATTGGGTAGGTCATGGGTTCTATTTTTATGACCCAGATCAACTATAAGTAAAAATAAATATGGTTTAAGTCATCTATAGATTAGACTAGTAATAAAATCTAAATCAAGTGGAATTATAATTTTTAAACATCGTAGCTAATGACTTCACCGAAGTTTGAGTTCAAGTCAGTTCCCAAGGGCTAATTGAACAAACTGATTTCAGGTTCTAAAATTTAATAGGGTCGGTTCTATAGTTGGACATAGCTTATTGTCCAACTATTAAAAAAATTCGATTAGATTTTCCTAACTCAAAATTGACTTGGATCTTTATAGCCTTTAGTTGCAGAATGCTTTTCCCTACCCAACTTTGCTTGTTAAACTAATAAATCTCGACTGTATCGAGACACATGGATGATTTGAGCGGCACTCATATCAACTTGATGTTGATGAAACGGAACATAACAAAAGAAAATATAGACGGGAGACCAGGAGTGTGAATGATAATTCTATATTTGGACAGAGCTTATTATGATAATATCTAACTACTACTGAATTTGAGTAATTTTTTTTTAATTCAAAATCGACTCAGATCTTTACAGCCTTTATTTGCAGAATGTTTTCCCTACCCAACTTTGCTTGTTAAACTGATAAAGTTCGACTATATCGAGACACATGGATGATTTAAGCAGAAGTGATATCATCTTGATGCTGATAAAACGTAACACAGAAAAAGGAAATAAAGACGGGAGACCATGAGAGTGAATGCCAACTGTACAAGTGGGGTTATCAGGCGCGAGATGTGCGGTGATCCGAGTGACATATGCATGTGCCCACCACCGCCAAATACAGTTAAGCTGTTTATTTTAAGACCATGGCCCATCTCATCTGAGCCCACCACCCTTAGGCTCCACCGTTTCCTTCCCCCCATTCCCCAAGTATCACACGTTCCAAGTGAGCCAAATCTGAAGGCAACTTGACATCTATCTACCCCGCTCATAACGGCCACACTTGAGATCTGAATTACTCGATACTCTCAGGTCTGTCCATGCATCCCAATAGTCAATAGCAAGTCGTAGGCTCCTAGATATGCGCACGAAAAAGGTATGGAGCTCTACATCTACTCCACATAAAGAGATATGAGTCAATGGTTGGGACTGCTGGCCTTTATTCATCCCTCCAGCAAAAGTCTTACAACGTATGGGACAATACAAGTCGTCTTTACCTGAAGTACAAGTAAACTAGTCGGAATGTGTATGTGGGTGACGTGCTCATACGTGTGGAAGGACTGAGCTTTTCCGAAAAATAAGTTGTATGTTAAAAGGAAACATAGAGGAGACATACATGATAAAAACATATGTCTCCTCTCCTCACTAATAGGAGTAACAAGAGTTTACTTCACAATTCATGCAATTCACAACTAGAATGCATTTGGCTTAATTATTCAGAACGATTGAAATGATATCACATACAATATAATGAACAATCATTTTGTATCATTAGTGTGGTTTTTGTGTGGTTTGGAAACCAGGGGTGGACACTGATGGATGGGTTAGGAGAGAGGAGTCGCCACCGTGTATGTACAAAATAATGAGGAAAATCGTGAAAATTCTTTCTAAAGCGATTGGATAAGGGAAACAAAAGACAAAGGTCGCATAAGGCTCCAAGTTACATTTGGGAAGGTATTAGGCATCCCCAAGACACCATTGTGGTGTCATAAATCCCAACAAGGTCAAAATTGTGTTGTTTTAATAGTTTCATGAGAAAATTAGAAAATATGATAATAAGAAATTACCTAAGATGCAATAATATAATATGATTAATGATCAACCCTGGATCTCAACCAACCTATCATCTCTAATGACAACCTTGATGTAAGACCCATGACCTAGCTTAGTGCTTGATTGTGTTTGCTTTGCTAAATTAGATGCTTAAACCTTAATCTAATCTCTTGAGATGTCTTAATAACATGTTACTAGTTTATGTCTTCAGTTTGGTCTTGTTTGGGTGATGTTTGAGCTAGTTATGCTTGTTGTGGATCAAGTTGCAATTTACCCATGATGAGGGTCTATCTTGCAATTTTTCACATGTAGGTTGTGCCTTAGCATCATTAGAGAGAAAATGATGTTTAGGGGTGCCTTGTTGGACCTTGTTTGATAAGGTGGCGTCATGAGATGATATTAGGGTTTGTATGGCTTTGCATGTACCTTGATTGATAAGGTGGCGTCATGAGATGATATTAAGGTTTGTATGGCTTTGCATGGAAGCTTGAGTTTGATGGATGTATCGACTATGTGAGTTGGTTTTTGAGGTGTTGCAACCACAACACTCCCTTGGTTGAAGTTTCTTTCAACCTAGTTCCTTGGGCATGTGTTTTGGTCGCTAGGGTTTGTGCTATTGTGGGATGTTGCGATATGTTTTGTTGGATGACCTAGTGTAGCAGTCACTACATGGTGATGATCATCTATGATTTTTTTTACCACAAGAGAGTGTGTAATGGACCTAAGTGGTTGGTACACTACTTTGTTTTTATCACCCATTGTTGCATGCATGTATAGAGTGTTTGCATGGACGATCCTTTATGGGACAAGTGTCCTTTTAGTGCTCTCATACCTTGACACCTCATATCTTTACCCCCCTTTTACCCCTTGAATATATGCTATCTCTTTTACATGCAAGTACCTCCTTTAGCTATTTTCCCCTCATCTTCATTTTGTTTGGACTTGAACTTGGTGGAGATAAAGAAGGTGGTGATCTTAGAGATTTGGTGGTCGATCACCCTTGCATGTGGTGATCTTGATCATCTTCTTTATGGTGATCCTTGGTGATCTTCCTTCTTGGTAAGTGGTTCCATACCTTTGATCTCATTTTTCCTTTGAACCCTACCTTCCTCCTTCCTTTCTTGGCTGTGAGACTATGGATCACCATGGTGGCTTGTTGGGTTTTGCATGGTCGAAGTAGGCAGCGGAAACAAAAAATTACTTGACCATAAGCCCATAACCAATAGATCGCATCAACATCTATGTAATGGGAAGGATGGTTTTAGTGAGTTATACCTGGTCCCGAGGCTTTCTCAACAACTATACCTCACAGCAAGTGCGGTCTTCAACCACCTATCTTCGATGGTGTCTATACAACTCCTGGTCTTGACCTGGACTGCGGTTGACTGCCGTCCTCCTGAGCGGTAAAAGCCTTCAATCTCTATAGATAGTCCACATGGACTACTGGGAACTCTAGTTGTCCTAAAGAACAAACTAGAAGGATTCAACCCCTTCTATCGGCGTAATAGTCACCATCACACTCTCCCACAACCAGTTACTTTTCTATAGTTGTCTTTCCCTTGTTGTTCCTCTCTGGATGGGTAGAGTTTGCTTGGGCTCTCTCAATTACCAAAACCAGAGAGGATAATAATTTTGTAGAGCAACTGATGTTCTGAGTTGTGTGTCTAGAGAAGCCCCATGTACCCCTCTATTTGTAGTATAGGGTGTTGGGTTTTTTGGCCTCAGAGTAGGTAATAGAAATAAAAATTTTACTGGCCATTAACCCATAACATGAGATTGCGGTCAATGACTATGTAATGGGAAGGATGGTTTTAGCGAGATATACCTGGTCCTGGGGCTTTCCCAGTGACAATACCTCGCAGCCATGTGTGGTCTTCAATGCCATGTCTTATACAGTGTTTGTACAGCTCCTAGTCTTCGTCATGGACTCTGGCCTCCACCACAGATTGCAGCTGATGTGTCCTTTTGAGCGGCAGACATCTCCTGCCTCTACAGATAGTCTACACAGACCACTTGGAACTCCTACCATTCTATAATAACTAGAAGGAGGAGACGACCCTCCTGTTGGTGTACTAGCACCAACTTGCTCTCTTGAACTTAGACTGCTTTTCAGTAGTTGTCTTTCCCTCGCTATGCCTCCCTAGTCAAGTAGCACTTGCTCGGGATCTCTCAGTTACCAGAACCAAAGAGGACAACAACTTTGTAGAGCAACTGATGTTCTGAGTTGTGTGTTCTGAGAAGCCCCCAGTACCCCTCTATTTATAGTACAGGGTAGGGTCAGGGTTCCCAGTCTGTTTGGGAGTAGAAGGATCCAAAAATTCCATTAATAGTTTGTACTGCAGTAGGAGAACTGGTTGATTCACAAGTGAATAGGTCGGTTGGGAGTGTGAGCTGATCGGTTCACCTAGTGAACCGGTCATTTCATTTCCCAAACTTGCATGCAATTGACTTTCCTCAATCATTTCCAATTAATTCAAAGATTAATCCTTATTCCAATCGAATTGAACAAGTGAAACGTGAAAATTTTCCTCCAACTGGGCAAATCCCATTTTCCTCAGTTGGCAGGACTGTGAGCCACCCAGTTCAGCAAGTGAACTAGTAGGTTGGCTCACACCAGCCAATCGGATCACCTGGGTGAAACGATCAGTTGGAAATCCTGACATTGCCAATGCAGTTTTTAATCAACCTGACACCATAACCAGCTAGTTCAATACTTGAACTTGATAGTTCTGAGTCCAGTCAATCAATTGTATGTTTCATTGAGTACCTAAACACCTTTAGTATCAATCTAAACATCATTCATGGACAAACTCCTCTTCCAGGGGTATCATATGTGTGTGACCCTATAGGTTCTAATTTACATTGACAATGAATGTTCATAACAACTTATGACATCACAACTTATCATAGTAACTCTTCATTTCTACCCAAGTAACTCAGAAAGTTAGAGAACAAATTCAACCTACAATCTGTGATTAGTGTTATTATGATCGTATAGTTCCTTTATCAATGACATCTGGATTGAACTCGAGGCATGGAACGTCATCCTCTTCAACATTCAATCCATGGTCTTTGACCTAGAGCAGACTATCCGAGATGCATGTGAGTACACATATCATATATTAAATCACATGAGTATGGCCATACAATTTTCAACCTCTCTTATCAAGGGGACTTGGATATCATACTCCTTGTAGGAGGGACAAATCCCATCTCTATCACTCATACTCTATCCCCATGTGTCAAAGTTACCCAACTATCACCTTGATAACACCCGTGTTTCAAGAATGCATTTGATGATGTCAAAGTGTACCCAATGACATGTGATGAGTGTAGTGGTTTTAGGTCTAAGAACCACTATCACTATAAGAGACGACTACCATTCCATAGTATCCATGTATCACTCTCACAGTGGGTCTGTCTGATATACTGCTCTCTAACATATATTTGTGTGCTTGACTTGATATCATATATCATGACTAATGATACTCTGTCATTAGTCAAAACACACTCTAGTCTTATGTATTACTGTTGTCTATTTGCTTCCACAATTATATCTGACTAGGGACATGACAAGAATGTATGTACTCTTATCCTACATATGATCTCATTATTCAGGTCCTCAACCTGAAGACATATGTCATTGAGTCACATCATTCTTTAGACATATATCATGTATGTGTCATCATCTCATGACTGAGACAAACATAATAGATGGAATTACCTTTATCATTATCAAATAAAGTATCATATGCCTCATTGCAATAATCATATGACTGGCTATCTGGGCATACTAAACCAACAGACTCCCACTTGCACTTAGAGCCAATCACCCACGAATCATATTCTAAGTGATCTTAACATGTCCATCATGTTTTTTCTACACAAGTACTTTTATAGTGGGCAAGCAACATTTGCTTCAAGTCGGTATATTGCATGTTTCACATCCCCTCACTGTACGACAACTCGTATGAGATGAAAGTGTCATAGTATGCTATCTGAAATTCCTTTGCCTAACGAGTAGCTCCATTGTTGTCACAATATTACTATTGAGACACCAATGGTTGGAACCTTCCATAAGTTCATCCATATGAACTTCTAGATCCATACAATATCCTTTATAGTGTTTGTAACACTAAGGTACTCAACTTCTTATTGTAGAATTAATCAATTGTTTTATGTTGGAACATTTCCAACTAACAATTCTTATTCTAAGGTCAAACACAATTTTTTCATTTCAAAAGCTTGCATCGGTGTAACTCTTTACACCAAACTCTTCCTTATTACCATAACTAAATAACTAATCCTTTTAGTACTTCACAAGTACACAAAGATGTCCTTCATGGTATTCCAGTAACTCTTACTGGAGTTTGATAGATATCCATTTATCATATCCAATACATATTAGATAATCAGATATTTATATCATCTTGTCATACAAGATGATGATTTCATATCTTCTTGTCATGTCCAATACATAGAAGATGATGAGTTCATATATTCTTGTCTTGTCTAATAAATATGAGATAATTAGTTCATATATTCTTGTCATGTCCAATACATACAAGATAATAAGATGAGTTCATACATCATAGATCCAATTGCGAATGCATATGACATCTATGCATGTGTTCCTTATTCTTCATAAGAATTGGGACACTCAACTCCTGAGAGACTAACTCCATGGAACATGTACAAGTTCTCTCTCACCATGTTGAACTCATTCAACATCTAGCTAAAGTATGTTCTCTTTCCTAGCACAAGAAGCCTTCTTGATCTATCTTTATAGATCTTTATTCCTATCACTTAAGATTCTTCTATAAAAGCATTTTAGAATGCACTTTGTTTCCAGATTTTCTAGTATAAGGATGATACTCCCCATCAATATGTGGAATATATATATGCTCCCACTAAATTCTTGTAATCACACATTACTTCTTTATTGTGGCTCAAGTCAAACTCTTTGACTATCTTGTCAAATAAAGATCCCACTCTTGAGGTGCCCTCCTCAATCCAAAGATTGATCTATGCAACTTTATGGACTTTATTTACATTATTGGATTTATAACACTTTTGGTCTGTGTCACGTACACATGTTGCACCATATTCCATTTAAGGAATGTGATTTTAACATACATATGCCAAATATAATAGTCACATTAAGCTACAATTGCAAGCATTATCATGATGGATTTATCCTTGGTAACTGCTGAAAGGTTTTTATCACGTTCATCACCTTGAACTTGTTAGAAACTCTTTGCAACCAAATTACCCTTCATGTCATTCTTCTTCTGGAAGACCCAAAAGTACCCTATGGGTTTTACTCCTTCAGGTGGATCAACTAAGGTTATACTTTGTTGATGACATGGAGTCCATATTGGATTTCATGGCTTCAAGCCATGTCTCTATTTCTGGCTCTCATTAGCTTCTAGGTAGACTGTTGACTCATCATATGATCAACTCACCACCTTCTTGTCCATAAGATATCATATATCATTCAAGATCTAGGTGTGTTATACTAGAACCATGAGTTCTGTGTGTTACTTAAGAAACTTTGAGATTCCACAACATTTTGTGACTCTCTTTATTTCCAGTGTACCTCTTTAAGTTCAATGTTTTTCTTATTTGTCTCGAATAATTTGAGTCCTACTTTTCTCTCCCACTGATTCCTTTAGAACTAGGTTATTGTCTAGGAATGCAGCTATCCTAAACATCTTTGTTATTGGATTTGGATATCAAAGAAGTATTCAACAAAATAATATTTATGTGATTTGTGGACAAAACCTTTTAAGAAACATTTTCTTATTTAGGATTTGAATCCTAATCTTTATAAAGACATATCGGGACAGTTCCCATTCCATATCTCATATGGTGTCTTTGAACTAATTAGATGGTACATTGTTTTAGTGTTAAGCATGTGCCGAAAAGGAAATTTGAAGTTTAGCTACTAATCACACTCTGACTTATCAAGGGGTGATTCCTTCTTTATGATACACTTCACATGATACACTATCATTGTGTTTCAGGTGGAGCCCATCATGTTATATTATCATGATCTTTCAAACAATTCTCAAACTCTTGGTTCAAAGTATCTCCAAATCGATCATATAGAAATTTAATACTTATACCAAGTTTGTTATGTACTTCATTTATGATCTCCTTGAACACTTTAAGAGATTCAAGTTTGTATTTTATTAAATACAAACTATCATATCTATTGAGGTCATCAGTAAATATATTGAAGTACTATTGATTACCTTTAAATTTGAGTTATCATGTCATTCATTACATGTGTCACACACATTTGTCTCTTTAACTATCAAGTATAGTTAATGAGACATAGGCATTTCCATCAAGGATCATTTCTTTGAAATAAAACATCAGTCCATCACACTCTTGTCCATACAAGATGTATGATGATTTCATTGATGGCATATGTATAATAGCAACTCACAAAATCTATTATATGCCCATGAATGTCATATTGTAACTGTAATGGTAGAAACTCTTGCTCTGTATAGTTTCTAGCTTACTTCTTCTTAGGTCCTGAAGTAGAGATCTCTATCTATTTCATCTTCTTGAGCTCCTCTATAAAGAGGTTATTTCCCTTTCCAACATACCCCTCTCCATATCTTGAGTGATGAAGACTTGGACCTAAGCTTGTCTTCAGAACACTTCTTGGCCTTGCTCTAGTCTATGGACTTCACTCCGTTGATCATTATCACAGGTTTTGTCCTTTATTCATTCATGCTTTGGCATCACCATGCCATGCACTTCAGACAATGGCTTGTCCAAGTTTCTGGCTATATTATTCACACAAAAATTTGTAGAATCATACGTTTGGTCAACTCTTGACCTATAAGAAATCATAGTTAATCTATATGCACAATCATATTGAGCATATGAGATTATACTCGATCTCCATCTGTCTAATTATACTTAAACATGGCTTTAAAGACATTATACCTTTCATGCTTTACATAATTCTTAAGATGTATAACCATCTCAAGAATGTCCATGCTTCAAGCTATTTACGCAACTCATAATTCATATAGCTTAGCATAATGTTCTTGATGTCTTAGGCATCATTGGCATACTTCAAGTAAGCATCCAATTTTTATCCTTAGGTGCATTTGGAGTGGTTCTAGTGGCTCTGGTCTTTTAAGGACTTTAGAGTTTACACTCACTATTGAGAACACTTCTCAAAGGTCCCAAACCAAATTTGAAGTTTATCCCGTTTATGAACTGATTGCAACGATAATGTATTTGTGTTTGTCATTTGGATTCTACAAAAGAATTTTCCAACTTTGTCAAAAATATTTTTTGATTTGTTTGATTTGACAATTTTGATGATATTAATTAGGCCTTTAATTAATTATTGCTTCAACTATTTTCATTCAAATTGATAACCCTCAAGTATCAATTCAGAATATTGCAACATATAATATTCTAGCGGCCAAGATCCATATTTCATCAAATTATGAATCAGCTTTGGCTGATCACCCACAACTTGACTATTTAGATAGGCCATCATGCCAATTGCATCATATGCAACTCTTAGATAGATGATATACATAACTATTTGCCATAATCATCTTCATGCCTCTGGGCTTGGGCTCTCCATGTCACCGGTTAAGTCCGACCCAAAAGTCGACACGATAGATATGCACCATTCTTTGTGCAAATCTACATATCTATCATCATACTTGTAACATACTAGATCTCAGACCCTACCCTAGAAGTTGACATTTTGGACTTAGCCAAACAAGGTTGAAGGTTAGACCTAAATAGATGTTTAGTATAACCCCAATGAGCTAATGTATGTATACTTCACCTTAATGTAACCTAATGTTCTAACATTAATCTTAGATTTATAATGGATACATAAAATATGCCACATAACTCATTTTGGTGGTAATATGAAAATAAGAAACTTAATTGGATGAATAATTGAGATAATGAGTCGTTAATGGGACATATGACATATCTCATAAAAAGAAGTCTCAAAAATAGAAAAAAAACTTCAAATTTGAAATCTACATATCAAAATTAGCCTACATGTGAAATTTCATCTAATTTGGACAACCTTGAAATATTAGGATAAGTTTAGGAGAGAGAAAATGAGTAAAAGGAATAAGTAATAAATAATGTGATTATATAACTTCAAAATATGGAAATAATATCAAATTCATATTCAACACATAAAATATAACTTGTGGATGTAGTTTGATCCAATTTGGATGTTGTTTGTGCAAGTTATGCAATTTTAGGTACATTCTAGACTTTTATGCAATTTACCCAATTGGGAGGTTTTTCTTGCAAATTGTCACATGCATTATAATAATTATATATTCCCTTATGATTGTCTAGTTTTTGAACCATAGGGTACCTGGTTTCACCTTGGTTTGAAGGTGTTTCTCACCAAGGGCATTTTAGGGATTACCCTCTTTTTAGATGAGCTTATCTTTAGAAGCTATCAACCAATGGGGTTATTTCTTTAATTGGAGGTCGGTTGGGATGAACTATAAGTGTCCATAAATTGACATTTGATATTCAAGAAGCCTCTATGAGCTATCCTCTTGCATGTCCATGAAATCCATAGGCTAAGGACACATGGAAAGCTCCATGGACACCTCATGCTTGACTTCTTCCTTATCCATAAAGGTTTGCATGTCCATAGGCACACTTAGCATTGGACACATGGAAAGTAACTTGAAACCCTGTTCTTTAATTCTTCTTTATCCATAAAGTCTTGGATGTCCATGGAAACCCTTATACATGACACATGGAAAGTCTCATAGACACCTCATACTTGACATCTTTCTATATAAAGCCATATCTACCCCTTCCCACCTCCCAATTCAAAAACACTTACTTCCCTTATCTTTCCTATATCTTATATCATCATTCCTACTCTATTTTTCCACGAAGGTGTTGTCCCAAGGGAAAAGGAGGTGCCTACTTTGGTGAAGAAGGCTCCTAGGGTTCCAAATTTGCTCTATTTAGTGTTTCTAAAGCTCCTTACTTGGTGATTTTGACCAAAACTAGTAAGTATCCTCCTTTCCTTCCCTATTTTCATGTTATTAGTCTTCCTTCTGTAACATACCTGACATGGGTTATGCTTTAACTTGGGATTTTTGCTTAAGCAAGTTAATTAAATCCTTAATTTATTTGGTGAAAAGTAATTAAGGCTCAAGAGGAACTTATGTTTCAATTTGGTCTTGTTTGAGTAATGTTGAAGCAATGTTTGCTTATTTTGGACTAAAGTGAAAATTACCCAAGTTAAGGGGTTAAATTGTAAATGTTACATGATAATATGTTCCTCATATGTTGAATCATCATAGGAATGAGTATGATGCAGTGGTATGGCTTTCACAAGCTTGAACACCAAGAAAGAGCTGATAAAGCAATGTTTGTGCATTAAAACCTAGTTTTGGTGTAAAGTGCAATTTACCCAAAACCTAGGGTTCAATATGCAAATTACCACTTCAATAAGGTTACTTATATTTCTTGTCATAATGTAGAGCAAAGAAAATGAGAGGGGCGCCTCATTTGAATTAATTTGGAGGAGAGAGAATCTTGATATTAAAATAATCAAGATTTATGCATAATTGAAACCCTAATTCAATTTAATGCAAAAAGAAATATATTAATTAAATAGCCCTTCAACCAAAAGTTGAGGGATGAATTTTCAAAGAGTTTGGACGAGCTTTTGCCTTGCAAAGGAACAAAAATATCCAAAGGAAGTGGATAACTCACTCACATTATTATAAGAAAAAGAAATATCCACTCACATATGGATATTAGTATAATATGATCTAAGGTGCTTAATTTGCTTTTCTTTAAATTGAGGATAATTGAGAGGAATAAGAGGCAAATGGGATAGCCTCGTATCCTAGGAATTGAAGGGGGAAGAGGCGGCACGAATTTTGGAAATAAATGATTTTTATAAGGCATTTTCTCTCTCATTGATTTTCTTATAAAAACACCCTTTACAAGCCAAATTAAAGGCTTTTCCGAATCCCTTTCTTATCCTTGCTTGTAAAACGACCAAGGGAACTTTGGAGGATCAGGAGGACGACCCCCAACCTGTTGGTAAGCTTATTGACCTTCTTTCACCTTGAATCCATGGTTGAAATCACAAATCAATGCATGATTTCTTCTTATCCCGATCCCCTCTTCAATTCTAACCATTCCTTTTCACTGAAAGCTTGAGGACGAGCCTTGGGATAGTGAAAGGAGTTGCATCCACCATTGTTGACGTGATATTGAAGCTTTGGATCTCAATTGGAGGCGGGTTTTATAACTTGAACCCTTATTATTGTTATTGCATTCAATTCCATATCAATTGATGATCCTTTCTTCATTTCTAAAATTTAATTTGGTTGATTGATGCAATAACCATGAAAATAATAGAAAGTTTCGTGAGTTTAAAGTTTGATGATGATGACATCATCATAAGCACACACCTCCCGAAATATCAATTGCAAACGATTTCAACAAATTGGTCCAAACGGTTTCACCAAACGGTTTCCAAACCGTTTGGAGGTTTGGTCCCCAAACCATTTAGAGGAGTTGACTGTTTGGATGGGTTGAACTTTTGAGGTCAGAACCCTAATATAGTTGGATTATTTTGTAATGGATCCAAATGATTAATTCAATACATAGACAATCATCAAGTAGCAAACCCTAATTGGGTTAAGTGCTGATTTTGCAATTGATTGTTTTAGAACTTTAGGTTGATTAACCCAAACGGTTTCAAAACCATTTTGAGATCACCCAAACGGTTTCAAAACTGTTTGAAGGTCAACCAAGACCATTTGGAGGTCTGGGGTTGAGTATGGTTGAGTAATTGAATACCCAAAGATATCAAATTGAAATGCAATTGATATCTAATTTGATGACCAATCTAATGATGTAAACCCTAATTGATTTTCACATATTTCAATAACAAGTTGGGAAAATGATTTCAAACTGTTTGGAGGTCATCCAAGCACCTCAAGACCGCATGGATAGTAAAAGGTGGTAATTTAAGGATTGAAGATCCAAGGGCCAATAATTGTTGAACTCCAACAATTCAATTGATTGAAGGTTTCAATGTAGCAAATCATGTTCAACAAATTGATGAATGTACCTAATGAACCCTTGCGGTTTTGAGACTGATATGGACCAAATGTTCTTGAGACCGTCTGAGTCCAAATGGTATTGAAACCATTTGGGGTCAAACGGTTTCAAAACCGTTTGGTGATGAAACCCCAAAACCGAATGGAGGTCAAATGTGATTCAATCGTTTGGAAATTGAAGGTGATGATTGTTCCATTAATCCAATGATTGATAGCAATGATAATCAGTTATAGGTATAAAGATTGAATCCCTAAACTACCTAGATGATTAGTACCTTTAAAGGGATAAATCCTAATTGTTTATAATAGCAATAACTTAGTACACTATGTCAATCATAGCTATTTGTACTTGATTGAAGGGTTGATATAACCTAATCAAGTTGAGAGGATAATAGAATGGAATTCATAATTGAGTATGATTCATGTGGTGATTAAGGGTATGATCCTTAGTAAAGAGATCATAAAACCCTAATTTTGAGCATAAAACCCTAATTAAAAAGGTTATTGAACTCAAACCCTAATTCAGGGCAATTTTGAATGAAACCCTAATCTAGGATAAGGATGTAACCCAAATCTAGGGTGATGATATGTGTAAACCTAATTTAGGGTAAAGTGATGTAAAAACCTAAATTAGGATGAATAGTAAACCCTGACTATGGATACTTGAATAGGAATCCTAATTGGGATGAATAATAAACCCTAATGGTGGTCAATTAAAGTGGAAATCCTAATTGAGGACGATTTCATGTGAAATCCTAATTGAGGATGATTTCATGTGAAACCCTGAATTATAATGATATTATGTAGAACCGTGATGAATGATGTGATGTGAGACTCAAATCCAGGGTGATGCCATGCAATGATATGTGAAACCCTAGGGATGGTATAATAGCTAATACACTAAAGTAGGGTGTGGTTAATATAATCAAGTAAGATGAGGATGTTATATCCATGAAGGGTAAAGTTGATGAACCATTTGAATGGTAATGTTGATATTCTAATGAATAAGGATATAAGGGACAAGATGATGCCTAGATCATTATATATCTAACTCCATGCATGTGTAAAAACCCTATATACCTTATAAAGATGAGAACATGAAATTTTTAGGAATGATGTATGCAATACTAAATAATGATGTGGATAACATCCTAAGAGTTGAAATACATAAAGTGGTTGATAATAGTTTATTCTATATCAACAATGCTAAACCACTAAGATAAGTCCATATCATTAAAGATAGTTGGACAAATCTAATGTGTAACATATGCACTATATAATGAAAGTGATAGGTGAGTGGTTAAAAGTATTAAGAGGGAAATACCTTAATACAAGGTTTATTGATTAACCTAAGTAAGATGGAAATGAGGAGAAAAGTGATACATCCACACATGATAGATATCACATTTAGCATTTTAGGGTTGATATACCTTGATGCATCTTATTCCAACATACTTGGGTAAGAAACACAAGAAGTGTGTGTTATGTAAATTATTACAATGAAGATGTAATGAATTCAATGCACTTTGATAAGTGTTGGCTAAACACTATGAGTAAGGGGTTAAGCCAAGATAATGGGTATGATATAAACATACGATGGTAAGGTTGAAAGATGAACTCATACCTTGAATTGATATTCATAAATGATATATGATGAAAGTAATGATCATGAGTAAATCCTTATGATAGTTTTGAATGCTCCTAGAGGGGTGGAGCAATATATTGGGGTTGAACTAATGATGTAAACATGAAACCCTAACTAATGAGAAATGGGAGATCCTAACCCTAAATTGGGCAATGGAATGGAAAATCCTATTTGATAGTAAACCCTAATCCTGATAAAGGAATGGTGGTGTTACTATTGTATCATAGAATGTGATAAGTGACTTTTATGATTGTCATCATGTCCATTAACCATGAAGACATTATGAGATGATGACCATAGCCAGAGTTGATCTATGATTTTTATATAATGACAATGTTGATTGGCCTTGTGTGCCTTAATGTTGTTGTTTCTTAGTAAAAGTAACAAAATGTACATGGACTTTATGAGTCATATGAGTAAGTTGTTGCCTAGTGAAAGGTGACAAGACACTTAATGGGCCTTGTGAGCCATGTGTGATGCTTGTGTAACAAGTATCATGTATACATCAGTCTGAGAACCTAGAGTTAATAGTTACCTAACAAGTGGTAACAGTGATTAGTGATGAACTGAGGGTATGAATACCCAGTTTTGATAAGTAAGACAATGATGTTGTTGTGAGATGTGAACTCTCAAGTAATGAGATAAGGGATTAAGATCCCAATGTATTACAAGTTCTAGTAAAGCTATATATAAGAGCTTACATGTTCCTTTGTAGCATTTGTCATAATAATTCCTGTTTGAGAACTTGACTGATGCTAAAAGAATATGCTAATGTACTTAATTAATCAAGTGAAATCATATCATGTAGAGCCCTGACCATAGATCCATCATCGTCAGTAATATGGTGATGGTGAAACGGGTGCTCCGCGACAAACCCTGGATCACATATTTTGAATATGCGGGGGTAAATGGGTGAAAATATCCTTACGTCCGGGTGAAGAGATTGATGGAAGGTAAACATTAAACCTCTCAATCCTTCATGTGTCGGGAAGAATGTATCATAAATCTCCCGATGGTTGGGATGGATGTATCATTAATCTCCCAATGATATTGAATGTCAGGTCGATGTAGATAAACATTAATTCTCTCGATTGCCGATGAGAGTGCATTTGACGTTGTAACTCTATAGAAAAGTTGCCAGTATACCATGGAAAGCTATCTAGCAGAGACACAAGATGTCCTGCATGTTGTCTCACACTGACCGAGATGTGAGAGGTCTTGGAAGTCAGCTCTTCCATTGACCTTGTATGGTACCGATTTTGACTTCGCAGTGGTTAGTTGGAGTATGAGCGGTATACCTCATCTCCTTAGGGCATAAGTGTGATTGTAAATTGTAATCAGCCGTATAGCATGTTTGCTTAAGGATTGAATACAGAAATTCATTGGCTGATGTTACATTTCTTTTCATGCATCTCTAGTTGATAGATGCTATTTATAACTCTTTATATTCATTGCAAGTAGATGGATTAATTATGATTCTATCATGGATAGATGCAATGCTCTCTTTAGGAAAGGAGATTACTTTACTCTGTTCATTCAATGATTAATACTGTTGTTAATATATAAGAACTCCTGCTCAGTTTTATTATAATAAACTGCTATAACAATGTTTTAGAGGAGAGTTATATCTCCCGCTGGGGCAATTTACAATTGTCTCACCCCGTGGGATCCAATGTTTTTAGGTGGACGTGGACGAAGAGGCAGAAACCCTATATCAGAAAAAGAACAATAACAACAGCGGGGACATCAGTAATATCTCAGGTGGAGATACTGCTTGTCAAGTCATATAGATAGTAGTACTATGTGTCGTCTCTGTACTCTCAGGTCCTCGGAGTTTATAGTTAGTGTTTTTAATGAATCGATATGAGATTTTGGCTTGATGCCTCAAGGTTCTCATCCTGTTTGTATATAATGTTAATAGGGCAGCTGATGATGTAATCCTTGAGAAGAGATGGTACAAGTTATGTACTTATGAACCAGGATGTAAATGTTATACTTTGGTTCTTGATGAAAGAGTTTTCCTATGCATGGATATCTTTGCAAAAAGTTTTAATTTTTAGTGATTTTCAGTGATCCGTTGCAAACGATTCACTTCTGCTTAAGTAAATCTTGTTTTTGTAAGTTGGATGCCACAAGTTAAGTGGTATTAGAGCTCTAGGTTCGCGAGTCTACAGAGACATAGGACTAAGATAGTAGAGTCTGTTCTAGTGTCTTCTAGTATATCTAATAGTGTCTTCTGCTCATATAGGAGAAGAAGAACTTGAAGATGACTGGGTCACATGTAGAGTTTGCTGCAAAAAGCAGCAATGTTGCACCAAGAAGGGGTGCAAGAGATCAAAGCAGAGAAGAACATACACCTGTACATCCCCAGTTTGACCTAGCCATGATAGAGAGCCCAACTTTCCCTGCTCCGTTTGAGCAATTTAGGACAACTATGATGCATATAGTAGATTGTGCATTAACAATGCAACCTAGACTATCAGCCCCCAATGATGAAGTTTTGAACTCCAATAGGTTTCTTGCTCAACATCAGTATGTTGGAGCAATGAATAATGATGAAAGGAATAAGACACAATCTGAAATCAAGATCTGCCATAGGTGTAGGAAGCCTGGACATATCAGAACTAATTGTCTAGAAAAGGAATATAAAGGAAGAATTGAGAAAACACCTATCCAAATCCAAGAATAGAGGCCTAGTAGTTCGAAAAAGGGAAAGATTTTGGTACCACCAGTACAACCAGGGCCTAGTGCACCAAGGCAATGGCTATCCAGAAAGGGTAAAGAACCTTCTAGACCATACCTAGCACCAAGAATTTGCTACCAATGTAGATAGGTAGGACATCTGGCAAGAGATTGCTCAGCCAGAAATGTTATGGTGAATCAACCTCTAAGGCAGAATCAGCCTGAGGCAATGAACAATCCATGAATCATGATAGGTTAGACAAAATAATGTCATTCTAATATGTCTTTTTATGGTTTCCTGAGTTAAATTGAGAAAGTAATTCATTGAGATTTCCTTGTTTAGTCCTATGAGGACTTACATTTTGTACAGTAACATTATAAATGCTTCATATTATTCTTACCTCTATTAGAGAAGATGAGGTATAGAAGAGGTGCCTGGATGAAATTCAAGAATGCTAAATCTTATGCTTGTGATATTATAAAAAGGAAGAAATATGATAGTATAAAAAAAGTGCATACTACTTAATCTCAATATTTATATACCCTGTCCAGGTATTCAACTATTGATGATAAAGTGAGTATGGAAACTCTTAGATTGTTTTCTTTTTGACTGCTCTGATCAAGTAGTCATTCTAAGACAATCTAATGAGTATCATGAAATTAGAAATATGGAATGAAATAAATGTGTCATATTCTAAGCACAAGAAAGAGAAATATGAGATAATCTTAGATGAGTATGAGGAAGTAAAAAGTATACTCCTCATATGATAAGAATGGGAATAAGGGAGACGATCCCTGTCCAATAAAGTTTGCAAGTATAATAAAGATATTTTCCCATAGTGTGGAAATGGGAAATGTGATGAAGATCACAAGATGCTCATGAACATGTTAGATAATGACAAAGAAAGGAATAATGTTATGTAAACATCCTTATAAATTCCTATGCTGAGGGCAAGAACCTAGGATGAGATAAAGAGTAAATGATTCAAGAATAGTAGAAAATACATGAAATAATAAGAGGAAAATGATTCCTTGTTTTATTTCCTTTCGAGGACATGGCAATCAAGTGGGTCTTAGGACACTTGATGTGCATAAGATAAAAATGTTCATGTGATGGATACTTAGAGAAGTATCAGTTGTCTTGGACTTTGGTTCCAAGGTGAAGACATATGTAACAAGTGATGTCCCAAGCTGAAAGGAAGATAAATATGTGATGTGTTTTCAACACATGTGATATATACAAAGGTAAGAGTATCTAAGAAATATCAGATGGTTTATGTTGAATATCTGAAATGGTCAACCATGAAATCAAATTAATCATGTAAAATAGTAAGAACATCACATGTTAGGGGTTTATGCTTTGCATAAACATAACAATTAAAGATATCTTTCAGATAAGTTCTTAATTGATGAGTAACTTCTCCTTATGATAATAAAATGTACAACTAATGATATAGTTAGTACAAGTACTAAGGAAAGTGTTACCTGACACAAAATCAACTCCACAATCAATAATAAAAAGGACAGTGGAGTATGTGTCCCGTGTGAATTATTACATGATAAATTTGTGTGTAATAACTTGGTGTTGATCAAAGCTTTATGATGTCTCCATAACAATGAAATGTTATGTGGAGACTAGACAATATGAAGAAGGAATAATATCTATCTTCCTTAATCTGGGATTTCGGGGACGAAATCCTTGTTAGGGGTTTATAATTTGTAACATCCCTAACCTGGGTTATGCTTTAACCCTGGGATTTTTTCTTAATCAAGTTAATTAAATCCTCAAATTTATTTGGTGAAAAGTAATTAAGGCTCAAGATGAACTTATGTTTCAATTTTGGTCCTGTTTGAGTAATGTTCAAGCAATGTTTGCTTATTTTGGACTAAAGTGCAAATTACCCAAGTTAAGGGGTTAACTTGCAAATGTTACATGATAATATGTTACTCATATGTTGAAGCATCATAGTAATGAGTATGATGCAGTGGTATGGCTTTCACAAGCTTGAGCACCAAGAAAGAGCTGATAAAGCAATGTTTGTGCATTAAAACCTAGTTTTGGTGTAAAGTACAATTTACCCAAAACCTAGGGTTCAATATGCAAATTACCACTTAAATAAGATTCCTTATGTTTCTTGGAATCAGTTATAGCAAATAAAATGAGAGGGGCACCTCATTTGAATTAATTTGGAGGAGAGAGAATCTTGATATTAAAATAATCAAGAGTTATGCATAATTGAAACCCTAATTCAATTTAATGCAAAAAGAAATATATGAATTAAAGAGCCCTTCAAACAAAAGTTTAGGGATGAATTTTCAAAGAGGTTGGACGAGCTTGTGCCTTGAAAAGGCACGAAAATATCCAAAGGAAGTGGATAACTCACTCACATTATTATAAGAAAAAGAAATATCCACTCACATATGGATATTAGTATAATATGATCTAAGGTGCTTAATTTGCTTTTCTTTAAATTTAGGATAATTGAGGGGAATAAGAGGAAAATGGGATAGTCTCATATCCATTGAATTGAAGGGGGAAGAGGCGGCACTAATTTTGGAAATTAATGATTTTTATAAGGCATTTTCTCTCTCATTGATTTTCTTATAAAAACACCCTTTACAAGCCAAATCAAAGGCTTTACAAATCCCTTTCTTCTCCTTGCTTGGAAAACGACCAAGGGAACTTTGGAGGATCAGGAGGAAGACCCCCAACCTGTTGGTAATCTTCTTGACCTTCTTTCACCTTGAATCCATGGTGGAAATCACAAATCAATGCATGATTTCTTCTTATCTCGATCCCCTCTTCAATTCTAACCATTCCTTTTCACTCAAAGCTTGAGGACGAGCCTTGGGATAGTGAAAGGAGTTGCATCCACCATTTTTGACGTGAGATTGAAGCTTTGGAGCTCAATTGGAGGCGAGTTATATAACTTGAACCCTTATTATTGTTATTGCATTCAATTCCATATCAATTGATGATCCTTTCTTCATTTCCGAAATTTAATTTGGTTGATTGATGCAATCACCATGAAAATCATAGCAAGTTTCCTGGGTTTAGAGCTTGATGATGATGACATCATCATAAGCACACACCTCCCCAAATATCAATTGCAAACGGTTTCAACAAATTGGTCCAAACAGTTTCACCAAACCATTTGGAGACCAAACAGTTTCCAAACCGTTTGGGGAGGTTTGGTCCCCAAATCGTTTAGAGGAGTTGACCGTTTGGATGGGTTGACCATTTGAGTTCAGAACCCTAATATATGTCGTATGATGATCTAATGGATCCAATTGATTAATTCAATACATAGACAATCATCAAGTAGCAAACCCTAATCGGATTAAAGTGCTGATTTTACAATTGATTGTTTTAGAACTTTGGGTTGATTAACCCAAACGGTTTCAAAACCGTTTGGAGATCACCCAAACGGTTTCAAAACCGTTTGAAGGTCAACCAGGACCATTTGTAGGTCTGGGATTGAGTATGGTTGAGTAGTTGAAGACCCAAAGTTATCAAATTGAAATGCAATCAATATCTAATTTGATGATCAATCTAATGATGCAAACCCTAATTGATTTTCACATATTTCAATAACAAGTTGGGCAAACGGTTTCAAAACCGTTTGGAGGTTATCTCAAGACCGCATGGATGGTTGAAGGTGGTAATTGAAGGATTTAAGATCCAAGGGCCAATAATTGTTGAACTCCAACAATTCAATTGATTGAAGGTTTCAATGTAGCAAATCATGTTCAACCAATTGATGAATGTACCTAATGAACCCTTACGGTTTTGAGACTGATTTGGCCCAAAGGGTCTTGAGACCATTTGAGTCCAAATAGTCTTGAAACCGTTTGGGGTCAAACGGTTTCAAAACCATTTGGAGACCAAACAGTTTCAAAACCGTTTGGTGATGAAACCCCAAAACCGAATGGAGGTCAAATGTGATTCAATCATTTGGAAATTGAAGGTGATGATTGTTCCATTGATCCAATGATTTATAGCAATGATAATCAATGATAGGTATAAATATTGGATCCCTAAAGTACCTATATGATTAGTACCTTTAAAGGGATAAACCCTAATTGTTTATAATAGAAATAACTTAGTACACTATGTCAATCCTAGTTGTATGTACTTGATTGAAGGGTTTATATAACCTAATCAAGTTGAGAGGATGATAGAATGGAATTCATAATTGAGTATGATTCATGTGGTGATTAAGGGTATGATCCTTAGTAAAGAGATCATAAAACCCTAATCATGAGCATACAACCCTAATTAAAAAGGTTAATGAACTCAAACCCTAATTCAGGGCAATTTTGAATGAAACCCTAATCTGGGGTAAGGATGTAACCCAAATCCAGGGTGATGATATGTGTAAACCTAATTTAGGGTAATGTGATGTAAAACCCTAAATTGGGATGAATAGTAAACCCTGATTATGGATACTTGAATAGGAATCCTAATTGGGATGAATAATAAACCCTAATGGTGGTTAATTAAACTGGAAATCCTAATTGAGGATGATTTCATGTGAAATCCTAATTGAGGATGATTTCATGTGAAACACTAATTGAGGATGATTTCATGTGAAACACTGAGTTAGAATGATATTATGTAGAACCATGATGAATGATGTGATGTGAGACTCAAATCCAGGGTGATGCCATGCAATGATATGTGAAACCCTAGTGATGGTATAATAGCCAATACACTAAAGTAGGGTGTGGTTAATATAATCAAGTAAGATGAGGATGTTATATCCATGAAGGGTAAAGTTGATGAACCATTTGAATTGTAATGTTGATATTCTAATGAATAAGGATATAAGGGACAATATGATGCCTAGATCATTATATATCTAACTCCATGCATGTGTAACAACCCTCTATTCCTTACAAAGATGAGAACATGAAATTTTTAGGAATGATGTATGCAATACTAAATAATGATGTGGATAACATCCTAAGAGTTGAAATACATAAAGTGGTTGATAATAGTTTATTCTATATCAACAATGCTAAACCATTAAGATAAGTCCATATCATTAAAGATAGTTGGACAAATCTAATGTGTAACCTATGCACTATATAATGAAAGTGATAGGTGAGTGGTTAAAAGTATTAAGAGGGAAATACCTTAATAGAAGGTTTATTGATTAACCTAAGTAAGATGGAAATGAGTAGAAAAGTGATGCGTCAAGACATGATAGATATCACATTTAGCATTTTAGGGATGATATACCTTGATGCATCTTAATCCAACATACTTGGGTAAGAAACACAAGAAGTGTGTGTTATGTAATTTTTTACAATGAAGATGTAATGAATTCAATGCACTTTGATAAGTGTTGGATAAACACTATGAGAAAGGGGTTAAGCCAAGATAATGGGTATGATATAAACATACCATGGTAAGGTTGAGAGATGAACTCATACCTTGAATTGATATTCATAAATGATATATGATGAAAGTAGTGATCATGAGTAAATACTTATGATAGTTTTTAATGCTCCTAGATGGGTGGAGCAATATATTGGGGTTGAACTAATGATGTAAACATTAAACCATAACTAATGAGAAATGGGGGATCCTAACCCTAAATTGGGTAATGGAATGGAAAATCCTATTTGATAGTAAACCCTAATCCTGATAAAGGAATGGTGGTGTTACTATTGTATCTCAGGATGTGATAAGTGACTTTTATGACAGTCATCATGTCCATTAACCATGCAGACATCATGAGATGATGATCATAGACGGAATCGAGCTATGACTTTTATATAATGACAATGTTGATTGGCCTTGTGTGCCTTAATGTTGTTGTTGCTTAGTAAAAGTAACAAAATGTACATGGACTTTATGAGTCATATGAGTAAGTTGTTGCCTAGTGAAAGGTGACAAGACACTTAATGGGCCTTGTGAGCCATGTGTGATGCTTGTGTAACAAGTATCATGTATACATCAGTCTGAGATCCTAGAGGTAATAGTTACCTAACAAGTGGTAACAGTGATTAGTGATGAACTGAGGGTATGAATACCCAGTTTTGATAAGTAAGACAATGATGTTGTTGTGAGATGTGAACTCTCAAGTAATGAGATAAGGGATTAAGATCCCAATGTATTACAAGTTCTAGTAAAGCTATATATAAGAGCTTACATGTTACTTTGTAGCATTTGTCATAATAATTCCTGTTTGAGAACTTGACTGATGCTAAAAGAATATGCTAATGTACTTAATTAATCAAGTGAAATCATATCATGTAGAGCCCTGACCATAGATCCATCATCGTCAGTAATATGGTGATGGTGAAACGGGTGCTCCGCGGCAAAACTCGGAATGCATATTTTGAATATGCAGGGGTAAATGGGTGAAAATATCCTTACATCCGGGTGAAGATATTGATGGAAGGTAAACATTAAACCTCTCAATCCTTCATGTGTCAGGATGGATGTATCATAAATCTCCTGATGGTTGGGATGGATGTATCATTAATCTCCCAATGATATTTAATGTCGGGTCGACGGAGATAAACATTAATTCTCTCGATTGCCGATGAGAGTGCAGTTGACGCTGTAACTCTATAGCGAAGTTGCCAGTATACCCTGAAAAGCTATCTAGTAGAGACACAAGATCACCTGCATGTTGTCTCGCACTGACCGAGATGTGAGAGGTCTTGGAAGTCGGCTCTTCCATTGACCTTGTATGGTACCGATTTTGACTTCGCAGTGGTCGGTTGGAGAATGAGCGGTATACCTCATCTCCTCAGGGCATAAGTGTGATTGTAAAATGTAATCATCTGTATAGCATGTTTGCTTAAGGATTGAATACGAAAATTCATTGGCTGATGTTACATTTCTTTTATGCATCTCTAGTTGATAGATGTTATTCATATCTCTTTATATTCATTGCAAGTAGATGGATGAATTATGATTCTATCATGGATAGATGCAATGCTCTCTTTAGGAAAGGAGATTACTTTACTTTGTTCATTCAATGATTAATACTATTGTTAATATATGAGAACTCCTGCTCAATTTTATTATAATAAACTACTATAAAAATGTTTTGGTGGATAGTTATATCTCCTGCTGGGGCAATTTACAATTGTCTCACCCCCGTGGGATCCAATGTTTTTAGGTGGACGCAGACGAAGAGGAAAAAACCCTATATCAGAAAAAGAACAACAATAGCAGCGAGGACAATAGTAATATCTCAGGTGGAGATACTGCCTGTCAAGTCATATAGATAGTAGTCCTATGTGGTGTCTCTGTACTCTTAGGTCCTCGAAGTTTATAGTTAGTGTTTTTAATGAATCGATCTAAGATTTTGTCTTGATGCCTCGAGGTTCTCATGCTGTCTGTATATAATGTTAATAGGGTAGCTGATGATGTAATCCTCGAGAAGAGATGGTACAAGTTATGTACTTATGAACCAGGATGTAAATGTTATACTTTGGTTCTTGATGAAAGAGTTTTCCTATGCATGGATCTCTTTGCAAAAAGTTTTAATTTTTAGTGATTTTCAGTAATCTGTTGCAAACGATTCACTTCCGCTTAAGTAAATCTTGTTTTTGTAAGTTGGATGCCACACCTTACACCTTCCTCCATGTTAGAACCATGGCCTTTCATGGTAAAATCCCACCTAGAACCCATAAACACCTCATCTCCATGTTCTTTTATTAGGGTTTTTCACCTCTAAAGTGGAGAAGGTGCTTCTTGCTCGAGATAGGAGCTTTATTGGAGAAACCAACCTCTCTTAGATTGGGAAGCTTACTTATTGTACATGTCCACCTTCCCTAGAGGTTCTTTGGAGGCCTAGGCTTGAATCTAGGGCTTACTTAGACTATTTAGACTCTTAACTTGAGGTATGATGTATCCCCTATTCTTCTATGTTGAGAAATTCACCTATGCATATTCATTCTCTTTGTCCTATGGAAATTAGCCTATACACAATGTCTTTTCTTTTGAAAATCATGGTTCATGTGAAGTACCTTATTTGATATAGATCATGTGATCATGTATATTCTTTTGAACTCTTATCTTATGCTTTGTTCATGATGGAACTCCAAAAATGGCATGTGATGTCTTTTGCCCACTTATGAGGTGGATGTATATGTTGGCCACTTATGTGGTGACTAGTTTATATATTCTAACTATACTTTCTACTTGCCTCTACATTTAACATGCTATGTAATTTAGTAGCACTAGAGTAGTGTAAATGCATTGATTTTTATGACAGATGTGTTATTTCCTACCGAACATATGTGATATTTCTTGCTCTTTTGGGATGGAAAGGAACCTCATACCCAGGGCAAGATGTGTGATTCTTGGCCCATGTTTTATATATTTAGGAGATTGGCAATATTCCTTTCTCTATCAGGTTTCAAGTTTATGAGACTTGGCCACCTTTGTGTTTATATTGTTCTAGGGCTATGTTTATCTCACATGCATGCATGTTTATGATATGGGGTGTGTACCCTAATTATTTACATGTTCTTCTGTGGCACAATCTTTATGTTTTATTAATGGCAAGTATTCTTTTTTATCATATGATTTCAATTCCTTTTCTCTTGATACCCATTTGGGTGGTCCTTATCCTTTCTATAGGAAGCCTTTTATATTTGATGTCCTTTATTCCATATATTGCTCAATTTCCCATTTAGTATGCACATACTAGCCTTTGCTGATATCATCTATTTTCTCTTCTTGTTGGGGGTATGCTTCCAACCCTAGGTGAAGGACCTGGATGATAAGGCATGAAGTTTTGGACTAGGTTAAGGAGTTAAAGCTTGGAGACAAAGTTGATATGGTTTAGATTTCCCTCTACTTAGATCCTTATGTTGTATCATACATGTAAACCCTTATGGGATATTATGATGTACTTTTGTAATCTTTTGTGAAAATTGAATAAAGTCATTATTTTTATTCCGCTGCTATACTTTGGTTGTTTTGAATACCAATTATTGAAGTTAAAATTTTTTGCACCTATTCCAACATACCTTTGAGTGTGTTTGGAATGGATGTTTTATTCTTCAAAAAAAATTATTAGTAAGGGGGTGATCCCGCCTCCTTACAACATGGTATCAGATCCCAGATTGAGCAGAATACAGTCAATTCATTACTCAATCAATCTGACACTCTAATCAATTGGTTCAACACTTGAACTTGATGATTCTGAGTCAAGTATATTGATTGAATGTTTGATTGAGTATCTAAACACTTTAGTAATCAATCCAAACATCATTCATGGATAAACTCCTCTTCTAGGTTAATCCTTTGTGTGTGACCCTATAGGTCCCATTTCACGTTGGAAGTGAATGTCCATAACTAGCTTATGACATCACAAGCAAAGAGCGGTACCTAGACGCACATCAGTTCTACCCAAGTGAAAAGGAAAGCTGGAGAACAACTTTCAATCCTACAGTATGTGATTGGTGTTCCAGTGAATGTATAATTTCTTTATCTCTGAAATCCTGAATGAACTCAAGGCATGGAGTTGTCATCCTTTCAATGTTCATTCATGTTTCTTGAACTAGAGCAGACTGTCTGAGACATGTGTGACATCAATATCATATATTGATTCACATGTGCATGTGCATTCCTTTCTTAGTCTCGCTTATCAAGTGGCCTCGACATCATACTCCTTTAGGAGGGACAAATCCCATATCTATCACTCACAGTCTATCTCATGCGTCAAAGACATCCAATCATTACCTTTATAACATCCCATGTTTTAGCACTGCATTTGATGATGTCAAAGTGTAACCAATCACATTTGACGAGTGCAATGATTTAAGATCTAAGAATCACAATCACCACCATCCCTATGAGAGATTATTCTAACTACCATGTTATGGTTCCATGTGTCACTCTCATGGTGGGTCTGTCTGATACAATGTTCTCTAACATGCTTTTATGTGCTTGGTTTGATATCATATATCATGACTAATGAGACACCGTCATCAACCAACACACTCTAGTCTTGATGTATCATTGTTGTCTATCAACCTTCTACAATGACATCCGACTAGGGACATAACAAGAATGTACATACTCTTAGCATCTGTATGATCTCATTGTTCATGTCCTCAACCTGAATACATACATCATTGAGTATTGTCATTCTTTAGACATTCATTTTTCTCCGTCATTTATCTCATAATCGATTGAGCTAGAATGAATTGGAAGCTTGCCTTTAATATGACACACTACTCACACCAACTGACATAAATCAAAACCAAAGAGTGCGAACAGCTACTAAATAAGCACTCTACTATAAGACATTGTAAATTAAAACTGATCTCATGTAACCATCTCAATCAGAAACATATACATCAAGGTTTAAAACCTGTCACCACATACATCACATATCATACCATTAAGGTATTACATCACTGTATAGTGACCATGCTGCAACAATCCTATTCCAAAACATAACTTGTTCACATATACAATATGTACATGTACAACCATGACCTACTACCAAAAAACCTCATATAAATGTGCAACATCTACAAAACACCCCTTCCAGGACCTGAGAGTACATGGAACATGACATAGGACTCTACTAAAAAACACTAGCAGCATGTCAAACCTTCAACAAGTATTGATCTCCTTGCTCTCTTCCTCATCAACACAATCTCTACCATGTTGCGCACGACCACCTAAAAAGATGTGGCAAACCACATGGGTGAGACCCATTTCCTAGAGAGAGATATAACTCTCTGCTAATAACTATTGTAAACACAAATTATACTTAAGAAAAAAAGTAACATTATTAACAGAATTAGAAGATTCAACTAAATAAATAACTGTAAGACTAATTATACAGGCTAAACAAGTTAAGAAACTACTACTAATAAGAACAACACATTATGAATTTGGAAGGAATATGAGAAACGGTATAACAATTGATTTCTATTACCACATTATAAAACAACTGAGCAGTACAAACAATAAAAGGGAACCAACCAATGTGAATCATGTTTAGCCCTAAGAAGATATACTACACAATTATTTACATATTTTATTATTCCCTTGGGATTTGAGTCATACCACCCAACTCCAACTGACCACTGCTAATTCAAAATCAGTGTCATATAAGATCTATAGAAGAGTTGGAATCCACAATCTCACCTCCACCTCTGGCTCAGTACGAGAGACAACATAGAGACATAACACTCACTGCCACCAATGACATATAGTCAAGCTAAAAACATCTAGCCCACCTTGGAAAAGGTCACGACACTAGAAACTAAGGTACAAAACCCTACCACCAGGGTACAACTGTAGTTGTCCTCTAAAATCACATCACATAATATAATCACCAAGACATGACCACGACCATTCTCAAATAACTTGGGATCTGGATGACAAGGATGTACTCTTCAAGCACCCCACATACTCAATAGTATACGCTTTGAGTTGCCCGTGGGAATACTCATTTAACCATCTAGAAAATTCTAATAGTAGAATGGATCTATGGCATATGGAAACTACATGATTAGGATTTCACTTGATGAGTTAAGCCAATCGGGTATCTTTTATGTTGCATCAATAAAGTTACAACATACAAACCCTAAACTATTTCTACAAAGATAAGGGTATATTGCAACTTCAAAAGATGTAAATCGTATTAACCATAACGTTGATTACATCACCACATAATACTATCTCAATACCATACCCAAGGCTATCACCATTATCACATCACTATGGGATAACAAATTCCTCATTACATTAATATAGGCTATCACCTCAAATTAGGCACCAAGACTCTGCCAAGTCATAAGACCATTCACACTATAACCTATAAGAACATCATCAAATCACCATGCCTCATCATGGCTCGTAATCACCATAGATTATATTATACATGAGATACCACTACATGTAATTAGGGTTAAAATATGCTAGGAGAGAGAGAAATCACTTCATTAACATGCTAACTACTCAAGCAAGCAAGCATAACTCACTATGTACTCAAATTAGGGTTTGGTTACTCATAGATAACCGATTAGGGTTTATCAATAGAAATTAACATCATGCTCTAGTTTTTACCACTTCCCACATTTTTGGAAGCCATAATCATTATCATCAATGAGTCGTGTGACCCAGATCATGAAATTAGGGAACTGTAGGTATCATGTAGGTTAGTACCTTGTAGTAATCACAAGGATAGATTAACCTGGAGACCATTAGGGTTAGACCCTTCAACGTGGTGACCAACTTACATGATTAGACATAGAAACCACAACAAGCATCAAAGCACAATGACCTGCATCAAACCATGCATAGAGACTGTAAGAGAGGACTCCATATGTAGCCATCTCAAGAGACAACTACTTCAACCAGCACATAATGGTCAAGACTAAGAGAAACACAATGACCATGCAAGATCAAGGAAACACTTAGAGACCGTTATAGCAGCATGGGCGAAGAAGGGGCCTAAGAGTTAGTCTATGAAATATCACCACATAATCAAAAACCCCAAAATTAGGATATCATCACTACACAGCTTATAATCACATTATAAAGATAGATCATTAACATGTAAGATGAGTGTAACAATAGTAGAGGGGAAAGTTATATAGCTCGCCTTGAAGTGAAGAACAAATCCAAAGACAAGAATCCCCAAGAGAATACGGAAAACCAAAGTTTGGTTAAACTCTACGGCCAAGCAAGATCACCTCAAGATAAGAAGAAACAATCTAGGTCAAAAGGTGCACAAAGAAGAGAGGGTACAAACCCTAGGCCAAAAACGAAGGAAAATCTAATAGAGGAGATCCTTATCTCACATAGGTACTGCCATGGAAAAACCATGGATTAGAACTCAAAGAGAGAGAGAGAGAGGTTCCTTAAGAAATACCACCATGGATAACCATGGCTCAGCCAAGAGAAGAAAGAGAGGGGTAGGGTTGCAAGAAAATGAAATCAAGAAAGATAAAATGCTTACCAAGATCAAGGATCACCAAAGGATCAAGAAAAGAGATATGATCCAACCTTATATCACCACATGCATGGGAAATGACAAGCTTCTTGAAAATCAAGAACCTCCACTTACAACACCAAGAACAAGGGCCGAACTCCAAGCAAGAAGAGAGAGAAGAGATAGATAAAGGGATTACTTGCATGCAAGAGAGAGGTATAAATACTCAATGGTAGGAGAGGGGTAATGAAATTTGGGTCATGCACATAAGTGCTACTTGTCCTCCATATAACATCCATGGAATCACTCAACTCAAACATGTAAACAAGATCATTAAAACCTAGGTGAGGTTAGAGACTACTTGGTCCTCAAAACACTCTTCGGTTAAAGGAGATGTTGCGACCAACAAGGGATTGTGATCGCTACAAACATGGAGACCAAAAGCATAGCGACCTAGGGTTCAAAAACCTAACGACTACTATGCACACATAGCAACCAAGGTGCTCACACCCAAAACACTTTGACTGTAATGACAAAACCAAGGGAAGTCACATCGGTTGCAACAACACATAATAGAAAAGACAATACAACATTCGAATAGAAAATGTCCAAAACACCATAAAGGAAGAAAGTGATGAACTTATTAATGTAAATGACATTCAAAGAGATTTGAAATATAAAATATGTATGAAAGACAATAGAGAAATGGACAAAACACATGATCAATACAAACATACATATGTGATAAAGAAAAGTATTGAATCTGAATTAATGAAATGGCCATCACATGGTGATAATGAAAGACATATGAAAAATAGTAAGAAAAAATAAAGAAAATAAAATATAATAAATTGAATGATATTTTTTACTATAAATATTATTGAAAATAAATATAACTTCTATTATCATATATTGTATGTTAATATTTTAATCATACTTTTAAAATGATGTCAAAACAAATTTTTTATTTTATTTGCAACCTCAATCAATCATATATAGGAGTCACATGTTGAGAACATGCATTTATTAGTGTGTGTATATATATATGTATATATGTATGTATATATATGTGTGTCTATATATATATATATATATATATATATATATATATATATATATATATATATAGAGAGAGAGAGAGAGAGAGAGAGAGAGAGAGAGAGAATATGTGTGTGTATCTTGGTTTATGCTTATTTGTATGTACATATGTTCATCTGTACATGCATATATAGTTACATCTATTGAACCTAGCCCATTAATATTAACCAACATTAACATATCGTCAATATACTAGATAGATATTCTAATGATTGTAAGAAACCAATAATGTCTAGTGTATAAAAGTACATTAACACAAGTTGCAATTCAATTTAAATAGCTTTTTTTATTTTAAATAAAACCAAAAATTATTTAATGTACTTATTTTCAATATTAGATACCTTGAATGAATAATATGAAATACGTATAATTAACCTAATATGTGTAATGGTTCTTGGTGCATTATTAAAGTGTTCAAGATATTTTGAAAAGGAAGGTTCAAATCTTCTTGTTGACATAATAATATGTAATTTTGAGAGGCATAGAAGATATATGACAAGGTTTCTCATTTCAATCTAGATTGGTTTGGTTCAACCTACTAGTTTGATGTCATTTCCATTTATTAATAACTAATAAAACTATAGTTGGTTTTAGACCTTTAAAATTGCTCAGACAATGGTTGACTACTAGACCAACTGGTTTGAATTAGTTCTATAAGCATTAGACTCATGGACTTAATCAAACAAGATCAAAACATTTATTTCAATTGATTTGTAGTCTACTAAGATCAAGCTTCTTCTAAAACTCTTTATATTGATTTTCATGATCCATTGTAGTTTGGAGGAGTTGCGAACACATGCATATGAAATTAACTATGCATTAACTTTCTTATAATTAAATAAATATACCTATTTCATATGTCTATGAATTGTAAATACCATAAGTGCACATATGTATGCATATGTCATAATACCAAGAAAACAAGACTCTATACTAAGTTCATATCATTTATAGCCTAAGTTTGGCACATTATAAAACCCAAGTTTTATGTTCATTTTTTCCCTATTAGGGATGGATTGAATCCTAACCCAACTGAATTCACAAATGGTAAAAAATGGGTTGGACCGGAATTACCCCCATTAGTCCAAACAAATTGCCAAATTTGGTTCTAAATCAACATTCCCAACACCAAAATTTGGGGTTAAACACCAATCCAATCCACACAATGTCAGTATTAGTATTTTAACTATGATGAAACACCCACTAATACTATCTCCCTCGACCCACTAAAAATCTCAACTACCCCTTTTCCCTTGTGAGGAGAATGTAAGGTGTCTACGAGTAGAGTACAACTTCACTATCTAGGATGTTAAATATGTCCCTTGCCTTTTTGATGGACATAGTAGTGTCCACTTTGCATTGTGACATCATCATTAGATGATAGGATTAATTTTCTTTAACATAATCATAAAAACAACCACATTCTTCCTTTTCCATGCTTCTCCCTTTTTTTATAATAGAGGACTTCATACGCGTCCCCCTTCTACTACAACTCTGTATCAAAGTACTTTGTTGTTATACTATTTTCATTTAACCGTTATGTGCAACCTAAATTATTACTAGATTGATGAATTGATTATGTTTTATTCATGGTCATCCTCCTTAGTTCTTGTTTCCAGCCCTTCATGTTGTGCCTCCTTATTTGCATCAATGCTACAAACAAAAACTATGTGTTATGGTATATTGATTGAGTTATTTTTTATTAAAATATGTCTATTGTTTCCACAAAGATCATATGTTTAGTTACTTGATCTTGTCATTCTAATATATTCAAAACATTGTGTAGGTTTAGGGTAATAGAACTAACGTTTATGTGACTTTTGCACATTAGGACTAGAAGATTGCATCTTAGTCTCACTAGACATGGTGGGTCTTAAGAAGAGGTTTTTCCCATGTATGACATGATGTATGTTTCTCAATTTGGTTGATTCAGAGTAATATCATTATCCAAAATACACCTTGTTTATTTCCCCCTATCATCCTTTTTTCCTTAATAATGAACTAGGTATAAAATAACAGATTGATTCTACAATCTCATTGATCATTATGTTTTGCACTTCATGAATCTGATTATGCTTGGTGTATGCACTTAATCCCTAACTTCCAAATATTTCAACCACACACTTTGTTGAGATTTTTTGGGGTTGTTCATCGAATTGAGTTTCTTGGTTGATATGGATTAGTACACTTTATAATTTTTCCTAATGAATTGTTGCTTGCCAGAAACATTGTTAGTTTCTTTGTCCCCTATCATTATTTTTCATATATATACATTTTGAATTTTTATTTTTTTTCAGATGTTTTGTCTACTAATTTTTGTCATGTTGTTTATACTTCATGTTTGTGTGAAGGAATCCCCATGATTTATTTATAATTAATCTTTGATTGTATCATTTTTTGTTGAAATTTGCTCACACCCAATATACTAGGATGATGATTTATTATTATCTTTTTCTCTTTTTATCAAAATTAAATAATGGTGATCACTCCATTTATCCCTTCTAGTGCATCTTAGGTGTTTCTTATCAACTTTATTTGTTTTCTAATGGTGTCTATGACATTGGTATTCATCTCATTGTTCACAAAAATGTTTTGGATCTTTGGGCTTGGTTAGCGGTTATTTTGTTAACAAATACATTCTATAATGTTTGCATGGTTGTTACTATACTAATATAATTGGTCACTCCGTATGACCATGATACACCACTACCTCATGTCAAATTTTAGGTTTTGTGTCTTTTATTAGATCGAATTTTGTCAAAATCATTTGTTTTCCATGCATCTAGAATCACATGCTATCCCTAAAAATCTTAATTGGGATTGAAGTGCATTATCAGTGTCCCCTAATTGTCATCCAATTGTGTTTTGTTTCTATTTCTTTGTCAGTTTCCCACCCAAAGTGAGTATAATTTTATTTAATTTGACAATGTTTTTCCTATATACATTTACAAATAATTATTTTACTACATTAAAAATTACATTTTCCATAGTACAAGGTTTGTCACAATACATCTAAGGTTCAAAATAACATTCATCTATGTAATATTATTTTGTTAATACAATATGATGTCCATGCTTTCAAATTCATATACTATCCCTAACATTTTTAATTTTGGATTGGAGCGTATGATGAGTTATTTTGGTTGTCATTTATTATATTTGTTATTTTTCTTCTTTCTTATTTCTCATTTACTCTAATTACTTTTTCATTCAAAGTTACATTAGTTATCCTATTAATGAATGTAGATAATTAATTCTCCTACATAACAAAGGACATTTACCCACATACAAGGTCAATCATGTTAAATATGAGGTCAATAATAACATTAATCTATCTAATTTATTTTTGTAGTATCATTAGTTCATATGAATCTAGATCCATGTGCCACTCATAATCCTAATTTTAGGTTTAGATTACATGATGACTGATCCAAGTGATTGTCATGAATTTTAGATTTTTTATTTTCATTGTATATATCATATATACTTTGATTGATTTTTAACCATGTGAAATAGTTTTCCTATTAAAGTTTGTAGATAAATATTTTTTCCACATAATTGTTGTCATTTTCCCATGTACTAGGTCTACCCTAGTAAATTTGAGTCTAATAATAACATCCATATATGCAATGCCACTTTCTATATCACTTGATGTTCATGCATTTAGATTAAGATTCTACTCCTAATAATCATACTTTTATTTTGGAGTAGAATATGAGAGACCCATGATTGTCACTTCTTGATGTTCTTTTTGTAATTCTTTGTCAATTTCACATCTTCTCTGATTGTTTAAAAACCCCATGTAACATGATTTTCCTATATATGTTTGTATATAATTATTTCCTCACACAATCTTTGACATTTTCCAAGGTAGGAGGCTTATGTTGAAAATTTTAAGGACAATATTTTTATCATTATAATCTCATTTTGCTAATATCATGTGATGTTCATGTATTCATGTTCAATTGGTACCCTCAATTATTCCTACTTTTGGGTTTTGATTAAATGATGAGTGACCCATGATTTTCACTTTTTTTTTCTTTCTAGTATAACGTCTGCTTTGATTGGTTTTCAGTTCCATGTGACAATGGATTCCTATTCATATTTAGACATAATTTTTTCCACACAATATTTGATATTCACCAAGTGCAAAAATAAATTTCATTTATCTTATCTCATTTTAGTTAACACCATTTGTGTTTATGCATTCTGATTCTTGTGCTACCCCCAACTATCACAATTTTAGGTTTGGTGTACATGATGTGTGACCCATGATTGCCACTTCTTTTATTTTTTGTCTATTTTTTGTTTACTCTTATTTTTTTTAAATTCCTTGTGAGGGGTTTTTCCCAATGATGTTTATATGTTGTTATATTTCCCATCATATGAAGGGGTAGTTACCCAAGTATTTCTGGTAATTCTTTGGTCAATAATATCATTTATCTATCCAATCTTCTTTTTCCATTATCATTGATGTTCATGCATTCAAATTCATACAAAACTCAAATTATATTAGTTTTGGGTTTGTAGTACACAATGAGTGACCCAAAGTTGTCACTTATTGTGACAACTTGTCTTTTCTCTCTCTTCTAGTGTACTCATTCTCTCTCATCAAGAAGACTCTTACTCAATTTAACATTAATTCAATGGTTTAAATGTGGTGACACTCCAATTTTTCCACATCGATGATGAGTTACACCATGTGTGACACTAAATTGCACTTTTATATAAGTTATATGCTTTAATTACTCACCATATTGCCTTTGAATTTAAACCTCATCACTGTGATCATATTTATCCCTAATGTACTTGATATTGTAGAGATTTCAATTATCTTTCCAATGGTACAATGATTGCCCAAATCAAACTTACGTATCCCAAGCTATGACTATATGAAGTTTTGTTCAAATATAATTGATTTAATTTATAACTAACACCCTTTTTCTAGTTAGCCCGCCCCCTTTGGGGCCCAACCACACCTAGTGCTTCCCCTTCTTCCTAAAGTTGATCCAACTCTCTTGGACAGGGCCAGTCACAATCCACCAATCACACTACAACTGATGTAGACTACCCACTTCGTTGGCTACATATTAAAATTTGATCCAAGGGATAGGAGGTCTTACCCTTCCTTTGTACAAGGGTCAACACTTACCCAACAACCATCCAAAGGACCCTATCACACCTCCCTTGGCACTCTTGATTCCCTACTTCACTTCCCTTCTTCTCTCCACCTTGTTTTTACCCATTTCCCTCAAAACCATGGTGATAATATGTGCTTCCCCATCAGTTACACCAACCCTCTCTCCAGCAAGCTTCATCCATTTCCTCTCTGACTGTGAATCCTCATAGTTTTTGGCATGGTTGAGCTTGCAACATCTAGAATAGTGTGTACTGCCATGTTTCATGTAGTCTTAAGCCCTTCATCCCTTGCGGCTTGTGGCACCAGAGAGAAGATTTTTAGGTAGCCACCTTGGCATGTGTATGGTCTGAGTGGGTGCATGTTAGGTGGGATGATCTCCATTGGGCTACTAATACCATTTGGTTCTTTACAGACTCTAAGGAAAGTGACCAGGATCTACGCCAACACATCACCATGGCCCGACTGTGATCTGGATGTCATTTGGAGGGAGAGTGTTATCACCAATCATGAAAGACAATTTGAGAAGAAGTGGGAGAGAATGGGCCCCAAACACACACGACTCATGTTTGGCGCCACATGGTAGTGTTCCAATGGCCACCAAGGTAAAACCTTAGAAAAATCCATATTCCTTTCAAATGTTACAAAAATCATAATTATTAGTCCTAAGTCCAAAAATGGAAAAGTGATTTACCATATTGATCGTAGAAAAAATATCTATAACCTAGGCAATGTTTTCATGACCTTAATATGCTGCTAGTTTTCTTATTTTACCAAAAGTGCTCTCTATTGGTATTATTAACATATTTAATGCATTATTATCTTAAAGCTTGGATATTTATTTGTCAAACTACTTCATAGTCACCAAATACATAACTTTTTTCTCTCCTTTGAACCTAGTGGAAACCCTAATCCATCTTCTTGATTTTTTTATACTCTAGTTGTATTAATGTGGCTTATTGTTGGATCTTAATCATGAACTTAGTAATTATGCTCTACAATGACATCAAAGACACTCATAACTTAAATAGGTAGCCATATACTCCTCCATGGAACAATACCACCCCTTGAGCTCCCTTAAACATTTCTTGACACTTATGACCTAAAGTGCATGATATTTTCCCTAAATTCCTTTATATGTTATGTCCTAATCAAATGTTTGACTTTGATCCTTAAATATATCAAATTCTATTAGTTTCTTGAATGAATATTCTTCTATATGGGTTGTGACCCAATTAGAGAAGGCCAATCCCCTTTGAGGTGCAATGATGTATGTGACCCTACTCCACCCATCTTAAGCTCTTATGTGACATAGGTAACTTGATTTATTCCCCTGTGCTTTATTTCTAGATGTGGATCCTAATATTTTATGCACTCACCTCTCGAATAGGGATTACCATATCCCTCATTATAACTTGGATGTGGATGTCTGTAAAATATCGGATCTTGAACCCTACCCTAGAAGTTTGAACTTTTGGGTATGACCAAACAAGGTTGAGGTTAGAGTGATCCTAATAATCAAATGCATGAAAAATTTAATCTAATATGTGACATAATTTGTTTGGTGATAGAAATATGATAAAGAACTTAATGGAATAAGTATTTGAGTTAATGGGTCGTTAGTGGGCCAAGTGACATATCTCATAAAAACAAATCCCAAAAGTAAAATCTAAGTTTTATTTCGTGTTCCTTGGGTCCCAATTGTCTTGGGAGTCAAGTTTCACATTATTCACATATTAATAATTCATTTAATTCAAATTGGAAAAGAAGATGAGTGTTTTCTCCAAAATATCAAATAAAATAATAAATGACTTCAAAAGAGTAAAATAATCTAAGATTCGTAATCTACACATCAAAATAAGCCTACATGTCAATTTTCATCTAATTTGGACAACTTTGTAATGACATGGTATGTTTAGGAGAGAGAAAGTTGATAAAATGCATTAATGCTCAATACTATAATTTATGACACCAAAAGTTGGAATTAAAGGCAAATTCGTATTCAATACATCTTAAGTTAACTTGTGGATGAAGTTTCATCTAATTTGGATAATCCAAGTGTCATTAATGCATCAGGAAAGAGAAGCAAAGAATATGTTAAATAATACATCTAAAGTTTTCAAAAGAGAAATATAATTAGAAATTCGGAATCTACATGTTTAAATTAACTTGTGTGTCAAGTTTGGTCTAATTTGGATAAGAATAGAACCCTTAAAATAGGAAAGATAAAATATGTATATTAAATTAATCTCACTTTAGTTTTAATCGTATTTGATATGTCACGCTTGCTTTCCTATTTTAATTTTCTCGAGTTCAATCCTGACCCTTGGATTTAGATCCAGCGACAACTGGATTCTCTTCTTCCTTTCCCCATTCTGATTTCACACGCAGCTATGGGGGGTTTCTCTCCCCTGTTTCCTTCTCTGATTCCTCTCTTCCCTCTTCACCTTCCTTCCTAGTTTCTTCGCCCTCATTATCCTCTCTCTCATCCGCACCTGATGACCCTATAAAAGTAGGGTTTGTCACCCCCTTTCCTCTCAACTGCTAGCGCCGCACTGGTGGTCTGTTTTCCCCTGTTTCCTGCTTCTTCTCATCTCCTCGTCGCCTTGGACCATTAGACAACGAAGGAACGGTTACCTCACCTCCGTTGGGGTCCCAACTCCATCTTTCTTGCCTCAGTTTGGCCCCATCTAGCTTTGGACATGGCTCCCCTACTCCAATTGCCTTTGGAGAAGGTTGCGAGGCTGAGCTGATGATTCGGGTCATCGCCAGACAAGTATTCAGTGCAATCAGGTTCTGTGTGGACCGATGAAGCTTCTCCCTATCACAATTTGACCCCATTCATGGTAGTTCTCATTTCCCCCCTTTCGATCATATGAACCTGTCGTTTTGATCATTTTCTCAGTTTGGTTCGTTACCTCCTCAGCTTCTTGGCTCTATGACTTCGGTTTGCTTCCCTGAGATTGCTGGGCATGGACTCTTGGGCTAAAGATGTGTAAGTAACAAGATCAAATCTGGTGTTCATCTCTTTGTTGTTCTTCATTCTCGCGGCTCTCTTGTATTCGTATCAAAGAATTGATGAACCATAGTCCAGTGTGCCGTTCGTTTTCTATCACGCTTTTGTTTTCCCCTCAGGGGTAAAATGGTAATTTTCACATCGTACCGAGTTCTTTTATGGCGTTGGTCCCCAACCAGTTGGTCACCTATGACTGGGACTTTTCGATGACTTAGATTATTCCTATTCTCTTATTAGCCCGCTTTAGTAAAATTCATACTAATTAATCCATAACTCATAAAAATAAAGTAAAATATGCGTTGGAATAAGAAAATGGTATTAGTTTGATAACCTAAAGCATATGATAAAAATATGTGATTTTCTAGGAATTAATCCAATTGGATATTAACTTGTATAATTCATAACTAAATATATAAAAGTCAGAAAAATATAAGAAAATATGTTTTGGAATCCTAATAACATAAAATAAAATGTGGAATAGTTTTTCTAACCTGATTCACATATAATACAAGGGTAGTTTTTAGGGTTTTGAATAATTAATGGAAACCTAACCCTAATTCCACATATATGCTTAATAGGTTATGGGAGGCCTGGGCTTGGACCTAGATGTGTCTTTGGACGTTGGACTCTGAAGTTGAGATAGTTTGCATCCCCGATTATTCTTTTTGAGCAATTATCCTATTTTTGTCCTACTTTTGGTCCTATGGACATTAGCCTTCACATTGTCTTGTTCTTTTGAAATCATGCTTCATGTGAAGTGTCTTACTTTATTATTGATCTTGTGATCGTGGATATTCTCTTGGAATCTTATCTTGTTGCCTTGGTGCAATTTGGACTTTTGATATTATTTTCCCACTGTGATGTGAACGTTTTGATATCTTTTTCCCACTTACATGTGGATGTATGTGTTGTCAATTGTGTGATGGCAACATTGTTTATTCTGACTGTACTTTCTACTTCCCTCTACATTAAACATGTTATGTGATTCTGTAGCACTAGAGTAGTGTAAGTGCATTGGTTTTATTTATAGCAGATGTGATATTTCCTTTTGGGACGGCATGGAACCTCATACCCAGGGCAAGATGTGTGATTCTTGGCCCATGTTTTTATATATTTGGGAGATTGGCAGTATTCCTTTCTCTATCAGGCTTCAGCTTTATGGGGGTTGGCCGCCAATTGTGTTTATATTGTTCTAGGGCTATGCTTATCTCACATGCATGCAGGTTATTGATATTGGGGTGTGTGCCCTACTTTCTTATGTGCCAGTGTTGCACAATCTTTATTGTTTTTAGTTGTGGCAAGTATCTTCTTCTATGATGATGATGATTCTTTTCTTTTATGCCCGATTGGGTAGTCCTTATCTCTTGCATGGGAAGCCTTTTATTTTTGATGTCCCTTATTCTTTATAATTTGCTCAATTTTCTTTTTAGTATGCACATACCATCCTTTGCTGATGTCTCCTATTGTTTCTCTTTTGCTGGGGTATGCTTCCAACCCTAGGTGGAGGACTTGGATGATAAGGTTTGATGACCTGGACTTAGAATATGAAGTTAATGCCTGGAGACAATCTTGAGGTAGTTTAGATTTCCTCTACATGGATCCTTGTGATGTAAGTTTGTAACCCTTTGTTTTATAATTGAATATAGTCATGATTTTATTCCGCTGCTATACTTTGGTCTTTTGTTACCATTATATAAAGATTTGAAAATTTTACACCCACTCCATCATACCTTCTGAGTGTGTTTGGACTGGAGGTTTTATTCTTCAAATTTTTAGTAAGGAGGTGTTTTCACTTCTTTACAGCATGGTATCAGAGCCCATGGTAGTCTGAATCGACTATTTCAATTTTGTATCCCTTTTAGAACCCTTGACTTTTCTAGTTAGCTCTAAGTGAGATGTTGACCCTAGATTTGATCAATGATGATCTTTTGTGCAAAAAGGTTTGGTTTGAGGATGAGAATATGTTAGGATATCTAAATATGGAAATATTGTGACTTAGTTTTCGCATTGATTTTGAGCTCACCCTTGTTTCATATCGTATGATTCTTCGAAGGAAAATATATTTTCAATTATATTACTATATGTACAATTTTTTTTCAAATTTATCGATGTTTTCTTGAACTAAGTCACAATGAAGAAAATTGTAGTTTGAGTAGAATCTAACCCTAGTTTTGTGACTAGGATTGATATAATGATGTAGTTGACCTACCCTATGACTTTTTGGATGTTCATGTAGGGTTGATAGGTTAGAGACACGAGGACCTAAAGCTCAACCCTAGATGGTGACTTTAGTTGGATACATGAGCAATATAAATCTCTAAAACTTTTTCACAACTAAAAGATGTGGGTAGCTCTAAAAAGTTGTTTAGTTTGACTGGTTAGGTTGAACCCTTTAAGGGGTGGAGAGTAGTTAGTTGTTGATGTTTGGATCAATAGATTTCAAGGACAAAATCCTTTTAGGGGGTGGAGTGTTGTAACATACTAGATCTTGAACCCTACCCTAGAAGTTTGACCTTTTGGGTATGACCAAACAAGGTTGAGGTTAGAGTGATCCTAATAATCAAATCCATGAAAAATGTAATCTAATATGTGACATAATTTGTTTGGTGATAGAAATATGATAAAGAACTTAATTGAATAAGTATTTGAGTTAATGGGCCATTAGTGGGCCAAGTGACATATCTCATAAAAAGAAATCCCAAAAGTAAAATCTAAGTTTAATTTCGTGTTCCTTGGGTCCCAATTGTCTTGGGAGTCAAGTTTCACATTATTCACATATTAATAATTCATTTAATTCAAATTGGAAAAGAAGATGAGTGTTTTCCCAAAAATATCAAATAAAATAATAAATGACTTCAAAAAAGGAAAATAATCTTAGATTCGTAATCTACACATCAAAATAAGCCTACATGTCAATTTTCATCTAATTTGGACAACTTTGTAATAACATGGTATGTTTAGGAGAGAGAAAGTTGATAAAATGCATTAATGCTCAATGCTATAATTTATGATACCAAAAGTTGGAATTAAAGGCAAATTCGTATTCAATACATCTTAAGTTAACTTGTGGATGAAGTTTCATCTAATTTGGATAATCCATGTGTCATTTATGCATTAGGAAAGAGAAGCAAAGAATATGTTAAATAATACATCTAAAGTTTTCAAAAGAGAAATCTAATTTGAAATTCAGAATCTACATGTTTAAATAAACTTGTGTGTCAAGTTTGGTCTAATTTGGATAAGAATAGAACCCTTAAAAGAGGAAAGAGAAAATATGTACATTAAATTAATCTCACTTTAGTTTTAATCGTATTTGATATGTCACGCTTGCTTTCCTGTTTTAGTTTTCTCGGGTTCAATCCCGACCCTTGGATTTAGATCCAACGACAACTGGATTCTCTTCTTCCTTCCCCCTTTTCGATTTCGCATGCAGCGATGGGGGGTTTCTCTCCCAGTTTCCTTCTCTGATTCCTCTGTTCCCTCTTCACCTTCCTTCCTGGTTTCATTGCCCTCATCATCCTCTCTCTCTCTTCTGCACCCGATGACCCTATAAAAGTAGGGTTTGTCACCCCCTTTCCCCTCAACTGCTAGCGTCGCACTGGTGCTCTGTTTTCCCCCTATTTCCTACTTCTTCTCATCTCCTCGTTGCCTTGGACCATCAGACAACGAAGGAACGATTCCCTCACCTCCGTTGGGGTCCCAACTCCATCTTTCTTGCCTCAGTTTTCCCCCATCTAGCTTTGGGCATGGCTCCCCTACTTCGACTGCCTTTGGAGAAGGTTGCGAGGCTGAGCTGATGATTCGGGTCATCGCCAGACAAGTATTCAGTGCAAGCAGGTTCTGTGTGGACCGATGAAGCTTCTCCCTATACCAATTTGACCCCATTCATGGTAGTTCTCGTTTTCCCCCTTTCGATCATATGAACTTGTCGTTTTGGTCATTTTCTCGGTTTGGTTCGTCACCTCCTCAGCTTCTTGGCTCTATGACTTTGGTTTTCTTCCCTGAGATAGTTGGGCATGGACTCTTGGGCTAAAGATGTGTAAGTAACAAGATCTGATCTGGTGTTCATCTCTCTGTTGCTCTTCGTTCTCACGGCTCTCTTGTGTTTGTATCAAAGGATTGATGAACCATAGTTCAGTGTGCCCTTCATTTTCTATCACGCTTTTGTTTTCCCCTCAGGGGTAAAATGGTCTTTTCACATCTTACCGAGTTCTTTTCTGGCGTTGGTCCCCAACTAGTTGGTCACCTATGACTGGGACTTTTCGATGACTTGGATTATTCCTATTCTCTTATTGGTCCGCTTTTGTAAAATTCGTACTAATTAATCCATAACTCATAAAAATAAAGTAAAATATGCGTTGGAATCAGAAAATGGTATTAGTTTGATAACCTAAAGCATATGATAAAAATATGTGATTTTCTTGGAATTAATCCAATTGGATATTAACTTGTATAATTCATAACTAAATATATAAAAGTCAGAAAAATATAATAAAATATGTTTTGGAATCCTAATAACATAAAATAAAATGTGGAATAATTTTGGTAACCTAATTCACATATAACAAAAGTTTTTTAGGGTTTTGAATAATTAATGGAAACCTAACCCTAATTCCACATATATACTTAATAGGTTCTGGGAGGCCTAGGCTTGGACCTAGATGTGTCGTTGGACGTTGGACTCTGAAGTTGAGGTATGTTTGCATCCGTGATTATTCTTCTTGAGCAATTATCCTATTTTTGTATTACTTTTGGTCCTATGGACATTAGTCTTCACATTATCTTGTTCTTTTGAAATCATGCTTCATGTGAAGTATCATATTTTATTATTGATCTTGTGATCATGGATATTCTCTTGGAATCTTATCTTATTGCCTTGGTGCAATTTGGAATTTTGATATTATTTGCCCATTGTGATGTGGACATTTTGATATCCTTTTCCCAATTACATGTGGATGAATGTGTTGTCAATTGTGTGATGGCAACATTGTTTATTCTGACTGTACTTTCTACTTACCTCTACATTAAACATGCTATGTGATTCAGTAGCACTAGAGTAGTGTAAGTGCATTGGTTTTTGTTTATAGAAGATGTGATATTTCCTACTCTTTTTGGGTCGACAAGGAACCTCATACCCAGGGCAAGATGTGTGATTCTTGGCCCATGTTTTTATATATTTGGGAGATTGGCAATATTCCTTTCTCTATCAGAATTCAACTTTATGGGGGTTGGCCGCCAATTGTGTTTATATTGTTCTAGGGCTATGCTTATCTCACATGCATGCAGGTTATTGATATTGGGGTGTGTGCCCTACTTTCTTATGTGCCAGTGTTGCACAATCTTTATTGTTTTTAGTTATGGCAAGTATCTTCTTCTATGATGATGATGATTCTTTTCTTTTATGCCCGATTGGGTAGTCCTTATCTCTTGCATGGGAAGCCTTTTATTTTTGATGTCCCTTATTCTTTATAAATTGCTCAGTTTTCTTTTTAGTATGCACATACCAGCCTTTGCTGATGTCTCCTATTGTTTCTCTTTTTCTGGGGTATGCTTCCAACCCTAGGTGGAGGACTTGGATGACAAGGTTTGATGACCTGGACTTAGAATATGAAGTTAAAGCTTGGAGACAATCTTGAGGTAGTTTCGATTTCCTCTACATGGATCCTTGTGATGTAAGTTTGTAACCCTTTGTTTTATAATTGAATATAGTCATGATTTTATTCCGCTGATATAATTTGGTCTTTTGTTACCATTATATAAAGATTTGAAAATTTTACACCCACTCCATCATACCTTCTGAGTGTGTTTGGACTGGAGGTTTTATTGTTCAAATTTTTAGTAAGAAGGTGTTTTCACTTCTTTACAATGTCCCACCTAAGTCAAATGTTAAACTCTAATGGCATATAAGCTATGTTAATGTTGGCACGCATGTTGATGTGTTGATACCAAGTATGAACCTTGATGCCTAGACCCTAGGTAACATACACCTAACATTGGTTAAGCTTTGTATGTCCTAATCTCACTAATCTTAACCATAACTTATTATGATATTCATGTCATGATGAATCTTGACCATGCTGCTCTATTATGAGCATTTTAACCTTATAATGTGCTTAAGTGGCTTACAGCTTGAAATATTCATATAAATAGTTGGAACCCCAGAATGACACAAAACTTGAACTACACCTTAATAATGACCTCTAAATCAGTAAAAGACTATAAAATGCACACATAGCCAACTTGGAACCTAACTTGGACAAAACCTAAAATGGAAATATTCAAGGTTAATGATGAGAATCTAATACATGCATGTGATCTTGTTCTTAACCAAATGTGGCTTGTGATTTATATGGTCAATGATAGGTTATGCATCATTTAACTCAAGTACCTACCTTAAATAGTTATTTGACTATGGATTTCTTGCTCACAAACTGATATGTATGTATGATTGTTTTCTTGCTCAAATATCTCCATGTAGTAATGTAGTATTATATCTCAACACTGTGTTTCGTTTCTATTATAACTTGAACACATGATATATGTCTCTATCATACAAACCTTGTGCACCTTCTTGTAGTCTTGGGGTAAGGACACCAGGTTGGATGTCTTACTTGAGTTGTCAATCTTGGGAGGACTTTGATGATAAAAGGGTTAGCTCTTGGTGACGGCCTTGGGGTCCCTTCAAATAGGGTTAGCTAATCTTTAAAATCCTTAAGAACTCTTCTCATGGGAAGTTAGTCAAAGGTCTTATGAATACATGATATGGTTGGAATGATTAAAGTAAATTGATGTAAAACATGGGCTTACCTTTTTCTAAGAACTTAATTTGTTTATTATTCTTCATTTATTTCTACAATCTTTTCAAATTAAGAAATGCTTATATATATATGTATCTTTTTGCCATGTACTCAAAACCTTGTGTGTTGACCCACTTGTTTCTATATGTTTTAGTTTCAAAATGTCTAGGAAGTTGTGGCTTGTTGAGATGTTGTCATGGAACCAGAATCCCAGTCCCATGAACCAAATGAATACCAATGACAACATGTGGAAGCATGGAATGCTTAGCATACATGAACATATAACAAGATAAAGGCACCATTATAATCTCAACATTCGAAAATATTATTAAGAAACATTCTTTTATAATGAGATTTCAATTACGTGTTCAAGAGTACAATTTTACAAGTCTACTCATGTATACTAGGGATCTTACAACAAGAACACCTAACATTGCTTACCAAGCCCATCAATTGTTGGCCATCTCTGAACCTATAAAATACGTGAAACAAGATGGGTCAAGCACACAAGGTGCTTAGTACAGGGCTGAAAGATACATATACATAAGCTTTGCATAATTTGAAAAGATTTGCAAGAAGTAGACGAGCAAGAAGAATAACATGTTAAGTTCTTAGCAAAATGAGATCCCATGTTATATGTCATTTTACTCCAAGTATACCATCATATCATGTATTCATAAGGCCTTTGATCAACTTCCCATTGGAAGGATCTGTAAGGGTGCTCAAGATTAGCTAACCCTTCTTCAACATTGTATAGTGGAGTTTCTATATTATCTTTGCAAGTTATAAACCACGATATGAGACAAATATCGAGTACATACTAGAATATTACATGAAAATATTTGAAAAAGTAAACAAGCATACATGTATCACATTTCAAGTAAGAAATTCATAGACATATAATTATTTAAAGCCCATACTTGATTCAGAGATTCATAACTTAACTTATCCTTGGTCATATAGCTATAAGCAACACCTAATTAACAAAAAGATTATGTGCATGTGTTAGATTCTCATCATTAACCGTAATTAACTTCATTTTAGGGTCTTATCCAAGTTAGTTTCATGGTTGGATACTTACATGTCTAATTATCTTAAACTCATTTAGAGGTCATCATGATGGCAGGGTTCAAGTCTCAAGTCATTTTGAGGTTTCACATGGACACTGTGAGATTTGTGCCACTTATGTACATAACTAGGTCATAAGGTTCAAAATGTAGCAAATAAGGTCATGGATAATCAAGACATGAGATTTGGACAAGATGTGAGATTAAATCAACAATATTAGTAGATAAGGAGCACATTCTACAGTTGGGGATATGTCCCCTAGGGTATAGGCATCACTATTCAAACTTGGTTTCAACACCTCAACATTCAGGCAGACATCAACATAGTTCATATGCCAACAAGGTTCAAAAAGTAACCTAGGTGTACATCCACAACAAGACAAAGCATCATTAATAGGGTCAATTCAGATTAGAGAGAAGAGATCATAATAACAAGATCCACATAGGATTAGGGCACAAGAACCTCATTTCAAGGCACAAAGGCCACATTGGGCAAACTAGGGTTACAAACTCCACCATAGAGTAAGAGAGCCCATATTAGGGGCTATAGCCACAACACATCATGATGTTACTAATTTCAAGAATGGAAAGACATTTGATGCACATTTCAAGTCAACCATGTCAATTGTAATAAGGTATAACCAAACATTTACGTAATAGGAATACATTGATGTATTTGGGGCCATGTAGAGCAAACATAGACAAAAGAGATTTTGGGAATGATCCTTGTATCAAGCAACACATTCATCCCTAATATAAGAGTTGATTAAGCATTTGTGTCATTAGGAGGCAAGATTCACACTAATAGGCCAAAGAACACATTGATATACACAATATCTCATGTAAGTGTATATAGGGTCGTTTATGAGACCTTGGGATGATTTGGACCCTCAAGCAGTTCAAAGATGTCCGAAAGACACTTATATGAAGATTGGGAGTGAACAAGGGAATTGAAGCATCAATATTTATAGAGATCATGCATTTAACATGGTCAAAGTAGTCAAAAGTTACATATTTAGCAAAACAAGGATAAACAAAGGGATTTTAAGGTATGGAAACAAAGTCTAAATTGTAGGCTTCGAGCTAATCGATTTGATATATAACATTATGTATTTTCGATCATCATAGGATTATTAAGGATATTTACAAAGTCCAGACATGAAACTGACATTAGAAAAAAACATAATCACCTTAGCAGAGGATTGGATGTGGGCCTCCAGTCTCCCTTGCATGGACCAATTGTCGTTGGATAGCTACGAGGTCAGGTCCATGCCTGGTCTCAGGTGAGTCATCTCCCTCACAGATGCAACCTTGTTTTAGTGCCAGAATAGGACTCAAATAGGGGAATGCCCCCTTATCCTTAAGCACAACTCTAGGAGCAAAGAAAGATGGGGAAGGATGAGGGTTGAGGAAGAAGGGATCAGTGGTGGCCTGGTCACTTTCTTTTGATGCAAGGGGGTGTGAGGTCAGCTGGGGAGAAAGGATCTTCTTTAGCGCCAGACTGCACCCACTGCACTTTATCACTGCTACACGACTCCACGGTGAAAGGGGGATAGGAGGTCGTTTGCCGTAACTCTTACCACCACGGTGTGGAGTATATATATATATATATATATATATATATATATATATATATATATATATATATATATATATATATATATATATATATATATATATATATATATATATATATATATATATATATATATATATATAGCGGTGCCCATAATAGCACCCAAAAGTGAGGGAGGGGCTGGCAGCCAAGCTGCTATCATACAAAGAAGAAGGAGAAGGAAGGGAAGAGGCTATCAGCGTCTAGGCCTAGAGGAATGAAAGAAAGAAACAACGGTTGAAAGGGGAGTTATAAAAGTACTCGATGGTTTAGGGTTCTAATCTCTCTCTCTATCTATTGTAGGGGTCATCACTCCTTTCCTAATTTGGCTGAAGCTGGGAGACAACCTCTACAGCCTCATGATCATTTCCTAGATAGGTGAAAAGAGAAGGAAAGGGGGTTCGAGAGAAAGGCTTACATGGCTAGTTGGTGGGCCTGGGAACATAGGGCCAACCAAAAGCAAGAATTAAGGCTTCGAATTCGAATTAAACTAAAGTAAAAATAAGAGGTTCTTTGAGACCTCATTAATTGGGCTAAAAAGGTTCATTTGGAGTAATTTTTGTACCATTAGATTCAAAATCGAGTCCTCTACAACATAAAATATAATAGAATGCAAGGTAAAACCATTGATGTGGTTCAAAATATCTTTCTAGATGGATACATAATAAAGTGTGCAACATAGCTCCAAAAAGGCAAATTAATGTTACATATAGTGAAATTCAACGTTGATATCACCTAATTAGAGCATCACCATAGTTGTACTATGATATTTAACTCAATTGAGTGAATCTAGGCCACATATAGTAAGATAAAGGTATAACGGAGGAGTGAGAAAAGTCAAGTTGTGACATCCTCCCCTCCTTGAGAGAAATTTTTCCCTCAAAATTCCTCCAAGGTCATAGTCAAAGGTCAAGGCATCATATTCATGGTGTTCTAGGCAATCAAACATAAGTTACAAGGCATATACCATAATGGGGTGCATACTTAGGTTTCTTTTTTCATCAATGTTGTACCCATCCCCATTATATACTCATTACCATGTATTCATCATGCTATTTGACATTGGGGTTCCAAAATCATTATCCTTATTACATTAGGATTTTTGTTCAAGTTTCCATACGAGCTCTAAAGTGTGACATCAAATCCATGTCATCATTTCTCAATTGAATGTGTTCATCATCATGAGTTTCAAATGGGATTATCATTAAACATGTATGTCATCATTATACCATATTCCATGCATGTTTTAGTTCTCCCCTAAAATTCTATCAACTATCCCCAAATACGTTCATCATTTCTCATTTTGCCATCTATTTTTTTGGGGGGGAGTGGGGAATCAGGTGGCTATCTTATTCATCTTGCCCACCTCATGCAAGCTTGCTCAAACTGGAATTACATAACTTTATAAATTGCTGAAGACTAAATATGGTAGTACTACTACCATTACAATCCATCTCATTCCTAATACAACTAACTAAACTAGGAAGCTGATGGTACATGGTGTTCCCTTGATTGTTTTGAAAATGGAATTTAGCTAGAGAGTTTGCAAGAGCATTTCCTTCCCTACTATAGAATTTCATAACATTCATATGGCTTCTAGCCTTTTGTATCGCCAGAATCAAGCCTGCATATCTGGGATTTCTGTTGTGATCTTCTCTGATCATGTTCGCAACAATTTGACAATCAGTCTCCACAATGATACTATCAAGCCCACACACCAGTATGATTTTATGGGCAAGAAATATAGATTTTAACTCCGCTTCAAGTGAGGATTCAACTTTAATAGATTGTCCAATGCCTCCCAACCAGTTTCCATTATGATCTCTAATGATAGAGGCTATAGATCCTTTTATTCTCTTTAGCGCAACATCTATATTGATTTTCATATATCCTTGAGCCGTTTTTCTCCACTCTACTTGATTGCTGGTAGCTGCTCGGTTGCAATTTGCCTCCCAAGCTTTAATCATTAACCATAATTCTATGACCATGGAGTAGTACTGATGATGATAATTGGTTTCTTTCTTCTTGAACGCCCATAGATTTCTTTGCTTCCATATATACCAACAGGCTATGAAGAATAACAATCTATCTTCCTCTGACTATTTCAGATTCAACATGATCCATTGGCTGATGTTTCCAACATCCCAAAATCCATGAGGAGTTTTGTTTGACAGAAGAAGTTGCCAGGTTGGACTGTCTTTATTATAGTCTCTTAAGGCGTGCAAGGTGCTCTCTTCCCCACTGCAACATCTATTGCAGATGGCTTCAACCATCATATGTCGCCTCATTCTATTCTTGTTTGTGAGGATAGCATCATTTTCCACAAGGCAAAAGAAATATTTCACCCGAGTGGCAAGTTTAGAGTTCCATATGATACTCCAGTGACCATCACGTTTTATCTCTTTAATAACCCTTAGAGCTTTGCAGGCAGTTTTTATAGAAAAGTTGCCTCTAGTGTCCAGTTTCCATACTCTCATATCTTCTCCTTCACAGTTAGATGTAGGTATGGATTTAATTTCAGCTACCACTTCCGTTGGGAACCATTGTTCTAGGAATTATAGGTCCCAATGGCCCATGAGGTTGATTAAACTACTAACCTGCAAATCCACAATGTTAGTCAGTATAGGATATTTGGCACAGTCCCTCAACAATATGCCACTTGGAAACCAAATATCATTCCACACATTGATATAATCGCCACTAACTGGGTTCATGTAAGAATTGGATTTGATGAATTCTCTATTATGTAGAACAGTTCTCACGAGCCCGAATAATGTGGTATTCACATACCTCCTTCTACCTAGTACCTTGTCAGCTACAACCTTGCACCAGAATGTCAGCCTTTTTCTATAATGTCCCAACCATGTTTCATAATTTAGGCTTCATTCCAGTCTATCATATTCTTCAAACTGAGTCCTTCACTAGCCTTGTTGCTGGTAATCTAATCCCAAGAAACTAGGTGAACACCCCACTTGCTTCAGCCTCCACTCCATATGAAGTTTCTGATGGCTCTATCAATATGGTCTTATAATTGAAGAGGAAGTTTCATAGTCTGCATAATATATGTTGGCACAGCTGTGAGGGTAATTTTTTCTAAACATACCCTCCTAGCCATTGACAGGATGCGGGCCTCCCATGAGTTGATTCTACTCGTCACCTTCTTTAATACCTCATTGTAGGTGTTTTTACTCACTCTAGTGTGAAGTATCAAAACCCCTAGATATTTGCCAAGATCACGGGTTCTCTTTAGACCACTTATATCATAGATTTTGTCAGCCTCAATCTTGGTGACCCTATTTGAGAAGAAGATTCTAATTTTTTCCAAAGAGATAGCCTGTCATGAAGCATGTTAAAAATGTTTGAAGCACTTTATATTAGTATTAATATTAGTCTCATTGGCTTTGGTGAACATGATGATATCATCTGCAAAGCACAAATGTGCTATGCGCGGTCCCGTCCTTCTCATGTTCAGTGGACTCCAACGCTTCTCTCGTACTGCACCCTCAATCAACTGACTAAGCCTTTCAATACATAAAACGAAAATATACGGACTGAGAGGGTCTCCTTGCCTTAGGCCCTTGACAACCTTGAATCTAGAGGATGTCTATCTGTTCCATGCCATCGTAGATTTCCCTTTCGTGTTGGACTTCATAATAAACATAGGAATGATGTTAGGTAGGCTGGTTCTCTTTAGAGTATCAATGAACTTCCAGTCCATCATATCATAAGCTTTAGTGAGATCTATTTTAATCGCCATAGCTTTGGTAGTTGTTATCCTTTACATAGTGTGGATGAGTTCCTGAGCCACAATGATATTATTAGATATGCATCATCTGGGCACAAATGCACTCTTTCTTGGGCTTATCCATTTGGGTAGCCAAGTCTTGAGTTTCTCTACCACCACTTTAGAGAAGATCTTTAACATGGTATTATTAAGAAAGATCATTCTATATTGAATACACATTTCTGGCCTTGGAGTTTTAGGGATAAGGATGGTTGTCGAGTCGCACATCTGATTGCCAAATGTTGAGAAGGACACAACTTCATTCACTAATTTCACAACAGAACTTCCCACGATCTGCCAATTAGAATTGATGAAGTGCGTCGTGGTACCATCCTGTCCAGCAGCCTTAAACGGGCTCATAGATTTCAGAATAGTTTCAGCTTCTATAGAGTCAATTGCCCTAGTTAACAGACGCTTTGCCTCCTGCGGTATGGGGGTGAACCTTGACAGAACTATGTCGAGCTGGTGTGCCTCCACTCTACTTAGAGAGGTGAAAAGATTCACAAAATATTTAGAGACAATATTGAAGATATCTTGAGGATCCATTTCCCAACCTCCCTCTGGGCATTTTATGGCACTTGTCTGACTTTCCCATTTCCTATGATTAACATAAGCATGATATAATTGGGTATTATTATCCCCTTCCTTAAGCCAATTCATATGGCTCCTCTCCTTCCAATCCTCCTCCTCAGTATTTAGAATCTGTGAGAGTTCAACCTACATATCAGTAAGCATTTTATCAGAAATATCATTATACCTTGTAGCTATATTTTGTTGAAGGGTATCTATATTCCAGAGAAGTATGTCCTTATGAGCTCTTGCTCGCTTATGACGCTCAACATCCCAATTTCTAAGCTTTCTATGGGCTTTCATGAGAGCATTGGTATATTCCAGGCTATTATCCCAGTAATCTTCCAATAGAGGTACAAAAGAGTTGTCAAGGTTCCACGACACTCTTGTAGTAAACCTCCTCAGTTGTTTGTTTCTCTTCTTCAATCTAACCAACAAGGGACAATGACCAGACTCTAACTTGGGCAGATGGGTCACCACTACATCCGAGTATTTTAGAATGAATGCTTGATTGGCTAAGACACGATCTAGATGACCCTGCTTCAAACCATGTTTGAACATAAATCTTTGACCAGAGAAGCTTAAATCCGAGAGGCCAGCCTCTAACATAGTGTTTGAGAAGAGAAGAGCTTCCTAATTGTTAAATGTCTAGTAGCCTAACCTCTCTGCAGGTGTCATCACTGTGTTGAAATCCCCAACAAGAATCCAAGGCTCCTGAAACTTGTTACCCAAGGAAAGGATGTGCTTCCACACCAACCGATGCACTTGGATATGTGAATTCTCATAAATGAATGTTGCAAAATCATTTTTCCATCTATTAATGACTATATTTAAATAATCCATTAATACAAGAAATTTATTCATCATGTTTTTCGATTTAAGACCCCATGAGTATTGTCATATTGAGTTAATTATTTTTCATTTGGGTATGAGACTAGGCATGGTACCCCCTTGATTATTCAATGTAATATCTTTAGGCATCATCATATCAATTTCATGATTTCAAAGCTACGTCTTTCATGTATGGTTTGATTTCATACTAAGTCTAGACTATGAGGGTGACTTATCGTACACATATCAAGTTTTAAATGTAAGTGAAATCATTTTATACATCACACATTATTGGAGGAATGACATTATCACTAACATAGAAGTTTCATAATCATATCACTTGTATTTCAAAGGATCTCCATAAGCTCATGCCACTCTATCTAAGACGTAACTATGTCCAACAAGACATGCTAACTACGACCATTTACCCATAACAAATTTCTACCCCATTATCAAAAACAAGGGAAACCACTAGATTCCTTTACATACGACCACTAACCCGAGTACGAGGTTCATCATGGATATCACACATCATGTACATCATCTTCGGGTCTTGGGATATCTCCCTCACTATATAGAAAGCATCATATATTCAACTGCATCTTCCTCTAGGGTTAGATATTTTCATAGGAAATCTTGCGTTCAACATTATTGAGGGAACCAGACACTAGGTGACTCAACTCACATACTTGGAATTTGTATAGCTAGGGAATCATCATCATGTATTTCATTGTGCATATTTTTCAACATTTCACATATTTTGGAGTTTAGGTACTTTAACATTCTCTGTGGTGAGTCGACTCATTTTGAGAGGTCACCCTTTTCATATGTCCCCTTATAGAGGCCCTCCTTAATAAGGATATTGAGGCCTATGTTGGTCATGAATCATATCTCACGTATCATATCTCAACATGTACAAGACTAGGCACAAGCAAGCATGACAGCCAACTAGCTATCTTTAACACATCAACCAAGTCACATATACCAGACATGGTGCTAGATTAGCTAGGGTTGCACGGAAAAACTCATCTCGTATCATCAAAGCATGCTTGAAACTTCCAAGATCAAATGTAGTTCATCTAGAAGCAAGCTCATTACATCAATATTGGCATCAAGATCAAGATCAACATCATCACCATCATCGTCGTCGTCATCATCAACATCATCATCTTAGGTTATCTAGGCTACTTACTAGCCTAACCGTTATCATGGTTCTAGATAACTCTAGAGACTACACTATCATATACACACTCTCATCTAGACTTGATGTTACATCTCTTTCTCTTAGGTTACATGGACACTCACTGCCTTTCTACGTGAGGTAACATTTTTCATATGTACATATAATAATACTTGAAATAGGTTTTCTCCAACATTAAAATAGGTGATGAAAACCACCAGACTCCATTTGAATAAAACCAAAACCAAAATGAGTTACCACACTCATCAGACAGTCTAGTACCATGACACCTAGAAAACTAGAAAGAACATGGGGCACACATGTTTAGATACCCTAAGCACATGCCCAGAACATATGTCTTGGGTGGTAATAAGAACTCCCTTTTCTCACCCTCCTGAACCTCAAGCCCATACTATAGGATAGAAGGATGAGAAGAGAAAGGTTCTAGGGATTACACATGTCTACACCTAGTTCTAGAACATCTAGGTTCTAACCTAGAGGCTAAGTCAACTTAGTCCACAAAGGACAACTCATTAAGTTTCTAGGATTGAAATGTAAAGCTATATTTAGTTTGTGTCTCATGTGAGAAATGTTTGGTGTAGTTATTGTTCATGCTCTAATACCATCTAGCACAGACCCAGAATCTCACTCCCATGAACCAAACGAATACCAAAGACAACATGTAGAAGCATGAAATGCTTATCATACTTGAACATATAACAAGATAAAGGCACCAATATAATCTCAACATTCAACAATATTATTAAGAAACATTCTTTTATAACAAGATTTCAATTTCATGTTCAAGAGTACATTTTTACAAGTTTGCTCATGAGTACTAGGGATCTTACAGCAAGAACACCTAGCATAGATCACCAAGCCCATCAACTGCTAGCCATCTTTGAACCTATAAAATATGTGAAACAAGATAGGTCAATCACATTAGGTGCTGAGTACAGGGATGAAAGATACATATACATAAGCTTTGCATAATTTGAAAAGATATGAAAGAAGTAGACAAGCAAGAAAAATAACATGTTTAAGTGCTTAGTAAAATGAGAGCCCATGTTTTATGTCATTTTACTCCAATTATACAATCATATCATGTATTCATAAGGCCTTTGATCAACTTCCCATTGGAAGGATCCGTAAGGGTGCTCAAGATTAGCTAACCTTGTGTATGTGAGGGACCTCGAGGCCATTGCCAAGAGCAAACCCTTTTTCAACATTGTATAATGGATTTTTTATATTATATTTGCAAGTTATAAACCACGATACGAGACAAACATTGAGTACATACTAGAATACTAAATGGAAATATTTGAGCAAGTAAACATGCATGCATACATATCAAATTTCAAGCTAAAAAGCCATAGTCATATAATTATTTAAAGCCCATACCAAATTTATAGATTCATAACTAAACTTATTCTTGATCACCTATCCATGAGAAACACTTGATTAACAACAATATTATGTGCATGTGTTAGATTCTCATCATTCACCCTAATTATCTTCATTTTAGGGTTTTGGACAAGTTACATTCATGGTTGGTTAATTACATGTATAATGATCTTAAACTCATTTAGAGGTCATCATGATGGTGGGGTTCAAGTCCCAAGTCATTTTGAGGTTTCATATGGACATTGCCATATTTATGCCACTTATGTACATAGCTAGGTCATAAGGCTCAAAATGTAGCAAGCGAGGTCATGGATCATCAAGACAAGAGATTTGGACAAGATGTGAGATTAAATCAGAAACATTTAGAGATAAGGCACACATTCCAAATTAGGGTAGATGTCCCCTAGGGTATAGGCATCACTATCGAAACTTGGTATCAACACCTTAACATTCAAGCAGACATCAACATAGTTCATATGCCAACAAGGTTCAAAAAGTAACCTAGGTGCACATCCACATAAGGCAAAGCATCATTAATAGGGTCAATTCAGATTAGAGAGGGGATTTCATAATAACAAGATCCACAGGATTAGGGTACAAGAACCTCATTTTAAGGCACAAAGGCCACATTGGGAAAACTAGGGTTACAAACCCCACCATAGTGAAAGAGAGCCTATCTTAGGGGCTATATCCACAACACATCATTAGTTTACTAATTTAAATAATGGAAAGGCATTTGATGCACATTTCAAGTCAACCATATCAATTGTAATCAGTTATAACCAAACATTTACATAATAGGGATAGATTGATGTGTTTGTGGCCATGTAGAGCAAACATACACAAAAGAGATTTTGGGAATGATCCTTGTATCATGGAGCACAATCATCCCTGATCTTAGAGTTGATTAAGCATTTGTGTCATTAGGAGGCAGGATTCACATTAATAGCCCAAAGAACACATTAATATTCACAATATGCCATGTATGTGTATATAGGGTCATTTATGAGACCTTAGGGTGATTTGCACCCTCAAGTAGTTCAAAGATGCATGAAATCCACTTATATCAAGATTGGGAATGAATAAGGGCATTGAAGGTTCAATATTTATAGAGCTATTGCATTTAACATGGTCAAAGTAGTCAAAAGTTACATATTTAGCAAAATAATGATAAGCAAAGGGATTTTTAGGTCTGGAACCAAATTATAAATTGTAGGTCTCTTCGAGCTAATCAATTTGATTTATAACATTATGTATCTCCAAACAACATAGAATTATTAAGGAGATTTACAAAGTCCATACATGAACGGACATTAGAGAAAAACATAATCACCTTAGTAGAGGACTGCATGTCGGCCTCCAGTCTCCCTTGCACGACCCAATTGTCACTGGACCACCCACGAGGTCAGGTCCACGCCTGGTCTCAGGTGAGTCATCTCTCTCACAGACGCAACCCTATTTTAATGCTAGAACATGGCTTGAATAGGGGGACACCACCCTATCCTTTAGTGCATCTCCAACAGTAAAGAAAGATGTGGAAGGATGAGAGTGGAGGCAGAAGGGATCAGTGGTGACCCGATCACTTTCTCTTGGTGCAAGGGGGTGTCAAGTTGGCTGGGGAGGAAGGATCTTCATTAGTGACAGGCTGCACACGCTCCACTTTATCACTTCTACACAAATCCACGGTGAAAGGGGAGACAGGAGGCGGCCTGCCGACACTCTTACCACCACGATGTGGATGATGGTAGTGTTAGCCACCTCCAGCTATGCCCAGAAAAGTTCTCGAAAGTGAGGGAGGGGCTGGAAGACAAGCTGCTATCAAACAAAGAAGAAGGAGAAGGAAGGAAAGAGGTTGTTGGTGTTCAGACTAGAGTAATGAAGGAAAGAAACAAAGGCTAAAATGGGAGTTATAAAAGGACTCAAGGGTTTAGGGTTTTGATCTCCCTCTATCCGCTGTGGGGGTCATCACTCCTTTCCCAATTTGGCTGGAGCTGGCAGACAACCTATACAGCCTCACGATCATTTCCCACATAGGTGAAAAGAGAAGGAAAGAGGGTTCGAAAGAAAGGCATGCATGGCTGGTTGGTGGGCCTTGGCACGAAGGGCCGACCCAAAAATAGAAAGCAAGGCTCCAAATTCGTATTAAATTGAAGTAAAAATAAGAGGTTCTTTGCAACCTCATAAATTCGGCTATGAAGGTCCGTTTGGAGTGATTTTTGTACCATTGGATTCAAAATTGAGTCCTCTACAACATGGAATAAATAGAAAGCAAGGTAAAACCATTGATGTGGTTCAAAATATCTTACAAGATAGACACATAATAAAGTGTGCAACGTTGATCCAAAAAGGCAAATTAATGTTACGTATTGTGAAATTGAGCTTATGTCACCCAATTAGAGCATCACCATATTCGTAATATGATATTTAACTCAATTGAGTGAATCTAGGCCACATATAGTAAGATAAAGGTATAATGGAGGAGTGAGAAAAGTCAGGTTATCACATATGTGTTCTAGTGTGCTTGTTGTAGATTTAGGTTTAGTGCACAAGATCACACTTGTACAAGTTAACTCTTTTATTGTAACTAGAATTTTGTCATAAATTGTTTTTCTTGATATATCTTGTTGAATGTTAGGTTACGTTAATACTTTTACATTGTTATATGTTCATGTATGCTAAGATTTTATGCTTTTGCATTTATACTTTGATAATACCATGCTAGGGACAGACGCCCAAGTCCTATTTCCACTAACTATATAGTCAGTGGGGGTAGAATAAAGGTGATAAATGATTCCATGAGAAACGGTACCATAGTATGAACAATAACTACACCAAACATTGCTCACATGAAAAAAACTAACCTCGACCTTAAATCTCAACGATAGAAACACAATAAGTTGTCATTTGTGGACAAAGTTGAGTTAACTACTACGTTAAAACCTAGATGCTCTAAGACTAGGTGTAAACTTGCATAAATTATGAACCTTTTTTTCTCATCTTTCTATCCTATAGTATGTGTTGTAGATTCGGAAGGGTGAGAAATAGGAGGTCATATTGAAAACCCTTGCCATATGTTTGAAACATGTGATTAGGGCAGCTATACAAGTCTGACCATGTTCTTGCTAGTTCTCTAGGTGTCATAGTACTAGACCACCTAGTGAGTGTGATAACTTGTTTTTGTTTTGAATGGAGTATGGTGTTTTACATCACACATTTCAATATTCGATAAATCCTATTTCAAATATTAGTCTGTATGTGCACTTGAAAAATATTACCACACACAGAAATGAAGTGAGCATCCATGTAAACTAAGAGAATGATATGCAACATTAATTTAGATGAAACTATTTAGATGATAATTGTAGTCTCTAAAGTTGTCTAGAGACATGATAAATTTTAGGCTAGTAAATAGCTGATAACACCAAATTTTGTGATGTTTTTGGCCCTTATTTTGTTATCAATTTTGCCCTTTTTAACTGTTTCCTCTCCTTTTTGTCATGTTTTTGAATAAACAAGCCACGCTACGCTCTTAACTCAATTTTCTCATCTTTTGCAGAGTTTTCCCCACTTTTCAACTCATTTATCAGCAAAAAGGCCCGTCCCGTCCCACGAATGTGTTCCACCTGCATCGGCCTTCTTAACAACCAGCTGGCCAATACGCTCACTGCCTGACACAGGGCAGCCTGATACACTACCGCCCGACATGGGGATTCCACGCGAGAAGCAACGGATGAGAAATACACCATTTACCCGACAGGGAGCCAAACTCTCCACGACAACTGAAGCGTGTCGTGCGATACAAGCCACCCATCGACAGGCGCCACTCGTCACGATGACCGACACACTCCCAGCATGACATCCTTGTGCCGGGCGAAACGCATATCGGGCATCCCCGAATCTGAGATGATAGAGCTAATGAAGGACACGTGGCGTCCGAAGGACCACAAATTCCCCCGACCACTGCCTATAAATAGCAACAGGACTCCGATGGGACGGGTCGGAAAAAGTCGGAATCTCTCGAAAGCCAACTTAGGAAAGCACCTAGAGCTAGCGTGTCGTGCCTCAGAGGTGTACCGGACGATACTAGGTGAGCACTTCCCTAACCCGAGAGGGAGGGAATGGTTCACTTAGGATCGGCCCCAGGCACCGCAGCAGACCGATATCGGCCAACAAGGACACCTGATATGAGTACCCGATACTCTAAGCAAAACTCTGGCCCGACACGATACCAAGCCCGATACGCATCACCAGTCACGACGTGTCACCCGAGAGGGTGCCACCTGAAACGATCGTATCGGGCATGAGCGCCCCGCACGATACGTCCGCCCGTCATGAGCGTGTCACCCGAGAGGGTGTGCCGCCTGACACGGGCGTATCGGGCAAGGCTCCCGCCTGGTATCAGGCTGGAGGGATCTTGGGGATCTGCTACTGCCCGTCGCCCTTCTAAATCAAGAAGGAGACATTTATCTTTACTTACTTCAGTCATTTACTTTCTTTACTTATGCAATGTAACCAGACCCTTTTATGCTAATGGAATTAGAAGAGTTTTAATTATCTGCTGCTTTATGTTTGGTCCCTTTTATCGGATGATTGTTTTGTTTAGCATCCGAACTCTAGCTTGTACGCTTGGATCACATTTCGACTAGCTACCGAATCGTGTTTTCCCATTGCAGCAGCCTCGAGAGAGGTGTTGTGGCTCTAGTGTTTGGTCCGATATGGGAGTACGAGAGTGCCCATGATCAAAGTTGCTTTAGTAACCTTTTCACTCTAACTTAAGACCAGCAACCTCGCGAGAGGTGTTGATTCTTAGTTAGAGGTACTCGCTTCGAGAGAAGGGGTACTGGATGTTTCTGTTGCTGCTTGTTTTATTGAAGCTTTCTCCTTCGTTCCTTTCTAAAGCAATAGTATTATCCTCTCTGTTTCTGTTGCGTGAAAACCCTAAAAACTGATAAACCTTTAAAAATCTTAATTTTCCTCATAGCTCCAGTTGGAGATAGTTTTCTTTTATTTTATCGATTTGAGCCTGTTGTTCCCTTGGGGAACTTTATCATCTCCTTACCCATACCGGAGTGTAACGTGTCGATACTGCGTTCGTCAAAACTACCACCCTTGTCCCTATGTTCGACCCCGTATATCTACTTTGACCCTGTAATAAAGTTGCGGGGGCCTAGAAGGTTTCAAGTTATAAATTTAAAAGTCCGACTACTTCAAATCCGCTCCCTTTTCAGGCGCGCGATTTAGGCCGGTCAACTTTTTGGTGCTGTTGTCAGGGATGAGGCAAAATGGTACTGTTGACGAACCCGAATCCAATAACTACACTCCAGTGCCTCAAGCTTAGAAATGAGCTTGACAGCACTCTCTTTTTCCTTTTATATATATATATATATATATTAACCTAAAATGAGTAGTTCGAATTATTAATACAAGTTTTCTAACTTGACTTTTACGTGCTATTCAGGTACTCAGAAGGGAGGAATTCTACTCAATTGAGCACCGACATCACCACACATTCCACCTCGCATTGAACCACCTCTTTTAGAGGGTGAGCGAAACACGAGAGTTAAACCTCACTCGCCCCCGCCTGAAAACAATGACCGCTATGACGACAATCATCAACATGAAGATCATGAAACAAAATAGTTCGAGGATGACCATCGCCGAGAGAGACATCGTCATCACTGGAGGCGCAAAAGGAATCAAAATAATCAGGAACAAAATGAGGGAGACAGTGACAGTGACGATTCCAACGAAGAAGAAAAGACCCTTAGGGAGTTAGCTGCCACAAAGGCTAATAATTCCCAATGTCCTGTTGTCATCCCGACATTCAATGCAACCAACTTCGAGCTAAAACCATCAGTCATCTCTATGATCCAAAACAAGAGCTTCAGAGGGAATTCGAAGAATGATAGTCCCTATCACCATTTAGATGCTTTTAAAAACATTTGTGACACCATCAAAATGTGGGGAGTCCCACAGAAGGTGATTTATTGCAAGGGTTTCATCTTTTCATTGGAAGATAAGGCTCTATCATGGTACCTGGGGCTGCCACACCAAGCTCTTAACGGATGGAATGCGCTGGAGGATGCCTTTGCAAACACGTTTTATCCTACCGAGAAGACTGTCCGGAATAGACAGAGGATCACGTCTTTCATGCAAAAGCCGAGCAAGAATCTACACGATGCATGGGAACGATATCAAGAATATCAGAGGGACTGCCCTCATCACAACTATAAGAAGGGTTTATTGATAACTACCTTCTACACCGGTCTAACCCCTGAGGAAAGGGTTTCGCTGAATGCAGCAGCAGGCAGTGACTTTATGGGGAAGATGCCTAGCAAGTCCAAAAAGATCATCGAGAACATGGCCGAGTTGCAAGCCGGCACCGACTACGATAGATCAGACAGGGGACATGCTAAGAAGGCTAGTGAAGGACCTTCAATTGAATCCAAGGCTCTGGAAACTATCACCTCTCAGATCCAAAGGATAGCTACTTATGTCAAACAGCTGAAAGAATCAAGTGGAAAGGGGAAGAAACAAGTCGAGAAGGTCATGAAATGTGTCACCTGTGGAGAAGGTGGACACGGGGTAAATAGCTGTATCTACACCCGATCTGACGAGTCGAGCGAAAGTGAATCCGAGGCTAAGGAGGCTGAGAACGTCTCTTTCGTTAATTTCAAGAGGCCAGATCATCCTGGTTTTAGTTATGGCAACAAGGATGCGGCCCAAAACTCGCATCAGTTGCATCACCCCACCAAGCAACCCCAAGTTTTTGAGAAAAGAGGAGGACAAAGTCAGTTCACCAGAACCACTTCTTTCCAGTCAAACAAGACAAATTTCCAAGGACTAGGAAAGTACCAAGGTCGACAAGCGGCAAACACCAGTCAAGGTCAAAGTCATGCCAAGGAGAAAGGTCAAGACAAGGTTTCGAACCAACCAGACTTGGTTGGCCAGTTGTTCGATTTTGTAAAAAGACAAGATACCATCAATAACCAACTGGCACAATATGCACTTTCAAATTCAGGAATTCTGAACACAATGCAGGTCCAGATGGCAGACATGCAGACACACCAACGCCTAATCGATCAACAGTTGGCCCAGATGGCCGGATTGATAAAGAATCCCTCGTGTAAGATACCCTCCAACACCGAATCTGCCAAAATGGTAGTGCTGAGATCAGGAAGGACCGTAGAACATCACGAAGAAGCCAGACCAGAGGAACCTGAATCAAGGACTGCGGCTGATAATCCCACAGAAGAAGATGATCAACAAGCTCATGACAGAGAACCTGAACCAAGATCCTTTGAGGAGTTATCTGGTAAGAGAATCCCTTACTCTCCCAAGTTGCCTTTTCCTTACAAGCTGATAAAGGCACACCTTAAGAAGCGCCACGAGAAGTTCATGGAATCAATAAAGAAACTTCATCTCGAAGTACCTTTTTTGGACGCTTTAGAATAGATGTCGACTTATGCTAAGTTTTTCAAAGATTTGATTACCAAGAAGAGAAGAGGAGGAAGAATCGAAACCGTGCATCTGGAAAGTATGTCCTCTGCTTTTGTTAAATCATATTTGCCCAACAAAAAGAAAGATCCAGGGGTTTCACCATTCCTTTCGCCATTGGAGATAATGTCGAATGAAAATGTCTTACCGATTTAGGGGCTAGTATCAGCCTCATGCCCCTAAGCTTCACGCAGAAATTAGGTTTGAACGATATGGTCAAAACCAATATGAGAATTGAATTAGCAGATCATACCTTTAAAAGGCCTATTTGCATTGTTGAAGATGTACCTATCCGGGTAGGAAGTTTCTTCATTCCTTGTGATATTGTTGTCATTGATACCGTGGAGGACCCTGTCTGTCCTATCATCTTTGGACGTCCTTTCCTGGCCACAGGAAGGGCGTTGATCGATGTTGCTGAGGGAATAATCACTCTAAGGGTCGGAAACGACCACTTAGACTTCAAAGTAAAGGATGCTATGAGAGGACCATCCCTGTTAGAGTCCGCTTGCTTTGCGGAGAGCTACAACCAGTTCTGCAAAGAGGTAGAAGAAGATATCCTAATGGTAGACCCTCTTGTGAGGGCGATAAGCAATCAAGATTATGACTCTGAAAATCCAGAAGTTGTGGAGTATATCAACTATCTTAACCAGTATGATGAAGACCTGAGCAATAAAAAAGAGGTAGTGGAAACAGTTAAGTTTTCCTCTCTTGAGGAGGCGCCGGAAGAACAGTCACCCAAGGCCAAGCCTGAGTTGAAGCAGTTACCTGAAGGGTTGAAATATGAATTCCTATATCGAGAGGAGAGGAATCCTGTCATCGTCAATGCCCATCTTATAAGAGATCAGTTGGACAAACTTCTTCGGGAGTTAAGACTCTACAGGAAGGCTATAGGATACTCGGTAGAAGATATCAAAGGCCTTAGCCCTGCATTGTGTATGCATCCCATCAATTTAGAGGAATCCGCCAAACCTCTGGCTCAACCCCAGAGAAAATTGAATCAGATGCTGAAAGAAGTTGTAAAGAAAGAAGTAATCAAGTTGAGGGATGCTGGGATCATTTACCCGATCAGTGATAGTAACTGGGTAAGCCTGATCCACGTAGTACCCAAGAAGGGTGGTATAACTGTAGTAAAGGGAGATAAAGGTGATGAAGTGGCGGTTAGGACTGTCACAGGATGGAGATTGTGTATTGACTACCGGAAGCTAAACCAAGCCACTAAAAAGATCATTATTCGCTTCCTTTCGTTGATCAAGTTCTTGAAAGATTAGCGCATCATGACTAAATCTATTTCTTGGATGGTTTTTCAGGATTTTATCAAGTCCCAATTCTGCCAGATGACCAAGAGAAAACAACTTTTACCTATCTCTATGGCACCTACGCCTTCTGGAGGATGCCTTTCGGCCTGTGCAATGCTCCCGTAATGTTTCAACGCTGCATGATATCAATGTTCTCGGATTTTCTGGAGGATATTGTGGAAGTTTTCATGGACGATTTTTCTGTCTATGGAAAAGACTTCGATACCTGCCTGAAAAACCTCTCCTTGGTTCTGCAACGATGCGAGGAAAAGAGTTTGGTTTTAAACTGGGAGAAGTGCCATTTTATGGTACAAGAAGGCATCGTACTAGGACATAAAGTTTCGAGGTGTGGCATCAAGGTAGACGTTAGCAAGGTTGAAGCCATATCCAAACTTCCTCCACCAAAGCCTGTGACGGGAGTGAGGAGCTTCCTCGGACATGCCGACTACTACCGAAGATTTATAAAAGACTTCTCAAAGATTTCAAAACCATTGTCCAACCTTCTGGTAAAGATGTTGAATTCGATTTCTCTGATGATTGTCTAATCGCTTTTCAGGATTTAAAGGATGCTCTTGTCTCACTACCTATCCTCCAAGCTCTAGACTAGGGTTTACCTTTCGAGCTTATGTGTGACGCCAGTGACAATGCAGTAGGAGTGGTCTTGGGGCAGAAAAAGGACAAAAAGCACCATGTAATATGCTATGCTAGTCGTACAATGGATGAAGCTCAGGTAAATTATACAACTACAGAGAAAGAGATGCTCACAATAGTCTTTGCTTTCGATAAGTTCAGATCTTACCTCATTGGAGCAAAGGTTAAAGTCTCCACAGATCATGGGGCTATAAGATACCTGATGCAGAAGAAAGATACAAAGCCCAGGATGTTGAGGTGGGCCTTGTTACTAAAAGAGTTAGACCATGAGATAGTCGATAAGAAGGGTGCAGAGAATGTGGTCGCCGACCACTTATCAAGGATCGTTGTGGAAGGGCAGAAGGAACCACTGATTAATGACAATTATGCTGATGAAGCATTGATGATGATTGAAATTAAGGAAGAGAGTTTACCTTGGTTTGCAGATATCTGTAATTATCTTGCCTGCGGAGAACTGCCCCCTGACATAACTTATAACCAACAGAAGAAGCTCTTTGCGGATGTAAAGAACTACTACCGGGATGATCCTCTCCTTTTTAGAAGATGTGCGGATAACCTGTACCGAAGATGTATTCCCGAAGAAGAGATCCCGAACATTCTGAAATAATGTCACGCCTCCCCTTATGGAGGACATCTGGGCAGCAAAAGGACCGCTGCCAAAGTACTACAATCAGGTTTTTACTAGCCCTCTTTGTTCAAGGATGCTGCAAAGTATGTAAAGGTCTGTAAAGAGTGCCAATTGACGGGAAATATTGGATGAAAAAACGAGATGCCTATGGCAAATTGGGTTGAAGTGGAAATCTTTGATGTATGGGGAATTGACTACATGGGACCGTTTCCCCCATCAAAGGGATATCAGTACATTCTAGTGGCAGTAGATTATGTATCCAAATGGGTAGAAGCTGTTGCAACTCAAACGTGTGACTCTAAGTCAGTGATCAAGTTGTTCAAAAAGACGATTTTCCCTCATTTTGGTGTACCTCGTACGGTAATAAGTGATGGTGGATTACATTTTGGAGAAAGACATTTTGAAGCGCTCCTACGAAAGTATGGAGTTAAACACAAGGTCACTACGCCCTACCACCCACAAACTTCCAGGAAGGTAGAGGTTTCGAATAGACAAATCAAGCAGATTCTAGAGAAGACTGTCAACCGTATGAGGAAAAATTAGTCAATGAAGCTTGACGATGCACTTTGGGCCTACAGAACTGCCTATAAAGTGCCCATTGGAACCACTCCTTACAAGTTGATCTATGGGAAATCCTGTCATCTACCCCTTGAGCTGGAACACAAGGCCCTTTGGGAAATTAAGCTCTTGAAGATGGATCTGGAGAAGGCAGGAGAGAAGAGATATCTGCAGTTGCAAGAACTCGAAGAATTGAGGATGCATGCTTACGAGAACACAAAGATCTATAAACAGAGGATGAAGGTGTGGCATGATGCCCACCTGAGGAGGAAGGACGTAAGTGTAGGTGACAAAGTTTTATTATTTAAATCTTCCATTCATCTTTTTCAAGGTAAGTTACAAACGAGATGGTCCGGACCTTTCACCGTATCAAAGATATACCCGTTCGGAATGATGGAGCTATATGACAAAGATGATCCATCCAAGGTTTTTCAAGTGAACGGGCACAGGGTGAAAAGGCTCTATGAAGACGAAGCCTTCGTGAGAAGGACAAAGATCAATTTGCAAGACATGGATACTGCTGGAGGCGAAATGTGAAGGACCTGGAGCTGTCGAGGTGGCGACGCAAACTACAGCACTCCTCGGGAGGCAGCCCGAGCTTTTACTTTTCCTAGAATAGGATGTTATTTACTTTCTTGCAAGAAAAACACTATGAACATTTGAACTGTAATAAGGCCCGAGTCAGTGCATGTGTCACGTGCGCTGACTCTTTTGTTTTATGGGCCACCGCTCTGTTTTATGAGCATTGATGAGTAATACTATCTGAGTCCGGGAACTTAACCATAGCCCAATGATGTTTTACCCATCAATCACTTTTTCCTTTGTTTTGTTTTTAAGTTTTTCATCTAGAATTTTGTCCTGAAGACCTTGTATTAGGCAAGTATCCCCTTTTCCCTGACCGTAACATTTAATGTTATTACATCTTAAAATCAGACATATATTTCACCCACTCACTTGCAACTACAAAATTTTATCTATCTTGTTCTATTTCTTGTTCTATTTCTTTTTTTATTCTTATTTAGAAGTAGATACTGCATATATATATATATATACATACTCACACATATATATACATACATATTCCTCTCTTAATCCCATACATACATACATACATACATATATACATACAGCCAACAAGGAGTGGCTCAAGTGGTCAAGCATGATGTCTCCTCACGAAGGGACCCGGGTTCGAATCCCAACTGCCACCTTGATTTACCACCCTCCCAAATGTTCGGCCTCCGTCACGGGCGTGGGAGAGAGGGAGAGAATGCCTCTCTTTATCGCATACATTTATACATACATATCAAGCCTATGTAAGAGTATTGATCCCATACATACATACATATAAAGAAATTATATAAAACAATAAAGTGGGTCCCATGGAGAGTGGGTTCTATTACTAATGAACAAAATCAACTTATTATTGATTTTGTTTATCTTTTAAGTTTATGTAGGCTCCCCAATGATTTAGGATTGAATTTTAATTTTACAGGATGGTTGGTAAAAGAAAATATTGGCAAATAAGAATGCTTGCAGGAAAAGTTTTCTTAAACATTATGTTCTCGTAGAAAGATATATGTCGATTCATTTTCTCTCAAATATCATATAAGTTTTACACGTCCTAGCATCTCCATATTATTGCAAAAGAAAAATTATGAGTTATTTAGGTTAAACTAAACACTAAGGACTTCACATCCTTCCCCTTCTATGGTATCAAGTAGGGAATAGAAGCACTAACAAGACACAATCTAAAAGAGACTAGAGCATCACTAGTGGCAAAGACCCAATGAAAGTAGGGAATATTAGCCCCAGGCATGTCCACTACCTTGTACCAGAAATTGGTTTCTGCCACCATTATTGTAAGTTACATTACAAGATGAAGCATATTGTACTCCTAGAAGAGCTAAGGTTATTCATTTCACCTATTGCAATTATATGTGTGGGGTGGTTGATTGTTAAAATCACGAGGGCTAAAGTGGGGTACATTTGTTTTATGAACCACAGAAAAGAAGAATACTCACACCAATTGAGACAACCTAACTTAGCATGGACCTGCTACCTAAATTGTAAACTATGTGTTAAACCCTTCTCAAATGCAATTCAACTTCAAAATTTTGTCCAAATATCGAGTCCTCATTACTTTCCAAAAACCCAAGATAGAGTCAAATACTTACCGAATTCAGACTCCTCCACAACAACCCTAATTTTCAAAACACAAGCAAGTTTGATATTGTAATATTTTACTTTTGGTAAAAACTTTTTTTAAACTTGACATAGATCAAACATATTCAAGGAATTGATATTGGTAAATCTCTATTTCCAATACCCAAAAGGGTGGAAATTTTGTTTTCATCCTACTAGTTGGATCTTTTTTATAAACCCAACATACATAAATCATATAAGGTATTGATCTCGATAAACCATATTTTCTAAAACCAAGCATGTTAGGGATTACAATATTTACCTTTTGGTAAAATCTTTTGTTAAAACATGTGTTGCAACATGCCTATGTAAATTGTTATTTTTTTAATCGAGATTTATAAAATATGAATTGATTGGATATTCTAAATTTTTCCTAAGTTTAAAACCTTTTTGAAAACTCAAGATGCATAAATCCTAAAATATGTAATTTATTGATCTTAGTAAACCCTGATTTTTAAAACCTCAAATAGGTTCTAGATTCTAATTTCCACCTTTTGGTAAAAACTTTTCTATAACTTGAGTTGCATCAAGACTATGTAAGAGTATTGATCTCAAATTACCACTATATTTTGAACCCCAAATAATTTGGAGATTCTAATTTTTGCCTTTTGGTAAAATCATTTTGAAAATCCCATCCAGATAAATCCTGAGTAAGATATTGATATTGGTAATCCCTACTTTTCAAAATACAAACATGTCAAAGATTTAAATTATTCCATCCAGTAAAACCTTTTCAAAACCCGATCCATGTCAAGCTCATTTAAGATATTAATCTCAGTAAACCCAAAATGTGAAAACCCAAAAATGTTGGGAATTCAAATTTCTTCCTATTGATAAAAACCTTTTGAAAATGCAAGCCACAACAAGCTTATGTAAGATAATAGTCGAGGTAAACCCAAATTTGTATATCACAATAAGTAAGGGGTTATGATTTCTACCTTTGACGTAAAACCTTCTTCAAAACTCAAGCAACGTCAAGTCTATGAAAGGTGATTTCTGTATACCAATATTTTCAAAATCAAAATAGAATTAGATTATAGTGTCTGCCTTATGGTAAAACCTTTTTGTAAACATCAACACATAAATCCTATGTAAGATATAGATATTAATAAACCTATATTTTAAAAACCCAAATAAGTTGTAGATTGTTGTTTCTATGTTTTGGTAATACCTTACAAAAACTATAACCACATCAAGTGTATGTCAGGTATTGATCTCACTAAACCTAGATTCTCAAGACCCGACTAGGGTAGAGATTCTAATTTCTGGTTTATAGTGAAACCTTCTCAAAATGCCAAGCTGCATCAAGCCTATGTAAGGATTTATCTATGTAAAGCTATACCAAACATGTTGGTGTTCTAGTTTTTTCCATTTGAAAAAAAAATGAAATTGTGAATTACATCATGCCTACAAAAATGTTTGATCTAGGTGAACATAGCATTTCAAAACATAGAAATGAAAGGTAAACAAATATTTGACCTCTTCTGTGGTGATGTCCTATAAACCCCAAGGATGAAATGAAATCATGAAATATTTCATTCTTTTGAGATAAGTTTCTTTCGTCCCTATTATTGGTAAGGAGGAAAAACCTTCCTTGAAGCCTGAAAACATGCTAGTGTGACTGATCCTATGACCAACAATCACATTCAAGTGTAAATCCAAAATAAGGTTAATACCTAAGTTTTTATGAAGAACAAGTGATAAAAAATCATTTCAATATTCTCAAAATATAAATAAGAATACAAACACATCCACCTTCCCTTCTCCCAAAGTTCATGTTCAAGAAAATTCCATATTATTAACATTTGACCTATGATCTCTCCCGATTGAGGCCCATAAAGAAATTAGGAAAGATATGTGCTTCCATCTCACCATTTAGGAGAACATATGAAATATAATGGACTTTATTTAATAAAGGGAAACCTTGGACTATGATTAAGTTGCCCACATAAGCAAATTCACTTAACGAAACCACATAGGTTCCCAGACATGATACGATAACTACAAAATATTTAATGTGCATAAGGATATGTAGCCATACGTCATTATGATCCAAACCCAGTCACCCGTAAAATCAGTTTAGGTTCGTTTGATGCAACATTTTTAATCCATACTCACACCTTACAAAATGAGGAGTAGGTTTCTTTATCCTTTTTCCATCCCCTTCTCCTTCAAAAAAGATTGTGAGAATAGTTAGCACTGCTAATTGCAATCCCCTTTCCATCCAAGTATCAAAGTTTAATATATACTTCTCCACTTTAGAAATCCATCATTATTGCGTCTTTGCATGCAAGTGCCAATTTTATCCATATAAAATCTTTTAATCTATTTTAAGCCACCTTACCACTCAATAGTCCTATCACCTAACAAAATGTCATATTGTATAGGTGTGTAAACCCTAACACTTACTTGTAGATTGCTACATGTAATTTCACTACAAACATGCATCTAGTAGTAAACCTTGGTTATATATCCCATATCTCCACTAGTTGTACACATATCTTGGACAACAAATCAACCAATGCAATGCAACATTCGTCAAGTTACTACTCATGGGCATGCATTTACTAGTATGCCCTGACTGCAAATCCATTATCCCATCTAGTTTCAAACATGCCTTGAATCAATGAATCAACCATTGCATGATATTGTTCCTCATGTTACTGCCCACAAGCATGCATCTTGTAGAAGGTTCTACCAACAAATCCCTTATCTCCACTGATCATGAACAGATTTAGCATCAAATCACCAAATGGGTGAAGGCAACATTCTCCAAATGGTTTCTCAATGTCTTACTCACACTATCATGAAATACAAGTTTACTAAACAGATCAAATATTTACCCATCATGTAAGATGAATTCATAACCATATTCGGTTCATGGGCATGCATGTATAAGTAAGCCTCGCCAACAAATACACTCTCTTATATGGTTGAAAACATGCATATCATTAATGGATCAAATAAGGAAAAGTTCCTCATGTTACTTCTCATGAGCATGACTATTATTACCTCTTATCAATATGCATTCTACGCCAACCCACAAACTAGGAGAAGACAACATTCTCCAACCAACTGCTTAGAACCTCAATAAACCAATCATTCATAATGATTTTATTGAACACTCTCAACTGCTTATAGAACATGTAAAATCAATTAAAAACCATCTTTGTTTTATGAGGTGACGTCACTAACAAATCCCTTCCCTTCTTTCAGGTTGCTCACACATTTAGTATCAACTCACAAATTGATGGAAGGAAATGTTCCTCATAAGGTCACTTATGATCCCAACAAATCAATGTTGTGGTATGCTTGATTTGGATGCCAAATCTAGAAGAGATGGGAAATGGGGAACCATGGACCCATTATGATCATTTGGTTGCTCACACCAAGAATTCTCCTTCAAGTGGTATGCTTGATTTAGATGCCAAATCTAGAAGAGATGGGAAATGGGAAACCATGGACCCACTATGATCGTTTGGTTGCTCACACCAAGAATTTGCCTTCAATACCTATCCATGGATGTTACAGACCTAAAACTATTCATATTCACACCCCATTGGGAAAAACCACATCTCCTACAAACCAAAGCACACTTGGACTCTAAAGAGTCAATTATGATGGAAAAACACCTTTAATTAACACTAGAATACAATATCACTTTGAAACTCTTTAGGGTTTGAAACCTAAGTCACAGTAGAATTTGACCTTTGATTCAACTTAATAAAACCATACTTGGTTCAAAACAAATTCATTATAAACTTTAAATCCCTTAAAACTTGGGCTACATCATTGATATGATAACAATTCAACTCACTAGGAATACTCATTCACAAACCAAAAGTATGTTATAACTGAGTTTCGCCACAAATGTACAAACATCTTTAATCCCCAAAACTGGTTCAATGTTCTTCATGTGCATCTTATCAATGTTTTCATTTAACAATTCACAAATATATTCCTTATCACCCTTGGAATGCTTGTCCAAAACCCCAGAATAATGAACATGGTTCCTTAAGGATCAAACTTTAATAATGAGCATAGAAAAATCCTCTATGAAATACAAGACCGATGTACTAAATGGGGTCAAACATTGGGAAGTGGGTATGTTTAGGCACCTAAGAATTTGTTCTTACTTAGATAAGAAAAATATATAGGTTCGGAAATATGTTTAAGATTAAAATATACAACTAAACCAAAAAAATAAAAAAATAAAATAAGTAATAAGAAAAGGATTTCCAATTTATAGAATAATAAGTTAAATGTATATGCACCTTATTCTTGGGAGTAGAAAACATTCAAACACCCTAATTGGAAATTAACATCGTAGACTAACATGTATTATGGTATCTACTCCTTGTTGGTTATCCCAGACCCTCTTTCTTACTGTGACTAAACCCCCCCCCATACTAATCAATACCTCTCATAGGGATCATGAAAGAACACTCCTAGATATCTTGGATTACCTCTTCGGTTGAAAGCAGATAGGGGCACTAGGAGTGGCATAGAGTGTCCATGAATCCAAACCCTAGAGAAACTAGGATAGTTTGGGTGAGTCCTTGCTAGGTTGATGGTGTTGTGTTAGAATATTGTGGTTTTGGATTTTTTTACAGATCATCTCTTATGTTATATCCCATTGTGTTTGATCCAAACTACCTTCTCAACCCATTATTATAACTTATATTTTAGGTTTCATTGGTGGATGAAGATGACTAAAGCTTCATCAAATGAGGACTATTGCAGCTTCATTAGTAGATGGACCATAACGTCATTGATAGATAGAGTCCATCTCTCCACCAGTAGGCAACCTTGATAAATTGTCAGAAGCTATAGATTGCAACCATTCCATTGGTGAAAAATGTCTGAAGTTCCATTAGTAGGTAAACCCATTAATCCACTATTTCGTGGTCTAAGAGTTTCATCTATACACAGAGACCATTGCTTCGTATTTTATGACTTCTATGACTCCATCAAATCAGAAGTCTATGGAAGCATTAGTGTATGAGGGAATTCTTTCATTGATGGCTGGAATCATCAACATATGATGCCTAGATCTACAATCAGTTGGGTTCTTGCTTCTTTTCATTAATTGACTAACATGGGGCTCCACTGGTAGGTGACTAAGGGATTTCATCATTTGATTGTGTGGAATGTCATCAGTAGATGGCATTTTGGATTTCATTGGTAGATTCCTTCATGGTATAAGTGTGTACTAATGACACGACTATGAAGAGGACCAATGTAGGGTATTTGTAGGGATTTGGACCCCAAAATTGACTATATTTCCCTTTAGGGCTTAGTTAAAATCCATTTTGGGATGGTCTCCTCTCTACTTTTGTCCAACGAAGGGCATCAGGACTACCTATGATGTGCATGTGTGTATCGATTAAAGTTAAGCTTAGACTTGTAGAAGTGATGACTTTATGGTGTTCCTATAAGTCCTAAACTAAGATATTTGAGAAGATATATCTTCAAGAAGGCAAAAGATATGAATATGTAAGAATCTAAATCTATTTTGGCATATTAAGGCTAGCATAGGCATGAAACCATGCTTAAATTCTCAACTTTTTTGCATTGATATGGGTGTTTTCTTGTCCTCAAGAAAAACAAAAACTCAAAGATCCTAACATGACATCCAAATTGAGTGTAGATATAGTTTCTAAGGTAAGGTTGATAAAATTAAAGAAGTGAGTCTCTAGAGACATGCTATTTCAAATAATACCTCAGTTGTTCAAATAAAACTTGCTAATGTAAGATCCAAGAACTACCAGGCATGATTACAAAAACTCATTAGAATTCAACAAGATCATTAGAGCTTGAAACATTTATGTGAGAGTTAAGGTGTAGTCACGTAGAGGATCATATGGGCAAAGATGTGAGTAAGGAGTTGTTGCCGAGTATTCATGTAAATCAATTAGGAACAACATGCCTTTCACTTATTCATGTCCTAAGTATTAAAAAGAAAGGATTCTAGTGACGTATGAGGATCCTGACCCACATCATGGTCCATGTAACAAGTGACAATTCATGTAGTCTAATCCAGTTGGTCTAAAGTAGTGAGACAAACTCCTCATAACATTATCAAACCTATCTTGCTACTGAGATGACCTCATTTCTCTCCTAGGATTTCTAAAAGACTCGCTAATGAGATTTTGGGTTGACACTTCTAAGAATGTCATACCCATGTTTGTGAGTGCATTGTACACTCCTTGGGAACCATCCGCAAAACCCCTTATATAGTAACCAAACATTCATGTTTTTATTCAAAATCATACATTTATTCTCTTTACTCCAATTTATAGCGATGTTAGGTATTATTTTATTTTTTTCTATTTGGGCAATTTGAATTGTTTTTGGGACTTTGGCCTATTGATCCTCTTTTTCATATTTTTTATCTTTTTATTTTTTACTAAGTTTAGCGTGACAAAGAGTGGAGACCATTAAAGAATAACAATGACACTTGATTAACTCATAACTCATAATCATGCACTTAATGGCTCAGTAGAAACCTTTAATGTAATTCATGGGTCCTTGGAATATAGCCCAATATGTGAAAACACTGCTCAGAGTTTGATCATAATGGACTCCAACCCTCAGACTCAAAGATTTGGTTTTTCATTCATAATATGAAACACACGGCATGCAACTTCAAACTGTAGACTTGTTCTTAACCTTAAAATCCATTACCAAAAGAGATAGGGGCCAGTGATATAAATGAAACTAGAGTTTAAGAAAACATAATTATGATAATTACACTGTCATAGCCTTAATTATAGAGTTACAAATTACTGACCAAGTCCTACTCAGTTTAAGAGAAGTATCGTGAATGCATGATGCGACAAGATTTTTAAATTTACACCTAATGTATAATAGGAAAATAGTAAGGAACTAAACATGCATGAACGAAAAGAAGGTGAAAGGATAAAGGGAGAAAAACTCTACCATCACAAGCTTAAAAGTTTGTTGATCCTATAAACTAAGATAGTAGGGATGGCATTCATGGATGTAAGGGGACATAAATCTATTAGAGTCCTAAATTGATGCATGTATGTAAAACTATATCTAAACAATCACATGAAAGAAACTATCTAAGAAAGAAACCTAAATAACAACATTTGTCATTAGGAAAGAAAACAAAGACTAGGGTAAGAAAGAGGGGCGGTATCCCTATAATATCGATAATAAGATCCAAAATCATAACTGTTGGGAACAATGTCACATGTGTGACGTCGAATGGGACTATCATGTATGTATAGAACATGTGAAGTTGTGGATCATGTTGACTCTAATGTATAGCAACATAATCTCTTGACTTGTGAAAGCATCTTTATGTGGGAGTTTAGTTAAACTGCACTTAAACAAATTCCTTGGCATGACATCCTCAGGGTACCTCCCCAAATATGGATATGAAAGAAGGTGTATAGAAAGAAGGGATAACAAGTTGTTGGACATGATACACCTAATGATGAGTTTCACCATTCTTCTGATTTCCTTATGGGGATACACTCTTGAAACCACCACATTTACATTTAACTGAGAACCTTATAAATATGTTGAAAACACATGATATGAGATATTGAATGGGGGACGTCCCAATATGTCTTTTTTGGAAGTTTGAGATGTGAAGGTTGTGTTAAAAAAAGTTTGGACCCAAATTAGATAACTATTTCTTTGTTTATTACTCTAAGGAAATAAAGGGATAATAATTCTATATTCCATAATACAATAATAGTTCATTAACATAGATGTTGTTTTCTTGGGAAAGGAACTTATTTTTAGAGGAAAAAGTAGGAGTAAATATAACTTGAAGAAGTTCAAGTCCAAAAAGATAACATTGAACCAATGGAGGTTTCTAAGGAACAAGAGGAACCATAAAGTGTTGTAGAATGTCAAGTATGAATCATTACACAGGAACCTCAAAGGTACAGTAGGACATGTCTTAAGACTGAGAGATACAAATTTCTCATGACTCAATAAGATGATGTGTTGGTAATTGAGGATGATGAGAAAACGACCCACCCATTCATACCAACAAGGTATGGACCTGGGTGAATCCACCTAAAGGGGTAACAACAATAGGGTGCAAATGGGTTTTCAATAAGAAGACTAACATGGATGGTAATATACAGACCTACATAGGTAGATTGGTAGAAAAAGGTTTCAAACAAGTTCAAGGTGTAGGTTTCAAATACGTTCAAGGTGTTGAAAAAGATGATTTTGTTTGGTTTAATCCATTTTGATCATGGTTGTCAACGCCTCTTATTATTAATATTTGATTTGGAAAATGGACATTAAAGAAACTTTCCTTAACACTAATCTTCTAGAGGGTGTGTACATGACACAACCTAAAGGTTTTATCACCCCAAATGGAACCAGTCAAGTCTATTAGCTACTAAGATTAATCTATGGATTATAGAACACATCTTAGAACTTGAATCTTCATTGTGATTAGAAATTCAAATAGTTTGGTAATATTCAGAACGAAGATGAAACTTGTGTTTACAAGAAGGTTAGTGGGATCTTAATTATATATCTTACATTGTTTGTAGATGGCATACTATTGATATGAAATGACATACCTACTCTACAATTGGTTAAGACATGGTTGTAAAATACCTTCTCCATGAAGGAATTAGGCTAAGCATACTATATACTAGGAATTAAGACCTATACATATAAATCTAGAAGTGTTCTTGGCCTAAGACAAAGTCCATGCATTGCAAATTTTTAAAGAGGTTTAGGATGCATGATTCTAAAAGAGGAAACTTTCCATGTCTCATGAAATAATTATCTCTAAATGTGAATGTCCCAACTCTTTGAAAAATTGAGCACGCTTGAGTAAGATTCCATATGCCTCAACTATTGGACCTAGCATGTATGCAATGATTTGTACATGCACATGCACATGCACATGCACATATCTCTCATATGCTTTAATCATGATAAGAAGGTACCAATCTAATTCATATAATGATCATTATATAGAAGTAAAGAACATCCTTAAGTACTTGAGAATAACTAAGGATCAATTCCTAACTATGGTGGTGAGAAAGCATTGGTTGTAAAAGGTTATACTGATGCAAGCTTCCATATTGACAAGGACAACTACCAATTGCAATTAGGAATTGCCTTTCTTCTAAATGATGGAGCTGTACGATGGGAGAGTTCCAAGAAATAGACAATGGATGATTCTACAATAGAGGTTGAGTATATTTACACATCCAACGCAACAAAGGAATCAATATGGATCAATAAGCTCATCAGTGAACTTGAGGAGGTTCCAACCATTGAAGATGAAATAGAACTATATTGTAACAACAATGGAGCTTTACACAAGCTACGAAACCCATATTGCATCGGCATTCCAAGAACATGTTGAGACTTTAGAATTTTATACATGAGATCGTAAAATAAGGAAATATTAATATTTATAGAGTGTAAATTGAAATCAATGTTGTTGATTCCTTGATTAAAGAATTTTCACAACAGAAGCATGAAGTTCATGTTTGATCACATGGAATTAGCTCCATGAGTGATTGGCTCTAGTGTAATTGGGAGACTATTAGTTATGTTCCCTGAGATCCATCATGTAATAATTGTAAAAGACACATTTTATTTATTTTGATTACTAATGAAAGGCAATTCCACTTATTATGCATGTTTCAGTATTGAGATAATGAATAAACTTAATAATGTCCTAAGAATATTATGACTTGATGACATATGGTTTGGTTTGAAGACTAATGTATGAGATCATATGTGTACTTATAGAATTCCTTTTTGTTATATCCCTAGTCAATTATTGTTGTCGATGGTCTTGGACAACAATAATACACAAGACTAGCATGTGTGATAAGTGATGCATATGTCACTTTAGTCATGATATTGGATATCAATTCAGATACATGAGTACTTGTTAGAGAGGAAGTTGTATTAGTTAGACCCACCTTAAGATTGACACATGGAAGTCATGTATTGACAAATTAGATCCATATATCAATGTGACATGGAGACTATGATCCTTAGACATGAAGTCACTATAATGGTCACATGTTGTTCTATGTAATTTCACACTAGGGGTATGATATAAGTATTTACTAAAATGTGGTGGTTGGGTGCACTGTGACACATGAGGATCATGTGAGTAATGTAAATGGAATTTTTCCGTCATATATAGTAATATCCCAGCCACTTGATAAGCAGGATGCATGTCCATGATCACATAGTCAATATATGATATGGAGATCACAATATCTCATATAGTTTGCTCTAGTTCAAGGGAAATAGATTAAATGTTTAGAGAATGAATTCAAATAGCATGCAGAGGCTAGGGCATGCAAGTTTCAGTGAGGGAATAGTGGGGAAACTAGTCTCTTTCCATAGCCAAAGTGAGGATGACAGTGATGGACGAAACAAAGAACCAGTGGACAAAGGACAAAAAGGATTGCAATCAAAGAAGACTGGATCTCGCTGATATTTCCATGCCAATCCAGAAGAATGGAAACCATCTCCTCTACAAAGGGATGTCGGGGGTGGAGAGATTAGATGTGATACCTGAGATGATTGTCCATGATTCATATCCATCACACATTAGCAATGGTGCTCTAAAGTCCGCTGATAGAATAATCTAGGAAGCCAATGTGGAGGCGACCACAAACCCTAATATGTCCCCAATCTTCAGTAGTGTGGTCATAGGTGGAGGAGGATAGTCTGCTCTTGACACATATCTAGATAAGTTATTTGAAGACAATAAGTTAGCGGACTGTATTTTACTATCAGTGGTTAATAGAAAATCAACAATTGCCATTGACCTGATCACGATGATATCTAGACAAGTTATCTACTCCATATACAAAATCTAGTAAGTTGATGTGGAGGCAACCACAAACCATAATACATTCCCAACCTTCAGTAGTGTGGTCACAGGAAGAGGAGGATCAAGTATTCTAGACACTTATCTGGACAAGTTATTTGAAGACAATTAGTCAGTAGATAATATTTCACTACAACTGTTTAACAGAAAACCAACACTTGCCATTGATCCAATCATGAAGGATAACCTTATACGGCCATCAAAATTTTTCGTGGTTGTTAAGATTGTGGGCGCAAACATTGGATACATGAAACTTTAGGAATGTTTACATCAACTTTGGAATCCAAGTGGTATATTCAACATGTTTGAATTAGACAAAAGCCACTTTGTCATTCATGCCTTTTGATGAAAATCATAGCATACATTACTATATGGGTACGGATACATAACCTTCCTCTACATATGTATGTTCCAACATTGTATGAATATCTGGATGAAGATCTTTAGAGGTTAAAAAAAGTAGACACCCAAATGACTAGAAGATTAAAAAACATGATTGTGCATCTAGCCGTCAAAGTAGACACAAATCACTCACTGGTCTCATCAATCCTTATCATTAAAATTTAGTATTTTTTTCAAATATGATAAATTGATTCTCTACAAGACTTGTGGAAAATGGGACACGAACAAAGTAATGTCAAGATTAGTTGGCGATCTGTGACACTAATACTCATAGGGAGAAAAGAGACCAAGGAAAGGAGAAAAGGTAGCAGTGGGAAACCTAGAAGCAACGACGAGGGAATGAGAGAAGGTGAGAAAACCAGGTAGATATTCTACCAAAAACTAACGACAATGACATCTTTGAATTCTTGATGAATGAGGAGGATGAAGGATCACATGAGCATGAAAACACCACTATTCCTACTATATATAGTTGAGAACTATCTAAATAGTCGGGGAAGGTATGGAAGAAAAAGAAGAACTTCGGGAGCAACAGAGAAGGTGAGTCTTACAAGAAAAAAGGAGAAAGGAAAATAAACCAAGAAGAGTCACACACAATTGTCTACCCATATATGGATTAGGTGATTGAGTTCGAAGAAGAGGCTAAAAAAGAAAACTTGGATATTAATGTTGATTCATTGAAGGAGATGATGGATAGGGAAATAGTATCAGCAAGGGTAAAACTGAATAGACAAAAGAAAAGAAACGCCATGACAAAGGTAGGGACAATGATCAAGGGGATCATTACAAAGTAGAAGAAGGGTAAAGTCAGGGCTATTTTGGAGAAAAATAGAAGAAGCCCTATGTGTCATGTTGAGGAACAAACACTCAGAGTGCCTGAGATTACAACTGAGAAAACACTACAGGAACGCCACGAGGAGCAAGAAGTCGAGGAATCAAGTTGATGACCAACATTACTACAAGAATCAACTAATGATCTCACATGACACAAATTACTAATATGTTGGTCTATTATGCTTCATAATGATCACTCTCGGTTAAGGTTGATATTGAAAAGGTATCATCTAGCCCACGATGCCTACCAGGGCAATGTAACTCTGGTTAGCATTCACTCTAAAAATTATTATCGAGCTATTCTCTATCAGAGACTAGTGGAACTAGATTCCATTGTTAATATAGCAGATACCAATTGTAATGATATAATAATAACATGTTTAATCTTTGTTTTGTCCATGTTTAATATGTATTTTGTCTTAGTTGAATAATATGGGATGTTACTCTAATTTTGATATCTGTGACACATGGAATATATGGACATGGTAACATTCCTCACTTTGCACTTTGCAGTTGTTCTCCAACTTATTCCTATTACTTGGGTGAAAATAATGTGTGTCTGGATACTAGTATCTGCTTGTGTGGTTTTGAACATCACTATCAACATACTTAAGAACCTACCTGGTCACACACATAAGGATGTATATGGGAATTGATGTTTCCAAGCAAACAAATGATTAGAATGATTTCCAAATCTTAATATGTTGATTTCCTATCCAAACGTCTAGTTGACATATTGGATTTGTTGGGTCAATGGATCTATTTATTATCAATTGATTGGCTGAATTTGACTATGGACTTATATAGTCAGTTGATTGGAAAACCCAATCAACTGATTGGAATTCATAAAGGAAGATTTCAATTTGGAAACCAAGTTAGATTTTAATCTAGACTAACCAAGTCTGTCAATTGGAAAAACCAGTTTGTTGATTGGAATACAATAGGGAATTCATATCTATATCTGGATAGACTTACTTGTCCAATTTGAATTCCAATATGAGTTTTATCTGTAAGTTTGTTTTAAGTTTGTGATAATGAAAAGGATTAAAATTATGGTTCTCCAAGCCCATGATTTTCCTATACAAAAGGGATACATAGAAAAGATTGATACACACATACAGAACTATTGAGACAACTTGTGAGTCAAGTGGTTCATCATATTTCTCTTATAGGGAGAGAAAAAGTTTCCATAAGAACAACTGCCCAAGATAGGATGAGAAAGGGAGTTTTGGGAGGACTAGAATGCCAACAACTCCTATTCCATTTCAACTTGGTTGAAAATATGGTGCACCATGTTCTCCCTCATTTTTGTTTATGAAGTTGAGGCTAAGGCACACATGTAGAGGCTTATTGTAACGACCCATTTTTTGATTAACCATCTAGTTAGGGTTTACTTGGATGATTGCATGCTTAACTAGATTGATCATTATTTAAAGTTTTATTAATTATGGTAGTCTATTTTGTGTATATTTAAACGTAATGAGAAACTCTAAATATGATTTTATTTAAAATAATTAGGGTTTGAGAATTGGAAACCCTAATCGATCAAATTTAGGGTTTTAGTAGCATATGAATACATAATTTTGATAACTATAGTGGAGCACTAAATGATTTTTAGTATTTTATATACAAATATGATTTAATTGAAATTTACATATGATTTGGAGAAATCAAAAGTGAGAATTCTTACAAACTATTAGGATTTTGAATGTTTTATGACATGTTTGTCATCCAACTTACCTCGGGACAAACTCATTCAACCATGTGTTCAAACTAAAATGTAGCAGTCTAGAATTTGATTTTATTTTTTTATTAGTACATCCAAATGAGTTGAAATTTTGACTTAGTTTGTAAGACACATTTAAGATTCTATCTTGGATTTTCATAAATTTTAGATGATGTTAAACTGATCCAGAAAGGGGTGTGGGTCGTGTTTTCCCAGGATAGACTTAGCCAACCATGCAATTATGTGATTGCTAAAAGAGTGAGAAAAGAGGGTGATTTGATATCATTTGCAGACTATTTGTATTTAGAGGGGATTTGACCTATTCAGTAAATTATTTCCAGTAACATTTGTATGATAGGATATTTTGTTGAAATAAAATAAAGTGTAAAGTTGGGTCAATTTGCAATTGCCCAAGAACCTTAATTGATCTATATGAGCAAACTAGAATCCAAGGAGCTCTAAAATTTCATGATTCATTATAGAGAAATGAAACTCTAAGAGAGTGGGAGATTTAGGGTTTGAGTGGGGAAGAAGGTGGAGATGTTGACATAAGGCTTTATCATCTGAGAAATGATGAAATCAAGTAAGTTCAGCTTTTTTGCATAGTCTTTCATGGTGAATATTCTCTCACATGTCAAGATTCCTTCCATTCTATGATTTGATTCAATATGATATCAAATCTCCTTCTTTTCTCATTCTTTCTGTGAAAGACTGGATTTTTGGGCTTAATTTTGAGGATGAAATTTCTTTTAAGGTGAGTAGGATGTGATGAGTGGACTTTTGGAAACCTTAATCATCCAATTACATAAGTGAAATCATAAGGTTGAATAATATTGAGAGTTCCAAGGTTTTGACAAAGTAGGTGTGTTGATGTGATGTTTATATAATGATTTGGATCCATAAGTTTAGGTTTACTTGAGGAATTTAATTGAATGGTCTAATAGTTGAGTTTTGTCACCAAATTTGAATAGAAGGTAACTCGTGAGGTAAGGAAGCTATGGTTAAAATTTGGTGGCAATCGGATGTCCCTAGATGAAGTTATGAAGGTTTGAAATTAGTGCAATAATGTGCATTTCGAGGATTATTAGACCAAAGTTTAAGGGCAATGATGTGTCATGCACCCCTTTGATTAAGAGCGGACTGTGTGGCCAGATCCTGGCCGTTTGTGTCTAATCCAGTGACGGGGAGTGCTGACTTAAGTGAGTCCCGGATCCTGCTTTGGGCGAGTTCCTTGGTAGTCGTTGGATGTACTTTGGATGGTTAGATCCTCATCCCCTACCTCCAGTCAGACTGGAGATCATGGGGCAATCAGTTGTGCCATGTCTTGAGCTCCCCATGATGGGTGATCGTGCTCTAGAAGGGAAAACGAAGTGGACAGTTGTCTTTACAACCCTGAAACAGACCCAATGACCCCCTTATACAGGTTAGTGAATAAGAAATAAGAGAGAACGAGTCCACCCTTCGGTCGTCTTCTCCACCGTAAAATGTAGGTGGCGCGGAGGAGGAGTAGTGGGAGATGCTGGAGAGAAATGAGGAAGGAAGGAGTGGTCAAAGCAAGTTTGAGTTGAGGATCTCTCATCCCATTTGTAATTGTGGACTGCCGGGGTGGTTTTAATGGTGGAAGAAGCAAACCTTGTCGGAGAAGAAGACCACATTCGAGGGCCCTCCACAGCTGTTCTTATCATCATGGAAGATTGGAGATGAGTTCTTGAAGGAAGAGCGAAGCTCCGGTAAGCCCAACGTATGGAAGGAGATGAGTAAAAGGGGTTTTCCCCCTTTCCCACCACCGCACCAGAAGTAGGTGATGGCGTGCTAACCATGGCAGCTGATGGAAGGCTCTAGCGTCCAGGCGCCAGGCCGGTGACATAGAGAGATGGAGCATGAAGATGAGGGCGGCCTTAATGGTCTATTAGGAGAAGCAATCATCAGCCTGTTGCTCACCGGAGTGCCCCTGCGCGGCGGAGCCTTGCGGAAATAGAGTCCACGTTGTCTGCGTTGAACGCGAGGACCAGAGAAAGGACCGATTGGGTTATGGAATCTTCAGATCCACGGATGCTTAGAAAGATCCGGATCGGGCTGGAGTAAAGAGAGGTGCGTCGGGCCAGGTGTCAACTAATGATTGGCCAAAAGGTTTAACAAAGATATAGATGGCATGGATATATGTGATGATTAGGTTTCTCTTGATCAAGGTACGCCATTACCTCTTACTTGTCTTATTATACGTTATGCTTGTGTTATATGGTAGTAAAGACTTGGCATATGGTATTGATTGAAATGATTGTCTTGTATGATATGTTGCTTGAATTTCCATACATATTGCTATGAACACATCAAACATAATATATCTGTTCCATTACATGAAAGCACCAACTCTATGGCAGTGTGCTTGGAAGTGATCAAACTCTTTGGTAGTGGTCACGTTGTACACATGGAAGCACCAACTCTTTGGTAGTGTGCTTGGACCCAACTCTTTGGTAGTGGTCACATTGTACATATGATCGAACTCTTTGGTAGTGATCATAAAGGCCTTAATGCATTCAACTCACAAGTAGTAAATGCATGGATGATATAATGGAAATTATGCTTAAAATATGTGTTCACTCTTGTTAATGAACTTCTTTGTGCAAGTATATGATTTTCTTATATTTCTTCTGTTGTTGCCAAGTATTAGTTTTATCTTATTTCCAAGATATGATGAGAGGTAAATAAAAGACACGTAGGCATACTCAACACAATATTCTTGAAATATTGTGCTGACGTGTACCACATGTAATCTTTTTGTTTAGGTTGTGGTTATGATCTTAAAGATCTAGGATAGTGAGAGTTGTATGGCGAGCTGATGTACATGTGGACCTGTTGTCTTAAGATCCTGTAGTTTAGTTGTAGTACATGCATATGTATATGTTTGTTGTTCAATATGTCATATCAAATGTTGTAAAAATTCATGTTGTAATTATATGTTGAATGGTGAACATGTGTGTATGGTTTTATTATTGTTCATGTACATGTGCTACTGATTGTTTCCCTGTGACGTCTCCAGATGTGATGAGTGGACTTTTGGAGTCCTTAATCATCCAATGACATAAGTGAAATCATAAGGTTGAATAATATTGAGAGTTCCAAGGTTTTGACAAAGTAGGTGTGTTGATGTGATGTTTATATAATGATTTGGATGCATAAGTTTAGGTCTACTTGAGGAATTTAATTTAATCGACTAATAGTTGAGTTTTGTCACCAAATTTGAATAGAAGGTAACTCGAGAGGTAAGGAAGCTATGGTTAAAATTTGGTGGCAATCGGATGTCCCTAGATGAAGTTATGAAGGTTTGAAATTAGTGAAATAATGTGCATTTCGAGGATTATTAGACCAAAATTTAAGGGCAATGATGTGTCACACACCCCTTTGATTAAGAGCGGACTATGTGGCCAGATCTTGTCCGTTTGTGTCTAATCCAGTAACGGGGAGTGCTGACTTAAGTGAGCCCCGAATCCTGCTTTGGGTGAGTTCCTTGGTAGTTGTTGGATGTACTTTGGATGGTTAGATCCTCATCCCCTACCTCCGGTCAGACTGGAGATCATGGGCCAGTCAGCTGTGCCATGTCTTGACCTCCCCCACGACGGGTGATCATGGTCTAGAAGGGAAAACGAAGTGGACAGTTGTCTTTACAACCCTGAAACGGACCCAATCACCCCCTTATACAGGTTAGTGAATAAGAAATAAGAGAGAACGAGTCCACCCTTCGGTCGTCTTCTCCACCATAAAATGTAGGTGGCGCGGAGGAGGAGTAGTGGGAGATGTTGGAGAGAAATGAGGAAGGAAGGAGTGGTCAAAGAAAGTTTGAGTTGAGGATCTCTCATCCCATTTGTAATTGTGGATTGTCGGGGTGGTTTTAATGGTGGAAGAAGCAGACCTTGTCGGAGAAGAAGACCACATTCGAGGACCCTCCACAACTGTTCTTGTCATCATGGAAGATTGGAGATGAGTTCTTGAAGGAAGAGTGAAGCTCCGGTAAGCCCAACGTATGGAAGGAGATGAGTAAAAGGGGTTTTCCCCCTTTCCCACCACCGCACCAGAAGTAGGTGGTGGCGTGCTAACCATGGAAGCCGAGGGAAGGCTCTAGCATCCAGGCACCATGCCGGCGGCATAGAGAGATGGAGCACGAAGCTGAGGGCAGCCTTAACGCATCTATTAGGAGAAGCAATCATCAGCATGTTGCTCACCGGAGTGCCCCTGCGTGGCGGCGCCTTGCGGAAATAGAGTCCACGTTGTCTGCGTTGAACGCGAGGACCAGAGAAAGGACCGATCGGGTTATCGAATCTTCAGATCCATGGATTCTTAGAAATATCCGGATCGGGCTGGACTAAAGAGACGTGCGGCGGGCCACGTGTCAACTCATGATTGGCCAAAAGGTTTAACAAAGATATAGATGGCATGGATATATGTGATGATTAGGTTTCTCTTGATCAAGGTACGCCATTACCTCTTACTTGGCTTATTATATGTTATGCTTGTGTTATATGGTAGTAAAGACTTGGCATATGGTATTGATTGAAATGATTGTCTTGTATGATATGTTGCTTGAATTTCCATACATATTGCTATGAACACATCAAACATAATATATCTGTTCCATTATATGAAAGCACCAACTCTATGGCAGTGTGCTTGGAAGTGACCGAACTCTTTGGTAGTGGTCACGTTGTACATATGGAAGCATCAACTCTTTGGTAGTGTGCTTGGACCCAACTCTTTGGTAGTGGTCACATTGTACATATGATCCAACTCTTTGGTAGTGATCATAAAGGCCTTAATGCATTCAGCCTGCAGGTAGTAAATGCATGGATGATATAATGGAAATTATGCTTAAAATATGTGTTCTCTCTTGTTAATAAAAATCTTTGTGCAAGTATATGATTTTCTTATATTTCTTCTGTTATTGCCAAGTATTAGTTTTATCTTATTGCCAAGATATGATGAGAGGTAAATAAAAGACACGTAGGCGTATTTAGTACAATATTCTTGAAATATTGTGCTGACGTGTACCACATGTAATCTTTTTGTTTAGGTTGTGGTTATGATCTTGAAGATCCAGGATAGTGAGAGTTGTATGGCTAGCTGATGTACAGGTGGACCTGTTGTCTTAAGATCCTATAGTTTAGTTGTAGTACATGCATATGTATTGGTTTTCTGTTCAATATGTCATATCAAATGTTGTAAAAATTCATGTTGTAATTATATGTTGAATGGTGAACATGTGTGTATGGTTTTATTATTGTTCATGTACATGTGCTACTGATTGTTTCCTTCTGACTCCCTTGATTTTCTTCTTCTTAGCCTTGTGTGGGATGTTTAAATTGGAATTCTCGCTGAGGTGAGGGTTTCAATTTGTACGTCACACATCAAATTAAGTTTTAGAAAATCCGGGGACGTCACAGGTGGTATCAGAGCATGAACAATAGCAAAGCCTGACATTTTCTCATTATACAACTCAAAACTAAAGAACCTTGAACTTAATAATCTTTTAGGGTTAGATTAGTCATCTTTTAGAGACTAGATCTGACCTAGCCTGTAGGTTAGCACCTAGATGTCTGAGAACTAGGCCTAGACTAGTGCTTGTTGTATAGCAAGTCCTTAGATGTCGTTCTTTCCTTATAGTACATCAGTATGGGACGTTGTACTATTTGGAAATGACGTGCATCAAGGGAAGAGAAACCCTAGACATATTGCACACGTTGTCTAGAGTAGCTACACTAGTCTACACCATGTTCTCACCCTTTTCACTAGTTATCATGACACTAGAATCTCTACTATGTGTGGGGCACTCGTTTTCTGGATTTGGTTTTGGATTCCAATCGGATCGAACCTTTATAGTTTTCTCTGACGCTTGTTTTATTGGAGAAAAACTATATAATATTTTATTATGTATATGTATTACAAAAATGTGTCCCCACACATGTACGAGTAGGAGGTGGTCATGCAACCTAAGTGAAAGTGAATGACATCAGTCTAGAAGAGAGTGTAGTTCTAGATTAGATGTCTAGAGCCTTGTTTGGTATATGTGATAGATGGAATAGATAGAATAAGTTTGATGATATGATGTAGGCCTTATATATATGTTATAAGATGGTTTACGATAATATATGTTTGCCTCAATGACTTAAGGTCCAATTTTGAGATTTTGATATAAGCTTGATGATGCAAGTACATAGGCTTTTAAGAAATAATATGAGCTAAGTTAAGACAAGTTGTATATCAGCATGAGCCTCAAGCTCTTTTACAAAGGAGAACCTCTAGTGTTAGGACCAGTTTTGGGGTTAGCTCAAGAGAGAGAGAGACCGGCAGGGAGAAGGTCAGAGAACCTAGACTCCAAGATATGAGAAATATGTGATGTGATATGTCCTAAACTAGACTACTCCTAAGTGATTGAGTTGAGTTGCTTTGTGCATGATTCCCATAATCTTGTTGAACCCTAGGTGTCCTTGGGAGGACCAAAGCCTAGAGTCAGAGAGAGGTTGGTTACATGTGCATATGCAAATAAGAATGTGAGAACCTACCATCTGGGTGAGGGAGAGAGAGTCCCAAGACCCTGGAGGAGGTAAATGGTGTTAGTATGTTGAGAAGCCTCATGCTCGGGTTGGTGGTTTCCCACATAGGAATCTAGTGGTGTATATAAGAGAGTTTTGGGTAAGCATGTTTCATGGGTAGATACCTATGAATAGAATGTCATAGCATGTTTTGGTTTTTGCCTATGTGGCTAGAGCTTGTAAAGCAACCAACTAGTTCCAATGACGTAATCTAAGAACCCTAGACTAAGAGAGGGAAGATAAGTTTTTGTTTATGAGAGACTCATAGAGATGAGTTAGCTCAGAGAGACTGAGCATGACACTACCCTGACGATATGGGTTAGGAGAACCTCAATTAGACTAGATAAAGTTTTGATACATGTTTGTCAAGACACTTGCATAAGTTTGTTTAGAACAACCATAGTGTAATATAAGTAAAAACATGTTTTGATCTTGGCATGTAACATATAGATGTGATATGATGAAAACTTAAAGATGGTTTAATAGATATTGATGCATAAATGGTTAACCATATACACAAATAATGATGATAATGTGATAATTGTTGGTTAATCTTGTGATGAAATCACTAATAAATCTTGCAATTTATCATGAGCAATAAAACAAGATCATATGAGTGAAACATGTACATGAGGTGTTAATCTCAGTGCTTAATAAAGATGAAAAATATAGTTTGACAACTAGCACAACATAATGATTATGACACCATGATGTATGGGTTAACATTAGTAACTCCTTTTTGAACATGATAATATGATTTTGGAAACCATAATGCATGGGTAAAGATAAGAATGCAACCCTAACGTATGAAATATGTCATGATATAATCTGAGTTTCTAAAACCTTGTTTCAATACCGACGGAGTATTTGTGCACCAAGATGGTCGTAAACCCCCCCTAATAGTGCTTTGGATACATGGTTCTAGGTAACCTTTGCAGATATGATACACATAGAATAGTGCCCACATGTGGATGAAGACATTTAGGTTTTCCCTGGAAGTATGAGTATGGTTTACTTTCGAGGACGAAAGTTCCTTTAAGTGGTATATGATGTGAAAGACTGGATTTTTGGGCTTAATTTCAAGGACGAAATTTATTTTAAGGTGATTAGGATGTGATGAGTGGACTTTTGGAGTCCTTAATCATCCAATGACATAAGTGAAATCATAAGGTTGAATAATCTTGAGAGTTCCAAGGTTTTGACAAAGTAAGTGTGTTGATGTGATGTTTATATAATGATTTGGATCCATACGTTTAGTTCTACTTGAGGAATTTATTTGAATGGTCTAATAGTTGAGTTTTGTCACCAAATTTGAATATAAGGTAACTCGAGAGGTAAGGAAGCTATGGTTAAAATTTGGTGGCAATTGGATGTCCCTAGATGAAGTTATGAAGGTTTGAAATTAGTGAAATAATGTGCATTTCGAGGATTATTAGACCAAAATTTAAGGGCAATGATGTGTCACACACCCCTTTGATTAAGAGCAGACTGTGTGGCTAGATCCTGGCCATTTGTGTCTAATCCAGTGACGGGGAGTGCTGACTTAAGTGAGCCCCAGATCCTGCTTTGGGCGAGTTCCTTGGTAGTCGTTGGATGTACTTTGGATGGTTAGATCCTCATCCCCTACCTCCGGTCAGACTGGAGATCGTGGGGCAGTCAGCTGTGCCATGTCTTGAGCTCCCCCATGATGGGTGATCATGGTCTATAAGGGAAAACGAAGTGGACAATTGTCTTTACAACCCTGAAACGGACCCAATGACCCCCTTATACAGGTTAGTGAATAAGAAATAAGAGAGAACGAGTCCACCCTTTGGTCGTCTTCTCCACCGTAAAATGTAGGTGGCACAGAGGACGAGTAGTGGGAGATGCTGGAGAGAAATGAGGAAGGAAGGAGTGGTCAAAGCAAGTTTGAGTTGTGGATCTCTCATCCCATTCGTAACTGTGGACTGCCGGGGTGGTTTTAATGGTGGAAGAAGCAGACCTTGTTGGAGAAGAAGACCACATTCGAGGACCCTCCACAGCTGTTCTTGTCATCATGGAAGATTGGAGATGAGTTCTTGAAGGAAGAGCGAAGCTCCGGTAAGCCCAACGTATGGAAGGAGATGAGTAAAAGGGGTTTTCCCCCTTTCCCACCACCGCACCAGAAGTAGGTGGTGGCGTGCTAACCATGGCAGCCGAGGGAAGGCTCTAGCGTCCAGGCGCCAGGCCGGCGACATAGAGAGATGGAGCACGAAGCTGAGGGCGGCCTTAATGGTCTATTAGGAGAAGCAATCATCAGCCTATTGCTCACCGGAGTGCCCCTATGCGGCGGCGCCTTGCGGAAACAGAGTCCGCATTGTCTGTGTTGAACGCGAGGACCAGAGAAAGGACCTATCGGGTTATCAAATCTTTAGATCCACGAATGCTTAGAAAGATCTGGATTGGGCTGGACTAAAGAGAGGTGCTCCGGGCCACATGTCAACTCATAATTGGCCAAAAGGTTTAACAAAGATATAGATGGCATGTATATATGTGATGATTAGGTTTCTCTTGATCAAGGTACACCATTACCTCTTACTTGGATTATTATACGTTATGCTTGTGTTATATGGTAGTAAAGACTTGGCATATGGTATTGATTGAAATGATTGTCTTGTATGATATGTTGCTTTAATTTCCATACATATTGCTATGAACACATCAAACATAATATATCCGTTCCATTATATGAAAGCACCAACTCTATGGCAGTGTGCTTGGAAGTGACCGAACTCTTTGGTAGTGGTCACGCTGTAGATATGGAAGCACCAACTCTTTGGTAGTGTGCTTGGACCCAACTCTTTGGTAGTGGTCACATTGTACATATGATCCAACTCTTTGGTAGTGATCATAAAGGCCTTAATGCATTCAACTCGCATGTAGTAAATGCATGGATGATATAATGGGAATTATGCTTAAAATATGTGTTCTCTCTTGTTAATGAACATCTTTGTGCAAGTATATGATTTTCTTATATTTCTTCTGTTATTGCCAAGTATTAGTTTTATCTTATTGCCAAGATATGATGAGAGGTAAATAAAAGACATGTAGGCGTACTCAGTACAATATTCTTGAAATATTGTGCTGACGTGTACCACATGTAATCTTTTTTTTTAGGTTGTGGTTATGATCTTGAAGATCCAGGATAGTGAGAGTTGTATGGCGAGCTGATGTACAAGTGGACCTGTTGTCTTAAGATCCTGTAGTTTAGTTGTAGTACATGCATATGTATAGGTTTGTTGTTCAATATGTCATATCAAATGTTGTAAAATTCATGTTGTAATTATATATTGAATGGTGAACATGTGTGTATGATTTTATTATTGTTCATGTACATGTGCTAATGATTGTTTCCTTCTGACTCCCTTGATTTTCTTCTTGTTAGCCTTGTGTGGGATGTTTAAATTGGAATTATCTCTGAGGTGAGGGTTTCAATTTGGACGTCACACATCAGATTAAGTTTTAGAAAATCTGGGGACGTCACACTTTCTCTACTATTCTCTATTTCTAGGATTTCTGAGTTGAGAAGAGGAAGAAATTCAATAGCTAGAACCTTGGTGGTTTTCCAAAAGTTCAGAGTTTGGCCTACATTTTTAAGGTTCATGTCACCTTAGGTGAGTGTTTCTCTCCCTGTTAAGCTTTGCAATCATGTTGCAAGCCTAATTACATTGAGCTAAAATCGCCAAGATCATTGGTGATATATTTCTATCCAATTGCATAATCAGTTAGGTTTATTTTAGGGAAATAAATGTTATTGATTTAGATCCTTTTTCATTGATCAATATTTGTATACTTTCTGATCTATTCATTTAAGTTCTAATAATAATTCTATGGACATAGGATTATGTTGTTTTGCCTGAATATTACATGAACCAACTATTGAATGATATGTTTGGAAGTTGAGTTGACATGAATAGGATCATATTTGAATTATATTAGAACAAACTGCACAAGTGTAATTTTGAATCTAACTGAAATTGAATATGATATATACATATGGATCAGTATGAGGTGGTGATATTTCCTGATTGGGGTTCGTGTTGGGGGATTGAATCAAATAAGTTAATGAATCAATATTGATGAATGGAATATATGGAATTGGAAACTAGGGTTTCCATGTGTGAATATCCCTAATGAAACCATGTGCACCATGATGATATTACTGCATGATATGATTTTATGATGTGTTGAACTAAGATTACTTCTTAAACCTTAGAAATCTATTATTAAGATAAGTATGAGAGGAAAAGCTCGACTCACATATAATCCTTTAAATGTGAAAAGATGCTCAATTGTAGGAGTTCTTACTTCTTTTGGAGGTTATAAGTCTTACTACGATGGTCTAGGACTAATGCATTTACTTTAGAATTATTTATGGAATAATGAGTAAACTCACACATGAATGCAAGTCTTTTATACAAGTCTCGTAGTAATGATTTGGGAAGATGACTAATGATTATGGTGTAAGAGGAATTAACCCTAATCCTTTCTAGTTTTCTTAAAGTGGGTAGTCTTATAAGCATTTGAAATTTTGATGTTAATTACCAAAGTGTCATAGAAAGTCAATGCCATGGTACACCTAACTAAATATGAGAGAGGAAATGAACAGGAACTTAATGGTAATGACAAGTTAAAAATGAAATTAATGAAATGTGTATGATGAAGTATATAGACTCCATGTTTTGATTACATGAGTGTTGACCTAAATCGAGTGAAATATATTAAAATTGGATTATGAAGGACTTCAATGAGAGAGAAACTTTATATATTAAGTAAATTTAGAATGATTAATTCTAAGAATAGTAGTGAGCATCATACGAAAGAAGTTATCACTAATTATTATCAAACAAAGGATAAAGGAAGACAATTTATAATTAAATCTAATATCCTAACCCTAACCATAATACAATGATCTATGTGACAATAATGAATAGTGTTCTAAAATGAGGAATTAAGGAATGTACATATGTATATTATAATTAAATTACGAGATGAAGTTTAAGGATGCAATTTCATTAATAAGAATTCAAGTTTGAATTGCAATTGTCTATATACACTTGTACTCTGAGAATGGTCTAATCTAATGGATTAAAATATGTATTAAGTAGTAACCCTAACATAGAATGGGAATCAATAGAAGAGGAGTATTAAGTGCGTTATGCACACTTATGCTTGAGATGTATTCATATCTATAGAAATGGGATGGAATAAGTATTTATTGCATGATATGTTTGTTCTGAGCATTATGAATAACACAAGATGTCTATTTGCATGTTTTGTTGTTCGTTATAATATCTCTATAAATATCTGATGATAATTGTGGTATAGCATGAACTAATATGAAATATGTTGAGGCTGAATTAGCATGCATTGATTACATTTGAGAAACCTCGATGAGGGTATATACTAGATAATGAGATCATGTCTTGTGCTGAAAGCCCACTGAGGATGATTGTTATGAGAAGATGTGGAAATGGAAAGAATCATACATGTTGAAAAAGTACATATAATTATGATTTTTGGTTTAGTCATTGTCTCTCTTGATAAGCCTACTATGCTTTGTGTCATTATAGTTATACAAAAACATACACATATGATAAATGATGATTAGATCTTCTTTAAGATGAGTAAAAAGGATTAATAACAAGTGGAATAATGACACATCTAGTTCGGTGTCCTCAACATCATGAGTTTTTCCCAAGTGCCACACTGGTAAATGAAACATATCTCCTTGTAGTAATCAGAGTATTATGAAAAGGATTTCCAGACTATGGACCGAGACCTTAAAGGTTAGACCACCAGGATGTAGGAGTGAGTCATCAGTGCGGATGTGGCCCTAAGTCCTTATTGTGAAAGTATATGTCCATGAGGAATAGACCATAATGAAATGAAAACTATGAATCATGTAAAATAAGATGATATTTGATATGCAATGATGATATGTGATACTCTATTATGTTGGTTCCTATCTCATGCACTGGAATGAGGACAAGAGCATCTTTAGGAAACCCTATGGTGGACCAGGGTTTGTTATTGATATCTTAGGGTGGTCAGCTAAATTTAAGATAGTGATGGTGAGTCGTTGATGCAAGAATTAGGTGTGGTGACTTCTACTTGGTGTGGTACAAGACAAGTAGTTTCAAGGAAAATGAATTAAAGTTGACAATCCATGTAAAATATGATTTGAATGTTTGTTGCATTCCTTATGCTACTAGTTAATAATTTGCCATTATTGATTATGTTTATTATTGTGGAAAATAATCATTCAGTTATAGAGATTATCTATTTCATATTCTAATCTGTCTTGTTGACAAGTAGTAAATTTTGGGATTTTTATCCACTTTGAATATGATTTGGATTGCTTGTCATTTGATAGTATTGTTTGGTAGGCATGTATTATGTGTACTTCAGCTTCAAGACTACATGATGTATTCCTAGTCCGACTAGTAGGGTGTCACAAAGATGATGTTATTTTTATGTGCCATTTAAAAATATTTAGATCTTTACTTGTTACTCATACAAAAGGATTGTTAATCTGAACTAAGAAGCATTTTTTATTTTTTCATAGACATGATCTAAAAGATGTTTTAAAGTTGGATTTGATCTTGGTGATGACCTTTTATAATTGTATAGAATATTATCATAGACTATATTTGACTATATGCTAGAACTATCTGTGAGACTTTCAATATTTGCACATTTCTTTAAAGTTCATTATACTTAATCTAGTGGTAATGATTGTACTCAGCTTGAGTGGGAGGTATCAATCAGTAGGGCTCATATGAGTCTCAAGAGGTTGTTTCAAATGTTTTTAGGTATGATGATATCCAGAGGAGAGGTTGTGATTAAGAAGATCTAAATAGAATAATCTAGATATAGAATGTCCATGTATTCTCTCTTTCCTATAATGCATGGTGTATCAAATTGTCATTAATGTACTAGTATTTGATGTAAACTGAATTACATGTGAGAAGTGAGATTTGATTTTGGTCTTAATAGAGTTTAATAAGATTTGTGATATCTTATTGTGATGTACTTGATGTGACATTGGTTTATAGAAATTTTAAAGAAAGAAGAAATAAAAAATTTCAATGTTTTGTCACATACTTCATCACTCATGTTTGTAAATATTGAAATGTTTCATTATTTAATCAGATATTAATTTTAGGGTTTCTCTCCAGTGGTTGGAATCTATTCTAATCAAAAGAGAGGGACTGACAACATGGTATTAGAGCTTAGGTTTGATGAGTTTGTAGGGACTAAATGATCTAGGACTAAATGATAGCATGGATGATGAACAAAACCTGAATGATATGCATACTAACTGAACTCAATATCCAGATACTCTGGTCAAGTATTTGGGTATTGAGATAAGCTAATATGGCAATGTCTACTATACTTCTTTTGGATGCCTTGGCCAAGCATTCAGATCAAGATAGTTTGGGAGTATAAGAATATGCATGCATGTAATAAATTATAAAATGGTGAAAGAGAAATGATTTTATAATTTAATATGGAACCTAAGACAAGCAAGATATTTCATAAACGTTACTAGTATATGAGTGCTTATTTTTACATGTAGTAAGTATTCAAAATCTTATATGTGTCCATATGTATTATTTTTAGAAATAGAATAATAATTTAGGAATTACATATATGTATATCAACATATTTTAAGCAAATGGTATACAAGAGAAATAGTATTCACAAGAGAGTTGTTTTTGTGGAGAAAAGTACGAATGAATTTACATGTTGGCATGTTTACTTCTAGTGACATGTCATATTTATATATGAATTTAATTTTGTTCATCCTTGTAGTACAAGTTTCAATATAAATACACAATATTTATATTAATACTCATATTAAAAGAATAGTATGGTGGTATAATTACTAAAATATTATATGATGATCTAAATAAATATGCAACATTGATCATGAAACCTAACTACAATTCTAATGCAAATAATGGGAAAATACGAAATGTAATCCATGGTGGAAAACCTACCAAATAGCACATATTTATCAACACTTGATTCTAAGGCAATATACCAATTTTTTTCTACTTTGTATCTCACTCTCTTCATCATTATTTTAGCCACTCAAATTTTGTTTTTGCATGTAAACTTGGGAGTCTAAGGTACTAGATTCCTATTCAGTGTTTGTGGCATTCAAGTCCCTATTGTATTGCACACAAAAATTCTTTGAAGTAGTGAATCAAAGTTGTTTATAACCTTGTCTTTCCCTCTTTAAGGTCACCACTATATTTACCAAATATTAAATGATTTATATTACCACTAATTTTAGTATCCGGTAGAGATTTAACTACTTATTTTTTTGGTTTATGTCCATTGAATTTGCACAATGGGTAATGGACTAGTGGAACACTATTTGCTAGTTGCATAGTATGTGAAAATGATGTTCCCATATAGATTATTAAACACATGGAACTTTGCCATACATTATATCATATAGATGATTTAGTACCAACATTCATTTATCATTCCACACTTGGCGGTTCATCCCTTTGGGATATACATGGACAAGTTATCATGGAAGACATAGAGGAGACATGAAGGAGAAGTCATCTGGTAATATAGAAGATGTATGTTTTAAGTTGTAGTTACCGTGCATAGATAGTATGAGCTTCTGTATATTATGATTTATTGTATCAATGTAAAATGATTGTTTATATGCTTTGAAATAAAATAATGTGAAACATTGGGTCATAAATGAAAGGGTCTTTCACTTTGTGAAGGTACGTGAAGCATGTATATCTTGGACTAAGAAGTAGTTAGTTGGGTTCCATAGAGAGAATGTAAGACTCATAGGAGTTGGAATTGCATGCAACTATATTGGTATTACTCATGCATTATGGTCCTACATAGGGAGGGTTGATGCATGGATATTTATAGTTTCCAAATAAATTGTGTTCACACCCCATTTTTGATGACTCAACATAAACCATTGATTAATGTTAATTACCAGGATAATGACAAAGTCTCTTGCACATTTCACACACTTTATTATTTGAAGCAGTTATCTTGTATTTTCCCACCTATTTAATCCATTCATTTCACACACTTATATCTAGTTTATGAATGTCCATGAAGAGATCTTATTTTTAGATTAAACAGTAATTAGCTCATTCATTCTTCTTTTTATAAGCCTTTTTCATAAATTTCCAAGTTGAATTATCATGAATAAAATATCTCTTTTCCTCCATGGTTATTTAGTTGTTTTTCTCCTAATAAATCTTAGGGATACTCCTGAATTATATCTCTTTCATTATTGTATTCAAAATTTGTAGGTTTCTAAGATTTATTCTAGAACATTCTTGAAATAACTAAAAAACTATAAAAGATGTCTTATCCAGACTGGGCCACTTGGAAGATTAGAGACATCTGCCATGTGGCACATGGAGGATAACCTCGATCCATGGGCCATGCCTCGTGATGCACTATGGAAATCTACCATATCTTTCAGAAGGTTCTATATAGAACTATGAACCCTAAAACCTACCAATAAATACCCCCCTAATATCCATTGTGTTCCAAGCCCCTTTCCTCTCTTTAAAAGCCAGAGAGAGAACTACCTCCCCCTTTTATTTTCTATTGCATGTGACTGAGTATCCTTTCTCTAGCACGAACTGCCCAGTTCATGATGGTAGGATGCTAAAGAATAAATGTTGCTTGCTATGCTATATCCATAATTGTTGATATATGCACATCATTTTCAAAGATATAGATCTTGATCTACTGAATCTCTCTTTCTATCTCTCTTTCTACACATCGGTTCCAACTTCCAGTGGTGGATATCCAGCATGGGAGGTCATGAGGTGAGGGGACCCTAACATGCTTGAAATGAGAACCTTTAGGGCAATGATGGGAAATCCATGACTATCTCTATCCGCAGAGGTTCACCAACAAAAAATGTTTTTTTAATGTTTTACTCAATCTTCATTAATAATAACCTTGATCACCATCATTTGCTTCTAAGATTTTTGAAGACAATGCAATATCGTTATCATCTAGTATGATCTCTTGATGTGATGATTTTGAGTCACATTTATAGACTTGTTTTACTCGCATTTTATGCATTTATTGGTCACTTTGGTGGTTAATATTGCATAATTCACTTATTTTAGTCTATGATCCTTCTCAGTGTCAAATATCTCTTATTTTATCGTTTTGAGCATAAAGGATTATAATTATAGATTCTATCTCAGCTGATGTGGTTTTGTTTTGCAATTTCAGGACAAACACATATCTGCAGCTGTCGATACCATTGACATATGTCGATACTATCGACACAGCCACAGGCAGGCAGCCGCAAGGAGTAGCGCAGAGTCGATACCATCGACTGGGAAGTCGATGGTAGCGACTTACCATCAGGTTTCCAGCGACCATCCAGTCGATACTATCGACCACAAAGTCGATACTATCGACATGTGTAGCTTCAACGACGGAAAAGGGATGAAACCGATGCTAAAGGAACTCGATGTTGGAATGTATGCCCTGAGAGCCAATCATGGGATGATTGGTGGGATACATTAAGATTGATTTGATAAACATCAAAGGCAAGCTTCCGATTCTTTCTGGTTCAGTCATATGAGATAGTGATAGAACAGATGGAATGTCTAGAGAATGACAGTACTCAATGATGTATGCCTTCAGGTTCATGACCTGAATGATGAGATCATACGGATGCTAAGAGTTTGTACATTCTTGTTATGTCCCTAGTCGGATGTCATTGTGGAAGGTAGATAGACAACAATGACACACAAGACTAGATTGTGGTGTTGGTTGATGACAGAATCTCATTAGTCATGATATAGAGATATCAAACCAAACACATAGGTACTTGTTAGAGAACAAGTGTACCGGAAAGACCCACTGTGAGTTTGACACATGCAACCATGACATGGTAGTCACAATCAGTACTCACAGTGATGGTGGTGAGTGTGATTCTTTGACCTGAAATCACTACACTCAACACATGTCGTTGGGCACACTTTGACATCATCAAACACAGTCTTGAAACATGGGTTGTTATAAAGGTGATGATTGGGTGGCTTTGACACATGGGGCTTTTGAGGGGTGAGTGATAGATATGGGATTTGTCCCTCTTGAGGGAGTTTGATATCCTTGGCCACTTGATGAGTAGGATTGAGATAGGTGTGTGCACGCATGTGTGAATCAGTATGTGATATTGATGTCATACATATCTCGTTCAATCTACTCTGAGATCAAGAAAGTGAATGAACGTTGACAGGATGACTGTTCCATGCCTCGAGTTCATTCAGGATATCAGTGACAAAGGAATTATACATTCACTGTAACACCATTCACAGATTGTAGGATTGAAAGTTGTTCTCCAACTTTCTACTTTCACTTGGGTAGCACTGATGTGTGACTAGACACCGCTCTTTGCTTGTGAAGTCATAAGTGTTATGGACTTTCACTGCCAATGTGAAATGGACATGCAGGGTCACACACATAGGATTTAACCTGGAAGAGGAGTTTTGTCCACAAGCAATGTTTAGATTGATTACTAAAGGAGTTTAGTAGTTCAATTAAACACTCAATCAATTGATAGCTCAATGTCATAATGTTCAAGGTGTTGGACACATTGATTGGAGTATCAGATTGATTGAAATCGCAATTGACTGATATCGCACAACCTGCACTCCCAACCGATCGGTTCATGTGATGAACCGGTCGGCTGAGCTTGGTGAACCGGTCAGCTCAAGTGTTGAGTCAATCGACTCAAGATCAGGTTGAACTGATTGCTTCAAGTGTTGAAACGATCGATTCAACTGGTGCAAACGAGCAAGTTGGGAAAGTAGGATTGGTGAGAATTTTCCTTGCGTTTCACTTGCCCAATTTGATTAGAACAAGGATTGGTATTCGATACCAATTGGAAACAAAAGAAGGAAAGTCAATCGGGAACCAACCAGGACCACCAACCAACCTGTTCACTTGTGAACCGACTGGTTGAGGTGTCCCAACCGACCGGTTCACTTGTGAACCGACCGGTTCAGGTCCCCAACCGGCCATTTCAGTTGTGAAACGATCGGTTCAGGTTGTGAGTTGGTTGTTTTGTGGAAAATCTCGAACCCTTCTACTCTTGCTTTTAGTCCCGCATTGCCCGGGATGGAGAACCATGTCCCATGACCCTCCTATATATAGGGGTATTGGGGGCTTCTCAAAGTACAACTCAGTGCAACCAGTTGCTCTGCAAAGTTGTCATTCTCTCTGGTTTTGGTAACTGAGAGAGAGCCCGAGCAAGTGCTACCCGCAAAGGGAGGTGCAACAAGGGAAAGACAACTGCAGTTGCAACTGGAGGCAGGAGAGTGTATTGGCGACTAGTACGTCAACAGGAGGGTGTGACTCCTTCCAACTCCTTGTGAGACAAGGAGTGTGGAGTTCCAAGTGGTTTGTGTGGACTACTTCAGAGGCGGGAGGTTTCTGCCGCTCAGGAGGACAACTGTCAACCTGACAGTCTGGTGTGACCAGGAGTCGTCAGTTCCGGTGCGACCAGGAGCTGCACAGACACCGTCCAAGACCAGAGTTGAAGACCGCGCAAGGCGCGAGGTATTGTCGTCGAGCAAGCCTCGAGACAAGGTATGATTCCACAAACCATCCCTTTCCTATTATATAGACGTAGACGCATTTCCTTGTTCTGGGTTTGGGAGGAGAAAATTTTTGTTTCCGCTGCCATATCTGCCTCCCCTAAAACCTAACACTCAATACCATCAACTCGCGTCGATGGTATCGAGCCAGCATTAGGCACAACCAAATAAAAGAAAGAAGGCTTGCTGATATCGTGAGGGGTCGATACCATCAACGCACATCGATGGTATTGACGTCGTCAGATTAAAGTTTGTTTCAGATCGACTCTAATCCAACGGTTATGATATTTTTGCAACCTAAATCGATGATTATACCTAATGACGGAGGCCAAGAACAGGGTATCACATCATTAGCCGCTGCACACGTCCCGAGAAGGTGTGGAGAGAAGAATGGAGCCTAGAAGCACACCCTGACTGTTCCGGAAGCCGAAGAAGACGTTCTCCACCGCCGAAAGGCTATAGATCGCGCATTCTACACTGAGGAATGATTGGATCTTCTCTATTCAGGGGACTCATCATTTATTCATGTTTTTCTCCATGTTTCCCCTTTCTTCAACCATGTCTTGCTCTGAGATGAACATGCGGGGCTAATCCCCATTATCTTTAGGACCGACAGTAGCCCGGGGAAGCATTGTATGATGTTTTTAGCATAGTAATTCATCATTTGTCTCTTAAATCCGTGGTATGATTTCATTTTCTCAATTATATTGTTATGCTTGATCACCATAATGATAATCTAATGCCTTTAATTGCTTTGAAAGAAGAATTAACGGTTGAAAAGAGACAAAATTCACATTAATTAACAAATACCTTGAACAAGGTGATGTACGGTTAATGGTGGAAACCCAGAGGTCGATTCTAATGCACCTAGTTTAGGGTATAGGTTTCTACGACGGTGGAATCGACCTAGACTTAGGTATTGTACCACGACAGTGGACAGTTCTGACTACAGGCCACTACCCGGATTGAGAGATGAACCTGAGTAACTATATGGAAATTCATACAAACCCACGGTGAAACTGCAATTCTAAAGATCTCCATTTGAATTGATTAAACTAAACACTTAATCGATTGCTTTGTTTTATTTTATTTTCTTTTATTTCACAACAGCTCTCATAACATTTTTATTGGTCTAGCTGATTGCGAGTAGTTAGTAGTAGTCTACCGAGAATTTAGTGTCCCTTAGTTCGACTCGGGCCTCACAAGGGCCTATACTACATTGACGCGTGCACTTGCGTTATACGTACGGTAAAATCGTGTCAAGTTTTTGGCGCCGTTGTCGGGGACACGACAATTGTCGGCACTACGAGTGATGCAAGCGGCCACTCTAGGCCACTTTTTATTTTTTATTTAATTTTGAAATTCAACGTTTTTTATTCATATTTAGAAATCATTTAGCACGGTACTGACCCTAAATTATTATTTTGTAGGTACTAGTGCATGGTGAGGACACGTAGCACAGACTACACACAACAATCACCAGAGGTTCCACTGCCGGGACCAGATGACGAGGAGAACAACATTCAAAGCCGACCTGAAGATATTGATTTAGACTCTGAACCAGAAGCTATGGTTGAGGAACATACAATCAGGGAGAAGATAAAAGCGTCTTCTGCATCTACATCTAAGGGGCCGATCAAGAGGCAGGCTATCAACATTCCCAACTATAAGATCGATCCAGGCCTAATAAATTTGGTCAAATCAAATGCATTTCACGGGCTAAAAAACGAAGACCCGGTGACTCACATTAGCTAGTTCGTGGAGAACTGTGATATGGTCAAGATAGATAGGTTTCCACAGGAGACATTGTACTTGAATCTGTTTCCCAGCTCTCTGGTGGGAAATGCACAAGAATGGCTACATAATCTTGATGATGAGTATGTGGAATTGTGGGATCATATGGTCAAGGTGTTCTTCGAGAGATTCTTTCCACCCGAGAAGACCAACGATTTGGTCCGGAAGATCCATAATTTCAGTCAGAAGGCAGGGGAGACTTATTTCGAGACCTGGGAACGGTTCCAGATCATGCTAAGGAGGTGCCCGCATCATGGGATTGACAAGGAGAAGCAGGTCAAAATCTTTTATTTTTCTCTGTCCGAGCATGATAGAAGTAACTTAGATTCCGTAGGTTCAGGATTCTTCTTAAACAACACAGGCACGGGGTATTGGGAAATTTTGAAGAACATGGCTAAGAAGCAATCTTGGGGCGACAAAGACGCCGTAGAGCATGTTCAGGCTGTAGGTGAGTCAAAGGCCATCAAAGAGCTAAATGAGAAGATGTACCTTCTCGCCAAGAAACTACTTGCAAAAGAAGATACATAATCCGAGGATGAAACTCAAGTGAAATTTATGCGCCAACAGCAGGGGTACAGAAACAACGACTACTCGTGGAGGAAAGACAAGAAATTCTCCTGGAAGGACCCAAATAATTTCTTGCAAGACCCTGACACAAAACCCCAACCGGCGACAGAGGATAAGAGCAATGAGTTTCTCAACCAAGTGATCAAGTTGAATCAATAACTAATGAGCACATTTGGTCAGCAGATTAAGCAACAAGGGGAATTCATGAATCAATTTGGGCAGACCCTACAAAGCCATGGGGCTCAGATGAGGACGATAGAGACATCTTTGGCGCAGATGGTAGCTGAAATAGCAAATTTGAAGAAGCCATCGCAACAAGGCTTTCCAGGTAATACAAACATTTCAGGAGGAAACCAACAGGCTAAGGCAATTTTGCTACGGAGTGGTAAGAAGATTTTAAACCCCAGGGTCGATGATCCGGGCACACCCCAACCAGAAACTACAGGTGAGGCCATTGAGGAGGTTCCAATTCCAATCACCAAGTTGGTAGAGGATGTGGTGGAGAATGTCACATCAGAACCAATTGCTGAGGAGGAGACACATAAGAGGACTCCATATGTGCCGCCACATCAAAGGGCACAGAATGTCCCGATCCCATATCCCAATAGCATGAAAGCCAAGAAAGTGGACGCTCAGTTCAAGAAGTTTCTAGATAGCTTTAGAAAGCTTTCTGTCAACATTCCATTGTTGGAGGAAATAGAGCAGATTCCCTCTTATGGAAAGTTTCTAAAAGACTTAATCACAAAGAAGAGGAAAATCCCAAATACCAAGGTGGTGGTTCTTAAGGAACAAGTGAGTGTTTTCATTATGGGCACACTGCCACCTAAAAGGCAGGATCCGGGCTGCTTCAACATTTCATGCTAGATTGGTAAAGTGAAATTCGGCGAAGCACTGTGTGATTTTGGGGCAAGTATAAATCTGATGCCTCTCTCTACGTTCAAAAAGTTGGGACTGAAAGAATCAAGGCCAAGCAATATGAAAATTCAGTTAGCGGATAATTCAGTTGTGAAGCCATATGGTATTTGTGAAGATGTTTTGGTTAGAGTCGATCGGTTTGTGTTTCCAACAGACTTTGTAGTAATGGAAATGCAAGATGAACAAGGTAAGGAGCTACTCCTGGGAAGACCCTTCCAAGCCACTACAAATATGATACAGGAGATGGGAAGAGGTCATTTGACCTTGGGTATCGCTGATGATTGGTTTAAGATGGTCATGCCCTCAAGCACAACACAATCTAAAGCAAAGGAGCAATGACACATGGTGAAGCACGTTGATCAGAATATTTCTATTTGTCTAGGGAAGCCATTTCTAGATATGGCTCATGTAATGACTAAGGTGGAGAAGGGTACACTGGATGTAGACATCATGGAACAAACCAAAGTCGTCTCTCTTACCAAGGCTGTGGGTTTTCCCAATGATGAAGAGGAGGAAATCCCACCTTCTACTGAAGATGAGGCCATAGCAAGTTCTGGCTTCAATGCATATCCAGAACTACCTCTTGAAGCCTGCCTAGTTAATATAACCCATGAATGGATGAGAAGCAAGTCACTACAAGAGTGTGTCAAGATACTTCAGGTGCTTCTATGCTTTTATGCTAGGTACTATGAAGATCTAAGAGAACTCCCACCACCGCTTCAGTCATCCTTGATCGTTCCGCCAGAGTTAGAATTGAAGCCACTGCCGCCTCACTTGAAATATGCATTTCTAGCCGAGGGTGAAAAGCTACCAGTGATTATCTCAGCATATCTGAGTGCCGAGGAGGAGGACCAACTGCTGATCGTGGTAAAGAACCACCGAGGTGCATTCGGGTGGTCGGTTGCGAACATCAAGGGGATCTCCCCTACATTGTGCCAGCACAAAATCTGGCTTGAGGAGGGAGCCAAACCTATAATTCAACCACAACACCGACTAAATCCAAGCATGATGGAGGTAGTCAAGAAGGAGGTGATCAAGCTCCTTTCTGCAGGTATCATCTATGCTATATCCGACTCTACGTGGGTGAGTCCCACACAGGTAGTCCCTAAAAAGGGGGGAATTACTGTTACTCATGATATGTTGAATGAGCTGTTCATGACCCGCTTGGTAACCGGGTGGTGTGTGCGTATAGATTACCGTATATTGAACTCTACTATGTTGAAGGATCATTTTCCGCTTCCATTTATTGATCAGATTTTAGAGTGATTAGTAGGTCGATCCCATTTTTGTTTTCTCGATGGTTACTCGGGCTACAATCAAATCTCCATTGATCCTAAGGACCAAGAGAAGTCCACCTTCACTTGTCCTTATGGAACATTTGCATACCGTTGTATGCCCTTTAGTTTATATAACGCACCATCAACCTTTCAGCGTTGCATGCTTGCCATTTTCTCCGATATGGTTGAGCGCTATTTGGAAGTTTTTATGGACGATTTCTCCATATATGGTGCGTCTTTTGATGAATGCTTATACAATTTGGATAAGGTTTTGCAATGATGTGAGGACACACACTTAGTTCTCAATTGGGAGAAATGACATATGATGGTTAGTGAAGGGATCGTGCTTGGACATAAAGTGTCTAGCAAGGGGTTGGAGGTAGACCCAGTGAAGATTGAAGTTATTTCCAAATTATCCCCACCGAATTCGGTAATAGGGGTACGGAGTTTTCTAGTTCACGCCGGTTATTATCGCCGCTTTATAAAACATTTCTCAAAAATCGATAAACCATTATCTGAGCTGTTGGAGAAAGATGCGGTCTTTGATTTTATTGAAAAATGTTTGCATGCATTTAATGTGCTTAAAGAGAAATTAATTTCTACACCGGTTGTACAAACACCAGACTGGATAAAGTCATTTGACCTGATGTGTGATGCATCGGATTTTGCAGTAGGGGCAGTTTTAGGACAACGTGTGGACATCAAACCCGTTGTGATTTTCTATGCGTCCAAAACTTTAAATGAAGCACAACTCAATTACACGACCACTGAAAAAGAGCTTCTCGCCGTTGTTTTTGCTTTTGAAAAATTTCAGCAATATCTTATAGGATCTAAAGTCGTGGTATGGACGGACCACACCGCCATAAAGTACTTGATGGAAAAGAAAGATGCCAAACCTAGACTGATTAGGTGGATCTTACTGTTACAAGAATTTGATATTGAAATTAAAGACAAGGCGGGCATAGAAAATGTGGTTGCGGACCATTTGTCTTGATTGGAAAGGGTAGATGAGAAGGACATTCATATACCCATCACCGAGACGTTCCCTGATGAGAAACTTCTATCTGTTAAATCTAAAGATCCATGGTTTTCTTATATTGTTAATTATCTTGCCTGCAAAATTATCCCGGATGATTGGACATATCAAGAGAAAAAGAAAATTTTCCATTCTTTGCGATATTATTTCTGGGATGACCCCATTCTATTGAAGCAATACAGGGATGGCGTGTTGCGCAGGTGCGTACCAGAGGTTGAGTATGAGAGTGTACTTCGTCATTGTCATACTTTACCAACGGGTGGCCATCATGCAAGTTCTAGAACTGCGGCTAAGGTACTTGAGAGCGGTCTTTACTAACCTACATTATTCCGGGACACATATGATTATGTGCGGTGATGCGATTCCTGCCAACGGGCAGGTAACATTTCAAAGCGACAGAAGATGCCCCTCAATGTATTTTAAGAGGTTGAGGTGTTTGATTTGTGGGGTATTGATTTCATGGGACCCTTTGTGTCCTCAAACTCTAACTTGTACATTTTATTAGTTGTTGACTATGTATCAAAGTGGGTAGAGCCAATACCCACTAGGACTAATTATGCTGTTGTAGTGTGCAAGTTTGCCAAGGACTATATTTTCTGCAGATTTGGTGTACCAGATGATTATCAGTGATGGAGGTACCCATTTCAGAAATTAGAAGTTCGCTGCATTGTTGAGAAAGTACGGGGTAAGTCACAACATAGGTACCCCGTACCACCCACAGACACAGGGGAAATTCGAAGTCCCCAATAGGGAAATTAAGAAAATCTTGGAGCGCACAGTGGCTTTGACACGGAAGAATTGGAGCACCTTGCTACCGGACGCTTTATGGGCGTACAGGACGGCATATAAGACACCTATAGGCACTATGCCTTTTAGGTTGGGTTATGGGTGGGCTTGCCATTTGCCGGTGGAATTGGAGCACAGGGCGCACTGGGCGCTAAAGAAGCTGAATCTAAGCTATGATGAAGTAGGAAAGAAATGCTTGTTAGAGCTAAATGAACTCGATGAGCTGAGGATGAATGCATATGAAAACTCGCAGATTTACAAAGAGCGAACAAAGATGATTCACGATCGACACATTCAGATGTGTGTCTTCAAGAAGGGATATTGTGTGCTCTTTTTTAACTCAAGGTTGAAGATGCATCCTGGGAAATTGAAATACCGATGGAGTGGACCTTTCACTGTAGAGGAGGTCAGGCCACATGGAGCAATCATGGTGCGTGATGGCGAGACAACATTTTTGGTTAATGGACAGCGATTGAAGTTATACTTCGGTGAGGATTACACGAGGAAAGTGCATGAGGTCAAACTCATTGCACTTATGGATGCATGAGGAGCTTGCTTTCGTCTAGCCTAAGACATTAAATAAGGGCGCTTGTTGGGAGGCAACCCAACCATTGGTAGTTTCGTTTAGTTTCTTTCACATTTGTAATTTAGTTTGGTTTAATTTTGTTTTTAGTGTAAAAATGATACCTTGATCGTTTGTTCAGCGTGCAGGTCTGAGGTAGGGTTGATACCATCGACCATTGTGTCGATGGTATCGACATGGGCACAGTTAGGCGGCTGCAAAAATTTCTCTGAGTCGATACCATCGATGGCCTCGTCGATGGTATCGACCTACCATCAGTAGCGCTGAAGAAATCTCCAGAACGGGGTCGATAGTATCGACATGGCTGTCGATACTCATGAGATCCCTGAACATATTCAGACGAAATTTGTCTCAGTGAAGTCGATACCATCAATGGGCCTGTTGATGGTATCGACCCGGTTCAGGCAGAAAGCGGCGGTCGGGCCTCACGAGGGTGTTTGCCCTAAGAAGAGTCGATACTATTGACTTGCGTCGATGGTATCGACGCGACATGTCACCGATCTGCGAGAGGGAATCAACGTCGATCGCTACGTCAAGAGAGTTGATCCGTGGGATGGGTCGATACCATCGACGCCCGTCGATAGTATTGATGTGTCATCGATCCGGGCCCCCACATCAGGCTATCGGCAGCCGTCGATACTAGCAGAAGACCGGATTGTGCTACAGGTGTCGATACCATCGACCCATGTCAATGGTATCGATGGGTGCACAGCAGCGACGACCATAGTTATAAAAGGGAGGGATGGTTGTCATATGACGTCACACCTTCAGAGTCTTTTCCCCCTACTTGTGCTTTGCACTATGCTGTGTGACCAGAGGCCTGCCACGAGCATCCAAGGAGCGCGATCTTCACCGATTCTTCATCGAGCGTAGATTGTCTTCTCCGAGATCGTCTTCACCGAGCTCTGTCTTCTATTCCTTCTTTCTCGACGACAATGGTGCATACCGCAGGAGCATCTTCTCCACGGGCGGTACCCAATGAGATTCCCAAGTTCATTCCTCCGCGACCCGCATCGGTTCCTCGTCCGAGGATAGTCCACCCTTCCCCAGAGATCCGAAAGGTCTACGAGGAGCTTTTGAAGAGAAAGATTGATCCCACACGCTTTGTCGACTGGGACATGGTTCGTTACCTCGGGTTTGAGCCAAATCTTGCATACGTCTTGAAGGGGAAGGCGAGACACACAACCAGGAGGCCCGACGAGCTGGATTTCCACGCCGATGACCAGCCATTCTTCGGCGAGTGGCCGACTTATAAGGAACTTGTGGCGGAGTTCATGACATCTTTGGACATCAATGTGTTGCCCAATGACTTGATCGCCACCGACAGAGAGTGGAAGAAAGGGCAGGTGTCATTCAGACTCTTTAACAACAACTACACCATTATTCTCGACCAGTTCAATTCAGTGTACAACTGGTATCATGACGCTTACCAGCACCGGAGGCCAGACAACAGGACGGAGTACGATGATATCTTCGCCCAACTCGTGACTACGCCTCCGGGCAAATCCGTCAGCTACCACAACGTTGCAGTTGCTGACTTCGAGCATCCGTTTGTGCGGATTCTTCACCGCATGCTCTGCACCACGCTATTTGCTCGCGGCGACTTGTCTCTTAGCAAATTCCAAGAGACAAATTTGTTCTTCCTGCACAAACTGCTGAAGCGCGAGGAGTGCAATTGGGGCGCGTTCTTCTTGACGCGCGTGGTGACCGTGAAAAGGAGTACGAGGAAAGCTCTTATCCATTTTGGAGGGCTAATCACACGATTGGTCGTCTATCTTGGGTTGGATATCTTGCAGCTTACTCCTCTTTCCAACAGGAGCAAGGTCAACCTGCAGCATCTGCACCGCTCCAACCTCATCCTGCTTCGTGATGGCTTGGCATAGGCACATTGCCATGTTAATCACGCATATCAAGAGTGTTCGCTTCCAGACCCCGTCTTCAATATCGAGGGCGCTCAACATTTCCGATGGCCTGTCATCGCCATCGAGGACTCTGATGAAGATGGCGGTGATGACAACAATGATAATGACGGCGATGAGCATGAAGAGGAAGAGGAGGCTTTCACTCCTCTTCATGCACGAGTGGCACCCCAGAAGCACCCCTGCATGCATCTGGGTGCATCTTCATCTTCACAGCCTCCGCCTCCTCAGCCCTCTCATCAAGGAGAGGATGCCTACTCCATGCAAGGGATGTACACGATGCTGCAGAAGATTAATCAGACCCAGCAGCAGCATACAGCTTCATACGCCGGTATTCAGGATACAACAAACCGACTGTTAGATAACCAGCGGGCCATTTTCGAGAATGAGCGCCTCCTCCTCGACAACCAACAAAACATCCACGACAGGTTTCACAGGATGGAGATGCAACATCAACCCTTCTACGACAATTACTGGAGCCAAAATTATTTTGGGGGATATCCACAACCTCCACCAATGCCCCAGTACGATCCGAGCTTCCAGGGGTAGTACCCATCCTGGGACCTCACAGCTCCACAGTACCCGCCTCCTCCTGCAGAATGATCGGTATCACTGTTCCACCTTTTAAGGTTGTTTTTGACTATGAGGCCATAGTCGGATTCAAGCTTAGGGGGGAGTTGGAACAATTTTTATCCTTTAGTTTTCAGTTTTTAGTTTTTATTGCTTTGTGTTTTGTTATTTATTTCCCTTAGTTATTCGTTGTTCGTAGGATCCACACTCTATCTAGTGTAATTGTGTATGTCTAATGTCATGTGTCATCTCGTTGCTTGTACATGGAAATTAGGGGTAAATTTGAAAATTTTTAGTGCTTTTGCAAGCTTGGGATGTTAAACTTTGAGCACATATTTAAGGATATAATTGGGTTTGTCAACTCTAAAATAGGAAATCACAAGTGTACATTCCTATGATTCATGAAAAGTGGACGGAACTGGTTGTTTGAGCCTAAACTAACCAAATGATAATGAGACTTTAATTTGAAATAAGAGAGAGAAACCTCTTAATTATTACACAGGTCAGTAAGGAGGGACACATAATGATTTCCAAAGGTTCAGTCAATTAATCTTATGATCTATCCACCCCATGGTTTTCATACCTCACCATAAGAACTGGAAGTACATTATGATTTTCATCTCTTTGATTGCATCCCATGTAGATAGGTCTTGCATTGCAACTATTTTCACATATTGTTGCATAAAAAAGAAGATAGAATAGTTATACATGCACATTATCTTTAGGTGTGTGTCATTTAGTTGCATAACTATCATTTTGTAGCTGCATTCACATTTTTGTGCATATAGTACATCATGCATCTTATGTCTTCTGAAACATTGAAAGTGATGAACTTGTTCCATACCTTCTAAATGCTTCAAGTGTATAAGTTATGCAGCAATAAGTGAGCCCGGCAAATAATTCATTGTCATCTATGAAAATAAGGGCTTGAAAAAAAAGAGTTTTGAAAAAAGAAGAAGAAAAAAATATTGAGAATTAAGTAGGAATGAGAGGGAGAAAGAAACATGTTCTCACTTGCATACTAAGAAGAATAAGCACATGGTGTAGTTTCTTGGATATTCCATCTCACCTTGAGACGGAATGATAGTGCATGCATCATTCCACCCAAATGTAGGCATTAGGGAATTTTCACGTGCATATGCATCATTTAGGTCATTATGGTTTTTTTGCATTTTAAAACTGTATAATGCTTCCATTTCTTCCACAAGCCTCCCATTCCATCCACCCGTTGCTTGAATTGGTAGGCCATTGTGATTTTCTCCTCACTTGTAAATACCAGGAGAGTTTCTTCCATGTAGATGGTAGTTAGGGCGAGCAACGTAGATAGGAGATCACAAGATGCACCGAGTCTGGATTGGAGGATTTTATTATGTTAACTGCCTTATGTGATAGTGTTCATCAATTTTGAGGTACATATCTTTTATGGATGATTATTGTCTCCGTTAGGGTAATTATCATTCCGTGGTTAGTGATGGCCGGAATGTGAATGTCTGGCGGGGATCATATGGCGTAGTCTGTTGTGATAATCTGTTCTTTAGTTGACCCTCGCAATTCTATTCTAGAGTTTTGTGCTCGAGGACGAGCAATGTTCAAGCTTAGGGGAGTTTGATGCGATGATTTTGAGTCACATTTATAGACTTGTTTTACTCGCGTTTTATGTATTTATTGGTCACTTTGGTGGTTAATATTGCATAATTCACTTATTTTAATCTATGATCCTTCTCAGTGTCAAATATCTCTTATTTTATCGTTTTGAGCATAAATGATTATAATTATAGGTTTTATCTCGGCTGATGTGGTTTTGTTTTGCAATTTCAGGACAGACACGTATCTGCAGCTGTCGATACCATCGACATATGTCGATACTATCGACACAGCCACAGGCAGGCAGCCGCAAGGAGTAGCGCAGAGTCGATACCATTGAATGGGAAGTCGATGGTAGCGACTTACCATCAGGTTGCCAGCGACCAGCCAGTCGATACTATCGACCACAAAGTCGACACTATCGACACGTGTAGCTTCAGCGACAGAAAAGGGATGAAACTGACGCTAAAGGAACTCGATACCATTGACCCGCGTCGATGGTATCGAGCCAGCATCAGGCGCAACGAAAGAAAAGAAAGAAGTCTTGCCGATATCGCGAGGGGTCGATACCATCGACCCACGTCGATGGTATCGACGTCGTCAGATTAAAGTTTGTTTCAGATCGACTCTAATCCAACGGTTGTGATATTTTTGCAACCTAACTCGGTGATTATACCTAATGACGGTGGCCAAGAGCAGGGTATCATGTCATTAGCCACTGCACACATCCCGAGAAGGTGTGGATAGAAGAACGGAGCCCATAAGCACGCCCCGACCGTTCCGGAAGCCGAAGAAGACGTTCTCCACCGCCGAAAGGTTATAGATCGCTCATTCTACACCGAGGAACGATTGGATCTTCTCTGTTCAGGGGTTTCATCATTTATTCACGTTTCTCTCCATGTTTCCCCTTTCTTCAACCATGTCTTGCTCTGAGATGAACATGCGGGGCTAATCCCCTTTATCTTTAGGACCTGGAGTAGCCCGGGGAAGCATTGTATGGCATTTTTAGCATAGTAATGCATCATTTGTCTCTTAAATCCGTGGTATGATTTCGTTTTCTCAATTATATTGTTATGCTTGACCACCATAATGATAATCGAATGCCTTTAATTGCTTCGAAAGAAGAATTAATGGTTGAAAAGAGATGAAATTCACATTAATTAACAAATCCCTTGAACAAGGTGATGTACGGTTAATGGTGGAAACCCAGAGGTCGATTCTAATGCACCTAGTTTAAGGTATATGTTTCTACGACGGTGGAACCGACCTAGACTTAGGTAGTGAATTGTACCAAAATAGTGGACAGTTCTGACTACAGGCCATTACCCGGATTTAGAGATGAACCTGAGTAACTATATGGAAATTCATACAATGAAAACCCGCGGTGAAACCGCAATCCTAAAGATCTCCATTTGAATTGATTAAACTAAACACTTAATCGATTGCTTTATTTTATTTTATTTTATTTTATTTTATTTCACAACAACTCTCATAACCTTTTTATTGGTCTTGCTGATTGCGAGTAGTTAGTAGCAGTCTACCGATAATTTAGTGTCCCTGAGTTCGACTCGGGCCTCACAAGGGCCTATACTACATTGACGCGTGCACTTGCATTATACGCACGGTAAAATCTTGTCATATCTATAATTATGCATACCTTTCTTATCCTCCCTTGGGTGGAGTCAAAATAGGGACCTTCATCCTTTGTGCTGATTTAAGCACCCACCTCTATTTTCCTTTTTTTACAAATAAAATTAGATGGTGATTCTAAGAGATTTATCACACCATCATTTTGTTTTGTTTCTCTATTATTTTATGGTACCATAGGATCATCCTTTTTGAGGGGATTTTTTGGTCATGTCTTGGTTTGTCGCCTCCTGGGCATGTCTCCATTTGGGCTTAGCGTGGCCCGAGCCCGATTGGATTTTACCTGGCAACCTTGAAGATAGGTGCCCACTCGATTCAAGATCCACACTGGACCCATTCTACAATCAAAGGGCGTCTGCACATTTCCCCCAACGTTAGACCTGTGCCGCCTGCAGTAGGTGAAAGAGAGTGATGGTGAATGAGGATCAGAGGGGGAAACATAACCGACCATGTAGGTTCACCCTTGTCTTGTAAGGCCAGGGGAAGTGTAACACCCGAATATTCATATAACATGAGCAGAAGCATCCTTACTCAATGGAGGTGTCATAAAATGCTAATCATGCAATTAAAGTAAATGGAACACTTTGCATTGATATAAACATAATTCATACATAGCTCATGGTAAAAGAAATTACATAATAAACATCTATGAGGTCTAATTTATTTAGTGACATAACTAAACATGATATACATGACATCTAAATTTCTGGACTGTCTAGGTAAATGTCACCCCACCAGGCAAATCTTAAATATCTATTAGCCTTTTTGTGCTCCACTTACTCCAAGTCCTGCGGACATCTCATCCCCAGCCATGCAAAACAAGCATCACATCAGTAAGCGATATTTGGCACTTTATATGACATAAAAATAAATATAACTTGACATGATAAAAATTGACTTGACATAACTTTACATAAACTTTAACATGGATTTTCTTAAGCATTCATGATTCATAAATTACATAAAGAACTGAATAGTAAATATATGCATCCCTCTATAACGCCCCGTTAGGAGCACATGATTGCTAGGAAAGCCATTGATGCTAGGAATGCCCTTGACGACCCTTGAGGTCCATGATTCAAGAGCATATAGAAACTAACTCAATTCCATTTAACTTGATCATTAACATGGTATTAACATTATCTTAAACGTTAACATGATCATTGAACTTTAACATGATGGGATTTCTTCCCTTGAATCATAATGGGATTTCTCCCTCATAAACCATTATAGGGTTTCCCCTTCTTGAACATAATTCCTTAACCTTAATTCATAATCAATAATCCTAATAAGGGTTTTTACCATAAAAAATAAGCAATCAATCAATCAGACAATAATAAGTAAACATGATGTCATGTTGAAAAAACATTTGTAATTCATGAAATATAATAAAGTGCATAATCATAAATAACATGCATTAAACCAATTTACTTGTGCCAAACATGCATGGTCTGCTTACCTAGAGTAGGTCACCTTAATTTCAAGTCCCTTCACTTGATTGAGCCTCTAATCACATATAATTTGATTAAAATCATAATATGTGCTTAAGTTCATAATCATAAAACCCTGATTTCTTTCACGGGATTATTGAAGGATTTTGATGTGTAAAACAACGTTTGCAAACAATCTAGATCGATAGAAAATCAAAAGAGCTTTCCATTGAATATTTTTGCATATTTGTTTGAGGTCGTATGCACAAGTTGTGAATTTTGCATTCTGGACCAATCAGAAATCAAGGAAACCTTAGCGTGACATTTATTTAAATCTCGAGTAATGCCATGTAAATCAAATGCAAAATACCAAGAAGGACCATGGCACATGTGACACAATCGTTGAAATTGCGGGGCCAAAAGTGACATTTAGTCACAAATCATATCTCGCTGCAGGAAAACAAAATTGTGGGTCTAAGGGAAGAAATTCCTATTCCATTATGATAGTCTAATTAAAAGTCCATGACACTATGGTCATTTTCTGACCTGGTTTATATATATACATATATATATATATGTATATATATATATATATATATATATATATATATATATATATATATATATATATATATATATATATATATTCTTCCTACCGATCCATGGCGAGAGCACATCTACCCGAGGTGTAAACAGGGATCAAATCTATATATATATATATATATGGCTAAAAGAATTGTGTAGTCGAGTACATATAAATTACATGTACCCATATTCATATATGATGATTATAAAATTCTACTCAGTAATCTAACCTTATGGATGTAAAGTGTATGCCTTAGATAAGAGGTGTACAAAAAATCATAAAAATCCGATATTCATAGATTATTCAATAAAAGAAAATGTATATTTTCTAATCAACGGTAAGTTGCTAAAATTGCAGAAACTATTGAATAGTATATTACTATATCTCATGATCTATTTGAGATGTGGTTATGATTTTCCAAAGACATCTAATCTATATATAGTTGAATCAATCCATATGGTTGGATTTTATCAACATACTCCACATGTGCTATTTTAGTGGGTGGTACACGTAACTTACATGTACTGGCCAGTACACACTTCCTAACCTATATATATATATATATGCATGTATATATAGGCTAAAAGAATTATGTACCCGAGTACATGTAGTTTACATGTACCCACCTTCATTTATGGTGATTATACAATTCTAATGAATAATCCAGCCTTATGGATGTAAAGTATACCCCTTAGATAAGATGTATACAAAAAATCAACACAAACTGATATTCATAGATAAATAAAAGAAAGAAAATGTGTATTTTATGATCAACGGTAAGTTGCAGAAATTGCATAAACCATTGAATGATTTACTGTTATATCTCATGATCTACATGAGATGTGGTTATGATTGTTTAAACATGTCTAATCTATATAGTGTTGAATCAATCCATATGGTTGGATTTTATCAACATACTCCACATGTGCTATTTTAATGGTCGGTACATGTAAGTTACATGTACCGGCCAGTACATACTTCCTAACGTCACACACACACACACACACACACACACACACATATATATATATATATATATATATATATATATATATATATATATATATATATATATTCTTCCTGCCGATCCATGGCGAGAGAACATCTATAGGAGGTGTAAACAGGGATCAAATCTCAGGAAAAACTGATCATTTATAGTAGCTGAGATATCCAATGCCATAGGCGCAGCAAGATGAGGCCAACGAGCCCAAGCTTGGGACTTGTGGCGTACTGGAGAACCAGTTCCCATGAAACAACCATGAGAACATGGTGCAGCCATGACCATCGAAGAACTCGAGCCGAGAATATAATCGTGACGTGTTAAAGAAAGAAAGCAAGAGTCTCGTGAAGTCGAATGGAAGACGGGGATAGTGTCAACTGAAGCAAAATGACCGGGGTACAACAATTCTTTACAGAACAACATGAAACAGGGGAAGGGATTCGTACTCCTGAGATCACTAAAACACACTCAAAAACCCTGGGTTGGGAAATGATTGTGAGGGTGTTTGGGAGTCAAAACAGGGACTTTTGTGGTCAGAGGACCCCTGGGCAGGCACAGAGGTGAGCATCGCAGAAGGTCGATGTAGGCCCTATAGGGTAAGGCAAACGGGAGAAGCTCAGGGTAAAAAGTCAATACTGAAAGGAAGAGGGGGCATTAGCGATGCTTAATGACCACTCAATTTGGTCGGAAGGTGTCGAGGTGGTCAAGTTACAACCAAGGTCACCGGAGACCAAAGTCGAGAAGGTCAGAGTGCTCGGGGGTGCTTGGAGAGAAATTGGTGGAGGAGGAGGAACTTTGTGGGCTTAATGATTCTTTACAGTCCATAAAAAGGGAAGTTTGGATGCTGGAGTGGCGACTGTAACTCTGTGAGGAGATTAGGGTCGAGCCCAATTTGGGCATTTCATGTACAGAGCAAGGGAGAGGATGACTAAGACGCTGTTCAACTCGGGAAAGAAGGGCGAATTTGTTGGTGAAGATATTTTGTGAGAAGGTGCACTGATGGTGGAGAAAAGAACTGGGGAAGGAGGAGTCTGTGAAATGTCTCTGACTTGCAGACGACGCGGAGGAAGAGGATGATGTCCAAGACATTGGATCATCGGCTGGTTATGTCAGATCGTGCACTAGAAAGGAAAAATAAGAATGTAACATGTGACATCAATTAAAATGGGAAACGTTAGGGAAAATCAATGCAATTAATGAAATCGGATTAAAACTTTGGTCAAACTATACTCAAATCTTTTAAAATCAATTAGGAGGTCAAACATGGGCCAATGAGTTCAAATTTGAACCATATGTAAATTAGAGGGTCTAGAATATTCCTGTAAAGTTAGATTTCGTTTTTGTACACATTATGGACCATAACACATATATTGTCCATTAACCTTAATTAAAAGGCATTAAAAGTAATTTAATTTGAAAATGCTCTTAATATTGAATCCTTGAGTCACCATTCCGAGTTTTACTCATTCAATAACCACATGGTCACCTCTTAAACCTCTTCCTATGCCTTATGGTCATTTTGGAGGAGAGAGAAAATGGAAGAAGATTAATATGAATTAAAGGCCATGATGCTCCACCATTGCTTATTCTATATAGGGAGCATGTCATTTGGTGTGGGATTTCATGATTTCGGGGCAAGTATTTATGCAATGCATTTTTCTACTTCTAAAAAGATGGGATTGAAGAACCTAAAAAGAAATATAGGATAATTTAGTTGGAAGACAACCATGTAGTGCAGTCACTAGGAATATGTAAAGACATGTTATTTAAAGTTAGAAAATACATTATCTTCACAGGTCTTTAGGTCGTGAACATTCAATAAGACCACAGTGAACAAATATTGATAGGAATACCCTTCTATGGGATATTTTATGTCATTTTGAGATTGAAAGAGGGTGACTTGTAGTGGTCATAGATGATGAATATCTTGGGTTCATATTTCCAGAACATGTCAACCCATCATTCAGAAGTATTTTGTATTTTATGGTGATCCATGTTGAGATTCATTGCATCAATCCTATGAGAGTAAATAAGGGAGCTTGTGCGAGGCAACCTAGTGTTGCTTAGTTTTCTCTACCTTTCATTTATTCATACGTTGTTTTGTGTTTAGCATTTATATAAATAATTTTCGAATGAGTCATGATGCACAACCATACTAAAAAAATTCATACATGGATTGTGATCAACATCATTGCAACACATGTTTAGTACACTTATGTTCTAATCTTATATGAAGTATTTAGAGATTGATAACAATATCATCAACAACCTTGGGGGAAGGACCAAATTACACTTGATCTTGTCTCTTCTATCGTTATTTTCTTAATTTAATCTTTCCTTATAGTCATTTTATACAAAGACATTTTTATACTTTCATCACACTTTTCTCTGAAATTGTTTTGTCAGCTTATGTTGATTATTTCTTAGCAAAGATAATATTTTACAATTGACTTGAGATTGTCCTATTAAAGAAAGTTTATATGAATTATGATTTTAGACACTTTGATTTATCTCTTATTTCTTGTGTATAGAAAAGGGGGTTTGAATCGATCAAATTAAACATTTTTTTTATTTTCCATGGATTTCATGGGATAGATTTTAGGAGAACCACAATTTATGAGTCAACAATGAGTTTGTTTTATCATGGTTAGGTAGGATGATGTCTCTTAGTCACAGTAACATCCATGCGTTGTTATCCACACTTTCACCACTATTAGTCTTATAAACTACTTCCTACTTTCATCACGCAACATAGAAACATTTTTGTTTTATTCTTGCATCAAAATTAAAATAAAATAGAAAGAGAAGATTAAAGTTTGCATTTAGAGTGCATGCATGATCGTTATATTACATATCTGCATACTTTGGGTAGGGTGTTAATACCAACTATTTTTCTAGACACTTAACCTAAGAAGGGAAAATATCTAAATTTTGTTTCATCTCCTTCTCTACAGAAGCCCCACAAATATCTTATAACTTTTATAAGGAAGGTCATGGCATGTTTTTAGTATACAGAAAAGGAAACTATAAGAAAGAAACAAGAAAAGAATAAATTTAAGAAGAAGGATAAAAGGAGTGTTGTCATGACGATTCTTACATTATTCCTTAAACTCATTGTGTATTAAAGTCTACAATATATTTAACCATGAGAATCACCTACCACCCCATAGCTTCATCAATACAATGAGGAATTCATTACGTACATAAGTGACCAATATAGGTGCATTGTAGTTATGAAGATGCATTTCATACATTATATAGGAACATCATCTTCCATTGTAGAAGATAGTTGAACTAGTTTGTGAGTCCAAATTTGAATCATATATTTCATCCAGTCATCGACCATTTTTGAAAGCTACCACCATGACCCATTATGCATTGTCATCATGGTACTACATCCAAAATAGAATTTCATTTGGGTAAGGGTGATGCAGAGGTAGATATAGTGATGCACTCAATGTACTTCATTAAGGATAGGATATTCATCTACTCCAAGTGATTTGTTTAATTTGTCACATTTTCAAACATTTTGACCATTTTTGTGGTTGACCATCTTGAGCAGTTCCATGTTTAATGAATGGTTAGACTGGTTGGAGATAGTTCGAGGAAAAGTTTGTTATGAGTTCTATTTTGTACAATTTTTATTCTGGATTAAAAGTTCAACCAGATCTAAGAGATTTGTTGCAAAATGATGAGTACCAATTTAAGCTTGAGGGAGTTTGATCCATGCACAATTATCATATAATAATATCTTATTTTATTTTTTATTAATTGCCAAAGTGGTCCTGATTGTTTATTGTTTAATCCATATATCACTCAATTAGATATAATGTTGAAGTACTTTTGCATCTATTTATCATAATATTTGAAGGCACTTACATGCTTTTATTGTAGGACTGGTAAAATAGTCAATATATAGAATTTAAAGACAATATTGTCAACCTTTATGCATTAGATATAGGCTTATACACTGTATGTGAGAACCTGTTATACTAAACAAGATTACTCAAAACACTAAACACAATCGATCATCAATTAAATACATAGCCAAAAAAGAGGATAAATTAAAACAAATTTCAACATCACCACATGCTCGGAAACAATTTGCATTGAAGCTCTACATCTTGCTTGTATTCAAACTATGACAATAATCTATTACAAATTGTTCCATGGCCTTAGCCACAACATGTATATACATGAGAACATTACCCATTTATGCCACATAAACAAGCATCTATATGCTAACAAAACCCCTATTCAATTGAAACATCGTATACAGACTTTCCCACCCAGACCTGAGAGTACAGGGATGACTCTAAGACACACTAGACAACTAAATGACCATCTCTAGGGTCCATCCCCATATCTCCTCCTCACTGTTGTGGGTTTGCTGTAGCTGCTACCAATCACCAAAAAAGATGTGGTGACCCATGGGATGACGTCTATGTCCCAGCGAGGGATATAACTCTCGACATTGCTTATTGATTACAACAGTTTAAGAAATCAAATAGTTTAAGTAGATTAAACATGTATAACTGGTAGGCTTAGCATAAGTGATGATTAAGAAGATACATAAATGAGTAGATACCAATTATCATCATTAGCTTGACTTTCATCATTCACCTTGGTAACAATATAAGAAATTCAGTAGCATATGCATAATTAGAATCATAAGCAAGTCTATTAGCATATCATCTCTATCATCATGAATAAGTCTGGAAGCATAAGAATATCTAACCACATTAGCATGTCTAACAGGCTGAATAGATCTACATCATAAGTAGAGCTAATAGCACAAGCACAACAAATATGCATAAGCATGATTAGTAGTATAGGCATCTCTAATTATAGAGGAATAACTAGCAATATAAGAATAGATAACAACATTTGATAACTTATGTCATAATCATAGCCAAAAATAATAGTATCTCTATCAACTTAAACGTGACTACTGTATGTACACATCTATAACATGAACATATCCACAGCATAAGCATATCTACTATCAGTTAATGCACTAAACATCATCTCTATGTAAAGAGAACAAACAAGGGTTATCGTTCAATGTGAATTTTTGTGTATAACCCTAAACAGATATGTTATATGGATGTATTATATATTTTATTAACCCTAAGGATTTGAGTCATACCATCAAAATCCAACTGACTACTGCTAAGTTGAAATCAGTGTCATACAAGACCTATGGAAGACCCAGACTCCATGATCTCACCCACAACTCTTGATCGGTATGAGAGACAATGCAGTGACATATAGTCAAATTGTAATACAGCAACATATAGTCATGTAACTAGCCACCTTGGTACATTTCACAACACTAGAGAATAGCTCACGCATTGCCGTTCTATAAGAGGCATCCTACAGTTATACTGCTACCTTTCACTCATCACAATATCATAATTTCCAAGGTATGATCACAACCATCCTCCACAACCTAAAATTGTAGATGCAAGGAGGTACTCAACTTGCGCACCCACATATTCAACAATATACGCTTTGAGTTTCCCATAGAATTTGCTCATTTCACCATCCATCAAATTTTGACACTAGAATGGATCTATGGCACAGTGAAACTACATGATTAGAGTTTCACTTGATCAGTTATCACCAATTGGGTGAATTAAGGTTGCATCAAACAAGTGGACATACAAAACCTGATTCACTTCTAAAAAGCATTGCTATATAACAATTTTAGAAGATATAAAATGTGTGAGACATAATTTCTCATCTCAACATCACAAGGTACTATTCACTTGCAATTCATGAGACCATACTCATCATTACATTATCACTACAGGAAATAAATCCTTATCACATTATCCCAGGGTATCAACCCTTGTCAATCACAAGAGGATTATACCTCATTTAGGGTTCAACCGTGCTCAAAGGTCATTAATACCATCACATCATTCCCTATAAGTTCATTATTATCTTTACATTCCTTGTAACAAGGCTTCAATAAGCATCACCACACGTGATACACGGGCTCAACATGATATTACATTAAACAACTAAAAGATGTTCATAGGATAACATTGTAGGGGTGTCTTACAAATTAAGAGCATTTCTCTATTATATCAACATATAAGGAAGCTAGATGTAATTGGACATCATCACACTTATAGTGTACAAGTTTAGCATAAGAAAGCATAAATCATAAAGCGATGATGACCACCAATTAAACATTAGAGTTATAGTCAATCATTAGGAAGGATATTCCATCATTAAATTAATCATTCGAGAAAGGATAACATAACTGACCACTATCATCCATTTGCATTAGGGTTACATTTATTAAGATAGGTTACATTGAAGTTATAGTTCAACATTCATACAAAAACCCTCACTCATAGAATACCCATCGAACCATGGATGCATAAGGTGAAGCATCACCGTCTAATCCCATACAATCCTCAAGTATGGATCCGTGTATAATACAAAGCTTTAAACATCACTTATAACATAATAGGGTTTCAACAACAATAAGAAAGTACTCCATTATTCTACTAACCATCAAAGGAGGGTTGTTAATAATCAATTACCATCATTTAGTTAAATTAGGGTTAGGTGAAACAAGTTATGCTTCATTAGGGTTACACATCATGGTGACTATCAATTATTCTCATATGAGGGCAAAGGTAAGATTACGTAATTAAGGGCAAACCTACATCAGATTCAACATCATTAGAACCAAAACATTACACTATCAGATTAAAAAAAAACCATTGGATGTTGAAGTATAAAATCCTAATCATTGGATCAGGTTCTTCCCCAAACCATTTGTTGATGTATAGGTCTAACCCTTCAAGCCATTTACCCAAGAAATCCATAGGATTAGGGCTTAAAAGAATCCACACATGAGACCTAGTCTCACCATCGGTTGATTCCATCCCTATGGCACTAAAACCATCGGTTCTTGGGCATCCTAAAGATTTCAAAGCATATATAAGGTGTGACTATTGGTGATTACAACAGCTGGAATAAAGTTAATCCAAAGTCAAAAGGAACCATCATTTGTTATGCCAAGAAAACCATTGTTTAAGCCACCACTTATAAACATCAAAGACCATTGAAACATGGGGCCCTAACCATTATTGTCAAGGGGAAAGCATGTCCACCATTTATGTTCAAGAGAAATCATATAATTAGAAGTAACAAGTCCACCATCAGTTGGTACACAAAATCCAAGCAAAACTGTAAGAGAGCTAGACCATCGAGTCATATTCTTAGTTTGAAAATCAGCCATAGAAACCCTAAGTAACCCATTATTTAAAACCACTTGATATGAGTATTAAAGCCACCCACCTTGGAGGAACATATCCATCATTTCTAGTACTAAAAGAAGGCTAAAAACATAACCAAGTTTCCACCATCGTTTGTCACAAAGACCCAGCCATTGGTGATGAAGCAAAGGGGGGAAATAGTTCTCAACATGTAGAAAGTAGACCATTGTTTGCTAGGGTTAGGGTAAACCTCGACCAGTAGTGACCAAATCAACCTGACCTTCAGTTATAGAGTTCACTAGAGTCATTAAAAAAGCAACAAAGTAAAGATCATCGGTTGTCCATAGGTGCCAAACCATCGACCATCAAGAAAAGAAGGGAAATTGTTCATTAGAACATAGAATGAACCATCTTTTATGACCCCAAAGGTACCATTGGTTCATAGTTATGCAAGGCCTAAGGCTTATTATACCTTAGGAAGGTCTTCCACATGGTTTCAGGTTTATTTAGAGTTAAAAACTAATCAAGGAATTGCATAAAAATTGAAAATCTACGAAAAGATATTTTATATATGCTTAAATCTTCATTTTAGAGCAAGAGCTTGAACAAGCAAGCTAGTAGTAAGTAATAAATGTGAGGAGGGTTATAAAACTAGCCTCTAGGAAGAAGGTCAAACTCCAAGTAAAAGGAAAATACAAGCAATGGAGGTAAATAAACATAGCTTTAGGTTTGAACTCGGCCAAGTAAAAAAAGGATTATGACAACCTTTATAGGCTGCCCCCGCGTCTTTTGCCCAGCCATAGTCCGGATAGCTGGTGGGTGGTAAATACAACGCTTAGCATGGGGCTCGAACCTGGGCTCCCCTGGAGGGGGACACCGTGCCTACCACATGAGCTATGTTGGCCAGGTAACTCAACCAAGTAAGCTTCTTCTCCCAGAAAGGGAGTAAACCCTAGGTGAAGGGTGCAAGAAAGATAAGTTCCTTGAGCTTTAAAGCTAACATTACCATGGAACATTATGGATCCGTCCAGGAAGAAGGTAGGAAGAAGAGGAATAGAAAATTAAACGAAGGAGTTAAGGTGACACTTACTACTTTAGGTCGGATATAGCAAGGGTAGCTCCATAAATCCTAGAAGAAAGTAAAATGAAACCCTAGATGGTTAACCAAAGAATATCAGCCATCTTTACTTCCTTGGGCACTCTTGTTAGCCACCCAGTAGGGAAAGATGAATCTATGGAAAGGAGGGAAGAGATAAGAGTCTAAAAGTTTCATTTTTTAGCTAAAGGATAGGTATATAAGGCTTATGGATAAGGAGAGATAAAAGCTTGAGGTGTCCTAGTATGTCTCCATGTGTCCATGGGTAAGAGCTTCCATAGCCATGAAAGCAGCTATTCTACCATTCATGGAGACCTTATGAGACATCAGTTGTTGTCTGTGTAGACCCACCATCAGCCTTTAATCAAATAATCACCCCATTGGTTGATCGCTCCTAAAGGTAGCTCATCCATAAAGGGGTAAACCCTAATATACCCTTGAAGAGAAACACCTTCAAACCAAGGTACAACGAGGCACCCCATGGATCAACAAGATCAAGCACGATAACAAAGAATCTAAGGAACATAATGCAAGTCAAAAAGTACAAGTAAACCTCAAATATGGGTAAATTGCAAAAAACTCCAAAATGTGCATAAAATTGCATAACTTGCTCACACAGTGTCCAAATTGGACCAAATTTGAAACTTGAAAATGTAAGACCAAAATATATCAAAAGTTTAGATTAAGGTTTAAATCACTCAGTTATGGTAATTAAGCATGTTCAACCATTTAAGAAAGGTTAGGGGTCTCACACCATAATTGTGGCTAGTCTGCAGATCATGGTTGATATCGAACTTAGGGTTGATATTATTGACCCTATTTCTAAAAACTACAACATTTTCTAGGAACTCAAGTGGATGTATCAACCCAAGATTTAATAATACCTACCAAATGAAGTAGTTTCAATCGAGATTAATTGTTTGTATATGAGGATTGAGATCTAATATGAAACTTAATAACCAAGCAAGTAGTCATGTCTCATTCCAAACCATGGATCTATAGAGAGAGCAAAAGAGGGGGAAAATGAGTGCCTCACTTCCCACATTCATCCAGATGCAAAATCAATTAGAAACTAGTTGGAATAGTGACCAACCTCACAGATAGAGTCTGCTACTCATTTTTTTTATATTACAGTTCATGAGATTTCTTTCATTCTTTCTCTCCTCTGTCTATAAAATAAACTTGAACATGAGGAATAAATCCTCTTTATACATAGTTTGGGAGTAGCCTAACATGAAAATGATGTTAATGTGTTAAATTTTTATTTACTTATTGATAATATCATTAGATATCATGAATGAAAAAAATGTTCTACCTATATATGGTAGGACGTGTTATTGGATGAACTGCATAAGATATTTATTCGAAGGACATTTATTCTACCAGATTTAGGTTCACGAGAACAAGTTCATTAGAGCATGGAAGTAGCCTAGTGCTTGTGAGGTTTTCTCATTGTCTGTTGGTGTGTAATGGATTTTTTTTGAGTTTGAATGTGACATAAGAAGGGTTCGTTGTTGCTAGTAATGGTATTAAGACCTAAAATGGAACAATATTATAATGCAAATTATCGAATTATTTGAGAGATGCTAATGACCTTAGTGGGGTGCTTAAACCAAGTTGCTTATCTCAAGTGAAAGTTTATCCACTCATAGAGACTTTTTTGTACAATAGGGATGTTTAATGTTTATAAGCTTAAGTTATCAATGAAAAATGATTAGATGAAGGACCTATATCTTTTAAAATATTTGTAACATCACTTTCTTAACAAGGTGTCAACAAGATGAACGTGGCTGAAATGTATATGTTGAGATATATGTGTGGGAAGATAAGAATAGATCGCTTGACACATGATTATATCAAGAATAAATTGGGTGGATAGCATTAAGGACAAGATGAGTTAGGACCAACTCAGATGGTATGGACATGTGTAACACAAACCTACTAGTGTGCCGCTATGAAGCAATGCTATTGAGACAAGCACAATTAATAGAAGAAGAAGAAGACATAAAATAACATGGAAAGAGCTTATAAAGAGATATTTTGAATCCTTACATCTCACAAAAAGTTGACCGGCCTAAATCGCGCGTCCAAAAGTGGATGCGGATTTGAGGTAGTCGAGCTTTTACATTTATAAACCCGAATCCTTCTAGGCCCCCACAACTTTGTTTACGGAGTCGAAGTAGTCATACAAGGTCGAACACAGGGACAAGGGGGCAGTGTTGAGAACCTAGAATCGACATGCTACACTCCGACAGGTATAAAGAGATATAAATTCCCAAAAGGGAACAGCAAGATGTCACAAAATAAAACAAAGAAACTATCTCCAACTGGAGCTACTAGAGAGATTTAAGATTTTAGTCATTTAGCTGTTTTTAGGGGTTTTCATGCAACAGAAGAAGAAAGATAAAGACTAGAGCTGAAGCAAGGTACAAAGGATAAGACTACAGTAAAACAAGCGACAACGGTAACATCTTGCACCCCTCCTCTCAGAGCGGGTACCTCTAACCTTGACATCAACACCCCTCTCGAGGTTGCTGGGCTTTAGTTAGAGTGGAATGTTACCGAAACAACTCCGTTCTAGGCACTCTCGTACTCTAGAATCGGACCAAACACTAGAGCCACAACACAACTCTCGAAGTTGTTGCGACGGGAAAACACGATTCGGTAGCTAAGCGAAACGTGATCCAAACATGCAAGTTAGGGTTCAGATATCAAACATAGCAGTCATCCAACATTGTGCACCAAGCATATAGCAACAAGTAATTAAACTTTTCTATTTCCATAAACATTAAGGTCTTAATACATTGCATATAATAAAGAATTAAATAACAGAATTAAAAGATAAGTGTCGCCTCCTTAATGTAGAAGGACGACAGGGTGCTATAGCTCTCCAGCCCGATATCGGTCAGGAGCCAAGCCTGATACAGAGGTGTCGGGCGGCACGCACCGACTGTCGACTGCATCGCTCAAGGACCCTGGCCGATACGCTCATGTCGGGCGGCACACCCTCTCGGTTGGCACGCACCGACTGTCAAAGCGTATCGGGTTCGATATCGTGTCGGGCTAAGAGCTACGCGTTCTTCTGTCGGGCTCTTATGTCGCTCATCTACGTCGGCCGATATCGGCCCGCAGTGTCGCCCGGGACGGTCCTAAGTGAACTATCCCCTCCCTCTCGGGATGAGGAAAATCTCACCTAGTGTCGCCCGAGACAAGCACTGGGGCGCGATACTTATTCTCTCACAGTTTCCTCGGAAGATAGCTCAAGCTCCCAACTGTCCGAATCTGTCTCTTCGTCTTCCTGTAGCTGCTATTTATAGTCAGCTGGCTGGGAGGAGTTATGGTGCTCAAATCGCCACGTGGCCCCCTTATGTGCCGGTCGATGGACAGACGATATCAGGTATCGCACGACACTGAGGTGTCAGCTATCGATCACGTGACGGGCGGCGCGCCTGCCGGTGGGTGGCTGTGTCGCCCGACAAGCTGGGTTGTCGAGGTGAGCTGGGCTCCCTGTCGGGTAGAAGGTGTGTCGTCCGCCAGCTTCTTCTTGAGCGGCATCACTTTGGCGTGCGTCATTGTGTCGCCCAACCCTTGTCGGGCAGGGGTTGTATCGGGCGTCAGGAAGGCCGAAAAGACTTGGACTTATTCACGGGCCGGGACGACCTTATTGCACCAAAACGAGGAAAACTCTGCAAAAGATGGAAAAATTAGACTAAGAGCATTGCTTGGCCAATTATTGCGAAAATGCTAATAAAGTAGAGGAAAATAGCAGAAAAGGGAAGTTTTGATAACAAAATAAAGGGCAAAAAGTCACAAAAACTGATGTTATCAACTCCCCCAAACTTAGCGTTTTGATTGTCCTCAATCAATATTTAACTAATTTTTAGGGATGTTTCTTCTGCTCGGGAAGGCTTCTTGTTCAAAAGGTGAAACAAGAATGGTAATGCCTTAAAGATAATGCTGCCTTAATACGAACAAAAGACTTAGTTTTCCTGCCTTATTGCTTAAGTAAGGTTCTTCTCTACAGCTTCGGAGAGACTTTGTTGTATGATTCTGAAGTTAGCTTACACACCAAACAGCTTTATTTTTGGGGCAGAAAGTTGTGTATCGGGAAGGCTAAGGCTTTTTAGGGTTTTTCTTGTTTCCCATCAGTCCATCCAGGTAAGGGTCCGTTAACGGGCAAGTGGTCCCTGCAGTCCAAGCCAGTTGGCTTTAGAGAAGTTATTCCACATCCTACGTACCACTACCCCAGATCTACCATGCCTAAAGATGGGTACTTTTGGAAAACAAGCGGGTATATATGTCTTTTTTTTCTTTTCTTTTATTGGGCACAACTCTCATGCTTTTATTCAAACTCATAAGGCTTCTCTCTCTTTTTGGAATTTTTGTTGGGTGAGGGAAAACAAAAGAGATTTCTACTGTTTGGGCAGCTTTTTCCTTCTCCATACTCGTCTCTTAGCTGTTTGCGAGATTATTATATTTTTGAAAATTTTTGACATGGCAAAACATATTCTTTTGTTCGTTTGAAGTAGCATTATCAAAAAGATATAACAAAACTTGCATCTCATTAAGCACATAGAAAACTAACTTTGCAAGAAGTCACAACATATTTTTATTACATTTAAGCAACTTTGTACCTATGCATGGGAATAAAAACGAAAATTTTTATATGAGCATGGATATATACACATGATATATAGGAGAAGCACAAAATAAATGACACAAGAATTTTATACCTCCTTCACTGGTACATGGGTACCCCCCCCCCAAACTTACTCTGCACTCTGTCCCAGAGTGCAAAGAAGACAAGGTGAGGTCATGTTAGCCCAGTGAAGGTTACCTAGCGGGTTCGCTTGTGCCATCGAGAAGCTGCAATATGCTTCTTTGCTGCAGCCTCCTTCTTTCTTATTTGGAAACAGCTAGAATAAGTGCGGACACTTGTGGCTGCTTCCTCTTTATTAAGTAGCTGGAACCGGGATGCCCAGGTTCCATCCGGAGGTCAACGACAAGGTACTCGTGTTGTTTCTGTAGGATTTTTTAATCACCAAAGAAGATAGACTATGATAAAGAAATGACCCTCCTCTTCAGCTACCAAATCAAGAAAAATCTTCCCGCATTCTATATGCGGTAGTCGACGGCTCGCTGCCTTGGGATTTCTACGTTTCTGCCCGACAGTTGTTGCTTCATCTACGGCCGCCATTCTTCCTATTATCAAGTTTATTGACCAATCATCTGTTAGATAGGAAAAGTAAAAGAAACTCGATAAACTTATTACAATCTCCGGGTATCGTTCATCAAAAGAGAACTTCGAGTCGATACAAAATTGGGCGACACGATGAATGCCGCGCGGCACAACACACCGCCCAATAGGGGTATATCGGGCGATAAGGGCGCCAAAAAGCAACTGCCCGATAGGATTGTACAAAAGAAAACGTGTCGCCCGATATGGTGTATCGGGCGAGCACTATCGGCCGTTACTTCGTGCATAACTGCGTCGGGCAATACAAAAATCGGCAAGTACTCGTAAACCCGATAAGCAGCGTGCGATAAGAAAACTTGTGCCGGGCGACAAGACTATCGGTCGATAAGCATGTCGGTCGATAAGCATGTCGGTTGATAAGCATGTCGGGCTATACCTTTGCTCATAGGAGCCATCGCCCGATACAGAGGTCGAGGCAGGCCTGGACGATACGAGAGCAAAACGGCTTGAGGTAAAGAACGGGTGGCTAAAATGGAGTAAGTGTGATAGCCCGACATAGTAAATCCACCTTACTATATATAGCAAACTCATCTGGGGTAAATCGGGTAGTTCTGGGCGGGCGCGTTAACTATTTAAGACATGTCGTTCCCGAGACGACGGTCCAGTCAGCCAAATTAAGGGCATTTACTCCCCATGCACGAAACGACTGTTGCTCGGGGATGCCAACCGTCACGGCACTTGCGGTGCCCAAGAAACTCCGGTCCGATACCAGCATGATAGCGCACCAGCTGAGTTGCCGCCCGACACGTCGTGAAAAAGGTGCCAGAAACTTTAAAACAAAGCTGGAAAGAGCGTATGATGGGCAAAACATCATCGGTGAGGGCAGGGCCCTCTCGTCCTCAGATAGAATTGCTCCTCAAAGATCGCAAAATTCAGCGATGACACATAAAACAGAAGAGTCGGCACGCTCAGCACATGCTCTGACTCGGGCCTTATTACAATCCATAAAGATTGTTTTTACTTTTTATAAGAAAAATGCAACCTATTCTATGAAAGAAAGAAGAACTTGGGCTGCCTCCCGAGGAGCGCTGGGGTTTGCATCGCCAGCTCGACCAGTGTAAGATCGTCTTGATCATCCCTCAACTGTACACATATCTTGTAGACTAATCTCTGCTCTCCTGACAAATGCTTCATCTTCATAGAACCTTTTCACCCTGTGCCCATTCACCTGAAAGGTCTTGGTCAGATCGTCTTTGTCGTAGAGCTCCATCATCCTTGATGGATATATCCTTGACACTGTGAACGGTCCAGACCACCTTATTTGCAACTTCCCAGGGAAAAGATGAATAGAGGACTTGAATAACAAGACCTTATCCCCTTTGCTTGCATCTTTTCTCCTGAGATGGGCATCATGCCACAACTTTGTCCTCTGTTTGTAGATTTTTGCATTTTCGTAGGCATTCATTTTGAGCTCTTCGAGCTGTTGAAGCTGCAAAAACCTCTTTTCTCCCGCTTTGTCGAGGTCCATATTTAGGAACTTGATTGCCCCCAGTTCTAACGGCAGGTGGCAGGATTTTCCGTAGATGAGACGGTAGGGGGTGGTTCCAATGGGTGTTTTGTAAGCGGTGCGGTAGGCTCAAAGTGCATCGTCAAGTTTCATAGACCAATCTTTCCTTGTTCGGCTGACAGTTTTCTCCAAGATCTGCTTGATTTGTCTGTTGGAAACCTCTACCTACCCTGACGTCTGGGGATGGTAGGGTGTAGCTGTCTTGTGCTTCATTCCATACTTGCGCAGGAGTGCTTCAAACTGTCTTTCTCCAAAGTGCGATCCTCCATCGCTTATAACTGTGCGCGGGACGCCGAAACGAGGGAAGATGGTCTTCTTGAAAAGCTTGATAACCGACTTGGCGTCGCAGGTTTGGGTGGCTACCACTTCCACCCACTTCGATACATAATCCACAGCCACGAGTATGTACTGATACCCCCAGGATGGGGGAAATGGTCCCACGTAGTCGATCCCCCATACGTCAAATATTTCTACTTCGATCCAGCTAGCCATAGGCATTTCATTCCTCCGCCCTATGTTCCCCGTAAACTGGCACTCTTTACAAACCTTCACAAACTGTGCAACGTCTTTAAATAAGGAGGGCCAGTAGAAACCTAACTGTAGCACCTTTGCCGCTGTTCTTTCGCTGCCCAGGTGACCACCATAGGGGGAGGCATGGCATTGCTTCAGGATGTCCGCGACTTCTTCTTCTGGGATGCACCTCCTATACAAGTTGTCGGTGCATCTTTTGAACAGGAGAGGATCATCCCAGTAGTAATTTTTAACGTCCGCGAATAGTTTCTTTTTCTGATTGTACGTAATGTCAGGAGGCAGTTCCCCGCAAGCAAGATAATTGCAGATGTCTGCAAACCAGGACAAGCTTTCTTCTTGGGCTTCGGCCAACATAAGAGCTTCGTCAGCATAGTTGTTGTTGATTGGAGGCCCTCTCTCTCTCTCTCTCAGTCATGATCCTATATAGGTGGTCTGCGACCACATTCTCTACGCCCTTCTTGTCAATAATTTCGTGGTCAAATTCTTGGAGCACCAAGGCCCACCTCAACAGTCTGGGCTTTGCGTCTTTCTTTTGCATCAAGTATTCTATAGCCTCGTGGTCTGTGTATAACTTGACCTTGGCTCCAACGAGATACGACTTGAATTTATCAAACGCGAAGACGATCTCTAGCATCTCTTTCTCTGTTGTCGTGTAGTTCACCTGAGCCTCGTCCAATGTGCGACTCGCGTAGCAGATCACATAGTGCTTCTTATCTTTCTTTTGCCCCAGGACTGCCCCAACCGCGTAGTCACTAGCGTCGCACATCAGCTCAAAAGGTAAACCCCATTCTGGTGCTTGAAGGATAGGTGGTGATGTTAAAGTGTTTTTCAGGGCCTGAAAAGCACTGAGACAATCGTTAGAGAAAACAAATTCAGCATCTTTTACCAGAAGATTGGATAGTGGTTTGGAGATCTTTGAAAAGTCCTTGATGAATCTTCGGTAATATCCCGTGTGTCCGAGAAAGCTTCGCACCCCCGTCACAGATCTCGGTGGAGGAAGTTTGGATATTGCTTCAACCTTGCATGCGTCCACCTCGATCCCACACTTTGAGATCTTATGCCCGAGAACGATGCCCTCCCGCACCATGAAATGGCACTTCTCCCAGTTCAGGACTAGGCAATTCTCCTCACACCTTTGAAGGACCGATGACAGATTCTTCAGGCAGCTATCGAAGTCCTTCCCATAGACTGAAAAGTCGTCCATGAAAACTTCTACGATGTCTTCTAGAAAATCTGAGAACATCGATATCATGCATCTTTGAAAGGTAGCGGGGGCATTGCAGAGTCCGAAGGGCATCCTTCGGAAGGCATAAGTGTCGTAAAGGTAGGTGAATGTTGTTTTCTCTTGATCGTCGGGCAAGATGGGTACCTGGTAAAAACATAAAAAGCCATCAACAAAACAAAAGAAATCGTGATGCGCTAACCTTTCAAGAACTTGGTCAATAAAAGGTAGCGGAAAATGATCCTTCTTTGTAGCCTGATTTAGCTTTCGGTAGTCCATGCACATTCGCCATCCGGTGACGGTCTTAACCGCCACCTCGTCCCCTTTCTCACCCTTAACCACCGTCATCCCGCCCTTCTTGGGCACTACGTGGATCAGACTTACCCAATTGCTATCGCTGATTGGGTAAATGACCCCCGCATCCCTAAGCTTTATTACCTCATTCTTGACGACCTCCTTGAGCATCTGGTTCAGCTTCCTCTGGGGTTGGGCCAGAGGCTTGGCAGATTCGTCTAAGTTGATGTGATGCATGCACAAGGCGGGGCTAAGGCCTTTAATATCATCTACTGAGTATCCTATAGCCCCCCTGTGGAGTCTTAACTCTTCAAGGAGTCAGTCTAGCTGGTCGCTTGAAAGATCGGCGTTCACAATGACGGGTTTTCTGTGCTCCTCATCTAAAGACTCTTACTTCAGGCCCTCTGGTAACGCTTTTAACTCTGGTTTTGGTCTGGGTGTCTTCTCCTGAGGCTCCTCCTCGAGAGAGACATACATTGCAGACTCCACCGCCATATCTTCTTCTGGCAAGTATTCCCCAGAAAGGTTGAAAAGGTTGAGATGCTTCGTGACATCAGGATCTTCGAGGTCAGGATCTTGACAGTTTATAGCCCTCAAGAGGGGGTCTACTGTCTAAATGTCTTCCTCTATTTCCTCACAGAATTTATTGTAGCTATATGTGAACCATGCTGATTCAGAGAGGGACGGGCTCCTCATGATTTCTTTCAGCTTGAAGTCAATATGGTCGTTTCCGACCCTTAAAGTGATCATCCCCTCGGAAACATCAATCAGCACTCTCCCTGTTGCCAAGAAGGGGCGCCCAAAGATGATCGGGCACCGGGGGTCTTCAGCTATATCTATGACGACTATATCGCAAGGGATGAAGAAATCGCCAACCCTTAGCGGCACATCTTCGACAATGCCAACAGGTCTCTTAAAGGTGTGGTCAGCCAGTTGAATCCGCATGTTGGTTTCAACCATGTCATTCAAGCCCACCCTTTGTGAGAAACTTAGAGGCATGAGACTAATACTCGCCCTCAAGTCCGCTAGACCCTTGCGCTCGATGTTGTCCCTGATGGTGAATGGGATCGTGAAAGCTCCGGGATCCCTTCTCTTATTCGGCATGTCGGGCTTCAAGAAGGCGGAGGAGGCGGAAGCTAGCTCCACTGTCTCTATCCTTCCTCCCCTTCTCTTCTTTGTGATGAGGTCCTTGAGGAACTTGGCGTACGTAGGCATCTCTTCCAATGCGTCAAGGAAGGGCACTTCGAGATGCAGTTTCCTGATCGACTCCATGAACTTCTCATGACGCTTATTCAGATTCACCTTTATCAGCTTGTATGGCAATGGAATCCTAGGAGCGTAAGCATTCCGCCTGCCAGGTAGCTCCTCAGGGAACCCATGCGCAGACTCCCGAACGTCTACCTATCTTTCCTCTCCTTCTGCTGGGTCCGCACCCTCAGGCCTTAGCTCGGGCTCAGGCCTGGCTTCATCAGGGCGCTCCAGCGTCCTTCCAAACCTCAGGACCGCCATTACGGCAGTTTCGGGGTGTGGGAGTGCTTTTATTACAAGATTCTCCATCACATCAGCCATCTGGGTCAGTCGTTGATCTACCTCGTGCTGGTGCATCTGCAAGTTGGCCATCTGGCGTTGCATTGAATTCAGAGCCCCAGGGCTAGGGAGCGTGTTCTGCACCAGTCGGCTGATAATGGCATCCTGTCTCTTTATATAGGCAAAAAGCTGACCAACCAAGTTAGGTTGGCTTGCCCTCTCGCCTCGGCCTTGACATTCATCCTCAGAAAGAGACTGCTCGCAGTGAGACATGGTTATCAAAGCTGGTGGGACAAGTCACAGTTCTTCAGAGTTCCTGAAAAGGCATAAAAAAATCAAGTTTAGAAAATTGAATTTTTATATTAAGGCAAATAATAACTATAAGAAAACTAAAGAAAAAGAAAAAGAGGGCTGTCAAGCTCATGTCTAAGCTTGAGGCACAGGAGTGTAGTTAGTCGATTCGGGTCCGTCTACAGTACCGCTTTTGCCTTGTCCCCGGCAACGACGCCAAAAAGTTGACTGGCCTAAATCGCGCGTCCAAAAGTGGAGGCGGATTTGAGGTAGTCGAGCTTTTACATTTATAAACTCAAATCCGTCTAGGCCCCCGCAACTTTGTTTACGGGGTCGAAGTAGTCATACAGGGTCAAACATAGGGACAAGGGGGCAGTGTTGAGAACCTAGAATCGACACGCTACACTCCGGCAGGTATAAAGAGATATAAATTCCCAAAAGGGAACAACAAGATGTCACAAAAAAACAAAGAAACTATCTCCAACTGGAGCTACTAGAGAGATTTAAGATTTAAGTCATTTAGCAGTTTTTAGGGGTTTTCATGCAACAGAAGTAGAAAGATAAAGACTAGAGCTGAAGCAAGGTACGAAGGATAAGACTACAGTAAAACAAGCAGCAGCGGTAACATCCGGCACCCCTCCTCTCAGAGCAGGTACCTCTAACCTCGGCATCAACACCCCTCTCGAGGTTGCTGGGCTTTAGTTAGAGTGGAATGTTACCGAAACAACTCCGTTCCAGGCACTCTCGTACTCCAGAATCGGACCAAACACTAGAGCCACAACACAACTCTCGAAGTTGTTGCGACGGGAAAACATGATTCAGTAGCTAAGCGAAACGCGATCCAAACATGCAAGCTAGGGTTCAGATATCAAACATAGCAGTCATCCAACATTGTGTACCAAGCATATAGCAACAAGTAATTAAACTTTTCTATTTCCATAAACATTAAGTTCTTAATACATTGCATATAATAAAGAATTAAATAACATAATTAAAAGATAAGTGTCGCCTCCTTGATGTAGAAAGACGACAGGGTGTTATCGCTCTCCAGCCCAATATCGGTCAGGAGCCAAGCCCGATACAGAGGTGTCAGGCGGCACACCCTCTCGGGAGGCACACACCGACTGTCGACTGCATCGCTCAAGGACCCTGGCCGATACGCTCATGTCGGGCGGCACACACCAACTGTCGAAGCGTATCAGGTTTGATATCGTGTCGGGCTAAGAGCTACGCGTTCTTTTGTCGGGCTCTTGTGTCGCTCATCTACGTCGGCCGATATTGGCCCACAGTGTCGCCCGGGACGGTCCTAAGTGAACTATCCCCTCCCTCTCGGGATGAGGAAAAGCTAACCTAGTGTCGCCCGAGACAAGCATTGGGGCACGATACTTGTGCTCTCGCAGTTTCCTCAGAAGATAGCTCAAGCTCCCAACTGTCTGAATTTGTCTCTTCGTCTTCCTGTAGCTGCTATTTATAGTCAGCTAGCTGGGAGGAGTTATGGTGCTCGAAGCGCCATGTGGCCCCCTTATGCGTCGGTCGATCGACATCCGATATCAGGTATCGCACGATGCCGAGGTGTCGGTTATCGGTCACGTGACGGGCGGCGCGCCTGCCGGTGGGTGGTTGTGTCGCCCGACAAGCTGGGTTGTCGAGGCGAGCCGGGCTCCTTGTCGGGTAGAAGGCGTGTCGTTCGCCAGCTTCTTCTTGCGCGACATCACTTTGGCGTGCGTCATTGTGTCGCCCAACCCCTATCGGGCAGGGGTTGTATCGGGCGTCAGGAAGGCCGAAAAGACTTGGACTTATTCATGGGCCGGGACGGCCTTATTGCACCAAAATGAGGAAAACTCCATAAAAGATGGAAAAATTAGACTAAGAGCATTGCTTGGCCAATTATTGTGAAAATGCTAATAAAGTAGAGGAAAATAGCAGAAAAGGGCAGTTTTGATAACAAAATAAAGGGCAAAAACGTCACAAAAACTGATGTTATCACTCGGTCAGTATAAGATCCATGCTAGAGCTGAATGGAAACGAAGGATCCATGTTGTTGAACCCAACATGATTGATATTAAATCTTAGATGATGATAATAATGATGATGATGATGATGATGTAAAATAGTTTCTTGTGTTGGTATTTAATATTATGTTTTAAAATCATGTACATGCCTGCCAATTAACAATTGAACATTAGTTTGGACCTGGTTGGATTTCCCAATATGAATAAGAATATATTTAATTAGAATAATATTATCTTCTAGAGTTGAGATTTGGCATAAGTGCATAAAAAGCTTATTGATGATTGGTTTCTCTAGGTCTAGAAAAGGAAATATGAACTCATAATTTCCCTTCGTTGTTTCACTAGACTATCTTAATAATTGTCATTTTCGGGTGTTGTCTTAGAGAATGGAGATCCTATCAGATAGAATAAGTGGTAGTCCAGAAGGTATCTCTCAATAGTGATTGTTAAGTACACTTTGACGCATTTTTGTAGGTGGAATCCAAATTGAAGGATGACATGTCACTTCATTGAGGTGTACGCAATGAAAGTGACCCACGTGTTCAAACTCTGAAAATTAGTTTTGGCTATCTCCCTATCCTTTTGTACGTCACGGTATTTGTGCGGATATCGAAATATCAGGAAGTCATCTCCTATACCATTATTTGAGACAGGCATGGCAAAATGATCCAGACCTATCAGATCGGAATTGGTTCCATCTGATCCAAACTGATAAATCATAGATTTTGTGGATTCAAATGTTAGTGTGAGTGCCGACATGTGGATCCAATACTACGATGGGCCGACAAAGATCCCATCCGCAAATTGGTGGGCATCCGAGTGATCCGTTACAAAACCTAAATCTACTCAACATACTTTCTCTCTCATTGGTTATCTCCCTATCCTTTTATACATCACGGTGTTTGTGCGGCTATCAAAATATCAGGCAGTCAACCCCTATACCATTATTCAAGATGGGCATGGAAAAATGATCTGGACCGATCTGATCAGAATCGGTTCAATCCGACCCAAACCGATAAATCATGGATTTTGCATATCTGAATGTTAGTGTGGGTGCCGACCCATGGATCCAATACTACTATAGTCCAACAAAGATCTGATCTGTAAATTGGTGGGAATCTGGGTGATCTACTACAAAACCTAAATCTATTCGACAGACTTTCTCTCTCATTAATTATCTCTCGATCCTTTTGTACATCATGGTGTTTGTGAAATTATCGAAATATCAGGCAGTCAACCCCTATACCATTATTTGAGATAGGCATAGCAAAATGAATAGGACTGATCTAATCAGAACTGGTTCCATTTGACCCAAATCGATAAATCTAGGATTTTGCATATTTGAATGTTAGTACGAGTGTTGACCCGTGCATTTAATACTATTGTCAGTCGACAAAGATCCGATCAGCAAATTGGTGGGCATCCGGGTGATCCGCTACAAAACCTAAATCTACTTAATGGACTTTCTCTCTCATTGGTTATCTCCTTGTCCTCTTATACATCAAGGTGTTTATGTGGCTATCAAAATTAGGCAATCAACCTTTATACTATTATTCGAGATAGGCATGGCAAAATGATCTGAAATGGTCTGATTGGAACCAGTTCAATCTGACCCAAATGGGTAAATCACTAATTTTGTGGATCTGAATGTTAGTGCAAGTGTCGACCCATGGATCCAATACTACTGTGGATTGACAAAGATCTAATCCACAATTGGTAGGGATCTAGGTGACCTCTACAAAACCTAAATCTACTCCATGGACTTTCTCTCTCATTAGTTATATCCCTATCATTTTGTACATCACAATGTTTGTATGGCTATAGAAATATGAGGCAGTCAACCCCTATACCATTATTCGAGATAGGCATGGCAAAACGATCAGATTGATCTGATCAGAATCGGTTCAACTCGACCCAAACCCATAAATCGTGGATTTTGTGGATCTCAATGTTAGTACGGGTGCCGACCCATGGATCCAATACTATTGCGGTCCAACAAAGATCTGATCCCCAAATTGGTGGGCGTCTGGGTGATCCACTACAAAACCTAAATATACTTGATTGAAATTCTCTCTCGTTGGTTATCTCCATGTCCTTTTGTACATCACGGTGTTTGTGCGGCTATCGAAATATCAGACAGTCATCCCGTATACCATTATTCGAGATAAGCATGGCAATATGATCTGAACTGATCTAATCAGAACAGGTTCAATCTGACCCAAACCAATAAATCGTGGATTTTGCAGATCTGAATGTTAGTACGGGCTTCGACCCGTGGATCCAATACTATTATGGGCAAACAAAGATCTGATTTGCAAATTGGTGGGCATCTCGGTGATCTTATACAAAACCTAAATCTACTCGATGGACTTTCTCTCTCATTGGTTACCTCCCTATCCTTTTATGCATCATAGTGTTTGTGCGGCTATCAAAATATCAGGCGGTCATCCACTATACCGTTGTTCGAGATTGGCATGGAAAAATGATCCTGGCCGATCTGATCGGAACCAGTTCAATCTGACCCAAATGGATAAATCACGGACTTTGCAGACCTAAATGTTAGTACGGGCGCCGACTTGTGGATCCAATACTACTGTGAGTTGACTAAGATCCGATCTGCAAATTGGTGGGCATCCGGGTGTTCCTCTATAAGATCTAAATCTACTCGATAGACTTTTCTCTCATTGGTTATATCCCTATCCTTTTATACATCACAATTTTGTGCGGTTATCAAAATATCATGCATCCAGCCCCTATATCGAGATAGGCATGGCAAAATGATCATCTGACTGATCTAATTTGAACCGATTCAATCTGACCCAAACTAATAAATCAAGGATTTTGTGGATCCAAATGTTAGTATGTACACCGACCCATAGATCCAATACTACTGTGGGCTGACAAAGATTCGATCAGCAAATTGGTGGGCATACAAGTGATCCACTACAAAATCTAAATCTACTTGATGGCCTTTCTCTCTCATTGGTTATGTAATACCCCTGACATGGGTTATGGATTAACCCTAGGAGTTTTTATTAAGTAAGTTATTTACAAACTTGATGTTATCTTTTGAAAAGTAATTAAGACTCTTGTAGATTTTATATTTCAATTTTGAGCTTATTTGCAAGTTGTTTGTTCATTATTTGATAGTTTGGGTAAAAAGTGCAATTTACCAATATAAGGGGTTATGTTGAAATTGACACATGTTCAATGATCCTTATGTGTTTTGGCATCATGATATAGAGAATTATGCTAAGTGGTGGCTTGTGGAAAGTCTAAATTTCAAGTTTGAACTTGTTTGAACAATGTTGGTACCTTGTGAACCAATTTTGGTACAAATTGTAATTTACCAAAAATGTAGGGTTAATATGAAAATTACCACCTCTATAGTGCTCCTAATTCCTCTATGTATCATTTAGAGGATATAGAATGAATGATACACCATGTTTGAATCAATTATGAATGATGGTACTCTTGGTGATAAAATGACCAAGAAAAGGGTTGAGTATGAAACCTTAACTTGAGTTGTATCAAGTTGAAAAGCTTATATATGAGTGCCTATCAGCCAAGGAGACATAGTAGGAGTCTCACATCGTTTTTTGGACTCTTGGAAAAGCCCATTATGTGCAAAGCACCTTAAGGAGGTGAAGAGTATCGGGTTACAACTTCCTTAGAAAAGTTGTGTTGGGTTGTGTATAAAGTGATGATTTAATTGATATATCTTATTCAAAGGGATAAGTAATGGACGAATTTTCATCCCTGGATTATTCTCAACTGTTTTTCATGTCAAGATAAATGTTTATGCATTCATTTACACGTGTCACCCATGCATGGACACGTGGCACCTACTAGCTCAAATTGATGACACCTCATTTTCACCTTCCTTCATGAACAACAAGTATATATACCCCTAGTTTCACCCCTTAGTGACATTTTTCGACCCTAACCACCCTCCTTCCCTAGGGTATCGTGCAGAGGGTCCTTGTATCTTTAAGGAGTGAAGTTTCATCGTGCATAGGCCTTAGGTATCACCCATAGCAAGATCATATCACCCAAGTAGGGTGATATCGGCCAAGAAGGGTGATATCGGCCATAGTGAAGTGTTTTTGGCCACAAGTGAGGGGGATATCGGCCACAAGTGGTGTCATATCGTGCAACGGTTGTGAGGTATCTTGAAAAGGTGCTATATCAAGAAGGATCTCAATACTTAACCCTAAGGTGAGGTCATGATCATCTTCAACCTTGGATTGAAGCATGATTTTAGGGTTTTGATCTTCCTTTCTTTTCTTCTTCACCAATTGATTATCCATGGTGATTCCTTGTATATGAAGGAGTTTAGAACGAGCCTTGGACTCTTTGATAAGTCATATTTAACCTTAGGAACATGGATCTTTGGAGCTTGGAGCTTTTTAGTTGTTCTTAAGGTGGGTTATATAACTTGAACTCAATCATGTTATTATTCATCACCTAAATTGCTATACTTAATGAATTACTTTTAATTCCAAAATTTTCCTAAAAAATTTGGTGAAATTATGAGTTCTAGTAGTTTCTTAGACCTGTTTCCATGAACTATAACTGTTAGAACGAAGGTCTAGAGCTTTAATAAGATGGTATCACTTTGTAAAAGTGATATCGGGTTCAAGAATATATACAAGTAGCTCTAACCCGATATGGGTATGTATTGCACGATATGTTCACACAAGATGCTTGCATGATACAAGGTTAAATGAATACTTATAATTTGATATGGAACCCTAATTTGGGTAACCTGATATGAGTAAATAATAGCAAGTTCTATTGCACGATATGGTAGCCCGATACACAACCCTAGTTGATGTCTAGCCTGACATGGTGATGAGTTGATACCTCTTAAACACCATGGGCGATACATACATGTACCATGTACCCCTCACAACCAACCCTAACCCCACATGGGTGTTGCAACCCAAAATTGGATGGTGTATCCCGACATGGCTTGGTGCCCTTCACTCCTATCGACTTGTATATAGGGTTGAACCCGATATGACAAATTCTAACCCGTCAAGGACAACCCTAGATGGTGAGCCACCCGATATGGTGATTGAATACACCTTTAGCCCGACATGGTGATGGCTTAATACCTCATGCACGACATGGGTAGCACATACAAACACCTCTAGTCCGATGTGAATGGTGTTCATATACTTCTAGCCCGATATGGTGAGTGCTTATACACCTCCAACCCGATATGGTGGTGTCTATACACCAACAACCTGATATGGTGAACATATGCACACCTCTAACATGAGACACCTTGTAAAGGTGATGGCAAGACACTCTTAGGAGTGATGATTGTAGCACCAAGTAATGGTGTGGCTAATACCTTGATAGGTGAAACACCTAAAGTGATTAATAATGGAAAACCTTATATCAATAATGCCTCAACTATTGATAAGTCCATATCAATTGATGATGGTTGGACAATTCAAATGTGTGACTTATGACCAATACACTACATGATAAATGTGATGAGCTAGTGCATAAAGTAATAGGATGGGAAATACCCTAATACAAGATAAGTTGATGAACTTAAGTAAGTTAAAAGTGATGAGGGAAGTGATACATCAAGACATGATAAATATAACATCCAGCACCTCAAGGTTGATATACCTTGATGCATTTTAAGTCCAATATACTTGGATGAGTAACACATGAAGTGTGTCATGTTAATTGTTACATTGAGATGTAATGATATTAATGCACTTTGATAAGTGTAGGATTACATGCCTTGAGAAAGGGTTAAGCCAAGTTAATGAACTATGATGTAATCAATATCCTAGTGAGGATGTGAGAGAAACTCATACCTTGTGTTGATAATCATTTAATGATAAATGATGAGAATAAATAAGTATGATTGAATACTTATGATATCAATGTATGATCCTAGATGTGTGGAGCAATGAATTAGGGTTTGGATTAATAATATGAACATGAAACCCTATTCGGCTATAAAGGGAAACAAACCCTAACCCTAATGATGGGAAGGTTGCATTTCTCTTATTGCATAATCCTTGTAAGGCATGTTAAATACTCGTATAACAAGTATAATGATTAATGGACTTGTGAGCCATGTGAAAGTTGTTTCCTAATGAGAGGTGATAAGATGTGTAATGGCCTTGTGAGCCATGTGAATAAGTTGTTGCCTAGTGAGAGGTGACAATATGTGTAATGGCCTTGTGAGCCATGTGAATAAGTTGTTGCCTAGTAAGAGGTGACAAGATGTGTGATGGCCTTGTGAGTCATGAAAATACTTATACAACAAGTGAAATGAATACCTTGGTCTGAGGACCTAGAGGTAATGGTTACCTATTAGAGAGATAACAATGTTATGTGATGATCTAAGGGTTTGAATACCCAGATCTAGTAATCATGATAATGTTGATGTGATGGGATGAGAATTCCCAGTAATGTAATAAGGGAATGAGATCCCAAGTATCATGTGTTTTAAAGATTTGAAAAGTACGTGATAGATGTATTACAACTTTCTTTTTAGCATTTGTTGTGATTAATAATGATAACTTGTTTGATGCTAAAAGAATGTTGTAATGCACGTAATCTATCACTAGAAACCATAAAATGTTGCCCTGAATATAGATCCATCAGCGTCAGGATTTCCTGAATGGTGAAACGGGTTCCTCGCGGCATAACCTGGAGTGCATACTTTTGAGTATGTGGGGGCGTAAGTGCGTACGACCATGTGTGATCCGATCCCCTTACAATCGCAAAATGAATGGGGATTTGGCTATATGTTATATACTGGCTAGAGTGCGACTTCGGTCATAGACTCATTGTTGAGCACGGTGAACTGGACCGTGTCTCAGAGTATGGTGCTTGTGTCACCATGACTTAGTAATTTCATAAACTGGGGACAGTTGTTAGTAGATGATTCCCCTAAGAGAGTGTAGTTGGCATTGTAGCTCTAAGCGTGGATGACTACATACCCTGGCACAACTTATTAAGTAGTTGACATAGTCCTGCTAGTGGTCTCATATTGACCGAGACAAGTGAGGTCATGGCAACCGGCTCTTCCATTGACCTTGTATGGTACCGACTTGTGAGAAGTTTTTGGTCGATTGGAGATGACGGGGGTGTGCTTCATCTCCTTAGGGCATAAGCGTGATTGTTAAAATATGTTCAGCCGTGTAGCTATATGCTTAAGGATCGAATACGGGAAACATTGTTTGATGTGCAATACAATTATACATATTAGTGGATAGATGTTATTTATGTTTCTTTACATTCCTTGCAAAGCAGATAAATGATTTATAACTCTACCATGCATAGTTGCAATGTTCTCCTTAAGAAAGGACATTATCTTATTCTATTCATACAATGATTAATACTGCCTGTTAATATAAAAGAACCCTTGCTTAGTTTTATAATGTTTTATCTACAATAATAACATGGTCGGTAGAGAGTTATATCTCTCGCTGGGACAATTGTCTCACCCTGTGGGATCCACAATTTTTAGATGGACATGCACGAGGAGGTGAAGATCTTTTTGCATAGGAGGAACAATAGATGAGGCGGTAGTGACATCTCAGGTTGAGTATACTGTCTGTCGTGTCTTGTAGATAGAATTCTTATGTGTCGTCTTTGTACTCTCAGGTCCTTGGAGTTGGTTCTTTATGGTTTCATGAACAATATTAGGTTTTGGCTTGTAATACTTGAGGTTTTATGTTGCTTTAGTATATGTTTTGACAAAGAAACTATTATATGTTATCCTCGAGAAAAGATGGTACAATGTATGTATAATGTGAACAATGATGAATATAAGGTTTTGGTTCTTCCTTAAAGAGTTTTCCTAGAAATGGATCTCTTTGTAAAATGGTTTTTACTTTTAGTGATTTTTGTTAATCTGTTATTTATGGTAGTTCTGCTTAGTTAGTAATGATTTGTTTGTCAATTTGATGATGGTCGTTACAAAGTTTGGTATCAAAGCTTAAGGTTCGCTGAGTCTATAGAGACATAGGACTAAGGTGTTAAGTCTATGTTAGTGTCCTCCAGTATACCCTATAGTGACTTCTGCTTATGTAGAAAAAAGGGTAAAGTTTAAAAATGTCTGGAGAGAATGAGGGACACATTGTTGAACGCAATGTTGTTGCACCAGGAAAGAGTGGAAGGGATCAGGCAAGAAAAGAATGAGTGCCTGAGAATTCCTGTCTTGGCCCAATCAAGATAGAGAATCCAGTTTTTATTCTCTTGATGGACAGGTTAGGAAAATAGTGATGCATATAGTAGACTGGATACTAGCATATAACCTAGGTTACCGATCCACAATGTAGAAATATTGGGTTCTGAAAGTGTTCTTGAATGACATAGTCATGTTGGAACAATGGAAAATGTGGGAAGGATTAACATATGGCAAGAAAATAGACTCTGCCATAAGTATATACAGATAGTACATCTGTGATGGTAATTCCCAAGGAGGGGCAATAAGTCGGGAATTAAGGAAATGTCACTACGATTCTAGAGACATTTGCCTAGTTGTTCTAAAAGCCAAAGTTTTGGGTGCCATCAGTGCAATAAATGCCTAGTATACCATGGCAGTAGTCACTAAGTAAAGGCAAAGGTCCTAACTTTCCACCTGTAAGAACCCATGGTTTAGTCTCTACATCAATAATAATACCAATAAGACCATGGTATGAGGATAAGACATGTAATAGATGTGTACTTGTTGAGCATACTAAAGCCTTTTGTTCAAAAAGAAGGAAGGAAATGACTCAACAACCGAGGCAGACTCGGTAGGGCTTACAAAAGTTACATCCCAATAACGTATAAAGGCAAAAGTAACAACATGAAATAGCTAGACTCTATGTGTAGAGTCAACCTAAAGTGGTAAATGACCACGCGGGGTAACAGTCAGATAGAGCTTTTTTCATTTTGATATGCTTTATTTTGATGTTACCTGATAATCATAAGAAGGATTGTTGTTATCTAATTCCTTATTGATTGCCCTATGGGGAGATAGGGAAGAAATTATGAGAACTAGAATTTATATTCTGTTCAGTAATCTTTTAAATGCTTTATAATTGCTCTTATCTGTGTGAAAGAGGATGAGGTATATATGTGATGCCTGGAGAAAATCCAGGAATGCTAAGCCCTATGTTCTTGATGGTATGAAAAATAAGGAATATGGTAGTAAACAAAGTGCATACTACCTAATCTCAGTACTTGTATACCCTGGCCATGTATATAATTATTGAAGATAAGGTGAGTATGAAACTCTTATTTGTTATCTTTCTGATTTCTCTGATCAAGTAGTCATTCTGAGACAATCTAGTGAGCATAATGAAACGGGAAACATGGCATGAATATTTTTATCACAACCTAAGTGAAATAAATGAAATCTAAGATGATCTTAGATCAATCTTTTTGCATGCGGAAGTAAAAGAATACAATCCTCATGATAAGAGAATGAGAACAAGGGAGATGATCCCTAACTGACAAAGCCTATGTGAGTAGTAAAGATCCTTACCCATGATGTAGAAATGGGAAATGTGATAAAATCACAAAATGCTCATGAACATGTTAGACAATAATAAAGATAGGAGTGATGACATGTAATCATCCTTATAATTCCTATGATGATGGCAAGGAACCTAGGATGAGACAAGAGTAAATGACTCATGAACAGTTGAAAGTTCATGCAATAATTAGAGGAGATGATAATCTCTTCTTTTTGATAAACTACCTTGGGTGATGATGGGGTGAAAAAAAAGGAAATATGTTCCTTTGTGTTCTTTCCCTTCAGGGACATGGCAATCAAGTGAGTATTATGACACTTTTGTTCCAAGATAAAGATAAGTGTAACAAGTAATGTCCCAAGATGAAATAAAGATAAGGATGTGATGTGTTTTCGACACGTGACGAATACCAAGGTAAGGAATTCTGGTATCTAAGAAATATCAGGCGGTATGGGAAAGTAAAAAATAACTCCTAATCATATGATTTATGTTGGTTACCTGGAATGGCCAACTGTGAAATCAATCTAGTTACATAAAATAGTACGTACATCATATGTTAGGGGTTTATGCTCTGCATAAACATAACATCAATAAGGATGTACTAATTGAAGGAACAATTGTAGAATCACAGGGGGAAAAGATTATCAAGCTAAAAAAATATTTCCTTAGAATTCCCTATCTAGATCTGTTAAAGTAACTTATACATGACATCTAGAGATACCTCTAAGATAAGTTCTTAATTGATAATTAACCTCCCCATATGATAAGAGAATGTACAACTAATTAGATAGTTGTTACAAGTCGTAAGAAAGTTTAGTGTTGTGTCAGCAGATTAGATGGCACAACAGATGTATGATATGACTTGTAACCCCAAAATGGGTGACAGAACGTAACTCTGGTCTTTCCTTGGAAGTGAAATGATTAACTAAGTATGGAGTATGGAAGACTCCCTAGATCAAGAATCTTGTCACATAAAGTTGTAAGTTGAGAAAGGTGACAAATCATTGAGGTTTGACACCTGAGTTAAATAGGGTATGTATAATGTCTCTCTGACTAAGAAAAGAGTTACCTGACATAGAGTTGACTCTACAGACAATAATGAAAAGGATAGTGGAGTATGTGTCATGTATGTCAGATTCTATGATAACCATGTGTGGAAGAACTTTGTGTTGATCAAAGTTGTATGGCATCTCCATGACATTAAGATGTTGTGTGGAGACTTGATGATATGATTAATGAATAAGATTTGTCTCCCTTTACTTGGGATTTCGAGGACGAAATCCTTGTTAGGGGTTTATAATTGTAATACCCCTGACCTGGGTTATGGTTTAACCCTAGGAGTTTTTCTTAAGTAAGTTATTTACAAACTTGATGTAATCTTTTGAAAAGTAATTAAGACTCTTATAGAGTTTAAATTTCAACTTTGAGCTTATTTGCAAGTTGTTTGTGCATTATTTGATAGTTTGGGTAAAAAGTGCAATTTACCCAATATAAGGGGTTATGTTGCTATTGACACATGTTGAATGAGCCTTATGTGTTTTGGAATCATGAGAGAGAGAATAATGTTAAGTGGTGGCTTGTGGAAAGTCTAAATTTCAAGTTTGAACTTGTTTGAACAATGTTGGTAACTTGTGCACCAATTTTAGTACAAATTGTAATTTACCCAAATGTAGGGTTGATATGCAAATTACCAACTATAGAGTGTTCCTACTTCCTCTATGTATAATTTAGAGGATAGATAATGAATGATACACCATGTGTGAATCAATTATGAATGATGGTACTCTTGGTGATAAAATGACCAAGAAAAGGGTTGAATACGAAACCTTAACTTGGGTTGTATCAAGTTTAAAGCTTATATATGAGTGCCTATCGGCCAAGGAACCATAGTAGGAGTCTCATATCGTTTTGTTGACTCTTGTAAAATCCCATGACGTGCAAAGAACCTCAAGGAGGTGAAGATTATCGGGTTACAACTTCCTTAGAAAAGTTGTGTTGGGTTGTGAATAAAGTGATGATTTAATTGATATATCTTATTCAAAGGGATAAGTAATAGACGAATTTGCATCCCTAGACTATCCTCAATTGTTTTAATTTCAATATAAATGTTTATGCATGCATGTACATGTGTCACACATGCATGGACACGCGGCACCTACTAGCTCAAATTGATGACACCTGATTTTCACCTCCCCTCATGAACAACAAGTATATATACCCCTAGTTTCACCCCTTAGTGAAATTTTTCAACCCTTACCACCCTCCTTCCCTAGGGTATCGTGCATAGGGTCCTTGTATCGTGAAGGAGTGAAGTTGTATCGTGCATAGGCCTTGGGTATCGCCCATAGCAAGATCATATCGCCCAAGTAGGGTGATATCGGCCATAGTGAAGTGTTTTTTGCCACAAGTGAGGGGGATATCGGCCACAAGTGGTGGGATATCGTGCAAGGGTTGTGAGGTATCGTTCAAAGGTGCTAGATCAAGAAGGAGCTCAATACTTAACCCTAAGGTGAGGTCATGATCATCTTCAACCTTGGATTGAAGCATCATTTTAGGGTTTTGATCTTCCTTTCTTTTCTTCTTCAACAATTGCTTATCCATGGTGATTCCTTGTATATGAAGGAGTTGTGAACGAGACTTGGACTCTTTGATAAGTCATATTCAACCTTAGGAACATGGATATTTGGAGCTTGGATCTTTGAAGTTGTTCTTAAGGCGGGTTATATAACTCGAACTCAATCATGTTATTATTCATCACCTAAATTGCTATACTTAATGAATTACTTTTAATTCTGAAATTTTCCTGAAATATTTGATGAAATTATGAGTTCTAGTAGTATCTTAGACCTGTTTCCATGAACTATAACTGTTATAACGGAGGTCTAGAGCTTGAAGAAATGGTATCACTTTGTAAAAGTGATATCGGGTTCAAGAATGTATACAAGTAGCTCTAACCCGATATGGGTATGTATTGCATGATATGTTTGCACAAGATTCTTGCAGGATACAAGGTTAAATGAATACTTATAAGTTGATATGAAACCCTAATTTGGTTAACCTGATATTAGTAAATAATAGCAAATGCTATTGCACGATATGGTAGCCCGATACACAACCCTAGTTGATGTCTAGCCCGACATGGTGATGAGTTGATACCTCTTAAACACCATGGGCGATACATACATGTACCATGTGCCCATCACAACCAACCCTAACCCAACACGGGTGTTGCAACCCAACATTGGATGGTGTAGCCTGACATGGCTTGGTGCCCTTCACTCCTATCGACTTGGATATTGGGTTGAGCCCGATATGGCAAACCCTAACCCGTCACAGCCAACCCTAGATGGTGAGCCACCCGATATGGTGATTGAATACACCTTTAGCCCGACATGGTGATGGCTTAATACCTCATGCATGACATGGGTAACACATACAAACACCTCTAGCCTAATATGAATGGTGTTCATATAATTCTATCCCGATATGGTGAGTGCTCATACACCTTCAACCCAATATGGTGGTGTCTATACACCTACAACTCAATATGGTGAACATATGCACACCTCTAACTCAAGACATCTTGTAAAGGTGAGGGAAAGACACTCTTAGGAGAGATGATTGTATCACCAAGTAATGGTGTGGCTAATACCTTGATAGGTGAAACACATAAAGGATTAATAATGGACAACCTTATATCAACAATGCCTCAACCAGAGATGAGTCCATATCAATTGATGATGGTTGGACAATTCAAATGTGTGACTTATGACCAATACACTACATGATAAATGTGATGAGCTAGTGCATAAAGTAATAGGATGGGAAATACCCTAATACAGGATAAGTTGATGAACTTAAGTAAGTTAAAAGTGATGAGGGAAGTGATACATCAAGACATGATAAATATCACATCCAGCACCTCAAGGTTGATATACCTTGATGCATTTTAAGTACAATATACTTGGATGAGTAACACATGAAGTGTGTCATGTCAATTGTTACATTGAGATGTAATGAGATTAATGCACTTTGATAAGTGTAGGCTTACATGCCTTGAGAAAGGGTTAATCCAAGTTAATGAAGTATGATGTAATCAATATCCTAGTGAGGATGTGAGAGAAACTCATACCTTGTGTTGATAATCATTTAATGATAAATGATGAGAATAAATAAGTATGATTGAATACTTATGATATCAATGTATGCTCCTAGATGTGTGAATCAATGAATTAGGGTTTGGATTAATAATATGAACATGAAACCCTATTGGGCTAGAAAGGGAAACCCTAACCCTAATGATGGGAAGGTTGCATTTGTCTTATTGCATAAGCCTTGTAAGGCATGTGAAATACTCGTATAACAAGTATAATGATTAATGGCCTTGTAAGACATGTGAATAAGTTGTTACCTAATGAGAGGTGACAAGATGTGTAATGGCCTTGTGAGTCATGTGAATAAGATGTTGCCTAATGAGAGGTGACAAGATGTGTAATAGACTTGTGAGCGATGTGAATAAGTTGTTGCCTAGTAAGATGTGACAAGATGTGTGATGGCCATGTGAGCCATGAAAATACTTGTATAACAAGTGAAATGAATACCTGGTCTGAGGACCTAGAGGTAATGGTTACATGTTAGAGAGGTAACAATGCTATGTGATGATATAAGGGTTTGAATACCCAAATCCAGTAATCATGATAATGATGATGGGAAGGGATAATAATTCCCAGTAATGTAATAAGGGACTGAGATCCCAAGTATCATGTGTTTTAAAGATTTGAAAAGTACGTGACAGATGTATTACATCTTTCTTTGTAGCATTTGTTGTGATTAATAATGATAAATTGTTTGATGCTAAAAGAATGTTGTAATGCACGTAATATATCACTAGAAACCATAAAACGTTGCCCTGACCATAGATCCATCAGCATCAGGATTTGCTGAATGGTGAAACGGTTTCCCTACGGAATAACCCAGAGTGCATACTTTTGAGTATGTGGGGGCGTAAGTACGGACAGCCATGTGTGAGCCAATCCCCTTACAAACCAGAAATGAATGGGGATTTGGCTATATGTCATATCCTAGCTAGAGTGCGACTTCGGTCGTAGACTTGTTGTTGAGCACGGTGAACTGGCGCGTGGCTCAGAGTATGGTGCTTGTGTCGTCATGACTCAGTAATTTCATAAACTGGGGACGGTTGTTAGTAGATGATTCCCCTAAGAGAGTGTAGTTGACGATGTAGCTCTAAGTGTATGCCTACATATCCTGGCATAGCTTATTAAACAGTTGACATAGTCCTGCTAGTTGTCTCATACTGACCAAGACAAGTGAGGTCATGGCAACTAGCTCTTCCATTGACCTTGTATGGTACTGACTTGTGAGAAGTTTGTGGTCGGTTGGATATGACCGGGGTGTGCTTCATCTCCTCAGGGCATAAGCATGATTGTTAAAATATGTTCAGCCATGTAGCATATCTGCTTAAGGATCGAATACGGGAAACACTGTTTGATGCGCAATACAGTTATACATCTTAGTGGATAGATGTTATTTATGTTTCTTTACATTCCTTGCAAAGCAGATAGATGATTTATAACTCTACCATGGGTAGATGCAATGTTCTCCTTAAGAAAGGAGATTATCTTATTTTGTTCATATAATGATTAATACTTCCTGTTAATATAAAAAAAACCTTGCTCAGTTTTATAATGTTTATCTACAATAATAACATGGTCGGTGGAGAGTTATATCTCTCACTGGGACAATTGTCTCACCCCGTAGGATCCGCAATTTTTAGGTGGGCGTGCACGAGGAGGTGAAGATCTTTCTATAGAGGAGGAACAACAAATGTGGTAGCAGTGACATCTCATGTTGAGTGTACTGTCTGTCGTGTCTTGTAGATAGAAGTCATATGTGTCATCTTTGTACTCTCAGGTCTTTGGAGTTGGTTTGTTATGGTTTCTTGAACGAGCTGAGGTTTTGGCTTATAAGCCTCAAGGTTTTATGTTGCTTCAGTATATGTTTTGACAAAGCAACTATTATATGTTATCTTCGAGAAAAGATGGTACAATATATGTACAATGTGAACAATGACGAATATAAGGTTTTGGTTCTTCCTTAAAGAGTTTTCCTAGAAATGGATCTCTTTGTAAAATGGTTTTAATTTTTAGTGATTTTTGTTATTCTGTTGTTTATGGTAATTCCGCTTAATTAGTAATGATTTGTTTGTCAGTTTGATGATGGTCGTTATAGGTTATCTCCATGTCCTTTTGTACATCATGATGTTTGTTAATGTTTGCACTAATTGTCACTATTTAGATATTTAATTTGGTTGTTTTATTTGTCATTTGTTCTTAATCGAATATATTTTCACACTTATTTCACCAAATTAGTATAAAATTTGTGTGCATCAATTCTTATATTTGTGCATGTATTTTACATGTATTTTATAGATTTAATTATAATAATAATTATTTGATTTAATTCATTGCTTGATTTATTGTAGATAATTATTTATTGGAGCAATGTCAGTACCACTGACATGAAACTCAGTAGTATCGACATGGAATCGAAGTAAAAAATTATATTAAAATTTTAGATCAAAAAGAAACATGACTTTTATTGCAAAAAGTCAGTAGTACTGACACAGGCGCTGATGTTCAAGATTAAATGCATTAAATCCAACTATTATTATTATGGTTCAATACAATCAGGTTTACTCTTAACTGAAACATATATAATGGTTGTAAAGGGCACCATTAGTAAGGGATTGTCGAGATCTATCGCATGGGGATGACAAGAATGACTAAAGTAGGAAGAAAAGTGAAGGAACCCTACCCGGAGGACCTCGGAGGCATTTTGGCAGTGGAAACGATGGTAAATCATCTCCATATTCTCTAGATCCATTCTTTAGCCATGTCTGCAATTTACAGTATCTCAAAATTCATGTTTTACATCTTTTAAATTCACAGTGATACCATGTCCTATATTTTTGGCTAAAACATATTCCTTGCGAACTGAGAGTAGCTTGGTGTTGCACTGTATTTGACATTATGAATTGGTATATACATTTCTTCCTGATTTTTGGACTTATTTCTATGAGATTGTTATGAACTATCCATGCTTGATCACCATAGGTAGTTAATTAGACATTTAATTTTCTTTGAAAAAGGAAATTAATGATTGTAACTTCATAGAAATACATGTTTTATATAGCCCTTTGAGAAAGGTGGTTTGCGAATATGAAGAGATTATCTAAAGTTTTTGATAAATCAACTAATTATAAAAACAATCGATACAAGAGTAAGATCGGTATTAGATTAGGTAGTGAATTACAATGTGAGAGCGGGTAATTCTTTCTATAGGCTCATAGTCCAGGGTTAAGAGAAATAAATATTAAAAAATGTTGTTAAATACAATATACACCATGGTGAAACCAAAAGTCCTAAGGAATTCATCCATTCTTGATCACAACAACCTTAGTTAGATTTTTTTTCTATTCTTAGTTAATTAAACAATCAATCAACTCTTTTTCTAGGTCTAGCTGATTTGGTTTTAGTAAGTAGTAGTCTCTGGTATATAATGCCCTGAGTTCGACAACTCGGGCATCTTTTGGCCTATATTACATAACATGTGTACTTGTGTTTTACACGTACATTCTGCGCAAGTCATTTGTGCAGCTATCAAAATATCAGGCAGTAAGCCCCTATATCATTATTTGAGATAGGCATGACAAAATGATTCAGACCGATCTGATTGGAACCAGTTCAATCTGATCCAAATTGATAAATCAAGGATTTTGTGGATCTGAATGTTAGTGCGGGCGCTGACCCGTGGATCCAATACTACTGTGGGCTGACATAGATCTGACCCATAAATTGGTGGGCGTACATGTGATCCACTACAATACCTAAATCTACTCGTCAGACTTTCTCTCTCATTGGTTAACTCCCTGTCCATTTGTACATCATGATGTTTGAGCAGCTATCAAAATATCATGAAGTCAGCCCCTACACCATTATTCAAGATAGGAATGGCAAAATGATCCAGACCGATATGAACGAAATAGGTTCAACTTGACCCAAATCAATAAATTTTGGATTTTGCAGATGTGAATGTTAGTGTGGACGACGATATGTGAATCCAATACTACTGTGGTATGATAAAGATCTGATCAAAAAATTGGTGGGCATCCAGGTGATCCTCAACAAAACCTAAATCTACTCAATGAACTTTCTCTATCATTGGTTATCTTCATGTTCTTTTGTACATCATGGTGTTTGTGCGGCTACCAAAATATCAGGCAGTTAGCCCCTATACCATTATTCAAGATAAGCATGGCAAAATGATCCAGACTAATTTAATCTGCACCGGTTCAATCTGTCCCAAACTGAGAACTCGCAGATTTTGCGGATCTAAATGTTAGCATGGGCACCGAACCGTGGATCCAACACTACTGCTGGTGGACAAAGATTCGATCCACAAATTGGTGGGCATCTGAGTGATCTTCTACAGAACCTAAATCTACTCAATGAACTTTCCCTCTCATTGGTTATCTCCCTATGCTTTTGTACATCACGATGCTTGTGCGACTATCAAAATATCAGATAGTCATCCCATATACCATTATTCGAGATAGGCATGGAAAAATGACCAAGTTTGATCTGATCAGAACCAGTTCAATCTGACCCAAACAGATAAATTGTAGATTTTGTGGATATGAATGTCAATACAGGTGTCGGTCTGTGGATCCAATACTACTGCGGGCTTACAAAGATCTGATCCACAAATTGGTGGGAATCAGGTGATCGGCTATAAAACCTAAATCTACTCCATGGACTTTCTCTCTCACTGGTAATCTCTGTGTCCCTTTTTACATCACGGAGGTTGTGCGACTATCAAAATATCAAGCATTCAACCCCTATACCATTATTCAAGATAGGCATGGCAAAATGATCTGGATTGATATGATCGGAATCGGTTCAATCTGACCCAAATAATAAATCACATATTTTGTGGATCTGAATGTTAGTGTGGGCATTGACCCATGGATCCAATACTACTACGGTCCGACAAAGATCCGATCCGCAAATTGGTAGGCATCTAGGTGATTTGCTACAAAACCTAAAACTACATGATAGACTTTCTCTCTCATTGGTTATTTCCTTGTCCTATTGTACATCCTGGTGTTTGTGCAGCTATCAAAATATCAGGCCATCATCCTCTATACCATTATACAACATTGACATGGCAAAATGATCCAGATCGATCTGATGAGAACCAGTTCAATCAGACCCAAACTGATTAATCAATGATTTTGTGGATCTGAATGTTAATGCAGGCACCGACCCATGGGTCAAATACTACTATGGGCCGACAAAGATTCAATCCTCAAATTTTTGGACATCCGGATGATCCTCTACAAAACCTAAATCTACTCGATGGACTTTGGCTCTCAGTGGTTATCTCCCTATCCTTTTGTACATCATTGTGTTTGTGCGGCAATCGAAATATCATGTAGTCATCCCTTATACCATTATGATGGCTAAATTGGACATTATTATAATCCCCTTGTTTTGATGATGACAAACATTTATTTCTTGTGGTTTTAACTTGATATTTGAGTGTTTCAGGGACAAGCATATAAGGTGGTGGATAGCAAAGACTTGGAAGATCAATTTGCTAAAATTACTTTATTTTCATGATTGTAATCAAATGTAAAAACTTGTACATGTATATAATGTACAAGTACTTCGATATCATGTAAATCAAGAATTTTGATCCTCCCTATGCACTCACAACACTTAGATAGCTCGTCCCCCAAGATAGTATCACAATTGCACATTGATACACACACTTAGTAAATGAATACATTTAATCAGTGATATTCTCGGTCGACAAAAACTTCGATCGAGACACTCTCATTCGACAAACTCCTCGATCGAGAATAGACCCTCCTAGCCGTTAGACTGAGTTAGAAAATTAGTTGGGAGTTGAGTTGAACGTTGCAATACACTTACTCCAGACTTACTCTTGGTCGACAAATTCGTCGACCGAGACACTCTCGATCGACAAACTTCTCGACCGAGAATAGTTCTGTCTACACTTTTTAGAACTAATCAACTAGTCATTACAAACGCAATTAGTGGATAACTAACGGCTAGTTGAGCACTAAGAACACCCTAGAAGGTGTCTAGAATGTCCCTAAGAATTAGAAAACCACTCCTATAAATAGGACAGCCATAGGACACCTCAAAAATATAACTTGCATACACAATTACACTTGAGATTCAATCCTTATGAGAAAACAAGATGAGATACACTTGCAATCTATTTTTCTTTGAACTCTACATTAGTGTCCTATAGGATGATATCTCCTATCCACTATACATCCACATCGATCCACTTTGGTTAGGAGATCAAACACTTGATATAGGATCAAAGCGTTGTACTCAATTGGTAACATTATTTCTTTCTTTTAATCTGGTTCCTTCTATTGTATTTTGTTTTCCTTTGATACTCCTAGGTTGGAGTCTGTGGAAAGGAGGTTGTTGGAGCTTCTTCAGGTGGTGAAGGTAGCTCGGTGGACTTTGGACTGCTTCTAGAAGGTCTCAACGGGAAGCTACTTCAAGGAGGAAGGCTACTTCAAGGGGGAGCTTGAAGTTACTTCAAGTGAAGGCTGCTTCAAGGTTGGTGAGATGACTTCGGGGTGAATGTTGTCCAAAGGGTGGTGAAGGTGTTTGTAATTTTATGTAACATCCTTGAGAGGTAATAAAATTTAAACACTGTCAAAATCCCGATTGGGAACAACCGGGTAGTGGACTGACTCCCTTAGTTTTTGCTAAGGGTGGAACCACTCTAAATGCTTGTGTCTCCTTCTCCAATATTTTTGTGGTTTCTTGGTTGAATTAATTTTAAAATTATCATAAAACCCTATTCACCCCCCTCTAGTGGTTTTTCAATTGGTATCAGAGAAGGTTTCAAGGAACTTTAACAAAGTCTTCAAGAAAATGGGCGATGGGGTACTAAACAACCTCAACTTGGAAGGAACACATGTAGCTCGGCCTCCACCATTTGATGGCACCAACTACACCTATTGGAAGAGGAGGATGTAATTCTATTTCCAAGGAATAAGTTGGGGTCTTTGGATAATGGTTTCAAATGTCTATGATCTTCCTCAAACCGAATATGATACATGGGATGCAAACACGGTGAGATTAGCCCAATTGAATGCAAGAGCTGAAAGTATCATTTATTGTTCAATTTCCGTAGGTGAGTTCAATAGAATTTCAAATTGTGAAACTACATATGAAATATGGCATAGACTTTCTATTACTTATGAAGGAAGTGTTCAAGTTAAAAATTCCAAAATTGGTATGCTTAAACAAAAGTTTGTATGTTTCGTATGGAACCATATGAGTCTATTACTGAAATGTATGCAAAGTTTTCTTCTATTGTTAATGGGTTGAATGCATTAGGTAAAGCCATTAGTGAAGAGGATCAAGTATCAAAGATTCTTAGGTGCTTTCCTTCAAAGTACAAACCAATGGTGACGGCCATTGAAGAAGCCAATGATCTCACTACATTAAGGATGGAACAACTCATTGGCAACTTGGAAGCTCATGAAGCTACCCTTGAAGAATAAAAGATTGGCGACTGAACACAAAAAGGAGAAAAGAAAGGACATTTCATTCAAAGCATAAACCAAGAATAGTCATGACACAAGTGAAGAAGATAGTGAAGAAGAAACACTCATTATAAATGGTAAGCAGTATAGAAGTTTTAAAACTAACAAAATTCCTAGTGTTTCTTCCTCTAGGTGATTTGAATGTGGCAAAAAGCGACACTTAAAAGGTGATTTTCCCAAACTTAAGAAGGGAAAGAAATCATCCCACAAGAAGAAAGAAAGATCATACAAAGTTGCATGGGATGATTTTAGTGATGATAGTGAACATGGAAAAGAAGAAGTAGAATGTCTTGTTGCTACAACAAATGGAGAAGAAGAAGAGGTAAGTCTTTTTGATTTATCTAAAGAAGAGTTAGTTGCTAGCATTGGTGAATTGCATGATAAATATATTGATTATAAAAAGAAACTAAACAGAGTTACAAAAACCAATGAAGATTTGTATGCTAAATTGAATGATTTGGTTTTGAAAAAGAAAGTATTATTTCTAAAAAATCTACCTTGAAATCCTCTTTAAATGATTTCAATATAAAGTTGTTCACTCTAGAAACTAATTATGATATTCTTCCTCAAGAAAAGGTTGAACTTCTTACTAAACTAAATGATTTTCAGACTCAACATATCTTATGTACTCATATAGATTATGATGCTATTGTTAAAGAAAGAGATACTTTATCATCTGATCTAGATCAAGCAAAATTAGATATCAAAAAGAAAATGGATGAGATTGCTAAGCTACAAAAAGAAATTAGTAGTTTGAGAAATAATGATGTTATTGATAAGATCCTAAAAAAATCTTCTATTTATAATGGAAGGAGAGGTTTAGGATATGTTCTAAAAGAAAATTCCTATCAACCTAAACCTAGAAGAACACAAGTGCCCAAGGCCAAGATTACGTATGTACCCAAGAACAACTCAACTTCTAGAAAGAGAAATGAGATTGACTTTATTTGTTGCCGCTATTGCTTGTGTCTTGGACATTACTCTTTTTCATTCACGTACAAGAAAAGAGATGATGATCTAGTTTGGGTTCCTAAAGCTTAGATATTTGAATTTACTTAGTTGAGATTTGACCTAAAATGTTACTTTGATATTCAAATGTCTTATCTCAACAAAACTGAGCTTTAACTTTCATATTCTTGCAAAATTGTATTAGAAGTACCTTATGTTTTTGCTTGTAAATAATTACTGAAAAACAATACAGAAACACACTCGGTCGAGAAAATCTTCGACCAAGACATTGTCAGTCGAGAAGTAGTCGACCGAGCAGGTTACTGTTTTTAAGCCTGCAAAAACCTGATAAAACCTGTAAAAACAGCAGAAAACTCGGTCGAGAAAATATTCTACCAAGATATATTCGATCGAAGTATAGTTCGACCGACTCAAGTCCTGCTGAACCTGTTTAGTTTTCTATCAATATACCTAACTAAGATGAATTAGTGGGATTAAAGGAAACAACTTTGAGACAAATTTGTCAAATCAAAACATAGTCTTGCATCATAAAATTATGAGGTAATGTATATGATGTTCTTACCCAAATTGCTGCAAATAATGTTAGTTACAAAGATTAATGATGTTGATTGGAAATCTATATTCTTACTGCAATTGGACATGCTTTATTTCAAAATAAGTCTTTACAACTATTGCAAGCTCACATACTATCAAAAGTTTGATTAAATATGATCATTCACATGTTTTGCCTAAAATATTCCTTGGTAAATTTGAAATTTATGAACCACGTTCCTTAAGAAAACTTTATTGAAACTTATGGATTTGATTATGTTGGTTTGAATAAATATTGCTCTTGTCATCAAGATCATTATAGTAGTTCATCTCATTAAAGATGGTGCTTTTATTTGAAGCAAACTAAATGGTAATAATGAAAACAAGTTTAATTAAGGTATCCAACTTAGAATATGAATGTTTTATCTAAATGATTGTTCGAAGAGCAAAGATATCATCACATTATATTAACATAAAAGCTATAAGTTTTCAATTGACACAATTTCTTCAAAATTGGTATCACTTAAACTGTTTCACACTGATGTACACTTGATCAAGTTACCTAAAGGATTTATGCTTCCAAATATTCAATCATAGATCAAGTAAATCATTGAGAATGCTTAAACTAGAAATCTATAGAAAATGCTGAAAATCTACAGCAATTGCCTCTCGGTTAAGAAATAATTCAATCGAGGGGTGCTAAGGTCAAAGTCAAGGTCGACCTAAAATAAGCTTGACAAGATGCTTAATTGGAAATCATTTCTTAGTATATTGGTCCTAAACTTGTTCATCATGTTGGAAACAAGATTTTATGACCTTAGAATTATTAAATTATCTTGATTATTAGATTAAGGGGGAGCTCACAAAACTTTGTAAACATTATGATAAATCTTGATCAAATCAAACTTTAAAAACTAGCTATGACCTTAGGATTACTAAATTTTCTTGAACTAAAATGGACTCTCTATATCAATGTGGGCTTAACATCCCTCATTATTGATTAGAGATATATATTTCTTGATCCTACTATGCTGTAAAGAAAATCTCATAGCATTTTTGGGGCTTAACATCCCTTGTAAAATGTATGAGAAATCAATACATATATCCATGATGAGCCTAAATGGATCTCATATCATTTCAAGGCTTAACATCCCTTGTAAATGATTAAGAAATCAAAACACATATGCCATGAACCTAAAAGGATCTCATATCATTTCAAGGCTTAACATCCTTTGCAAGTGATTGAGAAACAAATTGTGGCTAAATTTGACATAATATTAAAGTGGTTTGCATTAAGTTATTGATGGTTATCCTTGATTTTAAAAATGAGTATCAAATTATCAAATTAAGGGGGAGTAATAAAATCATAGTTATCATTTTGAAATGACAAAGGGGAAGAAATAATATAAAATCAATGACAAAAAGAAAAATGAGTTTCATAATCTCTCAGCTAGCACATACTTGTAAACAAGAGAATGGATGCAAAAGGTAAACTTCAGGTATGAAACTCATATGATTAATATTTCCTTGATTAATATTTATAGAAATGTTTGTCATATTCAAAAATGGGAGATTGTTGGCTAACTTGGACATTATTATAATCCCTTTGTTTTGATGATGACAAACATTTCTGTGACATCCCGCTATCACATAGACAAAAAAATGCCACACGAAAACGCATGGAACCACCATAAATCACACATTACCGAAAATACAGGTTAATTAAAACTGATTGTGAAAAGCAAATAAAAGATAATTATTACATCCAGATCCTACAAGGAAACATGTTATAAAAATAATTAAAAGCCTTAATATTTGTCCACGGCTTGGAGAAACCAGCTATCTTGCCAACACATGAGTTCATCGACTATTTATATATACATAACAGGCCACATCAGGCCAACAGTAGGATAACAAGGCTACACAGATGTACATCGTGAAACACCGTCAAAACACTTCTGAGGACTTGAGAGTACATGGATGACTCTAGAACTCTACTACAAAATGACCAAAACAGCAACATGTCCATCTCTTGCCTTCTACTGATCTTCTTACGGCTCAGCTATGACACTACGATCACCACCTCGACCAGTACGACCACCTAAAAAGGATGTAAACCAACGGGGTGAGACACACAGTCCCAACGAGAAACATAACTCCCTGCCAAAACTATAAACCCTCAGAAAGGTTAAAGCAGATAACTGATATAAGCATATTATATGAGCAGCATACTGAGCAGGACTAACATTACCACCAATCTTACCAAGATATCCAAGAGGCCTATAATCAGGTATCCATTATGGAACATGATTGACAAGATAAGCTTATAAGAACTTTTCACAAGATATAAGGAGCATACAAGTAACTGTAATATATAACCCGATCATCTACGCAAGCAAGGACTCAACCAATGTTCCGTGTTTTTCTCTAAGCAGTATATACTATTTGGCTAGATTACATTTTATTATGCCCTGAGGAAGTGAGTTGTCCCTGCTCAAATCCAACCTTCGACTGTGAAGCCCAAATTCGGTGCCATACAAGGTCAATGGGAGAGTCGGACTCCATGACCTCACCTCCTCGTGGCCAGTGCATGAAACCAAAGTAGGACCACAGTCTCATTCTTAAATGGCCTCAACCTCAGGGTCAGCTCCGTAAGCTAACCATATCTCTAACCCACCTTGGTACAGGTCTTGGTGCTAGTATATCTTGAATCATGGGCCAGATCACCGTGCTCTTGAGCCACGAACGTATTCATGCTCTATCACACTGATCCATGGGCCTATTCACCATGCTCTTACCATACTGAATCTACAACCGCAGTTTTACTCTAATCCTCCTATTTTTGGCTAGGAGAAACCTCACATATTCAACAATATGTGCTCCAGGTAATCCCGCAGGATAAACCTGTTTCACCATCACCAACTACTAACGATGATGGATCTATGGTCAGGGAAAAACTACATGAATTATTCCTCTATGATTAATTAGTATATTTTAAGTGGATTGTTGGGGAAACCAAGTTATAAAACATAACAACATTGAGTTACATTATTACTGTCATTACCATGTGATCTCAATCCCTTATCATAGAATGCCACTGCCGCTCAAGGCATCAATATCATGCATCATCATCTTGGGATAGCAATCCCTCATCTCATATTACCACTGCCTCTTAAGGCATCAACCTTTCCATGGGATAGAAATCCCTTATTTCAACATCAAAGGATAACACCTCAACTAGGCATTTAGCCTTTATCAGGTCAACAGACCTTTCACATCATACTAGTGATACAAAGATTATCATAATTCAGTATTATCCGAAGCACATATACCTCATATCTCTTACCTGGCTATGAATTCATTTGATGCACCTGCATTATTAGGATGCATAAGAATGATAACTGAATTACCAAACATAGATCTTTATTATCATGCTATTAGAGTTTAAGGTGTACATAATTGGAACAACATCCATGATTGTATTAACTTGAAGTCCAAGGTTGTATCTTTAAACCATGAGCATCCATTATGACCTAATATCTCATGAGCATGATCATTATCAAGGAATACATCCCAAAGTATTATACAACCATAGCCCAGTCATGCATCATTGGTCACAACCTTTTATCCATAACCCATCATCCACAAGGTACAAGAAAGTATCTACTAGGGTTTCCCGGGTTAAGCACAACCCTCACCAAAGACTCCGACTACCCTCACCAAAGGTGTGGCGAGAAACGTTGTCCCTCACTAAAGGGGGGTATCGAGTAGCGTTACCTCCCTCACTCAAAGCCTATCAGCTAGGGCACTTAGCCACACATATCGACCATCAAGCACATTACCATGTCATGCACTTATGCATAGAGGGTGACGAGCAAACTAACACCAAGTGGTGTCGTGCAACTTGAACTAAGAGATGTATCGTGCACAAGTGACACCCTCCACCGGCCATGACCCTATCTGCCATCACCCTATCATCCATTAGGGTTAGGGTTTCATGTTGGGCAGCCCACATCACCTCGTCGCCTAAGGGTCATATCGACCAAGACCAAACCCTAATACTTACAAACACACACTTGGCCAGCATATCATGTCATCCAAAGGACTCCCATGTCGCCCAAAGCAGCAAACCCTAGGATCCAGACATCATATCATCCAGGGCAACAAAACCCTAATGCCCAAGCTTCTATAATCGTCCAAGACAAGGTGACCACTAAGGCACCATGTCAGGAAACACACCTATGGGAGTGTCATGCAAGCAAATACCACTTTACCCAACACAAGGTCCATTTACCACACTCATATCAGTCAAGGAAGCATTCTATGGTATCGCCCAAGGTAGCACCCACTGGCTCACTCAACAAACTCATCGAACAAGGCCTCATGTCACCCACCTAGGATTTCACCTTCCTAGGCTCAATGCCTACCCATATCTCCCAACAACATAAACATGGTAAATGGGTCATATCGGGAAATAAGGTTAATACAACCCAACTAAGCATATCATCCACGACAAACCCTAGATGAGGGGTATCATGCAAGGCACCAAAAAGGGTATCGTGCAAGGGCACAAGGACAATATTAGGTTGGTCATCTTTAACCTCAAGACCATCATCATCAAACCCTAATAGATCAAGAGAGTTGGCTCACCTCTTAATAACCAAGTGAGAGGGGTTTTGCACAACCTCCATCACATATTGGGCAACACTCCATCCTCAGCTAGGTCATCAACAACCAAAGGCTCACCTCTCAAATCCATGGTGAGATAAGGGCATTGTCCAAGAAACTAGAGCATAGACTCACATCTCAACAATCAAGTGTGAGGGGTTTTGCCTACACCATTAGAGCTCGAACTCACTTCTCAAAACCAAATGGGAGAGAAAGGGGTTTTGCCCCAAGGAACCCTAAACTCATGGTTCGGCCACAAGGCCCAAGAACACATCATCAACATATACACTAGATCCAACAAGATCAAAGGTACATACTAGGGCAAGAAACATATCAAGCAAGATGCATGTTCGATCAAGTAGGAATATAAGCATGCAACATAAAGGAGGGTAGTATAGTTAGGGTTAGAAGTTATGTAACCCACCTTAAGCAAGCTCCTCAAGCTCCAAAGCTCCAAGATTTAAGCTCCAAAGCACACCACCAAGGAAGTAAGACACTTCAAGGGTTCGGCCACCACCTAGAGGAAGAAGAAGAAGGAGACTCCACCAAGGAGATCGGCCACCAAGCTCTACCAAGGAGGTGTATCGGCCACCAAGGAAAAGGAAGAAACTAAAGGAACTAAAGAGCTAAGCAACTAAAGAGAGGGTTGTATATATACAAGAGGGTCTATGGGGCATCCACCTTGGTGTTGCTCCACATGTGCATGTGTAAGGTACCAATTATCCAAAGCCATGCCACTTTTCAAAACCACATGCTCATGTCTTGCCACCAACTAAAAAAGGATCGGCCACTTGTCCAAGGTATGGTGACACAAATAAGGCAAGGTTAAGGTGGTCACATGGGTGACACAACCCACTGGTCAAAACACCCTCTGGGCGACATAGCCTTGGGCGACACAGAGCTTCAAGCTCTCCTATGCATGATACAAGGCCATATCAAGGCAAAGAAAGGCCCATCAAAGCTCAAAAAGACCCACAACTACTCAAGAAGAAAGCTCAACTCATCCTCTCAACCCTAGAGGATGCAAGGAGTGAGAAAACATCTCTCAAGGTGACAAACTTGCACATCAACCCTAAAACTTGGATAATTTGCAAGTTGCACCTCCAACTCTCAACAAGGCACAAACAAACCCTAATCACAACCTCAGGTGATTAATAGGAATCTAAACACAGTGTTTAGGCCAAGCAAATAGGGTAAATCCAAAACAAAGGTCAGGGTCCTTACAAGACATAAACCTCTACAAAGGGATTTCGCCCCCAAAATCCAAAGAGTAAAGTGAGTGATACTTCCTCCTCATCTCTTCCTTTGAGCTCCCACGTGGCTTCTTCAACACCACGATGATGCCAAAGAACGTTCACAAGCACCAGGTTCTTCCTTCTCAACTTCTTCACTTGTTTTTCAAGAATCACCACACACCACGATGATGCCAAAGAACCTTCACAAGCATTGGATCCTTCCTTTTCAACTTCTTCACTCGTTTGTCAAGAATTTCCAATGGACCATCCTCATAGGTCACATCTTCATCAAGCTCAACCTCGACCGGATGTATCACTGTCCTTGTGTCTGGGTGACTTTTCTTCAGCATGCTAACATGGAACACCGGATGTAACTTGTGCAACTCTGGCGGTAGTTCTAACTTGTAAGCTACCTTGCCAACACGTGCTATTACCGGATATGGCCACATATACCTGGGTGCCAGCTTGCCTTTCCGGCCAAACCTCAACACGCCCTTCCAAGGTGATACCTTGAGATACACCTTGTCTCCCACCTGGAACCCTAAAGGTCGTCAGCGATTATCTGCATACGGCTTTTGTCTGTCCTGTGCCACTTTCAACTGTTGTTGTATCACTTTGATCTTCTCTGTTGTTTGTTGTACCAACTCAGGACCCAAAAGTTGATGCTCACCAGACTCATACCAACATAGAGGAGACTTGCACTTCCCGCCATATAGAGCCTCATAAGGAGCCATGTCGACGCACCGCTGGTAACTATTGTTGTAGGTGAACTCTATCAAACTAAGGTGCATGTCCCAACTACCTAGGAACTGTAGAACACATGCTCAGGGAAGATCCTCTAAAGTCTGAGTTGTCCTTTCATACTGTCCATTTGTTTACGGATGGAAAGCAGTATTGAACCTCAACTGCGTTCCCAACGCTTTATGCAATTGTTCCCAAAAATGACTCGTGAACTCTGTCAGAAACTATCATTGTCGGTACACCGTGCAAATGCATGATCTCATCGACATACACCTGAGCAAGATTCTCTGTTGTATATGTTGTCTTCACAGGTATGAAATGAGCAGACTTTGCCAATCTATCCACTATCACCCAAATGGAATCATGATTCTTAGTTGTCCTTGGTAGACCAACTATGAAATCCATGGTTATATGATCCCATTTCCACTACGGTATCGGCATGGGTTGTAGCGTACCTGCCGGCTTCTAATGCTCAGCCTTAACCTGCTGACATACCACACACCTAGCCACAAACTCAGCTACATCCCTCTTCAAGCCAGACCACCAATATAGGCCCTTCAGATTATGATACATCTTGGTGACACCTGGATGCATAGCATACATCGACGTGTGCGCTTCATCAAGCACTGACTTTCTCAGATCATCAACATTGGGGACTAGCATCCTACCATGATAGCAAACTAGTCCATCCTCGGATTCATGGAACCCATTATGCTTTTCGCTGCCAAACTCTGATCTGATCAATTGAACTGAAGCATCTATATGTTGTGTGTCTTTGATCTACTGTCTCAACATAGGCTTTACTTGCATTTGTGCCACCAATCCTGCCAACAAGGATACTTCCATCTGTAAAATCATCTTCCATAAGGAGACGAACATATGACGCCTATGGCATACCAAAGAACTCAACTGTGCCTTCTTTGTAGGAAGAGAAGAATACTTTCTGCTAAGCGCATCGACTACCACATTCGCCTTACCACGATGATACTCAATGGTGCAATCATAATCATTGATCAACTCCATCCAGCGACGTTGTCGCATGTTCAGCTCACTCTATGAGAAGATGTACTTCAAGTTCTTATGATCTGTAAAGATCTGACACACTTCCCCATAAAGATAGTGTCTCCAAATCTTTAATGCATGGACTACCGCTGCCAGCTCCAAATCATGTGTCGGATAATTCTCCTCATATTTCTTAATCTATCGTGAGGCAAAATAAACCACATGGTCTTTCTACATTAGCACACATCCTAGGCCTTTCTTGGAAGCATTATAGAAAACCACATAGTCTTTCCCAGGCTCTGGAAGCACCAACACTGGAGCACTAGTCATCTTATCCTTCAAACTTTGGAAAGCTTGTTGACAACGATCATCCCAAACAAAAGGTACATCCTTCCTGGTCAACTTTGTCAACGACAATGCGATCGCACTAAAGTTTCTTATAAACCTCCGGTAGTATATAGCTAAACCAAGAAAACTACATATTTGAGTCGGCATCTTTGGTTGCTCCCATTCTGCAACTGACTCCACCTTCTTAGGGTCTACTCTGATTCCTTTTACAGATATTACATGATCCAAGAAAGTTACTTCCTTCAACTAAAACTTGCACTTACTGAACTTGGCATATAACTGATGTTGGCTAAGAAGAGTCAACACTTGTCGAAGATGTTGTTCATGCTCCCAACTGTCTCGACTATAGATCAGAATGTCATCTATAAAAATTATAACAAACTGATCTAGAAACAGACGGAACACTCTGTTCATTAGATCCATGAAAGCAATAGGTGCATTAGTTAGCCCAAACGGAATAACCATGAACTCAAAGTTACCATACCTAGTCCTAAAAGCTGACTTCAGTATGTCCTCCTCCTTAATCCTTAACTGATGATATCCGGACCGTAGATCAATCTTTGAAAATATTGTAGCACCACGCAACTGATCGAACAGATCATCTATCCTCGGCAGCGGGTACTTGTTTTTTATTGTAACTTTGTTCAACTGTCGATAATCTATGCACAACCGCATCGACCCATCCTTCTTATTTACAAACAAGACTAGAGCACCCCACGATGATGTGCTCAGTCTTATTTACAAACTCGTGTAACTACTTCTTTAGCTCTGCCATCTCAGCTAGAGTCATCATGTACAGTGTCTGAGCAACTGGTTGTATCCCTAGCACTAGGTTGATCTCGAAGTCAATCTCTTGAGGTGGGGGAACGTCGGGGAACTCCTCGGGAAACACATCTGTAAAATCTCAGACAAAGACACCTCCTCAAGGCTAGGACCTTTTTGCCTCAGTATCTACAACATGAGATAGAAACGCATTACATCCTTGCCACAACAAGTTCTCTTCTACCATCGTTGACACTAGACATGTTGGAAGAATCATACTATCTCCATGGAAGATCCACTTCTCACCACCATCCACAAACACTGCTTGCTTGGAACTATAGTCCAACACTACCTTATACTTCTCTAAGGTATCCATCCCAAGGATTACATCGAATTCATGCATCTCAAGTGGTATAAGGTCCACTTGTATCTTGTGTCCTGAAAATGAAAGAACACAAGATGGACATTGATAACCTCCCATTTTGTGACGTTATCTTATTAGTTATCTTTAGTTTTCCATACTCTTTCTTAGATAAACTAAATGGAATCATTAAACCTTCTTACTTTATTGCAGATACATCAATAAACTAACTTTTCCTCTTTTTCATTACAGAAAACACACAAAAAAATTACAAAGACTCCTCATGGTCCCAAGACCGCGAGAAGCCTCACGGTCCCAAGACCGCGACAAGCCTCACGGTCCAGAGACTGCGAGAAGCCTCACGGTCCCAAGACCGCGAGAAGCCTCACGGTCCCAAGACCGCGACAAGCCTCACGGTCCCAAGACCGCGAGAAGCCTCACGGTCCCAAGACCGCGACAAGCCTCACGGTCCCAAGACCGCGACAAGCCTCACGGTCCCAAGACCGTGAGAAGCCTCACGATCCCAAGACCGCGACAAGCCTCACGGTCCCAAGACCACGAGAAGCCTCACGGTCCCAAGACCGCGAGAAGCCTCACGGTCCCAAGACCGCGAGAAGCCTCACGGTCTCAAGACCGTTTGAGACCAAACGGTCTCAAGACCGTTTGGGCTCAACTTGAGCCTATAAATAGGACCTCAAGGGCCACTTCAAAAGGATCGATTTTCAAGACGCCCAAAGGCTGCCTCTCCAGATCCAGAGCACTCTGGTCTTCCGTCCACTGCCCCAAGGCTGCCAGTTTTGAGATCCGTGCTCATCATCAAGCTACCTTCTCTCTCTTCTTTCTCTCTCTTCAACAAAGAGGGTGGGAAGAGAAAATCCTTCATCAAAGCAACCACGAAGTGTGAAGATCGTTGCTCTCTTCACCAAGGGTTCAACCTTCCCTCCTCCGTGGAGATGACGTTCTTTCTCTCTCTTCTCGCCTCCTTCTTTGTCATGAGAAAGTAGTTTCATTCACTAGGGTGCGGGGAGTAGCCCCGCTACCCATGTTTTCATTTCATGCGATGTAATTCAATAACTTGTAATAAAGATACTCTTCTTTTCAGTTTGACTTCAATCGCTTAATGAATACTAGTTGCTTGATCATCAACTTGTGTTACATATTGTCTTTTGGTATGAATTGTCTATGTTTGTACCCTTAGATCTAAATATTGATTGAATGTTGGTTATGGATGTATGTAGTCACCATATGTCTGTTTCGGTGTCTAGAAGTGTTTTCAGGAGTGGATTAAACTCACCCCCATCGTTGCACTTTCATACTATGAAATGGAATCAGTTGACGTATGGAAGTGCAACCTTGGTAAGGTCGAGGAACACATTTCATGAAGGAGTAATGCAAAGCATGTGACCATTCATTATGGAATGGCTGGCATTGAAATACTCCACACTTCTCGTAGCTAGTTATCCGAAAGGAAGCTAGGACTACAAGATACTAACTGATTTGACTCTTTTTGCAGGTTGTTTTATTATGTTGCATGACTTGATCCATGTGTAGTGGTGTGAAACCCGATAACATCCTAGTGGTTTTTATCAATTGTTTACAACCTTAATCTTTACTTTCTTGCTTTAGTTTCCTCGCGTTTAGCTTTAAAACCAACATCAAACTTTCGATCTAAACATCAACTGTTAAGTAGTTAAGTAAGACTAAAACGTTTTCCATCTTGACTTCGTCAAGACCGTTGTCCCGAGGATTCGACCCTTAACTATACTACGATAAGACTTCCGCGTGTCTTAGCACACGTGGGTGGAGTTCTTACCATAGTACTAGCAAGGCTAAACCTAAGGATTCATCACCTTAGGATTTTTAGTGGTGTTGCAAAACTCCATCAAAAATTGGCGCCGTTGCCGGGGACAACGGAACTTTTTAGTTTTTACTTAACAACTTCTTGGTTGATTAGGATTTTACACTTTTTCTTGATAACTACTCCAATACTTCTTGATTTCTTCATTTCCTTCCATTATCCTAACGTGTGATTTTCCTTCTACTCAGGTAGAAAATGTGTATGCAACCCCCGCATAGCATTGGATTCTCCCCTGAACCAGAATACGATTCTGAGGTAGAAAGAAGTTTCCACTGAAGGAATTGACTTAACCGCCAAAGAGCCAGACAGATGGCTGAAGAGCAACGCCTTGTTGCAGAAAGAGTCAACGCCGCCATAGCAGCACAATGAGCACAACTTATTGCCGACACTCGTGCTCAGGTGCAAGCTGAGATCCGAGCTGAGGAACAAGCCCGCATCCAAGCAGAGCATGGTGCTGCTCAACTTGCGTTAAGAAACAAGCAACTTCGGGACTACGCAGTCCCGAAGAATTATGAAGACGATCATCCTGTCCGACCACCGATTATTAACATACCACACTTTGAAATTCGGACGCAATGGATCCAGATCATGCAAGGCATCTCTTTCTCCGGAGCACCCGGAGACGATTGCATGGATCACCTTAAGAGATTCAAGTCACTCTGCCGACTTGTACCCCAAGCAGGAATTGCCTTGGAAGCAATCATGTTACACCTTTTCCACTTCACCTTATCTGGAAGAGCACTAAGCTGGTACAACGCTTTGGATAGACACCCCATCATCACTACTTGGACTCCTTTAGAAGAGAAGTTTCTTGAGAAATTCTTCCCACCTTCGCTAACCTATGAGATTAGGGGACAGATTAATCACTTTTCCCAACTACCTGGAGAATCACTTGCTGAAGCTTGGGAAAGATTCAAAGAACTCCTGAGAAAGTGTCCTCACCATGGCATATCTCAAAATCAACTGATAGAAACATTTTACAGAGGAGTAAGTGATGATATCAAGCAATTCCTAGATTCCTCATCTGGAGGAAACTTTATGAGAAAGAATTATGAAGATGCCTGGAATATAGTTACGCTAGGGGCCGAGAACCAATCCAATTGGGGAAGGTCATCTAACCAACCCAAAGGCGTTCTCAAGGTTTACAAAGCAGAAGAATCCATGGAACTCAAGGCCATTGCTGAGGCTTTGAAGACTATTGATAGCAAGCAACAAGCCCTCGAAACTTCTTTCGGGGAATATGATAAGAAGAAAAGCTCTCAGGTTCAACAAGTTAAGGCAGCTACTGGAACTTGTGAAGCCTGTCATGCATCCGATCATCCCACATTATCATGTGGCCTGTTATACAATGTCATGATGGATTTACAACCACCTATGCCGCAATATGAACCCATTATCGAGCATCCCGAGGACCAAATGCCAGAGCAAGTCAACTCCATACATTCAATACATGGCCAAGTGTATTACAACCCAGATAAACCAAGGAACCATCCTGGTTTTCAATACGGGAATCCTGCAGGGACTGCCAACCCACAGCAGCAGGCACAAGGTGGATCTTTCAATAGACAACCACCAGGATTTCAGAATAACTTCAATCAAGGGAATTACAGACAAGGTTTCCAAAGATCTAACTATCCCAGGAATCCTTCTTACCAATATGCCCATTCAGGACTGCACCCTCAGTTGCAACAACCCCAGGTGCAGCAGCCACAGCAACCCCAGTTGCAGCAGCCCCAGCAGCCACAGTTAACTGCACCTCTACAACAACCAGGACAGCAAGTCACTCAGTATCAACAAATGGGTGCTCCTCCCCAATCATCTGATGAGATATCCTTGATTAGACAAATGCTTCAATCGCAACAAACCATGCTTGCAAACCAACAAGCTCAACAAAAGTCCGTAGAAGCCCAACTGGCACAGATTGCCGCTCAATTGAAACCTCAAGCCGGCACTTTTGCTGGGCAACCAGAGGCAAACCCGCATCATAACCCAAACAGACCAGAACAACTTAATGCCGTCACCACGCGGTCTGGTCGTGTCCTGCCTGATGTCACCAGAATCGATCATGATGATGATGACGTAGCCATTCTTTCCCCAACGGGGAATTCAAGCAAAGAAAAGGAAAATTCTGCAGAGGAAGAAAAGGAAAAAGAACCAATCCTAGAAGTCCCACCAAGAATTCCTTACCCAGACAGACTAAAAGGAACCAAAATGGATACTAGGTTCCAAAAATTTAAAGAAGCTATGAAAAAGTTATACATTGATATTCCTTTTCTTGATGCCCTTTCCGAAGTGCCCGCTTGGGCAAAATACCTGAAAACCCTCTTGTCGAGAAAGTATATGACAGAAGAGCATGAAACAGTGAAACTTGCTCAGACTACTTCAGATATTCTGCTTAATAAAATGCCAAAGAAAAAGAAGGACCCAGGTTCCTTCGGCATTCAGTGTTCCATTGGAAATGGCTCCAGCAAGAAAGGATTGGCAGACCTAGGAGCAAGCATATCTATTATGCCCTATTCAATGTGTAAAAGATTAGGCTTCACTGATTTGTTACCTACGACAATGACAATTTAGTTAGCCGACTCTACCATAACTGCCCCTCTTGGCATTATCGAAGACATCCCTGTCAGAATAGGAACAAATTCTTATGTCCCGTGTGATTTTGTTATTATGGACATACAAGAAGACCTGAGATATCCGATAATCTTCAGAAGACCTTTCCTAGATACCGCCCGAGCTCTCATCAATGTAGAAGCAGGAACTATTATTTTGAGACTTGGGAGGGAGGCTTTCCGGTTCAGAGTTCTAAACAGCATGAAAGGTCCAAGCATTCAAGAGGAAGTCTTTCTCCTGGATGCTATATATCAAATGTCCCAGTTAGAAACGTCTGAACCATCTGACGAATTGGAAAATACTCTTACAAATCCGGAGGTAGAATTCTCGGCCAGTGAACTAGTGCAACAATGCCTGCAATACTTAGAAAAAGCTGAAGAAGCTCCGACAGCCACGTTTGAAGAACTTAAGGCCGTCACAATTATAGAAGCCACTGAGCCACCTAAGGCTCCAGAAATGAAAGCCTTACCCGAGGGGCTTAAACATGTCTTTCTTGATGATGAGAAGCTCTGTCCAGTAATCATCAGCTCCACTCTGGAGGATGATCAAGAAAACAGACTCCTCGATGAACTGAAGAAGCATAAGAAAGCCATTGGCTATAAAATGACTGATCTGACGGGCATAAACCCTGCTTTATGTATGCACAAACTGCCCATGGTTGAAGAGTTTAAACCATCACGAGAACACCAGAGAAAGTTAAACCCCAACCTCAAAGAGGTGGTTCGCCTCGAGGTCCTCAAGCTTCTAAAGGCAGGCATTATCTACCCAATTTCTGATTCTCAGTGGGTAAGCCCAGTGCAGGTGGTCCCTATAAAGGGGGGAACCACCGTTGTTCTTAATGACAAAAATGAATTGGTGCCCACCAGAACCGTTACAGGGTGGCGTATGTGCATTGATTATAGGAAACTTAATAAATCAACACGAAAAGATCACTACCCCCCTGCCTTTCCTAGATGAGGTCCTCGAGCGCCTAGCTCATCAGAAGTTCTTTTGTTACCTCGATGGATATTCCGGCTTTTACCAAATCCCGATACACCCGGACGATCAAGAGAAAACTACTTTTACCTGTCCCTTTGGGACGTATGCTTTCAGAAGAATGCCATTCGGACTCTGTAATGCACCAGCTACTTTCCAAAGATGCATGTCTGCTATCTTTGCGGGATTGACAGAATCTATAATGGAGGTATTCATGGATGATTTCTCAGTTTATGGAGACTCCTTCGACAACTGTCTGCTCAACCTGGTTCAAGTTCTACAAAGATGTGAGGAAACAAACCTCATTTTAAATTGGGAAAAATGCCATTTTATGGTAACAGAGGGTGTTGTTTTGGGACACAGAGTGAGCGACAGAGGGATCGAGGTGGATCAAGCAAAAATTGACGTTATCTCAAAATTGATGCCACCAAAAGACGTAAAAGGAGTACGTGCCTTCTTAGGACATGCTGGGTTTTACAGAAGATTTATTAAAGACTTCTCCAAAATAGCAAAACCCATGACACAACTACTGACCAAGGACACAGAGTTCAACTTTAACCAAGAATGTTTGCAAAGTTTCACAACTCTGAAAGATGCCTTGATTTCTGCACCAATATTACGAGCTCCAAATTGGTCGTTACCTTTCGAAATCATGTGTGATGCGAGCGATTATGCCATAGGGGCCGTTTTAGGGCAAAGAATCGACAAGAAACCCTATGTTATATACTACGCATCTAAAACGCTGGATGAAGCACAAAAACATTACACCACTACAGAAAAGGAATTTTTAGCTGTCATCTACGCGTTTGAAAAATTCCGCTCATACCTGATAGGAGCTAAAGTCATTGTCTACACTGACCACTCCGCTATACGATATCTGATTCAGAAGCAAGACACAAAACCTAGACTTATCCGCTGGGTACTAATGCTTCAAGAATTCGATTTGGAAATTAAAGACAAAAGCGGAGTGGAAAACGTCGTCGTCGATCATCTCAGCCGTATTAGATTCGAGGATGAAGACAAAATTCCTATCCAAGATTCCCTCCCGGACGACCACCTAATGAAAGTCTCCAATGGATTTCCCTGGTATGCCGACATTGTCAACTATTTGGCAACAGGAATCATTCACCCATCCGCATCCTATCACGACAAAAAGAAGTTCATTCACGACGCTAAGCAATATTTCTGGGACGAGCCCTATCTTTTTCGCTTATGCGCAGATGGACTCTTTTGTAGATGCATCCCAGAGATGGAAATCACTCCGGTCCTTGAGCACTGTCACTCAGGCCCCACTGGGGGGCACATGAGTTCTAAGAAGACAGCCCTCAAAGTCTTGCAATCTGGCTTTTATTGGCCCACCATCGCAAAAGACGCACATGAATACGTGCGATCATGCGACAAGTGCCAACTATCCGGAGGGATAACCAGAAGAAATGAAATGCCATTGAACATATGGTAAGAAATCGAACTCTTCGATGTATGGGGAATAGATTATATGGGCCCTTTCCCCTCGTCTTATGGATTCAAGTATATCTTGGTTGCTGTGGATTACGTTTCAAAATGGGTAGAAGCTCTACCAACCACCTTTTGCGATTCAAAACCGGTAATCAAGATGTTTAAAGAGATAATATTTCCCAGATTCGGCGTCCCAAGAACGATTATATCTGACGGCGGATCACATTTCTTGGAACGGAGCTTTGAAGACTTATTAAGAAAATATGGAGTCAACCACAAAGTTTCTACACCATATCATACACAGACATGTGGACAAGTTGAAGTCTCCAATAGGCAAATTAAAGCTATTCTAGAAAAAACTGTCAATCGACACCGCACCGATTGGTCCACCAAACTATCTGACGCTCTATGGGCTTACCGTACAGCTTTCAAAACACCCATCGGAACAACACCGTTTCGATTAGTGTATGGGAAATCTTGCCATCTGCCAGTTGAATTAGAGCATAAGGCTTGGTGGGCCATTAAGCAACTAAATTTCGATCTCAAAGGTGCTGGTGAATTCCGACAACTTCAACTCCAAGAGTTAGAAGAGCTACGAATGACAGCCTACCACAACGCAAGAATCTACAAAGAACAAACTAAGATGTGGCACGATGGCCACATTAAAAGAAAAGATATAATCGTCGGAGACAAAGTCCTCCTATTCAACTCCAGATTAAAATTGTTTCCTGGAAAACTGTGTACTAAATGGTCGGGGCCCTTCACAATCAAACATATATACCCGACAGGAGCTGTCATTATTATTGATGATAATGGAGGAGAGAGGACCGTAAATGGCCACAGATTAAAAAAGTATCACACTCCGGCAGACAAGTTATCAAGACAAACCATAGAGATTCATGACCCTATAAAGTCAGCATAGCCGGGGCAAAATATTTTCGAGCCAGCGACGTTAAACCAAGGCGCTTCTTGGGAGGCAACCCAAGGCCTGAGTATCACCTTCCCTAATTTTTCTAGCCTTTTCTTTTGTTTTTAAACACCCTTTTGTTTATCTTTGTTTTTTCCTTTTTCTTTTGCTTTCTTTAAATCCAAAAATACATAAAAATCCACATGATCTTGAGGTCAAACGGTCTCGAGACCATTTGGGTCTCCAGACCGTGAGGCCCCTCGCGGTCTCCAGACCGTGAGGCTCCTCGCGGTCTCACGACCGTGAGGCTCCTCGCGGTCTCAAGACCGTTTGGATCCTCGCGGTCTTAAGACCGCTTGAGCTCTCTCGGTCACCTGACCGAGAGGGCTCCTAAAAACCTATAAATATACCCCCCCACCTACGTGTCCCTCTTCTTGATTCCCGAATTCTTGAACTCTCCTGTTTCATTCCACTCTGACCTTCATCTCTACACTCCCGCGCGTCGCTGTTTCAAGTTCTTCGCCGACGACTCGGCTTCGTCGCCGTCGTTCTCGACTTCGTCGTCGTCGTTTCTAGCTCGTCGTCACTCCCGGCTCGTCGTCAGCTCTGCAGCAGCTAACCCTTCACCGACCCACCGACCGCAGTGACAGGTTGACGCATCACCGTTTAAAACTCGCGTTCGAGCTCCTTTCCGCCGTTGTCGCCATCATCGTTTCCGCAGCTCTTAGCCGACGAGCGGCCGCGCAGTTCGTCTCCCGCGCGGTTCATCTCCCTCGCGGTCTCAAGACCGTTTGGATCCTCGTGGTCTCAAGACCGTTTGGATCCTCGCGGTCTCAAGACCGTTTGGATCCTCGCGGTCTCAAGACCGTTTGGATCCTCGTGGTCTCAAGACCGTTTGGATCCTCGCGGTCTCAAGACCGTTTGAGACCAAACGGTCTCAGGACCGTTTGAACTAAATCAAACTAATAAAACTCAAATTCAAAATAATTTTACTTTGTTATAATTTCAAAATTTAAGATTTCTAACTTTTGTTTCTTATCAATTATTTCATAATGACTTTACCTGCTAAGCAAGGACCAACAGACGCTCCCTTCTGGACAAAAGAGAAACTCATTGCTGAACGAGCAAATCTGCAAAGCTTAGTTGACGACTTCAAAAGGACTGGAAAAGTCCCAGCAGAAGTGAACCTGACTGATGTCATGAAGGACATCAAGCGAATCAACCGTTGCCTAGATGAAGAACCTTCTGACGAGGAGGTCGAAGAGACCTCATCCGACGAGGCCTCCGAATACCAGCCTTCCCCTGAGAAAGAATCACCCACTACAAAATCTAAGGGGAAGAGATTGGCTCAAGAACCAACAACTGAGCCAACATTTAAGAAGAGAGCCAGGAAGCAGGTCCACCCTGCCTGTGCAAGGGAACAAATCCTAGCAGGGTGCATCCCACCATCCTCCACCATCGTCACCAACCCTGCCACAATAACTGTTCCTATTTTTCCTCCCATCACCACCACAGCACCACCACCCGAGAACCTTCACCTCCAAATCATTCCCCCCATCAGCCAACTCCTTAAACCGACCAAGTATGTCTGCCCCAGCATACTGATGAAGATGGGGATCTACCATAGAATCCTCACTCTTCTTGACAATTCTAACCTTTCCCGGCTCTGCTTTGTATCTGAGATTTCCTACTCTGAGCCCACAACAGAATTCTTCACTTACTTCAACAAAGAAGTGGTGGACATCATGCATAGAGAAAGGGACGGTGGTGACCGCAGAATAACCTCCAGAATCTTTAACCATGAGGTAGTCATTACCGAAACTTTTCTGAATGAAATTTTCATCGACAATCAAGACCAGCTGAAGAAAGCCAAAGCTGCTGGCACAGACCACCCCAGTTTCAACAAGCATAACTTCTGGAAGTCATTAACGGGGTTACCAACCTTTGATGCAAGGACAAGCAAGGCCTCCAACGTTCATTCTGGCCTAGTGCGCACGTTACACAAAATTATCATCGGCGCACTTTTCCCTAGATCCGAAGGAGGAAATGTTCTCATATCCGACCTTTTTATCCTCTGGTCAGTCCTCAACGGAATGCCTGTCAACATTGGACGGCACATGCTGATCAAGCTATCAGCCTTCACCCTCGGGAAAGAAATCTGCACGGGTGGTCATATCACATCTATCATCAAATATCTCAAGATGGATAGACTTCTACCCAAATGCAGCCCAATAAAAGGCGACATTCTTACCAATGAACAGACACTAAAGAACTCTTACATCTTAAAGGATAAGGATGGAAGGCTGAACTACGTGTTCTGCCCCACAAAATCTTCAAGAATCCTACTCCCACTTCCAGAGCTTGCTGACTATGATAAAGACAAGCTCCTATTCACTGAAGACGAGATCGCCAAAATCATAGCTTCAGTCAAAGCCAGAGAAAAGAAAGCAAAGGCAGGGCAGGCAGAGCTTAGTATAACTGCCCCGGCAGCTAAAACAGCAAAGCTCCTAGTAAAACGACCTTCCAGAAGGCTCGTCAAAGCTCATGAGCTGTCAGGGACACCCACATCGAAACCTAACCCTGAAACTGAACCCCCCCTCCCTGAAGAAAATATTACATCCTCATCACTAGACTCTTTTATAATGAGTCTAAATGATGAGCTCAATACCACCTCTCCACCTTCCACCACCCCAATATCTACCACCCCACCACCATCAACCACCCTTCAATCATCCTCCGCTCCACCTTCCTCTACCACCCCTCCACCACCTCCACCCTTCTTTACTTCGGGCACCCCATCCTCCACCACAATGCCCGAATTCTCCTCCTTCACATCCACCGACTTTCCATCAACATTCCCGGATCCATTTCCCTCTTCGGGAATGCCACCATTTTTTCCATCCTCCACCACCCTGACATCGCTGGTGACCCCATCTACAGTCACCACGCAATTCGCGGGTCCATCAACAGTGTCTTTTCCGCATGACACCATCATTCCACCCCGACCCCAGTCACCTCACCCTTCGTTCACTGGGGTCCCTTTTACTAACGTCGGTGAGGAATTCGGATGTCAATTTGACACCATCCGAAACCTCCTCACCGACCCATCTAACATTTTAAATTCTATTTTTTCATGCGTACAGGGTCTAACTAAGCAGGTTGCCCAGATCGGCGAGCAGAACCGCGCCATGCCAGGCATCCTCCAAGGAATCCAACAACGTCAAGCTTCAGTGGCCAAGCAAGTCGACCACATCGACGGCCACTGCAACAACTTGCCCAAGTTGATCCAGGGAGTACAACGCCAGCATGAAGTGTTGGCAAAGCAAGTCGATAGGATTTCCGCACAGACTTTACCTCTGCCAGAGACCCTACGCGAGCTGAAGCAACAACAGCAAGCTTTCAGCACGCGCCTGGACGACATCACCACCACCCTCACGCAGCTACATAATCGCCAGGAGGAGTCATCAAATAATGAGCTCATTCAGCTAAGAGCTCAAGTAACAGATCTCACAGTAAGACTCCTCTCGGCCGAACAATGTTATTCAGATCTTAAAGAAACCCACGAAGCACTACTCGAAACACACGAGAACGTGCAAGTGGCATATGATGAACTCCAATCCATCCATCGTCTGTGCAAAAAGAAAGCACAAAAGAAGACAACTAACGACGATGAAGATGATGCTGATAATGATTACGATTCTGATTCTTCGGCGGACTCCACCAATAGTACCTCCTCAGATGAAGACTCTGACAAACCAGATGATGCTCGGGAGGGTCCAAGCCAAGGAGCAGAACCCAGACAACAAAAAGATCACCATGACGGTGATAAGGATCCCAACTCCCCACACCATGATAATGTTAATATATCGTATGGGGATCAATTTCTTGACTACTCTGCTATGGGATCCATCGGGGAAGCTGCTAAAGATGCAGCCTTCGCCGAGTTCCACCAATGCATAATCGGAACCGGCGCCACCCTTCCTACAACAGCTGTCTTACCCCTCTCAGCACCCACCACGACAGCAACCTCACCCCTCGACGAGTACGAATCAGAACGAGTGCAATTAGATACTGATGAAGAGCTCAATTCTGCCTCGGACTCAGACAACGACACTCTTGGCTCTGAGGAAGCCCCAGAAGTACATCCTCCCCCCCCTCTACAGGAGCTTCCCCCGCCACCACCCCTGCCGCACAAAATGCATGACCTTGATATGGCGGCCATTTCCACTTTAGATGCTCAGGATATCTTTATACTGAATACTATCGTGGACGATACAAAGGCAGGAGATGATATTATCTACCACAACACTAAAACAAAGCGCAAGTTGGCACGTGAAGATTTTTGCAAAATCCTGCGACCTGGGTCGACGATGCCAATGTCTATCTTCCGTGTCCTCCTCGCCAACTGTATCGAAATTTACAGAAGCCACAAGAGGAAGCAGCCTGTCTTTAATGCCTCACCCGCCCTATCCTTGGGCCTGCTATACAAGGATATCCAAGAAAAATCCATCGAACGTCTACGTATCGGGCTAGCACGACGAGCACGTTATCTTACTGTGCCATTCCAAATTTTAAACCATTGGCTAGCTATGATTGTCGATACAGAGGCTCGGGATGCCACGGTTTATAACTTCTGCAGCACCGAGCTACCCGCCGGCACGATAAACTTTGTGGGTGAAGCAGCCGGCGAAGCAAGATGCATACCCTTTCGGCTGCTTAAGTTAATTTGGGCTGCACGCCCATCTCTCCACCAAGACTGGAGCCAGCCCTGGTTCAAAATTATAAACCCTCCAGTTCAAGCCGCAGAAGGATCCGGGGATTGCGCTTTCTGCACCATTCGTCACATCCAAGTGCTGAACCAAGAAATCCCTTTCTCTGCCCTGGTCACTGAAGATTTTCATTCCTTGAGAGGACGTTATGCGATGGAGCTCATCTGTGACAGACGGTTCTTCAAGGACCAAACGATGGCACCAGATGATGTCCCTCGCTACCTCTTCTCTGCTATCCAGCGACCGCAGCGGCGACCCTTCCGCCAAGCTCTAAAAGAGTCAGATAAATCAAAGGGACCGGCCTCCACTACCGAGCAAAGCAAAGACGTCAAAGATCCGTTGTCTGCCATCATACCATCTTTTCCAAACTTCGATCTCAGTGCTTGCAAAGGCCTATCCAGCTACGAACTACGTCTCATTATGTCAAAGCTTTCCACCGAGAATGATGAGCTCGTTTTTATGTCTGGTGACATTCTTATAATGGCAGACACTCTGCGAGAATCTTAACAAATTAAAGGATCCCTCTCTGTTGGCCTTATGTCCGCCTATCAGCTTCTACTCGGACAAGATCACCCCACAGCATACATGGCGTATCCATATCTGAAGGATGATCTTTTAAAGCTAAAGAACTTCGGTGCAGCTGAAACACTAATCTCATATCTACAACACACAACGCCGAAGTTCATCATGCTACCCTTCCTCTACCATGAACACTGGCTACTTCTGGCAGCAAACCTACCGGATGGAACAATTACAATTTATAACAGTTCCGATAGCCAGTACAACCCACGACAGAAAGTTTACTTCGTAACGCCAAAAACACCCACAGAGGTAGTGGCAAAAGAATGTGCTGAAAGATTAATTGATCTCCTTAGTCAGCACACAAAAGCTTATGCCAAAGAACACTTTCACCGCCCTTCCTTCTGCCACAAGTGTCCCCAGCAAATCCGACAATCCAACGACTGCGGCTTCCATGTCCTCTACTGGATGTTTACCATCTTAGTTCTTCAGAAACCAGTAGAGGATATGACTGACGTAGACTATCACGCCATGCGCGGACAGTTTGCAGCTAAGCTCCTCCAAGCACCAGGGGCAAGCTCAGGATTAACCGACGCCTAAATGCCCTTGTCCATGCATCTCTCAACCTATCCCTTTGACACTCTATGGACAGAGTGCGTGATAAGTTAGGGGGGGAGTGTACTGGACAAGGGCGAGGTATCATCCTTCTCCAACTCTTCTAACTCATTTTTTCCTGCACATCATTTTCAAACTTTCTATTCGTACTTAGACTTTTTCCAGTATTTTTTTTTCAATAAAACAACTTCTAAGTATAACTTTCATCATGGAAAGTATCACCCTTACCTAAGTTAGAGATAAAGCAGTCCTCATATAAATAATAAGATTAGCTTACAGGCTTGAAATGGCGAATCCATAAAATTCATTCACTATTGGTTTCTATACTTTTGCTTCAATTCTATCTCAGACTCTTCACAGGTCAACTTCAGGGCCAAAGCGAACCGAAAACTCTCAAAGTCAAGAGGGAAATCAGGGAAATCCAAAATCAAGAAATCTCGCGAGCGGACCACCAAAAAAAAATAAGTGCATGTCAGGAACCCCAAGAACAGTTTTCTTCTTTCAATAAAAGAGGCTTGGCCTCCCAATAAAAAAACCCTAACAAAACCCACTTCCTAAGCCTGTGAGACTTGAATAAAAGCCAGAGTGCTGAATAAAAACATGAGAGTTGTGTCATGCATAAGGACCTATATGAAGAGACAACAAAGATCTCATCCGGCTGGTACATACAGCTGCCCTCATGAAGGCAGATGTGTCGTGCCCGGTAATGAGATCCTAAGGTTTCCTAATATATGATAAGGCTGATAAAAGAGCTCACCCGGCCGGTACATTCAGCTGCCCTCATGAAGGCAGATGTGTCATGCCCGGTAGTGAATCTCTAAAAAGCATAGACAAACCCTTCCCCACTTGAAGGGGGAGTTACACAATAAGCCTTTTAAGCCAGCCCTCATACCCACTCTAGCTACCAGTAGGTTTCTCCAAAGAAGTATAAAACTGATTAGAGTCGATGACATGCACACAATAAGAAAGGTGGTCCCAATGCGAGATTCACGATATAAAAGGAACCTGAGATCCATGCAACTTTTGATACTCGAAAGAGTTAGTGTAAGCAGAAGCCCTGATAAGACCTCGGTAGATCTCTGACCTAGAATTGAAGCAAGAGTATGGAAACCCTAATCAAATAAAATCACCTCGCCATTACATGCCTTAGCTCTATCCAACTTGAGGACAAGCTAGACTCTAAGTTAGGGGGGGTGATAACCTCCCATTTTGTGACGTTATCTTATTAGTTATCTTTAGTTTTCCATACTCTTTCTTAGATAAACTAAATAGAATCATTAAACCTTCTTACTTTATTGCAGATACATCAATAAGCTAACTTTTCCTCTTTTTCATTACAGAAAACACAAAAAAAATTACAAAGACTCCTCATGGTCCCAAGACCGCGAGAAGCCTCACGGTCCCAAGACCACGACAAGCCTCACGGTCCCAAGACCGCGAGAAGCCTCATGGTCCCAAGACCGCGAGAAGCTTCACGGTCCCAAGACCACGACAAGCCTCACGGTCCCAAGACCGCGAGAAGCCTCACGGTCCCAAGACTGCGACAAGCCTCACGGTCCCAAGACCGCGACAACCCTCACGGTCCCAAGACCGCGAGAAGCCTCACGATCCCAAGACCGCGACAAGCCTCACGGTCCCAAGACCACGAGAAGCCTCATGGTCCCAAGACCGAGACAAGCCTCATGGTCCCAAGACCGCGAGAAGCCTCACGGTCCCAAGACCGCGAGAAGCCTCACGGTCTCAAGACCGTTTGGGCTCAACTTGAGCCTATAAATAGGACCTCAAGGGCCACTTCAAAAGGATCGATTTTCAAGACGCCCAAAGGCTGCCTCTCCAGATCCAGAGCACTCTGGTCTTCCGTCCACTGCCCCAAGGCTGCCAGTTTTGAGATCCGTGCTCATCATCAAGCTACCTTCTCTCTCTTCTTTCTCTCTCTTCAACAAAGAGGGTGGGAAGAGAAAATCCTTCATCAAAGCAACCACGAAGTGCGAAGATCGTTGCTCTCTTCACCAAGGGTTCAACCTTCCCTCCTCCATGGAGATGACGTTCTTTCTCTCTCTTCTCGCCTCCTTCTTTGTCATGAGCGAGTAGTTTCATTCACTAGGGTGCGGGGAGTAGCCCCGCTACCCATGTTTTCATTTCATGCGATGTAATTCAATAACTTGTAATAAAGATACTCTTCTTTTCAGTTTGACTTCAATCGCTTAATGAATACTAGTTGCTTGATCATCAACTTGTGTTACATATTGTCTTTTGGTATGAATTGTCTATGTTTGTACCCTTAGATCTAAATATCGATTGAATGTTGGTTATGGATGTATGTAGTCACCATATGTCTGTTTCGGTGTCTAGAAGTGTTTTCAGGAGTGGAGTAAACTCACCCCCATCGTTGCACTTTCATACTATGAAATGGAATCAGTTGACGTATGGAAGTGCAACCTTGGTAAGGTCGAGGAACACATTTCATGAAGGAGTAATGCAAAACATGTGACCATTCATTATGGAATGGCTGGCATTGCAATACTCCACACTTCTCGTAGCTAGTTATCCGAAAGGAAGCTAGGACTACAAGATACTAACTGATTTGACTCTTTTTGCAGGTTGTTTTATTATGTTACATGACTTGATCCATGTGTAGTGGTGTGAAACCCGATAACATCCTAGTGGTTTTTATCAATTGTTTACAACCTTAATCTTTACTTTCTTGCTTTACTTTCCTCGCGTTTAGCTTTAAAACCAACATCAAACTTTCGATCTAAACATCAACTGTTAAGTAGTTAAGTAAAACTAAAACGTTTTCCATCTTGACTTCGTCAAGACCGTTGTCCCGAGGATTCGACCCTTAACTATACTACGATAAGACTTCCGCGTGTCTTAGCACACGTGGGTGGACTTCTTACCATAGTACTAGCAAGGCTAAACCTAAGGACTCATCACCTTAGGATTTTTAGTGGTGTTGCAAAACTCCATCAGACACACTTCTCGAAGCATAGATGAACCATCAAGAGGGGTTTCTAGAAACAAGCTATCTTTCTTACAACTAATAGGTAGAAGACAGTTATCAAGCATACTATGTGCGTTAAAAGAGTGTGTAGCACCAAGGTCAACCAGCATAGATATAAAACAAGAAGAAGACAAATCAGAATGAAATAACTCCATCTGACCTGCCACCACTCACGGGTTGACTATTGCCTCCGGCTGACTCATAGCATAGAATTGAGTCATTGTTTGTTGTCGTCCACGTCCTCTGCTTCCTTGAGCAGACGATCCTACTTGCAATGCTTGACTACGTCCTCACCCACTAGACTTGCCTCAGTTGTTGTGTTACTTCAACGTCTCTCCTTGGGAAATTTGACCTCAAATGCCCAGTCTGTCCATAGTGGTAGCATGACCTACCTTCTTCTATGGCCTAGATGGCCCTTTCACTATTACTGAAGTTGTACTATGGGCTTTGGATGGAGAAAATCCACACCCTCTTCCCTTACTCGGAGACCACTGAGACTGTGCTCGAGAACTCTGCATCATGGAAGGTGTCGAAAACCTTGGCTTCTTGAAGCCATCAAATCTCGATTTCTGGAACTGAGCAGGCCTTTTCTTGGTCATGTATTCTCATTTCTTCTTGACAGACCGTTCAATTCTTCGGACAGACTCCACAAATGTGGCAAACCTCTCCCGATTCTCCAAGGCAGTAGTGGGTGTTGACAACTTAGCACTCAAATCCTTCTCAAATCGCCTGATCCTATCGTCATCTGTCACAGCCATGTTGGGATAAAACCTCATTAGGTCCATGAACTTGGCTTCATACTCGGTGACACTCATTTGTCCTTGGTGCAAATGCTTGAACTGGTTGATCTTCTCATCTAGATATGTCTTCGAGAAGTATCGGCTTATGAACTCCCGTTGGAAAACCTCCCAACAGATCACCTCACCGGGTCTCTTTTCCTCCTCGATGGCCCACCAGTGGCCAGCACTACCTTTCATAAGGTAGACAGCATGCTTGACTTTGTCTGCTTTGGGGATGTCGAGGATCTGGAAGGCCTTCTCAAGACCTGTCAGCCACAGATCCGCATCTACTGGATCAGCCGTTCCAGCGTAATCTGAAGCTATGACTCGACAAAGCCACTCGAAAGTCTTCCCAATGCCCAATGATTCACCATGGGGAGCATGTGCTCATGGTGGAGGCACTGACACTCTTTCCACCATGTGATTCATCGTAGCCATTAACTACCCCATAAGGTGTTGATAGGCAGGGTTTTCAAGAATGGTTGGGTCAAGTGGGGGACCTCAGGCACCCGATCTTCATGTGCTTGCACTCTTGCTCCATCATCTGATGCAGCATCGCTACTCTCAGTAGCATGTTCTTCATGGTTTCCAGATATCTTTAAGCTTTATCTTCTGTCGAGGGCAAAAGTTTATCATGAGAAAATCAGGAAAACTCACAAGAATAGACACAAACCTAGTCCTAGATCCCTGTAGACTCAACGAACCTAAAGCTCTGATACCAAAAACTATTTTGACATCCCTCTATCACATTGACAACGAAATGCCATGCGAAAATGTGTGGAACCACCATAAACTACACATTACCAAAAATACGGGTTAATTAAAACCGATTGCGGAAAGCAAATAAAAAAGAATTATTACATCTAGGTCCTGTAAGGAAACATGTTATATAAATAATTACAAGCCTCAATATTTGTCTACAGCTTGGAGAAACCAGTTGTCTTGCCAACACATGAGTTCATCACCTGTTTATATATACATAACAGGCCACATCAGGCCAACAGCAGGAAAACAAGGCTACACAGTTGTACATCATGAAACACCGTCAAAACACTCCTGACGACCTGAGAGTACAGGGATGACTCTAGGACTCTACTATAAAATGACCAAAATAGCAGCATGTCCATCTCTTTCCTTCTATTGCTCTTCTTGTTGCTCAGCTGTGACACTATGATCAACACCTCGACCAGTACGACCACCTAAAAAGGATGTAAACCAGTGGGGTGAGACACACAGTCCCAATGAGAAACATAACTCCCCGCCAAAACTATAAAACCTCAGAAAGGTCAAAGTAGATAAAGCAGATAACTGATATAAGCATATTATATGAGCAACATACTGAGCAGGACTAACATTACCACCAATCTTACCAAGATATCCTTGAGGCCTATAAATGAGTATCCTTTATGGAACATGATTGACAAGATAAGATTATAAGAACTTTTCACAAGATATAAGGAGCATACAAGTAACTGTAATATATAACCAGATCATCTACACAAGCAAGGCCTCAACCAATGTTCCGTGTTTTGCTCTAAGAAGTATATACTATTTGGTTGGATTATGTTTTATTATGCCCTGAGGAAGTGAGTTGTCCCTGCTCAAATCCAACCTTCGGCTGCGAAGCCCAAATCCGGTGCCATACAAGGTCAATGGGAGATCCGGACTCCATGACCTCACCTCCTCGTGGTCAGTGCACGAAACCAAAGAAGAACCACAGTCTCATGCTTAAATGGCCTCAGCCTCAGGGCCAGCTCTGCAAGCTACCCATATCTCTAGCCCACCTTGGTACTGGACTTGGTGCTAGTATATCATGAGTCATAGGCCTAATCACCATTCTCTTGAGAAATGAACGTATTCATGCTCTATCACACTGATCCATGGGCCTATTCACCATGCTCTTATCATATTGAATCTACAACCACATTTGTACTCTAATCCTCCTATTTTTGTCTAGGAGAAACCTCACATATTCAACAATATGCGCTCCAGGTAATCCCGCAAGATAAACCTGTTTCACCATCACCAACTACTGACGATGATGGATCTATAGTCAGGGAAAAACTACATGAATTATTCCTCTGTGATTAATTAGTATATTTTAATTGGATTGTTGGGGCAACCAAGTTATAAAACATAATAGCATTGAGTTACATTATTACTGTCATTACCATGGGATCTCAATCCCACATCACAGAATGGAACTGCCTCTCAAGGCATCAATATCATGCATCATTATCTTGGGATAGAAATCCATCATCTCATATTACCACTACCTCTCAAGGCATCAACCTTTCCATGGGATAGAAATCCCTTATCTCAACATCAAAGGATAACACCTCAACTAGGCATTCAGCCTTTATCAGGTCAACAGACCTTTCACATCATACTAGTGATACAAAGATTATCATAATTCGGAATTATCCGAAACACATATACCTCATAGCTCTTATCTGGATATGAATTCATTTGATGCACCTGCATGATTAGTATGCATAAGAATGATAATTGAATTACCAAACATAGATATTTATGATTATCATGCTATTAGAGTTTAAGGTGTACATAATTGGAACAACATCCATGATTGTATTTACATGAAGTCCAAGGTTGTATCTTTAAACCATGAGCATCCATCATGCCCTAATATCTCATGAGAATGATCATATAAAGGAATACATCCCTAAGAATTACACAACCATAGCCTAGTCATGCATCATTGGCCACAACCTTTTATCCATAACCCATCATCAACAAGGGCAATGATGTCCCTCACTAAAGGGGGTATCGGGTAGGGTTACCTCCCTCACTCAAAGCCTATTAGCTAGGGCACTTAGCCACACATATCGGCCATCAAGTACATTACCATGTCGTGTACTTATGCATAGAGGGTGACGAGCAAACCAGCACCAAGTGGTGTCGTGCAACTTGAACTAAGAGATGAATCGTGCACAAGTGACACCCTCCACCGACCATGACCCTATTGGTCATCACCCTGTCGGCCATCACCCTATCGGCCATTAGGGTTAGGGTTTCATGATGGGCAGCCCACATCACCTCATCGCCATATTGGTCATCACCCTATTGGTCATCGCCATATTGGTCATCACCCTATTGGTCATCACCCTATTGGTCATCACCCTATTGGTCATCACCCTGTCGGCCACCTCCACCGACCATGACCCTATTGGTCATATCAGGCAACACGGTTAACACAACCCAACTAAGCATATCGTCCAAGACAAATCCTAGATGAGGAGTATCATGCAAGGCACCAAAAAGGGTATTGTGCAAGGGCACAAGGACCATATTAGTTTGGTCATCTTCAACCTCAAGACCATCATCATCAAACCCTAATAGATCAAGAGAGTTGGCTCACCTCTCAACAACCAAGTGAGAGGGGTTTTGCACAACCTCCATCACATATCGGGCAACACTCCATCCTCAACTAGGTCACCAACAACCAAAGGCTCACCTCTCAAATCCATGGTGAGAGAAGGGTATTGTCCAAGCAACTAGTGCATAGACTCACATCTCAACAATCAAGTGAGAGGGGTTTTGCCTACACCACTAGAGCTCGAAATCACTTCTCAAAACCAAATGGGAGAGAAAGGGGTTTTACCCCATAGAACCCTAAACTCATGGTTCAGCCACAAGGCCCAAGAACACATCATCAGCATATACACTATATCCAACAAGATCAAAGGTACATACTAGGGCAAGAAACATATCAAGCAAGATGCATGGCTGATCAAGAAGGAATATAAGCATGCAATATAAAGGAAGGTAGTATAGTTAGGGTTTAGAAGTTATGTAACCCGCCTTAAGCAAGCTCCTCAAGATCCAAAGCTCCAAGATTTAAGCTCCAAAGCACACCACCAAGGAAGCAAGACACTTTAAGGGTTCGACCACCACCTAGAGGAAGAAGAAGAAGGAGACTCCACCAAGGAGATCAGCCACCAAGCTCTACCAAGGAGGTGTATCAGACACCAAGTAAAAGGAAGCAACTAAAGGAACTAAAGAGCTAAGCAACTAAAGAGAGGGTTGTATATATACAAGAGGGTCTATGGGGCGTCCACCTTGGTGTTGCTCGACATGTGCATGTCCAAGGTACCACTTGTCCAAAGCCACGCCACTTTGCAAAACCACATGCTCATGTCTTTCCACCAACTAACAAATGATCGGCCACTTGTCCAAAGTATGGTGACACAAACAAGGCAAGGTCAAGGTGGACACATGGGTGACACAACCCACTGGTCGACACACCCTCTAGGCGACACAGCCCTCTGGGTGACACAGAGCTTCAAGCTCACCTATGCATGATACAAGGCCATATCAAGTCAAAGCAAAGTAAAGCAAGTCCCATCAAAGCTCAAAAAGGCCCAAAACTACTCAAGCAGCAAGCCCAACTCATCCTCTCAGCTCTAGAAGATGCAAGGAGAGAGAAAACATCTCTCAAGGTGACAAACTTGCAAATCAACCCTAAAACTTGGATAATTTGCAAGTTGAACCTCCAACTCTCAACAAGGCACAAACAAACCCTAATCACAACCTCAGGTGATTAACAGGCATCTAAACACAGGGTTTATGCCAAGCAAACAGGGTAAACTCAAAACAAAGGTTAGGGTCCTTACAATTTCTTTCTTGTGGTTTTAACTTGCTATTTGAGTGTTTCAGGGACAAGCATATAAGGTGGTGGATAGCAAAGACTTGGAAGATCAATTTGCTAAAATTACTTTGTTTTCATGATTGTAATCAAATGTAAAAACTTGTACAAGTATATAATGTACAAGTACTCAGATATCATGTAAATCAAGCATTTTGATCCTCCCTAGCCACTCACAACACTTAGATAGGTCATCCCCCACGATAGTATCACAATTGCACATTGATACACACACTTAGAAAATGAATACATTGAATTAGTGATATTCTCGGTCGACAAAAACTTTGACCGAGACACTCTCATTTGACAAACTCCTCGACTGAGAATAGACCCTCCTAACCGTTAGACTGAGTTAGAAAAGTAGTTGAGAGTTGAGTTGAACGTTGTAATACACTTACTCCAGACTAACTCTTGGTTGACAAATTCCTCGACCGAGAGACTCTCGGTCGACAAACTTCTCGACCGAGAATAGTTCTTTCTGCACTTTTCAGAACTAATCAACTAGCTATTACAAACGCAATTAGTGGATAACTAACAACTAGTTGAGAACTAAGAACACCCTAGAAGGTGTCTAGAATGTCCCCAAGCATTAGCAAACCACTCCTATAAATAGGACAGCCATATGACACCTTAAAAATATAACTTGCATACACAATTACACTTGAGATTCAATCCTTGTGAGAAAACAAGCTGAACTACACTTGCAATCTATTTTTCTTTGAGCTCTACATTAGTGTCCTATAGGCTGATATATCCTATCCACTATACATCCACATCCATCCACTTTGGTTAGGAGATCAAACGCTTGATATAGGATCAAAGCGCTGCACTCAATTGGTAACATTGTTTCTTTCTTCCAATCTTGTTCCTTTTATTGTATTTTGTTCTCCTTTGCTACTCCTAGGTTGGAGGCTATCGAAAGGAGGTTTTTGGAGCTTCTTCAGGTGGTGAAGGTAGCTTGGCAGACTTTGGACTACTTCTAGAAGGTCTCAACGGGAAGCTACTTCAAGGAGGAAGGCCACTTCAAGGGGGAGCTTGAAGTTACTTCAACTGAAGGTTGCTTCAAGGTTGGTGAGACGAATTTGGGGTGAAGGTTGTACAAAGGGTGGTGAAGGTGTTTGTAATTTTATTTAACATCCTTGTGAGGTAATAAAATTTAAACACTTTCAAAATCCAAGTTGGGAACAACCGGGTAGTGGACTTACTCCTTTAGTTTTTGCTAAGGGTGGAACCACTCTAAACGCATGTGTCTCCTTCTCCAATATTTTTGTGGTTTCTTGGTTGAATTAATTTTAAAATTATCATAAAACCCTATTCACCCCCCCTCTAGTGGTTTTTCACATTATTCGAGATAGGCATGACAAAATGATCCCAACCAATCTTATCAGAACTGGTTCAATCCAAACCAAACCGATAAATCATAGTTTTGAAGATCTGAATGTTAGAGTGGATGTTGACCCGTGGGTCCAATACTACTGCAGTTCAACAAAGATCCAATCAGCAAATTGGTGGGCATTTGGGTGATCAACTGCAAAACCTAAATCTACTTGACAGACTTTCTCTCTCATTGGTTATCTCCATGTCCTTTTTTACATCACAATGTTTATGTAGCTATCAAAATATCAGACAATCATCCCCTATACCATTATTCGAGACAGGCATGGCAAAATGATCATTCGACTGATCGGATCAGAACTTGTTCAATCTGATAGAAACCATTAAATTGCGGATTTTGCGGATCTGAATGTTAGTGCAGGCGTAGACCCGTGGATCCAATACCACTACGGGATAACAAAGATCTAGTCCACAAATTGATGGGCATCCGGGTGATCTACTGTAAAACCCAAATCAACTCGAGGGACTTTCTCTCTCACTGATTATCTCCCTATCCCTTTATACATCATGGTGTTTGTACGGCTATCGAAAATATGAGACAGTCAGGCCTTATACTGTTATTCAAGATAGGCATGTCAAAATGATCATCTGACTGACCTGATCGAAACTGGTTCAATCTGCCCAAACTAATAAATCATGGATTTTGTGGATCTGAATGTTAGTGTGGGTGCTGACCCGTGGATCCAATACTACAGCGGGCCAACAAAGATCCAATCTACAAATTGGTTGGCATTTGGGTGATCCACAACAAAACCTAAATCTGCTCGACGGACTTTCTCTCTCATTGGTCATCTCCCTGTCCTTTTATACATCACATTGTTTGTGTGGCTATCAAAATATTAGACAGTCAGCCCCTATACCATTATTTTAGATAGGTATGGAAAAAGGATCATCTGACTGGTCTGATCAAAACTTGTTCAATCCGACCGAAATCGATAAATTGTAGATTTTGCGGATCTAAATGTTAGGCTGGCGCCGACCCGTGGATCCAATACTACTGCGGGCTGACAAAGATTCGAACCACAAATCAGTGGGCATCCTGGTGATCTACTAAAAAACCTAAATTTACTCTACATACTTTCTCTCGCATTGGCTATCTCCTTGTCCTTTTGTACATCATAGTGTTTTTTTGGCTATAGAAATATCAGGTAGTCAGTCCCTATACCATTATTCGAGATAGGCATGGCAAAATTATCTAGATCGATCTGATCGGAACCAGTTCAATCCGACCCAAACTAATAAATCACAGATTTTGCAGATCTGAATGTTAGTGCAGGTGTCGACCTGTGGATCCAATACTATTGTAAGTCGACAATGATCTGATCCACAAATAGGTGGGCATTAGGTGATCTACTACAAACTTAAATCTACTTGATAGACTTTCTCTCTCATTAGTTATCTCCCTATCCTTTTGTTCATCATGGTGTTTGTGCAGCTACCAAAATATCAGGCAGTTAGCCCCTATACCATTATTTGAGATAGGAATGGAAAAATGATCTGAACCAATCTGGTCGCAACCAGTTCAATCCAACCCAACTGATAAATCTTGAATTTTGTGGATCATAATGTTAGTGTGGGAACCAACCCGTGGATCCAATACTACTATGGATCGACAAAGATTCAATCTACGAATTGGTGGGCTTCCAGATGATTGGTTACAAAACCTAAATCTATTCGACAAATTTTCTCTTTCATTGGTTATCTCCGTGTCCTTTTGTACGTCACAATGTTTGGTCTACTGTCAAAATACCAGATATTCGACCCCTATTCCATTATTCGAGATAGGCATGGAGAAATGATCATTCGACCGATCTGATTGGAACTCGTTCAATCCAACCCAAATCGAAAAATCAGAGATTTTGCGGATCTGAATGTTAATGCGGATGTCGACCCGTAGATCCAATAGTATTGTGCGCCGATGAAGATTTGATCCTAAAATTGGTGGGCATTAGGGTGATCCACTACAGAACCTAAATCTACTCTACAGACTTTTTCTCTTATTAGTTATCTCCCTATTCTTTTGTACATCACGATGTTTGTGTGACTATCGAAATATCAAGCAGTCAGTCCCTATATCATTATTCGAGATAGGCATGACAAAATGATCCAGACTGATCTGATCGAAATCGGTTCAATCTGACCCAAAACGATAAATCACAGATTTTGTGGATCTGAATGTTAGTGCGGGTGTCGACCCATGGATCCAATACTACTGCATGTCGATAAAGATCCGATCCGCAAATTGGAGGGCATCTGAGTGATCTGTCACAAAACCTAAATCTACTCGACGGGCTTTTCTCTCATTGATTATTTCCCTAACTTTTGTACATCATGGTGTTTGGTGGCTATTGAAATATTGCCCTATACCATTATTCGAGATAGGCATGGCAAAATGATCATACGACCGATCTGATCAGAACAGGTTCGATCTGACCTAAATTGATAAATCACGAATTTTATAGATCTGAATGTTAGTGTCGACACTGACCCGTATATCCAATAGTATTGCGGGACAACAAAGATCTTATCTGTAAATTGGGGGGTATTTAGGTTATCCTCTACAAAACCTAAATCTACTCAATAGACTTTCTCTCTCATTGGTTATCTCCCAGTCCTTTTGTACATCATAGTATTTGTGCGGCTATCGAAATATCAAGCAGTCAACCCCTATATCATTAGTCGAGATAGGCATGTCAAAATTATCCAGACCAATCTGATCAAAACCGCTTCAATCCATCCAAAACCGATAAATCTTGAATTTTGCATATCTGAATGTTAGTGTGGGCGCCACCCCGTGGATCCAATACTACTTCAGGCTGACAAAGATCTTATCCAAAAATTAGTGGGTATCCTCGTGATCCGTTACAAAACCTAAATATACTCGATGGGCTTTTCTCTCATTGATTATCTCCATGTCATTTTTCACATCACAGTGTTTGTGAGGCTATCGAAATATCGCCCCTATACCACTATTCGAGATATGCATGGCAAAATGATCGGATCGATCTGATCAAAACTGGTTCAAACCGACCCAAATTGATAAATCACAGATTTTGTGGATCCAAATTTTAGTGAGGGTGTTGACCCTTGGACAGAATACTATTGCCAGTCGACAAAGATCTGATCCGCAAATTGGTGGGCATCTGGGTGATCTGTTAAAAAATCTAAATATACTCGACAGACTTTCTCTCTCATTGGTTATCTCTATGTCCTTTTGTGCATCACGGTGTTTGTGTGGCTATCGAAATATCAGGCAGTCAGCCCCTATATCATTATTAGAGAAAGACATGGCAAAACAATCTGGACCGATCTGGTCGGAACCTATTCAATCAGACCCAAACCGATATATCGTGGATTTTGCGGATCTAAAAAATAGTGCGGGGACTGACCTGTGAATCTAATAATACTATGGGATGAAAAAGGTCCAATCCACAAATTGGTGGGAATTTGAGTGATTCGTTACAAAACCTAAATCTACTCGACAAGCTTTTCTCTCATTAGTCATCTCCATGTCCTTTTGTACATCACGATGTTTGTGCGGCTAACAAATAATTGCCCCTATATCATTATTTGAGATAGGCATGGCAAAATGATCTGACTGATCTGATCGGAACTAGTTCAATCCAACCCAAACCTATAAATCACAGATTTTGCAGATCTGAATGTTAGTGAGGGTGCCGACCCATGGATCCAATACTACTGTGGGTCGACAAAGGTCCGATCCTTAAATTGGTGTTCATCTGGATGATCTGTTACAAAACCTAAATCTATTGGACGGGCTTTTCTCTCATGTTTATCTCCATCTCCTTTTTGTACATCACGATTTTTGTGCAGCTAACAAAATATCGCCCCTATACCATTATTTGAGATTGGCATTGTAAAATGATCTGGACCGATCTGTTAGGAACCGGTTCAATCTGCCCAAACTGATAAATCACAGATTTTGTGGATCTGAATGTTAGTGAGGGTGCCGACCCGTACTACAGTGGGCTGACAAAGGTCTGATCCACAAATTGGTGGTCGTCTGGATGATCCATTACAAAACCTAAATCTACTTGATGAGCTTTTCTCTCAATTGTTATCTCCATGTCCTTTTGTACATCACGATGTTTGTGCAGCTAACAAAATATCGCCTCTATACCACTATTCGAGATAGGCATGGGAAAATGATCTGGACGGATCTGATCAGAACTGGTTCAATCCAAACCAAACCGATAAATCACGGATTTTACGGATCTGAACGTTAGTGAGGGCACCAACCTGTGGATCCAATTTTATATGGGCCAACAAAGGTCTCATCTGTAAATTGGTCGGCATCCAGATGATCCATTACAAAACCTAAAACTACTCAATGGACTTTCTTTCTCATAGATTATCTCTTTGTCCTTTTGTATATCACGATGTTTGTGCAGCTAACAAAATATTGCCCCTATACCATTATTTGAGAAAGGCATGGCAAAAAGATATGAACCGATCTGATCGGAACCGGTTCAATCTGACCCAAATCTATAAATCACGGATTTTGTGGATCCGAGTGTTAGTGAGGGTGCCGACCCGTGGATCCAATACTATTGTGGGCTGACAAAGGTCTGATCCATAAATTGGTGGGAATTCGGATGATCCTTACAAAACCTAAATCTACTTGACGAACGTTCTCTCTCGTTGATTATCTCATTGTCCTTTTGTACATCACGATGTTTGTGCAGCTATTGAAATATTATGCAGTCAACCCTTATACCATTATTTGAGATAGACACGACAAAATGATCTGAACCGATCCGATCGGAACTGGTTCAATCCGACCCAAACTGATAAATTGTGAATTTTGCAGATATGAATGTTAGCGTGGACGTCGACCTGTGGATCCAATACTACTTCCGGCCGACAAAGATATGATCCGTAAATTTGAAGGCATCTGGGTGATCTGCTACAAAATATAAATCTATCAACAGACTTTCTCTCTCATTGATTATCTCCTTGTCCTTTTATACATCACGGTGTTTGTGTGGGTATCGAAATATCAGTCATCACCTATACCATTGTTCGAGATAAGCATGACAAATTGATCCGGACCGATCTGATCAGAACCGGTCCAATCTGACCCAAACTGATTAATCGTGGATTTTGCAAATTTGAATGTAGTATGGGCGCCGACCCGTGGATCTAATGCTGCTAAGCGCCGACAAAGATCCTATATGTAAATTGGTGGTCATTTGGGTGATGCGCTACAAACCTAAATCGACTAGAAAGACTCTCTCTGATTGTTCTTGCACGACGAAGGCCCCAATGCCGTGCAGGTCTTGGCTAAGGGATGGCAACGCCTTGAAACACCACTGTCCTACAGGCACACTGGCATCTGGATGCAAAAGGTAGAGTACACCACCGTCACAGGCTCACTGGCGTTAGCCGCAGTAGGTAGAGTTCACCGCCGTAGAGTAGGCTCACCGGCGTCAGCCACCGAAGGCAGAGTTCACCGCCGTGGTGCAGGCTTACCGTCGACGGACCCAGCGATCTATGTCTATCTCCGTCTCCACTTAGATCCAGGATGGGCAACTGGCTGCATATTGGCAGGTTAGGTGCATGCTTCACTAGTACAAAACTTGTTGTCCCCTACATGAATTCTTGTAGCAATATGCAAAACGACTAGGACAAAACTTGTAACGAACCAAAAACTCGTAGCCATTTTTTGGTTGTCATTGACTTTGTAGCTAGTTTGTTCTGCTACAACAGAACTTGTAGCAAGGTAGACACCTATAGCAAACTATATCTAATAGAATTTATAATAAAAAAAATCCTTGGCTACAACAATCTATATAGCAGAACGAGACAACCACTTCACAAAAGACCATCCACATATGACATATTTGAAATTGATATCACATTTAGATTCATATATTAAGATCACATAACCTACCAGTATGCAAAAATAAGTTTTTTCTTCAAGACAACATTTCATTGATAATGATGTACGTTACAGAATATTATCCAGAGTTTGATGCTCTGATGTTGTACAACATAAAAGTTGCTACTCATAATGGCTTTTGACCAAAACATAGTAAGAGTTTTTGACACAAAATGGATAGTGCAACATGGATAAGTGCAACAACATCTGTTTTGGTACATAACACAAGACAACATCTCCATTCAAAATCACAAAAAGATGATATTTTTGCAGCCAAATATGTATTTCACTAGTGTACGAGCAGCCATATCTTTCTTGTAAACCTGCAATGCATACAAAAACTAAAGATGTAAGAAAAATTATTAACATTTAATATATTTTAAGCATTCAAAATCACAAAAATTTCATGTTACAACCAACATACTTTTTGTCCCTCGAGAATCATTCAGCCATTCAAAACCCCACCAAAAATCATGTTGCTTCAATAAGAGTATGAACAACCATATCCATCTTTAAAACCTAAAATTCATACATGAAACAAATTATGTAAGAAATTGTGGCATGTCATATGTAACATATATTGAAAATTATAAAAAAGATAATATTGTTTCAGTGACATATGTTTCTTATGGTAGTGATTTCTATTTAATAAGCATTAGCCATAAAAATTTACATAAAAGGTAAATATTAGTTTTCTTAGTAATTTTTCTTCATGTCTCATTACTTAATTATAGTTCTGAAAGCATAGAATCTCATGGAAGTAACTATAATAAACCAACTTCATCAAGATATTATGAAAGTGATAAGCTTGCATAGGTTAATGAAAGAACCTCAGAACTCATCTAAAGCTTGTCTTCATAATACATTCTAATTGGATATAAGAAAGCCATTGTTTTGTATACAATATAAATTTAATGAAAAGATATACATTAGGAGATTTTAGATTTTCTTATCTAATGGACCATATTACATGTAAAGAGACAACATGCATTATATATATAGAACTTGGTTTTAAGAAACAAAATCATGCACAAATTTCTTACAGGTGATGGGTAGAATCTTGATCGATGTAAAACTTGTGGATCTCGACCATAAGTGGTTGATGGACCCGATCTTCCAAACTAAAAATAGAAGAAATAATAATGTATCATGTCCAATTATGATACAATACTAGCTTTTTTAAACAAATATAAACATAAGATATATTGTATGGAAAGACTTAGTATGTCACCTTTTCACCATGATGATCTAATTTATCACGTAATTCTGCAATCATCTGATCTTTTTCTTGTATCTCACGATCTTTATCTTGTATCTCACGGTCTTTTTCTTGTATCTCACAGTCTTTATCATGTAGTTGGACATGAAGATTCACATTTGCATCTTTATTGGCCGCATCTATAGTAACTTCATCTCTTAATATTCTTCTAGAAATCCCAGCACTAAACCCTCATTCACAACCTCCATAATGTCGCCCATAGGTATCATCCATGACTGGGATAAATTCCAATGGGTCTTTAGTGTTCTCCACACCAAGTTCTATGCTTCTCTTTTCTAACTTTTACTATAGACAAATGTACATCAATAAAAATAAAATAAAAATATCCACATCATACTAACACAGAATGTAGCAAACTTACACAATACTCCTTTGTTAATTCATCTTTAAAGTTTTCATTCTTGTCTTTGTGACAATATATATACACTCCAAATAACCCAGGATCCCTTCCAATTTGCACCTAAAAATAAATTGTTCATTATTATTGTACAAAATTCTAATTATATAAGAATTTATTCAGAAATAAATACCAAATTATGTTCAACTTCAGCCTATGATTTTGACCCTGTTGTGTGTGTTGGATGTGGACCTTTGCGGTTCTTTTTATTTCTTGCAGCCTCGACCTATAAGATGTAAAAATATGAAATAAAGGTTAATACATTGCACATAGGATATGGATGAACCTAACATATGATAAGTAAGATAGTAGTACTGTAGTTGTAGGGTTAGACCAATAGGATAAAAGTGCAACCTATTCATCTATTGTGACTCTTACATCAGGTGTGTGTTGGCCTTGTTCCTCAATTAATTTTTCAGGATCATAATTTTTTTTCAAATCATGCCTCCAATCTCTTATCTCCTGTTTGATAATTTTCTTACAAAAACGGATTACCTTTTCAAATGAAAGAAATCTGGACTTATCAGGATTCAAGAACTCAAAGTCACACTGCAAAACCAATATTTCTAGATTACTAAAAAACTTGAGGATGATGTACATATGAAAGTAATTTTGATACTTACACACACATCAACCATTATCTTTTCAAATCCGATCTCATGTTCCCTCCCCCAGTATTTATCTAATGGAAAGTAATGACTGCTTCAAGCCATTATACCCAAGTAGTTACTAATTTTATGTCTCCCTTCTCCAACAGGGACTCTCTTAACAATGCATTCATGCTTCTTCCCATTCCTAGGGGCAACTGATTGTAGTTTTGTAGATCCCCTTTTTCTTTTCTCAACATTGATTTCTGGTTACATATGCTAAGATTAGATATGTAACATATTCACAATGAAATCATTATTCGTCTTGCATTCCTAAAACTATGGTACCTTGATCATAACTATAAGGAGATGTGTTATTCATAAGTATGCTGACACTGTGAATTTGGCCTCCCACTTGAGATCCTTGCCATACCAAATATTCATACCAACAACATTCTTAAACACAAAAGTATACCAAATTTGGTTATACAAATCATACTCAATGTTAATAATTAACATACCTTCCTCATTATCATCAACATATCTATTTTCTAATGAAAATGTAGCATCTATCAAAATTTTACAAGTGTCATTTCAACAGACATATAGTAATGTATACCCCTAATGACATATAGTTAAAGCATACCTTGCTCATTGTCATTAAGGAGAGTGTTCTCATGTTGTGTAGCCTCCACATGGGCTTGACTTCCTATTGAAGCTTTCATAGATGAAAACCAACCATTTAAAACGTGTATTTGTTATATTTATAACTTGAAGCTATAAGAAGAGGATAAAATAATGTGTTACCTCCTCTAAAGGAGGAATGACACACTCTTTCTTCTTGTAAGTTGCATCTTCTAGGAGAAGAATATTGTACATCACTCCTAATTTGAAGATCTATAATGGAAATTGACAAATATCAATATATATCTATATATACCCCTGTTGAAATACAATTCAGACATACCTTCCTCATTGTCATCAGAGAGGGTGTTATCAATTTCTGTATTCTCCACATAGCATTGACTTTGCATTGAACCTTTCATAGATAATAGCTCACTTTTCAAAATGTGTATCTAATAAAACATTTATAATTTGTATTCTAAAGAAGAGGATAAATAAGAAGAATTACATCCTCTAAATGAAGAATCACATGACCTTGGTTTTTGTAAGTTGCATCTTCCAGAAGAAGTATATTGCACATCACTCCTGACTTGAACATCTATCATGAAGAATTTTTGGTCAACCAAAATTTCTTTCTCTTTCTTTTGAAATTATTGAAAAGATGGAATTATAAAAGAGAGTTGATGATTTGAGATTTATTGGGAAAAAGAATAAGTATAAAGCAAAATGTGGAAATAAATTCTATACAAAATGTATTTAGTCATGGTATGCATTTCATACATAACACAAAAACCTTCATCCAATCATAAGGATAATCCAGAAATAAATTTCCTTTACGATCTTCAAGGATCAAGAGAGTATTGCCATTATAACTGAATTATATAAATGAGAAGAAACTCTTTGTTGGTACTCTTGCATTTCTCTAGTTGTGTAGACTCTGCATGAACATGACTTAGCATTCAACCTTGTATAGATAGCAACTCACTTTTTAAAACATGTTACTAATAAACTATTTACATTTAGTATCTAGAAAAAGAGTACGAAACAAGAAAAATACCTCCTCTAAAAGATGAATCACACACTCATGTTTTCTATAGGTTACATCTTACAGAAGAAGTATATTTTACATCACTACTAATTTAAACAAATATCATGGAAATTGACATAAATTAGTATATATGTATATATACCCCTAATGAAATAATATTTTAAGCATGCCTTTATTATTATCATCAAGGAGTATGTTCTCTACTTGTGCAACCTCAATATGGTCATGATTTTGCATTGAACCTTGTGTGGATAACAACTCAATTTCAAAACATTTATCAACTAAAATGTTTATAATAAGTATCTATAAGAGGATGAGTAATAAGAATTACCTCCTCTTAGAGATGAAACTTGCCCCTTGTTTTGTTTAAAGTTTCATATTTTGGAATAATATAAATCCTTGACTCGCCTTGTTTCATTGAGGCTTCCACTTATAATAGTACTATTTTTCCCATTTCTAGCATTATGGACGGTATCCCAATGAACGCCTTTCACAAAGAATCATGGCATTCTTTTCACCAATTAAATATAGCATACTACCAACAAAATGTATTATCCAAAATTACATTTTTCATTGTCAATAAAGTGGGCATCATCCCTTGTTGTATCTTGCATATTAGAATTAGTTTGCAACTTGAAACCTTCCATAGATAGAGAATTCTATCATGCAACTTTTCAACGTAATTAAGTTTGACAAGTAGACATAATAAGAATAATTACCTTCTCTACATGACAACTCTTTTAATTGTGATCTTTCTTGGAGGTTACCTTCATGTATGGAAGATTTGGCATTTTGCTACTATCTCGAACACCTGTCATAGAGTATCATGGAATAAATTTCTACTCGTCATATCACTGAAAAAATACATACTACTATCAAACATATTTATCTAAAGACTACCTTTCCCGTTGCTACCAAAGTTAACATAATCCCTTGCCATATCTTGCAAATTGGAAGTAGTTTGTAACTTGGGACCTTTAACAGATGGATTTTTTTTCAAACAACTTTTCTAATATATTTTCATTTCAAAATACATATACAATAAGAATAACTACCGCTTCTACATGAAAAATCCTTAAGTTGTGCTCTTTCTTGGAGGTTACCTCTATGGGAAGGAAAATGAGGTCCTTCACGTCTATCTTGAACATCTGTCATAAAGTATCATGGAGTTATTTTCACCGTTATATGATTTTCAATATGTCATGTCAACAAAATATAACATACTACTAGCAAAATATATTTACCAAAAGACTACCTTTTCCATTATTACCAAAGTTAGCATCATCCCTTGTCATAGCATGCAAATTGGAAGTAGCTTGCAACTTGGGGCCTTTAATAGACATATTCCAAATCATGTGTCGGATAATTCTCCTCATATTTCTTAATCTATCGTGAGGCAAAATAAACCACATGGTCTTTCTACATTAGCACACATCCTAGGCCTTTCTTGGAAGCATTACAGAAAACCACATAGTCTTTCCCAGGCTCTGGAAGCACCAACACTGGAGCACTAGTCATCTTATCCTTCAAACTTTGGAAAGCTTGTTGACAACGATCATCCCAAACAAAAGGTACATCCTTCCTGGTCAACTTTGTCAACGACAACGCGATCGCACTAAAGTTTCTTATAAACCTCCGGTAGTATATAGCTAAACCAAGAAAACTACATATTTCAGTCGGCATCTTTGGTTGCTCCCATTCTGCAACTGACTCCACCTTCTTAGGGTCTACTCTGATTCCTTTTACAGATATTACATGATCCAAGAAAGTTACTTCCTTCAACTAAAACTTGCACTTACTGAACTTGGCATAGAACTGATGTTGGCTAAGAAGAGTCAACACTTGTCGAAGATGTTGTTCATGCTCCCAACTGTCTTGACTATAGATCAGAATGTCATCTATAAAAAGTATAACAAACTGATCTAGAAATAGACGGAACACTTTGTTCATTAGATCCATGAAAGCAATATGTACATTAGTTAGCCCAAACGGAATAACCATGAACTCAAAGTTACCATACCTAGTCCTAAAAGCTGACTTCAGTATGTCCTCATCCTTAATCCTTAACTGATGATATCCGGACCGTAGATCAATCTTTGAAAATATTGTAGCACCACGCAACTGATCGAACAGATCATCTATCCTCGGCAGCGGGTACTTTTTTTTATTGTAACTTTGTTCAACTGTCGATAATCTATGCACAACCGCATCGACCCATCCTTCTTATTTACAAACAAGACTAGAGCACCCCACAGTGATGTGCTCAGTCTGATGAAACCTTTATCCAACAACTCCTGTAACTACTTCTTTACCTCTGCCATCACAGCTAGAGTCATCATGTACAGTGTCTGAGCAACTGGTTGTATCCCTAGCACTAGGTTGATCTCGAAGTCAATCTCTTGAGGTGGGGGAACATCGGGGAACTCCTCGGGAAACACATCTATAAAATCTCAGACAAAGACACCTCCTCAAGGCTAGGACCTTTTTGCCTCGGTATCTACAACATGAGATAGAAACGCATTACATCTTTGCCACAACAAGTTCTCTTCTACCATCGTTGACACTAGACATGTTGGAAGAATCATACTATCTCCATGGAAGATCCACTTCTCACCACCATCCACAAACACTGCTTGCTTGGAACTATAGTCCAACACTACCTTATACTTCTCTAAGGTATCCATCACAAGGATTACATCGAATTCATGCATCTCAAGTGGTATAAGGTCCACTTGTATCTTGTGTCCTGAAAATGAAAGAACACAAGATGGACACAGTTCTCAAAGCATAGATGAACCATCAAGAGGGGTTTCTAGAAACAAGCTATCTTTCTTACAACTAATAGGTAGAAGACAGTTATCAAGCATACTACGTGTGATAAAAGAGTGTGTAGCACCCAGGTCAACCAGCATAGATATAAAACAAGAAGAAGACAAATCAGAATGAAATAACTCCATCTGACCTGCCACCACTCGCGGGTTGACTATTGCCTCCGGCTGACTCATAGCATAGAATTGAGTCATTGTTTGTTGTCGTCCACGTCCTCTGTTTCCTTGAGCAGACGATCCTACTTGCAATGCTTGACTACGTCCTCACCCACTAGACTTGCCTCAGTTGTTGCGTTACTTCAACGTCTCTCCTTGGGAAATTTGACCTCAAATGCCCAGTCTGTCCATAGTGGTAGCATGACCTACCTTCTGTCTATGGCCTAGATGGCCCTATCACTATTACTGAAGTTGTACTATGGGCTTTGGATGGAGAAAATCCACACCCTCTTCCCTTACTCGGAGACCACTGAGACTGTGCTCGAGAACTCTACATCATGGAAGGTGTCGAAAACCTTGGCTTCTTGAAGCCATCAAATCTCGATTTCTGGAACTGAGCAGGCCTTTTCTTGGTCATGTATTCTCATTTCTTCTTGACAGACTGTTCAATTCTTCGGACAAACTCCACAAATGTGGCAAACCTCTCCCGATTCTCCAAGGCAGTAGTGGGTGTTGACAACTTAGCACTCAAATCTTTCTCAAATCGCCTGATCCTATCGTCCTCTGTCACAGCCATGTTGGGATAAAACCTCAGTAGGTCCATGAACTTGGCTTCATACTCGGTGACACTCATTTGTCCTTGGTGCAAATGCTTGAACTGGTTGATCTTCTCATCTAGATACGTCTTCGAGAAGTATCGGCTTATGAACTCCCGTTGGAAAACCTCCCAACAGATCACCTCACCGGGTCTCTTTTCCTCCTCGATGGCCCACCAGTGGCCAGCACTACCTTTCATAAGGTAGACATCATGCTTGACTTTGTCTGCTTTGGGGATGTCGAGGATCTGGAAGGCCTTCTCAAGACCTGTCAGCCACAGATTCGCATCTACTGGATCAGTCGTTCCAGCGTAATCTGAAGCTATGACTCGACAAAGCCACTCGAAAGTCTTCCCAATGCCCAATGATTCACCATGGGGAGCATGTGCTCATGGTGGAGGCACTGACACTCTTTCCACCATGTGATTCATCGTAGCCATTAACTACCCCATAAGGTGTTGATAGGCAGGGTTTTCAAGAATGGTTGGGTCAAGTGGGGGACCTCAGGCACCCGATCTTCATGTGCTTGCACTCTTGCTCCATCATCTGATGCAGCATCGCTACTCTCAGTAGCATGTTCTTCATGGTTTCCAGATATCTTTAAGCTTTATCTTCTGCCGAGGGCAAAAGTTTATCATGAGAAAATCAGGAAAACTCACAAGAATAGACACAAACCTAGTCCTAGATCCCTGTAGACTCAACGAACCTAAAGCTCTGATACCAAAAACTATTTTGACATCCCTATATCACATTGACAATGAAATGCCATGCGAAAACGTGTGGAACCACCATAAACTACACATTACCAAAAATACGGGTTAATTAAAACCGATTGTGGAAAGCAAATAAAAAAGAATTATTACATCTAGGTCCTGTAAGGAAACATGTTATATAAATAATTACAAGCCTCAGTATTTGTCTACAGCTTGGAGAAACCAGTTGTCTTGCCAACACATGAGTTCATCACCTGTTTATATATACATAACAGGCCACATCAGGCCAACAGCAGGAAAACAAGGCTACACAGTTGTACATCATGAAACACCGTCAAAACACTCCCGACGACCTGAGAGTACAGGGATGACTCTAGGACTCTACTATAAAATGACCAAAATAGCAGCATGTCCATCTATTTCCTTCTACTGCTCTTCTTGCTACTCAGCTGTGACACTACGATCAACACCTCGACCAGTACGACCACCTAAAAAGGATGTAAACCAGTGGGGTGAGACACACAGTCCCAATGAGAAACATAACTCCCCGCCGAAACTATAAAACCTCAGAAAGGTCAAAGTAGATAAAGAAGATAACTGATATAAGCATATTATATGAGCAACATACTGAGCAGGACTAACATTACCACCAATCTTACCAAGATATCCTTGAGGCCTATAAACGAGTATCCTTTATGGAACATGATTGACAAGATAAGATTATAAGAACTTTTCACAAGATATAAGGAGCATACAAGTAACTGTAATATATAACCAGATCATCTACACAAGCAAGGCCTCAACCAATGTTCCGTGTTTTGCTCTAAGAAGTATATACTATTTGGTTGGATTATGTTTTATTATGCCCTGAGGAAGTGAGTTGTCCCTGCTCAAATCCAACCTTCGGCTGCGAAGCCCAAATCCGGTGCCATACAAGGTCAATGGGAGAGCCAGACTCCATGACCTCACCTCCTCGTAGTCAGTGCACGAAACCAAAGAAGAACCACAGTCTCATGCTTAAATGGCCTCAGCCTCAGGGCCAGCTCTGCAAGCTACCCATATCTCTAGCCCACCTTGGTACTGGACTTGGTGCTAGTATATCATGAGTCACAGGCCTGATCACCATTCTCTTGAGAAATGAACGTATTCATGCTCTATCACACTGATCCATGGGCCTATTCACCATGCTCTTATCATATTGAATTTACAACCACAGTTGTACTCTAATCCTCCTATTTTTGTCTAAGAGAAACCTCACATATTCAACAATATGCGCTCCAGGTAATCCCGCAGGATAAACCTGTTTCACCATCACCAACTACTGACGATGATGGATCTATGGTCAGGGAAAAACTTCATGAATTATTCCTCTGTGATTAATTAGTATATTTTAATTGGATTGTTGGGGCAACCAAGTTATAAAACATAATAGCATTGAGTTACATTATTACTGTCATTACCATGGGATCTCAATCCCACATCACAGAATGGCACTGCCTCTCAAGGCATCAATATCATGCATCATTATCTTGGGATAGCAATCCATCATCTCATATTACCACTACCTCTCAAGGCATCAACCTTTCCATGGGATAGAAATCCCTTATCTCAACATCAAAGGATAACACCTCAACTAGGCATTCAGCCTTTATCAGGTCAACAGACCTTTCACATCATACTAGTGATACAAATATTATCATAATTCAGAATTATCCGAAACACATATACCTCATAGCTCTTATCTGGCTATGAATTCATTTGATGCACCTGCATGATTAGTATGCATAAGAATGATAATTGAATTACCAAACATAGATATTTATGATTATCATGCTATTAGAGTTTCAGGTGTACATAATTGGAACAACATCCATGATTGTATTTACATGAAGTCCAAGGTTGTATCTTTAAACCATGAGCATCCATCATGCCCTAATATCTCATGAGAATGATCATATCAAGGAATACATCCCTAAGAATTACACAACCATAGCCTAGTCATGCATCATTGGCCACAACCTTTTATCCATAACCCATCATCAACAAGGGCAATGATGTCCCTCACTAAAGGGGGTATCGGGTAGGGTTACCTCCCTCACTCAAAGCCTATCAGCTAGAGCACTTAGCCACACATATCGGCCATCAAGTACATTACCATGTCGTGTACTTATGCATAGAGGGTGACGAGCAAACCAGCACCAAGTGGTGTCGTGCAACTTGAACTAAGAGATGAATCGTGCACAAGTGACACCCTCCACCGACCATGACCCTATTGGTCATCACCCTATCGGCCATCACCCTATCGGCCATTAGGGTTAGGGTTTCATGATGGGCAGCCCACATCACCTCATCTCCTAAGGGTCATATCGACCAAGAGAAAACCCTAATACTTACAAACACACACTTGGCCAGCATATCATGTCATCCAAAGGACTCCCATGTCTCCCAAAGTAGTAAACCCTAGGATCCAAGCATCATATCGTCCAGGGCAACAAAACCCTAATGCCCAGGCTTCCATATCGTCCAAGACAAGGTGACCACTAAGGTACCATGTCAGGCAACACACCTATGGGAGTGTCATGCAAGCACAAACCACTTTGCCCAATACAAGGTCCATCTACCACACTCATATCGGTCCAGGAAGCATGCTATGGTATCGCCCAAGGTAGAACCTACTGGTTCACTCAACAAACTCATTGACCAAGGCCTCATGTCGCCCACCTAGGATTTCACCTTCCTAGGCTCAAGGCCTACCCATATCGCCCAATAACATTAACATGGTAAAGGGGTCATATCGGGCAACAAGGTTAACACAACCCAACTAAGCATATCGTCCAAGACAAATCTTAGATGAGGAGTATCATGCAAGGCACCAAAAAGGGTATTGTGCAAGGGCACAAGGACCATATTATGTTGGTCATCTTCAACCTCAAGACCATCATCATCAAACCCTAATAGATCAAGAGAGTTGGCTCACCTCTCAACAACCAAGTGAGAGGGGTTTTGCACAACCTCCATCACATATCGGGCAACACTCCATCCTCAACTAGGTCACCAACAACCAAAGGCTCACCTCTCAAATCCATGGTGAGAGAAGGGTATTGTCCAAGCAACTAGTGCATAGACTCACATCTCAACAATCAAGTGAGAGGGGTTTTGCCTACACCACTAGAGCTCGAAATCACTTCTCAAAACCAAATGGGAGAGAAAGGGGTTTTACCCGAAGGAACCCTAAACTCATGGTTCAGCCACAAGGCCCAAGAACACATCATCAGCATATACACTATATCCAACAAGATCAAAGGTACATACTAGGGCAAGAAACATATCAAGCAAGATGCATGGCTGATCAAGAAGGAATATAAGCATGCAATATAAAGGAAGGTAGTATAGTTAGGGTTTAGAAGTTATGTAACCCGCCTTAAGCAAGCTCCTCAAGATCCAAAGCTCCACGATTTAAGCTCCAAAGCACACCACCAAGGAAGCAAGACACTTTAAGGGTTTGACCACCACCTAGAGGAAGAAGAAGAAGGAGACTCCACCAAGGAGATCGGCCACCAAGCTCTACCAAGGAGGTGTATCAGACACCAAGTAAAAGGAAGCAACTAAAGGAACTAAAGAGCTAAGCAACTAAAGAGAGGGTTGTATATATACAAGAGGGTCAATGGGGCATCCACCTTGGTGTTGCTCGACATGTGCATGTCCAAGGTACCACTTGTCCAAAGCCACGCCACTTTACAAAACCACATGCTCATGTCTTTCCACCAACTAACAAATGATCGACCACTTATCCAAGGTATGGTGACACAAACAAGGCAAGGTCAAGGTGGACACATGGGTGACACAACCCACTGGTCGACACACCCTCTAGGCGACACAGCCCTCTGGGTGACACAGAGCTTCAAGCTCACCTATGCATGATACAAGGCCATATCAAGGCAAAGCAAAGTAAAGCAAGTCCCATTAAAGCTCAACAAGGCCCAAAACTACTCAAGCAGCAAGCCCAACTCATCCTCTCAGCCCTAGAAGATGCAAGGAGAGAGAAAACATCTCTCAAGGTGACAAACTTGCACATCAACCCTAAAACTTGGATAATTTGCAAGTTGAACCTCCAACTCTCAACAAGGCACAAACAAACCCTAATCACAACCTCGGGTGATTAACAGGCATCTAAACACAGGGTTTATGCCAAGCAAACAGGGTAAACTCAAAACAAAGGTTAGGGTCCTTACAATTTCTTTCTTGTGGTTTTAACTTGCTATTTGAGTGTTTCAGGGACAAGCATATAAGGTGGTGGATAGCAAAGACTTGGAAGATCAATTTGCTAAAATTACTTTGTTTTCATGATTGTAATCAAATGTAAAAACTTGTACAAGTATATAATGTACAAGTACTCAGATATCATGTAAATCAAGCATTTTGATCCTCCCTAGCCACTCACAACACTTAGATAGGTCATCCCCCAAGATAGTATCACAATTGCACATTGATACACACACTTAGAAAATGAATACATTGAATTAGTGATATTCTCGGTCGACAAAAACTTTGACCGAGACACTCTCGTTTGACAAACTCCTCGACCGAGAATAGACCCTCCTAACCGTTAGACTGAGTTAGAAAAGTAGTTGAGAGTTGAGTTGAACGTTGCAATACACTTACTCCAGACTAACTCTCAGTTGACAAATTCCTCGACCGAGAGACTCTCGGTCGACAAACTTCTCGACCGAGAATAGTTCTTTCTGCACTTTTCAGAACTAATCAACTAGCTATTACAAACGCAATTAGTGGATAACTAACAACTAGTTGAGAACTAAGAACACCCTAGAAGGTGTCTAGAATGTCCCCAAGCATTAGCAAACCACTCCTATAAATAGGACAGCCATAGGACACCTTAAAAATATAACTTGCATACACAATTACACTTGAGATTCAATCCTTGTGAGAAAACAAGCTGAACTACACTTGCAATCTATTTTTCTTTGAGCTCTACATTAGTGTCCTATAGGCTGATATCTCCTATCCACTATACATCCACATCCATCCACTTTGGTTAGGAGATCAAACGCTTGATATAGGATCAAAGCACTGTACTCAATTGGTAACATTGTTTCTTTCTTCCAATCTTGTTCCTTTTATTGTATTTTGTTCTCCTTTGCTACTCCTAGGTTGGAGGCTATCGAAAGGAGGTTTTTGGAGCTTCTTCAGGTGGTGAAGGTAGCTCGGCAGACTTTGGACTACTTCTAGAAGGTCTCAACGGGAAGCTACTTAAAGGAGGAAGGCCACTTCAAGGGGGAGCTTGAAGTTACTTCAACTGAAGGTTGCTTCAAGGTTGGTGAGACGACTTCGGGGTGAAGGTTGTCCAAAGGGTGGTGAAGGTGTTTGTAATTTTATGTAACATCCTTGTGAGGTAATAAAATTTAAACACTTTCAAAATCCAAGTTGGGAACAACCGGGTAGTGGACTGACTCCTTTAGTTTTTTCTAAGGGTGGAACCACTCTAAACGCATGTGTCTCCTTCTCCAATATTTTTGTGGTTTCTTTGTTGAATTAATTTTAAAATTATCATAAAACCCTATTCACCCCCCCTCTAGTGGTTTTTCACATTATTCGAGATATGCATGACAAAATGATCCCAACTAATCTTATCAAAACTGGTTCAGTCCAAACCAAACCGATAAATCGTAGATTTTGAAGATCTGAATGTTAGAGTGGATGTTGACCCGTGGGTCCAATACTACTGCAGTTCAACAAAGATCCAATCAGCAAATTGGTGGGCATTTGGGTGATCAACTGCAAAACCTAAATCTACTTGATAGACTTTCTCTCTCATTGGTTATCTCCATGTCCTTTTTTACATCACAATGTTTATGTAGATATCAAAATATCAGACAATCATCCCCTATACCATTATTCGAGACAGGCATGGCAAAATGATCATTCGACTGATCGGATCAGAACTTGTTCAATCTGATAGAAACCATTAAATTGCGGATTTTGCGGATCTGAATGTTAGTGCAAGCGTAGACCCGTGGATCCAATACCACTATGGGATAACAAAGATCTAGTCCACAAATTGATGGGCATCCGGGTGATCTACTGTAAAACCCAAATCAACTCGAGGGACTTTCTCTCTCACTGATTATCTCCCTATCCCTTTATACATCATGGTGTTTGTACGGCTATCGAAAATATGAGACAGTCAAGCCTTATACTGTTATTCAAGATAGGCATGTCAAAATGATCATCTGACTGACCTGATCGAAACTGGTTCAATATGCCCAAACTAATAAATCATGGATTTTGTGGATCTGAATGTTAGTGTGGGTGCTGACCCGTGGATCCAATACTACAGCGGGCCAACAAAGATCCAATCTACAAATTGGTTGGCATCTGGGTGATCCACAACAAAACCTAAATCTGCTCGACGGACTTTCTCTCTCATTGGTCATCTCCCTGTCCTTTTATACATCACAGTGTTTGTGTGGCTATCAAAATATTAGACAGTCAACCCCTATACCATTATTTGAGATAGGTATGGAAAAAGGATCATCTGACTGGTCTGATCAAAACCTGTTCAATCTGACTGAAATCGATAAATTGTAGATTTTGCGGATCTAAATGTTAGGCTGGCGCCGACCTGTGGATCCAATACTACTGCGGGCTGACAAAGATTCGAACCACAAATCAGTGGGCATCCTGGTGATCTACTAAAAAACCTAAATTTACTCTACATACTTTCTCTCGCATTGGCTATCTCCTTGTCCTTTTGTACATCATAGTGTTTTTTTGGCTACAGAAATATCAGGTAGTCAGTCCATATACCATTATTCGAGATAGGCATGGCAAAATTATCTAGATCGATCTGATCGGAACCAGTTCAATCCGACCCAAACTAATAAATCACAGATTTTGCAGATCTGAATGTTAGTGCAGGTGTCGACATGTGGATCCAATACTATTGTAAGCCGACAATGATCTGATCCACAAATAGGTGGGCATTAGGTGATCTACTACAAAACTTAAATCTACTTGATAGACTTTCTCTCTCATTAGTTATCTCCCTATCCTTTTGTTCATCATGGTGTTTGTGCAGCTACCAAAATATCAGGCAGTTAGCCCCTATACCATTATTTGAGATAGGCATGGCAAAATGATCTGAACCAATCTGGTCGGAACCAGTTCAATCCAACCCAACTGATAAATCTTGAATTTTGTGGATCATAATGTTAGTGTGGGAACCAACCCGTGGATCCAATACTACTATGGATCGACAAAGATTCAATCTATGAATTGGTGGGCTTCCAGATGATTGGTTACAAAACCTAAATCTATTCGACAAATTTTCTCTTTCATTGGTTATCTCCATGTCCTTTTGTACGTCACAATGTTTGGTCTGCTGTCAAAATACCAGATATTCGACCCCTATTCCATTATTCGAGATAGGCATGGCGAAATGATCATTCGACCGATCTGATTGGAACTCGTTCAATCCAACCCAAATCTAAAAATCAGAGATTTTGCAGATCTGAATGTTAATGCGGATGTCGACCCGTAGATCCAATAGTATTGTGCGCCGATGAAGATTTGATCCTAAAATTGGTGGGCATTAGGGTGATCCACTACAAAACCTAAATCTACTCTACAGACTTTTTCTCTTATTAGTTATCTCCATATTCTTTTGTACATCACAGTGTTTTTGTGACTATCGAAATATCAAGCAGTCAGTCCCTATATCATTATTCGAGATAGGCATGACAAAATGATCCAGACTGATCTGATCGAAATCGGTTCAATCTGACCCAAAACGATAAACCACAGATTTTGTGGATCTGAATGTTAGTGCGGGTGTCGACCCATGGATCCAATACTACTGCAGGCCGATAAAGATCCGATCCGCAAATTGGAGGGCATCTGAGTGATCTGTCACAAAACCTAAATCTACTCGACGGGCTTTTCTCTCATTGATTATTTCCCTAACTTTTGTACATCATGATGTTTGGTGGCTATTGAAATATTGCCCTATACCATTATTCGAGATAGGCATGGCAAAATGATCATACGACCGATCTGATCAGAACTGGTTCGATCTGACCTAAATTGATAAATCACGAATTTTATAGATCTGAATGTTAGTGTCGGCACTGACCCGTAGATCCAATAGTATTGCGGGACAACAAAGATCTGATCTGTAAATTGGGGGGTATTTAGGTTATCCTCTACAAAACCTAAATCTACTCAATAGACTTTCTCTCTCATTGGTTATCTCCCAGTCCTTTTGTACATCACAATATTTGTGCGGCTATCGAAATATCAAGCAGTCAGCCCCTATATCATTAGTCGAGATAGGCATGTCAAAATTATCCAGACCAATCTGATCAAAACCGCTTCAATCCATCCAAAACCGATAAATCTTGAATTTTGCAGATCTGAATGTTAGTGTGGGCACCAACCCGTGGATCCAATACTACTTCAGGCTGACAAAGATCTTATCCAAAAATTAGTGGGTATCCTCGTGATCCGTTACAAAACCTAAATATACTCAACGGGCTTTTCTCTCATTGATGATCTCCATGTCATTTTGCACATCACAGTGTTTGTGAGGCTATCGAAATATCGCCCCTATACCACTATTCGAGATATGCATGGCAAAATGATCGGATCGATCTGATCAAAACTGGTTCAAACCGACCCAAATTGATAAATCACAGATTTTGTGGATCCAAATTTTAGTGAGGGTGTTGACCCTTGGACAGAATACTATTGCCAGTCGACAAAGATCTGATCCGCAAATTGGTGGGCATCTGGGTGATCTGTTAAAAAATCTAAATCTACTCGACAGACTTTCTCTCTCATTGGTTATCTCTATGTCCTTTTGTGCATCACGGTGTTTGTGCGGCTATCGAAATATCAGGCAGTCAGCCCCTATATCATTATTAGAGAAAGACATCTAAAAATTAGTGCGGGGACTGACCTGTGAATCCAATAATACTATGGGCCGACAAAGGTCCAATCCACAAATTGGTGGGAATTTGAGTGATTCGTTACAAAACCTAAATCTACTCGACAAGCTTTTCTCTCATTAGTCATCTCCATGTCCTTTTGTACATCACGATGTTTGTGCGGCTAACAAATAATTGCCCCTATATCATTATTTGAGATAGGCATGGCAAAATGATCTGACTGATCTGATCGGAACTAGTTCAATCCAACCCAAACCTATAAATCATAGATATTGCGGATCTGAATGTTAGTGAGGGTGCCGGCCCATGGATCCAATACTACTGTGGGTCGACAAAGGTCTGATCCTTAAATTGGTGTTCATCCGGATGATCTGTTACAAAACCTAAATCTACTGGACGGGCTTTTCTCTCATTATTTATCTCCATGTCCTTTTTGTACATCACGATTTTTGTGCAGCTAACAAAATATCGCCCCTATACCATTATTTGAGATTGGCATTGTAAAATGATCTGGACCGATCTGTTAGGAACCGGTTCAATCTGCCCAAACTGATAAATCATAGATTTTGTGGATCTGAATGTTAGTGAGGGTGTCGACCCGTACTACTGTGGGCTGACAAAGGTCTGATCCGCAAATTGGTGGTCGTCTGGATGATCCATTACAAAACCTAAATCTACTTGATGAGCTTTTCTCTCAATTGTTATCTCCATGTCCTTTTGTACATCACGAAGTTTGTGCAGCTAACAAAATATCGCCTCTATACCACTATTCGAGATAGGCATGGGAAAATGATCTGGACGGATCTGATCAGAACTGGTTCAATCCAAACCAAACTGATAAATCACAGATTTTACGGATCTGAACGTTAGTGAGGGCACCAACCTGTGGATCCAATTTTATATGGGCCAACAAAGGTCTCATCTGTAAATTGGTCGGCATCCAGATGATCCATTACAAAACCTAAAACTACTCAATGGACTTTCTTTCTCATAGATTATCTCTTTGTCCTTTTGTATATCACGATGTTTGTGCAGCTAACAAAATATTGCCCCTATACCATTATTTGAGAAAGGCATGGAAAAAAGATATGGACTGATCTGATCGGAACCGGTTCAATCTGACCCAAATCTATAAATCACAGATTTTGTGGATCCGAGTGTTAGTGAGGGTGCCGACCCGTGGATCCAATACTATTGTGGGCTGACAAAGGTCCGATCCATAAATTGGTGGGCATTCGGATGATCCTTACAAAACCTAAATCTACTTGACGAACGTTCTCTCTCGTTGATTATCTCATTGTCCTTTTGTACATCACGATGTTTGTGTGGCTATTGAAATATTATGCAGTCAACCCTTATACCATTATTTGAGATAGACACGACAAAATGATCTGAACCGATCCGATCGGAACTGGTTCAATCCGACCCAAACCGATAAATTGTGAATTTTGCAGATATGAATGTTAGCGTGGACGTCGACCTGTGGATCCAATACTACTTCCGGCCGACAAAGATCCGATCCGTAAATTTGAAGGCATCTGGGTGATCCGCTACAAAATATAAATCTATCAACAGACTTTATCTCTCATTGATTGTCTCCTTGTCCTTTTATACATCACGGTGTTTGTGTGGGTATCGAATTATCAGTCATCACCTATACCATTGTTCGAGATAAGCATGACAAATTGATCCGGACCGATCTGATCGGAACCGGTCCAATCTGACCCAAACTGATTAATCGTGGATTTTGCAAATTTGAATGTAGTATGGGCACCGACCCGTGGATCTAATGCTGCTAAGCGCCGACAAAGATCCTATATGTAAATTGGTGGTCATTTGGGTGATGCGCTATAAACCTAAATCGACTAGAAAGACTCTCTCTGATTGTTCTTGCACGACGAAGGCCCCAATGTCGTGCAGGTCTTGGCTAAGGGATGGCAACGCCTTGAAACACCACTGTCCTACAGGCACACTGGCGTCTGGATGCAAAAGGTAGAGTACACCACCGTCACAGGCTCACTGGCGTTAGCCGAAGTAGGTAGAGTTCACCGCCGAAGAGTAGGCTCACTGGCGTCAGCCACCGAAGGCAGAGTTCACCGCCGTGGTGCAGGCTTACCGTCGACGGACCCAGCGATCTCTGTCTATCTCCGTCTCCACTTAGATCCAGGATGGGCAACTGGCTGCATATTGGCAGGTTAGGTGCATGCTTCACTAGTACAAAACTTGTTGTCCCCTACATGAATTCTTGTAGCAATATGCAAAATGACTAGGACAAAACTTGTAACGAACCAAAAACTCGTAGCCATTTTTTGGTAGTCATTGACTTCGTAGGCAGTTTGTTCTGCTACAACAGAACTTGTAGCAAGGTAGACACCTATAGCAAACTATATCTAATAGAATTTATAATAAAATAAAGCCTTGGCTACAACAATCTATATAGCAGAACGAGACAACCACTTCACAAAAGACCATCCACATATGACATATTTGAAATTGATATCACATTTAGATTCATATATTAAGATCACATAACCTACCAGTATGCAAAATTAAGTTTTTTCTTCAAGACAACATTTCATTGATAATGATGTACGTTACAGAACATTATCCAGAGTTTGATGCTCTGATGTTGTACAACATAAAAGTTGCTGCTCATAATGGCTTTTGACCAAAACATAGTAAGAGTTTTTGACACAAAATGGATAGTGCAACACGGATAAGTGCAACAACATCTGTTTTGGTACATAACACAAGACAACATCTCCATTCAAAATCACAAAAAGATGATATTTTTGCAGCCAGATATGTATTTCACTAGTGTACGAGCAGCCATATCTTTCTTGTAAACCTGCAATGCATACAGAATCTAAAGATGTAAGAAAAATTATTAACATTTAATATATTTTAAGCATTCAAAATCACAAAAATTTCATGTTACAACCAACATACTTTTTGTCCCTCGAGAATCATTCAGCCATTCAAAACCCCACCAAAAATCATGTTGCTTCAATAAGAGTATGAACAACCATATCCATCTTTAAAACCTAAAATTCATACATGAAACAAAATATGTAAGAAATTGTGGCGTGTCATATGTAACATCTATTGAAAATTATAAAAAAGATAATATTGTTTCAGTGACATATGTTTCTTATGGTAGTGATTTCTATTTAATAAGAATTAGCCATAAAATTTACATAAAAGGTAAACATTAGTTTTCTTAGTAATTTTTCTTCATGTCTCATTACTTAATTATAGTTCTGAAAGCATAGAATCTCATGGAAGTAACTATAATAAACTAACTTCATCAAGATATTATGAAAGTGATAAGCTTGCATAGGTTAATGAAAGAACCTCAGAACTCATCTAAATCTTGTCTTCATAATACATTCTAATTGGATATAAGAAATCCATTGTTTTGTATACAATATAAATTTAATGAAAAGATATACATTAGGAGATTTTAGATTTGCTTATCTAATGGACCATATTACATGTAAAGAGACAACATGCATTATATATATAGAACTTGGTTTTAAGAAACAAAATCATGCACAAATTTCTTACAGGTGATGGGTAGAATCTTGATCGATGTAAAACTTGTGGATCTCGACCATAAGTGGTTGATGGACCCGATCTTCCAAACTAAAAATAGAAGAAATAATAATGTATCATGTCCAATTATGATACAATACTAGCTTTTTTAAACAAATATAAACATAAGATATATCGTATGGAAAGACTTAGTATGTCACCTTTTCACCATGATGATCTAATTTATCACGTAATTCTGCAATCATCCGATCTTTTTCTTGTATCTCACGATCTTTATCTTGTATCTCACGGCCTTTTTCTTGTATCTCACGGTCTTTATCATGTAGTTGGACATGAAGATTCACATTTGCATCTTTATTTGCCGCATCTATAGTAACTTCATCTCTTAATATTCTTCTAGAAATCCCAGCACTAAACCCTCATTCACAACCTCCATAATGTCGCCCATAGGTATCATCCATGACTGGGATAAATTCCAATGGGTCTTTAGTGTTCTCCACACCAAGTTCTATGCTTCTCTTTTCTAACTTTTACTATAGACAAATGTACATCAATAAAAATAAAATAAAAATATCCACATCATACTAACACAGAATGTAGCAAACTTACACAATACTCCTTTTTTAATTCATATTTAAAGTTTTCATTCTTGTCTTTGTGACAATATATATACACTCCAAATAACCCAGGATCCCTTCCACTTTGCACCTACAAATAAATTGTTCATTATTATTGTACAAAATTCTAATTATATAAGAATTTATTCAGAAATAAATACCAAATTATGTTCAACTTCAGCCTATGATTTTGACCCTGTTGTGTGTGTTGGATGTGGACCTTTGCGGTTCCTTTTATTTCTTGCAGCCTCGACCTATAAGATGTAAAAATATGAAATAAAGGTTAATACATTGCACATAGGATATGGATGAACCTAACATATGATAAGTAAGATAGTAGTACTGTAGTTGTAGGGTTGGACCAATAGGATAAAAGTGCAACCCATTCATCTATTGTGACTCTTACATCAGGTGTGTGTTGGCCTTGTTCCTCAATTAATTTTTCAGGATCATAATTTTTTTTCAAATCATGCCTCCAATCTCTTATCTCTTGTTTGATAGTTTTCTTACAAAAACGGATTACCTTTTCAAATGAAAGAAATCTGGACTTATCAGGATTCAAGAACTCAAAGTCACACTGCAAAACCAATATTTCTAGATTACTAAAAAAACTTGAGGATGATGTACATATGAAAGTAATTTTGATACTTACACACACATCAACCATTATCTTTTCAAATCCGATCTCATGTTCCCTCCCCCAGCATTTATCTAATGGAAAGTAATGACTGCTTCGAGCCATTATACCCAAGTAGTTACTAATTTTATGTCTCCCTTCTCCAACAGGGATTCTCTTAACAATGCATTCATGCTTCTTCTCATTCCTAGGGGCAACTGATTGTAGTTTTGTAGATCCCCTTTTTCTTTTCTCAACATTGATTTCTGGTTACATATGCTAAGATTAGATATGTAACATATTCACAATGAAATCATTATTCGTCTTGCATTCCTAAAACTATGGTACCTTGATCATAACTATAAGGAGATGTGTTATTCACAAGTATGCTGACACTGTGAATTTGGCCTCCCACTTGAGATCCTTGCCATACCAAATATTCATACCAACAACATTCTTAAACACAAAAGTATACCAAATTTGGTTATACAAATCATACTCAATGTTAATAATTAACATACCTTCCTCATTATCATCAACATATCTATTTTCTAATGAAAATGTAGCATCTATCAAAATTTTACAAGTGTCATTTCAACAGACATATAGTAATGTATACCCCTAATGACATATAGTTAAAGCATACCTTGCTCATTGTCATTAAGGAGAGTGTTCTCATGTTGTGTAGCCTCCACATGGGCTTGACTTCCTATTGAAGCTTTCATAGATGAAAACCAACCATTTAAAACGTGTATTTGTTATATTTATAACTTGAAGCTATAAGAAGAGGATAAAATAATGTGTTACCTCCTCTAAAGGAGGAACGACACACTCTTTCTTCTTGTAAGTTGCATCTTCTAGGAGAAGAATATTGTACATCACTCCTAATTTGAAGATATATAATGGAAATTGACAAATATCAATATATATCTATATATACCCCTGTTGAAATACAATTCAGACATACCTTCCTCATTGTCATCAGAGAGGGTGTTATCAATTTCTGTATTCTCCACATAGCATTGACTTTGCATTGAACCTTTCATAGATAATAGCTCACTTTTCAAAATGTGTATCTAATAAAACATTTATAATTTGTATTCTAAAGAAGAGGATAAATAAGAAGAATTACATCCTCTAAATGAAGAATCACATGACCTTGGTTTTTGTAAGTTGCATCTTCCAGAAGAAGTATATTGCACATCACTCCTGACTTGAACATCTATCATGAAGAATTTTTGGTCAACCAAAATTTCTTTCTCTTTCTTTTGAAATTATTGAAAAGAGGGAATTATAAAAGAGAGTTGATGATTTGAGATTTATAGGGAAAAAGAATAAGTATAAAGAAAAATGTGGAAATAAATTCTATACAAAATGTATTTAGTCATGGTATGCATTTCATACATAACACAAAAACCTTCATCCAATCATAAGGATAATCCAGAAATAAATTTCCTTTACGATCTTCAAGGATCAAGAGAGTATTGCCATTATAACTGAATTATATAAATGAGAAGAAACTCTTTGTTGGTACTCTTGCATTTCTCTAGTTGTGTAGACTCTGCATGAACACGACTTAGCATTCAACCTTGTATAGATAGCAACTCACTTTTTAAAACATGTTACTAATAAACTATTTACATTTAGTATCTAGAAAAAGAGTACGAAACAAGAAAAATACCTCCTCTAAAAGATGAATCACACACTCATGTTTTCTATAGGTTAGATCTTACAGAAGAAGTATATTGTACATCACTACTAATTTAAACAACTATCATGGAAATTGACATAAATTAGTATATATGTATATATACCCCTAATGAAATAATATTTTAAGCATGCCTTTATTATTATCATCAAGGAGTATGTTCTCTACTTGTGCAACCTCAACATGGTCATGATTTTGCATCGAACCTTGTGTGGATAACAACTCAATTTCAAAACATTTATCAACTAAAATGTTTATAATAAGTATCTATAAGAGGATGAGTAATAAGAATTACCTCCTCTTAGAGATGAAACTTGCTCCTTGTTTTGTTTAAAGTTGCATATTTTGGAATAATATAAATCCTTGACTCGCCTTGTTTCATTGAGGCTTCCACTTATAATAGTACTATTTTTCCCATTTCTAGCATTATGGACGGTATCCCAATGACCGCCTTTCACAAAGAATCATGGCATTTTTTTCACCAATTCAAATTTCTATTAGATATAGCATACTACCAACAAAATGTATTATCTAAAGATTACCTTTTTCATTGTCAATAAAGTGGGCATCATCCCTTGTTGTATCTTGCATATTAGAATTAGTTTGCAACTTGAAACCTTCCATAGATAGAGAATTCTATCATGCAACTTTTCAACGTAATTAAGTTTGACAAGTAGACATAATAAGAATATTTGCCTTCTCTACATGACAACTCTTTTAATTGTGATCTTTCTTGGAGGTTACCTCTCATGTATGGAAGATTTGGCATTTTGCTACTATCTCGAACACCTGTCATAGAGTATCATGGAATAAATTTCTACTCGTCATATCACTGAAAAAATACATACTACTATCAAACATATTTATCTAAAGACTACCTTTCCCGTTGCTACCAAAGTTAACATAATCCCTTGCCATATCTTGCAAATTGGAAGTAGTTTGTAACTTGGGACCTTTAACAGATGGATTTTTTTTTCAAACAACTTTTCTAATATATTTTCATTTCAAAATACATATACAATAAGAATAACTACCGCTTCTACATGAAAAATCCTTTAGTTGTGCTCTTTCTTGGAGGTTACCTCTATGGGAAGGAAAATGAGGTGCTTCACGTCTATCTTGAACATCTGTCATAAACTATCATGGAGTTATTTTCACCGTTATATGATTTTCAATATGTCAGGTCAACAAAATATAACATACTACTAGCAAAATATATTTACCAAACGACTACCTTTTCCATTATTACCAAAGTTAGCATCATCCCTTGTCATAGCATGCAAATTGGAAGTAGCTTGCAACTTGGGGCCTTTAATAGACATATTCTTTTTCAAAATACTTTTCTAACGTATTAAATTTGAAAATTTAAAGATTTAAAGAATAACTACCGCCTATACAAAATGGATCGTTTGGTTGTGATCTTTCTTGCAACTTGGGACCTTTAATAGATATACATAATTTTTAAAATAACTTTTATAATGTATTTACATTTGAAAATATAGAGAATAAGAATAATTACCGCTTTTATATGACAAGTCCTTTGGTTGTGATCTTTCTTCGGGGTTACCTCTCTTGGAAGGAAAATGAGAACTTTCACTTCTATCTTGAGAACCTATCATAGAGTATCATGAAATTTATTTTTGCAATTTTATGATTTTCAATATGTCATGTCAACCAAACACAACCATACTACTAACAGATATACATAGTTTTTAAAATAACTTTTATAATGTATTGACATTTGAAAATTTAGAGACAATAAGAATAATTACCTCCTCTACATGATAATACTTTGGGTTGAGATATTTCTTGCAGCTTGACTCTCTTGGAAGGTAAATGTGTCATTTCACTTCTAACTTGAAAATCTACAACAGAGTATCACAACGTTACTTAAACAATTTTATGACTATACATTTTTCATGTCAACATAAAACAACATAACACTAGCAAAATGTATTATCTGAAGACTACCTTTCTCATTGGTATCAATGTGGGTGTCTTTCTTTGCCATAGCTTGCAAATAGGAAGTAGTTTGTGACTTAGAACCTGCTATTGGTAGGTGAATTTTTCAATATAACTTTTATAATGTATTTACATTTCGAAAATATATATGCAACAAGAGCAACTACCTCCACTACATTGCAAATCTTTTTCTAATGACCTTTATTGTAGATTGTCTCTCTTGGAAGGAAAATGTGACATTTCACTTCTACCTTGAAGACCTACAATGTAGTTTCATTTCATGAATATCAACGTGATACTAATATATTTCACGATACTATAATATAAAAAAGCTAAATACAACATTTAAAAACCTGATCTCTTCTTGATTGGCACATGATATGCACAAAGAATATCATTTTCATACTCTTTGTTCATTCTAGTAAAACAAAATAAAAATATTGATAAATTCATGTATACCTAGTAGTTCATACAATGGCTTCATTAAAGATGGATCAAAATGTGTTCTTCTCTCCATGACATTGTTCAATGACATCTTTTTAGGAGGCATGGCTCTACAAAAGAATAAGATCTATTAGAAAAGAAGGTTTCTATTTTTTTTTGGGTAAAGAATGTATGTGCATATATATGTCATTACCAAAGAACGTTTTCATTTTCTTGATGGAGTGATTTCTTCTATCATGCCCGCATCCAAGTCATGTGATGGTGTATATTGACCAACATCTAACCTAACCCAACATTCATCATCTTCAGTTAATATGGTCTCGTTGATGTTATCATCAATTAATGGTTGAATGGTGTCATCAACCTCACAAAATGGATTGCTTTCATTCATTAAAAAACAAGAAGGGACATCATACGTATCTTGAGCAACCCACGGGCACACTATACTCCAATTACCATCATCAGGATCTTGTGAATGGAATACTTGAAGTGCTTGTTCGGGAAATACAAAGGGCTCGTCCAAAAAAGATGTCTTAGTTGTATCAACAGATATTAAATTAAAATCATCAATGTTGACACCTTCTTCAGATTCTGTGTCAAACCATAAACACTTGAAGAGGTAATATGGATCTAAATTTGGCAATTTAACTTCATAAATATCTTGAAGAACCCCATAATATAATTTATCATTTTGGCCAATTGTTGACACTCCACTGTTTTGAGTAACTCTCTTGCAGTCTACATATTGTGGCTCAAATTTATATCCATTAATGTAGTAACCTTGGTAATATATTGCTTTAATTGAAGGACCTTGTGATAAAAACTTAACTTTATCTGGTAAATCACAATATTGAGATGTTTCTCTAGCCTGTAAAGGGAAATAATATTATAGACATTACATTATTCATACCTATGTATTGACATGACTTGGACATACTTACATAATGCATAAAGCGTTTGACAAAATGTTTATGTTGCTCAAGCTGGATTTCATCAGCACTCCAATAAGGATGCTTCATTCTTATGTATTCTTCGTGCAACCTATAGTGAATAATTAAACTTTTAAGTGTGAAAAAGAAAAATTATAGTCAAGATAAATAAAATAATACTCACTTTATATAAGGCTCAATAACATCATCATTATACAAGATAAATCTATGAGCCTGGTGTGCTTCATCCACCGAAAGACAAATAATGCTTCCAGATCCAATGGGGCCATCTTCATCTATTGCTCTATTCAACATAGAATCAACATCATCTAAATAACGATCACAAAAAGTAGCAACTTCATCCCTTAAGTAACCTTCAACAATATAACCCTCGGGTCTACTTTTGTTCCTCACATGTCTTTTTAAATGGAATAAATATCTTTCAACAGGATACATCCATCTATATCGAACTAGCCCAACAATTTTAGCTTGAGTTGCAAGATGTGTTGTCAAATGGACAATGATGTCAAAGAATGCTGGAGGAAAGAGTTTTTCAAGTTTGCACAGAGTTATAGGTATTGACTTTTTAAGTCTTTCTAGTGTTGCAATATCAATAGATTTAGCACAAAGTTGCTTGAAATACAATGAAAATTCATTCAACACTTTCCCTTCCGGCTTTGCCATAGTTCTCCTTATTGCTAGTGGAAGGAGATATTGCATTAAAACATGATGGTCATGACTTTTCATACCATTAACCCTTTTCTCTTCAATATCAAATAGTTTGGAAAGATTTGTTGAAAAATCATACGGAAGTTTAGATCTTTTAGAATTGAAAGAAAAATTTCCTTCTCTTCATTTGTCATACTATACAATGCAGGAGGGATGATATCCTTTCCATTTGATCTGTTCTTCCTTGGCCAAAGAGATTTTCTGATCTTGAATTTATATTTTAGATCCAATCGAGCTTGATGTTATCTTTGTTTTTTCCGTCTTTTAACAATAACCAACTCAAGATATTTTCACTTATATTTTTTTCAATGTGCATTACATCAAAATTGTGACGGACCAACAATGTTTTTCAATATGGGAGCTCAAAGAATACACTAAGTTTATTCCACCCAATAGGTAATTTATCATTGTTATTTGTCTCACCAAATTTTCCTCTACCATATACAATATTATCACAATCTTTCCAAAATTCACTAATCTCTTCACCCGATAATGGTTTTGGGGCAAAATCATTCTCAAGTGTGCCATCGAAATGATGAGTGTCATAGCGCCAAGGATGATCCATGGGAAGAAATCTACGGTGCTTCATATACACAACTTTACAACTATAGGGTAGATAAATTGAGCCAGTGTGAACATGACAATCAAGACAAGCAAATTTTCCTCCTGTTTTTAGACCTGACAACATACCATAAGTCGGAAAGTCACTAATGGTACCTAGTAAGACTGCCCTCAATTTAAATGTTTCTTTCCTTTCAGCATGATATGTGTTGACACCTTCTGTCCACAATAACTTCAATTCATCTATCAATGGTTCTAAATAAACATCAATATTTTTTCCTGGAGATTTTAGACCATTGATAAGAAGAGGCGTCATAAAATAAGATTGTTTCATTATCAACCATGGAGGAAGATTATAATTGAGAAGAATGGCAGACCAAATACTTATGCTACTTCCATATGCCATATTAAATGGGTTAAAACCATCAGATGATAACATCAGTCTTACATTGCGAGGTTCGTTACTAAATTCTGGATGTCTTTTGTCAAACTCTTGCCAAAGTTGTGCATCTCTAGGGTGAGTCCTATTTCCCTTTGGATGTCTAGTGCTAGTGTAGTGATAAGTCATAAACTTAGCTGTTTTACTAGAGTTATACATTCTTTTCAGCCTTGGAATGATAGAAACATAACGACATACTTTGGCTGGTACTCTAGATCTCTGTCCATTGCCTTTAATAACATACTTCCATCTAGGCATCTTACATCTAAAACATTCATTTAACTCAGCTTTTTCACCTCTATATAGCATGCAATCATTTGGACAAGCATGTATTATTTCTTTAGTCAAACCCAAAGCAGACATCATCTTATCAAATTCATACCATGTTTGTGGAAGATTATTACCCCTTGGAAATGCCAAGGAGAGTAGTTTTAAGAGATTTTTCATAGACTTATTAGTCCAGTGATTATCACACTTGATGTTAAAAAGGTTTGCAACAAAGGCAAATGTTGAAATTTCACACCCATCATACAATGGCTTACTAGCTTCTTTCAAAACTGCTTCAAATTTTATAGTTTCAGGATCATGTTCAAAAATTGTGGCATTACCCATATCATTATTGGCATCATCACTGGCATTGTGCATCATAGCATCATTGATCATTTCATGTACATCATCAACAGTATTGTGTCTTACAGAATTTGTAGTTCTCATATCAGTTTGGTATCGTTCGCCATGATAAATCCAGTTGACATATCGGGGGAAAAACCATAGATGATCAAGTGCTCTCTAACTGTGCATGAATTTCTATTCATCCTATTCTCACACATAGCACATGGACATCTCATCTCCATTACATTGACATGGTTTGATGCAAACCTCAGAAAATAATCTATTCCTAGATGAAAATATTTATATGTGCGTCGCTCATATTTAGAGGTAGGTTTATACATCCAACTCTTGTTCATAATATATCGATTATCCATAATGATGACTAAAAAAGGGTAAAGTTAATCATTAAAAAATGTCACATATAATGAAAAAATAGAGAACTACAAAGATAATACATCACATCCACATGATAAATAAATAAGGGATATGTGTGAGCTACCAAAGCAAATTTTACTAAAATATATATATAAGTGAATCCAAATTTTGTTGCAGATATTCTTAAGATTTATTAGTGATTAATGAAGGTTGCATCAATTTCTCAATTTTCTTGGGCACATATGTAGTTGATACAAATGCCATATATCAACTCTCATGCTATAATGAATATTCTCTAACTAGAATTAAATAGTCTAACATAATAATATGATAGGTTCTTGAGTTCAAGAACGCTATACCAAAGGGGTACAACGTAGGATCTATTAGAAATAACGGTAACATGATCATATCTTCTAGTAAAAGCTTGACAATGTGTATGATATAGGTGTATGTATTTGTGCAATATAGATGTGTATAACAATAAGATATGTGTGGATGTACATAGACCACAGACACACATATATATGTATATATCTACATATACATACATATATAAGCATTTATATATATGTATATATATTTATGTAAGTATACATGTGTATATATATGTGGAGGGGAGGGGCACATATAGAAATATGTCATTTATCCATGGTTATCAAGACTCGTGCCTAGGCGGGATATGCTCTAGAGGAGGTGTGCATTCAAGAGTCTAGGCCCATGTGAGCTAGGTGTCTAGGGTCTTTTAGATCCAATTCAAGACATCTTGGCACCAAATTAGGTCAAATCAAGTTTAAGGTTTTAACATTCTAAGTCTTAATTAGATTAAGTTGTGTTTGATTCTTGTCAATTTGGGTGTTTCCTATATTATGTTTTATTTAGGTCAAAAGAGAGTCATTTGATCTAACTTAGGCCATGTTAAGAGTCAATCTATGAAAATTAAATATTGACTAGAATTATGAAACCAATAATATATACATTGTAAAATACACCATGAAGATAACTAGTTCAAAACATAAGATATTCCTAATTTATGAGGTTAATAAAATGTCTAGGCCACCTAGGCTCACAAATCATGATGTCATCACCTATCCACCTGGACAACTTTGTTTTAGCTTCAAATATAAGTTTGAGTATACAAACATGTATGTACATATGTATGCATATATGCACGAGATATATGTATGTATGTACACGCAAATGTTGTCTAATTTTTTTTGGCATACATACGATTGAGTATACATATATGTATGTATATACAAATTATGTATATGTAATATGTCCAATATATTTTCCTAATATTTTATCGAATAGTTCATAGTATCTTTGTATTAATTTGATCATTTTTTATGCATTGCCACATGATTCATGAGATTTAAATTTTAATGCTTAGTCAAATGTATCTTGAATACTAAATTTTTTATTATGTTCATGGGAAGAGTATGAAGTCCATTTGGTTGTGTGAGTTCAAGGTTCTCCATAACTAGACAGGGCACACAAAAGTGTAGAAATTAGTTATGATATGCAAAAAAAATCAACTAATATTGATTATATTAGTACTTGAGGAGGCTCCATATATATGGAGGTTTGTTTTCACCCACAACCAACAAGTATTGTAATAGGATAATGAAACATACTGATGAATATGACTTGATTATCTAAGTTTTAACAAACAACAAATAAATTAGTATTATGCACATTTCAACACATAAGTAACCAAAAGTAGTTTATTTTTTTGTATAAAATGACCATCAAACATGGATTTTAAACACTAGGAAGACAAATATATAGAATTTGTATGCATATATCGAATTCATCATGTACATGGATAGAAAGATCAAATTTTCATTTATGTGAATGTTAAAATTTATAAACTTCTATGAAGAGTGATGTACAAGGATTAATGGTCCACACTTGACTAACCTTATATTTCACCAATAGAAGTTTAGTAAAAAATCCAGAATATGCCAACAATCTGACCAAGCAAAGACTTTGCACAACTATCCTTGTCCTGCTAAAGCATACAACTTGTAGAGTTTTCACAACCTGAAAAGTTTATATGTTCAAGTCAGTAGTAGAATCAAAACTGAGCCAAGCCATAATATGAATGTACAACATTTGTAAGTATACATTCAATATCATGTATGGAAAGAATCTGTGCGGAAGCTTTGGAGAGGATAACTACAAAGATAACATATTCATTTTCAGAGTTTGCACTTGTAGATGATAACTTAAGTCGATGATTTGTAAATAGATCTCTAGGTTGTTTCCTCTTGCTTCGCCACTATCATGGGAGATGAAGAAAGAGGAGAAACGATAGGGAGAGTGGAAATCAGAGTAACAATGGATAGGGGGAACCAGTGGGAGGAAGAAAACAGAAAGCATCTAAGAAATAAGCAGATCGCAGCAACAAAATATTACAAAAGATTACATTTTTCAATCCTTTGAAGGTCTCAACATGAACTACTTTTATATTTTTATCCAACCTACCTACTTTCTTGGTTAAATGGAAAACAGGACAATACGTCCCCTTCTCAGAAATTAATTTCGTACAGTCTAGAAATAGGGGTCTTTATGCACGTGGAGGCAGCGTTGCCCCTTCCCAGACATTAATTGCGTGCAGGCCAGAAAAAGTGTGTTTATGCACACAACCAAAATATTGCGAGCAGGAGGCGGCTATAGGGGAAGAGGAAAATCAGATTAATAGGAGACAAGATCTTCCGGAATCAAGGGCTGATAGAAAACTAGAAAAGTAAAGGCAAATCATTGCAACGAAGTATGAAAAAGTAGTAGAAGTAAATCACCGAACATCGGGAGGCGTCAATATTAGGGAGCAAAGGAGCTACGGAAGGTTGAGAAGGAAAATAAAGAAATGAAGTTGCATGTACCCAGACAGATAGCAGGAGTGAAGAGCGATCTTGGCGGAGCAGTCTTCGGCCAGTCGCGCGCACTGCTAGCTGATTGACGTGGGATTCGCTGGGACGCTGCGGAGCCGACGATCGCCAGAAGGGAACAATCGCGAAGAGGCCGGGAATGTGGAAATGAAGAGGCGGAATAACCAGGACTCAAGTGTGGCAAAATAACATAATTGCCCAGGAAAATTTCCCGCTCCTCATTCTTTTGGGGGCCCGCCTAAAAGCACCTGTAGCAAAATCGTGTAAATGGGCCTACTTTTATAGCCTGTAGCAAGAATAAATTAGGCCTGTGGCCTTCTAAGGGGCCTATAGCGGACAGACTGTTTTGCACTAGTGCTTGAGAACGATGGCATCACTACCCAATGGCGGTGGCATCGCCGGACTAGTGCGGTCCTTCAATGCCGAGCCCCTCCTCCCTGTTTCATCGGCGCCTACGCAAGGGTTGACAAGGAAAGGACAGGCAAGGAGCTCCGTCACGGGAGGACTGCTCCCAACATGTCGTCCTCGTCTCTCCGGAAGAAATCCAACATGACTCTTCTTTCCAAGGTCCAATGTGGTCTCCTCCGTAACGTGCTGGCAAACCTCCAGTTGATGCCATTTCTCTCAATCGTATGTTAATGATCATGCATATTGTTTTCTTAGGGGCCAAATCATCAAGTTAAGTTGGTTTGGATTGGGGTAATAGTTGGTTGGAACTTGTAAGATGGAGCAGCTCATTACCGTAACGGAAAGGAGCCAAGTTACGTACGTACCTAGGAGTACAGCTCCAGCTAAGAACGATTAAATGTTCATCAGCCCATACCTTTGAAGAGGTCCGTAGCTGGCTCAATTATGGTTTGGGAAACAAAATCAAAATTTTATTTTGAACTCTAGTTTGGAGGGGTCAGGGGTGAGTTAGCAGATGATACTTAAACTCGAGTTGCCATGTATACATGTAATGTTTTGACATTTTGCAGATCGGGTCGAATTTTTGCATATCTGATTGGATTTTCACGGATTGGATTGGAGCGGATTTTTCTGATGCAGATTTTTTCAAGTTTGGATCGGTTTCGGATTTTATGATTGCGGGTCGAACCGGATTCAATTTTGGTTAGCAAAAATCTGACCTGTTGCCATGCCTAATTCCAGATGGCCATACAAAGATGGATGCATACTACTAGCGTGAGTGAGCCATGTTAATCCCTGGAAAGCGTTAGGTAGTATGCTTTTCATTCAAGGTTGCGCTGTTGTTGAGGTAGAGTAAGGACTCACCCTCTAGTCTGGTTTTAGAAAAAGTCAGAACTTGAATCAGAACCGAAACGGAAGAAGAAGAAAAATTACAGTTCATGTGCGTATAAGATAAAGAGACGAGTGTATTACTGCTGAATGCAGTGAGAATTGAGCACACCTTCCTGTGTGTCGTTCTTCTATTATATAGATACTTGTACAGACTCCACGATCCATACATATCGGATCAGAACTGAATACAACAGAATAGCGGCCACTGCGCCATCATCTACAATATAGCCTAAAGACTCGGTCCATACAGAGACTCACTGTGACTACATATTACATTACAATGTACACGTATTGCTAGATATTTCAACAGCCTCCCGCAATCACAACTGGTAAAACCAGATTGAGATTGTGTCAATGTCTTGAAAATGCTGGTGTTGCCAAGGGCTTGGTCAAGATGTCTGCAATTTGATCCTTTGATGAGATAAATCTTATTTCCAGCATTTTTCTAGCAACTCGTTCTCGCACAAAGTGAAAATCAACTTCTATATGCTTTGTCCGTGCATGAAAGACTGGATTTGCAGAAAGATATGTAGCTCCCAAGTTATCACACCAAAGTCTAGGTGTTGTCAATTGCCGGACTCCCAATTCACCCAAAACTGATTGTATCCAAATCAGTTCTGAAGTTGCATTGGCTAATGCCTTGTATTCAGATTCAGTGGAAGATCTGGAAACTATAGCTTGCTTACGACTGCTCCATGACACTAAATTGCTTCCAATGAATATTGCAAAACCCTCTGTTGATCTGCGATCATCGGAGCAGTCGGCCCAGTCTGCATCAGAGAATGCACTAAGATGCATGGAGCTGGACTTGTTGAACTGTAGTTTTGCATCTGTTGAATGTTTGAGATAGCGAAGAATTCTTTTAACCGCTGCCCAATGTTGCATAAATTGACAAACTTTGTTGACAGCAAATGAGATGTCCGGCCGGGTGATGGTGACATATTGTAGAGCACCCACTGTGTTGCGATATCGGGTGGCATCTGCAAGAGACAAGGGTTGTCCAACACATTTGGATAGTTTGTCTGACGTGCTCATGGGTGTTGAGATTGGTCGACACAACTGCATATTAGCTTTCTTCAAGGTATCCTTGATATATCGAGCTTGAGAGAGAGAGAGATGCCCCCTCGTTTCTTGCACACTTCGATCCCAAGGAAGTAGTGAAGCTCACCCAAATCCTTGATGGCAAAATGACGTCGAAGCTGAGCAAGAAGACGATCTGTAGCAGTAGGTGTCGAGCTAACAACAATAATATCATCAACGTAGATAAGCGTATAGATGGTTGCATCAACGGAGTTGAAAATGAAAAGTGATGTATCGACTTTAGATTGCTGGAATCCAAGATCAGCAAGTTTGTGACTGAGCCGAGAATACCAGGCTCTGGGTGCCTGTTTAAGACCATAAATGGCCTTTTGTAGTTTGCATACCAGATGAGGCCGGTTGGGATCTTCAAACCCAGGCGGCTGTCGCATATAGACTTCCTCCGCGAGTACTCCATGTAAGAAAGCATTATGTACATCTAGTTGTCTTAGGCTCCAGCCGCGTGAGACTGCAATAGCAAGAATGAGCCGTACTGTTGTTGGCTTCACGACAGGGCTAAAAGTGTCTTCATAATCGATACCAAATTGCTGTTTGAAGCCTCTAGCAACTAAGCGAGCTTTGTAGCGATCAATGCTACCATATGATTTGTGTTTGAGTTTGAAGACCCATTTACTGTCAATCAAGGTTAATACCAGGTCTGGCGGGAACTAGTTTCCATGTTGCATTGTGAATTAAAGCTGTGTACTCATCATGCATTGCTTGACGCCATCGAGTTTGTTTGAGCGCATCCAGATGGTTGTTAGGTTCACAAATGACGGGGCCTGCAGTAATGAGAGCACGACGTCTGTGTGGATTGTAGCAGATCGTTCCATCAGTAAAGGTCTTCGGTTTATGTACATTGTCATGAAGCCGTGTTTGCATAGGATGACCTGCTGGATTAGAATCCATGTTACTTGGTACTGCAATCGCATCAATACCGTCTGTGGTATTTTTGGCTGTTGGGGCAGCTACAGAAATAGGGTTGTTGCTTGCGAGCTCAGGAACACCTGCATTTGTATCAGTAACAGGAAGGATAACAGTGCGAGTAGTGCGGGATGATCACCAGCCCACACCGGATCATTTTCTGGAGACGTAAGAACAGGTAAAAGAATAGACGATTCACTAGGGGCTGGCACATTAGATGTTGTGTTGGAGGAGATACTGTCAAGTGCAAAACAAAAGACATTTTCGTCAAAGGTGACATCTCGTGAGATGTAAATTCGACCAGTAGACCGATGAAGGCATTTGTACCCCTTATGCATAGGACTATAACCAAGAAAAATGCATTGGAGTGATCGGTATTGAAGCTTATGTGTGTTATAAGGTCTGAGATTGGGCCAACACGCACATCCAAAAGTCTTCAACATGGTATAATTAGGCTTTGTTCCAAGCATGCGTTCAATAGGTGTGCTGAAATTGATGACTCGGTTGGGTGTTCTGTTTATAAGGAAGCAGGCTGTGGTGAAAGCGTCATCCCAAAACCTGAGAGGAACATGAGATTGGGTGAGCAGTGACAACCCAACTTCAACAATGTGCCGATGTTTTCGCTCAGCAACTCCATTTTGCTGATGAGTATGGGGACAGGAGACACGGTGCATTATGCCCGAGTCTTTGAAATATTGGTTTAATTTGTGATATTCACCACCCCACTCGGATTGAAAGGAAATCAATTTAGTATTTAACAAGCGTTCAACATGCTGTTGGAATTGAAGAAATGTGGAGAACACATCAGATTTCGACTTGAGAGGATAGATCCATGTAAATTTACTAAAATTGTCAATAAAGTTAACATAGTATATGTATCCTGATGCAGTGGTTACATCTGGCCCCCAAACATCAGAGAAAACAAGTTGAAGTGGAGTAGAAGAAGTGTTGCAAGATAAAGGAAAAGGAAGTTGACGACTCTTGGCCTATTGACAGGCATTACAAAATATAGTGTCATTGCTATTTGACACAAGTACAGGAAGCTTATTTTCACGAATGACTCGTTGAACAATGAAAGGAGATGGATGTCCCAGTCGGCGATGCCACTGATCTGTAGGCACTTTGATGCTGGACAGGACTGTCTTATTGAATCTAGTCATCCCTGGAGGAAGAGGATACAAGCCGCCTCTACACTTTCCTTGAAGAAGAGGATTCTTCATGACCTGATCCTTGACACAGAAATGGTAAGGATGAAATTCGAGGAAAACTTTGTTATCTACAGCAAATCGGTGAATAGAAAGTAGATTCTTTGCAGACTTAGGAACATGTAAAATATTTCTAAGTGCTAGATTGCGAGATGGAGTTTTAATGGTGGAATGACCGGTGTGAGCAATGGAAAAACCTGCTCCATTTGCCACGTGCACTTGGTCCTTGCCCTGGTACTTGTCCCGGATAGTAAGATGTTCAAGATCACCAGTGATGTGATCTGTAGCTCCTGAGTCGGCATACCAATTTGGATCAACTGGATATGATGGCGTCTGGTGTGAACCCACCATGTTGGCAGCAGGTTCGTCGGCCTTATAGGCATGGTCGAACCTGTAGTAACATTTCAGTGCATTGTGCCCGAATTTTCCACAAACCTGGCAGGTGGGACGATTATTGGAGAACGTCTGATGTGTTTGAGCTGCATTGCTCCTTCCGCGACCGCTTGTACGGCCACCTCTTCCTCGTCCGCCGCTTTTGCCGCGTCCACTACTGCTGCGAGTGATATTGTTTGCAGATGGGGTTTCAGTAGGTTGTACCCCATCGACAGAATGCTCCTTCCTCATTTCGAAGCTCATCAAGTGAGCATACAGATCCGTGAGAGACACAGGTTCAACCCGTGTGGTGATAGAGGTGACTAGGGAATCGTACTCCGTATCTAGTCCGGCAAGCATGTAGGAGATGACTTCTTCATCTTCTAGTTCATGCCCGATGGAAGCCATCGTGTCTGCCAGTTTCTTTACCTTATTGTAGTATTGCCCGATGGACAGGTCGTTCTTTCTTATATTGGCGAGTTGGACGCGGATCTGCATCGTTCTGGCTCTTGAAACAGACGAGAACATCTGTTCTAAGGCTTCCCAAACTTCTTGGGCAGAGGTGCAGGCGAGCACTCGTCCCAATACTCCTTCGGATAGGGACGCCAGAAGTGTCCCCAGTACAATTTGATCATGTTGAATCCACTTTAGGTACTCTGGATTCGTGATCCGGCTGTCACCACTTTCTATTGTCTGAGTGATCAGCTTGGCTGGGCATGGAAGGGTGTCATCGACATAACCCATCAGATGTTGCCCGCGGAGGTATGGAAGGAACTGAGCCTTCCAAAGTAAGTAATTATCCTCGGTGAGCTTCAGTGTGATAAGATGACCAAACGTGGGTGTAGGAAGAAGGCCCGCTGAACCCATTACTCCAGTAGTCGTGCTGGAAGAGCTGCTTGTCGACATGAAGGTGGGAAGATAGATTAGAGATCAGAGGCTCTGATACCATATAAGATAAAGAGACGAGTGTATTACTGCTATATGCAGTGAGAATTGAGCACACCTTCCTGTGTGTCGTTCTTCTATTATATAGATACTTGTACAGACTCCACGATCCATACATATCGGATCAGAACTGAATACAACAGAATAGCGGCTACTGCGCCATCATCTACAATAGAGCCTAAAGACTCGGTCCATACAGGGACTCACTGTGACCACATATTACATTACAATGTACACGTATTGCTAGATATTTCAACAGTGCGTGCTTGCAGTATATCAAAGCCGTCCGTCCGTCCATCTGTTACATATATTGCAACGGTCCCCTCCCTGCCGGCCAAGTTTAGTAAGTTTTTTGGTCTTCTTTTCCGGCAAGTCGGGCCGAACAGAGGGTTGAATTCATTGATATTAGTGTTGTTTTGTTTGGAGACGTATCAGTGGAGGTGGTAGTTCATGATGTTCATCATTTCTGAAGATGAACGGAACGGCAATGACATATCTCCCTTTTCCAGCAGCGTGGCAGGCATGACATGTGCGGCGAATGAAGCACACACTTTACTGCCTGTCCGAGGACGAGATCGACCGCTGGACGAATCCGGTGCTCGCGTGTCTGGGGCGTAAACTGGTTTGCGGGGAGGAGTTTTTAAAAACAAACAAAGTTGGTGGCATTCTCGCCCATGGAGGGATGACAGGTGTCTAGAATGCTATTAAGGGGCCGTTTGCATACCGCTTTTCCGACTACAGGTGATCCAGCTTTTTTGTTAAATAATATTTGCTGTAGAAAACTGTATGTCCGAACTTGCGGAGGAGCCCCGTCCGGGGTGGTGATCACAAAGCCTGCCGAGTTTGAGGGGTTTTGCTAATGCAACTTTTAGCTACATCGGAACAACCCGGAATTCGTAATCACCATACAAATAACTATATTACAGCTGCTACTGTACAAAAATGCTGCACTTCCAAATTTCTTTCCCAAACTAGGATGGTGGGTGAATGCATGGTTTGGTAGCGTGTAATGTCGAACGTCCTCGAATGTATCATCAACAAAAACAATGCACCGACAAACTAATCGCTGGCGAGTTAGTGATGTTCAAGCGCTTTAGGTGCCAAATGGTCCCAACAAAAATTACGCGGACTTACAGATCCGTCACCTGCCGAATATACTCTATGTACAGCCAGATTGTCTCCGCGGGTCTACACCCTGGGCTTATTCGTGATTAGTAAGGATGCGTTGAAGGTGTCATGTGGACTAAAGGAGCACCCAACCCAGCCACTAACTAGTTATAGTCAATCACGTGGTTTAATTCTTCCCCATTTTAAATCAGATTCAGATATATATCCCCATCGAAGGGTTAATCATTCAGAATAACTCATTCTGCTTCACCGCTGAATACCACCTTACACCCTGTTGGTTATGCAGTTGAGTGGCGATTTATCTCACCTGCGTATATAGATCACATCCACCTTTCGGTAACGCCATAGCAATAGAAGGAAGAAAAAACACAGAATCTCAAACAACAACTAATCAAGCAATCAACGTTTTTATCTTAACAAAGTGCCTGTCCGTGTGCATTCTCCGTATAAGCTTTCTCTAAGTGTGGAGATTTAGAGAGTCGTACATTCAGCCCACGATGCACAATTAAGTGTTCCATTTTCAACATCCAGGGTCGAAATTTAAGTTTGGTTTGCTAGGTCTGATGTCTAATACGTATTTTTGTGGACTCATTGACCAGCCCAAGTTAGATATCGATCTTTGACGGGGTTTAAAAAAGTGGACCAAATGTGGGATTCTCTTTACGATTAAAAACCTTCATGATTAACCATCTTTGTGTGTCTTGTGTATAACCTTGTTCTAAGCGTAGGGTTTTAGAAGCGTGTTCATTTAACCTACACTTCACACAGTCAAGTACTTCGTTTTCAAAATCATATAATACTGAATTTTGTGTTCAGTTTGCTAGATTTAATAATGTGTAATATATTTTCTATTAGTCCATCCACCAAACCAGGTTAGATTCGGCGTCCCTCCTCGGTTTTAGGGATGATTAACATGTGGGATTCTCTTTACATTAAAAATCTCATGATTGGCTTTGTTTCTCGAAGCCATAAACTGAATATGAGAATTACACTAGTAAATCTCAGAATATACCCTAAATTTACTCAACATTTATAATCGTATAACTTGATGTGAAAGAAATCGGATCTCTCACAGAGATTTCTATTCTCATGCACTTTTAAGCTGGAGAAAGATTATCACTTAGTTTTAAGCTGGAGAAAACGTTGTTAGATTCTCCATCATGTCCTACCAGTTCACTTCATTTGGCGATAAGGATGATCATCAAGACGGCTCTTACATGCCCAATGTGTAGATCTTCTCTAGCTGCAAGAATCAATTATAAATCTTGATTAGGCATGGAGTCGTATAGCCATGCCGCCATGCGTGCTTAAATGTTCACAGGCCCTGTTATCATCACTATGCTTTTAAGTCAGGGCGATATTCTATGTTTTTCACGGCCACACTTTCCAAAAGATACATTTGCCACCTATTAAGTCGTCACCACAATACGTCTATTATGATACACTTTACCTGGTAGCAAAGTGAAACGCTTCCCTTCCCTTGAAGGGAAATTGATAGGATCATTTACGTTCAGATGCGAGTGTGGATGCCTGCTTGCCTGCCTACACAGAGGCCACTTTTTTTTACCCCTAAATAGTCCCAAAAAGTTATGTGGACTAGAGAATGTAGAACCAGATTGTCTCCGTTGCTCTACACCCTGGATTCTTGAGGAAATTGCGCCTTGAACAAAACCAACCTCTTATCAATAGGCCCACCATATGAATTGAGAATTTCATAGTGATTCCTCGATCGAAAAGAAAAAATAACTGATTTTTCTACAATGAAATTTTGACTTAGTGTCTACATATCTAGTTTCCATTTTGATGGTCATGCTTCATTACACACTATAATTATTTTAACCTTAATTATCGTCTATCACATGGTTTCTACCTAGCTCAAATCTGATGCCGTATTTCCCTATAGGGCAGTGGTTGGAGAATCAAAAGAGTGGGTAACAGAAGATTTTGAAAAGATATCATGAAGAGAATGATAAAGGGAATGACAAAAAATGTGAGCTTTATCGAGATCCTGAGTGATATGTGCGGTGCATGGGATGTTGTGTGTATGCAGTCAAAAGATGGGGTGAGGGAAAGAGTACGAGAGATGACTTATTGTGCGACATGCAAAGAAAAGTGTAGGAAAGGTGCAATCATGTCTGTGGTGACCCATTCGCATGCAGCGGGAGCGCCGAAGGGGCTTACACCAATGGCTACGTCTGTGGGTGACTGGGGTTCATGCAAGGTAGGATCCTTAGAGAGGATGTAACAAACATAGAGGCAAAAAGAGTTGGTGGAGGGGATCAAAGGGGGGGGAAGATAGATGATTAGTTGGTGTGAAAAGGTGATAACAAATGAGGTGGGGGAGGTAGGGAAAGGGAGAGAGAGGTGGAGGGGTAGTACGAGTGGTAGGGTGGTGATCAGGAGTCAAAGAATGATCGTAAACTAGTGTATCCAAGTAGATGATCATTCGCTGAGTATGGCCTTGAGTGTATCGAGTGTCCTAACATATGAAAGAGAGACAATAATTCAGTAGGGGTTTCCATGAAGTAATTGGTGACCCATGTCATAGTGGTTTGATGATAAGTAGGTTGAAGGAAGACAATCCATTATTTTTTAATTGAAGTTGGGTGACCATCTCTTGCCATCATGTTGTTGTCGTCGAAAGAGCTTGATGCATACCTTCTTCATAGTGGACCAAGAAGGTTCTATTTCCAATCAGAATGGTAATCTACCCCGACTAGATGTCATAGTGGAGGTATCTCTAAGTCCTAGGAAGTTGAATGGATATCATAGTAGTGTCTTTCTGAGTGATATCAATGTATTGAATGAAGGTCTCCATATTAGAAGGGGGTTCAAATGAAGAATAAATGGATTCCTCTAAGTTGTGTGTGCTAGTGGAAGATGGAGGACGATGCACCTTATGCTCTTTAATAATGAGTAGAGGTATTGGATGGAGTTAGGGTGGTAGGTAGATGTGAAAGGAGGTGTTGTATATGTACTCTTCTATACATTTTGACTAAAAGTGTTTTAGATTGTTGTAGTGTGTGTGTATGCACTGTGAGAGACTTCTTGTGATTTTGTTGAGACAATAGCAACGCTGGGTGCAGTCATACTGTAAAGTTGTATCTCCAAGTGTTGCAATCAAAGGATGTTTTGATTATTCCATCGTCAGAATACTTCTGGTCCTATGGTGTGCATCAATGTTTTTAGAATGGATATGTAGAGTCTTGTGATAGTATCCTAGAGACAATATAGATGATAAATGACTATATAGTATCAGAAGAGGTAAATGTTTCTGTTTCTTAATGTAACATGTGCCATGGATATGTTGATTGTTCTAGTATGCTACATCTATATGGTGCATTATGGTTTTTAATGGTTGTGATATCAGTGGAGTTGATGTTGTTTCTCACGATTTGATGGAGGTCAGACAGAGGTTGGAGCTTTTTTTCACTATGATTCATAGAACTAAGATTTGGTTCATATACTTGAGAGTTATCAACTACTTGCTATTTGTGTTTCACTTTGCTATCAGGTGAAGTGTATCATAATAGACGTATCATGATGACGACTTAATAGGTGGAAAATATGTTTTTTGGAAAGTGTTGTCGTGCAAAATATAACATATTACCCAGACTTAATTGAATAGTGATACAAATGGGGTTTTCAATCATTGGAGCAGGCATGGCCATATGACTAGATGCCTAATCAAGATTCATAACATGTTCTTCCATCTAGAGAACATCCACACATTGGGCATGTAAGATGTATTTTGATGTAATCTATTTTCATTATCAAAAAGATAATTTGTTTGTTCTATATGAATTTATTAATTTTAAAAGTCAAATATGTATTCACAATGTTATCATGTTTTAAACAAATTGCATATTATGTTAATGTTATTAGTATATCCAATGGAATAATGTGATTAATCGTTGATTGTACTAGTGACAAACAATTTATTTTATCATCATTACCAAAGATAATAAATATAGACTGCCCAAATTACTACTATTGATGAACTAAAATTCACCACCAGAAATTTCACCAATGAAAACTCCAACAATGACAACATACAACTTCTTTTTATTTTCATTAATAGTTATAAGGACAAACTTTTCCAAAACCAATCCAATCATTTTTCTTCATTGTTCTACTATTTTATAAAAGTGATAATACCTATTACTCTATATATTTGAGATGTATTTCATCCAAAACAATTTAAAAAGAAATTACTTGGAGCTCTCTACTCACTTTTGTATTGAATGTTATTCTTTTCTAGTTTAAAATGGACTTATGTATGCATCTATACCAATGAATGATTAGGTTTTGATGAAAAGGAAGGTCCTCATACTTGAAATTGCATTGGACACTTAAATATATCATGCTTCTATCGAATCTATTAAATTCAATATAAAGTTCCTCTTTGTCGAATTTAGGAGATGAATACTGCAATTATGTTGTATAAGATGAATGTAATTTTTTAAACTCCATGCTTAGGAAAATATTTATTGGAATAGACAATGCATACTTGTTTTTCTTATAAGATGACAATATTGGTTGGTTGGTTGATTGTTGTTGGAGAATATTTTTTTTTACTCTATGAAGTCATCAAAAGGAGATTTTGATCTATGTTAGTAAAACATAACACCAATTCAATATGTAACCATAAGGGTGTGACTTGGTATTAAAAGACAAAATGGAATGATTGACCCTTGAACGAGGGTATATCTGGATTTGAAACAAAAAATTTACTGACATATTTCCCATTAACCAGCAGATCGCGTCAATAACTATGTAATGGGAAGGATGGTTTCACGAAGATATACCTAGTTCTGGAGAAAGTCCAGTGACTATCCTCGTCGATGTAGATGCACACTCTGTCTTGGACGGTGGTTGTGCAGCTCCTAGTTGCACTCAGACTTGTCTGACTACTCCTTCACAGACGTCAGACTCAAACAACTACTGCAATAGCTCCTCGGATCTCGCTACGGACTGTGAGTAGACGTTGCCCTCCTAGCAGTAGCCAAAGGAGTCCTGCCTCTAGAGTAGCCCCCACAGACCAACTAGAACTCTTGTTGTCCTATAGGAACGGACAGGAATGAGTTGACCCTCCCATTGGTATACTAGTCACCAACATACTCTCCCACGACAATGATCTTCAATTGTTTCTCTCTCGTGTCTATCCCTCCCTAGTCAGATAGGACTTGCTTGGGCTCTCATGGTTATCATAACCAGAGAGGACAAAAATTATTAGAGCAACTAATTCTTAATTGTCTGCGTAGTAGTTGTGCTCTGGGAAGCCCCCAGTACCCCTCTACATATAGGAGGGGTTAGGGTCAGGGTTCTCAGTCCCCATCCAATGTGGTACTAAAGTGGGAGTAGAAAGGACAAGTAGATCTTGAATTTTTGTAATATTTCTGGAAGTTTCACAATCTGTGTGTGACGTAACGGTCGTCTTGTCAAGTGAGACAATCATCTCGCTAAGCAAAACAGTCATTTGGGATGCAAGACGGTCGTCTCTCTAAGTGAGACAGTCATTTTGCGCTTTCTCTGTCAGATATGAATTGGCAAATCGTTTCCTAATTAATGTCATACATTAATTTTCTTGCACCCCAAGTATGTGCAATTGAACTGAGTTCAGGAAAACTCTAGAACTTTTGTTCATCCCAGCCGGGCCATCTCACACAAGAGAGACGCTCGTCTCACTCACCCAGATGACTGTCTGGTGAGTTCGAGTCAAGTTGATTGATTCAACAGCTTGAACCGGTCGTTTCATAGGGTAGAACTAAGCCAATTCAATTCCTGATCTACCTGACAATCCATATGGCCATCTCAACACTTAAGATGCCCGTATAGAAGCCCAAATAGATGTCTCACCTAGTGAGATGGTCGTTTGGCATTTCAGTCAGCCAATCTGTCAATCTGTTGTGTGAATTGAGTACCTAAATATTTTAATACTTAATTCAATTATCATTCAAGATCAAACTCCTCTTCTAGATGAGTTCCTATGTGTGTGACCCTATAGGTCCTATATCACGTTCACAATGAATGTCCATAACTAGCTTATGACATCACAAGCAAAGAGTGGTGCCTAGTCACACATCATTGATACCCAAGTGAATGAAAAGTTGGGGAGCAACATCAACCTACAATTTGTGTATGGTATTACAGTGTTTGTATAGTTCCTTTGTCACAGATATCCAAATTGAACTAGAGGAATGAAGTAGTCATCTTCATTATTATTCAATATTATTCCTTGAACCAGAGCAGACTGTATGAGATATATGTAAGCTCAATATCACATATTGACTCACATGTGTATGGCCATACTTTTCTCAATCTCACTAGTCAAGAGGCCTTGGATATCATACTCCTATTGGAGGGACAAATCCCATATCTATCACTCACAGTCATACCCCATGTGTCAAGGTCACCCAATCGTCATTGTTATAACAATCCATATTTTAAGATTGTGTTTGATGATGTCAAAGTGTACCCAACGACATGTGATGAGTGCATTGATTTTAGGTCTCAAAACCACAACCACCACTATCACTGTGAGGGTTGACTATGACTTCCATGATGATGGCTTCCATGTCTCAGTCTCAACACTATTCTCTAACATGTATTTGTGTGCTTAGTTTGATATTGCCATATCATGACTAATGATATTTAGTCATCAACTAACTCATACTCTCATCTTATGTGTTATTGTTGTTTATCAACCTTCAACAATAACAACTGATCAGGGACATAATGAGAATATGTATATGTACTTTTAGCATTCGTATAATCTCATCCACAAGGATAGTAACTTGACAACATACATCATTGAGTAATTAACTCTCTAGACATTCACTTTGTATCCTCATTATCTCATAACTGACTGAAACAGATGAATTGGAATATTGCCTTTATTATTAATTAAATCATTTATATGTTATGCCATTACATTCATCACATGATTGGCTCTCTGGGCATACATACCAATAGTCTCCCATTTGCACTTACAGCCAATCACCCACGAATCTCATCCCGAGTGACCTAACATGACTATCATGCTTCTACTGCGTAATTGCTTTTATAGCGGGTTTAGCAATGTTTTCTTTAAGTCGGTATTTTGCAATTTTCTCATCTCTTCATTGTATTACTACTCGTATGAGATGGAAGCATCATAGTATGCTATATAAAATTCCCAACCTAGCTAGTAGCTCCATTGTTGTCATCATCATTTCTAATGTGTCATCAATGGTTTGGAACCTCACACAAGTTCACCCATATGAACTTCTTGATCCATACAGTATCCTCTATTGTTCTTATAACATAGAGATACTCTACTTCATTTGTAGATTTGAACAACTATCATTAGCTTAGAACTCTTTCTAGCTTACAATTCTCATTTGTCGTCAAACATAAATTTAGATTGTGATTACTTTGTCAGCTTGGTAGCTTGCATGGGTGTAACCCTTTACATACAACTCTTCCTTATTACCATAACTAAGGAATCAATCCTTTAAGTTCTTCACAAGAACCTAAGGATGTTCATTGTGGTAGTTTAGGGACTCTCGCTGGTATCTGACATATACCCTCTTTCCATGTCCAACACATACGAGATTGCTAGGTACGTATATATATGTCCTCTCATCATGTCAAATACATATGAAATGACTATATATCCTCTCTTCATGTTCAATACATACGAGATAATGAGATAAGTACATAACATTGTATTAAACATAGATCCAATGGTATCTATCCATGTGTTCTTGTTCTTCATACGAACTGGAACACTAGGCTCTTGAAAGACTAAATCCATAGTATATGGACAAGTTTTCTCTCACAGAGTCTTGTATGTTGAACCCTTCAACATCTTGCCAATGTATGTGCTCTTACTTAGGTCAATAAGCTTTCTAGATCTATATCTATAGACCGTGATTCCTATCACATTGGATGCTTCGCCTAAACACTTCAGAGAAGGTACTTTCCTTGCCAGGTTTTTATATTCATAGGATAAGGATGTTATCTGCATCATTATGTGGAATATCAATATGCTCTCACTAAATATTTTGTAATCACAGATTCCATATTCATTCTGACTCAAGTCAAATACTTTGACTATCTTGTCAAAGTGAAGGTTCCAACTCTGATATGCTTGCTTCAATCCTCATATTGACCTTTGTAGCTTATAGACTTTATTTGCATTAATGAATATATAAAACCAATAGGTTGTGTCACATACACATCCTATTAATTATTATAATTAAGGAATGTGGTTTTAACATCCATATGCCAAATTTCACAGTCATAATAAGTTGCAACAGCAAGCATGATCCATATGGATTTAACCATGGTAACTGGTAAAGGCTTCATCACATTCAACTATTTGAACTAGTTTGAAACTCTATGCAACCAATCTACCCTTCCATGTTGGTCTTCTTACAAAGATGAAATACACCCTATGGGTTTTATCCCTTCAGGTGGATCCACTAAGGTCATACCTTGTTAGTTTACATGGATTCCATCATAGATCTCATGGCCTCAAGCCATTTTTCAAAAATATGGTTCCTCAATAGTTTCTAGGTAGGTCGTTGACTCATCTCTATGATCATCTTATTGCCTTCTTGAGTTATAACATATCATGATCTTTCAAACTCAAGGCGTTCTACTAAAACTATGAGTTCTATGTTTACATAAGGAACTTGAGATTCCACAACAGTTTGTAATTCTCCTTGTTCCTTGTTTTACCTCTTTAGATTCAATGTTTTCTTGTTTGTCTCGAACATTTTGAGTTCTAACTTTACTCTCACTGATTCCTTTGGAACTAAGTTCCCATTGAGAATTCAGCCATCCTAGCAATAAACACTTTGTTGTCAGGCTGGAATATAAGTAGTAATCAACAAGATAACATTCATGTGATTTGTGGATAGAGACTTTTAAGAAACTATTTTCTTATACAAGCTTTCAATCCCAATCACTACAAAAGAATCATGGGGACACTTCCCATGTCATAATGTTTCAAGTGTAGTTCATTATGATACGCTATCATGATCTCCCAGAAGGTCCTCAAACTCTTGATTTATGTATTTCAGCATCGATCATATCGAAGTATCTCAATACTTTTACCAATTTAGGTACATACTTCATTTATGATCTCCTTGAACACTTCAATAGATCCAAACTTGTATTTCATTAAATACAAATTTCAATATCTACTGACCGTAGCAGTAAATATAATGATGTACTTGTAACTACCTTTACCATTCATCCAAAAAGGTCTATGTACATCAGTAAGTACTAGTCCTAATGGAATGGTCGATCTCCCACTACATCTAGTGAAAATCCTTTTGTCATATTGCACAACAAATAAGACATGCTTGTCTCTATTGGTTCAATAACCGAAAGAGTCTAGATAACCATCATATGGATTCTAGATATGCACTTCACGTTTATGCGCTCCAGAATGACAGTGCTATAGGTATTCATTGTTTGAGTTATCAAGTAATTCAATATATGTGTCATACACATTTGTCTTTACAACTATCAAGTATTGTTTATGAGACATAGGGCATCCCCATAAAATATCATAATGTTCTTGTCAAACAAAACATATGATCTTTGGCAAGTACACAATAGCAATTCACTTATTCTATTATATTCCCATGAATGACAAACTTTAACTATAGTGGCAGCAACCCTTGCTCCATATAGTTCTAGCTTACTTCTTCTTAGGTCCTGAAGTAGAGATCTAAATCTCTATCTTCTTCCTTCCTTTCCAATATCCAAACAAGTGGCAATGGTTGTACTTTGTTTTCTTTATCCTTTAAGTGAAAAGGACAAATTCCTTTTACACTTACCCTTCTCCATATATTAAATATAGAATACTTGGGCTTCAGCTTATCCTTAGAGCACTTCCTGGCCTGTCTTTTGCCTTAGGACTCACTTCTGTTGATCACCATCATGGATTTGTGATTCATGCAACGCTAGCATAATCATATTCATGATCAACTTTTGACCTAAGAGAAATCTTAGCATTCCACATGTCCAATCACATTCAATACATGGGATTCTACTGGACCTCTCTTTGTCAGTTTGCACTCAAATTAGCGCTTTGGAGACATTATACCTTCTTTGATTTACATGATTCTTAAGATGTGTTACCTTCTTGAGAATGTCCATATTTGTGTTGTTCATGCAACTCAAAGTTCATACAACATAGTATTAGGTATTCAAATGTCTATGGCATCATTGCCATGCTTCCAATAAGCATCCATTTAGCCTTAGGCGCATTTGAAGTGGGTTCCTCTAGTATTGGTCTATCAAGGACATAGATCTTTCTCTTATTGATGAGAACATTTCTCAAAGTCCTTAACCAATTGTGAAACTTTATCCCATTTTATCCTTCTTGAGGTCTAGTCACAATTTGAACGTGTTTTTGTTTGACATTAGATTCTACAAAGAAATATTGTAACTTTTCAAAACATTGTTTTTGGTTTGATTTGAAAATTTGACGATATAATTAGGTCTTTAATTAACTATCACTCCCACTATTTTATTTGAATTGATAGCCCTCAATATCAATTCGGAATATTGTAGCATACAATATTCTAGTGGGCCAAGATACAAAATAATTCAACTGTTACCCAGCCTACACCAGCGTCCACAGTCAATTATCAAGGTAGGCAATCATGCCAATTGCATCATATGCAACTCTTAGACAAATGTTATGCACAACTCCTTGCCATGATCATTTGCATGCCTTTGGGCCTAGACTCTCTGAGAATCACCAATCAAGCCTGATCCAAAAGCCGATACAATAGAATATAGACTCTGGTTTAGTGGAACCTACATATCTACTATCACACTTTCACAAGATAGATGATGCACTAGTACAGAAATGGGTTATAACGTCACTACATGTAGGGTCGGTTTTACCAAATAACCGACTTTATATGTCTAAAAAAAACGTGGGCACCACTTAAGACCTCTTAGGTCAGTTTTTTTAAATAAACCGACCTTGTAGTGTAACTCTATAGGGTCGGTTTTCCAAATAACTGACCTTATATGTCTATAAAAAACGCGGGCACCATTTAAGACCTCTTGGGTCTCTTTTCTTAAAATAACCGACCTTGTAGTGTATCTCTATAGGGTCGGTTTTCCAAATAACCGACCTTATATGTCTATAAAAAATGCGGGCACCACTCAAGACCTTTTGAGTCGCTTTTTTTAAAATAACCGACCTTGTAGTACATCTCTATAGGGTCGGTTTTTCTAAAATAAGCGACCTTATAGAAAATTTTTCCCGCGGAAAAAATTTGCTTGATTTTGATTTTGCGCCTCGATCTATAGCGTCGGTTTTACCTTATAACCGACCCTAAAGGGCTCCTCGGTCGACAAATTCGTCAACCGAATAAGAGCTGAAGTTCACGTATACAAGCACCTATAGGGTCAATTTTTTCTTTATAACCGACCTTATAGTCCTCCTCGGTTCAGCACCTCTAAGGTCGGTTATTCCTACAAAACCGACCTTAAAGGCCTCCTCGGTTGACAAATTCGTCGACCGATATCTATTCTGGATCCAGATAGTTCACACATGTATAAGCACATCTAGCGTCGGATTTGCACTTATAACCGACCATAGAACCTTCCTCGGTCGACCAATATTTCGACCGATACACTCGGTCGACAAATTCGTCGACCGATAAGTACCTCTAAGGTCGGTTTTTTTCCTTAAAACCGACCCTAAAGGTACTTATGCGAAGGAAATCTGGCTCTATTCGATCGACAAATTCATCGACTGATATCTATTCTGGATCCAGATAGTTCACACATGTATAAGCACCTCTAGCGTCGGATTTGCACTTATAACCGACCTTAGAGCATTTCTCGGTCGACAAATTTGTCGACCGATAAGGAGTCAGTTTTCAAGTGTATAAGCAACTTTTAGGGTCGGTATTTTCTTTATAACCGACCTTAGAAGTCCATTCGGTCGACAATACTGTCGACCGAGATAAACTAGGATCCAGTTTAGTATTTCACACATGAATAAGTACCTCTAGGGTCGGTTTTTTCCTAAAAACCGACCCTAGAGGTACTTAAGCGAATGAAATTTGGCTCAATCTCGGTCGACGAATTGTCGACCGAAACATATCGGTCGACGAATTTTTCGACCGAGGAACGACTAGAAAAACCAATCGTCATAACGGCTAGAAAATCAACCGTCGTAACGGCTAAAAAAATCAACCGTCGTAACGGCTAGAATTTCAACCGTCGTAACGGCTATAAATACGACCGTTGTCCGGCCAGGAGAACGGTCCAAAAAACGACCGTTGCGGGCGTCGGTCGACAAATTGTCGACCGAAATTGGCTCTGTTTTGCTATAAATAGCACCCAAAACGATCCATTTCTTTACACCTTCACAGTCTCACTTCTCTAGCTCCTCTCTAGTATATTCTTGTGAAAATCTTTAGCTTCTCTACATCCAATTCTTGCTTGCTATTTCTCCATTTCAAAGCAACGAAATGGCTTCATCATCTACGCGCGGAAAGAAGCAAGTTGCAGGTAGGAAAGGAAGGACAGTCTCTTCAACACTGTCATTCATCAACGACGTCCCTTTCATCGACGCAGCTGCAGGCGACCGCTACCTCAGGCTCTCGTCAAGAACTCCTCTTCCACGACGGCCAGTCGACGTCATGGACTTCCAAAGCATTGTCGATTTGGAGGAACTTTTTGAGGTGCAACATTTGATTGATTTTCTAAATCTCTCCTTCCATTCCTACTCCTCCAAAGTAGTTAATGAATTATATGCCAATTTATCTGAACATCCTGAACATGATTCCTTCTCCTCTATGGTTGGTGGGTGTGGATTCCATTTTACTGAGGAGGGTATTCTTGATATGCTTGACATAGATATAGAAGAATATAAAAATTTTATTGATCTCACTAGAGGAACTCCACTCAACAAACTTTCCCAAGATAACACTACAATTAGCCTTAGTGATGTCAAAAGAGCCATCTTTCAATCAAATACGACTTGTCATGAAGATAGGGGTACCTATTATGCCATAAATTTAAAACCTGAAGCTAGGATCATAAATCTCATTGTTGCCACCAATATCCATCCTAGAGCAAACAAATATGAAGTACCCACCTTTCATATGTACCTTATCTATGCCATTCTCAAAAGTATTCCCATAAACTTTATTCGTATCATCATTAAGAATATGTTTGAGTTTTCTGGAAATCCACCTTATGCTGGCTTTGTATGCCAAATCACTCAACATTTTCTGAAGAAGAATATTGAGGACGACTTAGGTTACACATGGGATAGAAAACCCCAAAAAATAAGTAAAAATATGGTGGAAAAGATGGGAATTGACTTTGGCCACAAAAGGGATAGGACTGAAGGGGAGACATCCACCCAAGACATACCTCCACCACCTCCTCCTACCAACCTACCCCATGATCCTATTACAAATACCTTGACATACATTGCTGGCTCCCAACATCACCTAAGTAGGCAATTGGATTATAATCACCATGCCATGACTTATTTAAACCAAAGGATGCAAACTCTCTCTCCTAACCAACCTGATGAATATCCCTATTCCCTTAATCCTGGCATGATAAATCCCTACAATCCTTCCTACAATTACTATCAAATTCCACCTCCACCATCTCCTGATCTCACACATACTCAGTTTTCCCCAATTCAACTTCAAGACATTGTTGCCTACTTTCGCTTTGATCGTGTTCCCACCTTCTTGGAGGCTTATGCCTTAACCATGACAGGTGCCTTGGAGTGGAAGACACTGGTCAAATATTATGGAGCTGAGCCCTTTCTTAAAATAACCATGCTATAGTGTAACCTACGCTTGGTCATTCAAGCTTTTCATGTGTGCCGCTTTCGGAAGACATCTAAGACTTTGCTATTTAATTCAGGGAGTTTGTTTGTATAAATACATATAATTTATCCAATCACCACATATTTAGTATGTATCATATATATGTTATAACCACAAACGAGAACATGCAATAAAAAAACACAAGTGATGGTTATGGTCATACTAATGTAATTCCTTGGAGCCACAAAGAATTACTACCACCTACGGTCCACATCATATGCAACCTCTTGTTGGTGATGATTTGTGTTCAAATCAATCTGGTTTGATTAGTTCAACTCTTGAACCAGTCGATTCATCTCTTGGTCACTCGATTGGGCTCTTCTAAAACAGTCATCTGGTTCTCAAGTCCAGGCAGTGTTTGGACACCTCCAACCAGTTGGTTGGGCCACCAGTTGATCACTTCATCCTCCTCTTGCATGGCCTCCTTGGTCCTTCGGTTGATTGGATCGTCTCATGAGCTGGTCGTTTCACCTTTGTGCAGATCGTCATCTCATGTCGAAACATAAATTAGAACTATCCTATTTCTTATTACATTGTATGAGAAAACCTTGAGTTACATTTGAGGGGAAATAGAAAGAAGAGGATTAATTTATATGTGGAAAGGAGAGAGAGGCTTGATACACATACCGATTGACAGCAGGAAAAATAATCACAACCATGCATACACAAATTTGGGGTTTTGGCCATAACCATAATTTACATCCACCATCAAAACTGATTTTTTGGCGACACATGTAAATTGCATATATATATATATATATATATATATATATATATATATATATATATATATATATATATATATATATATATATATATATATATATATATATATATATATATATATATATATATATATATATATATATATATATATATATAGTCAGGCTAGAATACACTCGAGTGTAAAGATCGCATGAATACACTCAAGTGTGTTTGCATATCAAGACTATTTTCTTGACAAATGTAAAGTATTGATCTACACTGTCATACTATAATTAGGCTACATATAAATTTTGAGACCATTTGGATGAGTGTAAGTCACTCATTCGATGGCAACAAAATCGACGCACGAAACTAATTTGAAATGTACAATTTTTGCAGTCTTTATAACATGACCCATAAATGTCCAAATGTGCTCAAATTTTGTATATGAGCTATTCACAAGATGTTTAAGAAGATCAATAGATTAGATTTTTGAAAAAAAAATATATTACATCATGAAAAACTACTTGAGTGTATTTTGCTCTGAATACACTCGAGTGTATTCAAGCCTGACTCTCTCTCTCTCTCTCTCTCTATATATATATATATATATATATATATATATGGGTTCTTATGTGGTGATTTAGACGGACGTGCACATCAATCATTTTAAATATTTGCATTACATGCAATAAATAAATTCGATAAAACTAAAAATCTAATCATATCAATTATCCTAAAATATAATTAATTAATGTGTCTCTGATACCACTGTAGGGAAATACGACATCAGATAGGCAGCAGAATTAAAAAATTTACTGACATATTTCCTATTAACCAACATATAGCGTCAAATAATTATGCAATGGGAAGGATGGTTTCACGAAGATATACCTAGTCCTGGAGGAGGTCCAGTGACTATTCTTGTCGATGTAGATACGTACTTTGTCTTGGATGGTGGTTGTACAGCTCCTAGTCATACTCAGACTCGTCTGACTACTCCTCCATAGATATCAGACTCAGAGAACTGTTGCGGCGGCTCCTTAGATCTTGCCACGAACTACGAGTTGTCGTTTCCCTCCTAGAAGCAGCCAAAGGACTTTGCCTCTACAGTAGTCCACACAGACCAACTAAAACTCATGTCTTCCTATAAGAACATACAAGAAGGAGTTGTCCCTACCATTGGTATACTAGTCTCTAGCATACTCTCCCACAACAAAGATCCTCAATTATTTCTCTCCCGTGGCTATCCCTCCCTAGTCGGGTAGGACTTGTCTGAGCTCTTGAACCAGAGAGAACAACAATTGTTAGAGCAATTGATTCTCAATTGTCTGTGTAGTAGTTGTGCTCTGGGAAGCCCCCAATACCCCTTTATATATAGGAGGGGTTAGGGTAAGGGTTCCAAGTCCCAACCAATGTGGGACTAAAGAGGGAGTGGAAATGACAAGTAGATCTTGAATTTTTGTAACTTTTCTAGAAGTTTTACAACCTGTGTGTGACAAAACGGTCATATCGTCAAGTGAGACGGTCTTCTCATCAAGTGAGATGGTTGTCTTGCATGCGAGGTTGTCGTTTCTCTAAGTGTAACGGTCGTCTAGGATGGAAGACGGTCATCTCGCTAAGTGAGACAATCGTTTCATGCTTTTCCACTCAAATATGAATTGGAAAATCATTTCCTAATTAATGGCATCATTAATTTACTTGCACCCCAAGTATGTGCAATTGAAATGAGTTCGGAAAAACTTCAGAACATTTGTTCGTCCCAACTGGGTCGTCTCACACAAGCGAGACGCCCGTCTAACTCACTCAGACGGTCGTCTGGTGAGTTTGAGTTAGGCCAAATGGTTCAATGGCTTGAACTGGTCAGTTCATATGGTAGAACTAAGCCAATTCAATTTTTGATCTTCCTAACAATCAAAACGGTCATCTTAACACTTGAGACGTCCTTCTGGCTACCCAAATAGCCATCTCACCTAGTGAGATGGTCGTTTGGCAGTTTAGTCAGTCAATCTGTTGTGTGAATTCAGTACCTAAACACTTTAATACTTGATTCAATTATCATTCAATATCAAACTCCTCTTCTAGATTACTTTCTATGTGTGTGACCCTATAGGTCCCATATCATGTTGGAAATGAATGTCCATAACTAGCTTATGACATCACAAGCAAAGAGTGGTGCCTAGTCACACATCATTGCTACCCAAGTGAATGGCAAAGTTGGGGAGCAACTTCAACCTAAAATCTATGTATGGTGTTATGGTGTTTGTATAGTTCCTTTGTCACTGATATCCAGATTGAACTAGAGACATGGAGTAGTCATCCTCATTATTATTCAATCTTATTCCTTGAACCAGAGTAGACTGCATGAGATATATGTAAGCTCAATATCCCATATTGGCTCACATGTGTATGGCCATATTTTTCTCAATCTCACTAATCAAGAGACCTTAGATATCATACTCATGTTGGAGAGACAAAATCCATATCTATCACTCATAGTCATACTCCATGTGTCAAAGTCACCCAATCATCACCGTTATAACAACTCATGTTTTAGGACTGTGTGTGATGATGTCAAAGTGTACCCAATGACATGTGATGAGTGTAGTGATTTTAGGTCTAAGAACCACAATCATCACTACCACTATGAGAGCTAACTATGACTTCCATGATGATGGCTTCCATGTGTCAGTCTCACGGTGGGTGATGCATGGGTTTTGAGTCACTTTTATAGGCTTATTTTATATCTGTTTTATGCATGTATTTGTCATTTTCTTGATTATATTTGCATAATTCACTATAGTTGGCCCTTAAACTCTTTTTGCATCAAATTATACTTCTTTTATCATATTTATATGATTTTATATAATCCCCGGACTTATACACATGTTTCGGCACTTTTTCAGGCACTTTTGCATTGTCCGGAGTCGATACTATCGACCCCCAGGTCGATAGTATCGAAATTTTATCAAAAAGAAACCCCAAAACGCGATCTTGGAAGGAATAACCTGTGCCATGGTCGATACCATCGACCTTGGGGTCGATACTATCGACAGCGTCGGGATCTGGCGATTTTCAGCATTAAAACAGAGCATTTTAATCTGACGGTTGAGCTTTTTCGGAGCCGTAAAGTGGTCCTATGACCTAAGAAGAGCACGGACGGCCCGAGGGGAGAGGAGATTGTGTTGCACAACATCCAAGAAGGAGAGAGAGAGATATAGGAGATGAGAGACGAAGGCCGTCAACTGAGCGATCCGGGCACCTCCGACGGGCGATTTTGCTGCCGAAAGACTGCAAAACGCACGTTTCTCGAAGAGGATCTCCAGGAACACCTTTGTATCAGGGGTTACACGAGTTTGATCCATGTTTCCAATGTTTTTCTTCTCTACTCCTCTGTCTTTCATTGAGATGACCATGTGGGGCTAATCCCCTTTGTCTTTAGGACCGGGAGTAGCCCGGGAATTCATTGTATGACAATTTTATCATAGTAATTCATATCTTATCTCTTAAATTCGTGGTATAATTTTGTTTTCTCAATATATTTTTATGCTTGATCACCATAATAATAACCTAATGCCCTTAATTACTTTGAAAGAAGAATTAATGGTTGAAAAGAGACAAAATCTACATTAATTGACAAATCCCTTGAACAAGGTGGTGTAATATTAATGGTGGATACTGAGAGATCGTGTTTAATGCACCTAGTTTAGAGTATAGGTTACTACGACAGTGGAACCGACCTAGTATTAGGTAGTGAATTGTACCACGACAGTGGGAAATTCTGATTTCAGGCCACTACCCGGATAGAGAGATAAGTTTGGATGACTGAATAGAATTTAATACAATAAAAACCCGCGGTGAAACCGCAATCCTAAAGATCTCATCTTGATTTGATTAAACTAAACATTTAATCCATTGATTTATTTTGTTTTACTTTATTTTCTTTTAATTTTACAACAACCCAACTTTTTAATCGGTCGATCGCAACCAGTTAGTAGTAGTCTCCGATAATTTACGTGTCCCTGTGTTCGACTCGGGCCTCACAAAGGCCTGTACTACTCGACGCGTTCACTTGCGTTTTAGTGCACAGTAAAATTGCGTCAAGTTTTTGGCACCGTTGCCGGGGACATGACAATTGTCGACACTACGAGTGCTGCGAGCGGCCACTCTATGCCACATTTTTATTTTATTATTTTGAAATCAAATCTAAAATTAATAGTCTATCTTTCCAATTTTTGTATTCGTCTAGCACGGTACTGAACTCAAATTTTCATTTTGCAGGTACTGTGTATGGTGCAGACGCGTAGCAGTGACTACCTGTGACAAGCACCCGAGGTTCCACTGTCGGGACCTGACGACGAGAAGGAGTACAATCACAACCAACTGGAAGATATCGATTCTGAATCCGAACAAGAAGAAATGGCAGAGGAACAGACGATATGGGAGAAGATCAAGGCTTCTTCTTCATCTGCTTCAAAGGGCCCAATCAAGAAGCAGGCTATCAACATTCTGACTTACAAGATTGATCCTGCGTTAATCAACTTGGTCAAGTCGAATGCATTCCATGGACTCAAAAACGAAGATCCGGTCACGCATATAAGCCAATTTGTGGAGAATTGTGACATGATAAAAATCGACAGATTTCCACAGGAGACGCTCTACTTGAAGCTATTCCTGAGTTCTCTGGAAGGAAACGCACGAGAGTGGTTGCAAAATCTGGACGATGAATATGTGGAATCATGGAACCACATGGTGGAGGTATTCTTTGAAAGGTTCTTCCCGCCCGAGAAGACCAATGATATGATCAGGAAAATCCACAATTTCACACAGACGGCAGGGGAAACTTATTCCGAGACCTGGGAACGGTTCCAGATCATGCTTAGGAGGTGCCCGCATCATGGGCTTGACAAGGAGAAGTAGGTCAAAATTTTCTATTTTGCTCTTAATGAGCATGATAGAAGTAATCTGGATGTAGCAGGTTCAGGGTTCTTCTTAAACAACAAGGGCACGAGGTGCTGGGAAATTTTGAGGAATATGGCAAAGAAGCAATCCTGGGGCGACAGAGATGCCAAAGAGCATGTTCGGGCTGCGGGGGAGTCAAAGGCCATCAAAGAGTTAAATGATAAATTAGACCTTCTTGCTAAGAAATTGCTTGCCAAAGAAGATGCAGAAGCCAATGAAGAAGCCCAGGTCAAATTCATGCAACAACAGAGCTATAGAAATAATGATTATGCTTGGAGGAAGGATAGGAAGTTCTCATGGAAGGATTCTAACAATTTCCTACAAGATCCGGATGCAAAGCCACAACCGAGAGATGAAGATAAAAGCACCGAGTTGCTTAGTCAAGTGGTGCAGCAAAATTAGGAGATTATGAGTATGTTTAGTAAGCAGTTGCAGTCCCAGGGTGATATTTTGACCAAGTTTGGAAAAACACTGCAAAGTCATGGAGCACAAATGAGGGCACTAGAGACGACGGTGACCCAGATTTCTAATGAAGTGGCAGCCATAAAGCATGCCAATCAACAGAGACAGGCGGGGAATGCAGAAGTTGCTCAAGCACATCATCAAGTAAAATATATATCTGTAGTCACTGAGGCAGAACCCCCGGTGGTAGAGGTCCAGGACAAGGGTTAAATGATTTTTGATACGGAGGCTATACCGAAAATACCATATCCTCACAGTTATTATGGACTACCAGGTGGGTATTGCTCATTTAGAAAATCTCGCAAAGTGCCCATCTCAGTTGCACCCACACCTGTGCAAGAAGAGCAGGTGAAGACCATGCATCTAGGTGAAGCTACACCCACTGAGGGAGAGGAGCCATTACAGGTGGCACCGGTTGAAAATGATCTACCAAAGTCCATGTCGGAGAGTGTCATTGAAACAAGCTTAGGGGAGCTTGCCCCGAAAAGCCCCTACGTTCCACCTCATAATCGTCCATAGGAGGCAGTTGTATCAGTTCCGGATAGCCCAAGGCCGAAGAGAGAGCACCGTCACTACAGGAAGTTCTTGGAGATGTTCAGAAAACTCCATGTCAATATTCTGTTAGTGGAAATGATAGAGAAGATTCCCACCTATGAGAGGTTTATCAAAGAAATCATCAACAAGAAGAGACGGATTAAAGACACGGACGTGTGCCGGGTAAATGAGACGGTGAGCTCAATTATCCACGGGAGTTTACCACAGAAGAGGAAAGACCCAGGAGGCTTTTACATCCCATGTTCCATAAGTGGCCAACATTTTCTACAAGCACAGTGTGATTCGAGTTCCAGCATTAATCTTATGCCTCTGTCCACATTTCAAAAGCTTGGGTTGAAGGAGATAAAGAAATCGGCGGCAACGATTGAGTTGGCGGATGGGTCCATTGTAAGGCCATATGGAGTGTACGAGGATGTACTCGTCAAGGTAGACAGGTTCATCTTCCCAGTAGATTTTGTCATCATGGACATGCCACAACTCCAAAGTTGTGAGATGTTATTGGGAAGGTCGTTCCTAGCTACGACTGATGTAATCGCTGCCATTGGGAGAGGTACATTGACCTTGGGGATTGGACAGGATCGAGTTCAATTCAAATTGCCACATGACTTATTGGAGACATCTCTTGACAACCCAGGTTAAAGGTATCTTTATGTCAAGCCTAGGACATTAAACAAGGGCGCTTGTTGGGAGGCAACCCAACTTTAGGTTCATTTTTATGTTTGATTATGTTCTTTTATGTTTATGTACTTAGTTTTTGCTTAGGTTTTGATAATTTTTGTAAAAATGGCACCCTAACTCGTGTTTTGAAGTGTGCAGAATGTTAAGGTCGATACTATCAACACTCATGTCTATAGTATCAAGTTTGGATCAGTAAACGCTGAAGCAAAGTCGATACCATCGACCCTAGGGTCGATAGTATCGAGATTCCTGAAGATTTACAGAAAAATTGGTGCCAATAAAGTCGATACCATCGACCCTAGGGTTGATAGTATCGACACTTTTGAGTTCCTAGGCTTTTAGATGCGTCGATTCAACAAAATTGCTGAGTCTGGGTCGATACCATCGACACCTGCAGGACAGCTACATAAAACAGGTCGTAAAAGGTATCGAAATGAGATTTTTTCGAACCGTTTTTTGCAAAGGAAATATGGATGAAGCAAGTCACGTCTTAGAACCACTAAGACACAAAAATGGGCCACAAAAAGGAGGAAGATAGCAAGCATCACTTGGTCCACTTGAGCATCTAACCATCCATCTTCACCACACTTCAAAGAGAATGGTACCGCATTCCACCTCTTAAGTGAGAATGTTGACTATGAGGCCATAGTCATATTCAATCTTAGGGGGGGTGTTGGAACATCCCTCTATCTTAGTTTTTACTTACCTATTCTAGTTGCTTTTATTTTTGAATTATTAGTTGTTTTTATTTCTAGATTTACCGCTTTTGTAGGATCCACATCTATCTAGTGTAATATGTGGAGTAATAAATGCATGGTTTCAATTGGGAGTTTTACTCTTGGGTTGTGGGCACATGAAAATATGAGCATATTGAAAACTTTTTGAGCTTATTCTTGTGAGTAATTGAGTTGCATAACTGAGGAAGAGCTTGGGTGAGTCAGCTTCAGGACACGGGGACATGAATGACCATCTTTATTGTCTAAGGAAAAGTGATTGACAAGGATGTTTGAGCCCAAACCGACCAAACGCTAACGTGACCTTAGACTAAAGTTTAAGAGAGAAATCCTTCAGTTACCCTATACACAGGTCTTTAGAGAGGGACATATTGTTGGGTTTTTAGGGGAGACAGAGAAGGCAGCGGAAACAAAAAATTTTCTCCCCCAACCCATACCGAGGAAACGCGTCAACGTCTATATAATAGGAAAGGATGGTTTGCGGAATCATACCTTGTCCCGAGGCTTGCTCGGCGACAATACCTCGCGCAATGCGCAGTCTTCAACTCCGGACTTCGACGGTGTCTGTGCAGCTCCTGGTCACACCGGGACTGACAACTCCTACTCGAACCGGACTGTCGAATGACAATTGTCCTCCAAAGCGGCAGTGTCCTCCCGCCTCCGTAGTAGTCCACACGGACCACCTGGAACTCCACACTCCTTGTCCCATAAGGAAGTGGAAGGAGTAACACCCTCCTGTTGACGTACTAGTCGCCAACATGCTCTCCTGCCTCCTGTTGCAACTGCAGTTGTCCTTCCCTTGCTGCACCTCCCTTTTGCGGGAAGCACTTGCTTGGGCTCTCTCACGGTTACCAAAACCAGAGGGAACGACAACTTGCAGAGCAACTGGTTGCACTGAGCTGTACTCTGAGAAGCCCCCAAGTACCCCTATATATATAGGAGAGTCATGGGACAGGGTTCTCCATCCCGGGCAATGCGGGACTAAAAGCAGGAGTAGAAGGGTTCGGGATTTTCCACAAAAAGCAACCATCTCGCAACCTGAACTGATCGGTTCACTACTGAACCGGTCGGTTCAGCCACTGAACCGGTTGGTTGGACCTGAGCCGACCGTTTGGGGCTCTCCAACCGATCGGTTGGTGCCCTAAACCGATCGGTTCATGGTCCTATTCCGGCTCAAATTGACTTTCCTTGTTTCTTTCCCAATTGGCATCAAAATACCAATACTATTTCCAATCAAATTGGAAATCCTATTTCCAATCAAATTAGAAATTGAAACGAAAGGAAAATTCTCACCAATCCTACTTTCCCAAGTTGCTCGATTGCACCAGTTGAACCGATCGGTTCAACACTTGAACCAGTCGTTTCACTCTGTGCATGAGCCGATCGACTCAACACTTGAGCCGACCGGTTCAGCAACCTCAGCCGACCGGTTCATCATATGAACCGACCGGTTGGGAGTGCAGATTGTGCAGAATCAGTCAAATGTGATTTCAATCAATCTGATACTCCAATCAATGCGTCCAACACCTTGAACCATATGATATTGAGCCATCGACTGATTGAGTGTCTAATTGAACTACTAAACTCCTTTAGTAATCAATCTAAACATTGCTTGTGGAAAAACTCCTCTTCCAGGTTAAATCCTATGTGTGTGACCCTGCAGGTCCATTTCACGTTGGCAGTGAAAGTTCATAACACTTATGACCTCACAAGCAAAGAGTGGTGCCTAGTCACACATCAGTGCTACCCAAGTGAAAGTAGAAAGTTGGAGAACAACTTTCATCCTACAATCCGTGAATGGTGTTACAGCGAGTGTATAATTCCTTTGTCACTGATATCCCAAATGAACTCGAGGCATGGATCCGTCATCCTGTCAACGTTCATTCACTTTCTTGATCTCAGAGTAGACTGGAAGAGATATGTATGACATCAGTATCACATATTGATTCACACATGCGTGCACGCCTTTCTCAATCCTACTCATCAAGTGGCCATGGATATCAAACTCCCTCAGGAGGGACAAATCCCATATCTATCACTCACCCCTCAAAAGCCCCATGTGTCAAAGCCACCCAATCATCACCTTTATAACAACCCATGTTTCAGGACTGCGTTTGATGATGTCAAAGTGTGCCCAACGACATGTGTTGAGTGCCATGATTTTAGGTCTAAGAATCACACTCACCACCATCACTGTGAGTACTGACTGTGACTACCATCTCATGGTTCCATGTGTCAAACTCACGGTGGGTCTGTCTGGTACCTTGTTCTCTAACAAGTACCTATGTGTTTGGTTTGATATCTCTATATCATGACTAATGAGATTTTGTCATCAACCAACACCACAATCTAGTCTTGTGTGTCATTGTTGTCTATCTACCTTCCACAATGACATCCAACTAGGGACATAACAAGAATGTACAAACTCTTAGCATCCATATGATCTCATCGTTCAGGTCCTCAACCTGAAAGCATACGTCATTGAGTACTGTCATTTTCTAGACATTCAATTTGTTCTATCACTATCTCATATGACTGAACTAGAAAGAATTGGAAGCTTGCCTTTGATGTTTATCAAATCAATCTTAATGTATCCCATCAATCCTCATATGATTGGCTCTCAGGGCATACATACCAACAGACTCCCACTTGCACTGCGAGCCAATCACCCATGAATCATATTCATAGTGATCTTCAAACATGTCCCACATGTTACTGTGCTCTAGTGCCAACATAGTGAGAAATGGCAACACCTTGCCAAAGTCTGTATAAATTGCATGTCTCTCATCTCTTCGCTGTACGTCACACGTATGAGATGGAGTTGCCGTAATATGCGATCTAGTATTCCATTTGCTAACTTTTAGCCACATTACATGATCAAGGATTCCAGACTTGTCATTAATGAGTGGAATATAAGTTCATCTCATGAACTTTCAGATCCATATAGTACCCACTGCTGTTCACTAACACATAGATACTCGGCATTTCCCCTTTTAAATGGCTTTATTGGAACATTTCCAATTATTAACAAACTTTCACTTTTATACATCTTATATATATTTTGCGATCAATTTTCTGTCTTTTCGGAAGTTCGCATCAATGTAACTCTTTACATCGAACTCTTCCTTGTCTCCATAGAACTAGTACTTCACAAGTACTTATCAAGTTCTCATGGTATTCCAGTAACCCTTACTGGAAGCAGACAGACATCCACTCTTCATGTCCCACATACGAGTTATCAGGATGAGCACATCATATTGTCATGTCCTACATACAAAATGATGAATGCATTTTATTCTTGCCATGTCCTACATGCAAGATAACGGGATGATTACATACATGATAGATCCATATCTATTCTCAGTGTTCCCATTCTTCATAAGAATTGGACACCTGGCCTTGGGATACTAACTCCATGTAGCATGGACAAGTTTTCTCCCACTGAATCTGTGCATACTGAACACTTCAGTACAGATTGCCAATGTATGCTCTCTCTTTCAAGGTCAAGAGATTTTCTGAGAACTATCTCTATAGATCTCTATTCCTATCACAGAGGAAACATCTCTATCTTCCTTAAAGATAATTTCCACTTTTGGATTTCCAATCTTGAACATTTTCATTTCACATCAATATGTGGAATGTGAATACGCTCCCACTAAATCACAGATCCCTTCTTTATCTTTGACATATCAGTCAAACCCTTTGACTATATCATCAAAGTAAAGATCCAATTTTGAGTTGCTTGTACTCAATTAATCACATTGATTAGTCCATTGTAACTTATAGACTTCATTTGCATTAGTGGATTCATAAACCTTATAGGCTGTGTCACGTACACATCCTTGTTTTATTCCTTACAGGAATGCGGTTTTAGTATCCATATGCCAAAGGTCTTAGTCATTAAGTTGCAATCAACAAGCATCATCCTTCTCAAAATGTCATCCATGTGTCTTAACACTTAAGACTCATTTGCACTTATGGATATGATCTAATGAGTGCTACCATCAAGGTCATACCTTATGGTTCACATGGATGTCATTTAGGATGTAATGGTCATAAACCATAACTCAAGATTCTGTTCCTCATATTCATCTTGATAGTTGACTCATCACATGAACAACTTATCACATAGATAATTGAGGTGTATCTGTTAAAGATATAATAACTCACAACCTTTGTGATTCTTAATTTCTTTTATTAGTGTGGGGTATTCATTTATTAAGAAGAATTCAGTTATTTGATAATCATTCTCTAACTCCTTAGAGTATGATTCCTTCTTGATTCAGACATCACCATGCCTTAATCATGAGTTCACTATGATACACTATCATAATCACTCACAAGGATCTCAAACATTTGGTCCAAGTATTTCATTCATTGATCTCATCAAGAATTAATACTTTATCAAATTTCTACTTCATTTATGATAATCTTGAACACTTCAAGATATTCATATTGGTATTTCTCTAAACACCATTTGAAGTATTAGCATTTGTTCCAATAGGTATGTAAATACATCACATGTATTATACCTAATAGGATAATCACTCTCCCACTACATTAGTGAAGATTGATCAATCATGTCCAAGATATTCATGTCACTTACTGGTTCTCTAACCAAAAGAGTCTAGTTTTATCCATCACATGGAAACTAGAAATGAATTTCTCATGATTCATGCTAATTAAATTGTTTGAGTTATCCATAACTTTTAGGTATCGTCTTATCTTATGCATATCAAATATCACAAGATAAATAAGGCATTGCCACAAAGATCACATCTTTATAAATTGAAACATCTCTTTATTAATTGCCATCATTGTCATACAATATGCAAAAATAAAGTGTTTCTATCTATTGGCAAATATGAAATAGCAGTTCATAACTGTATTACATGCCTTATTGGCTGAAAATAAACTAAAGTATTCCTATCTATAAAGGCAACACTTGCCCAAAGTAAGAATGCTTTACACTTTACATCTTGATATCATATATCTCAGAAGTGTTACAAGTTTACTTTCATGACACCTTCAAGTAGAGGCTTCAGTCGCCTCCTTCTTCTTTTGTTCTTCCAGGTAGAGAGGACAATTCCTTTTCCAATGTCCTGGCTTTTGATAATGGTGGCAATTTCCTTTCTTGGTCACGCCTCCCTTGGCCTTGAGAGCTAAAGATGGCTTGGGCTCCTGGCTAGCTTCAGAACCTTTCTTAGCTTTGCCCTTGCCCTTGCGCTTGGACTTAACCTTCTTGCTCATGATCACCATCACGGACTTAGGCTTGTCCTTCTTCATCTGTAACTCGGCTGTCCTCAACATGCCCAACAACTCTGACAGTGGCCTATCAAAGTTGTTCATGTTGTAGTTCATCACAAACTGACTGTAAGATTCTGGCAACGATTGCAGTATCACGTCAGTAGCCAACTCTTGGCTCAGTGGAAATCCCAGTCTCTGCAGGTTCTCCACATACCCAATCATCTTGAGTGTGTGAGGACCAACTGGATCTCCTTCTGTCATGACACACTTGAACAACGCCCTAGAAACATTGTACCTCTCTTGCCGTTCCTGATCTTCATACATGTTCCTGAGATGCTGAATCATCTCTATGACACCCATGTTCTCATGTTGCCTCTGCAACTCATGGTTCATTGAACATAGCATCAAGCACTTCACATCAATGGCATCATCAGAATGCTTCTTGTAAGCATCCCTTTCTGTCTTTGGTGCATTAGGAGCGGGTTCCTCTGGAATTGGAGTATCCAGGACATAGAGCTTACGCTCTTGAGTGAGAACAATTCTCAATGTCCGATACCAGTCGTGGAAGTTCGTCCCATTTAGCTTGTCCTTGTCAAGGACCGATCGCAAAGAAAAGTTGTTGTTGTTTGTTGCCATTTGAACTACAAAAAGGAAAATATGCAATTTTAGTCCAAAACTCATTTTTGACTTATTTGATTGATTTGAAAGTTTGACGATATAATTAAGCCTTTAATTAATTATCGTTCCCACTATTTTACTTCAAATTGATAGCCCTCACCATCAATTTGGAAGATTGCAGCGTACAACCTTCTAGTGGGCAAGATCCTGAAATCCTCTAAGTCATGGACCAGCTAGGGCTGTCACCCACAACATAGATCTCTCAGGTAGGCAACTTTTGCCAATTGCATCATATGCAACTCTTGATAAGATGTCATCTACAACTCCTTGCAATGAACATCTCCATGCCTCAAGGTACTAGATCCTATCTAGATCACCTTGTTAAGTCCGACCCAAAGCAAACACGATGAATATGCACCCTGCTAGGGCAGACCCACACATTCATCCTTCACGCTTCCACGAGATAGACGGTGCACCACGCTAGGGCGTGCCCACACTTGGTCGATCAAGCTTTTCACATGTGTCGCATTTGGAAGGCATCTAAAACTTAATATTTAATGAGGGATTTGGTTTTATATACATATACATATCCAATCATCACAATACACAGTACGTATCATATACATGCTATATCCCACAGAAAACATGCACAAACGATAAAAAGCGATGATTATGGCCATCCTAATGTGATTCCTCGAGCCAAGAGGAATCACAGTCATCTAGGTCAACATCACATGCAACCTGTACAAGATGAACTCTGTACTTTGCCATCCGAGTTGATCAACTCATCACATGAATGATCTGTACTCTCCAGCCGGTCGTCTGGGTGCCACCAGCCAATCGGTTGGCTCCTCCAACCGATCGGTTCGCCTGGTCGTCGTGCATCTCATCATGTCCGCCACCCACTCGTCTCGTTCCTCGAACCGGTCATCAACCGATCGGTTCACTCCTTGAACCGACCGTCTGAAAGGTCGTCTTGATGTCCTCCGGTCTTTGACATAACAAGAAATAAAATCCTATTCTATTTATTACATTGCTATAAAAGGGAAACCCCGATTTACATTCGGGGGGAGCAAAGGTAGAAAAGAATCTCGAATTATTTCGAGTTACATCAGGAATAAGAGAGGGAAGATCGGTGCGTAGACCGAGATACAAGCAACCACACACAACCAATCACAGATAGGGGTTTACAGGCCATAATCACGCTACATACATCCACCACAAAACTCGTTTAAGGGCGACGCGTATCGAGTGCATTAATAATACATATCATATATGTAATTAGGGATTTGTGGATTTAAGATTGGACATGCGTAAAGCCGATATTATTCGCATCGTATGCAATAAATAAAGGCGACAAACCAAAATCGATCATATCGATATTCCTAAAATATAGAGCAGTTGACGTGGCTCTGATACCAGTGTTGGGTTTTTAGGGGAGACAGAGAAGGCAGCGGAAACAAAAAATTTTCTCCCCCAACCCATACCGAGGAAACGCGTCAACGTCTATATAATAGGAAAGGATGGTTTGCGGAATCATACCTTGTCCCGAGGCTTGCTCGGCGACAATACCTCGCGCAATGCGCGGTCTTCAACTCCGGACTTCGACGGTGTCTGTGCAGCTCCTGGTCGCACCGGGACTGACAACTCCTACTCGAACCGGACTGTCGGATGACAGTTGTCCTCCAAAGCGGCAGTGTCCTCCCGCCTCCATAGTAGTCCACACGGACCACCTGGAACTCCACACTCCTTGTCCCACAAGGAAGTGTAAGGAGTCGCACCCTCCTGTTGACGTACTAGTCGCCAACACGCTCTCCTTCCTCCTGTTGCAACTGCAGTTGTCCTCCCCTTGCTGCACCTCCCTTTTGCGGGAAGCACTTGCTCGGGCTCTCTCACGGTTACCAAAACCAGAGAGAACGACAACTTGCAGAGCAACTGGTTGCACTGAGCTGTACTCTGAGAAGCCCCCAAGTACCCCTATATATAGGAGAGTCATGGGACAGGGTTCTCCATCCCGGGCAATGCGGGACTAAAAGCAGGAGTAGAAGGGTTCGAGATTTTCCACAAAAAGCAACCATCTCGCAACCTGAACTGATCGGTTCACTACTGAACCGGTCGGTTGGACTTGAGCCGACCATTTGGGGCTCTCCAACCGATCGGTTGGTGCCCTGAACCGATCGGTTCATGGTCCTATTCCGGCTCAAATTGACTTTCCTTGTTTCTTTCCCAATTGGCATCGAAATACCAATACTATTTCCAATCAAATTGGAAATCCTATTTCCAATCAAATTAGAAATTGAAACGAAAGGAAAATTCTCACCAATCCTACTTTCCCAAGTTGCTTGATTGCACTAGTTGAACCGATCGGTTCAACACTTGAACCAGTCGTTTCACTCTGTGCATGAGCCGATCGACTCAACACTTGAGCCGACCGGTTCAGCAACCTCAGCCGACCGGTTCATCATATGAACCGACCGGTTGGGAGTGCAAATTGTGCAGAATCAGTCAAATGCGATTTCAATCAATCTGATACTCCAATCAATGCGTCCAACACCTTGAACCATATGATATTGAGCCATCGACTGATTGAGTATCTAATTGAACTACTAAACTCCTTTAGTAATCAATCTAAACATTGCTTGTGGAAAAACTCCTCTTCCAGGTTAATTCCTATGTGTGTGACCCTGCAGGTCCATTTCACGTTGGCAGTGAAAGTTCATAACACTTATGACCTCACAAGCAAAGAGAGGTGCCTAGTCACACATCAGTGCTACCCAAGTGAAAGTAGAAAGTTGGAGAACAACTTTCATCCTACAATCTGTGAATGGTGTTACAGCGAGTGTATAATTCCTTTGTCACTGATATCCCGAATGAACTCGAGGCATGGATCTGTCATCCTGTCAACGTTCATTCACTTTCTTGATCTCAGAGTAGACTGGAAGAGATATGTATGACATCAGTATCACATACTGATTCACACATGCGTGCACGCCTTTCTCAATCCTACTCATCAAGTGGCCATGGATATCAAACTCCCTCAGGAGGGACAAATCCCATATCTATCACTCACCCCTCAAAAGCCCCATGTGTCAAAGCCACCCAATCATCACCTTTATAACAACCCATGTTTCAGGACTGCGTTTGATGATGTCAAATTGTGCCCAATGACATGTGTTGAGTGCAGTGATTTTAGGTCTAAGAATCACACTCACCACCATCACTGTGAGTACTGACTGTGACTACCATCTCATGGTTCCATGTGTCAAACTCACGGTGGGTCTGTCCGGTACCTTGTTCTCTAACAAGTACCTATGTGTTTGGTTTGATATCTCTATATCATGACTAATGAGATTTTGTCATCAACCAACACCACAATCTAGTCTTGTGTGTCATTGTTGTCTATCTACCTTCCACAATGACATCCGACTAGGGAAATAACAAGAATGTACAAACTCTTAGCATCCGTATGATCTCATCGTTCAGGTCCTCAACCTGAAAGCATACGTCATTGAGTACTGTCATTTTCTAGACATTCAATATGTTCTATCACTATCTCATATGACTGAACCAGAAAGAATTGGAAGCTTGCCTTTGATGTTTATCAAATCAATCTTAATGTATCCCATCAATCATCATATGATTGGCTCTCAGGGCATACATACCAACACATATGATATTTTCGGAAGGTTCTGTCAATTAGTCTTGTGATCTGATCCACCGCAATTTCATTCACACCACAATAAGAAATGGGAGCACATTACTGTATTTCACTCTTTGATTGCATACCATGTAGATAGGTCTTGCATTACAACTATTTTCAAATTTTTTGCATGAGAATGAAAGAAAAAAAAGATAGAGTAGTTATACATGCACATTATCCTTAGGTGCATGTCATAGTAGTTGCATAACTGTCATTATGTAGTTGCATTTACATCTTTTGAGTATATTGTACACCATGTATCTTATGTTACTCTGAAAACATTAAAGGTGATGAACTTGTTCCATACCCTCCAAATAGAATGCTTCAGATGCACAAGTATGTAACAAGAAGTGAGCCTGACATATAATTCATTGTCATCTATGAAAATAAGGGCTTGAAAAAAAATTGAAAAAAAAGAGAAGAAAAAAAAAAGAATTGAGAAGTAAGTAGGAATGAGAGGGAGAAAGGAACATGTTCTCACTTACATACTAAGAAGAATAAGCACATGGTGTATTTTTCTTAGATATTCCATCTCACCTTGAGACGGAATGATAGTGCATGCATCATTCCACCAAAAATATAGCATTAGGACATTTTCACTTGCATTTTGCATCATGATAGGTCATTAATTTTTGTATTGCATGATTGACTGTTATGTGCTTCCATATCTTCCACAACCACCTATCCCATCCACCCGTTGCTCTAATCGGTAGGTCACCCATGATATTCTCCTCATTCATTAATATCAGGAGATCTGCTTCCATTTAGATAGTAGTTAGGAAATGAGCAACGTAGATAGGAGATCACAAGATGCATCAAGTATGGACCGGATGAGTATATCATATTAACTGCTTTAATTGATAGTGTTTCACTGATTGGGGGATAGACATCTTTTACATAGATATTTGGTCGCCTGGATGGCAGTTAGTGTTCAGTGGTCAATGAGGGCCGGTTTGTGGAAAGAAAGTGGGGATGATGTCGATTCATTTCATGTATTTATGTCCTGTTGCTGACTTATCTCAACCAGATCCAAAGTTTTGTTGCTCGAGGACGAGCAAGGTTTAAGCTCTTATTTTATATCTGTTTTATGCATGTATTTGTCATTTTCTTGATTATATTTTCATAATTCACTATAGTTGGCCCTTAAACTCTTTTTGCATCAAATTATACTTCTTTTATCATATTTATATGATTTTATATAATCCCCGGACTTATACACATGTTTCGGCACTTTTTCAGGCACTTTTGCATTGTCCGGAGTCGATACTATCGACCCCCAGGTCGATAGTATCGACATTTCATCAAAAAGCAACCCCAAAACGCGATCTTGGAAGGAATAACCTATGACATGGTCGATACCATTGACTTTGGGGTCGATACTATCGACAGCGTCGGGATCTGGCGATTTTCAGCACTAAAACGGAGCGTTTTAATCCGACGATTGAGCTTTTTCGGAGCCGTAAAGTGGTCCTATGACCTAAGAAGAGCACAGACGGCCCGAGGGGAGAGGAGATTGTATTGCACAACATCCAAGAAGGCGAGAGAGAGATAGGAGACGAGAGACGAAGGCCGTCAACCGAGCGATCTGGGCACCTCCGACGGGCGATTTTGCTGTCGAAAGACTGCAAAATGCACGTTTCTCGAGGTGGATCTCCAGGAACACCTTTGTATCAGGGGTTACACGAGTTTGATCCATGTTTCTAATGTTTTTCTTCTCTACTCCTCTGTCTTTCATTGAGATGACCATGCGGGGCTAATCCCCTTTGTCTTTAGGACCGGGAGTAGCCCGGGAATTCATTGTATGACAATTTTATCATAGTAATTCATATCTTATCTCTTCAATTCGTGGTATAATTTCGTTTTCTCAATATATTGTTATGCTTGATCACCATAATAATAACCTAATTCCCTTAATTACTTTGAAAGAAGAATTAATGGTTGAAAAGAGACGAAATCTACATTAATTGACAAATCCCTTGAACAAGGTGGTGTAATATTAATGGTGGATACTGAGAGATCGTGTTTAATGCACCTAGTTTAGAGTATAGGTTACTACAACGGTGGAACCGACCTAGACATAGGTAGTGAATTGTACCACGACAATGGGTAATTCTGATTTCAGGCCACTACCCGGATAGAGAGATAAGTTTGGATGACTGAATAGAATTTAATACAATAAAAACCCGCGGTGAAACCGCAATACTAAAGATCTCATCTTGATTTGATTAAACTAAACATTTAATTGATTGCTTTGTTTTGTTTTACTTTATTTTCTTTTAATTTTACAACAACCTCCAACTTTTTAATTGGTCTAGCTGATCGCAACCAGTTAGTAGTAGTCTCTGATAATTCACGTGTCACTGTGTTCGACTCGGGCCTCACAAAGGCATGTACTACTCGACGCGTTCACTTGCGTTTTAGCGCATAGTAAAATTGTGTCAGTGGGTCTGTCTGATACACTGATCTCTAACATGAATTTGTGTGCTTGGTTTGATATTTCCATATCATGACTAATGAGATTTAGTCATCAACTAACTCACACTCTATCTTACGTGTTATTGTTGTCTATCAGCCTTTCACAATAACAACTGATCAGGGACATAATGAGAGTATGTATATGTACTCTTAACATCTGTATGATCTTATCCACAAGAATAGTAACTTGACAACATACGTGAGTAATATAATTCTCTAGACATTCACTATGTATCCTCATTATCTCAAAACTCAGTGAAACAAATGAATTAAAATCTTGCCTTTATTATTAATCAAAACATTTATATGTTATGCCACTACAATCATCACATGATTGGCTCTTCGAACATACATACCAACATTCCCATCTTTCTTCCAATCATTTCTTTGATTGCCTCCACTTAGATGACCATCTTGACTCACCGTCTTTTCCATCCTATAACCCATAATCCTTCTCCCTCCTTCCTCCAGCTACATATTGTCCATTTGTCACATCCTTTCCACCATCTCTCCCCAACACCCCATCTTCCCTGTCACCCCTCCTTTCTTCATCATTGATCTCCTTTTATTCACCATCACTAGTCTCCTTCTCTTTCCTTTTCCCCTTACCCACCATCATCACCTACCAACATGTTGGTTTTGGTTAATAACAAGTTGTAGGTTTATTTGAAGTTGTCATATTACTTCTTAATTGTAAGTTTGATATTTACATGCATTTGGTTATGATAGTTCATAAGAGATCGGAGCATTATTTATGTAACCTCTAAGATTGATATGTGTAACACCTTTTCCATACATAACATGACATTTAGTTAAATATATCTATCTCACGATGTTGATTAGAAAACATGTAGAATAAGACAAAGCAAAAGGAGAAATAGGATCTCCTTGGATGTTGTTTTTGTTAGATCCTAAGTATCAATCGATTGCATAAATAATAAAAACGGAGATATGATGACAGTTGAATCCTTCTAAACAAAAATCAATATATGAAGTATTTCAATTTTCAAAGTTATTCTTGAAGTTAAGATTACGGATGAGAGTTTAGCTTCTCCTCAAAGTCACAGTAATGTTATCTTGGAACTGGATGCAATCCATTTTTTATGCATCATCTAAGGAAAGGCACAGTATGTAACATAATCTATTAGCTAGTGCTTTGTTGACTATATTTTAGGTTGTCTAAATAAGAAATTTTGCTTATCTATTTTTCTTCTACGTGTTATTATGTAATTCTAAGTTATAGAATTTAGTTTAAGTTGTTGTTAAGTAGGAATTACATATTGACATTCATATTGTCTAAGAGTGAGGTGGTGATTCCTTCCTTATCAATGGCTATCCATCTTAAAACCTAAAGAATGCAAAAATAATTCTTTAAACTCCGAAAAGATGGGTAACAAAATGATTTCATGATTCTATGCAATTTTAATTTATATTAAATTTTCCAAGCCAGTGTAATCTTGAGACCCTCACCTACCTCTCACCCTCTAGTTTTTTCATCAAATAAGATTGAACCCAAGACCTTTTAGATGACAAAAAAACAAGTTAACATGCTAGCTTGTTTGTATTCCCAATTATACATTATAAAAGATCACATCCTAACTGTGAAAATAAAAGTTGTGAAAGAAAAAAACTCTACTAAGTTTGCCTTCTATTCAGGCAATCAGAGTATCTAGGGGGTGAAGGGCATCTAGTTCTGTCTCCTCTCAGAAATATAGAAAAAGTAATAAGAAAGAACAAAATAGAGCAACAAGAAGACATGTATTATTCTTTTCAATAATGAATACAAAAAGAATTTTGGTTGCATCGATACTTGTCCTTTGCTTTCGTCTAGGCCACCTAGGTTCAATTCATTGTAGAACCTTATCTTTATTAATGAGCGTCTAGATATTGGATTTGAGGTTCAATCCAATGGGTTCAATTGTTTGTTATGCCATAATTGTATCTACAAAAACAATTAGTGAGAGCATATATATTGGGCTTGAGGTCCAATTGAATAAAATGCTCTCAAGCATAAGAAGATAGGTGTATACTCCTTGTATAGTTGTGTGATGCGAAGATAGATAAAGAAAAAGGAGAAAAAGGAAGAAAGGAAGGGAGAATAGTTCAAAACTTTTTTATGTTGTATTATTTGGTGATTTGAAGTAGAGGATTTTTAAATATAGGTTTAAAGTAGAGGATTTTTTAAGAAGTAATGTTACGATGGAGTAGTAGAGATCTCTCTCTCTCTATCGTAGTACTGTCTTTTTCTTCATGTGGTCATTACTTCATCAAATATCGAGTCCAAAATATGAAAATAAGCATATATTATATTTCCTAAGAGTTGATTGTATGTCATTGACCCTTTGATTTATCTCTCACACAACATGAGTGTTTTGTATGTTGAATTTTGAAATTTCTTTATTGGTGATTCTCTCATCTTTACTTTTGTGCAGTCATCAGCATTGCTTCGTTGTAAGTATTCTAATTTGAGATGGCCATGAATGGATTAAAATACATATTATAATTTAGGTTGGCATACAACTTGTAGTTTTTTACACATGTGAGTCATTTATAATGCAAAATTTATTCCATTTGATTGGTAAATAATGAAGGACATATATTAAAAAATTTACACCAAGTTACAATTGTGACTGCATATAAAATTAAAAATTTTGAAGTTATAAATTAGGTCAAAACAAATAAAAATTGAACTAGTTTTAGTTTTGGGTTTAGTTGTAGCTCAAGACCATTATGAACTAAGGTAGTCTATTTGAACGACCTTAAAATATAAATGTATTGAAATGAATTTAGTTTTTGTGATAAAAAAAATTAGTTAGATATAAGTCCAAGATCAGTACGAGCTATGCATTAACGCTTATAGTAAACACATTTCATCTCTACTTCACAATATGGCATATATATACATACATATTCTATAAAAGAAATAAGACATTGAGCGTCAAATAATCAAGGTAAATATCTGACTTGTTGAGACTATGAGTGCTTAGTATTTAAGAGGTGATTAGAGAAAATGGATAGTACGTGTTTCAATCATCAGTAATAACTTTTTGTGATCAAAGTTTAATAGTACTATACTCTTCTAGTGTTTGTGATACATTAAGACCAAGAGAATCACCATTATTTGCATTAATATTTTTAATTTTTTTTAGGTTCATGGGCCACTAGATTTTTATTCTCTCTCCAAAAGTATATAATTAAAGTGAGATTTCCTCATGATGAAGAAATGGTTTGCCATTTTAACCGAGCAACTAATATAGGGATATTGAGATATTTTTACATACAGTTGTAAGTATTCTAATTTGAGATGGCCATGAATGGATTAAAATACATATTATAATTTAGGTTGGCATACAACTAGTAGTTTTTGACATATGTGAGTTATTTTTAATGAAAAATTTATTACATTTGATTGATAAAAATATGAAGGAAATATATTAAAAGTTTTACACCAAGTTACAATCGTGACTACATATAAAATTAAAGAATTTGAAGTTATAAATTAGGTCAAAACAAAAAAAATATTGAATGGGGTTTAGTTTTGGGTTCATTTGCAGGTCAAGACCATTATGAACTAAGGTAGTCTATTAGAACGAACTTTAAATATAAATGCAATGAAATGAACTTAGTTTTCGCGATAAAAAATTGGTTAGATACAAGTCCAAGATCAGTACGAGCTATGCATTAACACTTTTAGTAAACACATTTCATCTCTACTTCACAATATGGCATATATATACATACATATTCTATAAAAGAAATAAGACACCGAGCGCCAAATAATCAAGGTAAATATCTAACTTGTTGAAACTATGAGTGCTTAGCATTTAAGAGGTGGTTAGAGAAAATGGATAGTATATATGTGTTTCAATCATCAGTAATATCTTTTTGTGATCAAAGTTTAATGGTACTATACTCTTCTAGTGTTTGCGATACATTAAGACCAAGAGAATCACCATTATTTGCATTAATATTTTAATAACTTTTTATGTTCATGGGCCACTAGATTTTTATTCTCTCTCCATAAGTATATAATTAAAATGAGATTTCCTCACGATGAAGACATGGTTTGCCATTTTAACCGAGCAACTAATACAGCGATATTGAGGTATTTATGAAGTTATGTGAAAGACTTAGCAACATTTCATACATATAAGTATATAGAACTCATGCTTTTCATTGGTGTTATTAATATGATTCTTTTGTTGCTATTTCTTTGGATGTGGATTATGATATAGATATGAAACTACTTAAATTCACATGTATAGATATGAAACTATGTGCTATCAAGTTAGGAGAAAGTAAGGTTGGCACCAATCATTCTTGAACCAATGTTGTTAGTTACAGTACAGGTGAACAACCGAAAAAGGCTGGCAGGAGGATATTTGGTTGCAGCAGACACGTTCTTTTCGTCTCAAATAGCTTGTTCGTTTCCTTATAAAAAGGGACAACCTCCCGCCTAAACTAGCGCAAGTCAAATCAACATCAGCCGATCCTCCCCCCTCCCCGACTCTCCCCCCAAAACAGCTCCGTATCTCATCTCCCGCTACCTCGCCTTCCTGTTCTTCCCTCTCCTTCACAATCCCGAACCCACCCCCTCTATTTTCCTCTTCTCCTGAACCCACCGCCTGAGGTTTCTCCTGAAACCGGCATCATGGCCGCGAAAGCCTCTTTTGTTCTCCTCGTCCTCATTGCCGCGGTTGCCACGAAGGCATGGGCTGGAACAAACGGCCTTAAGGAGAACCTCGGGGGAGGGGAAGCCGAGCTCACCGCAACGGAGGACATCCCGGTACTGAAGCCCTCCTCGTGCGGGCCCGGCAGCCCCGTGGGAGATTGTGTAGACGAGGATGAAGAGGCCGCGATGGAGTCGGAGTCGCTGCGCCGGATCCTCAAGACCCGCCGCAAGTACATCAGCTATGGCGCTCTGGACCGGGACCGTATTCCGTGTGACCATAAAGGCAGCTCGTACTATAACTGCACCCAGCATGGCCGCGCCAACCCGTACCACCGGGACTGTGACGTCATCACCAGGTGTCAGAGGGATATCTCGTAAACCTGGAAGAGGAGGGCACGTATGAGGAGCAGAAGAAGGGGCGCGTTCATAAACGAGGGTTAATTAGGAGGTGATGTTTTATCGCCATGCCTTTTATATAGAGGGATGGGACATGTATGACTACATTTCATTACTTGCTACTCAATATTATGATTGCATTTTTTCAATTCAAATACAAAACTACAAGAAAAATTCTACGCATAGTACCCAATATACCCGGCCACATACCCGGTCCATCGGGAATCATCAACTGCCGTATTCCTCCTGCTGCTGCGCCAGCCACTGCCACACCCATTAACCTCTGTTGCCGCATGCACAATTAAATGGATGTCTGCAGCAGTGATTATACATGTTTTTACATGCAAAAAGGATGCATGAAATAATTATCTCGCCACATACTCCATGCAACTGTCATGCAAATGGCAGATATCAATCCACTATAACTTACAAAAAAATTCTATTGCATATTTATCCTCAATGCAGATTACGTAAGTATTGTACGTACAATAAATACATATACATTCACAAATGAATTTGAGAGGTACTGTACTTATATTTGACAAACTGGGTTGAAAATTAATAATTGAGTACAATACTTATAGATGCATTTTATAGTTGATTATGGAACAGATGTACACAACATTTTTGTAAAAAAATAATGTCCAGGCGAAAAATGTTGTTATTGGATTCTGTAGGTACGGTACTTATGCCTCCAGATCAGTTATACAATTATGCTTGATTTTGTAATTTGTTAAGTATTGTACTTATGCTTGGTTTTATAATTTGGTAAGTATTGTACTTATGTTTGAAAAAATTGAGTTGGAATTAACAAGTGAGTATTGTACTTATTTTGCATGGATTCCGTAGGTACTGTACTTATGCTTCCAGATCAGTTATACAATTATGCTTGATTTTGTAATTTGTTAAGTACTATACTTATGCTTGGTTTTATAATTTGGTAAGTATTGTACTTATGTTTGAAAAAACTGAGTTGGAATTAACAAGTGAGTACTGTACTTATTTTGCATGGATTCCGTAGGTACTGTACTTATGTCCAGATGACAAATGTTACTACTGGATTTCATAAGTACTGTACTTATGCTTCCAGATCATGGTTGTTATTGGATTCCGTAGGTACTGTACTAATACGGGAATGCAGGTGGGTGGATTAGAATGTGAGAGAATAATTACAAGAGAAAAATAAAATTAATACACTTTACATGGACTTTGCTTGGACTTTGCATGAGTATTAATACTCTGGAGAGAAGAGTGGAGAGACATATTGTTGCATGGACTTTGCATGGACTTTGCATGAGTATTAATAGAAAGACAACTGCAAATGATGCAGCTCTGTTTTCCCAAAAAAACGGGTGGGTGGCCGGGTATAAGGGGGACTGTGTGTAGCCTAACTCAAACTACAATAAGGGCCCGTCTGATTGGGCCGTGTTTCAACTTGTCCGGTTGCAACTCATTCTATTTTCCAACTTGCAACGTTAGGTTGGATGTTGTTGAAGCCCACACGGCCAAGAGAACCAACTGTACGTTGGTATCCGATTCTGTAGAAAATTGTGGAAAACGGATTGCGTCCTTTTTAGGCGTGGTTCGTTTCCTCCTTCTCTGCTGCTGACGTGAGTATTATAGGACGCGTCCTATACAAAAAGTATAGGACACCAATGAGCTTCGGACACCTGGACAACGAATAAGTATCGACGGTTCGTAATCGCAAGTGTGTTTCCGTCCGTCACGACCTCTTTTTATCCTTTTTTTTATTAGTAGTATATACGGAACGAAAATTTTGCTAAATAGCGGACAACCCTTTCTTTCTTTCGTCGTCGTATGATAATCAAAAGGACATTGCCATTGTTTATTCTAGCCGTCGTCAAAGTTGGGCGATCCTTTCTTCTCGTAAGACTCAGACATACTGAAAAAATCATCTGAAATTATATATAGTCACCCATCTAAGGTATGCTCTATTCCTCATGTCTGCTTCAAACTTAATATGCTTCGTTCCTTGTGAATAGTTCCTCTTGTTCGTATAAACCTAGCAATTCTTCTATTTTTTCTTACAAGACTGATCATAGTTATTAATATTTTCTTCTTCACAATCAGAACAAAGAAAAATAACCACAACGGTGAATAAAGAAAAAGTACACAGAGTCAATGGTTGCGCATCCATAAATAAAAATGGAGCCATACGTAGTGCAGATATCGTTGTCAATCGAAAATCAGCCTACAATTGTCATCTATATACCAACAGACAAAGTCATCAGAGATACTGACCGGCCTAAATCGCGCGTCCAAAAGTGGAGGCAGATTTGAGGTAGTCGAGCTTTTACATTTATAAACTCGAATCTTTCTAGGCCCCCGCAACTTTGTTTACGGGGTCAAAGTAGTCATACGGGGTCGAACACAGGGACAAGGGTGGTAGTGTTGAGAACTTAGAATCAACACGCTACACTCCGGCAGGTATAAAGAGATATAAATTCCCAAAAGGGAACAGCAAGATGTCACAAAATAAAACAAAGAAAACTATCTCCAACTGGAGCTACTAGAGAGATTTAAGATTTTAGTCATTTAGCAGTTTTTAGGGGTTTTCATACAACAGAAGCAGAAAGATAAAGACTAGAGCTGAAGCAAGGTACGAAGGATAAGATTATAGTAAAACAAGCGGCAGCGGTAACATCCTTCACCCCTCCTCTCAAAGCGGGTACCTCTAACCTCTGCATCAACACCCCTCTCGAGGTTGCTGGGCTTTAGTTAGAGTAGAATGTTATCGAAACAACTCCGTTCCAGACACTCTCGTACTCCAGAATCGGACCAAACACTAGAGCCACAACACAACTCTCAAAGTTGTTGCGACAGGAAAACACGATTCGGTAGCTAAGCGAAACGCGATCCAAACATGCAAGCTAGAGTTCAGATAAAACATAGCAGTCGTCCAACATTGTACACCAAGCATAGAGCAACAAGTAATTAAATCTTTCTATTTCCATAAACATTAAGGTCTTAATACATTGCATATAATAAAGAATTAAATAACAGAATTAAAATATAAGTGTCGCATCCTTGATATAGAAGGACGACAGGGTGCTATAGCTCTCCAGCCCGATATCAGTCACGGGCCTAGCCCGATAGAGAGGTGTCGGGTGGCACACACCTCTCGGGAAGCACACACCGACTGTCGACCGTATTGCTCAAGGGCCCTGGCCGATACGCTCATGTCGGGCGGCACGCACCGACTGTCGAAGCGTATCGGGTTCGATATCGTGTCAGGCTAAGAGCTACGCGTTCTGCTGTCGGGCTCTTGTGTCGCTCATCTACGTCGGCCGATATCGGCCCGCAGTGTCGCCCGGGACGGTCCTAAGTGAACTATCCCCTCCCTCTCGGGATGAGGAAAATCTCACCTAGTGTCGCCTGAGACAAGCACTGGGGCACGATACTTGTGCTCTCGCAGTTTCCTCGGAAGATAGCTCAAGCTCCCAACTGTCCGAATCTTCTCTCTTCGTCTTCTTGTAGCTGCTATTTATAGTCAATTGGCTGGGAGGAGTTATGGTGCTCGAAGCGCCACGTGGCCCCCTTATGCGTCGGTCGATGGACGGCCGATACAGGTATCGCAAGGCGCCGAGGTGTTGGCTATCGGTCACGTGAAGGGCGGCGCGCCTGCCGGTGGGTGGTTGTGTCGCCCGACAAGCTGGGTTGTCGAGGCGAGTCGGGCTCCCTGTCGGGTAGAAGGTGTGTCGTCTGCCAGCTTCTTCTTGCGCGGCATCACTTTGTCGTGCGTCTTTGTGTCGCCCAACCCCTGTCGGACAGGGGTTGTATCTGGCGTCAGGAAGGCCGAAAAGACTTGGACTTATTCATGGGTCGGGACGGCCTTATTGCACCAAAATGAGGAAAACTCTGCAAAAGATGGGAAAATTAGACTAAGAGCATTGCTTGGCCAATTATTGCGAAAATGATAATAAAATAGAGGAAAATAGCAGTTTTGATAACAAAATAAAGGGCAAAAACGTCACAAAAACTGATGTTATCAACTCCCCCAAACTTAGCGTTTTGATTGTCCTCAATCAATATTTAAACTATTTTTAGGGATGCTTCTTCTGCTCGGGAAGGCTTCTTGTTCAAAAGGTGAAACAAGAATCGTAATGCCTTAAAGATAATGATGCCTTAGTACGAACAAAAGACTTAGTTTTTCCTGCCTTATTGCTTTAAGTAAGATTCTTCTCTACAGCTTCGGCGAGACTTTGTTGTATGATTCCGAAGTTAGCTTACACACCAAACAGCTTTATTTTCGGGGCAGAAAGTTGTGTATCGGGAACACTAAGGCTTTTTAGGGTTTTTCTTGTTTCCCATCAGTCCATCCAGGTAAGGGTTCGTTAATGGGCAAGTGGTCCCTGCAGCCCAAGCCAATTGGCTTTAGAGCAGTGATTTCACATCCTACGTACCACTGCCCCGGATCTACCATGCCTAAAGATGGGTACTTTTAGAAAACAAGTGGGTATATATATGTCTTTTTGTCTTTTCTTTTATTGGGCACAACTCTCATGCTTTTATTCAAACTCATAAGGCTTCTCTCTCTTTTGGGATTTTTGTTGGGTGAGGGAAAACAAAAGAGATTTCTGTTGTTTGGGCAGCTTTTTCCTTCTCCATACTCGTCACTTAGTTGTTTGTGAGATTATTATATTTTTGAAAATTTTTGACATGGCAAAACATATTCTTTTGTTCGTTTGAAGCAGCATCATCAAAAAGATTTAACAAAACTTGCATCTCATTAAGCACATAGAAAACTAACTTTGCAAGAAGTCGCAACAGATTTTTATTACATTTAAGCAACTTTGTACATATGCAAGGGAATAAACACGAAAAAAATTTCAAAATTTTTATATGAGCATGGATATATACACATGATATAGGAGAAGCACAAAATAAATGACACAAGAATTTTTATACCTCTTTCACTGGTACATGGGTACCCCCCCAAACTTACTCTGCACTCTGCACTCTGGCCCAGAGTGCAAAGAAGACAAGGTGAGGTCATGTTAGCCCAGTGAAGGTTACCTAGCGGGTTCGCTTGTGCCATCGAGAAGCTGGAATATGCTTCTTTGATGCAGCCTCCTTCTTTCTCATTTGGAAAGAGCTAGAACAAGTGCGGACACTTGTGGCTGCTTCCTCTTTATTAAGTAGCTGGAACCGGGATGCCCAGGTTCCATCCGGAGGTCACCGACAAGGTACTCGTGTTGTTTCTGTAGGATGTTTTAATCACCACAGAAGATAGACTATGATAAGGAAATGGCCCTCCTCTTCAGCTACCAAATCAAGAAAAATCTTCTCGCATTCTATCTGTGGTAGTCGACGGCTCGCTGCCTTGGGATTTCTACGTTTCTGCTCGACAGTTGTTGCTTCAGCTGCGGCCGCCATTCTTCATGTTATCAAGTTTATTGACCATTTATATGTTAGATAGGAAAAGTAAAAGAAACTCGATAAACTTATTACAATCCTCGGGTATCGTCCATCAAAATAGAACTCGAGTCGATACAAAATTGGGCGACACGAGGAATGTCGCGCGGCACAACACACTGCCTGATAGGGTATATTGGGCGATAAGGCCGCCAAAAAACAACTGCCCAATAGGATTGTACAAAAGAAAATGTGTCGCCCAATATGGCGTATCGGGCGAGCACCATCGGCCGTTACTTCGTGCCTAACAGCGTCGGGCGATACAAAAATTGGCAAGGCTCGTAAACCCGATAAGCAGCGTACGATAAGAAAACTCGTGCCGGGCGACAAGACTATCGGTCGATAAGCATGTCGGTCGATAAGCATGTCGGGCTATACCTTTGCTCATAGGAGCCATCGCCCGATACAGAGGTCAAGGCAGGTCTGGTCGATACGAGAGCAAAATGGCTTACGGTATAGAACGGGTGGCTAAAACGGAGTAAGTGTGATAGCCCGACACGGTAAATCCACCTTACTATATATACCAAACTCAGATGGGGGTAAATCGAGCAGTTCTGGGCACGCGCGTCGTCGGTTTAAGACATGTCGTTCCCGAGACGACGGTCCCGTCAGCCAAATTAAGGGTATTTACTCCCCATGCACGAAACGACTGTCGCTCGGGGATGCCAACCGTCGCGGCACTTGCGGCGCCTAAGAAACTCTGGTCTGATACAAGCGTGATAGCGCGCCAGCTGAGTTGCCGCCTGACACGTCGTAAAAAAGGTGCCAGAAACTTAAAACAAAGCTGGAAAGAGCATATGATGGGCAAAACATCATCGGTGAGGGCAGATCCCTCCCGTCCTCAGACAGAATTGCTCCTCAAAGCTCGCAAAATTCACCGATGACCCATAAAACAGAAGAGTCGGCACGCTCGGCACGTTCTCTGACTCGGGCCTTATTACAATCCATAAAATTTGTTTTTACTTTTTATAAGAAAAATGCAAACTATTTAATGAAAGAAAGAAGAACTCAGGCTGCCTCCCGAGGAGCGCTGGGGTTTGCATCGCCAGCTCGACCGATGTAAGATCGTCTTGATCATCCCTCAACTGTACCCAAATCTTGCAGACCAATCTCTGCTCTCCTGACAAACGCTTCATCTTCATAGAACCTTTTCACCCTGTGCCCACCTGAAAGACCTTGGTTGGATCGTCTTTGTCGTAGAGATCCATCATCCCTCATGGATATATCCTTGACACTGTGAACGGTCCAGACCACCTTGTTTGCAACTTCCCAGGGAAAAGACGAATTGAGGACTTGAATAACAAGACAGTATCCCCTTCGCTTACATCTTTTCTCCTGAGATGGGCATCATGCCACAACTTTGTCCTCTATTTGTAGATTTTTGCATTTTCGTAGGCATTGATTCTCAGCTCTTCGAGCTCTTCAAGCTGCAAAAACCTCTTTTTTCCTGCTTTGTCGAGGTCAATATTTAGGAACTTGATTGCCCAAAGGGCCTTGTGTTCCAATTCTAACGCCAGATGGCAGGATTTTTCGTAGATGAGACGGTAGGGGGTGGTTCCAATGGGTGTTTTTTAAGCGGTGCGGTAGGCCCAAAGTGCATCGTCAAGTTTCATAGACCAATCTTTCCTTGTTCGGCTGACAGTTTTCTCCAAGATCTGCTTGATTTGTCTATTGGAAACCTCTACCTGCCCTGACGTCAGCGATCTTGTGCTTCACTCCGTACTTGCGCAGGAGTGCTTCAAACTGTCTTTCTCCAAAGTGCAATCCTCTGTCACTTATAACTTTGCGCGGGATGCCAAAACGAGGGAAGATGGTCTTCTCGAAAAGCTTGATAACCGACTTGGTGTCGCAGGTTTGGGTGGCTACCGTTTCCACCCACTTCGATACATAATCCACATCCACGAGTATGTACTGATACCCCCGGGATGGGGGAAACGGTCCCATGTAGTCGATCCCCCATACGTCAAATATTTCTACTTCGATCCATCTAGCCATAGGCATTTCATTCCTCCGCCCTATGTTCCCCGTAAACTGGCACTCTTTGCAAAACTTCACAAACTGTGCGGCGTCTTTAAATAAGGAGGGCCAGTAGAAACCTGACTGTAGCACCTTTGCAGTTGTTCTTTCGCTGCCCAGGTAACCACCATAGGGGGAGGCATGGCATTGCTTCAGGATGTCCGTGATTTCTTCTTCTGGGATGCACCTCCTGTACAAGTTGTCGCCGCATCTTTTGAACAGGAGAGGGTCATCCCAGTAGTAGTTTTTAACATCCGCGAATAGTTTCTTCTTCTGATTGTATGTGATGTCAGGAGGCAGTTCTCCGCAAGCAAGATAATTGCAGATGTCTGCAAACCAGGGCAAGCTTTCTTCTTGGGCTTCGGCCAACATAAGAGCTTCGTCGGCATAGTCTTCGTTGATTAGAGGCCCTCTCTCTCTCTCAGTCACGATCCTTGATAGGTGGTCCGCGACCACATTCTCTGCGCCCTTCTTGTCAATAATTTTGTGTATTTTATAGCCTCGTGATCTGTGTATACCTTGACCTTGGCTCCAACGAGATATGAACTGAATTTATCAAACACAAAGACAATCTCTAGCATCTCTTTCTCAGTTGTGGTGTAGTTTACCTGAGCTTCATCCAACGTGTGACTCGTGTAGCAGATCACATGGTGCTTCTTATCTTTCTTTTGCCCCAGGACTGCCCCAACCGCGTAGTCTCTAGCGTCGCACATCAGCTCAAAAAGTAAACCCCATTCTGGTGCTTGAAGGATAGGTGGTGATATTAAAGCATTTTTCAGGACTTGAAAAGCACTGAGACAATCGTTAGAGAAAACAAATTCAGCATCTTTTACCAGAAGATTGGACAGTGGTTTGGAGATCTTTGAAAAGTCCTTGATGAATCTTTGGTAATATCATGCGTGCCCGAGGAAGCTTCGCACCCCCGTCACGGATCTCGGTGGAGGAAGCTTGGATATTGCTTCAACCTTGCTTGCGTCCACCTCGATCCCACGCTTCGAGATCTTATGCCCGAGAACGATGCCCTCCCGCACCATGAAATGGCACTTCTCCCAGTTCAGGACTAGGCTATTCTCCTCGCACCTTTAGAGGACCGATGACAGATTCTTCAGGCAGCTATCGAAGTCCTTCCCATAGACTGAAAAGTCGTCCATGAAAACTTCTACGATGTCTTTTAGAAAATCTGAGAACATCGATATCATGCATCTTTGAAAGGTAGCGGGGGCGTTGCAGAGTTTGAAGGGCATCCTTCGGAAGGCATAAGTGTCGTAAAGGCAGGTGAATGTTGTTTTCTCTTGATCGTCGGGAAAGATGGGTACCTGGTAAAAACCTGAAAAGCCATCAAGAAAACAAAAGAAATCGTGATGCGCTAACCTTTCAAGAACTTGATCAATAAAAGGTAGCGGAAAATGATCCTTCTTTGTAGCCTGATTTAGCTTTCGGTAATCAATGCACATTCGCCATCCAGTGACGGTCCTAACCGCCACCTCATCCCCTTTTTCACCCTTAACCACCGTCATCCCGCCCTTCTTGGGCACTACGTGGATCGGACTTACCCAATTGCTATCGTTGATTGGGTAAATGATCCCCGCATTCCTAATCTTTATTACCTCTTTATTGACAACCTCCTTGAGCATCTGGTTCAGCTTCCTCTGGGGTTGGTCCAGAGGCTTGGCAGATTCGTCTAAGTTGATGTGATGCATGCACAAGGCGGGGCTAAGGCCTTTGATATCATCTACCGAGTATCCTATAGCCCCCCTGTGGAGTCTTAACTCTTCAAGGAGTCAGTCAAGATGATCGCTTGAAAGATCAGCGTTCACGATGACGGGGTTTCTGTGCTCTTCATCTAAGAACTCGTACTTCAGGCCCTCGGGCAACACTTTTAACTCTAGTTTTGGTCGGGGTGTCTTCTCTTGAGGCTCCTCCTTGAGAGAGACATACATCGTAGAATCCCCCGCCATATCTTCTTCTTGCAAGCCTTCCCCAGAAAGGTTGAAAAGGTCGAGATGCTTTGCGACCTCAGGATCTTCGAGGTCAGGATCTTGACAGTTTATAGCCCTCAAGAGGGGGTCTACTGTCCGGATGTCTTCCTCTATCTCCTCATAGAATTTATTGTAGCTATCTGCGAACCGTGCTGATTTAGAGAGGGACGGACTCCTCATGATTTCTTTCAGCTTGAAGTCCATATGGTCGTTTCCGATCCTTAAAATGATCATCCCCTCGGAAACATCAATCAGCGCTCTCCCTGTTGCCAAGAAGGGGCGCTCAAAGATGATCGGGCACCGGGGGTCTTCACTGTGTCTATGACGACTATATTGCAAGGGATGAAGAAATCGCCAACCCTTATCGGCACATCTTTGACAATGCCAACAGGTCTCTTAAAGGTGTGGTCAGCCAGTTGAATCCGCATGTTGGTTTCAACCATGTCGATCAAACCCACCCTTTGTGCAAAACTTAGAGGCATGAGACTAATGCTCGCCCCCAAGTCCGCTAGACCATTGTGCTCGACGTTGTCCCCGATGGCGAATGGGATCGTGAAAGCTCCGGGATCCCTTCTCTTATTCGGCATGTCGGGCTTCAAGCAGGCGGAGGAGGCGGAAGCTAGCTGCACTGTCTCTATCCTTCCTCCCCTTCTCTTCTTCGTGATGAGGTCCTTGAGGAACTTGGCATATGTAGGAATCTCTTCCAATGCGTCAAGGAAGGGCACTTCGAGATGCAGTTTCCTGATCGACTCCATGAACTTCTCATGACGCTTCTTCATATTCACCTTTATCAACTTGTACGAGGATGAAATCCTAGGAGCGTAAGCATTCCGCCCGCCAGGTAGCTCCTCAGGGAACCCTTGTGCAGACTCTCGAACGTCTGCCTGTCTTTCTTCCCCTTCTGCTGGGTCCGCACCCTCAGGCCTTAGCTCGGGCTCAGGCCTGGCTTCATCAGGGTGCTCCAGCGTCCTTCCAGACCTCAGGACCGCCATTATGGCAGTTTCAGGGTGTGGGAGTGCTTTTATTACAGGATTCTCCATCAGAGCAGCCATCTGGATCAGTCGCTGATCTACCTCACGCTGGCGCATCTACAAGCTGGCCATCAAGCGTTGCATTGAATTCAGAGCCCCAGGGCTAGGGAGCGCGTTCTGCACCAATCGGTTGATGATGGCATCCTGTCTCTTTATATAGGCAGAAAGCTGACCAACCAAGTTAGGCTGGCTCGCCCTCTCACCTCGGCCCTGACATTCATCCTCAGAAAGAGACTGCTCGCAGTGAGACATGGTTATCAAAGCTCAGCGGGACAAGTCACAGTTCTTCAGAGTTCCTGAAAAGGCATAAAATAAAAAATCAAGTTTAGAAAATTGAATTTTTATTTTAAGGCAAATAATAACTATAAGAAAAGAAAGAAAAAGAAAAAGAGTGTTGTCAAGCTCATTTCTAAGCTTGAGGAACTGGAGTGTAGTTAGTGGATTCGGGTCCGTCTACAGTACCTCTTTTGCCTTGTCCCCGGCAACGGCGCCAAAAAGTTGACCGGCCTAAATCGTGCATCCAAAAGTGGAGGCGGATTTGAGGTAGTCGAGCTTTTACATTTATAAACTCGAATCCTTCTAGGCCCCCGCAACTTTGTTTATGGGGTCGAAGTAGTCATAGGGGGTCGAACACAGGGACAAGGGTGGTAGTGTTGAGAACCTAGAATCAACACGCTACACTCCAGCAGGTATAAAGAGATATAAATTTCCAAAAGGGAACAACAAGATGTCACAAAATAAACAAAGAAAACTATCTCCAACTGGAGCTACTAGAGAGATTTAAGATTTTAGTCATTTAGCAGTTTTTAGGGGTTTTCATGCAACAGAAGCAGAAAGATAAAGACTAGAGCTGAAGCAAGGTACGAAGGATAAGACTACAGTAAAACAAGTGGCAGCGGTAACATCCCGCACCCCTCCTCGGCCCGCAGTGTCGCCCGGGACGGTTCTAAGTGAACTATCCCCTCCCTCTCAGGATGAGGAAAATCTCACCTAGTGTCGCCCGAGACAAGCACTGGGGCACAATACTTGTGCTCTCGCAGTTTCCTCAGAAGATAGCTCAAGCTCCCAATTGTCTGAATCTTCTCTCTTCGTCTTCATGTAGCTGCTATTTATAGTGAGCTGGTTGGGAGGAGTTATGGTGCTCGAAGCGCCACGTGTCCCCCTTATGCGCCGGTCGATGGACGACCGATACAGGTATCGCACGGCGCCGAGGTGTCGACTATCGGTCACGTGACGGGCGGCGCGCCTGCCGGTGGGTGGCTGTATCGCCCGACAAGCTGGGTTGTTGAGGCGAGTCGGGCTCCCTGTCGGGTAGAAGGCATGTCGTCCGCCAGCTTCTTCTTGCGCGGCATCACTTTGTCGTGCGCCTTTGTGTCGCCCAACCCCTGTCGGGCAGGGGTTGTATCGGGCGTCAGGAAGGCCGAAAAGACTTGGACTTATTCATGGGTCGGGACGGCCTTATTGCACCAAAACGAGGAAAACTATGCAAAAGATGGGAAAATTAGATTAAGAGCATTGCTTGGCCAATTATCGCGAAAATGTTAATAAAATAGAGGAAAATAGCAGAAAAGGGCAGTTTTGATAACAAAATAAAGGGCAAAAATGTCACAAAAAATTGATGTTATCAGATACAAATATCACAAACGTTCAATCTGCGTCAATAACAACTGGATGCTACTAACGGAGGTGAGTTTATTAAAAAAATTCTTCTAAACTATATCATATATTTACATACATATTCATAGCTTCAGATTTATTTTCTTGCCAACAAGTTATTATGAACAATAATTCTCTTGTAGAATTCAAACTACCAGAAGAAAATATGGCCCCGAAAATTATCACTTTAGACTGTGGAACTTCAACTCAGACCAATTTTGGTAGTGAAACAAATCATGTTGATTTAGATGATAAAAATAGTCATGTATCTTCTTATGACGATCATGAATATGTAGAAGGGATCAATAAGAGTGATTATGTTCCTAAGGTGGGGATGGTGTTTGACTCACATCACGAAGCTTTTGATTTTTCTAATAAGTATGCTAGAGTTAAAGGTTTCAGCGTGCATAAAGGTCATACATACAACAATAAATATGGTGACATCACAACTCGCTTTTTTGTGTGCAATCGAGAAGGAAAAAAGGTGGAGCATAAGACACATATAACAAAGGAACCCCGATAGAATGAACGCACAGATTGTAAAGCTCGAGCTGAAATCAGGATTAATGAATCAGACTTTGGCAAGTAACAAGACTTCTTGATGAGCATAATCATCCATTCACTAGTCCAGACAAAGTGCATATACTCAGATCACATAGGGGTATATCAAGTGTGCAAAAGAAGTTACTTGATCAGTTAGAAGATGCAGATATTGCCCCTTTTAAAGCATTTGATTATATGACAGTTGGCGTTGGATGTGCAGAGAGTGTTGGATTTTTACAGAGAGATCATTACAATTATCTTAAGTCAAAGCGGCGACGTGAGATGGCTGTTGGAGAAGTACAATATTTGCTTGACTTGTTAAAGAAAATAAGAGAGCAGGATTCTAATTTTTTCTATGCAATTCAGGTGGATTGTATGGGACACACTGCTAACATTTTCTGGGCCGATGGTCGATCAATAGTGGATTATAGTATTCACTATAGTATCTCCTACTACAGGTATGGCGCTAGCTAAGCTTGTAATGACTGTAGCTCCCCAAAAGCTCATCTGACCCCAAGGTGGTACGTATCCTATTTGGCGATGTTGTGTCATTCGACACTACATTTAACACCAATAAGTATTGTCTTCCATTTGCCCCAATCATTGGTGTTAATCATCATAATCAGACTGAACTTTGTGGAGCAGCTTTGTTGTTAGATGAGAGTGCAGACTCATTTATATGGTTTTTCAATACATTTTTATCTGCTATGCCAGGAAAATATCCAAAAACAATATTCACTGATCAATGTCAAGCAATGACAAAGGCCATTAGGACGGTATTGCCAGATACATGCCATCGCTTATGCTTATGGCACATAACACAAAATGTTGGAAAACATCTTTCGTATATTTATCAAACTCATAAATCATTCAAGAGTGATTTTTATAAATCAATGTATGAGGATGGATATGTAGAGGACTTTGAAGATAGGTGGAAGGCCATGTTGAAGAAATACGAACTTGAAGAAAACACATGGTTGCAAGACTTATATTCCATTAAAGAAAAGTGGTCTTCGGTATATCACAGGGACTCTTTTTGTGCTACATTGACAACAACTCAACGATCTGAAAATATAAATGGCCACTTTAAAAAACTACTCAATCGTCGACTGAATCTTGTTTAGTTTATTAAAGAGTTTGACAAGTCTGTGGAGAAATTTAGAAGAAAAGAGTTGTTGGAGGATCATCTGTCAAGATCTACACATCCTTCTGTATATAACCATGAACTTTAATTTCTAGTCAAATATAATGAGATATACACAAGGTATGTTTATGATCTTATAGAAGAAGAATTTAAAAGACAATCATATTGTGTTTGTGAATTTGTGGGGAGGACTGATCAAGATGAATATATATAAAGTTACTCATCCAACAACAGAAAAATATGTGGATGTCACATTTTGTCCTGCATCACATATCGAAAATTGTACTTGTATGAAGTTCACTTTTATGGGAATTTTATGTTGGCATGCAATGAAGGTCCTTTTCACAAATGGTATATTTAGCCTTCCTGAACAATATATACTAAAAAGATGGACCAAATATGCAAGAGATGGAATGCAGTATATGAAGACAACAATAGATCTAGATTCTGATGGGGAGGAGTCCTTGGTGTCACGCACCCAACAGGTGACCAAAAAATTATTAAATCTTGTTGTGAAATCATCTATCTCTAAGGAAGTCGTGGACATTATTGAAAACGAAGTTGATATACTTGCAGGACGTATAGTGCAAATGCACAAAACAAGAAGTAAAATGTGTTAATCATAGCACAAGTAGCAAGAATAATGTCTCCAGATAGAAAAAGTAATCAACAAATAGCATCAGTGAAGTAGACAACTCCGTAGCAACAGTGGAGATGATGATGAATAAGCAGTAATAGCAACAGAAAACTCCATATAGTAGAAAAAGCAACAAAATTAGCATGAATAGTCCACATAACAATAGAAGGATCCACATAGAAGCAAAAGGAATACCATATAGTAGCAAAAGGATCCATATAGTAAATGTAGCATGAAAATCCATAGAACAGTAGAAGCCTAGAAGGAAAGTCTTCTTCTCTCCTCCTCATCTCTTCCCTCTACTCATCATCCTCTATTCTCCCCCCTCGCCAAAATTGTAGGATCTGATTATCAGTAGGTTCAATATATATATGGGGATAGAACAAGTATTGAGGAGGTAGGCAAAAAGATATGTAGCGTTGGAAAGGGTGGGGGGTTCAAGAACAAAAGACAAATAAAAATGCTGAAAAAGAAAGATAACTGTTGCTGGTAAGGATAAAGAAGGGACTCACCATGTATAGATATCTCCGCCATGTCATAGATCATTGTAGATGGTGAAGCACGTCAAGGTATAGCAACAGTAACAGTTGACACGCCGTGTCGGTGAAGAGACACGTCGTGTTGCAAATTAGTAGATCCATCAACAGTAGTCAGTGCCGACAAGAAGCAGGCAACACGTCGTGTCGTGGAGTGAAACGCTGTATCGTGGAGCGAAGAACTCGAGACAGTAATCTGTAGCAGCAGGTGACACGACGTGTCAGTAAGGAGACACACCGTGTCTGATACCAAAACAACAAAAGTCAGCACCAGGAGGTAGGTGACACACCATGTCAGTTGACCGGATTTGGGACAGAATCTCGGGGCATAACACAAGTGGCACGACATGTCTTTTAGCTGACACGTCGTATCATAGTACAACCGACATGCCGTGTCAGAAAGAGACGCCGTGTCGTTGGGATTTTTTTGCAAACGATGCCGCGAACGAAACAGAACACTGCCTACACGTTGTATCAAGAAGCGACACGTTGTGTTAGCGGCGAACATCAACATAAGAGGGGGAAATCCTTCCGGATCTCCATTACAACAATATATGGACAATGTGTCCCTAATATCAGCAGAAAAGGGAGATCTTTATCTAAGATTTTGGATTAGATCTCAATGGTGGTGGCACGGATTAGATCGGCGGTAGAGTAGATAATATCGATATAGATATGTGATTATGGCCGCAAATAGGATAGCGGTGGCTCCAGCCATGATGACCTTCGTAGATCTGGTACCAACAACTTCAAAGTGGATGTTTTTATTATTGAAGATGGAGACGGCTCATGGAGACGACTCCAAGAAGAAGAAAGGATGGGAGATCCCTGCGGGCAGCCAAGCAACGCCTAGCGGCGGCGACCACCCGCAAGGGGAGGCAACTCTCCTTTGCTCTCTCTCTCTCTCACGGTTTAGGGTGGCACAAAAAGCTTGCTCTGATACCGTGATCAAAAGACGTTATCAGTGGAGGAACCCCCCCCGTGTAGATTTTTCTTATATTGATAGAAGGGCAACCCCCCTCCTATATATAGGATAAGGGGGAAGCATATAGACACAAGGCACACTCTAATGGGTCAAGACACAACTAGACCCGTATTACAAATAGACTAATACAACATAAGTAAATAGACTCTCTAACACTTTTAGAGACAACTTATGAGGGCAAGGGCTATATAAAACTTGATGTGAACAAGTTTTCCAGTGTGGATTGTGATATCACAATCATAATACTAATGTGCTTAAAAACTCAAGCAAAATTTGCCAATTCTGTCGGTGTCTGGCAGTCAACAAAGTCAAAATCTGGGTAGACTTCTATATTTAGAAACTTTTGAGAACACTTTGACCAACATCGACGATGTGACCCAAATGTCAAATATGTGTACCTGACCCCATAGAAAAAGTAGGATAAGCATAGAATTAAATGTATGATTTGGATACCGTATCTTATGACCCAGAAACATAAATTTATAGAAATTTTGTCAATTTTTCTATATTTATGGCCTTGACAATTTTGACGCCAAACTGAGCGAATTAAATCATGAAAATTTATCAGGACATTTCAAATGCCAAAATTTACTCAAATATACAATAATATTTCATTTTGGATATATGGGGTGGTATCCCACATTTGTAAGTGAAGCTGAACAATTCTGATAGAATTTTGATGGCAAATTTGATGGTAAAATGAAGAAATTAAGTTATAGTTGAAAAAAGCAAAGTGAAAAACTGTAGGGTTACGCAATGTGTACCCAATATATATATAAGTGGAACAATTACAAGTAGGTCCATATAGAAAAGTAAAATAGCAAACATAATAAATAAAGACATTATTTAACACTCCCCCTTAAGTTGGAGCATAGATATCAATCACGCCCAACTTGTCCACAAGAGAGCTAAAATGCTTCTTTGCCATCAGCTTTGTAAAAATATCAACAACTTGATCTTCTAAGCGGGTAAATGGAGTGCAGATCCAACCAGACAAGATAATTTCTCTGATAAAATGGCAGTTAACTTCAACGTGCTTTGTGCACTCATGATACACAGGATTATTAGCAATGAAGATGGCATCTTTATTGTCACAAATGCATAGGAAGCAGTAGAAGACTCCACACCGAAGTCTTTCAAGAGAGATTGTACCCATAGCAGTTCACAAGCAGTGTGGGCCATAGCCCTGTATTCAGTCTTAGCACTGGATCTAGCAATAACATTTTGTTTTTTGCTCCTCCAAGTGACAAGATTGCCTCCAACATATGTACAATAGCATGAAGTAGATTTCTTGTCAGTCTTACTTCCAACATAATCAGAGTCAGAATAGCCTTCAAGAGAACAATGCCCATGCTTTCTATAACAGAGGCCTTTGCCAGGAGATTTCTTAAGGTATCTCAGAATATTACAAAGAGCATCCCAGTGACACTGTCTAGGCTTATCCAAATACCTGCTAAGAAGACCAACAACAGTAGAGATATCAACTCTAGTAACAGTCAGATAAATCATCTTACCAACCAGTCTCCTATATTTTTTATTGTTTGGAAACATAGGAGAAGCTTCATCATCCCAATTAAAATTCGGATCCAGAGGAGGATCATCAGGATGCACTCCAAGCAAATTAGTCTCCTGTAAAAGGTGAAGAACATACTTCCTCTAAGATAAGACAAGAGCACTATCAGTTCTGGACACCTCAATGCCCAAAAAATATCGCAACTTTCTCAAGTCTTTAGTAGTAAAATGCTTGCACAAGTGTGTTTTAGTAGCCTGAATTTCAGTAGTACCACTGCTAGACAAAATGATATCATCAACATAAACAATCAGAATCACAATACCAGAAGTTGTCTTTTTATTAAAGACAGAGTGATCAACATGTGATCTCAGAAAACCAAAGGTAGTCAGTATCTTGCTCAATTTGTCAAACATGCCCGAGGACTCTGCTTGAGTCCATAAATAGATTTTTTTAAACGACAAGCCTTGTGTGACTCCCCCTGAGCAACAAACCTAGGTGGTTGCTCCATATAGACCACTTCTTGAAGATCACCATACAGAAAAGCATTTTTAACATCTAATTGAATAAGAGGACAATCTAAGTTGACAACACAGAAAGGAGTACTCAGACAGAATTAAGTCTTGCAACAGGAGAGAACATCTCAAAATAATCAATACCATAGGTTTGAGTGTACCCTTTGGCCACCAGGGGTGCCTTCAGATGTTCCATCGCTCCATCAGGTTGATACTTCACATCATATACCCATATGCAACCAACAAGCTTGCAATCAGGAGGTGGATCCACCAACTCCCAAGTTCCTCTATCAACAAGGACAGTCATCTCCTCTGTCATGGCATTTGTCCAGGCAGAACTTTGTAAAGCATCATGGACATTCTTAGGAACAACAATAGCAGATAGAGCAGCAACACAATTACTGATATGAATACTCAGATGTGCAGTAGAAACATGATTAGCAATATTATGAGAGGTACAAGAATGTGTGCCTTTTCTGAGAGCAATAGGCAAATCTAAGTCAGAAGTTACCTCAGTAGGTGTAGGACCTTCTAGAGGAGATTGGTGTTGCATGGGGGGGTCTTGAGCATTCGGTGACCGGTTCCTGCGTTGATACACAATAAGCGGAGGAGAAGTAGTTTCAGTCGGTGAAGTATCATATATGCAATCACTGATGACTGGTAATGGTGCTGTTATTATATCTGAACTCAAGTTATCTCGTTTAGCAGAATAAAAAGGTGTATCCTCAAAGAAGACCACATCACTACTCGTGAACCATTTTTTAGTAGTAGGACGATAACACTTATACCCTTTTTGAGTACGTGAATAACCCAAGAAAATGCATTTTTTTGCTCTAGGAGATAATTTGTCATAATTCGGTCCAAGTAAGCGCACAAAGCAAGTAGATCCAAATATCCACAGAGGTACAGAAAAAAGTGGCACAGTAGGTTGTAGAACCTGTACAAGAATCTTGTTACCAATCACAGAAGAAGGCATTCGATTAATTAGAAAGTAGGCAGTCAGGATGGCTTCTGGCAAAAAATGTCTACGAACATTAGAGTGTAGCATGATGGTTCTAGCAACCTCAACTAAATGTCTATTTTTCCTCTATGCAACTCCATTTTGTTGAGGTGTATAGGCACACGATGTTTGATGAATAGTACCAACAAAACGACAAAATAGCTCAACTTCTTTTTGAACAAATTCCAAAGCATTGTTTGTTCTCAGAATTTTAACAAGCATAGAATACTGAGTTTTAATTTCAGCAAAGAATTTCATTGTAGGCAATGCTTGGGACTGATTTTTCAAAAAAAAAAACAACCATGTGGCATGAGAAAAATCATCAATAAACAGAATAAAGTATTTATTTTCAGATAAACTTGGAACATGACAAGGACCCCATACATCCGCATGAACAAGTTCAAAAATATTTTTACTACTAATCTGAGACCGTTTAGGATAGACAGTTCTAGACTGTTTTCCTAACTGACACGACTCACACTGAAAATTGTGCGTTCCTACACCAGAAATGACATGATTTATTTTCTCAGATGGCGGATGTCCAAGTCTGTAATGCCACTGTCAAAGCTAAAACTGAAGATGATAGTACTGAAGCTAGAGCCAGGGTACTGATCTTTTTCGATTCATCCAGATAATAAAGGCCATCAGGTCCTTCATGCCCCCCACTAATCTTCATCCTCGTCCGAAGGTCCTGAAAAGTACAAGTACCAGGAACAAAGGTGAGACTGCAGTTCAGGCTACAAACAATTTTGTTAACATATAGTAAGTTTAGAGGAAAACGAGGCATATATAGAGCAAATTTCAACATAAATTGAGTAACAATGTCACCAATCCCAGACACAACAGATTTTGAGCCATCAGCAAGCATAACAGACGATTTAGAAATCAGTTTACATAAATTTGAGAAAAGAGACCGATTTCCTGAAATGTAAGAAGCACCCGAATCAATCACCCATTTTGTATTACCAATACTAGACGAGGGTGCACTTAGAAAGGCAGAATCACAACCAGAGTAGGTTGCGGCATGAGCTCCAGTAGTAGCAGTAGATGACGATCCAGTACGCTCGAGTTGTCGGCGTTCCACCTCGGAACGGATGAAATCAGCAGTAGTAGAGCTGGACGAGTTAGTAGCTTGGGGCTGGGTAACCTTCTCAGAGGTAGCATTGGCATCAGTAGCAACATTGGCCCAAGCAGGTTTGCCATACTTCTCCTAATACTTTTCTTCAACGTGGTTAGACCGACCACAGAAATTGGGAGGGCCAGAGGACACACCACGTCCAAACGAACCACACCCCCTTCCAGCTCCAAGAGGAGGGCGGTTCTCCTGAAAACGACCACGGCCGCGGCTACGACTACGGCCTGACAAAGCAGCTAGGGCAGTAGTATCTCCAGTCTCAGTAGGTAACTCAGAAGATGAAGCAACCAGTCGTTGAAGGCGCTGAAATGTACTCTGCAACGTAGGCAGTGGATCACTGGCAAGGATCTGATTCACAACTCCAGCATAAGATTCAGGCAGGCCACACAAAAAATGGACTACCTGCAACTCCTATCGTTGACATTGCATGGTAGTCAAGTCAGTCGATAGAGGGTGGTAGGTCTCTAATTCACCCCAGAGTCCCTTGAAGGCAGAGAAGTAATCAACAAGGTCAGGTCCCGAGAACTGTAGGCGAGTCAGTTGCTTATTTATGTCGAACACCTTCTTGGGATTTTTGCTGTGAGAGTAAGTGCTAGCCAGCTGATCCCACATTTCCTTCGCGGTAGGTAGACGTAGTAAGGTAACACTGATTTTTGTCTCGCTGTTGAGAATCCATGTCATCATAGTCGAGTCGTCTTTGACCCAATCATCATAGGCCTTGATATCCTTGGGAGTCGGCAGTTGGAGCAGGAGCAGGAGGTGGATCGCGCATCAGGTGAGAATGTTTCCCTTGGGATTTAGTATAAATCTCCATGGAACAGACCCAATGTTGGTAGTTGTGCCCATCCAGCTTGACAGTAGTAACCTAACGACGATGATCGTCATGTTAGGAAGCCATGACACAGAGGGCAGAGCACCAACACCCAAGGCGAGCAATAGAAGGCAGGTACAAGCAGCAGATGACCGCCTAGGTCCTCAGCTAGGCGGCAGTAGGCACAGTAGAAAAAAATTGGATGGACCAGTTACATACGGGCTACACCTAGGCGCAACAAAAGTCCCGACGACTCAAAGGCCTACATGGGCAGGCAGTAGACGGAGCCAAAAAAAATTCACACCAGTGCGAGGGAGTTGTGGGCGGCTCAGAGAAGATAGCTGCTAGGAGGAACCAACGAGGCGGGCGGGCGGGCAGCTTCGGCAGAATCAAGCCAGCCGTGCGGCGGCGGCCGGTGGCGGCCTGCTGGTCGGCCGGGGGGGGGGCAGGGAGAGAGAAGAGGGGAAGAGAGAGAGAGAGAGAGAGCGGCGACGACGCTCAGATTAGGCCTGCTCTAATACCATGAGAAAAGAAAAGTGAGAAACCGTATGGTTACACAATGTGTGTACCCAATATATATATAAGTGGAACAATTACAAGTAGGTCCATATAGAAAAGTAAAATAGCAAACAAAATAAATAAAGACATTGTTTAGCAATAATATTTTGCAAATACAATGTTTAAACATAAACACACTAGACTAGATAATAAATTTATATGTTTAGAGGTCAGGATGGGATTCATGTCTTTATGAGTGAGTGCACAAATCAGGGGAGTAAACGGTGCGGGTACGGTGCATGTTTGGCCATACCCATACCCAATCATTTTTAGTCGGTCTAGGTTTGGTTCTAGACCCATACTATAAAAATATAGACCTGCATTGTGTACCCATACCCCAATACTTGAGGGTATGTGGTGTGGATATACGGGTAAAAAATTCTATATCATACATCATATTATTTACTTAAAAAGCAAATTACAACATGCTCTATTTATATGAATACAACAAGATATAGCTACGTATAAGCTATTAACATCACATAATTATATTACATAGTGCAATACTTTGTAGATTGAAGACTAGTTGAGCTAATTGTTGCATATTTGTAGTGGTTGTTGTAGTGTTTGAGTTATTTAGTGTATCATGTTACTATTTCGGTTTTAAGTTGACCTTATTTGGATTAGGATTGTAATTAAAATAGTTAGTTCTCAATTAGATGAGTAGTCTCAAATTCATCTTAAATAGAGTAGTACACAATCTCAACTATTATATTAGTTAGACTAGTAAAGTACAGTATAAATAATATAATATGGCTAAAAGAACTGTGTACCTGAGTACATGTAGCTTACATGTACCCATCTTCATTTATGATGATTACAAAAGTATTAAAAGTTATACAACCTTATGGATGTGTCATGTGATGCATACCCCTTAGATAACATGTGTATCAAAAATCACTTCAAACTGATGTTCCTAAATCATCAAATGAATGAAGATGTGTATTTTCCAATCAACGGTAAGTTGCAATAATTGTAAAAACCGTTGAATGATATATTATTACATCTCATGATATACATAAGGTATGGTTTTGATTTTTTTAACACATCTAATCTATTGAATTTTGATTCAATCCATATGGTTGGATTGAATATATGTATTCCACATATGTCATTTTCATGGCAGGTACATATAACTTGCATGTACCGGTCGGTACACACTTCCTAACCTCATATAATATTTAAATAATTATTTATATTATGAGGGTATATGGGTCTAGCGGGTCTGGGTCCAAGCATACCGGCTTAGTAAATCCACTTAAATACAGACCTATGGGTATACAGGTCCACGGGTGTGTGGGTACGAAAATTGTAGACCCGTGACTGGATTTTTTAGGATCTGGATTTGCAAGTCTGCGTGTATTATACCTGAACCCATTTACATCCCTAGCACCAATGTACACAAACCCCTCAAGTTACAACTTAGAACTTAAAAAAATTACAGTTGCAAGTTACAAACTTACAAATTATAACTTGTATAAGTCAAGTGTTGGCATTAATTAAGTTACATGGGATATTTATACATAGATCTAGGAGAATACATTCCCAAGATAACTTTTAAAGCCATTTTATGTATAAATACAAACTGTGTAATAAATTCAAATTAATTATAGATCTACGTGCTTTTACCATTATTTTATAGATCTACAAGTTTTATTTGTAGCTCATGCGATTTATAAAAATCTAGCACTTAGAACTTTGTTATTTTCCAAGTATTTCATTAAAATATCAGTAGAAGAGTGTCGAAATAGAAGAAGGTATAGATGGGTGAGGGATTGAGGAAAGATATCTTAGAATTTATAAACAATAGCCCATGGAAGCAAGAGAATCAAAGAAAACCGCCAAAATACCCAAGATGTAGAAGCAACGGTCTTAGGAACAAATTTCTCAAAATTTTAGTTGTCTCTGCACCATTTGTCAAAATCACGGCCCAAACTGGCTTTTTGTACCGCAATTTCCCTTGTTTGGCGAAATTTCGCTCCTAGGGGGTGAAAAAAACGCCCCATTTACTGCTTTTCTGCATTTTGATGTCCCATTGTTGTTTTGTCCGATTGAAAAAAAATAAAAAATTCTGACGTTTCCGTCAAAATTTTGTTCCATGAAGATAAGCCAACGACTTACCTAGATGTCGATCAAGTTCGAATATATTGCTTCTATTATGGTGATATGACATGGGAGAAAACTTATTGGAACTAAAGATAAGTGTCTTTATTTATTTTTTCCCAAGCTTAATCTACTATTAATAGCCATCACTACTAGATCAAACTAGTTCAAAGTCATCTAACACCATATCTTCTCTTCTGTTTCACCCTATTTACTCAAATGCGGATTTTGTACACCTCTATATGGAGTCAAAACGGACCCAAAATGGGAACCTTTTTGTCTCTTATGTATACATAAAACAAAAAGGGAGGGCAGTAAGTTGTTACTTCCTTCCTCTTTTTTATTTTATAGATACATGGAGACAGAACTTGTCCCATTTTGGGTTCTATCTACATAGCATATTCCTTTTCTATAATATATGCATGAGTCGAGGATTCTAACACCTAATGCCGATATAATTTATGTGGGTGTACTACACCGACCACCATTGTTTTTATCTTACACAAATTTGATATTGTTCATTATGATTTTTTTACCAAGTAATTCAATGTACTAAAAATGTGATAAACTAGCTAGATAGGAAAAAGATTTAGGACTGGAGTGGAGACACTGATATACGATCAATCTTATATTTGTTTGATATTGTAAGCTTGTAATTTGTTAGTTGTCATCAACTTTTATGTCACTATTCTGAAAACTTCAAAGATAACATATTTATATCTATGTGTTGACTGTTGAGAGTCTTTAGACGTGTATTTAGAAATGTATTATTGAAGAAGTTACATATATTATATGTTAGTAGTCAAATTTGATTACTTTCCTTATTTCATCATAAATTTCACTATTTTTAGCTTGATTGGCATCAAATTATGTTCAGAAACTTTCTTTGTAGTCAAGTTTCTGCAAACTTCCACTTCCACACTTCGAAGTCGACGCCCTCGTACCATGATCACAACCAATATAAGAATAGAGTTGTCAGGGCCTATATATGAGCCGTATTGCAGTGGCCAACATCTGATTTGTTTCCACACGTGAGCTTTCGTGCTAGGTGGAATAAATCTACTAGAGTTTTGCTTTTACGGTGTGAACTGCTACTGCGGTCACCTCATTACAGGTAAACTACAACTTGAGCTATTAAAGCATTACGTGTGCTTGTAGTTTCCATCAATGTTTTGAAATGCGTTATGCGGTATGCGTTCGGTCAGGGTACCGCATAGAGTATAAGCAGAATGCGGGAGCATAAGCGGGGCATATACGTTTTTGGATTTTTTTAAAATAAATTCTATATTTTATACATATACTTAATAAAAAAATAAAATCATAATCATAAATTTCATACTATCTAGTTTTGTAGTCTAATAGCCCCAAATGTACCAACAGATCATTACATCATAGAAGAAGAAACACATATTTTCCAATCATCAAGAAGAAAAATCAATCAACAAAACCCTAAGCTTATATAATGTACTAGAATATACAAGTAATACAACACACTAATACATGCAGTTCATAGCAGAACATTTATTGAATGAACACAATAAGAATAATCACAGTAATACAACACATGGTAGTTCAAAGTAGAAATAGAAAAAGAACGTCAAAAACAAAATCAAAACATCAAAATGATATGAAGAAATCAAGTCAGTAATAAACAAAGAAGAAAAAGTCGTAGGGAATATAAATTACTCCCTAGGCAGCACACAGTTCGATACTTTGTAAAAGTAAATATCATATCCAATTAATATCTGCAATAGATTCCCCTTTTATACAAGACAAAATAAGAACTGTGGCAAGTGCAACATGTTCTAATCTTAGAGAAAAATAAAAGAGGAAAAAAAAGAGTAATGAAACATTAACAATTGTAAAATGTAATAATATATTTTGCACCACTCTGAGGTAGTAAAATTCCAAAATCTGATTTAAAACCAACTATATAGAAGAAGTTGTCATTTAATTTGGTTGATTTTATTTGAGGTTTTATTTACTTAAGTCACCAAAAGAAATGCGGGGCCTAAGCGGCTGCATATGCGGACCACAGGCCGCATATTCGGTCCATGCCCAAAAATAGCACTGCATAGTTATATGCGGAGCGGCTGAGGGCTGCATACGCATATGCGGCCGCATAAGCGGCGTCATGCGGGGCATATGAGAACACTGGTTTCCATAATGGAAAAAAGGAAATAACATGAAAACACGAACCCTCCTACAGTGTGTAGGAATTGCTTGTTGAAAGTGTTTGTTAGACAGATAAAATTCTGACTACAAATTACCATCACTAGTTCATTCTATATTTCTCTATAAATTCAGTTCATACAACCAGTTTGCTATTTGCAAAGTTGCTCTGCCCTCATCCTCATTCTAGCACTAGCTTTTATATCGTGTGTTGGCCTATGACCTCTTTAATTAGCTTATTTTACATGTGAGGCTGTGGCTTTACTGCTAAGTTTGCATGTACCTAGCTAACAGTAGTTTAGCAGAAGCACTTGTATAGTAATAGAGAACACCGGATATTTGATTGGTAGGAGCTTAAATGGATGTGCTAATTAGCATTTTTTAGGATTAAACCCTAGGTTGCCTTGGCAATGCTCACTTTGATAATCTGTAAAGGGAGATAACTATGTTATGTCAAATCAGTTGACTTGAACAGGATCATATTTACAGTTGTCTTCGTATCAGATTATATCCAATCTGATTTTATCTGCATTCTGTGATTAAACTGATTTCTTGTTAACATCCAACATGTTCATACTATGGTTGCCTTGTCTGATTTCAGATGCATATGCGTGAAACATAATGTTGCCATTGATAAATTGCAGGGACTCTTCCCCCTCTCTATGTGGTATCCATGCTCCAAACCCTCTCGCTTCCTCCCAAGAATATATTGCAGGGAACATAGTGACCTGAGTAGATATCGATTTATCCTATGTTGGGCTTTAGTACAGAAGTTATAGCAACATCTGCCAGCCCGACTACTCTATCATCTGTAATTCGTAGTATCTATTTTAATTTTCCTTGTTCCATTATTACTATGAGTCAATAGCTGCATCATACAGTTTTTGTCATACCAATAACCTTGTGCTGTGGTATATATGTGATCACTTTGATGTGCGATGTGATTGTTTGAATTTTCTTGTGCATATAATTGCTGTTATCAGATTTTATTAGTTTTTCTATCGTTTGTCTCACTATCAAGGGTGTCAAAATAGTTTCTCTAGTAATGATTACCGGCACAGTTTCAACATGGTATATGTATTAAATCAAGGGCTACCGTGCATCTGCTCTTTAATACATTTGTGTGCATTTGTTCTATGGCGCTTCTTGTTGTAAGTGGAATGAAAAAGTTAAACGGGAATAGGTGCATCAATGGTGGTGGTTATATTTTTAATGAACTAATGCTGTTTATGCTTGACGGTGTAATTCTACCATCATTACTATCATCAGGCATCGGTATACCCACATAAGCGCAAACTCTTAACCCCCTAAAGCCTATAATAGGTATACATCTTGTGACAGCATACCCGCTTACCTGCAAAGTCATATTTCCACACCAGAAGTTCCATTAATGGTTATATACATATATCATAAATTTGTACAGTACATGTATGTTTTATGTTAAGGCTCTAACTGTAAGTGTCGTTCGGATTCAATTTGAATATCTGAATGATGTTTTGTGCTTTGTTGGGATATTCTAGTGCCCAAAATCTTGCAAAAATAGTCAGAAACAATTCTATAAAAAACCTTTTGAAGCAAAGTAGGTGCATTCTTCTAATTTGACACAGTAAAAGATTTAGAACTTTGTGTTGCTCTGTCACCTAACATTGATCCCAAATCATAATTTTGGGCTTCATTTTGTTCCTAAATTTTATAGTATGCTAATTTTAGACAAAATGTGTAACATTTTATAATATGACAATCTTGTGTAGAATCATACTATTGCATATACCCATGGGTTCATCTAAACGTCTTGATTTTTATGCGGTTCATATACATACTTGTACCCGCTAAACAAAATGATTACAGTTTTAAGTATGGTTATAGCCATGCCATTTCTGTTAAAAGTCTGGAGAGCGTCCAACATCCATTCATAAAGGTCAACAAGAACATGAGGAAATGACGATGTGAAAAAAGCAATGGGGGAAGACAATGATTCTTTTTGACGGAGCGATATGACATGAAATCGTGAATTCCGCGAGAGGGGCCCCTCACGAAGGGTCCCGGGTTTGAATCCTCCTTGCGCGACTTAATGGGCTATGCTCCTTACGGGATGGGGCTGAGCTCCCCATGTTGGGCTCGCCGCAAGCCTTACGAGTCTCTTTGGTTACCAAAAAATTCCACGAGAGGGAGCAATCGACAACCCCATTAGTCAATAAAGCATGCATTCCATGAGAGGGAACAATAGACTAGCCCCATTAAATGATCCTGAAATCAATAAACATTGAGACAAAACGACCAACATGAATAGGTGGTAATATATTATGCTTCATTGACTAACAAGGAGAGATCGCCCTAAAGGGGAGAATGCAATTGAGTGAACGGGCAAATGGTCCAACTTTCACCAGCATCACGATTAGCTTTAATTTTGAGGCCTTGGCTACATGGATGTCTGCAAAAAAGCTACAATTCATAATGGCATTGACTCGATTATATTATTTGGAGCCAGGAGTCCATGCAAGGATAATTAAACCCACCAACTGAACGTATCAAAGGAGCTATAACTGACCAAATAAACCTGATTGGACCCTCTACTAAATGAATATCTGTACCCAATTTAGACTTCGAAACCCGTTCAACATTAGAGCTTTCGTCTACTCATATCCAAAAAAAATTCTTTTCAACCTACTTATGTTGCAGCTTAATGAGAATCTAGATACAAATGTATAAGAAGGGAGTTTTGTGGATGAGTTCTTTATTAGGAACATATTGATCTCGTTTTTTTATTAGAAGCAAAAATGATGTATCAGTAATTTTACCCTCTCAAGGTGACATTCAAAACCAATATTGAAAATTGAAGGGTTGAAATTAGAGAGACGTTCATTGTCGATCCCAAGTATTCCATAAAAATGTGTGTGGGTAGGTGATTGAGCAAGTTCAAGTAGAGAGCCAAACTCAAGACCTTTGCCACAAACATTTGTGTAACCATGGCGTAAAAGAAGTCTCTAAGCTTTTGAGTGGACAGGTGACTGAGTAAGTTCTAGTATGGAGACAAACTTTAGACCTTGATGCCATATGCATTTCTGTTATGGAGATAAACTCAAGACCTTGATGCCACATACATTCTTGTAACCGTGGAAGTGAAAAATTATTTGACGCATAGGGAGGGACTAGATCTTTTCCTTCTTTCTTTTGAAAGGTTCAATGTAAGCACAACTTCTTTTTGGTGCATACCTCTATGTAACACATTACAATTCCTTATGGATGTTAGGAAATAATCCACACACCCTCCTTTTCTTAGAAATAACAATCAATGAAAACTAAGTTTATTATCATTCTTTTAGTAATTTTCCCACCACAATGGGCTTGAATCAAGGTGGTGAGATGACATGGAATCTTCCAAATCATAAAAATGATAATTGTCTAGTGCCAATTTTGAGAAGACGATTCAAAATATGCACATGGTGAGAAACATTGGGGGCATAATATCACAACCTTGACATGCTTAAGGAGTAAGAGTTACATAGTTTATCATACTTGACTCAAATAAAAAAGATGAAAGAAAAAGAAAACCTAGATTTATATGTTTTGGGACATAGACTGGGGGAGAAAGACAAAGGAAATATACATAATGGTATAAGGTTACAGTCCATGACCTAAGAGGTATATGAGGTCTTGAAATTGTTGCAAACCTATAGAGGCTATAGTCTAGTACGTAAGAGGTTGGGTAAACATATCAATTTTCTAGTTTAAGGTCAAAGGAAAGCACCTAAAATTTATATACGATATTGAAAGGCATGGTCAATTTAATGTCATAGCTGATTAAATAAGTGATTGATGAATAGTTCATGATTCAGATTTATGATTGTGGCCACCCATGTAGAATGCCGAAATATACTTGAGAAGGATAATTTATTCTCCTTCCTTTTATGGAAAACCAACCCTTATGAGTGAATGTGACTCTTTTACACCATGCAATAATGGAATTGTACCCATTTTCACAATAATTTCAGTGTGATATGGCTTGTCAATCTTATGATTAGAAACACTCAAATGTTTTCTAGGGATGGATGAGATAGAAGTTGGATGCCACATGATGTGGCATTTCCATGTCAAAATTTATATTTATAATTATTATTTTGAGTTTTAAGTAGAAGGAAAATATGTGGCGGAGCGACGAAAGTGGTTAATCGAAGGTGATCTAGCCCCGTCGGCTCCGAACACCTCGAAACCTCGCCAGATCTGGAAGGAGAAGCAGCTTGATCATTCTACTAGTCAAAACTTCGAACTCCTGAAGTCATCTTCTAGACCCAAGCAATGAACAGATCTATCAGAAGTTCAGGGGAAGGAGATAGACTCATACCTAAAGAAAGTCGAAGTGAAGATGGAGAATGGAAGCATATACTATCCTAGATCTGAAGCAAGGGATAATCAAGCTAGATGGAAGAATTGCCTGGCCGACTATGTGGTCGACTTTAAACCTCATCTTCCTACTCTCTTGGACTATATAGGCTGTGGGAATCGTAAGAGGAAATAGAAGTTATTGGAAAAAATGACGGATTATTTATCATCAGATTTATGAAATCAACTAATATGGATTTCAGGCTTAACGATGGGCCTTGGTTGGTAAGGAACAAGCCTATGTTCCTCATCAGATGGTCTCCTAGATATGTTCTAATCAAGCATAGATTTGAAGATATACCTGTGTGGATAGGAGTTTATGATCTTCCTGTTGAATTATGGGACAGTAGAATGTTCGAATGAATTGGATCTGTTCTAGGCACTCCGATATGCACATATCATCAAACCAAACATGCTTCTTGAATTGAATATGCTAGTATCCAGATCTTGATCCCTGCTACATCGACTTTTCCTGAGAAGCTAAAACTTAGAAGCGACGAAGGTGATGAGAACACAATTCAGATCTATTATGAATGGAAACCAGTTGTATGCGATATCTGTGGGCTACTAGGACATGAAGAGACTGTGTAAGAAGATACTTAAGGAAAAAGGGAAAGCTATAAGTATTGATGTTGAAAATATTACGCAGAGTAATGATGCTGAAAGCGTGTCTCAAAGTTGTTTGTCAAAAAGTTCCAATGAAGTAACCATTATCAACGATGAAGCACATGTCACCATTCCTAGATCAGCTCCTACTACTCCAGTTTCGGTGTTTACTAATGACATTAGCTAATCAGTGGACCAGGATATACAACAAAACCTCAATGATCCTCCTGAGGTTATGCTGAAAGCTATCAATAGTATCTCGCAAAGGCGTGTTGATTCCATTTTCTCTCCAACGAATAAAAAAGAATTGAATCTAAACTCGGGCGATAGTTTTGACTATACTGAGGCTGGCAGTCAACCAGCCAAGCAGAAATGAATCAGCTTCAAATCTCTTCCTAGAACGTAAGAGGCCTGAGCAATAAAGTGCTCAGTGTCCAGGAAGAGTTGAGAAGAGTCTCTGGCCAGATAATTATTCTTCTAGAAACAAAGATCAGAAAAAGACGACTTGCTTCTTTCATGTCAAAGTTTTTTCTTCAATTATCTTATTTGTCTAATCATGATTCTCATCCCCTCAAAAGAATTCTAGTTCTTTGGGATCCTGATTCTCATGATATTCACAAATTTTTTGAAAATGATCAGATTATCCATTGTGAGATTTCCTTAGAAAATGCCACATTCCATTTATCTGCAATTTATGGTCACAATGAAGACAATGATATATGTAGTTTTTGGTCTGTAGTTGCTAGTGTTTTGAAATCTATTGATTGTCCTTGGTTTCTACTTGGAGACTTTAATGCTGTCAGGAATGATTTTGAGAAAATTGGTTTATAGCCTCCCTCTAACCAGTTTATAAGGGATTTCAACGATTGTATGATTGATTGTTCCTTATTTGAGCTTGACATGAAGGGTCCTATGTACACCTGGGATAACCATCAAGAAGGAAGTAGATTCGTCACTTCTAGAATCAATAGAAACTTACACAATGCTGCAGCTTTAAATGAGGTCACTGATTTTTTTGGAGGTGTTGTCTCAAATATAGTAAGTGATCAATAAATCATTATGCTTCATATTGGTGCGTCTCACATCATTAAATCTCCTTTTAGGTTTATTAACAATTGGGCTGATGAGCAAGATTTCTTAGTTAAAGATGTCTGGAATACCAATATTGAAGGTTTCCATATGTTCAGAGTGTACAAAATATTTCAGCTGTTGAGAAGAAAATTAATTGAATGGAACCGTTCTTCTGTGGGTGGCTATGTTTCTGATGCAAAAGTAAAAAAAAATCAAGCCATCATAGCTCAGGAGCTAGCGGATTTAAATCCTACGAATCTCGACCTTGTTCATAATGCATCTCAACTTAGAAAAGTGGCACATGGAGCTGATTTGAAAGAGGAAGCACTTGTGAGACAGAAGTCTTGGGTTCAATGGCTGAAATGTGGTGATTCAAACACTAGTTTCTTTTATTCTTATTTGAAAATGAGGAGACATAGAAACAACATCAGATGTGTGAACATTGATGGTACTTCTTCTTATGATACTTCTACTATCAAGGATGTTGTCACGAATCACTTTGATAATATTTTTAATAATAAAGACATGAACTCGACTTTTCAGAGACAATGGTTAGGTCCTAAATTATCTATTGTGCACAAAAATTCTTTGATGAGCCCTATCCTTTATTCTGAGATTGATGTGCTCGTTTAAAACCTTGATGTAGACAAGGCTCCATGGCCTGACGGTTTCAATGATACTTTTTTCATAAAATCTTGGAACATCATCAAGCAAGATATCTATTGTGCTTTTCTAGAGTTTTTCTCAAATGGAAGAATGCTTAGAGAAGCTAAAAACACTTTTATATCTCTTATTCCTAAAGGTGTAGATAGTAGTTTACTTAAAAATTGGCATCCTATTTCATTATGTAATCTTATCTATAAGATCATCTCCAAGCTCATTGCTAATCGTTTACAAAAAGTACTCCCTAAGATCATTATCATTAATCAATATGCATATATTAAAGGTCTAAGTATAAAAGATGCAGTGCTTATGAAAAGTGAACTGATTCATGATTTTAATAGAGGAAACACTAAAGGCAAAATGTGCTTGAAAGTTGATATTTCTAGAGCTTATGATTCTGTGAACTGGAAATTTCTTTTTTCTGTTCTTCATAAAATTAGATTTCCTTATAGATGGATTAGTTGGATTGAAGAGGTCTTTAAGTCGACCTCTTATCAAATTCATATAAATGGTGAACCTGGACCTAAATTTTCTCCAACGAACGGTATCCGGTAAGGGGATCCTACATCCCCTTATCTATTTGTAATTATCATGCAAGGTTTTCCTATTTTGATGAATGAAGTAGTTGCAAATAAAAAACTAGCTCCTTTGAAAGCATCAGAGAATTTTGAAATTTCTCATATCATTTTCGATGATGACCTAATGATCTTTTTAGAAGCTAGAGTGGAGAATGCGAAAGCTATCGGTGAAGTTTTCGAATCCTTTGGCAATATGTCTCGTCTGAAAATCAATGCTAATAAAAGTTCCATCCTTTTTAGCAAATCAACTCCCAAAGCTGATATTCTGAAGATTCTCAATTTCCCTGAATGTATTCTCCCCTCCAAGTATTTGGGTATCCCTCTCTTTATTGGAAAATTAAGGAAAAAAGATTGCAGTCCTCTCATTGACAAAATCAATCAAGACTCGAAATCTGGAAAGCTAGTCATCTCTCCTTAGCAGGTAAATGTGAGCTTGTAAAGTCGACTCTCTCTGCTATGCTTTTATACTGGAATTCTACTTTTCCGCTTCCCTCTTTTGTGTGTGATGAAATTGATAGAATTTGTAGTCATTTTCTTTGGGGAGGTTATGAGAAGAAATCAAGTTTACATCTTGTATCATGGGATAAAGTTACCCTACCCACTCGTGAAGAAGGTCTGGGTATAAGAAAAACTAATGATATGTCCTTTGCTAGTCTTTGTTTAAATGCCTGGAATCTTGCCGCAAAGAAAGACATACTATAGGTAAAGTGGATTGGAGAAAGGTATTTCAAACATACATCCTATTGGTCAACAAAGATTAATATAAGTTGGTCCTAGTTAATGCGAAAGTTAGTTAAGCAAAGAGCTACTCTCCTTGATCATGTTAAAATCACTATTGGCAACGACAAGAAAACCAAACTCTGGCTAGACCCCTGGGTCAATCACAATACTTTTCTTGGAGATCTGATAGATAATGAAGCCTTTTTAAAACTCGGCTTACCTATTGATTGCTCTGTAAATGATATCATTTCTGGATCCAATTGGAACTGTCCTGATACTAGTATGAACAAGGCTTTGCGTGATCTGATCATATCTTAGGATGCCCCTAGTTTGAAAGATGACTCATTTGAAATTAATGGGTTACAACACCCAAAAGTGAGAGACATGTGGAATACAATTCGAGTTAAAGGAATTGAAGACAATATTTTTCTCTAGATATGGAAAAGTAAAGCCTGTAAGAGATGTAAAGTTCATATCTGGAAGGCTTTCCTAAATAAATTACCTACTGGAGATTATTTAAGGAGAATCGATATTTCTTTAGCTTCTATGTGTTTTCTATGTCATAATGGTTATGAAGATGTAAATCATCTTCTGTTTGAGTGCTCGTTTGCCAAGAAAATCTTTGGTTATGCTCCGAAAGATTTTGAAGTAAGCTTGTCCTACTATAATTGGAATGAAGTTGAAAGCATGAAGGGTGATAAAAAACTTCTCTTCTTCTTGATTCATTATTGTCTCTGGAGTGAAAGGAATTCAAGAGCTCATGATAACAACTTCAGATCTGATAAAATCCTCTTGAACCGTATAAGAGGAGATTTTATTAGTCTAAAGGAGTAAAGTTCTTAAGCTTTATCTTTCTGCTCCCCTAAAGATTCTTCTGGAAGATGTCTATTGATCACTAAATTTGCTTGCTTTAGTTTCTGAAATTCTGAAGCTATCGATTCCTATACCTATTTATATGAAGCAGACTGAAAAGCATATGTTTTTTTTGAATCTACGGGCGTGACTCTTCTTACTGATCCCTTGATAGGACCTTGCCCTTTAAATGTTCTTGACCTGCCTCTATTCTCGTTGCAAAGAACTCAGTAACGATTTCTGACAACTATCTTTCGAAGCCTCTCTGTGAAGTTTATTATACATGTCTTTCTTCTTGAAGAACCGATTTTGACTGGATATACAGATACTTGCTATTTCAGAATGGAATCTATCTCTGATTTCTTGACAAATAGCCTTACACTCTCATTGAAGAAAAGGGTAGCAATATTTTCATAGCTCAGGAAGGAAGCTGCTTTACCTTTCCTTTATAGATGATGTTCTCTGTACAGTTATACTTTTCCTTTAAGTTCATTTCTCTTTTTGAGAAATGGCATGTTCTAAAAGCTTTCTAGAAAAAGAAAAAAAAGCCCCACGAATTTTACTGACAAAAAAAAAAAATCATACCATGAGGTAATATAAGTGCCATAGATATTTGTGTCGATTGTTTAACCTTTCTTAATTTTATGAAGTTGAGACGAACATGTTGTGGAAGATTTCATACCTTCTAGAAAGTATGTATCTTTCCAAAAAGAAGCTATTATACGAAGAGCACCCCCTAGGACAAGGGTGCACACTTGACAATTTGGAATGCTATATGCTTTTGTGGGGAAGTCAGGAGGCTATTTATTCACCCGACTCCTCTAGTACTCAATCAAACCAAAATACATGTAATAATAATTACTTCAAAAAATAAAAGTAGGAGTGGTAGCATATATACAACTACCTTCATGATTTTAAAGGTGGAATATTTTTAGGCCATCAACAACCTGATATGAATCTTTCCTATTTAAGATGATATTCACAAACAAATCCTTACTAATTCACTTCTTACACTTGTAAGAGTTGGGGCAATGGTTGGGGCTTCATGTGTCGTACTTGTGACTAGATGTAATGCATTCCTACAACCAGATTTTGCTAATAATTAGGATGAGGCCTATTTTTGTAGTCATACTCAAAGCAATGACGATGGCCATAAGTTCCTCTCCTATGGCAAAGTTAGTATTTACTCTATGTCATTCTCCCATGATCCGTTTCCTTTTTGATTTCTGATGATCAAAGACAATAGTGAAACTTTTTTCTTCACACTAAAATTAACAATTATCTTCATCCAAACCAAAGGTGGAGCAATCTAATGACCTTTGTTGCTTGCATATGAAGGCATTTTCATACAATAATATTCCTTAATCATTTCATCTTTCTTTATAACATCATATGTTCACTAAGATAAGTCGTGATTAATTTCTTCAAAGACAAAATTATTCATTCCTTTTCGAATAAAATAGGTTGTGGTAATTACACGGATCATAGTGCCCTGCTTAGGCTTTAGGAAAACACACATCTGTTGTTGGATATTTCCATTGAAGAACTTCAGCCACTATTCCTCTATTTTTTGACTTTTCCACACCCTTAAACAATTTACAACCATGTTAGGGTATGTAGAATTATTTCCTCTTCCATGTTACATATTGGGCATGTAATATCCAATATCATATGTATGATCATTCTTGGATGACTGGTTAATAAGGCATCATGATTAAAAAACTAGAATAAAGTTTATGATTTCTCTTGTACTCCTCTCCAAATACAACCTAAACAAGCACTTTGTTGAACTATTTTTTTGTCTCTAGTTACATTTTAAGCTTAGCTCACAGGGAATATCCCAATGGGTCTCATTCCAGGCCCATACATTTTCTCGCACCTGGCTTTGATGCTTAAAATTTGATCACCTTACACAACACAATAGTAGGTAGGCAGCAGTTAATGAACTCTTTATCCCATGTTGCATTGTATTTAATCGGGCCACTGACTTTCATGTCATCCATAAACAAATTCTTCAACACAAGAAAAGGGCAGGATGATTGGGAATCCATACATCATGTCACATATTCACGTCATAACCACTAAAAATATTTTTGTGCTATTATGCTCGATGAGATTTTCACACTTGTAAAATTTCCTTTTGAAAGTAGTAGCAGACACACCCAATTGGTTCTTGAAAAAGTTATATATATCTTGAAATCCCACTCTCCATTGTGAGTCCTATCATTCTTTATCCTCCCAAGAGCTTTTGGCAATTGGGTCTACGTTCTAGACCACCATCCTTCTTGGCATTAGCTACTTTGTCACGATCAACTAAATAAATAGGTTTAGTTTTATGGCCTTCTCTCAAAATGAATCTTCTAACTTATATAGAACAATGGACTAATTCATCAGTGCATAGAAACAACACCCCTTTCTTTAAGGTTTATCTTATATGGGAATGGGATAGGACCATATAGGCCATGCTTGCTGTCATGTCCCTAGAATAATAGTCAATAGTAGTCCTCCTAGTAAAGATATTATATATATGGCTAAATTATCAACCTCATCTTATGAACTTTATAGGAATTCAGTGGCTCATAGGTTTGATCCAACATTTCTTAGTGCTTTTGATAGTGAATTGTAAAATAAAATAACTATATATTCAATAGTATGTAAAGATGTTCCAAATACATAGAAGTCTGAGGATACATGACTACACTTAAGTGGCTAGATAGATCCTCACTTAAGTGTAATCTGATAATAAGAAGAATTACAAATACAATGGGTCTAAGCCCAATTAATAAGTAATAAAATAAACCACTTAAACTAACACCCCCCTCAAGCTGGAGAGTAGATATTGTGCAGTCTAAGCTTGGCACCCATATATTGAAGAAATGATGGAGGAAGTGTTTTAGTCAACATATCAACCACTTGTTCTTTGGCTCATATGTGAGGGTTCACAATTTTATTAGATTTAACCAGATCACACATAAAAATGACAATCAACTTCAATGTGTTTTGTACATTCATAAAATACTCAATTTTAGACAACATGTATAACAATCTAGTTGTCACAATAAAAAATACCTAGAGTTTATCAAAAGATCCCAAATTCAGTCAAAATAGATTAAACCCACTGAAGATCAGAACATGTGTGGGCCATCGCATGATATTCAACTTCAGTGCTAGAGCGAGAAACTATTGATTGCTTTTTGCTTCTCTAGGCCACTGGGAGATCCCCAAGCATGACACAAATACCAAATGTGGACTGGCGGTCTTTTGCATCTAGGGGTGAGCATTCAGTTAATTTGGTCGGTTACGGTTAATTCGGTTCAGTTAAACGGTTAATTTGTGGTTTGAGATTTTAACCATTAACCTAACTAAATTGAGTTGGTTAATTCGGTTATTATCCAATCGGTTAATGGTTAATTTGGTCGGTTAATTTGGTTAACCAAATAACACTCGTGTAATAATATTATTTGAAATAGTCATAGAATTTGGGACAATATTGTTATATTATAGTAGTATTGTTGTAAATTTAATTTTGTATGGCTCGTAAAAACTTGATTACTATATATATGAGGAAGTATTTTGAAATACAAGTACAACTATATATGTATATATGCCTGTGTAGGATATTATTTATGAATAAATTCTGACTATTCAGTTAATTCGGTTAACAAAACCAAAAATATCTTTAACCGTCAAATTAACCATTTAACCGATTAATCGAAGTAAATTAACCAAATTAACCGAATTAACCAAATTGAACCAATAAAATTAACCATTCAGAATTAACCGTTCGGTTAATCGGTTATTAACCAAATTTTACTCACCCCTATTTGCATCTTCTGCCCAATCTACATCAGCAAATCCAGAAATAGTAATAATTTTCTCTTGAGGCCATTCTTATAGTAGTCCTCTATTAAAGGCACTCTTAAGATAGAAAATAATATGTTGAATGACGCACCAATGGTGTTGTAGGGTTGCACTCATATGCTAACTGACAACTCTGACAACATGGGTTATGCCATGTCAAGTAATTTTTAGGTAGATCAATTTTCGAACTACTCGATAATACTTTTCTATATTAAGAAATAACTCCCCCCTCAAGAGGAGTCTTGGTATGGTAATCCATAACACTAAAAATAAGTTTAGCATCTATTGTCGTAGTCTCTTGGAGTATATCTAAAATATAATGTCTTTGAGATAAACTGATTCCTGTGGATGAGCAAATGACTTCTATCCCAAGGACGTAATACAAAATTTCCAAATTCCTTGTTTGAAAATGAGCTTGTAGAGACTGTTTCAATTTGCTGATGCCGATGATGTCACCACATATGATCACTATATTGTCAATGTAAACAATAAGACTAATGCTTCCTATGGGGATTTTGATGAGAATAGCGAATGATCTATGGATGATCGCTGAAAAACCAAAATTTCAAGTATTGTGATGAGTTTGTTGAACCAGAATCTGAAAGATTTCTTAGGTTCATATAATGATCTTATGAGGAGAAAACTTCATGAGAGGACTCCCCCTCAACAAAAAGCTAAGAGGCTTTGTATATAGACCTCTTCTAGAAGATCCTCATGTAAAAGTGCACTCTTGATTTTGAAAGAGTGACCGGTCAAAATGTGTTGCCAAGGAAATAAGATTGTGGACCAAAGCAATTCGTGTAAAAAGAGAGTAAGTCTCAAAATAATCCACAAAGGTTTGAGCTAACCCCTTTGCAATGAAACGATCCTTTAATCTCTCAATAGAGCCATCAAAATGATGTTTGATGAAGAACACCCAACAATAGCCAAGGATGTTCTTTCTAGGTGGTGGATCAACCATATCAAGTATGATCATTCACATAGAGCCTGCATCTCCTCTAGCATGGAAAATTTCCACCTAGGATGTTTCAAGTCATCAATGACATGCTTGAGAATAAAGGTGGCGTCCAAAAGAATGGAAAATGTAGAAGTTATTTGAGAGAGGAGAGCCAAGAAACATGTGTTAGAAATTGGATGTATAATGGTGTAGGAGTGTCTACCTTTACGAAGCTTAATTGGGAAATTAGAATGATCTGACAGAGATGCTATTGCATGGCTGCTTGTTGAGGACCAAGTTTCGTGCATTGATTAGGTTCTTGAGATGGTGATGATAGAATCAGAGGAAAATGTCCAGGAAGTGAAACTAAGTCCTGCGTGGTAGCATAAGATGAATGAAATAAATAGAAGAAAAAATCCATCCACATTGAAAGTTACATAAGAAGATACATAGATATGACCAATTTTGGGACAAATGCATTTCACCTTTTTGAGAGAAGGGTGTCCTAGAAAAACCTTTGGGTGGTATTGAAAATAGTTTGTCTTGTAGATACACAATGGAGAAAGGTGTTTTCTTTTGAAGATCTAAGGATGCTTTCCAATTGATAAACAAGAAGCTGTGAGAACAACATTATCTAGATGTTTTAGGTATTTTTACATGGATGGTAAGAGAACAGTAATATCAGGAAGATGACAATTTTTACCATTTTTTGTGAAGAGTAGGCACAAGAAAGTTAGTGGATGGTTCTCATACCCCAACAAAAAGGTGAAACTACTTGTTGAGTGTATCCAAGTGTAATCTATGCGTAGAAATTTAGAAAACATAGAAAATTGAACAATAATCATATAATGAAAGGCAATGATAAGTGATAAAACCTCATCTCATGTTTTAATAAGATAATGTCATGTCATTTGGGAGAACTTATCCACAAAAGTGAGAAAATATTAAAATCCTTTATAACTAGTTGTTTGAAAGGGGCCACAAACATCAATATATATCAAGTCCAAAAGGTTTTAAAGACTGCTAATGACTCAAGATGGCAAAAATATACGGTGATGTTTTCTATCTGATATGCATAACATAAAATAAATGAACAACTAGAAAGAGATTTATCTAAGACCTCATCTTGTCCAGAGAATGATGTACAAAGAAAAGATGTACCTGGAGAGGTGAGAGTACAACAATATCACTAGTCTGAGGTTGAGGAGGGGAGAAGAAGTAGTGAAGGTAACCAGAGCACACCCATTTGCCAATCATCATCAAATTTCACCGGCCCTGTAGAATAAAACAGATCAATTTGAATGTTATAAAACAACAAAGCGAATTAACAAGTTCAACTACTTGTTGACTGAAGGTCAATTAGGTTAATGTTGACTCATGTCTAAATTGACTAAACCCGTATTTTGATGATGACTAACCATTCCACATATTGGTGTCTAATGCTTCTACTTGAGTAATTTCAGATTAGGTATAAAAACACTCCAATTGCCCTAACTTGCGCATATCAAATTGGAGAAAAGACAAGTCAAAGTCATACAAGTGCACATTTTTGTAATATGATGTATATCCATTAGAATCATGTTGTAAATCACTTGTAATGATTGTATGACTTGTAATTAAGCTTAGAAAAATATCAAGAACACTTAGATCGAATATTAGAGCACTTTTAATGCAACTTTGAAAATCAATTACATGCACTTGATCGGTCCAGTTTCCCACCCTGAAACTCGACCGATCCACCTGGGCTGATTTTTTGAAGATTGAATCGGTCCAGTTTCCCACCCTGAAACTCGACCGATCCACCTGGGCTGATTTTCTGAAGATTGAATCGGTCCAGTCTCCCACCCTGAAACTCGACCGATCCACCTGGGCTGATTTTCTGAAGATTGCATCGGTCGAGTTACACATATAGAAACTCGACCGAATGCACTGTACGGAAAAGTGCAGAAAAGTGTTTCTAGCCGTTGTGGAGTTGCAACAAGTGAAAATAGATCCGTTGCAAGCCACAAAACGGCTAGTTTTCGTTCACAAGTGTTCCCAAAAGCTAAGAGGCATCCCCAGCTATAAATAGGACCCCTTGGGCTTCATTCCAAGGTAGATAATTCACTATGAAGGTTCCTATTCTATAATTGAGTGATCCTACAACCTCCTCTCTCTCTCTAAGCTTAATCACTTGCTACATCTATTATAGTGAGTAGGAAATCTGTAAGAGAGCTAGTCATATATGTATATCTTGTGAGGCTCTCACTTCCACCACCTCCTATTTCTTCTTTCAACCATGAAGATGAAGGTTCTCTCTCTTGTCCAAGAGAGGTGAAGAAGAACAAGGGAAGGAGTCCCTTGGTGAAGATCAAGGCCGAAGACTTGGAGCTAGAGTGGGTAAGCCCTTGGAGAAGGCAGAAGACTCAAGCTCAAGTGGGTAAGTCCTTGGTAGAAAGCTTCTCCGAGTGAAGGTGAAGTCAAAGGCAGAAGATCCAAGAAGAGTGGATAATTCCTGCAAGGCCGAAGACTTGTGCAAGAGTGGGTAAGTCCTTGGAGAAGGCCGAAGACTCTTGCAAAGTGGGTAAGCCCTTGGTAAGGTTGAAGACTCTTTGTATTGGATAGGTAAGTCCTTTGTTGGTCATGTATTGTAAGTCTTATAAGTGAATATAAGAGTGCAATTGTTGAAAGTCCTAGAGGTTGACCTCTCTAGGCAAGTGGACTGACACACTTCTAGTTTGAAGTGTGGAACCACTCTAAATAACTTGTCTAATTGGTGCATGTTCAATCTCTCTTATCCTTGCTATGCATTATTTAGTTGCACTCAAATTACCTATTTAGCAACCTTATCTTGTCATATATTTTGAAGGTTTAATGAATTTTTTTAAGTACTTTCAGCTCTATTCACCCCCCTCTAGAGCATCTAATCACCCATCTAGGATCCAACAAGTGGTATCAAAGCGGGTCTTCTCCAAGCATACTTCCACAAGTAGGAGAATATGGGTGATTATGAAGATGGGAAACCTTCAAAGAGAGCAATAGAAGGAAACAAGAGTGAAAAAGGGATCACAAAGGCTCCATCAACAAATGAAAGCACTAGTGGAAGATCTAGTGAATTTGAAGATGGAAGATGCCATTGCGCCCTCATGACAAGCTCAACTAAAGATTTAAATGAGGTAAATTCAAGTGTTGAGATTCAAACAAATGCTTATCTTAGTCAACTAAATGCTCTTAAATTTGCGAATTCTAGCTTGCTTGATAAGATTATGTTTTTAGAATCTCAACCTTTTATGACTATTTCATTTATAGAGCTTGATTCTACTATTGTTTCTCTCTCTATTGTTTTTTATGATCTTAAATGTGCTTATGAGAGTCAAGAGCTTACTTTGTAAGGAATGGAATGTGTAGATAAAGTTTATCCTTCAAAGATTACTTGTCTTGCATATGAACTTGCTTCCTTGCATAGTAGTGTAATTGCTCTTGACCCTCATACTATCTTTTCTTATAGAGAGAAAGTTTTTGATGCTCTATCCTGTGATAAAGATTCTTATATGACTAAAGATGTTTGCTTAGAAATCTATCGTGTGCATGCTAGAGATGATATGAATCTATTGTGTTTTACCTTTACTTCTCTTATGCATGAAAATCATAGTTTGAGATCTTCTTTGCAAAGATTCTTTGGTGATAAAAAGAATCTTAATCAAATCCTAGACCATACTACCAAACAAATGGGTAGAGATGGCATTGGACTTGACTGTAGCCAAAGGAACAACAAAGACAAAGGACCTTCATTTTTCAATGAAGAATCCTCCAGTTCCAAGGCTACGGGCACTTGTAACTATTGCAATGATTTTGGTCATTATTCTACTTGTTGTCCTCTTAGGAAAGCACACACGAGAAATAGGACTTGGGTTGCTAAGCTAACCCCTCCGGACCCAAAAACATGATTGGGGACCATTACATCTTTCTTCTTGTAGGAACTTGCAAATGGATTGACTTGAGCTATTGAATTGCAAATTGACTTCTCAATCCACATGAAAGAAGAAAGGTGATATGTGTAGAGGGTGACAACAAGCGGAAAAGCAATTGTAAGTACAAAGGTAATGGTTTTATTGCTTGTAACCATTTCTAACTTGTTTTGTCAAGTTAGTGTGCACTATACATATGGTTTTTGAGTCAAAAGTGGCATTTTGTGATTCTCTTCACACTCTTGCTCAAAAGCTGTTTCTAATGCTTCTATAGTGCATTACTAACTTGCTTAGACATGTTTGGATATGGTTTGTATATTTAGCATGCATCTAAATATGTTTTTATGAAATATATGTGCTCTTTGACAGCTGGTCTGTCGGTCGAGTTTTCCCTATTGAAACTCAACCGATAGGCACCAAGGGTGTTGCCAACAGCTGTCATCGGTCGAGTTGTCATTGCTCAGAACTCGACCGATAACACTGTGCACATAATACACAATTGGCTTATTGGATGAGAATTTCTCTCTAAACTAGATTTTCTTAACCAATACCTTATTCTTTGGCACTCCCTTGGTATCTTTATATATGCATATTGCCATGTTCTAAATTGCCTATCTTGCTTACAACTCTATCTCTCTAATTTCTCTAAATTGATATATCTATATCTCGCGATTACTTGCTGTGAGTTGTTTTGTAGGTTTTGATGATGATCTCTATGGATCTCTTGGTTGTGTCTAAAATTGCTTCCGTTGTGCTCTAACTTGCTACATCTATCTAGGTGTATATCTTGTTTTAATACAACCTTGAGGTTCTTAGGGGTAATCATCTTATGGTAAGGATGCATATCTAGTGAGTTATATCCTTTCGTGCTTCTAAAATTACATATCTCTTTGTTTGGATATATCTCTACATCTACTCATAGCTTGCTTTATCTTGTGCATCTTTTGATATCTCTTGCTATGATCTAGATCCTACTAGTAGTCCTAACTTGTGATATCATCTACTAGTAGTTCACATACATGTAGTTCTAACCCTGTCAATAAGTGATATCTTTGCTCATCTATATGCTATGCTTGTATCTTGTCTTTTACATGCTCAAGATTGTTCCTTGAATTGCATATCTACTATCTTGAGTTGCTTGCATAACATTGTGATGCAGGGCACATAGAGCTACATTATATGTAGAAATTGGAGTATTTTTGGATTTTATGCAGATTTTGCTCCAGTTTCAGTTTTTTGGTGCAAGACTAGTGTTTTTTATGCAGAAACAACCTTCTAAGAAAGACTCATTGCCTCACCATGAGCTCCGATGGTTTTTGGTCAAATTCCATCATCTTGAGGGTTAAAATTGTAATTTATTGTTTTTCTGCAGCACTTTATCTTGCATTTTTGGGTTGTTCAAGTATATGATTTAACTTGCTTTTCTTTCTATGCTTGGACAAGCCCCTATCTGTGCTCTTCTACTCTCCTTATATATATTTGTGTTATCTCCTTTCTCTTTAACAAGTGATGTTTCTTATTTTCTTCAAAACCCCACTTTTTGAAATGACAAAGGGGGAGAAAGGTATGTCTTCTTTTAAAAGAAGAAGAAGGCATGTCTTAATGAAGAGGAGAAGCATGTTCATGAAAAGGGAGAAGGTAAAGGGGAGAAGACATATATGTGTAGAACATATACGAGTAGAAGACATAGTATTCTATAAATGTTATGAAAGCTAACCATGCAGGAGAAATAGCATCAATTGAGGGGGAGTATGAAAAATCCATGCACATCAATTGAGGGGGAGCATATGAACTCCATTCTATTGAAACCCCTAGGTTTCTCCAAAGGTATGAATTTCCTTAAATGCTTTCAATACATTTATGGAATGGTTTGTCATCTTCAAAAAGGGGGAGAATGTTGACTCAAGGTCAATTAGGTCAATGTTGACTCACGTCTAAATTGACTAAACCCATATTTTGATGATGACTAACCATTCCACATATTGGTGTCTAATGCTTCTACTTCAGTAATTTCAGATTAGGTATAGACACACTCCAATTTCCCTAACTTGCGCATATCAAATTGGAGAAAAGACAAGTCAAAGTCATACAAGTGCACATTTTTGTAATATGATGTATATCCATTAGAATCATGTTGTAAATCACTTGTAATGATTGTATGACTTGTAATTAAGTTTAGAAAAATATTAGGAACACTTAGATTGAATATTAGAGCACTTTTAATGCAACTTTGAAAATCAATTACAGGCACTTGATCGGTCCAGTTTCCCACCCTGAAACTCGACCGATCCACCTGGGCTGATTTTCTAAAGATTGAATCGGTCCAGTTTCCCACCCTGAAACTCGACCGATCCACCTGGGCTGATTTTCTGAAGATTGAATCGGTCCAGTTTCCCACCCTGAAACTCGACCGATCCACCTGGGCTGATTTTCTGAAGATTGCATCGGTCGAGTTACACATATAGAAACTCGACCGAATGTATTGTACGGAAAAGTGCAGAAAAGTGTTTCTAGCCATTGTGGAGTTGCAACAAGTGAAAATAGATCCGTTGCAAGCCACAAAACGGCTAGTTTTCATTCACAAGTGTTCCCAAAGGCTAAGAGGCATCCCCAGCTATAAAGAGGACCCCTTGGGCTTCATTCCAAGGTAGAGCATTCACTATGAAGGTTCCTATTCTATAGTTGAGTGATCCTACAACCTCCTCTCTCTCTCTAAGCTTAATCACTTGCTACATCTATTAGAGTGAGTAGGAAATCTGTAAGAGAGCTAGTCATATATGTATATCTTGTGAGGCTCTCACTTACACCACCTCCTATCTCTTCTTGCAACCATGAAGATGAAGGTTCTCTCTCTTATCCAAGAGAGGTGAAGAAGAACAAGGGAAGGAGTCCCTTGGTGAAGATAAAGGCCGAAGACTTGGAGCTAGAGTGGGTAAGCCCTTGGAGAAGGCAGAAGACTCCAGCTCAAGTGGGTAAGTCCTTGGTGGAAAGCTTCTCCGAGTGAAGGTGAAGTCAAAGGCAGAAGATCCAAGAAGAGTGGGTAATTCCTGCAAGGCCGAAGACTTGTGCAAGAGTGGGTAAGTCCTTGGAGAAGGCCGAAGACTCTTGCAAAGTGGGTAATCCCTTGGTAAGGTTGAAGACTCTTTGTATTGGATAGGTAAGTCCTTTGTTGGTCATGTATTGTAAGTCTTATAAGTGAATATAAGAGTGCAATTGTTGAAAGTCCTAGAGGTTGACCTCTCTAGGCAAGTGGACTGACACACTTCTAGTTTGAAGTGTGGAACCACTCTAAATAACTTGTCTAATTGGTGCATGTTCAATCTCTCTTATCCTTGCTATGCATGATTTAGTTGCACTCAAATTACCTATTTAGCAACCTTATCTTGTCATATATTTTGAAGGTTTAATGAATTTTGTTTAAGTACTTTCAGCTCTATTCACCCCCCTCTAGAGCATCTAATCACCCATCTAGGATCCAACACTACATTCATTAGGTTATATGGAAAGTTGGGAACAAAATGAACAAAAAATAATTTTAGTTTAGCGGAAAGTGAAATAATGCCACACTTGGAAAATTGTTTAATTGAGCCACTTTCCAAGGTGACAATGGAGTGTGATAAAAGAGTAAGAAAAAGTAAGAAGATGTGGTATACTTGTCATGTACTGAGTAAAATTAGAATCCACTATCCAACTAGAATTAGCAGAAATTACAAAGGACCGTGGGCTGCCTTGGTGGGATGTGAGATGGGATGAAGGTGTCATAGTAGATTGGTCACCAATGTGCCGTTCAAGAGAGGATGATGCATGCTATTGTGAAGGGGGAGTCACCATACTAGTGTGCAATTTGTCAAAGTCATTCATACTCATCTTTTGTGAGTGAAACACATGTGGGTTCTCTAGTCAGGTTAGGAGTCACAATAACTGGCAAAGTACCTTGCCCAATGAGTAGTATGGAATCTTGAACAACATGGAAAAAATCCCTACCATTCCCTCTTCCAAAATGAGCAGGGCAACCATGTTTCGAATGACATACATCCTCAATATGGCCCAACTTGTCTCTCTAAGTACATTTTGGTCACGTTCTGGTGTGAGTATCAAGATCCCATCCATGACCCCTCAGAGTAGCTACTGTTACAGTTTGGGATTCAAATACTTGATTGGGAGGGGTTGGGGTAGAACACATATTAGAATAGGATAGGCAAGCATATTGATATATGGATGGGATGGTGGTGCCGACAAGAAAACTTTGTTGTACAAAAGCATACCAGGGATGAAGGCCGCTAAATATTGCATGGTAATAATGATATCTTGTTCTTTTATAACTTTGACAGATGTAGTGGGTGAGAAGAAACTAACTCGATTTGCGAGAGCTTTCATGTAGTCAAACAACTTGGACAAGGGACACTCACCTTGGCATTCAATTTTTTTGTTCAATGCATTGTACAACCGGATGCATTTATCCTCCTATGTGTAGAGTTGTTTCATTTCTTCCCACATGAGTTCATCATTTTTATGCAATATGTAATTCATAGAAAGATCAAGCTCCATACATCCCCAAAGTCAAGAGAACATTTGACTATTCCCGTCATCCATGCCTGATCGAGTTCTTTAGGTGCAACTTCTTTGATGAATTTTAGTTTCCCATTAGACTCCAGAAAAATTTGAACAGCATTCATCAGTAGCGTATAGTCATCACCATTGAGTTAATGGGCATGCCATTATCGATAATAGTTTTGTTTTCAATCATGATAAAACAAAAGTGAAGTAATGGATTGAAGGCATAATACAAAGTTAAAGCACTACTAGAACAATAGTACGGTAGGAAAAATAAAGAAAAGTACTTATAAAATAAAGACATGGTAGGCAAAAAATTGCATTAATGGTATTTAGGAGTGGTAGAAAAAAGATAAGATCACATAAATAAACACACTGTGATGTGTAACAAACTAAGAAATCCTAATTCAAGAAAATACATTGAACCTTATGTGATAGGGGAACCACATGGATGGGAAAAGAAGGAAAAATGTGACCCTTTTACTCTTTTTTATGCTTTATATATTAGCACATGGTCTTTTGTTTTGTCTTTTGTTTCTTTGACATGAAAGTCTAGATTTGTTGAAGAAACCACAATAGAAGAATGAATGAGGTAATAGGAGGGGGAGTTGCATGGAATAAACTCAATGGGGAGTAAATATGACAAAATCTTATAGGCTGAAACATGTATACAACTGGTAGTGGATGGATGTCGTGGCTTCCATGCTGCTTCTAGAGACTATTCACCCGATGGCGGGAAGCTACGGGTTGGGGTGGCGGCTGAAGGTTGGACATGCGAGTGGTCGGGGATCAGCAGTGGGCACCAGAAGACTACTTGGTGTTTTCCTCAAAGCTAGTGACTGTAGGAGAGGGTAGGAAGAGAAAGAAAATAGAGGAAGAGGAAGGGTAGGAGGGACTGGGTGTGTAACCTACATCTATGCCTTGTATAATAAAATAATCATATATTCAATAGTCTAAATATGTTTTGGGTCTCATGTATATAAGAGTGTAGGAATATATGGGTACACTTAAATAAATAAATAGATTCTCACTTAAATGCACTTACAAAATAACATGAATTATAAATGCAATATTCTAAGCCCAATATCAAGTATTAAGGAATAAATTACTTATATTAACATTAACCATATATAGATAAAATCTTTATAGCCACGTTGATTACATCTTTATCAAATTTTGACTCGTTCACTAGTTACCAAAAAAATTCATTATCTTAAAGCATATTTTATGAATAATTTATTGGATTTTGGTGAGAAGATGTTAGAAAAAAAAGTAAATATAAATGACACGAGCACATGAATCATATAGATTCTCACTTTCTCAAGATGCCTTAAAAGGATCTCCTTTTTTGGTGGAAGTTTTTAATCATACATTACAATAATTAGGGGAACTTTTTTTGTGATTTGTCAGAATCATGATACTATTTGGGATACTTCTATCTTAGATTCACACTTTTAATTTAACATATCCTTATACAAGATATATTGGAAGACGCCTCTTGAAGGGGTTTCTTGGTTTATTTTTAAGGAATAAAATAGTATTTTTAACTATATATCTATACCATTCAATTATATAATCAATATTTTGAATTGTTAACCCTTAACTTCTCTAGAACTCCATTCATAGATCCCTCCTTGTCAAAAATGACTTATTTTTTTGGATAGTTAAGAAATAAAGTTACATAGATAAATGGTTTGTGCCTCATGGTTCTAGTTGTTATATTTCCTCATGAACCCAAAATTTTGATTTTCTAATCCTCACCTTCTTTGACTTCCAAAGGATAGAACCCTCCTTATTGACAAACAATTCGTTAGTTTGATCTGAGGGAATAAATTTATGTTACGAAATTAACTGGGGCACAAGATGCCAAACATGATCCTTCTATTATACCTAAGGTTGTCACTTCTCAACACTTTCCTACTCTAACAATCTAAGGATAGAGTGCTGCTTAATGCTTTCTTTGCAGGATATGAAATTCAATATTGGTAGCATTACACATGCTACTATCTTAGATTTACACTTTTATTTTAACATATCCTTATACAATATATAATGAAAGAGGCATGTTGAAGGGGTTTCTTGGTTTATTTTTAAGGAAAAAAATAGTATTTTTAACTATATATCTATAAAGACTAGTAAATTATATAACCAAGCTTTTGAAGTGTTAACCCTTACCTTCTATAAAACTCAATTCATAGAGCCCTCCTTGTCAAGAATGATGTGTTTTTTGGATAGTTAAGAATTAAAGTTACACCAAGAAATGGTTTGTGCCTCATGGTTCTAGTTGTTATCTTTCCTTCACAGACCCAAAGTTTTGGTTTTCTACTCCTCACCTTCTTTGATTTCCGAAGGATAGAACCCTCCTTATTGACAAACAATTTGTTAGTTTGATATTAGGGAATAAATTTATGTTACAAAATTAATTGGTCACAAGATGCCAAACAATATCCTTCTATTAGACCTAAGGTTGTCACTTCCTAACGCTTTCCTACTCTATGAGTCTAAGGATAGAGTGATCCTTAACGGAAAGGCTTTTTTTCCTTTGATTATGTGATTCTTTTAATTGGAAAACCCAAACATGAATAGGGAGACTATAGTGTGATAATTCTAGTTAGCTTGGTATCATATACACTAGATGCATGCCTCTATCCATATATTTCAAGAAAAACATTTCCATGGAGTAGGTGGAAGATATATTACCCTTCCCACTTTGGTTGTACTTTCCTCTTGAATTGGTGTTTTGATATTCCCCATTTAGAAGCTTAAGGGGCATGCTTTCTTTATAGGTTATGAAATTCAATATTGGTAGCATTACACATGATGAAGTGCTTTCAACCTCTCCTATATCATAAATTTGGTATAATAGACCTCATCTTTGACCCAATAATTTATGATTATTATCTTCCTAAAGGATCCATAGTGATGGGTTATCTATCTCATATTGGAACATCAATTCCATTCCATACACCAAGGAATCAAGGGTTTCTCATGCATGGATAGTAGTACATTCCCTACAGAGCAAGTAGAAATTGGTTTGACTAGTTTTAATATGAAAAAATGTCTTCTTAAAGAATTTGACTAAGATTCTTGTTGGTGGATTTCATGTATCTATTCATTTCTGATCGGTATCATGAAGTGAAATGACACTTGATGCCTAAGGAATCTAACTAATTCTTGACATATTTGAAAATGGACCATCCCATTATTTGGCACAATTTCACAAGGGACTTTATATTACATATGATATGTTATTTTAGGAACTTATAATGTGAGGTGAAGAGGTGATGAAAAGGGAAGTGGATTCCATCCATTTGGTGAAGTAGTCAATGGTAACCACAATGGATCATTGTCCATTTATAGCTTTATGGTAGGTTTTTCTCTATTGTGCAAATAGTTCATACACATTTCCATGTTGTAGATGTGGTTTGTAGGAAAATTTATGTGATCCATGTGAATTGGTAGACACAAAATTTCCAACATGTTATCACTGATCTATTATCATAATATATTAGACGTATCCCATAGACTATATCTTTTTGGATGAAATAAACCGTTCATGCAAATTTTTTATAATCCATCGCTTACTTTCTCATAATGTGTTATGCATATTTTTTTACCCAAACATGTTAATAAGGTTAAATTATTTCCCATTTTAACTAGTCCCCAATTCTAAATATACATTTCATAGCTTTTCTCATCAACATTTTGTAGATCTTTTTAAGGAACCTTCTAAATATGCATGTACTCTAGAGATATTACTTTACGTGAAGGTACCAATGTGGATGCCACTTGTATTTGAGCTTTTTGTGATCACTCAATAAGTTGGATGTAAAAAGTGTGTACCTTGATTCATAACTATTTCCTCCCTTGGATGTCTATATAGGACCTACAAATGTTAAATCGTATGAAAGACAATTATTTTCCATTTAAGGAAGTCCAATGCGGCATAATAAAACATCTAGGTGAGAGAAGTCATATGCTATTGTCAAACTCATGAGAATTATTTTCCATTTTCTCCTGGACACCTTAACTCCAAAAGTACAATTTTCATGCATGGCCAAATCACTCATGGTAGTTTATTCAATACAATTAAATGAAACAATTGGTAGAGTTCATGCCATGATTAAATTTGATTACAGACATGAAGATACAACTATAGGGATGAGTCCAAGAAATTCATGATACAGTCTTTGGGTTACCAGTTCCGATAAAATAGTCTCAACTCTATATTAGTTTGTATGAGGTTTCCATGTATGGCATGCAGAGGCACAATGGATTGTGACACAAAAATCTCAGTCTTGTATCCTAGTACTTAGGAGTGGAACCATAGAAACAAATTATTAAAATACAAGAAAACAATCTTGGACATCATCATACCTATAAGGTACAATACACTACCCAGATTGCATAAAAAGAGATATATATCATGAAGGTTAGACCCCATAAATTCTAATCACTATGTTAGACACCTAACACAATCTAAATAGTCAAAGAATTTATGGATGGTTCTCATTTGGGCAAAGTCCTTCTATCTCCCTACATATCTGCTGACAAGGATATTGTGATCTGATTTCCTTCGCACATTCCATTGAGCAACTACAAGTAAATATGTATTACTCCATGGAATCAAACATAAAAAGGGAGATGTACAAAGCTAGGGCCTCTAGAATCTAAAATAAATGTTTGTTATACTTAATTAGTGTCAATATTAATTCTATTTAGACTTCATTATACAAGTACAACACATTATACATGTCATAATTCTAAATATTAACTCTATCTAGAATTTTCTCTTAAAACCTTAGATTAACATTTAGCTCTACAATAGAATTCATATTACGAATCATTTGACAAGAATGGTAATAAAAATACATATATATCGAGGTTTAAAACATCATCATTATAACACTCTATTTATCCTAATATCGTATAAAAATCACTTGACACAAAAAATTAGCCACATTCATTGAAGTAATCCATTTATCACATTAAAAATTATTTCACATCTAGACATAACTAATACCATTTATGCATAATAGTGTAATTCTACCATCATTACAATCATACTCAACATTGGTATACCCACATATGTGCAAACACTTAACCTCTAAAGCCTATAATGGGTATACATCTTGTAACAACATACCCACTAAACTATGAAGTCATATTTCCACATACCATAGCATCTATTGATGCTTAAATGTACACACTCTCTCACACACAAACACACATACGTATAGTGAGCTTAGAGTATATTGAACTATATTCAAGATCCAATATAGTTAACTTTTTATCCATTAGATCTAAGATCACATCATTCCTGGAAGCACCCCAATAAAATATCAGTTACACAAAACCCCACCATGCTCATGATGAGGATGCCCCACTCCATCTTTTGTTTACTACGGTCTACCTCTATCTCTATAGTCACCATATCCTTCTATTTATTTCTCAACTTGTCCCTATCCTTCATGAGCTTTATCCCTCAAGCGACCTACCTCTAGAAAGCATGAACACAACAACCGCAACTGCTCTTCCACAAGCAACAAAGAGACTCTAGTTCTACCAACAGCCATGATAGGGGCTCCAACCAAAAACCATAACTTCTCCTATCAAAGACCAAGATCATGTGATGCTATACAATTTGCTTTCCTAGAATACAAGTGTAAGAAGGTGTGAAGGAAGGTATTCCATGATTCATGTTTTTATCTGGCCCTTCAACTAACTACCCATAGACTATGTAGAATTTACTATAGTGAAATACAAGTATTTCCACATTTGTTGGAGAGGGGGAAAACTTGGAATCATGTTCGTCTTCAATGTACTCTTCCACACGACCCATCGTTTTTGGGTAGCTATAGTCAATAGTGAGCTCACCTCCACAAGGAACCTAGGTGTGGGCAGGTGTAAAGAAGTGAGATCACCTATCTACTAAAATAGTAAAGAAAATCCAATGAATAGTAGCGGAAGTTAAAACTTTGACTATAATAAATTTAATAAGGAGTACATCAATTTTTTTCCCAATAAGAGTGTACATTCTTTATACAAATAAAGGATCTAAGTTGAGGGAAACTAAATTATATCAATATGTCTCAAAAAAATAACTTAACAATTAAGTCCATGATGGAAGGATGAACACCTTTTCCTAGTCTTAGACTGGTTCACCATGTTCCTGTTGCACACTCTAATCCTAAACCTGGGTGGTTGGGATCACCCAACAAGAGGCGAGAAAAGGTATGTGTCAATTCAAGGAATAAAGACAAGTAAAGTATAGCAAAATATAAACAATGATTAATGATTCCACTATGCTAAGGAAATGTCAAAAGTATGAGGCACATAAAAGAGAATACATGCCATAACATCACATATTAATATTGAAGTATGCATGATAAAAGTGTGACTATATTATCTAAAGTAGGGCTGAGGCACCTACCAACCTCAACCTTTGGGTGAGGGAGAAATAACACATTCCAAAACACCTGAATATATATAAAATGGGGAGAATTATCACATTCCCTGGGAAAATTTACACATGCCCACTATGGGTGGCTAGTACAGAGGTACACTACAATAGCTAATTAGTCAACAAATTATGATGCTCAATAAATTAAATGGCAATATTAAACAACAAATTAATAGTGACATGGCAGGGGGTATAAAACTCAAACAAGTAGTGAAATAAATGTGCCAAAAGAAGGCAATAGAAAGAATCAAAGGCTAAGCATATGCCTCATTAGAAAGATTAGCGATGGATATCAAAATTCCCAACTGAAGGACAAGTGTTGAAACTCATATATAAATAGGGTTGCACATACCTCACTTGAGATTCCTAGAGATGGATTTTCACCAATTATATGTGTCCACTGTCACTTTTATCCTAGATACAAGGATTCATCACATAGATTAGGGTTTTGTAATAAGTTTAGTGTAAAAAACCCTAATTTTTGGGTCTTCTAGATAAACTATCGATTGTGGACTTGGAAACTAGACCAATCGATTTGTTATATGTTTCTAATTAGGAAAAATATTTATTGAGTCAATTAGAAGTTAAAATGAATTATTTATACATTTTAGGGCTTTTTAATTGGGCATTTTAGTTTCTTGAAAAAACTTCCTTAAAAAATTGGAAATTAGGTTCTGGAAATAATTTTATTGGATAGTGTTTATTTTTTCTAAATCCATAGCATATTTATTTATATTTTTCTGATAATTAAGTAATTAGTTATGAAATTTCTAAAATTGACAAACCAGAAAATAGGAAAATGCAACATGGGCTAAATGTTTTGTAAAGGGGATTGCCAAGGAGGCCGACCCATGCTGATCCGGGCCAATCACGCTTGTCCAGGTTGTGGGTCTGCACTCGCGTGTCTTGGTCAAGCTCGGCTTAACAAAATAGCAAAAAGACCAAATTGCCCTCAGGCAAAAAACCAAAGTAAGAAGGCGAGCGTGGGCAGAAGAGAGAAAACACTTGGGGTTATCTTCCCCTACATCTCACAATGCCATAGCTGCGAGCAACTTGGCTGTAGCTGTGGGAGTTTTTGGGAAATTTTGCGGTTCTTGATTGAATGATGAAGTGAAGGGTGTAAAATGAAGATGGGAAGGCGACAAACTCACCTTGATCTCCAATTCACACGCTGGCACTGCCGAGAGTCCATGAGAGCTTCCACTAGGTTAGGGGGGAGATCGGAGTGGTGGTGGATGTATGGAGAATCTCTAACCATATTGATGGGAGAGTTTAATTGCTCGTGCTCTGTCGAAGACAATGACACCAATATTTATAGGTGGGGTGGTGACCCTTGGCCTAGACGAGTTGGCCGTGAGAAGGCTTCGTCTAGCAACTAGGGCATTTCATCATTTGGGGCAGTTAGTAGGCAAGAAATGGCTCTAAATGAGAAGGGAGGAATTGTAGTTTCAATGCTGAATAAATCAACTGAAATGGTGACGAATGGATAGAGAAAATGAGCACAGAAAAACACACTGCCAACCATTTTCTGTTCTCACAGATGGCTGAGGTAGATGACGACGTGCTGAGCGTTGGATCGAGAATCGATGTCTCACAATTCATGCGATTTAGTAGAGTAACATGTGACACCTTAAATGCCCCTACTTTAGGTTAAATGCGGGAAATAATTGAAATTGTATTAATATCTTAATAAAACCTTAGTCAATTCATTTACAAACAATTTGAGGGTCAAACCTTGGCCAATCAATCCCAAATTTGAACCATAATGTCTATAATATTCCTATTCCATTAAATCATGTTTTTATTCACGTTTTGGCTCTCAACTACCATATTGACCTTTAATGTGTATATTAATGCATTTTAAAGGGTGAACTAATAAACGCCATTTCTTTAGCAATTCCTTAATTAGAAATTCAAAACATATACTATAAAATCATTAAATAGTCATGTCACATCTCCTATTCTCCTTTTTATTGCTTTATTAACATTTAGGAGGAGAGAGAAAAGAAAAGAGAAGTACTCTCTCATTAATTAACTCAAAACCACATTATTTATAATTTCTTATCCCAAAAAGACATAAAAACTCTAAATTGATATAATCTACTAATTATCTCCCATTAATGGTCGTTTTGCATATGCGACTCTAATTAACACATTAGTTGAGATATTTGTTCAAAAACCCATTCATTGAAATGAATGTGGGTAAATATAGTTCAAGCCATTAAGGGTTGCTCAATTTCAACATTGAGGATAAAGAGGATAGAAAAGATAGTAAAATTTAGGAAAAAAAGGAAAAAAGGATAAGAAGGAAATTAAAAGCTTGAAAATGGGTTAAAATGAAATTGAATCTGAGATTCAGTATGTTACAACAGGTGCCATTAGAAACTTTGACTATGTAGAAGCAAGGAGGGGTAGTAGCTAGTTGTGTCAGGTTATATCTAAGCTCCAACCTATCTGGTTGTTGTAGAACTTTATCCTCAACTAGACTTATAAGATGTTAGCTAGCCACCCAACCAGCCAGACTAGTCATAACCATCCTAGGGAACCAACTACCATCATCATGGATAGACACAACACCTCAGGCCCTTCCTTCTGTGGTTCTAGTTCTTACAACCACAATGCAAGATGAAACCAGATCGTGACACACAACAACGAAAGGTGGGTTGATGATGTCATGGGATTTGTCAACAAACCATTCCTCTGCAACTGTAATAATGAGCAACTATATATAGAATGCCGAGGACCATGAGTATGCCTTTCATTGAGATACCTTGTAGAAGCTCCCCATGTACGGTTGACTCTACACCGCCTCCATCCATGGTGCCCTAGCGGGCGTTGCTGCTAAGGACATTGGAGACAAGAAGAACACTAAGAAGACATGGGGCAACAATAAGTCCATTTACATGGACTTGAAGAAGATGGGTGTCAGGAATATACATGAGTTTATCAAGCGCACGTTCTGCCTGCTTGAGGAGGATAAAGGTAGATTCATGAGGAAGCTAATGAACTAGTTGGAAAAGTGAGTAGTAGTAATACTAAGGTGAATATGTTAACAAATTCTCATTTTTGTGATATTTTGATTGAGGGTTACCACACTAGATGGTGGGAAGAAGCTTCAGTGCAAAAGGACATGTACATACTCAACATCTCCAACATCATGTAGTAGAACAATCTCAAGTTCTTCATTACATGCACATGCTGCAACTCTTAAATGGTGGGCACTACAAGTTGTTTAACACTATTGCACTCTACCTCTAGCAGCACTACGATGAGTGTAGATTGTAGAACTAAGACATGCAGGGACGACTGGGGGGAGGGGCCATGCCCTCCCCAAAAAAATAAAATAAAAAAATAATAAACATATATACATATATTTATAAGTTATGTTCATAATATAACATATATATGGCATACTAGACATAAATTCAGAATTGGTTGTTGTTTGCAGCTATATTCTTGTGCTGAAAGTCATGGGTTCGATTCTTGATTCAGACAATACATATTTTTATTGAGATGCATGTAGAATACAATCACTATATATATGTTTTCACATTATAAGACATAAAATTTAAGTTGTGTTGTGTTTGACATGTTAGTTGTTCTACCAAAGGTCATAGATTCAAATCTTACATTTAGCATTTATTTTTTTGTCCCCAACTACAAGGTCCTAATTCCACCATTATAAACCAGAGATACCTATGCCTTCCTTCCCTTTTCTCGTGCAACCCTTCTAACTAATATGCTTGCCCATGCCATAACACAATCTTCTCACTCCCTTTGTTCAGTAACTCAATCGCCACTCACTCCTCCCCATGCTTGAAGACAAAGACGATGAACCCTTTATCGTCGTAAGTCCTACTTCTATCAACAAAAATAATAAATCACATAAAAATGTTTACTAAGCGACTCATCAAATTTCTTTACAGACCATGCCCTCAACCACCATCAACACAATCATTAGGACTCCATCAACCCAGGATGCCACATTAACCACTACCACCACTAATGCTGACAATTCTTTTATGTCAATGATAACACCCAAATTCAGGCATCTATGCCAAGTATTTATTTATAGTTTTGTGTCATTATAGCCTTAATATGCCCAAAAATTCCCTACATTCTTATCTTTTAGTAATTTATATCTTTTTATAGATAAAGTTTCTCAACTATCCAATTTTGGGACTTGCAGGTACCGAACTTGAAAAGACATCCATTCTCTAAGATTTCTCCCCAAAACATAGTTTTTGCAGCATCTAGGCTTCCATCCATCGCGACCGCGACACCTGACATGACTGATATGCTCAGCACAACCGTGTCGAGGACAAAGGTCATCTACATGTGTCTCGACTGAGGTATCTGCCTCAACTACGACACCTGCCACGATCGCGACACTTGCCTTAACACCTGCACCTGCCTCAACTGTGACACCTGCTATGACTGTGACCGTGACTGAATATAATCTGCCGCGACTGAGATGCTCGACACGGTCGTGCCAAGGAAAAGGGTCAGCTGTACCTATCTTGCCTGTGACACCTACCTCGATTGCGATGTCTGCCTTGATTGCGACACCTACCTTGACCACGACACCTGCTACAACTGCAACTGTGACCGAATCTACTCTGCCATGATTGATATGCTCAGCACAACCATGTCAAGGAAATGGGTTAGTTGTACCTATCTCGCACGTGACACCTACCTCGACCGCAATGTCTACCTCGATCGCGACGTCTGCCTCGACTGCGATGTCTGTCTCAACTGCGACATCTACTTCAACTGTGACCCTCTGCATGACCGTGCCAAGCCCAACATGTCCGTGCTGAGACAAGTGTAGTGACTGGGACCCATTACATACACTCCGCCTTCACTTATACATACCCACCCCTCGCGACCTGGAGAGGGGTTCCAAATTTTTGGGAGTTCTACATTGTGGTTCCGCACATTCTTGGTTCCCAGAGCCCTGTAGGAGAGTTCCAAGGTCCAAAAAGGCCGAAGTACTCATCCTACATCCGTTCCCCCAGTTTGCTTCCATCTACCACCATTTATCTATATCCCACCTTTCTAAACCATCTTCCACCTCCATACACCCACCAAGCTGTTGTTTGGGATGGAATCAAAGAGAAAGGAGGTCAAGGAGTCTAGAAGAGCAAGGAGGACAATCCAAAGACAAGATCCAACCTATAAGAAGGCTGAGGAGTGAGAGCCACCTCTCCTCTACTGGATAAATCTCTTCTTCTTCTCCTTTCTTCTACTGTTCTCATTTGTTTCTATACAAATGATGTTCTTCCATCTTTGTTCGGTGCCAACTATTCTTGTCCATGGCTAGTTGAGCTTCTTCTTGGCTATGTAGCCCATTTTGGGCATGTTTATGTACTTTTACCTTAAGTAAGCAGTTTTATTTCAAATTTACTACATTTTATGTTCTATCTTCTCTTTCTGGTTATGATTGCTAGTTTCGTTGATCTCTTTCTTGCTTGATCTTCTATTTCTACACATATCAAAATGTTTGTTGTAGAAATAGATAAGAGAAGGTAGTTTGGATTGTAATCTCAAAGAATGACAGTTCAAGGTGATGTGTGCAGAACCGTAGACTTGGGCACGGTCAGGCCCACTAATTGGTTCTGCCCATCTCACACCTGTTCCTAGCATCTCAAAATATTCTAGACCTGAGAGGATATCTAGAATATTATAGGGTGTTGATTTGTCATCCTTGAGAGATGTTTCACATCATTGATGAGTTTTAGTCAAGCTATGTGAAAGCGAGTGGGATGACCCCACAATACGTACTATGTTTGGATGTAGGTTACTTGCTGGGGTATTCGAGGGTTGTCTATGCCCAAGAATGGGTGCATAGACAACCCAACTTGTGGTTACATAGCCATAAAGTCCTTCTCTTTGATCAGTAAAATCCTACATGCTCTGTTTTTTTTCTTTTCTTTGTTTTGTTTTATTTCATGACAATCTGCTAGACCAGTTCTAGCTCCATACTTTTATCAATTATGGGATTGGCTTAACTGACTCAAGAGTAAGATCTTAAGCATCCTAAACGTTCCCACATCCATGTGTTCAACCCCATAATCTACTTTGACCCCGTAATAAAGTTGCGGGGGTCCTTGAAGGTTTCATGTTATAAATTTAAAGTTTGATCCTTCTGAGTCTGCCTCCTTTCAGACGCGCAATTCGGGCCGCATCAACTTTTGGCATCATTGCTGAGGATGTGGTTTTACACATTTACACACCTAAAAGATTTTGTTATGTCTTCCTTAAGCCTGTATATACATATGCATAGTTTTCTTTTTGTTTTGCACATACTTGTTCATATATATTGAATATCTTTTTTTTCTTATACTTTTTTCAGCCATGGATCTTGCGTCCACAAGACAAGTTATCTTGTCCACCTGTCCTCCCAATTTTTTTCCACATTTCCGACTGCTGGGAAATAATTGAAAGTTGTGCTATATAGCTAGTCAAGCAATACTCACCGCCACCGTCGTCATATGTTGAAATTCTAACAAAGGAGATGGTAGATCAGCCCTCGACTTCCACGTTATCATGGGATCAAGAATTGATCAGAGTAGTGGAGATAGATGAAGAAAGTGTCAATGTGCTAATCTCCTCCTCAACTCCTCATCTTCAAGAACACGTTCACCCACTTCAACAGCTACTAGAAAGGCACGATCATCATCTCCAAGTAGCCACTGAGATTTCAGGCCATAGTAGAAGTATACTTCAAACTATTGAACAAAGATTCGTCTAAGTATAATAGTTTGATATAGCGGATTCCCAATAGAAGTGTATGGCAAAATTGATGGATCTTGACAGCATTGCTGCTCAAGTAGATAATGATGTTGAACAAGGCAGGAGGCTTCAAGAGGTCATAAATTTGGTCACCATTCAATTGCAAATGCCATCACACGATCATGAAGATTACAGTCATCAAAACCATTCCATTGGTCCTGAAGTGGAGTTTGCCCTACCATCCTATTTAGACCATCAATGGGATTCACCAAGATTTTTCTATGAAGGACCACCAACCTGGGGGAACTCTTCATTTCATCCAGATGATTCAATTATCAACCAATGGGAGTTACAAGCTACAAACATGAATGGTTTTATGATGATGATTACTTCTTTTCTCCTTAGGGCAACCAAATGACCTCACAATGTGAGGGAGAGTTTGAGCAGCCTAAACCAACCTTTATCCCAGACCAAGGTGATAATTCTCACATTGAGACTTGTCACTTAGCTTCCACAAACACACCTATTATGGTTTGGAATAACTTGTTTGAGGAGGATGATGATGACAATTCATATCAGTGGAGTGAGTATACTGATGACAACAAATTGGAGCAACACAAGTTGACATTCACCACAATCTTCTTACAAGGCTTGGTGGACATTGAAGGAGTAGGATGGACAATCCATCACAACATGGCCGTTGAGCATGAAGATACCCCAAACCCCATTGAAGGCGACAAGCTTGGGGTGGTAGAGCCACAAACAAATTCTTTCAGGGGTACTTCTTGTTCAGAAGATGATTGGATGACTCATACTGTACAAGAAAATTTATCTGAGCATCCAACCTCAAGTTTAGAGGTGGAGAGAGAAGAGAGGAGTCCTGTATAAAACATTTAGCCTCTCCCCTCCATCTCATCATGTGTCGACATCCTTGGGCCTTTCTATTCAGATTCATACATTGAGGGGTACCTTGAGGATGATTTGCTGAAGAATTCATTTCAGTGCATTTCAAGTCAATTCCATCACAAGGATGAATTCACTGAGTCATCAGATTCTATTCCTCTACTTCAAACTCAGAAGGGCTCAGATCTCCCCCGCCTCTTGTTTTCATGCATGGAGGATCCAATCGGTAAGACAAATGTGACACTGACCCCAAAACTTAGGATTGGGGATCCCAGTATCGGTATCGTGGGACAGCCATCCCCTTCTCTTACCCCTTTCTTTTCTCTTTTTGTTAAATAAAATTTGTTTTTCATGTTCTTTCTTAGATAGTTTCTTTCCTCTAACTTCTTAAATTATACTAGCATGCATGCATCATACTAGGACATCAATAAAACTCTTTCTCGTACATCCATGCATTCCTTCCCTACTATACTAAGTTTAAGGCTTTCTCGAGGACGAGCAAAGTTTTAAGCTTGGGGTGGTAGGACTATTCACCCTTCTATCTCTTCATTTTTCATGCATGCATGTTTACTTATTGCATTTAGGCATAAATTTAAATTTAGCCTTATTTTTTTGTAGGACTTTGTTCTCCAATTTGTAGCTTTGCAATTGAGGCTATGTGATGCGAATCTTGGAACTAAATGCTTATCTTTATACCTAAAAGCACAATTTTCATCTTAAACTTCTTGATAATTTGCTTGGCTTGCTCATTGACTCTTTCCTTAAGTTTGGTGATAAAATATAAGTTATGCACCCTTTTCATAGCTTAAAACATTATTCCCTTGATCTATGTTGTGAACGACAAGTCCATGATATAGGACCGTTGCAAAGAGCTATAGTTTGATCAAAACTCCAAGCTGTGTTTTTCACGAACTTGCCCCCACTCTAAGGATCTTTGAATCATAATTACTATCTTTTCAGACAAGTGTCAAACGGATAATGACGAGTTTTGAGCTATAATCAAGTTGAAGTGTTTTTCCTTGATGGTCTGTGCGCCCTCTCACCTTAGATTGAGTCAAAAAGATGAAAATAAAAAATATGCAAAAAGGTTTTGCTGCCCATAAAATCTCAAAAATATCAAAATAGTTCTCACCCAAGCCCATAAATTAGAATGCAAAGAATGAAAGCTCGAGTGTGAATAAAAATATGAGCATTGTTTTCTCTTTTAGGAGAGTTGAGGATGGTGCCCAGTCGGTGTATGACTGCCCTCATGAACGCGGGTATGTCGTGCCTGGTAGTGCCACCCTAAAGCTCACTAGAGGGTTACTAGGAACCCCTAGGGGACCTACGAGATCATCCCAGTAGTAGGGTTGATTCGAGCACAGTACAAGGATTTCGTCTCACTACTTTGGGCCAACTGGCTCGGACTACAGGGACCGTTGCTTGTTATGTGGACCAACCTGACGTAGATCAGGATACTTAAAAGTCATTAGAGTCTTTTTTCTTTTGTTACTTCTTAGGACCCGACTAAGTGGGAGGTGTGTTGTTCCCGATTGGTCTTCATGAATACATGACGATGGCTCATTTCTCAACACCCACATGATCACCCATGTGACAATTCTTTTCTGTTTTATAATTATGATTCAAACCCTCATGAGCATTGACATGTTGCAGTGAATTCACTTAAACTTGCCTGGACACTCTTTGATCTTACTTTATCACGATTGTGCTTGATTAGTGGAGGTTTGTTCAGAAATGACATGGGTTAGGATATTTAATGTTTTAAATTATTTTTCTTAACTTTAGCATTTATCACCATGTTTAATTTGGATGTTATCTTTTTGTTCTTTGAGCATAGTCTTGCTTGAGGACAAGCAAAGGTTTAATCTTGGGGTGGTTGATAACACCAAATTCAGGCATCTATGCTAAACATTTATTTATGGTTTTGTGTCATTATACCCTTAATATGCCCAAAATAACCCTACATTCTTATCTTTTAGTAATTTATATCTTTTCATAGATAAAGTTGCTCAACTATCCAATTTTGGGACTTGCAGGCACCAAACTTGAAAAGACGTCTATTCTCCAAGATTTCTTCCCAAGACATAGTTTTTACTACAGCTAGGCTTCCATCTGTCGCGACCGCAACACCAGACGTGACCGAGATGCTCGGTAGGGCCGTGTTGAGCCTGACACGGCCATGATGAGGACAAGGGTCATATGCACGTGTCTCGACCGAGGCACCTGCCTCAACTGCGACACCTGCCTCGACCGTGACACCCACCTCTATTGCGACACATGCTGTGACTGTGATCGCAACCAAATCTAATCTTCTGCGACCGAGACACTCGACATGGCCATGCAGAGGAAAAGGGTCAGATGTACCTGTCTCGCCCGCGACACCTGCCTCAACCGTGACGTCTGCCTCGACTGTGACACCTTCTATGACTGCGACTGTGACTGAATCTAATTTTCTACGACCGAGACACTCGACACGACCATGTCGATGAAAAGGGTCAGCTGTACCTGTCTCGCCTGCGACACCTGCCTCTACCGCGATGTCTGCCTCAACTGCTAAATCCGCCTCAACCGCGACATCTGCCTCAACCTTGACGTCTACCTCGACCACAACATTCGTTCGACCGCGACCCTTGGAACGACCGTGCCGAGACAAGTTCCACGACTGAGATAGGTTTCACGACCACTCAGTACATGCACTCCACCTTCACCTATAAACACCCACCCCTCATGACTTGGAGAGGGGTTTTGGATTTTTGGAGGTTCCACGTTGTGGTTCCACACATTCTTGGTTCCCAGGGCCTTGTGGGAGAGTTCCAAGGTTAAAAAAGACTGAAGTGCTCATCCTACGTCCGTTCCTCTAGTTTGCTTCCATCTGTCACCATTTCCACCACCATTTACCCACATCCCACCATTCCCAACCATCTTCCACCTCCATACACCCACCAAGGTGTTGTTTGGGGCGGAATCAAAGAGAAAGGAGGCCATAGAGTCCAGAAGACCAAGGAGGACAATTGAAAGATGAGATCTGGCATATACAAAGGCTAAGGAGAGAGATCCACCTCTCCTTTACGGGCTAAATATCTTCTTCTTCTCCTTTCTTTTATTATTCTCTTTTATTTTTGTGCAAATGATGTTCTTCCATCTTTGTTCGGTGCCAACTATACTTGTCCATGGCTAGTTGAGCTTCTTCTTCGCTATGTATCCCATTTTGGGCATGTTTATGTACTTTCCTCTTAAGGAAATAGTTTTATTTCAGATCTAGTACATTTTCTGTTCTATCTTCTCTTTCTGGTTATGATTACTAGTTTGGTTGATCTCTTTCTTGCTTGAACTTCTATTTCTGTCTATATTGAGAGATTCATTGTAGAAATAGATAAGAGAAGGTAGTTTGGATCAAAATCTAAAAGGAGGATGGTTCAAGGTGATCTGTGCAGAACCGTAGACTTGGGCATGACCGGGACCAGCCCGACATGGTCGGGTCCACTAACTGGTTCAGCCCAGATCACACCTGTTCCTAGCATCTGAGAATATCTAGACTTGAGAGGGTATCTAGAATATTCTAAGGTATTGATTTGTCATCCTCGAGAGAGGTTTCATATCATTGATGAGTTTTAGGCACGCTACACGACAGCGAGTGGGATGAACCCATGGGAACAGATACCATAGTACGTACTATGTTTGGATATAGGTTGCTTGTTGGGGTGTTCTAGGGTTGTCTACACCGAGAATGAGTTCATAGACTGCCCAACTTGTGGTTACATAGCCAGGAACTCCTTCTATCTGATTAGTAGAATCCTACATACTTTGTCTTATTTTCTTTTCTTTGTTTTGTTTTATTTTGTGACAATCTGGTAGACCAGTTCTAGCTCCATACTTTTATCGACTATCAGATTGGCTTAACTGATTCAAGAGCGAGATCTTAAATGTCCTAAATGTCCCCACGTCCCTGTGTTCGACCCCATATATCTACTTCGACCCCGTAATAAAGTTGCAGGGGTCCTTGAAGGTTTTGGGTTATAAATTTGAAGTTCGATCCTTCTGAGTCCACCTCCTTTCGGACGCACGATTCAGGCTACATTAGTCAACTACCCCCAGAGTTTCTCATTGCTCTGTTGGGGTTATTTTGGAAGATGAGAGAAAAGACCAGAGCATGAGGAAAGAGAGCACACACAAAGGAGGGGAGAGATGTTACAAGAAATAGTGTTGAAGTATTCTGTGAGTGGGGTTTGGATGTATGTATGGGAATTGAATCCAACGATTAAAAAGTTGATTGTATTGGAGTTCAAAAATATTTGAGTGTATTCTAGCCTTTCTCTCTCTCTCTCTCTCTATATATATATGTAATATATAAAAATATATAAATTTGTATAATACATGTATGGTTTATGTTAAGACTCTAACTGTAGATGTCATTCAGATTCAAATTGAATATCTGAATGATGTTTTTTTCTTTATTGGGATATTCAATGCTCAACATCTTGCAAATATAATTAGAGATAAATTTATAATAAACCTTTTGAACCAAAGTAGGTGTATCTTCTAGTTGGACACAGTAAAATTTTTAAATGAAACTTTGTGTTTCTCTATCACCCAACATCAATCCCAAATCATAATTTTTGGCTTTACTTCGTTAATTTCGTAGTATCTTATGTTAGTTTGTACCAAAAAATGTGTAGGTTTTTGTATGACATTTTTGTGTAAATTTTTGTACTTTTGCATATACCCTTGGGTATATCTATACGTTTAATTTTTAGTTATGTGGTTCATATACATATTTGTATCCGCTAACCTAAATGATTGCAATTTTTGGTATGGTTATAACTTTGGCATACATGTTAAAACCCTAGAGACGTCAAAATGCAGTTCTATAGGACAAGAAGAAAATGAGGCAATGCCAATGTGAAAAAATGAATGGGGTAGAGAATGATACTCATTGAGGGAGAGATATGACATAAAACATGAATTAAATTAGCAGAGCAATAGATAAACCCCAATTAGTCATTAAAACATCCATTCGATGAGAGGGAACAATAGACTAACCCTAGTAAGATCCTGAAAAATATTTGAGGGAAAAAACCAACATGAATATGTGGTAGTGTGGCATGCTTCATGATTTTATCTCAATGATTTTATGAATAGAGTATGACCATGATATTCTCATGGACTCATGAAGCATCAAAGGAAACTAACCGTTTCAACTCTTCTATGTTAAACATGCAAGATAGCAATGGAGGGTTGTGGATTTAAGATTGCCCAGGTGGCGAGAAATCTATTATGGTTGTGGATTTCAGATCGCCTAGATGGTGGGAAGTGTATTATGGTTTACTTTACATCTTTGGTTTTTAGTAACTTGACCATGTTATGTAGAAACGAAGTCTACACATTCGTTCACACACTCAAGTCATTTATGCAACGAAAGTCAAACTTTTGAAATTTCAAATATTTCATATTCTTAATGTCATATAAACAATCTTCATATAAAATAGAAGTCATTTGAATACTTGTAAATCGTTAATACACGGACAACAAAAGAGACATTTTAATTTATTTTTCATGCTAGTCATATTTTTCTTTTGTATTTTTCCAGTGAGTCTACGTTTTCTGATCTAATATGGAGCTCAGAATTCACTTCTGTGTCACCAGCGAGTGAGAGAGGTCTCGTATTTCTTTCTTTTATTTTGGGGTGGGGAGGGGATGGCTGGACGCTTTTTTATCTTACTTCCAGCCATCAGCTGGATAGTGACAGCCTCCAGCGACTCCTCGAGTTGATAGTTATTATCATCCATTAATCTAAGGAACTCCTACTTAACAAGTACTATTACTGCACTTTGGATTAGGAAACGGAGACGGAACATACAAAGGGAAGTGTAACCTGAACTTAGGGTTGATTTGGTTGCATGCGGTTGGAAGCCATGGCATGATTTAGGAAAATGAAAACAGAAAACTGAAGTACAACTCTATCATCTGGTTAGACGCAGCTTCAACGAAATGTTTTGGTTTGTTTTCGTTTGGTTAGATGTTGCTATAAGTTCTGGTTACCTACCGGTGAAATCCATTGCTACCAGCCATGATATTAAGTTTCCAGCTGTAATTATAAGGAAAGATGTACACGATGGAGGAAGAGTAACCTATAGCCGCGGGAGAGGGTACCGAGTATTATAGGACGCGTCCTATACAAAAAGTATAGGACACCAATGAGCTTTAGACACTTGGACAACGAATAAGTATTGACGGTTCGTAATTGCAAGTGACGTTTCCGTCCGAAGTCTCTGTCACAGCTTCTTTTTATCCTTTTTTTTATTAACAGTATACGGAACGAAACCAGGCTAAGCAGCGGATAACCCTTTCTTTCTTCTGCCGCCGTATGATAATCAAAAGGACATTGTCATTGTTTATTCTAGCCGTCGTCAAAGTTAGGCGATCTTTTCTTCTCGTAAGACTCAGACATTATGGAAAAATCATCTGAAATTATATACAGTAATTGCGGGATCCTGGAGGATATATATACTGAAACATTGGAGCAGCCACCACGTGCTACCTGAATTATTACTACTGCTTTGTCAAACTAAGCGTTTAGACCTTAAAATCAACCAACCCAAGGCCACCAAAATTAATTCAGGTAGCACGTAAATCCTACCAATGTTTTAGAAACGAGACCGGTAGTCAAACTAGTGTTGACTCGGACAGGATTGAGTCGGATTCAACCGGATTGGCGGAACTGATGAGACTAGAAATGACGTCATCCTGACATAAAAAAAACAATTAAACCGGAAAAATCGAACCGAGCACCACAACAAAAGGCAATTAGCGGTCTTGAAAAACACTAGAGGGGGGGTGATTAGAGTTTTAAAATGATTTTAACAATTATTTGAAATTGGAAGAAGGAGACAAGTGTTTAGAGTGGTTCCAATCTTAGCAAATACTAAGATTGTCAGTCCACTACCCGGTTGCTTACCCAACCGGGATTTTGAAAGTATTTATTTTATTACCTTCACAAGGATTTATACAAAATACAATACTTTCTTTACACCCCTTGAACAGCCTTCACTTGAAGTAGATGCACCAACTTGAGGTAGCCTTCTTGAAGTAACTCCAAGCTCTCCCTTGAAGTAGCCTTCCTCTCTAGAAGTAACCTCCCGTTGCACCCGCCTTCTTGAAGTAGCTCAAGGTCCCCTTCTTCACCAAGAAGATCTCCACCCTCTCCAATCCGCAACCTCCAACCTAGGAGTAGCAAGGAGAGTACAAACAATAATAGAGAACAAGAAAGGAAAAGGAAATTACAACTTATCCTTTTGTAGCACAAGGCTTGATTTGCCTAGATCAAGCGTGTAGATCTCCTAACCAAAGTGTATGGAATTGTAATTGCAGTGGATAGGAGATGCTAGCCTATAGGACACGAATTTTGAGCTAAGGGAAGAAGTAGCCAATTGTCACTATGCTCAAATTGCTCACAAACAGGTTGCTCAAAGTATGCTCAAGGATTTCTCAAGTGTAACAAGTGAGTCTAGGTGTCCTAAGGCATGTCCTATTTATAGGAATGTCCTACAAGTGCTTAAGGACGTTCTAGACACCTTCTAGGGGTTTCTAAGTGCTTAACTAGCCGTTAGGTACAAGTTTGTTGCTTTAGCAACGGCTAATTAATTAATTCTGCAGTTGCTGTTAGAGTCCATCTCGGTCGAGGAATGGTCGACCGAGACACCTACTCGGTCGAACTTTTGTCGACCGACAGGCTCTCTGAATCAAGTGTTTTGCAACGTTTATCTCCAACTGCCAACTACCTTGTCAGATGTGTCTAACAGCTACTTGGGTCTTTCTCGGTCGAGAAGATTGTCGACCGAGAGTGTCTCGGTCGAGGAGTTAGTCGACCGAGATTGACCCTATTTCAATCTTTTAATTTAAAGCGCTAAGTGTGTGTATGAGTGTGCATATGTGACCCTATTTGAAGGGGATGACTTATCTAAATGTGGTGTTTAGCTAGGGAAGATCTAACACTTGATTTACATGAAATCTAAGTACTTGTACATTATATATTTGTACAAGTTTTTACAAAGCGATTACATTTCATGAAAATATAAACGTGTAAGCATATGGATTTCCCTAATTGCTTTGTCATCCGCCTTGTTCCTGCACACTCAAGTAGCACGTTAGATTAATAAGAATGAAATATTTGTCATTATCAAAACAAAGGGATTTATAGATGTCCATTTAGCCAACAATCTCCCCCTTTTTGAAGATGACAAACATTTCCAAAATATAAATGAAGGAAATATAAAACATATGAGTTTCATACCTTAAGTTTACCTTTTGTAGCTTTCTCTCTTGTTTATAAAATGTGTGCTTATTATTCCCCATGAATTATGGAACATGAAATCCAATTCTTTAGGGAATATAGCAACTTTCAATGTAAAGCCAAGAGGTTTATGAAACTCATTGATTGAGTTTTGCATAATTACTAAGTTTTATATTTATTTCTCCCCCTTTGTCATGTCAAAAATATATCCGTTTAAGAATAAAAACTCCCCCTTAATTAGATATCCCATTAAAATCCAATGAAAAAGATGTCCATTAAAAGACAAAATGATGCAAGTAAGAGTTATCGTTAAGAAGCACAAATATCAAAGAAAACATCTTCCAAAGGAGTGATAAGCAATTGCTTCCTAATTTTGTTAAATTGGTCTAGTGGAAGCGGTTTTGTAAAAATATCAGCCAATTGATCTTCCGTATCAACATGATGAAGTGAAACATGATTTTTGGAGATATGATCCCTTGACGGATTTCAATATGTTTAGCTCGGCTGTGTAAAATAGGATTGTGTGCTAAGTTTATAACGCTTGTGTTGTCACAAAAGATAGGCGTAGATGAAAGAGTAAAACCATAATCGTTTAATACTTGTTGCATATAAAGCACTTGAGCACAACAAGATCCGGCTGCCATATATTCAGCCTCAGTTGTAGAGAGGGCAACCGTGTTTTGTTTCTTGCTAAACCAAGATACTAAAACTCTCCCTAACAAGAAACAGCCACCACTAGTACTCTTGCGATCAAGTCGACAACCAGCATAATCCGCATCAGTATAAGCTTTAAAATCCAAGGATTGTCCTTTTAAATACCATAAACCAAAACAGGCAGTGCCGACTAAGTAACGAAGAATTCGTTTAACTGCTAGAAAATGAGAGTGCATAGGTTGTAATTGAAATCGAGCACAAAGACCAACGGAAAACATAATGTCCGGTCTAGAAGCAGTTAAGTAAAGCAAACTACCAATCATGGCTCTATATAAGGAATCATCAATAGGTTCCCCATTTTCATCCTTGTCAATTTTAATAGAAGTAGCCATAGGAGTAGTAGCATGTTTGCACTGATCCATCCCAAAACGTTTTAAGAGTTCTTTAGTATACTTTTCTTGGCTTATAAAGATTCCGGCAGGCGTTTGCTTAATTTGGAAAACAAGAAAGAAAGTTAGTTCACCCATGAGGCTCATTTCAAATTCTTTTTGCATAATGTCACTGAATTGTGTGCACAACGAGTCATTAGAAGCTCCAAAAATAATGTCATCAACATATATTTGCACAACTAGGAAATCAGATGTATATGTTTTGAAAAATAAAGTAGAATCTGAATTTCCAATAGAAAAACCATTATCAAAAAGATATGTCTTGAGCCTTTCATACCAATTCCTAGGTGCTTGTTTTAAACCATAAAGTGCTTTCTTAAGTTTATAAACATAGTCACCTTTTTCTGGTATTTCAAAACCGGGTGGTTGGACAACATATACTTCTTCTTGAATGATGCTGTTTAGAAATGCACTTCTTACATCCATTTGGTAGAGTTTGATGTTTTTATGTGCAGCAATAGCTAGCAACATTCTAATAGCTTCAAGTGTGGCTACTGGTGCATACGTTTCATCAAAATCTATTCCTTCTTGTTGATTATATCTTTGTGCTACTAACCGAGCTTTATTCCTTATTACTTCTCCTGCCTCATTTAGCTTATTCCTAAAAACCCATTTAGTTCCAATGATGGTTTTATCTTGTGGTTTAGGAACTAAATCCCATACATCATTTTTAGTGAATTGATTCAATTCTTCTTGCATTGCTATTATCCAATAATCATCTTTAAGAGCTTTAGATATCTTCTTAGGTTCAATGATAGAAACAAAAGCCATGTTTGCAACATCCTTAAAGGAAGACCGAGTTTTTACTTTATCATTAGGATCTCCAATAATTAGTTCTTGAGGATGATCCTTAATAAGCCTAGGTGTGGGTTGTGGTTCAGCTTGGTGATTGTTTGTAGTAACTTTCTCACTAACATTTGGTATGTTTAAGTTTTCGAATTGATTAGTAAGATCAATTATTTCTAGATTTTCAGATTTGGACTCCTCATGAAAAGAAACATGAATAGATTCCTCAACTTTTCTAGAGATAGTGTTATATACTCTAAATGCTTTGCTAGAAGTGGAATATCCCAAAAAGAATGCTTTGTGTGATTTAGAGTCAAACTTATCTCTATCATCTTTGGTATTTAAGATATAGCATGTGGATCCAAAAGTATGAAAATAGTCAACTCTAGGTTTCTTAGAATGTATTATTTCATATGGAGTTTTCTTCAAATGAGAGTGAACAATTACTCTATTTAACACATAACATGCGGTGTTCATAGCTTCAGCCCAAAAGGTTTTGGGTGTGTTATGTTCGAGCATCATAGTTCTAGCCATTTCTTGTAGGGATCTATTTTTCCTTTCAACTATACCATTTTGTTGTGGAGTGCGTGGAGTAGAAAAATTGTGAGTGTACCCTTGAGATGTGCAAAATTCTTCAAATACATGATTTTCAAATTCTCCACCATGATCACTTCTAATGGTACATATTTTGTTTTGTAATAGATTTTCAATCTTGGAACAAAATTTGATAAAAACATGACTGGTATCATCTTTGGTTGCAATAAAATGTACCCATGTATATCTACTATAATCATCAACAATAACAAAACAATATCTTTTGCCACCAATAGATTGTGTCCTCATGGGTCCAAATAAATCCATATGAATTAATTCTAAAGATCTACTGGTGCTAAGTACATGTTTAGGTTTAAAAGAGGTTTTTGTTTGCTTTCCCAATGTACATGGTTCACAATTTTCAACTTGATCAAAAGATAAAGTAGGCAAACCACGAACAAGATCATATTTCACTAACTTTTTAATAACATGTGAACTAGCATGTCCTAGCTTTTTATGCCATAGTTGTAAGGTATTTTCATTTGCAAGCAAGCATTTTCCCACTACAGATTTCATAGAGTTAGGTTTAAGAATATAAAGATTTCCAACTCTATTTCCTTCATAGACAACATTTGTAGTATTTTCTATTAATAATTTGCAGCAGGTTTTGTTAAATAAAACATCATAGCCACTATCACATAATTGACTAACACTTATCAAATTATGGTGCAAACCATCAACAAGTAGAACATTCTTTATTTCGAGGTTTGTACCAACATTACCTATTCCAACGATTTTACCTTTACCATTGTCTCCAAAGGTGACTGTTCCACTTTTCTTTTCTTCAAAAGTTTGAAATGCATCCTTGTTCCCGGTCATATGTTTGGAACATCCACTGTCAACCACCCAATCCTGCATGAAAATGTAGATTTTGGTACCCATGTGATGGTCCGATATGGTTAGAACCATTTAAGTACAGATTGTATAAAGATTCTGATTCAGAAATCCAGTCGGTCGACAATTGTTCGACCGACATCTTTCTCAGTCGACTAATTGTCGATCGAGAAGGTTACTGTATTGCAAACAAAGAAACACAGAAATTTAGCTCGGTTGACCAATTCTCGACCGAAATAGTTGCTGTTTTGTTGCTGTAGATTGTGATTTGTCACAGGCATCTGGTCGGTCGACAAATGTTCGACCGATTATATTTTCGGTCGACAATACTTCGACCGACTATTTTTCTGTTTCAGTACAGCAGTTCAAAAAATTACCAGTATGCATGAAAACCTTTTGTTAAGTTGAGATAAGACAATATAAATTGCAAAAGTGAGCGTTTGATCATATCTCAACTGAATGGCTTTTGACTCTACTAGGTTTGGGGTTTTGGGACCCAAACTAAATCAGAATCCTTGCTCTTATAAGGGCATGAGAATGAATAATGTCCAAGACGTAGACAAAAATGACAAGTAATAGAGTCAACTTCATATCTCTTTTTAGGAATTGTATTTTTAGGTACAAACACAGTCCAAGTTCTCTTGGGTTGATTTTTCTTTGGAGCATATCCCAAACCTTTTCTTCCATTGAAGCTAGAAGAGATTTTCAGAATGTTATCAAGAATATCTTTTCTTCTTAACTCATGTAGATTCCTTTGTAGCTTAGCAATGTCATCCACTTTCTTGTGTAAATCTTTTCTTGCTTGATCTAAATCAGATAATAGAGAGTCTCTTTCTTTTACAACATTGTCATAGTCTAAATGATTGCACAAAATTGGTTGAGTCTGATAGTTTAGCTAACAATTCAGTCTTTTCTTGAGAGAGAAGATCAACGTTTGTTTCTAAAGTGAGTAGCTTTCTAGTGCAGTCATTTAAAGATGTTTTCAAAGACACATTCTCAAGATCAATGTTGTTCTTTTCAGAAGAGAGATCATTTAATTTAGCATTTAGCTCATCATTTGTCTTGATAACCTTTTTTAGTTTCTTCTTGACATCAACATACTTATCATGAGTTTCTTGTAGACTGGTAATTAACTCTTCTTTAGGAAGATCAAGAAGGCTTACCTCTTGAGAGTCTTCATCATCTTCTCTTGCCATTAGACATTCTACCTTTTCTTCTCCGCTTTCACTTTCACTTGACTCGTCCCATGCAGCTTTATAGGCTTTTTCTCCCTTCTTCTTATGTGAGCTTTTCTTTCCTTTCTTTGCTTTAGGACATTCATTTTTGAGATGTCCTTTCTTTCCACATTCAAAGCACCTGGGAGGAGTAGAGGAAGAACTAGAAATTTTGTTAGATTTAAATCTTTTGTATTTCTTACCATTGACAATCAAGGCTTCTTCTCCTTCTTCTTCACTTGACTCCTCACTTTTTGGTGTGATGATTTTTGAGGCTTTTAGAGCCACATCCTTTTTCTTTCCTTGTTGAAGTTCACGTTCTCTTCTTTCTTCCTCTTCTAGGGTTGCTTCATGAGCTTCTAGATTTCCAATGAGTTGCTCCATTTTCAGTCGAGTGAGGTCATTGGCTTCTTCAATGGCTGTCACCTTTGGCTTGTATTTAGGAGGAAGTGATCGAAGGATTTTGGATACCTGATCTTCTTCAAGAACAGTTTTTCCTAGGGCATTTAAATCATTAACAATAGAAGAGAATTTTGCAAACATTTCACTAATAGTTTCATTTGGATCCATACGGAGATGTTCAAACTTTTGCTTAAGCATGCTAATCTTAGAATTCTTGACTTGGACTGTACCTTCATAAGTTATGGACAGTCTATGCCAAATATCATAGGTTGTGTCACAGTTTGATATCCTATTAAACTCTCCTACTGAAATTGAACAATATAAAATGCTTACAGCTTTGGCATTCATTTGAGCTAACTTTACCGTATTTGTGTCCCACTCTGCATATTGTGTTTGAGGAAGCTCGTATGGGGTTGACACCATCCTCCATAAGTCCCAATTGATGCCTTGGAAGTAGAACTGCATCCTTCTCTTCCAATATTGGTAGTTTGTTCCATGGAACGCTGGAGGTCTAGCAACAAGTGTCTTCAAGGTTAAGGTTGTTGAGCACTCCATCCCCCATTCTTCAAGACCTTGTTAGGGTTCCTTGAAGCCTGCTCTGATACCAATTGAAAAACACTAGAGGGGGGGTGAATAGAGTTTTAAAATGATTTTAACAATTATTGAACTCAAACAACCACAATTGAAATTGGAAGAAGGAGACAAGTGTTTAGAGTGGTTCCAATCTTAGCAAATACTAAGATTGTCAGTCCACTACCTGGTTTCTTACCCAACCGGGATTTTGAAAGTATTTATTTTATTACCTTCACAAGGATTTATACAAAATACAATACTTTCTTTACACCCCTTGAATATCCTTCACTTGAAGTAGATGCACCAACTTGAGGTAGCCTTATTGAAGTAACTCCAAGATCCCCCTTGAAGTAGCCTTCCTCTCTAGAAGTAACCTCCCGTTGCACCAGCCTTCTTGAAGTAGCTCAAGGTCCCCTTCTTCACCAAGAAGATCTCCACCCTCTCCAATCTGCAGCCTCCAACCTAGGAGTAGCAAGGAGAGTACAAACAATAATAGAGAACAAGAAAGGAAAAGGAAATTACAACTTATCCTTTTGTAGCACAAGCTTGATTTGCCTAGATCAAGCGTGTAGATCTCCTAACCAACGTGTTTGAAATTGTAATTGCAGTGGATAGGAGATGCTAGCCTATAGGACACGAATTTTGAGCTAAGGGAAGAAGTAGCCAATTGTCACTATGCTCAAATTGATCACAAACAGGTTGCTCAAAGTATGCTCAAGGATTTCTCAAGTGTAACAAGTGAGTCTAGGTGTCCTAAGGCATGTCCTATTTATAGGAATGTCCTACAAGTGCTTAAGGACATTCTAGACACCTTCTAGGGATTTCTAAGTACTTAACTAGCCGTTAGGTACAAGTTTGTTTCTTTAGCAACGGCTAATTAATTAATTCTGCAGTTGCTGTCAGAGTCCATCTCAGTCGAGGAATGGTCGAACGAGACACCTACTTGGTCGAACTTTTGTCGACCGACAGGCTCTCTGAATCAAGTGTTTTGCAACGTTTATCTCCAACTACCAACTACCTTGTCAGATGTGTCTAACGACTACTTGGATCTTTCTCGGTCGAGAAGATTGTCGACCGAGAGTGTCTCGGTCGAGGAGTTAGTCAACCGAGATTGACCCTGTTTCAATCTTTTTATTTAAAGCGCTAAGTGTGTGTATGAGTGTGCATATGTGACCCTATTTGAAGGGGATGACTTATCTAAATGTGGTGTTTAGCTAGGGAAGATCTAACGCTTGATTTACATGAAATCTAAGTACTTGTACATTATATATTTGTACAAGTTTTTACAAAGCGATTACATTTCATGAAAATATAAACGTGTAAGTATATGGATTTCCCTAATTGCTTTGTCATCCGCCTTGTTCCTGCACACTCAAGTAGCACGTTAGATCAATAAGAATGAAATGTTTGTCATTATCAAAACAAAGGGATTTACAGATGTCCATTTAGCCAACAGGTCTGACCGGTCAAAGCAGCTGAACCGGGACTATTTTTCTGACCAGTTGGACCAAAAAAGAACAAATAAATAGTTTTTTAGACTTTCAAACTGGTCAACCACTAGTTTACTGGTCTGTCCAGTCGAACCGGCCGGTCCGATTCGATTTTAAAAATACGAAATCCTACTTATTGTATTCTAGACACATGGTTGTCCAACTTTTTTATATGATGAGTCATCAGTGATGGGCCGTCAGGGATGAACGTAGTCTCTCTTTTTCAAACGTGGCGTTTAGACCTTAAAATTAACCAACACAAGGCCACTAAAATTAATTCAGGTAGCAGGTAAATCCTACCAATGTTTTAGAAATGAGACCAGTAGTCAAACTAGTGTTGACGCGGACAGGATCAGATTCAACCGGATTGGTAGAACCGATGGGACTGGAAATGACGTCATCCTGACGTTAAAAAAAATTAAATCAGAAAAATCGAATCGATCACCACAACAAAAGGCAATTAGCGGTCTGACCGGTCGAAGCAGTTGAACCGAGACTATTTTTCTGACTTGTCAGACCAAAAAAGAACAAATAAACCGTTTTTTTGACTTTCAAACTGGCTAACCACTAGTTTACTGGTCTTTCCAGTCGGACCGTCCGGTCCGATTCGATTTTAAAAGTACAAAATCCTACTGATTGTGTTTTAGACACATGGTTGTCCAACTTTTTTTTATTTTTATGACGAGTCATCAGTGATGGGCCGTCAGGGATGAACGTAGTCTCGCTTTTTCAAACGTTGCATACATGTTCATTTGATTTAAAATTTGTGTTACCAATTGCATTACGTGAATAAAGTTTGGTTCTGGGTACAAAATATTTACCAATGATTTGATATTCATATGTCAAACTTATCCCAACTCAAATTTGGACTACATTGTGCCCTTAATTCAAACTGTCAAATATAGAACCCAAAAACAAATGAAATTTTATTAACTAAGTGCACTAAAATTCTTATTTTTTATAACTTAAGATTTTTTTTCTCATCAGAAATCGATCTAGACATGAATTTGTTTAAACTCTAGATTTTAATGTTGTAATTCATAATTAACTGGACCCAAATTTTGTTCATCTTGATTATAATTCAAAATTTAAAATATTTGATCTTCCTTATATGCTCATTTGTAAAATAATATATAGTTCAAAACTGAAAGTATTTGATCTCAACACCGCTTTGTTGCACATGATACATTTTTAATTGGAAGAACAAGAACATGGGAACTAAGTACCGTAAGAGATATTTAACTTTGATCAATATAAAAAGGCAAAAGATGTCAACGTAAAAGAACCTTAAAAATTAATAGTACTCAAAACTTATGCATTGTTGTACATGCCCATTTTGCAAATAACAATAAATATTTTTAAACAAGCATTGTAGTAGCTATGACAATGATGAATTTCTCCATGACAATATGTATCGTTTCCCGCTTGATCTTCAACCTACGAACTCTGGTAGTTTGTGTCATGAATAAAAGAAACCTGAAATTATAAAAAAGGTTAAGAAATAAACTTTGTTAACGCCAAGAGTAGATAATTATATGTTACAAACCTGTTCTTTAGATGTTGATAATGATTGTGATGAAGGTGGTTGTGACGTGTTTGGATGATCCATATGTGGTACAAATCCTTGATTTACACTCCATAACATAGCACTAAAACTAGTAGTTTCTGGAACCTGTTGATGAAATGATAATTGCGGAGGTTAATGTTCCAACTATTAAATTGTATATTAGCATCATACTGGTGAATCTTATAAGCAATAAAGTTCACTTTTTAGAAAAGAAATCACAATCGAACCTGAGAGCAGAGCATATTGTACGAGCTAGAATGAGGTGTGGATTGTAAAATATGAGTTTGCTCCTGGAAATTATTCTCATTTTTCAAAAAGTTGATAGAGTAATGAAATGGAAGAAATTAAGGAAATGTTTTAAACATAAACCTCATTAGTCGATACCAATTTATGCCCTTGTATGTTTTTACTTGAGGAGGATCGGGTGCCATTTGATGAAACCTATAAAAAGTTTGCTTTATAGAAGCAGTTGCAAGATTAAGACAAATTGAAATAATAAATGTATACACACCTGTGAATCTTTTTTAGGAAGTCGTTTTTGTGATCGCTCAAAGGCACTTCGAATTCTACGTGTTGGACCACTTTTTTTTGGAATAGGAGGCAATCACATTGTAATCCTATCACCAATAATCACTGATGGGTCTTTTCCTTATCAAGATGTTGATCATCATCATCTTCTTTTTGAAAATCCTATGTTGAGATGATGACGGTATCTTTGGTGACTGACATGTGTATGATGGAGCTTCATGCTTTTCTACTATTGTTGTTCACCCTGGAGTCTTTTTTGCTGCTTTCTACTTCGGGCACAATGGTCTTTTATCCGGATACATCATCTATTTTCTGCTATTGTGTTCCAACAGTCACTGGCTTGTCTGTACCCTACGCATGTAGACTCTTTTCTTGTCCATGCCTTGTATGCATGTTGACTTTTGCTTCATGTGTTCCAGCACTTTTGGGTCTAGTTCTTGATAATAGTGACTGCAACAAAGACCATGATGCCTACCGGTTGTTGTTTAATCTGTCCAGATGCTACTTTATATTGATCAAAGAAGCTTTTGCTACTTTCTTTTGGATTTACTGCTTGAGGGAGAGTATGAGTGCTTGAGTGATTTATTGTAACATTGAGGGGGACAAATTCTTGTACGAGATTGGTTATCTTTTTATTATGTTTTGTCTGTCTATCTGTTTACAAGATGACTTGGGATTCTCCCAAGCTCCAACTTGAGGGGGAGTGTTAGAAAGTCTATTTACTTCAGTTGTTTTAGTTTGTTTGTAATATGGGCCTAGTTGTGTCTTGGCCCATTAGGGTTTGTCTTGTGTTTGTATGCTTCCCCTTATCCAGTATATAGGAAAGGGGGGCTGCCCTTCTATCAATATAAGAAAAATCTACATGGGGGGATTCCCCCACTCATATCGTTCTTTCCACAAAAAGAGCGTTTTATGAGCATGAAACACACAACATGCTCCTTTATGTATGTTAATAATTAAGCTTTTGACAACCTTATAAGGACCGCCATATAACCATGTCTCCTAAGATTGTGCTCTCTCCACAAAGATGCATGCTCACAGATAAGATGCTAAGCATGTATTTTGTTGAGCCATTCTAGGAGTCGCTTGAGAACGAACGCAGCCAGTCTCAAAAGTCATGGCCCATGCTTGTTGATTGATGCCCACTGTCCTTAGTTGTTTGGGCATCCAAGAATTAACTCATGAGATGTTCCTCATGTTGCAAACACAAAAGGGGTCACAACCCCATACACATGATGTACTATGTATAGTGCATAATGGTGTGTCGTGTAACGTTGTGAGAGGTTGTCTTGGGTTGTAGTCACGTAATGCCAAGCCCATATCAATGATGCATGCTTAGTCAGGCCGTCTTGCTACTCGTATGATTCATGTGTCATCTTCCGATCTATGAAATCCATATGGGAGCACTTTAACAAAGCTCATCATCCTTCACTGGAGACTATGCTGCAATATCCTCAAAAAATCTATAATGCCCCCTTGCTCAAGTGCCCTGGTAAGTTTTATGAAGCAAAGGAAGTCACCAAATCCATAGCTAGTTATTTTGTATGGAATTGTGATATTCTATAGGTTGGGTTATTAACTAGGAAGCACAGACACTTCCCGGACGATGTTGTATCCAATGTTCGACACGTGTCCAATCAAGATACTTTGTGGACACGCGGACACTCTTTTGGCTTGTCCAGTTCCATACTTTTAATATTTGCAAGCACATGGAGGGGACAAGTCTAGGAGACTTCCTGGACACAGCCAACCTAAATTACATAAGACCTAACTAAAAAATAAAGAGAAAACAAAAGCCAGCCCTATAGACTCCTTGACCAAACCCCAACTCCTCACCAAAACCCTCATTCCTTCCCTTAAGAGGTGACGAACAAGCCTTCCCCTCTAACCCGGGGGTTGTGCAACAAGTGCCAACATGACCAGCTTGACAATAGCAACTTGAAAAAGACTTCTAGGCAGAGGTTTCAGGAGAAAGTTGCCAACCTGATCTTCTTGACTTAGTAGTATAGTGCAGGCAAAGAAGACCTGAATTAATCACTTTGTGAGATAAAACAATGGTTACTGTAAATGTACTTCATTTAATCACATTGGTTAGGGTTGTTGACTCAAGTAACAACACCTTATTACCGCAGCATAGATTCATGGTTACTAAGCACAATATCAATTTTTTTTTAAGCTCCCTAGGCAGCCGCTTAAGCGGTCATGGCTCGTGAGCGCCTAACTTGGCATTAAGTGCTTAGTTAGGTGACTGCCATTAGCACATGCTTTTTCCCGCATGGGCCGCTTAATGAGCCCGTTTTTGCCGTTTTATAGGCCGCTTTTTAGGAAGTTTCTTGTTTTCATCCATGTTTGTAATATACATCTAAACATGTTGAGTTAGTAATTTCTAGTTCGTATACATATTACTTTCCGAAATCTATATAGATAGAAATAAAGATCATATATTCTATATAAATATTGTTTATGTATTAACCAGACATTCTACATGAAGTACGGATCAGGGATTCTCCTACTACTATTGTATGCAATTATAACTGACATTCCCAATCTACTGCGTATGATATAAATTATTGTTCTAAGTCTACTAAGTATATTATTATATAGTTTATAATCTACCGTTTAGTAACTGTATAATAGTTTTAAGTCTACATTCCTATAATCAGTGTTTTAAAAAGCGTGCGAGGCGCCCGCCTGAACGGATGACATGCCCAGCCGCCTGGTTAAGGCTTTGAGCGGGTTGGCAGGCGGCAGGCCATTAAGCACCCGCCTAAGACCCGCCTGGCCCGCCTATGCGTCCGCCTGAAACCCTGCTTCGCACGCCCACTTATGGCCGCCTATTTTTTGGGTGCTACATTTAGCCAATCTGCTGTAACATAATACAAAAATATAAGTCTATAGTAGTATAATAAGTTAGTATAATATGTAACATTACTGTATAATATGTTCTATACTATAATATATTAATATATACACTATGTATCCAGTTATCTGTTGCATGTTATATTTCTGTAACTTTCTACCTTATATATAATAATATATTAGTACATATTATATTCTACTGTTTATATTAATACATTCTATATATTCTATAGTTTACAGCATAATGTAAACTAATACATTATATATCTTCTACTATTTGCTGCCTTATAAATAATAATACATTAGTACATTATATAGACATGGTGTATTGTACTGTTTACTGAATATTAATACATTCTATATATTATATTGTTTACTGCATAATATAACTTAGTACACTACATATATTCTACTGTTTGCTGCATATGAGTATATAAAGTTGTGATTCTATAAATTTACTACAGTAAGAGTAAGAGAGAGACTAAAACGTGTATTTCTTATGTCTTAAACTTGTGTAATTGAACTGTATTTGCTTATTCATTTTTTTTAGTTGTGGCGTATCAACTATTCAGGTGTTTTATTTTTATGTGTAGGGTGTTTAGATTAGTATAATTTTTTTGAAAATGTGTTTATTATATACTAATATGTATAATTTTTTACAAAATTACCTAAAAAATTCCGGGCCCGCTTTTTCAAAAAGCGCCCGCCTGGCGCTCAAGCGGCCACAAGGTGTTGTCCGCACGCCTCCTGCTTCCCGCTTTCTAAAACATTGCCTATAATAAAAGGGAGTCAGTTGGCTGTTATTTAATGCTCCTCTTTTATTTAGCTTCTTGACCAATCGCTGCTTTGCAGCTGCAACAACGACAAATATGTTAATTTTTTAGCTAATTGTTGTTTTGCAACTACAATTACCACAGGTCCCATTTGCTCAGACAACCCGAGGTCTATGTTGTTTACATATGTGCCACATCTCCAACAGAGTTAAATCTATCGCTAAGATGTTCAGGGGGTGTTTGGACTCAATTTGCTTTTTATTGAACTGCTCTTTTTTAATCGTTTCTTTGCGACTACAAGAAACGCAGGTGTCATTTGCTCGAACTACCCCATGTCTATGTTGCATAAGTGTCACGTCTCCAACAGAGTTAAATATATTGCTAAGATGTTTTGGGAATGTTTGGACTGTATTTAATCGAATTGCTCTCTTTTAATGGTTCTATACTATTAAATAGCAATATACTACAGATCATGAGTCACACAAATAGATAGCTAGAATAAAAAATCACACACATCTGAAAATTTGATTTTTTGCCAGACTCATGATTAGGACTACATTACCATACAAAATAATTTATACATAACACACAAAGATAGAGAACTCGATTAGCATTGAGCTGACTCCCTCCAAACTATAAACACAGACAGAGACATATTGGAGAAAGTAGGATGCAGTCAGGCTGCTAGAACGCAAAGAGTGAATGGACTAATGAGCAGATAACCAAATTGCTGCAACGCACACACATGTTTGATTAACAACCAACTGACTCCCTCCAAACGTAGGGTGTTTTTCAAAATCAAAATTGAAAATTGTTTTCAACTATTCGAGTAGCTTGAATCTGCTGCTTTTTTATAGAAGTGGTGATAGGTGTTGTTTGAAGCAGTTTAGTTCTGCTTAATTCTTTTTTCACAAAATTGATGACAAAGGTTGGTGTTGGTTGCTATCTTAACAGCTTGTTTCAACTGATATAACTATTTTCAACGCCTATTTGAACAGCTTCAAACTACCTCTTTGTATCATTCTTCCTATTCTTTTTTACATTGTTAGCACTATTTGAGCTGCTTAAGTCTGGTGATTTTTTCATAAAAAAACTAACAATTGTCACTCAAGTCGTTTGCTTTTGCTGATTTTTTGTTTTTTTAAAGAAAAAAAATCAAGGGCAGAGACCGGTGTTAGACACTACTTGAATAGGTCCCTTCAGTTGCAACTTTTTAGCAACAAATGGAACATCTTCAGTCACGCTGATTTTTTTACAAAAACACTGATAATGATTTCATTTGATAGGTTGCATGCTTAACTATAGTTACAGAAAAATCATGTGAGCTGTCGACTTACGTCGCCATCCTTTTTTCATCTGAGTTATCTCTACCACAATGTCACCTTAAACCCACTCAAGAGTAATTCGAGGATCAGATGTCTGCCAAGTTACCCCCTCAGAAACTGCAACTAACATCCAAGCAACTAGTTTTGACCTTTTCTCAAAAGGATTACAACTACTATTTGAGCAGCAGAATTTATGAATTCTTTTAATAAAAAGCAGTGGTGTATGACAGAGATTGTTCTTAGATATTATTTGAACAATTTAATTCATTGGTACTTAAACTTTTTAAATGGTGGTCTGCAATTTCAGTCCAGTGCTTTTTTTACAAAAAGCAGTGATAGTTGTTATCCGAGCAATTTACTTCCACAGATTTTCAAGTTGGCGACGTGCATTTCTTCCACTGATTTTTAGGTTGGTTATGTGTGTCATTTGTATATTTTGTTTCACCAGGTATGTAACTTTTTCTCAGTGACTATCCAAATAGTTTCAGGTCAGATGATTTTTTACATAAGTGGTGAAACTGTTATTCATGCAGTTGCCTTTAGAGAATTTTTATTAATAAAATTCAAATTTATTAATAGAAACAATAAGAGAGGTTGTTATTGGTGCTATTTGAATATCTCGATTCACTTGGTATGTAACTTTTTTATTAGAGTGGCTACAAACTTAAATATGGGTCAAAAAAGCCCCTAAATTGTCGACATAAAGCATCATCTTTTTTTAATTCAAAGACCTCTACCAGATAATGTCATATTAGACTCCCCTCAATAGAGTAATCCTAGGACCAGTCATGTTGAGGCAAACCACCACATGCCAGAAAGTGCAACTACTATTCAACCAAGTTGTTTCTTTTCTTTTCTACAAAAGCGATAACAACTAATGTTAGACGTTTTAGCTTAATTTATCTGCCACGTAACTGCTTCGATTCAGATTAACAATTGAGCATATTTTACAAATCTTAATGCCGGTTTAGCACCCCTCTCTCTAGAACGAGAGCTCTCGCTTCTCTCTAGGGTTTCCCCCGCTAGGGGGAGGGGCGCCGGCCCTTCAGGCGTGCCCTCCCCTTGGCCTCTCTCTACCCCGTTTCTCCTTCCCCTCTTCCCCTTCCCACCCTCTTCTCCACTTTCCTGCTTCTCAGCTTCCTGTTGTGGCTGCCGGTGGCTAGTTGTCTTTCCGCCGGCTGGTGGCGCGAGGCGGGCGATATTGAGTCGGTTCTTGAAGCCTGTGTGGCTTCGGCCTGTTGGGCGCTGCTAGTGCTCTCCGGGGCCACCCCTTCCCTTCGGCAACTCTGCTAGACTGCCGGTTTCGCCGCTGGTGATTGGGACGCTCGGCGCCTACGTCTTCTTCGCCTGGGGTCTGGTTGGTGTTGGCCTACCTCACCGCCGGCCCTTAAAGGTTACGCGGGTGAGTTTCCTCGGCGGCTCCGCCCATCTTGCTGGCTGGGGGTTCCCAACCATTTGGTGTTGTTGTGCTCGAGGACCCCTCGGTCCTTGGTCGTTTTGTGGCTCCAATGGCTGCTCCCGTGGGTTCTGTCTGGCCTTGGGTCCTTGACTTGGGGTTAGTTTTTGTGGCCTAGTGATGAGGCTTAGTCTCTCGTCCCGCTGCGGCGGTTAGGTCTGAGCGTTGCCCTCCTCTGGGCGACGCCTTGGATGGCGGATTCTTCTTCGGCGTCAGGCTCGTCTAGTCGAGGCTTCTCTGCATCCGCGGTTTGGGTCTCGCTCAAGCCTTTCGGCGCATGTGTGCAGGTACACCTACTAGGTGTTTGAGGAAATGAGGATGGTGGTTGATTCAGCCTGGTACCCGTTAAGGGGGGCATTTTTCTCTTCTTCCTGGATCTCCTATGCTGCGTGAAGGAGCACCCTCGTGGTGTTTGATGATATGCCTCTGCTAGACAGTAGCGTGAGATTGCTTGGATTCGCTTCCAATGGTGGAATCTCTGCCTCCTTTTTCCCACTAATTTCAGGGAATGGTTGTATTGTTGTGTGAGGGAGGCTTGGTGGGCATGTGTTTTGCCTTTGGTTGTCTGTTGTCCTCGGTTTTCTTCACGATAGATGTTTGGAAGGGTGTAGACTGCATTTGCAGCTGATGTTTCACCCTTCGGGTGCTTGTGGGGTGTTGTTGTGCAAACAGCAGCATTCGATGTTTGGTCTCTGGTTCTTGCATAAAGAAATAACCAGGTCCTCTTGGCGGTTTCCTTTGCTTGCCAGAAACTCGATGACCTGGATGATAGCAGTGGAGGTTCTTGCTATATTGCTCCTGATATTCCCAGGTTGCTGAAGTGATGTTTCGGCTGCCCATGTTGCCACAATTTCAGAGGATGAGTCTATTGCCAGTGTTGGCATGTGTAGTTTGGATAGTCGTTTCAGTTTCTCTGTTATCTCTTGAGTCAGTATTGTGGGTTTGTTTTCTTCTTTTATCTAGGTTGATGGCTATTGTGTAGCTTGTGTTTAGATTGTTTCTCTGGTTGTTTGGATGTCTTCATCCAGGGTTGTAATGGGGGCGCAAACTCTTTTGTGCCCAAAGTTTTGGTAATATAGTAACACGCTTTTTGGACCAACCAAAAAAAAGTATATGAATGCTCTAGGTGATTAAACTTACATATTGGAATATTGATGCTAACATAGTCGTGTATTATATTTTACTACTAGTATTAGTAATTTATGCTACGTATAATCAATCCATGGTTGAATATATACCTGGTTTTATAACTATATAGTTCACATTATATGGCTATATGTACATTTATATTTGTCGGGATATGGAGGTGATGAGAGACCCAAACAACAAGGCCCAACGAGCTTGTTGTGAAGATGCGGATGTGTGAGATCGAGTAATCCAGACTAAAAACATACGACGAAGATCAACAACGAACAAGCAAGCAACCACAAAAACGAGATTTACAGTGGTTCGGAAAATACCCAATGTGGGAGCCTACATCCACTGACGGAGATGATGTTATTGATAGAGAGATTACAGAGATGATGTTTACAGAAGAGAGTCTAAAATACTAAAGGCTACTTCTTATTGAATGAATAAAACAAGTACATGGCTCTCTCTTTTATAAGACGAGAGTGAGACATAGAGTAGAGCTAGGCAACATGGGATAAAAGTACAAGAGGCTAATAGACAAAAGCCAAAATACACTAAGAAACATCACAGCACAGTAAGGTATATATACTAATACTCCCCCTCAAGCTGGAGCATAGATATCAATCATGCCCAGCTTGTCAATCAGAGAAGTGAATCGGGTCTTCAGAAGAATCTTGGTGAAGATATCTCTAACTTGATCTGAAGTATGTGTATAAGGCGTAGATATTTGACCAGATAAGGCAGCTTCTCGTATAAAGTGACAATCAACTTCAATGTGCGTAGTACGTTCATGAAATGCAAGATTATTGGCAATAAAGATAGCAGCCTTGTTGTCACAGTACATAGGAATAGGAGTAGAATGAGAGATACTAAAATCTTTCAGAAGACCACAGACCCAGAAGAGTTCACAGGTAGTATGAGCCATGGCTCGATATTCTGCTTCAGCACTAGAACGAGCAACAACTGTTTGTTTCTTGTTGCGCCAGGTAACCAGGTTACCACCTACAAACGTGCAGTAACCAGAAGTAGAACGGCAATCTATCTTGCTCCTAGCGTAGTCAGAGTCAGAATACCCAACAAGATTACAGTGGCCATGTTTTTCATACAGAAGACCTTTCCCAAGAGAGCTTTTTAGATATTTTAAAATATGGCAGACAGCATCCCAGTGACATTGTCTGGGCTTATCGAGATACCTGCTAACAAGTCCAACTGCAGATGTGATATCAGCTCGAGTGACAGTAAGGTAAATAAGCTTCCCGACCATGCGACGATACTGATGGTGATCAGGATAAGGGGGAGATTTCCCGTCATCCCAATTAATGTTCGGATCCAAAGGGGTACTGGCAGGCTTGGCTCCAAGAAGGCTTGTTTCAGATAGAAGATCCAGAACATATTTGCGTTGAGATAAGTACAGACTAGAAGATGACCGAGAAACTTCAATCCCAAGAAAGCATCTCAGTGTACCTAAATCTTTAGTCACAAAATGATTTTCCAAGTAGCGTTTAGTAGCCTTAATGCCTACAAGGTCACTCCCAGATAATATGATGTCATCAACATAGACAATCAAGATAATGAGACCAGAAGTGGTTCGCTTGATGAATACAGAATGATCAGACTAAGAACGACGAAACTAGAATTTTTGAAGAATAGAGCTCAGCTTATCAAACCAGGCACGGGGGCTTTGCTTCAGGACGTAAATTGCTTTGCGCAGGCGACAGACTTTTGAGGACTCCCCCTGAAGCACAAAACTAGGAGGTTGTTCCATGTATACCTCCTCATGCAGATCACCATATAGAAAAGCATTTTTGACATCGAGCTGAAATAAAGGCTAGTCAGAATTAACAGCCACAGAGATAAGTACACGAATTGAGTTCAGACGGGCGACCGATAAGGTCTCAAAGTAATCCACGCCATATGTTTGGGTATAGCCTTTGGTAATAAGACAAGTTTTGAGACGTTCAATAGTACCATCAGGCTGATATTTGATCGTAAAGATCCACCGAAAGCCAACAGGAGAACAACTAGTAGGAGGATCAACTAACTGCCAAGTGTTGCGTTCAGTAAGGGCCTACATTTCAGATTCCATGGTCTGGCGCCAAGTTGGATGCTTAAGAGCCTGAGAAGCATTCTTAGGAATAGAACAAGCAGAAAGAGCAGATGCGAAATTTGCAAAGTTAGTCCCCAAGTGAGCAGTTGTACAGAAATTCCCAATGGGGTGTTGTGTACAAGTTCAAGTGCCTTTGCGTAAGCTGATAGGTATATCTAAGTCAGAAAATACCTGAGATGAAGATGGATCTGCCATCGAGGATGAAGGATCTGGAGGGGCCATGGAGGCAGTTGGAGCCTTCGGTCTTCTTTGATAAACCTTCAGTGGAGGAGCAGCAACAAGAGTGGTATCCGATGAATCAGTATCATCAATCAGCGTTAAAGGTGTATCCGCAAATAAATCTGATGTCAAGGCAGAGCCAGTAAAGGAATAAAACGGCATATGTTCAAAAAAGACAACATCATCCGATACCATCCATTTCTTCGTAACCGGGTCATAGCAGCGGTACCCTTTTTGTGTCCTAGAGTACCCTAAGAAGACACACTTGATGACCCAGGGATCAAGTTTTGTTAATCCATGACGTAGATTTTTAACAAAGCAGGTGCTTTCAAAAATTTGAGGGACAGAAAACAACGGAGCATCAGGATGTAGAATGTGATACGGAACTTGATTGCCAAGAACAGAAGATGGCATGCAATTAATAAGATAGCATGCAGTGGAAATAGCTTCTGGCCAAAAACAGTGGGGAACATGGTAGTGAAACAGGAGAGACGAAGATGTCGATTTTTGCGTTCGACAACTCCATTCTGTTGTGGATTGTAAGCGCATGAGGTTTGGCGAATAGTGCCCAGTTTGCGACAAAAGAGGCTGACTGAGGCTTGCATGAACTCAAGGGCATTGTCAGTGTGAAAGATTTTTATAGGTTTACTAAACTAGGTACGTGTTACAGAAGAAAAAAAAGGCAGTAACAGTATCAAGAATGTTAGACCTATCTTTTAATAAGAATATCCAGGTGGTTCTAGAGAAATCATCAATAAAACTCATAAAGTACCGGAAACCAGAAACGCTGAAAATAGAACACGGGCCCCAAATATCAGCATGTACTATATCAAAAGACTGTTTTGAGCCAATACATAACTTTTTTGAAAAGGTAGATCTAGTCTGTTTGCCTAGCTGGCATGTTTCACAATGAAAAACAGAATCAGAAATATCGGGTAGTATGTGCTTCAATTTAGCCGTTGACGGATGTCCCAACCGATAGTCATTGGATGCTCGTCACAGAAGAAGTCAGAAACGCAGCAGTCCTCGGTACATCCAGATAGTATAAGCCGTTTGGTGCCTCATGGCCTGAACCAATCTTCGTCCTCGTGCGCAGATCCTGAAAAGTAACACCATCTGGGTCAAACGTTATAGAACAGTGCAGGCTCTTAACAGTTCTACTGAATAATAATAAGTTTAATGAAAATTTAGGAACATATAATGCAGAGAGCAGAGGTAGGCAGCCAGAATTACAAATATTTCCAAAACCAAAGACAGGCGTTTGTGAACCATCAGCAAGAGTAACATGAAGAATAGCGGTAGTTTTATGCAAATTTGAAAATAAGGTAGGATTGCCAGTAATATGGGAGGTTGCACCAGAATTGATCACCCATGTGTTTTTACCATACTGGGTCAGGAGAGCAATACTGCCATCAGTGGAAGTCTCAGCAGAGGAGGCCAAACGCGCTTGAAGCAGTTTCTCAAATTCCAATCTGATCCAGTCAGCAAACAGTGGAGTAGAAGAGGGGGCAGCAGGGTAAGGCTGTTCAGATGTGACTTGATTTGCCCACGCATTCCATGTTTGATCCAGTAGCGGTCTTCATCATGATTAGTCCATTTGCAGAAGGTGCAATAGCGTTGTTCAGTAGTGTTAGCAGTAGAGGAGGAAGACCCCCATCCTGGACCAGTAGAAGAGCGTTCACGACCGCATCCTCGACTGCGACCACGTCCACAGAAGGAGTCGCATGTCCTAACAACAAGGATTGTCCCGTCAGAAGTATCAGGAAGAGCTTGAGAGACGGAGGGAAGACGCTGCACACGCTTCAGAACATCTCATAAGGTAGGAAGAGGATCGCTAGCATGGAAAAAAAAGGCGCGCCTCGAGGCTTCAAAGGCGTACGCCTTGAGGCGAGGCGTAGCCCAATGCGCCCCGAGGCGTGCGCCTCACTGTCCAGGTGAGAGGCGTGCGCCTCATTTTTAGAGAGGCGTAAAAAGGCGTTGAGGCGGTGAGGCGTTTCTGAGGCGTAAGCCTCAGTCCAGACCCCAATTTAAGCCTCATATGCACATGTATAATCTATATATATGTGTAAATATACATATATATGTATCTAAACTTGTATATTTGTGTGTATAATCTATATATGTGTGTATATATACATACATATGTATCTAAACATGTATATTTGTGTCTATATATTTATGTATTTGTGTATGTATCTATAATGTATACGCATGTACATGTAATGTCACGCATCATATACATTTACATGTATATATTTGTGCATGTATATGTGTATATGTATATAATTGTAAGATGTGTACAGATTTACATGTATATATGTTGATATTTTGTATTCTTTTGTATATTGAATGTACTTGCATATGTTTATGTGTATATGTGATGGAGTTACATGTATATATATCTATATGCTAATATGCATATATATATATGTGTGTGTGTATATATACATATATATATACATATATATATATACATATATATACATATATACATATATATATACATATATACATATATACATATATAAGTATATAACATATATACATATATAACATATATATGTATAAAAAATATGAACGCCTCGGTACATTCTGAGGCTTACGCCTCGACCGCCTCGAGGCTTACGCCTCGCCTCGCCAAGATAAAAACGCCTCGTTACGCCTCACGCCTTTTTCAACCTTGATCGCTAGAAAGGATCTGATCAACTACCCCCGCAAAGGATGACGGCATGCCAGCAAGAATCTGGACTAACTGTAACTCGTTGCGCTGGCGCTAGATCTCAGTAATATCTGCTGATAGGGGGTGGTAGACCTCGAACTCATCCCAGAGAGCACAGCATTGATTATAGTAGTCCTCCACAGAATCGGTAGCAGAGTACTCCAGTTTGGCCAAGTTTTTGAAGATTTCGAACACTTTCTTTGGGTTCTGCTGGTGAGAGTACACGTGGGAAAGTTGATCGGACATTTCCTTGTCCGTCTTCAGATCGAGCAGAGACTGGCTGATTTTGGGCTCTGCATTGTTGACTAGCCAGGTTAAGACGCCATAATTTTCTTTAGACCAAAGATCATATGCATGTTTCGTCTTGTCATCAGCATCTGTAGCAGGAGTCGTTGGACCTTTGGTAGACAGATGTGAGAAGCGTCCTTGAGCCTTGACATTTAGCTCAAAGGAGGTTGCCCATAAGTGATAGTTGGAGCCATCCAGTTTGACAGTAGTGACGCACAAGTTGCGGGGAACATCTGTGGACGCCATGAGGAAAGAAGGCAACTTGAACAAAGGGCGCAGGTAGCAGTAGCAGGCAGGAAAAGGAGGCAGTCAAAAGGTTGACGTAGCAGTCAACAAAAGCAGACAGCAGTAGAAACCCAATACATGGGCAGATCTAGGAGCACCAAGACTGGCGCACAAGATAATAGTAGGAGATCCAAGCATCGGATCTCAGGAACCCACGTAGGGGCAGCAAGGAATATAGAAAAACCTACGCCAACATGGGGGGAAAATTACTCCACCATGAGGCAAAGGCAGGCAGAGAGCAAAAATTGAATTTACGTCGTCGATGTGCCAGAACTGGAAAGTTTCTGAAGATGTCCGGAGACCAACGGGAAGGAATTGGATGGTGTGGTCAACGGGATGGGAGAGTGATAATGGATGAGGGGTGTGGTGATGGCGGAGAAGAGGTTGCGGCTTGAAAGGTGGTGGTGGGTTGTGGAGGGGAGGGGATGGTGGCGGCAGGCTGAGTGGTGGGTGGCGGCTGCGGAATTGGAAGGAGAAGTGGCGGCGGGCTGGTAAGGGGGTTGGATATGGTGGTGGCGGTTGTTAGGGTGGAAATAGAAGAGAGGGGGGAAGGGGCTGGTGGGGTGGAGGCGGAAGGGGCTGAGGCCGGCGGCGACAGCGGCAGCGGCGGGGGGGTGGGGGTCAACAAAGAAAAAAAGCGAAAGGGAGGAGTGGAGGCTAGGGTTATGTGGGCATGGGTGTTAGGGTTTAAGAGGGCGGGGTTTAGGGAGGATTGGGTGGCTCTCATACCATCTAAAATACCAAAGGCTACTTCTTATTGAATGAATAAAACAAGTACATGGCTCTCTCTTTTATAAGACAAGACAGTGAGACATAGAGTAGAGCTAGGCAATATGGGATAAAAGTACAAGAGGCTAATAGACAAAAGCCAAAATACACTAAGTAAGAAACAGCATAGCACAGTAAGGTATATATATTAATAGAGAGAAGAACCTAATCCCCTTTTACACCCAAAAGTCAACCATGGAAGAAAACGGTTGCTTGGAGAGGAGCTCTTGGAGGTGTGAAATCCTAAGGAAAGCCCTAGGTCCATATCTAAGGCGTGAAACCATGTCATTGTGCCTTGCCAGGATGAGCCATGTAACGACTAACCCCATGGACTGCTTAAGTGATGTCTGGTCTAGTGCAAACCATAGCATACATGATGCTACCAATGGCACTAGAATAAGATACATGCGCCATCTCTTTCTCGTTTTCATCAGACTGTGAAGACTACAAAGTCGATAACCTAAAGTGAGCGGCCAATGGAGTTGAAACCGGCTGCGTATCTAACATGTAGAACCCGTGAAGAACCTTCTTGATGTACTTCTCATATGTCAGGATAAGCCTTCAATCTTTCTGGTCCCTTCAAATCTCCCTACCAAGAATCTTCTTAGCTTCACGTAGGTCTTTTATATCTAATTCTTCACCTAGAAGAGATTTCACCTTGCAATCTCAGATCCGTGTCTAGAAGCGATCAGCATATCATCAACATATTGCAATAAGTAAACTGAGGAATTTTCATCCAGCCCTTTGTAGTCGACACAAGCAGCATAGCTATTTCTGGAAAATTCAGTGTGTGTCATGAAAGAGTCAAATCTCATGTACCATTGTCTAGGAGATTGCTTCAGCCCATAGCGTGACCTCTTGAGCAAACACACATGGTTCTCTTTGTCTTCAAAACCCTCTGGCTATTGCATGTAATCTTTTCTTCTAGTTCACCGTGCAGAAAAGTTGTCTTTACATCTAACTGCTGCAACTCTAGGCCTTCAATGGCTACCAAAAAAAGAAACACCCGTATGGACCTATGCTTGACGACGGGCGCGAAGACTTCATTATAATCAATGCCTTCAATTTGACTGTAGCCTTTTGCAACAAGGCGTGTCTTGTATCTATCACCTTCTTTCTTCTTATAGACCTACTTGCAACCCACTACTTTCTCGCCTTTGGGAGCTACCACCAACTCCCAATTTTGATTCTTGTGAAGAGATTCCATCTCTTCCTTCATTGCAGCAATCCACTGCGGAGCATCATGACCTGTGACTGCATCACAAAAATTGGTGGGCTCATCACCAATATCCACATCAACGACATTGGAAAGGGCATAGGCTGCCATGGAGTCACCAAAGCCATAGCATTGAAGTGGTTTGATGTTCCGTTTACCGTTGCCTTTGGCTACACTGTAAGAACTCTCTGGAATCTCCTCTTGGAGAGGAGCTCTTGGAGGCGTGAAACCATGAGGAAAGCCGTAGGTCCGTATGTGGCTTTAGGTCTTCGAAAAATGACGTTTCTTGATGTCTCTTCATTGCTCTTCATGTTCGGGACGAGTTGGGGGGTCTATTTATAATAGTAGGACTCATATCCAAAGTCTCAAAGTGATTAGGTTGTTTCTGGGCCGCATTTAAGGTCCAACTGAACTGTATACAGTCTGTAACACGGACTGTATTTTCATTTCAACAACATTTACAGTCCAACGTTGGACTGTATACGGTCCAGCAGACCATATATGGTCTGAAGTAATGACCGTCGCTGCCAAAACGCATCCCAAAGATGTTGAGGCTTGTTTTAGACATTCGGTTCATCAAGGAAACTTTTCTAGAGAGTTTAAGACACTCTCTCAACGGTATTTATATACATATGTTATATATGTGTCATTATGTAAAAAAAAAATATACAAAACTATCGCATTTGCTTTTCGAAAAAGTGTGCGCTTAAGTGCTTCTCTAGTGCTAAAACAGTTACAAAGTCATGTCCGCTCTCCCGATTCGCGCTTTCTAAAACCTTGCACAATATCCATATCTTGTGTACACAGTTGAATTCAGATCTGCACTACCATATTCTAAGCTAAAGCAATCAAACAAGAAATCAAAGATTGTATGTTACTTCTTCAAATGACAAATTTTCCACCTAAATAGACTTATAAGCATGTAGCAGACCCTCTATCATCACGAGACTTTGACCACTTAACATCAAGGCAGCATTCAAGACGTACTCCCGGTGCAGTAAAAAACCTTGAGTTATCGATGCAGATTTGGAGGTATCCAACTTTTGGTGTATAGCACGGAAAGATCGAGGTCTATTCTCAAATCATCAAACTTTTCTCATATTTATTTATGATCACTACTGAATTTAAAAACAGCGACAAGTGGAAAACAAGCATGCCACTAAACTCAACCTGTTTGGTTGTGTTAATACGAAGACACGGTTACAACTGCACTGTCTTTTCCAATTGCACAGGTTAGGTTTCATGCAACTTCAACTCGTATTTTGAACTCAAACTGCACACTACATTCTGTTAGGCACCAAAGCGCATAAATGAACAAAACATCAATCTCGCGCGGCATGGTTCATTTTCTGTGCTGACTCTTGCTAAGTGGACGTCCAACTTTACCACTCTCCCTTCTTTCTCTGATGCTCAGCACCCTCTATCTGATCTGCTGTAGATCATGTTTGCTCTGATAACCAGGTTTTGCCCGAAGCTAGAAACTCCAACCTAGAGGGCCCCCGTTTGTCACTATGTTGTAGTTTCGAAATACCTCAAGCTGGCAGTAATGGGTCATACCTGTCAGACAAAGGCAAACTTGTCCGCAAACTTGCATGTTGTTGGTCGAGCCTTTCACCGGAACCCAGAAATCTGACATGCTCCCTCATTGGTGTTCCAAAACTCTCTTTCTATCAGCTTAGTGAGCAGCAGCACTAGCAAGTTTATAGTCTGTTTCTCCCGGTCTTTATGACGGTCTGGTCACTGACAGTGTAATTGGCTGTGGCAACGCCGGGCAAGCAGCAATGAATAAACCGTGACTGCTAGAAGAAATCATGTCAGCAGTTGGCGCGTGGACACCCCGAACACCTTAGGTCCATCACCTGGTGTTACCCAGATAGTTCGGGCATGCATGCACAGGGGCATTTTGCAAGACTTGTGTTCCATAGTTTCCATGTTCACGGAGAAAGACTTCACATTATTCTACTCAAGCAGTTGAGGTTTGACTCCCACCCTATTACAGGCGTAGCACCTGACAGGATGATGTTCAGTTCCCCAGACCAGCCTGTGAAGACCCAATACAGAGTCATGTCTTACACCGGCAGAGTAGCTAGACGACATATCCAAGCAACCATGGTGGGATCCTTGGTTAGGGGGATGATGCTACAACTGTAAAGAGCAGTAAGATAAGTGACTGGGGGACGGTGTTGCGATAGTAATTTCTACCAGGAAATCACAACGATAATCTGCTTTCATATCATACCAAACATCTATCAAATAAAAATGGACGAGTTCAATTTACATTGAACAAACAATTAGTTGTGGTTTCTACTCGGTCTTTTGGAATCCGTAGTTTAAAATTCATAGTGGGGGTTGGTTTTACACCCAACCAAACTAGCCCTTACACTGCACAGGTAGTACACTATTACTTATGTTTCAGAAATTGGTATCTGTGCTCCGTTTTAACTGGTACAGAATCAAACACATTATATCTTCAGACTGGGACATTCTTCACTCAGAGAAAATATCACATGCAAAATGCAAGTGTTGCTTCAATTTGTATTTATGTGTCTCCTTCTTGCATGCAAAATTTTATCAAAAAAGATTCTTCATTTTGGTGTCCAAGTAGGCAAAACTATGCTATTTAGTCATCAAACTTTGTGTAATTTCAATTTAGAGCCATCAAAAAGGTGTCAAAACAGATTTCATTTTGTGGTCTTCTAGTCCTGACAACCACATACATCGTCAACCAGAGGTTGAGCAATATTGTGGAGACGAAAACCTTTTTGTTCTCTTTACTCCTAGAAAGCCAATGTACAATGTTCCACCACGTATGTTTGGGTGTCTGCTTTGTCCACAAATATAATGTTAGACAACTTAAACTTGGTCTAGTGCCCTTGAACTAATTTTCCTGGGGTACTTGAGTATGCGCAAAAGGCTGCAGGCATAGTTATCCAGGCTCTCGCCTAGGCTCGCCTGGGCCACCTAGGCTCTCGGTGGTCCGCCTTAAACAGAGCGCCTAGGCTTTTAGATATCTAAAGTGGATGCTTAAGGCCTTTTAGGCCCAAATTAAGACACTTGAAGACAAAATTAGCATAGATTAGGTCGGAATTTGGCCAAATTAGATAATGTTTAGTTATTTTGGGGAAAAATAGATCTTATATTGGCCAAATCAAATCTAATTTGTCCAGGTTAGGTATGATTTGTGGGAAATGTCTGATTTGGGAAAAATATCTGATTTCTCTAAATTAGGGGTCGTTTAGGTCAATGTAGGACAAACTACGGGAAGTTATGTCTGATTAGGTCATGTTATGCCAAAATCGGTCTGGCTTTGGCTAAATTAGGTAAGACTAAGTTAAATTAGGTCCAATTTAGATCGTGTTTGGTCAAATTATGGTCGAATAGGTCTATCTTAGGTCGTGACAGGTGTGATGTAGATAAAGTTATGATTGATTAAGCTTAGGGATAAGCACATAATGATGTACATATTTGAATATAACTGAATGTATACACAAAATCATTTATTTATATGTAAAATATAAAGAAATATGAAGAACGCCTAGAAACGCCTAGGCTTCCGCCTAGGCGCCTAGGCCTCCTAGGCTTCCCCTAGGTGGGAAGGGCCGCCTAGCCGCCTAGACAACTATGGTTGCAGGGCCATGCTCGTCTCCATCGTTCATTGTGTCCATTACTGCCATTTTCTAAAGGTACAACATGATTTCGGTGAGCCTCAGTTTGAGGTTGAGGTGGAGTTGTTACCTCTACATGTTAGTTCCATTATATATAGTTACTCTTATCCTCTTGTGACTCAGGCTTGAAAACGGGAAAAGGCTTACTTACCACAATTGTCTGGTGTGCTTAATTCACAACTGCTCTCTCTCTCTCTGTCACTTGGTTCTCTAAAAATATCACAGAGAATGTCGCAAGCTCCAACATATTCTCAGGTGACTTAAATGGTACCTACAACATCTACAAAAGAAAATGGATGAGTGGAGAAATGGTGCAGACTCCAATTTTGTCATATACTTGTCGTCCTTGACAAGGGAACGCGGATAAGCTTCTGAAATCATCATTATATCTACTTTTGTATTTTGTTGGAGTTAAACAAATCAGATTCATGGTAAGTAACATGGCAGAGACAAACATCTGTTTTGACAAGATTTATTACACTTGTATGCTTCCTACACTTGAAAATACCCTAAAAAGGCCATTTTGAATGCTCAATGATCGATTTTATAAGCCCATGGATCAAAGTTGTGAATAAAAGTTGTACATCCGAAGACTCAAAGAGGAAGATGAGATGGTGCTCTACTGCGGTAAATGAGGGGAAATGGGGTTTTACCTGGAGGAGCCGACAAAGGCTGACGATTGATGAGAAAACATGCAGCCAAATTTCTTCAGACCAAAGAATATTTTGGTAGGCGGGAATGAATTGCCAGCGTGCAGGTGATGTCAAGGAGATGATAATTCCCGTGCTATGCTACTCGGTTCTATTGAGTGTGTCTAGGAGCGGTGATGGATCATTCACATCTCAAAAGATGTGTAAGACAACAAGTTGGATATATTCTAATCTCAGCCCAAAGACATCGAATAGTTTTTAGAACTGTACTGAAGCTATCTGGTGAAAAGCATGAATGAGGGGAAAGACTTCAACCCTGCACTTTTTTAGTAATCAAAGTTCATGTCTTTCAAGAACAATCGTCAACATTAGTTATATAATATCTATAATCATTATAGCTTGTGGTTCCGAAAGGACCACAAAAGTCGCTAAGAATCAAGTCGAGTAATGTTGAAGATGTTTTTTAATGCGAGAAAGAAAAGGATAAACTAGCAAGAATCATATTTTACATGAGACATGTCAAAAAGAGACAGTTTCATAAGAGTGGATTAGTGATAATTTTCCTCATTACTCAGAAAATATCAAAAAGAGACGGTTAATTAATAGCATACACATGTTTGGGGTTTAATAGGGTTTACAATGCACTTGGGTGAATAAGAGTGGATTAGTGATCATTTTCCTCATAGCTCTGTGTTAAAATATAAAAGATTGATTGAATACGAATAGATTGATACAAGACTGGACACCCTTGTCCTATATATAGGAGCAAGGGAGAAACCCTGAGACTTGTGTCCCAAGTAATCTAAACTAGACGGGCCGGAATATAAAGGCCCACTAAACTAATTAGCCTATTTAACTAATAGACTAATTTAGACACTTTAACACTCCCCCTCAAGCTGGAGCATGGGTGAAACACATGTCCAAGCTTGGAGAGTTACAGGACTCGATAAAAAGAAATGATAAATGAAAGATGAAGATAAATATCACTCCCATACAAAATATGTTACTCCCCCTTAATCAATACTCCCCCTGAATCAAATAGTGATGATGACTTTGCAGGCTGAAGATACTCGAGCTTTGAAGAAGGTCTTCCTTGAAGTGCATCTGAAATGAAGACATCTGAAGATACTTTATGCGCCACTGGAATACGTGCTTAACGCGGCACAAACGTGGATATAGTGTCGACGAATGGACCTGATACTACAGCAACTCGCCACTGGAATACGTGCTTAACGCGGCACAAACGCGGACGGACGATCTGCTGCTTGACACGATGCAGGAACCATGGGGGCTTGACAGGAAAGTAGATATCGTCCATCAAGGAAAGTCCCAAGAGGATCAGCTACAAGCGATGTCGATACAGCAGATGCGGCTCGGAGAAGACGTGATGAAGCAACTCGGTGAAGATAAAACTCTGAGCTTCTGAAGAAGCACCCATCTGTCTCATGTGAATGCAGCTGAAGGAATACATCATCAACAACGGATATGGTGTCGACGCTGGATCTTCATTGCTGGCTCAAGTAGAGAACTGGTGTGCTGAACGATGTGAAGCTCCATGAAGATAGCCTGGAATATATATAATCTGAATACATATATCATCATCTCATCTCATCTCAAACTCTCTCTCTCATACATTCTCTCATATGCTCTCATGCTCGCTCTCTCTTCTCATCTCTTTCTCTCCTCTCTATCCCCCCCCCCCCCGCACACCAAATACGACAAGAGTGAGTGTTTGGTGTGGAGAACTGGATATATGACCCCCCGTAATGTGGAAAAGGGGTGCTCACATAATATGGGTGGGTGGGAAAGAAAATGGTGGAAAAAGGGAGGAATATGTGAAATGGAGATGAGTAATGTGTGGAGAATGAAACCGATAACCAAAGAGAGTATACTAAATGGGTCAACATGAGATCTGGGTAGAAAAATAAATGGATCTAATCCCGACCCGAAAAGGGGGTTTGTTGGCCCGTTAGGGCAACAAATCTGAGGTGTGGGGGCGGAGTCCCCGCGAAAAATCCGATAAGGGTCAAAATAGGATCTGATTAGCAAAAGATAGGACCGATTAATGATCCGAATAGAGACAGGGATAATGCATGTGGGGGTAGTAAACATGGTTGTTTGGTAGCGGTGGAGAGTGATGGGTGATCTCCTACTGTAGATGGCAGCAGTAGCATGATGATGCACAACGCAGCAGCAACTTGCGGATGAAGATCGTCGGGATGATGATGATGAAGTGGAGGAGCAACAGCTTGCGGATGATGGCTGGATATGACGCTCGGCTGATGAAGCACTTTATCGCAACATAGAAGATGACAAATGGTCTCTTGCGTGACTCTGGAGATATTGCATGCCAAGAGGATGCATGCGGAGCCAAGGCGGACCCTCTCCAAAGCGACGATGAAGGTTGATCTGAAGACGTCATGAGATAGGTGTATCCGTTTCACATCGTCACTGATCAACTGTCGATACCATCGACAGGACTGTCGACGGTATCGACAGACGTTCTTCTGTCGCTGTGATAAAGTCGGTACCATCAACTTCCTGTCGATAGTATCGACGGGAATGCAGTAGGTTGCTTCTGGACAGATCTCGATACTATCGACCCTCGGGTCGATAGTATCGACACGGCGGCGGTTGGGTTGCACTTTGCGTCTGGACTAACGTCGATACCATCGACGCTCGGGTCGATAGTATCGACGACGAGAATGCAGGTTGTGTCACGGATGGTCGGCGGTTGTTCCTTTGGGATGGTGGCTTGAATGATGGTCGTTTGCTGGAGATGGCGGTTGCTAGGGGCGGTGTTGCTCCTGTTGGCTGCGGCGGCGGCGGCCGCTGGTGCTGCTGCTAGCATCGGCGCCGGTTGTTGTTGGTTTCGGTTGGCAGATGGAGATTACCGCAGCTGATGCCTACGGCGGCGACTGTTGCGGATGATGATGGAGGACGGCTGCTATGATAGGCAACGGAGGTGTTGTATGGAAAGAATGAAAGAATAAAGAATAGATGACCATGGAGGCTAGGATATGCCTAGCGGGAAGTCGGCCAAGCCATGGTGATGGCGGCTGCAGCCGCCCGTAGGCGGGCGCTCGCCCGGTTGTCCTCTTGGAGAAAGGAGTGGCGGCGACTTGAAGGGAGAAGTCGGCGGCTTGGAGAGAGAGGGAAGTGGGGCGACGGATTAGGGTTCCCTCAGGAGCGACGGCTCTGATACCATGTTATAATATAAAAGATTGATTGAATAGGAATAGATTGATACAAGACTGGACACCCTTGTCCTATATATAGGAGCAAGGGAGAAACCCTAAGACTTGTGTCCCGAGTAATCTAAACTAGACGGGCCGGAATATAAAGGCCCACTAAACTAATTAGCCTATTTAACTAATAGACTAATTTAGACACTTTAACACTCTGAAATAAACATTAACAATCTATTAAAGGCTTCATTATGAAAATTAGGAGGATAAATATTACATGGAATATTTTGTATGCTATAGTGAGTGAAAACCTTAATCCGTAAAAACTCCTAAAAGACAATCTCAGAAGACAAATTAAAGGCATAATTTGAATCTAAATTTTTGAATTAGGTTAGGTACAATTTCACTTTGTTTGGATCATGTTTAAGGGCTCATTTAAAAAAAAAGGTAGATAATACATTAAAACATAATGATAATGTAGATAGGATTAATCTTTAGATTATTTGAATTGGTTCCAACCAGAAAATCACGGCTAGAGTTACGATTTCACACTTCCAAGAAGTCATGACTTATGCGGCCTTCAATTTCGACCATAGGATTTAGATCTTTGGAGCCCTGGTCCTCCTCAACCTTAGGATAGAGTCATGGTTGAGCGTGCGCAATGAGCGTAGCCCTCCCATGCACCAGTCTTTCCAATGTCCTCCCAAGCAATATCTTGACCGGTTTAGCAGCGTTACGTTATCTCAAAGCCTTCGAACCCTACTTTAATAGGGTTCCGAGGAGTAGAGTGTCCTAACAAAACTTGCCTTGGTTTGCACTCTATTCCCCCCCCCCATCTTGAACTCTCAACATCCCATTGCCTCTAAACTATATAAGACCCCTCTAATACCTTCGCTGCCTCCAACGAAAGAGTCCTCGCAATATCGTTTTCCTTCATTTTATCAAAAGTCTAGTCTCCTACTCCGACTATGGTTGGTGGGCGCCACGGGTGTTGTGGCGGGATCCTGACCTCCACACGGAGTCGGGACATTATAGATCACTTTTGCAGGTCGTACAAAAGCTATAGTTTCTTAAACCTCTCCACTGCAAACATAGTCACCATAATCGCCAACTTTTTGGAAAAGTCGTGTTTTAATTTTTTCTCAGCCATATGTGACGGCTGATAACTCCCAATTCCCGAATATTATGTTTTATTCCCATACTATTAGTTAATTATTCATGTTTACGTTTTTTTCCATTTAATCCATTTTCCCTGATTTTTCCCATTATAAACTGTTTAAGACTTTGACTTTGTTAAAGTATACATACATGTGCATCTATGAATGTATATACATATTTCTATATATACAATATATGTATGCTTATGGATGTGCATATATATATATATATATATATATATATATATATATATACATATATGTGTGTGTGTGACTAAAAGAATGTTGTACCTGAATACATGTAGTTTACATGTACCCATCTTTATTTATGATGATTACAATATTATAAAATGCAATCCAACCTTATAGATGTGATGCATACTCCTTAGATAACATGTGCATAAAAAATCACTTCAAACTGACATTCTAAGATCCTCAAATGAAAGGAAGTGCATATTATCTAATCAATGGCCGATTGTAGAAATTTCAGAAACCATTGAATAATATATTCTTATATCTCATGATATACATGAGGTATGGTTGTGATTTTTTGAACACATCTAATCTATTGAATTTTGATTCAATCCATAAAGTTGGATTGAATAAATGTATTCCGGATATGTGATTTTCATGGTCGGTACACATGTTGCATGTAACGGCCGGTACACACTTCCTAACCTCTATAGATATATAGATAGATATAGATATATATATATATACACACACACAAGTGTATATACATACATATATATATATGTGTGTGTGTGTGTGTGTGCAATAAATATGTGTATGCATAATATATGTATATGTATACATGTTTAACCTTTGATTTTTTCCCAACTTTTTCTGAATCATTTATCGTACTTTTACCGTATGTTGACAGCCTTTTACCTAAATTTTCTACATAATTCTCGAATTCTGAATTTCAGCTCCGTCGAACGTATCCCGAATATCGAATTTGTGACTATGACTGCAGATGTTTATTGAATTCCCCTCTTTTGAATTCCATTATTGTATGCAAACAAATCAGGGGTGTGCTTTCAAACATCTGATGATGTTTTCGCCTGGTCTTCGTGCCCTTGATCTTGAGGCAATGTGGCAAGGCTTTTTGTGTGGTCAATTAGTGCTTTTGTACCCACTTATGTTCCTCATCGTCCATCCAATTGTGTTGATAACCAAGGATTCGTTCTAGTAGCTCCAGCCATCAGGAGACCCATTTTGGGTGTCGTTCAGATTGGGGAAGCACATTGTAACGTTCCAGGATTTGAGGCCTCAGATAAAATGATCTTAAAAGGAATGATTGAACTACCCATATCACCAAGGTGCACCTCCTTTTAAGGGAGTCCATCACTAAAGAACTCCATAGTTAAGAATGATCAGCTTGGAGTAGTACTGGGATGGGTGACCAGTCGGGAAGTTGATCCTGGCTTGCGCGTGAGTGAGGACAAAGCGCGCAGTTAAGGCTAGTGGTGGTCTGTGGGGGCAGTCATCATTCCTGAAACCCTACTAGAGCCTTGGGTAGTGGGCCCGAGCGTTATAAATGGTATCAGAGCCATAACCCCTCCAGTAGGTGAGGCCCACATGGGTATGTGGCATGTCAGTCTTGAGCCGTGCTGTCCAGGCAAGTTGGAAAGGGCTATTCATGGTGATGTAGCTACCCTTGTGCTAGTATTCCGTGATCGGGAGTTGGGTGTCCATGGGCCATCATGGGTCTTCATTGAAATGGGGCAATATTATGAGGCCATATAATTAAGCCTTGACGAGGACGTCAAGAGTCTAAGTGGGGGAGATTGCTACGTCCCAGGATTTGAGGCTAAATGATCTTAAAATGAATGATTGAACTACTCATATCACCAAGGTGCACCTCCTTTTCAGGGAGCCCATCACTAAAGAACTCCATAGTTAAGCGTGATCAGCTTGGAGTAGTACTAGGATGGGTGACCAGTCGGGAAGTTGATCATGGCTTGCGCGTGAGTGAGGACAAAGCGCGCAGTTAAGGTTAGTGGTGGTCTGTGGGTCCAGTCATCATTCCTGAAACCCTGCTAGAGCCTTGGGCAGTGGGCCCGAGCGTTAAACACATGGTTGTTGAGGCGGTAAGGTGACAAGGCGTCGTTCCCTGAGCACCTTGACGCCTAGGAGTCCTTTAAAAAAGATAATTTAAGTATATTTATCCTGTATATGTACAAATTTGTCATGATTTTCATGAACATTTCGCCATCATATCACATACTTTATACTTATATATGTAGGTATATATATGACCAATCCCCCCATGTACACATTTTATTGTATGAAAAAGTAACTAATTACATTTCTAATAAATTACTATTTACAATAATGTCAAGAACAAAAGAATTATTATAAAGAATTTAAGAGAGTGATCAAGCAAATAGATATTTTTGTCATAGCTACAAGTATTAAGCAATATAATCACTATCTTTCATTGCATAGCTACTGAATAGAATCTGAATGGAAGGTGTAAAATAAGAAAAGTCAAAAGATGTGCATTAAGAGTATTAGATTCAATTAAAAGTAATATTTGGCACATAACATAGACAACACAACTCATATCAATTTTGTACATTAGGATAGCCACATTGAACATTAATATACATAAATACACAAGTGAACCCACAAAAATAGGTCAAGGAGGCATTATAGGCAAGGTGACAACGCCTAAGCACAACCCTTGGGCGCCTTGCCTCCTAGGCGTGCGCCTTAACAACTATGAGGAAGCACCTCGAGTCCAATGAGGATGCGTGCAGTCTGCGCTTTGTCGTGTTCCTAAGTGGAGCATCTTCCATTCAGAGCTTCACATGCTTTGTGTCTCGACGTGAGGAAGATGAATCCCTTGGCTATTGACATTGTTGCCCTCGTAGCAACTAATGTTGTGTCTTGGCAAGGCTAATTTGTCTTTTCGTTGTCTATTTCAATTCATATTTTGTGTGCCTTTGAGCCAGCAAAACGACTTGCACTGTCCAGTCGCGCATCTATCTTTGATGCGTGATGTGGGGCATTGCAAGGATTTTTCTTTTTCTTTTTCAAGTCTATTAGACTTCAGAAATTCATCGTAATAATATATTAATCAAAAAAAATAAGTTTGTGCTTTAGATTCCTAAAAATGAGACATACCATTTAGTAAGGGTGGTTTGGTTAGTCATAGAAATCAATGATAGGGTTTCATCATTTAATTGATATCTAATTATTATTAATCCAAAAATTCAGCCAACTTATTGTGACAGGCGTTTGAGATTCTGGAATTCAGACTTCGGTACGTTGGGGGATAATTAGGTTCATTAACTAAGGTATGTTGTTAACCCCCTATTTAATTGGGAAATTATCTTGTGAGTTGTGACTAGAATCCTAATTTCTAATTGATGACTCAAAACTTAATGTTGAATTATGCTAATCTTATTTGACCTTAACGCTTCATAATTTCCAATGACATTGAATATATTTCATGATGGTCCTTATTGCCACTCTACTTGCATTGGTTTTGATGCCATCATTTCTTGAGTGTGCTTGTATGATTGAACCTATCTTGCCTTCTCCATTATTAAGCATGTTAGATTTATTTGACTAGCTTTACCTAGTAAAGTGGTACATTATGGCGTTGGATCCCATTGTACAACTTTCCATATATGGATGATGGTGTTATCACCTAGCCCCAAGTGTTCCCACTTGTTTTATATCCATTATACAGAGGATTAAGGTGCTCTTACCTCCTTCCTAGGTTGGGGATGTGGAAGTGTCTCGGGCCTACATTTAGATAGTCTGGTCATAATATAATCTACATGCAAACTTATTATTTGATGTTTTTGAAAATTATCAAAGGCAAGAATAATGTTCGGACTACATACTCCTCTTGTAAGGCCTCGTCACTTTTGTTTCAATCATCCCTTGCTTATTTTTTCTTTTGTGTAACCCACCTTTTTACCTTCTTTTAAACAGGAACAACTTTATTTGTTCATATTACTCATCTATTGCCCAATATATTACCATATTGTGCATACTAGTATGTACATATAAAGCTTCTCTTCTCTCCTGTTTGGGGTGTTATTCCTAAGCGACCTAGGTGCAGGTGTTCTAGGGAGGAGAATTGGGAGGAGCCAGCTCCATAGTCGTACATCTCTGGATAGCTTGAAATGGCCAAATTGCCCTATGCAATTGATCCTTATAGTTTAGTTAGATTTTATAATCCTTGTTGTCATGCCACCCATATGGGTGAGGAATGAACAATGATGTTGTACTAGTCTATTTCTTTGCTACATATCATAATGCTTTATGTATCACACTTTTGAGAAATGAAAATGCATGCCTTCTTTCATACTACTTGGTATGTTTGGATTGAGATAAGTTTCATTCCTCAATAAGTAATGAGTGGATTCTTCCCAGGACTCTAGGCTTGGTGAAAATTGCCAATACATCAAATTGAGAGAGGTGTCTATGTCGTCAAGGAAGTGAAAATATCAGCTTTGTGGATGATGCTCCAAACTGGGGCAAAATTTGGGTGCACACCATGAAGGTACATTGCAATAATGAGGTCCGCATGTTCCTTGGTTTAAGTTTATGTGGAAATTAGAGGCATGTTCATCTGATGTGATAGCAATTGAGCAATTTCAAAGTAGGCCTTCAAAGTTGCTCACCTTGATTTGCGGATAACAACTCATCCCACAAGTTGTTGGTGTGAAGGGCAGTGGACTCTGGGTGTAGAACTTCGTAGCATCTCAGATGTCTTCAGTGTTGCAGTAAACATGTATTTTTTGGCAAAAGCAAGCTCTAGGCTATTTCATCGCCAATAGATAAAAAGATCGTTATCTTGATGCCAAGTGTCAGTGCCCTAGGCAGCTTTAGTGTAGCTTGTTCTTGGGCTCAAAAAAAGTGTATGCAATGTTGATCCATAACAAATCGTTGTTTCTATGAAGGTTTTTCACATAATAGGAGGTTTGTTATAGTAAATAATGATAAGAGTGTTTTCCTCCATCGGTACAGTAGGTCAATTACCAGAATGATGCACGGTAATGACACCGCAATAATGAACGGTAATGACGGATTTTAAGGCTACCGGAAGAAAGCAAGGTACTAGGATGCAACAAGGCAGGGGAAAAAGCAACCAAACACTAGCGGAGTGAAGATGCGGTAGGAAAAGTAGAAGAAGCACTCCTGGAATGATGCACGGTAGGTAGAGAGAGTGGTTGCTATTGCCCAATAAAGATGCACCACAATAGGGAATAGAGTAGTTCGCTATTGAGAGAAGCACGCAATCATGCATTAGAGGTTACATGGAGGAAAAGTGAGAACAAGCGATTGCTTCTAACCGTAGTTTTAAAGGAACATGTGTGCAGATTTGGCAAGTGAATGGGGAGTACAAACATCAGTCTATGACGCAACCAACACGGTGAAGCAGGAGAAGATGACGGCGACATGCTCCAGGACCAGCTGGCAATATCAGGATGTTGTTATCAATGGTCACGGCGGCGGTGGCGGTTGACCCCTTAGGATGGTGGTGGCAACTACTCTAGCCATGGAGCATGTCGTTGCTTGATGCAACGGCGCCTATAGTCATTGCTAGCAACAGTTGGTGTTGCAATTGGGGGTGACAGCCACTGTCAGATGATGTTGTTGTGGTGATAGGAGAGAAAGAGGAAGGAGAGGGGGTGATCGTATCACATAAATGGGATAAGGGTGGTGATGGCACAATATAAGGGGAAGAGGGGTTGCCAACGCAACGGGGCTAGAGTGGAAGACGTAGACATAGCGGAGAGAATAGGATGATTAGATTTAGGCTTGCTCTTACACCATGTTGGCAATCAGATGTTAGTGCTTAATCTCAAGTTAATACACATGGGTGTCCTTGTATAAGAAAGGAAATGGTATGATTTACCATGAGTTGAAGTTAAGATAAGAGAGAGAAGAGATACGCCCATTTAGCTTATTAATCTAACAATTTCAAAAGGATTTGCCTTTGTCACTTAAGTGTCCACTTAGGTGCTTTGCCCATACACCTGAGAAAATTTGGTTGAAGCGACTGGCTAAGCATTCAGCTACTAAGCAAGCACTTTTTCTACTTTAGCCCGCTTTACATAACCCGCACAGTTGGATGCTAAGGACCCTTAATCAAAACAAGATTTGACTTGGCCCAACAACAAATATAAAATATTGGTGCTTATTGCCCTATACAACTATATGTATAACAAGCTATAAACATACGAGAAACTGTCCATGATGTATTGCTCTAGTCTACTCCCACCTATACCAAATGTAATTCATTAGCATGATAGTTAATCACTATTTGGTAATATGTATTGTACATAACTCAACATAGTTAAACATTAATGATTTAAATACAACACTGCACATTAGCATATTTATATATATAAGAAATACAACACTGCACATTAGCATATTTATATAAATAAGAATCTGACTAGTTCATCAGTTCCACTCTTCTCTAAAAAGTCGATCCACCAATACACAGACATGGAAAATACTAGACTTACTAGTTGGGTGGACTTTTCTCACAAGAAGTCTGGACTCTGGCCAATAAAGCCTAGTCCCAAAACAAGACCCACGGTCAACTAGACTTGTCCTAGAGAGGTCCAACTAACTACAATGACTCACGGACCATTGGATTTGCTAGAGTTTCTCTAGTGAAGTCCAGCGCAATGATGTTGTCTACCTTGACAAACTATTGGGTTTGTTGTACTTTCCTCGAGGAAGTCTAGCCAAGTGATTGATCTGTCTTAGGCTAATCATTAGGTCAGCTATACTTTCCTTGAAGGTGCGGATAGCATATGCTCATGTCCGACTAAGCACTTGGTTGGTTGAAATATTCCATTGAAGGTTCATCCATCTGACATAAGTTTGGTAAATAACGAGTGCACAATTAGACCTTAGACAGACATGTTTGTGGTGGATTATTTTGTCGGAAACCCACTAGTACTCTCGCCTAGGAAGGACGGACACAATCATGGACACAAACACAAATTTGGACTCGGACACAGACCCAGGACATAGAACACGAAGATTTCAAAAATATAGGACATGAACACAGAGTCAAACATGGCAAATAACGTTATATACATGTATATGTATATTAAGCACAGAAAAGAACAAGCAAAGTAAAACACAAAGATCATCTCATCCACGCTATATTTAATTTCAAATGTGCATTCAAACACACATTGCATACATTATGAAATCAAGTTGTCGAAGACATACAATCAAACAAATACAGTTTGTAATCACAATAATAGTCAAAGTAATAGACAATTTATTTAAATAACAATATGAATCAAACCTCACAAGAATAAACTCACAACAAAATATTTTGTACATCTAAATTTTGGACATTAAAACATAGTGGTGGGGTGGACAACAAAGAAAGAAGAAAAAGTATGTTGTTACTTGTAGAAAAGGAAGCTGAAAAGTGATGGAGGTGCAAGATGAGGAAGAGGATGGGTAAGAGGATATTGCTGGTAGTAGCGGTAGCGATGAAATAAAACATAGGTATTGGAGGAGGAGAAAGAAGAGGAGAGGGGAGGAGATGTTTTTTCATGTGAAGAATAGAGGAGAGAGTAAAGAGAAAAAATAGTTTTGCAGTAAAGGAAGAGGATGGCATGTATCAATGCACTTTTGGAAGTGTAGGAAGAAGAGGACGGGAGGAATTCACAAGCTAGAGGGGAAAGAAGAAAAGGAAGGGAAGAATTGTTAGGACACAGGGAAAGAAGAGGGAAGGGAGGGGGTAGGAGTGTAAAGAGTTACCTCTTGTTGTGTCTTTGTCTTTGGTGGAGAGGAAAATGTTGCGCTATGGCTATTGTAGCTCCTATAGCTATTTGTGTTTCCTTTGTTAATTAGTGGTGGGACTTGTCCTGCCTGTGTCCAAGTCGTGTCCACGATGTGTCCAACTTCTAATACAAAAATGGAGGACTTGGACACATCTGGGCTATGTCCACTGTGTGTCCATGCTATGTCTGCATAGAACACGTGTTAGACACAGACACGACAGCCTCCAGGAAGTGCCCATGCTTCCTAGACTCTCACAACAGCCTCCGAGAAGTGCCCATGCTTACTAGATTTTCACAAACTGGCATATTTTGTTATAAACATTGGTGGAGGCTAAGCTAGCAAGAACACCTATATAGAAGTGATTATAGACATGCGCTAACTACATTGGAACGTTTAATGGTTACTCATGCTAGTGAGTTATTGTTATATTGAGCTATTACTTGCATTATCACCTAAACTGCGTAGGATTCATGTAAGAGAGCTAGACCTACATTGTTATCTTGTAAAGTTCTCGAATTTCCTTCTTCCCACCATGTTCTAATTGGTACTTGTTCTCTCTGGCAACGGGAAACTTAAGGCAAGTTGTGCTTGTAGTGTGTAGGCTCAGCTATTTAGCCCACAAAGGAGCTAGTTACCCTTAAACTGAAAGGGATCGGGTATGAGTTTTATTTGAGGTAATAGAGGTTCTTCTCAAATTTAGAAACCAAAATGGGGTGATTGAGAAAATATATGTTATCAAGTTTAGAAACCCTAATGGGTTCATACCAAATAGGTAGTGAGGATATCATTTCAAGCCAAAACCATTATATATAACATTGTACCATGCGGTTTTCATTGTCTCTTATTTATTTATATTCAATTTGTTATTCTAATCTTTCTCGTAAGAAAATTTTCATTAGCATAATCAACCCCCAATTGAGCCCACGATCCTACATTACCACTTTCATTTTGGCATAGAAGTGGGAGGGAGAGCTTCCCCTCACACAATCAACTTGGTGGTGGTTATAGTAAAGGGGGTTGACTTTTCGAGTCACTAGCATCTTTCATTGTATTTGTCGCAGACAATACTTTGAGATAGTCTTCGATCACTAGCAAGAAGGAACCCTATAGGGTTCTTTCAAATGATGAGGGAAGTACATGGTTTGATCTTCTTGCATCTCACATGCTCTGGCAGTTGGGGATTACATGGAGTTGTTTCAGCTTAGCTAGGCCCACTCCACGTGTCTCTTTTAAGCTTTTTCTCTTTTACACCTGACCCACGTGATTAGATTTACATTTGTTCCATGTTTTTCAACAAGATATGTCTTGAATATATTTTAAGCTTTCCAAGTACATGTCAAAGTTTGTTCATCATCTTTTACTTGCATGTCCCTTCTTCAGTCATGAATCTAATTATAATAGTTCAACAAAAAAATTTCCAACAGAGTACAAAATGATAATAGGTTAGCATCCTCCACATTAGAATACATTTTTGTAAACAAAAGTCAAATCTGATTTTCACTAGCATCATAAAACCTTTTTAAGCTATTGTTACGCATACCTTGACATCTTAAGTACTTTGGATATAAATGTAGTCTGTCATTCTGATAAATGTATACATAAGAATTCGTAATAATTGCAGACTATACTCTACATAGCCAAATAGAAAAGGCTATATATCGAAACAGTTCAGTGAAAAGCCGCAAAGAGCATATTACTTAGAACTAGTTTTAGAGCACTTTTACAAGATGGAGCATTGTCTCAAGACTTCTATCGGTGGATTCTTTTGTTTAAGAAACATTTGTGCATCTTAAAACCTCCTCTGTGTCCTCCAACATATATACAAAGGGAATTGTTCAGTAAAAGTTGGAATCATCCCTCTATCGTATGTAACACTTTTTAAGGGTCCATATGAAATGATTTTGTTTACAGGATTGCAAGTGGTAGAAGAGATGAGATATCAGGAAAAAGATTTTAACATACCCGCAATAAGTGTCTTGACTAGTTTACACCATATGCTATTGTGCTGTGACACTAATGTTAAGAGGATCCACCATTCGCACATATCACTGAAAACTCCATACAACCAGTTGAGAGGAATCTTTGTATCATCAAAAGTCTAGCCTTCTGTAGTTTGTCGAGTCATGTGGGGCTTATGTGTTCTTACTGCCAAATATCATGGATGCTTCCCGGCTAGATATAGCAGTTGGCGTCTAGGACCTCACGAAGCAACCAACACACTTACAATGCTTTCAGCACTTGACATACCTTCCTGGCTGACATTTTCATAAAGAGGTGTTGGTTTCCTGTTTAGAAAATGTCTGATCGTCCTGCAAGCATTTTATCAAACAGGTGGGTTCAAGAAAAATTGTTCTCTCTATCTCCGGCGAAGTTCATTTCCAAGCCGGTTACTGTCAATATCATATTCCTCCTGCAGTTCCTGCATCAACTCTATGCAGCACCTCTCATCAACAAGCTTATTCGCCCTCCACTCTCTCAGAAGCCCCAAAGCCTCCTCCGCCCTCCCCTGCCTGCCCATCTCTCCCAACATTGTCCGGTAAGTTAGTTCTTCCACCCTTCTCCTCCCAGCCATCTCTCTTACCACCTCCAGGGCCGCATTCACCTTCCCAGATAAAGCCAGAGCGCTTGCCAAAGAGTTGTACGCCTTCTGCCCGGGGATAAATCCCTTCCCCTTCATCTCCTCAATAAGCTCCCTCGCATTCTCAGTCCTTCCCTGCGCACACAGCCCGTGCACCAGATGATTGTATGTCTGATCGTTAGGAGGACACGTGTAGGCCACCCCCATCTGATGGAAGACGCGAAGGGCGTCATTGACATGGAGGGACAGCACATATCCTCGAATCAGAGAGTTGACGGCCGTAATGTCGGGCTCGATACCGCTGTTGACCATCTGCCGAAAAAGGCAACTGATGTTGTCCATATACACGTGGCTGATGTACGAGTTGCCCCCCTCGCGGCCCAGCAGCGCCGCGAAAAGCAGGTTGTAGGTTCGGAGCGTTGGACGGCAAGCCTCTGGGGAAGGGTCGTCTCGCATTCGGCGGTACACCCCGATGGCCCGGGACAGCATGCGTGCCTCCGTGTAGAAGTAAATGAGAGTGTTACACAGTTCCTCGGACGCCAAAGACGCCGCGGAGAGGGCCTGTGAGGCGACATAGTCCATATCGGAGTACATGGCGGCGGCGCCGAGCTTCTTTATAGCGATGAGGTGAGCGTCATGACCAGGGCGCAAGCGAGGGGGTTGCTGGGATGCCCAGTGAAGAAGATGGACGCAGACGCGTGGGTCGCGCTGGCGTGAGAGCGCGTCGACGAAGTCGGACGGTGTATATCGTTTGGGTAGATGGGAAAGGACCCGCTCGACGGCTCCATGGTCAAGTGGTGGTGGCTCCCCGGGGTGATTGCGGCGGCGGGAGTAGTGGGGAACATTGTTTCGGCGGCGGTGGGGAGGTTTAGCGGTGTGGTAGGACTGGGACGAGAGACGGGTCGAGGATAGGGCTCTGATGAAGCTTCGGAGAGTAAGCCGAAACATGCCGACGACGAAGGTCGTCAAAGGTCGTCAATGGTAACGAGGCGGAAATTGAAAATCGGGAGAGAGCTGGACGCGTCCAAGTCTGAAGTTTGAAGGGTTCGACGAGAAGAAGCCGTTCGTCTGGCCCGTGTTTACCTTGAATCAGGTTAGTTAAAAATAAACTTATTTTGGCAGTCAAAAACATTTAATTACCAATAGATATAAATATTGTACGTGTTGGCAAAATTGACGGTGATGGAAATGAGGACGTTGATGGTAAAGGTAAAATGTGGTGTTTAGTAACATGTGCATGGTGAATAGAAATGGTGATGGAAAAAAAATTAAAAAATATTTTTTGCTACATGATTATAGGTGGGGAGAGGGGGGGAAATTATGACTATACAAGTTAATTATATTTATTAGAACATATTTTTTACATATATATTTAAATATCTTAAAAAAAACTTCTTTCATCGTGATTCACTATGATTCTCTATATTTTTTCATGGGACAAAAAGAGATCAAATTTTCACTATAGATTTATCATGATTTCCTATCACCGTGACAAATAAACAACATTTTTTATTTCAGCATGATTCCTCTTCTCATGATTCACCATGTAAAAACCGCACCCTTAATGTGTACGGACCGTTAAGTTGTGGTGAAATCAAACTGAATTAATTTCAAAATACACTTATTTTCCAAACTTCTGATGTTTGGTAGCGTGCATCTGCAATTCTTGTTAGGAAGATAAAGTACATTGTATCGTTTGACAGCAATCTGGTGAAAGGGAATTGCGCTCTATTTAAGGGCATGTTTGGTTGGATTGTAATCCAACGCGTGTGTTGCAACTACTCCTTAATTTGTAATTCAACTCGTTTGGTTGGGTGTCATCGGAACAGGATGTGTGGGAACCAACTATCCCATATCTTTCGGATCTATACGAAACTAGGGGAACGAACTGCACGGAATTGTAAAATGGCATAATACCGGATTCATGGAACTACATCCAACCAAATTGATGCAAATTAAGCATATTAATTCAAACTGCTTAAAACCAAACAAATGCATTGTTATTCGAACTCGGATTTTATAGATTCATGTTTTGCAAATCTTGTTGTTGGTTGATTTTACATGGAACCAAATTAGCCCTAAGCGTTGTTCATTCTGATAGTCTCGTAACGGGATAAAGGATGTGTTTTGGTGTATAAAACAACAAAATTGTTAAAGTTAAGAATGTGGCCAGAACATGACTTGCAGATGGTGTTGACTATGGAATGTGTTGTCTCATTAAAAATTGCACGACACCATATAGAATGAACGAGTATAGTTGAAGGGACAAGCAACCAAATGAATTGATGTGTGGTAGTTTTCTTATTTTACAATCCAATTTTTGCATATCTTATATGGAAATGAAAACACATGCAACCAAACAAACCTAAGAGAAAAATATGGTATATTCAATTAACTTCAAGTTAAACATACAAGGCTGCAAGAACTTACATGATTCATATATCATGCTATCTACAAATTCTTCCACATTCATAGGTTTAAGACAAGAAACATCTTGCAAGATCTTATGCCCTTCCCTTTTAACATTAAAAAAGAATTCAACTCTTCAAAAAGCCACTCTTAGAACTAGGCATAAACATGTGCAACTGTTTTATTATGATACAAAGATTAATTTATAAGTTTAAAAAAGAAATATGTAGAACCCTTCTTACAAAATATAGCAAAAACAACGTGATGGAGTCATAATCTAATATCAGATCTCAAACCAAATTCAACATAGGCTAGTTTGGAGGCATGAGTTGTTTGTCGACCTTTCTTTATTCTTATCGTAATGAATAGGATCTTTCCTTCAATATTACTTATCTCTGTTGTGACTTGTTTCCCCATATGGAATAATTTTGTATAACTATATCAGGGCCTTCTCTCTTAGGAGACTATTTGTCATCAGGTGCAACTTTATGTTGTTGTTCATAAGAAAGATACAAGTCGCATATATGTAGTCTTCATATATTGTAGTCTTACACAAAATTCCAATACCCTATTGTAACCTTTTTTGTTCTATAATGTGTGTTTGAATGATACCCTCATTTTGGCATGTCCATGTTGTCTTTCGTACAGTGAAGAGAAATTATGATTAGTTACTTTTTCTATTACCATGAAATGATCATTTTAGTTGTTTTAGGTATTAGATATCAAAAATGTCAATGAATCTATCTTGTCTATGTTCATGCATATACTCCAAGTCCACCACATATGCAATACATTTAGGGTACTTGATGATTTTTCTTTGGTGTAATCATTCTTGAGTGTCTGGGCATCAAGTAACAAAGCTTCTTGGAACATCCATATGCCAAACCTTTTATGAAGTAATGTTTATGTAATTCCAATATATGATCTTTTTGAAAATGCTACAAAAATATGAGATAACATCAGTCTTTTTGGCATCGGTTCAACAAAATTAGTTGTTGTCAGAAATTTTCATACAGATATAGGAGGTCACATTTTGGTTCCGGGCGTCGCGACCATGAAACTATGGGGTGGATTACAACGGATAGCGGATGGTTGCTAAAGAAAACATAGAGGAGCTACCACATCTATGCAAAAAAATAAAGAAATCCATCGAACACACACTTCGGTACATGTGGAAAAGAAAATAAGGGTAACTGTGGAAATGGGTAAGGTGTCAATTACATGTGGGGGAGATCTTAGACACTACCATAACGCCCTTACAATGTTGTAAATCTCAGTAGGGTTATGGTGTTTCATTTTCTTTAAAGAGGGCTTGTGTATAAAATATAAAAAATAAGAAAAGGCCATCTAGAAATCAAGCATTATTAGTATCAAGATTATATAGGTAATCATCAGTCGTGGGTGATCATATCCTCACACCTAAGGGATTATATAGGAGGGAGAAGGGAGAAAGAGGGGATACAAGAACAAATAATAACATGTAAAAAAGATGTTTGTGTCATTAAAATAATGTTGATATCATTAACCTCAGGTGCATATATCTTCACACACTAGGGGTTGGTAAAATGGGGAGGGAGAGGATATCACATTGTGACTTATCCATGCACTTACATTACCTGATTGCCAATCGAGGGAAAGGAAATTATTTTCTCTCAAGGGGTGGATGTATTCCAGTAGCCTAGTGATCTGGTCTTAGATCTCTAAGTTGCAACCGCTTGTAATATACCACAAAAGTCCACTCTAGGGTGATGCAATGATTCTTCACTCAAGTCTCCAAGAGCTAGTCAAGGGACAAGATAATTTCTAGCATCACAAAAGTATATGATGGATATACTATCCCAATTTCAACCTCTCAACACTGAGTTTTGGTCTAGTTTGGAGTCTTTCCCAAGTCTGGAAGGCAACTCAACAAAAAAATCAGTGCTTAGGATCCTTCTAGCATCTTTAAGACGTAACCCTCAGTCAAGAAAATAATTGTGCCCCACCTTCTGGATTTTTTCAGGGAATTTTGAGGTCGACGTCGAGTTGACTGGGAGGGGTTGTCTCTGATGCGTGTCCCAACTTTTTGATTCTTTAAGGAGCTTCTCTCATGTTGTATGTGTTGGAACATGGGACTGGAAAGGTGGGGCGTGAGTTTGTTGCCCATCCCCCTCTTTTTGGAGACTTTTGGATTTCAAAATCCACAAATGTTAGGAGGGAAAGGGGTGTGTGTTTCTAATGGGCAACCTCACTTTTAGGTCAGATTTTTCAATATTGTGTTCGTGTATCCAGAAATTTGGTACACATTGAGCATCCTGTGGGTAGGCTAGGATGATACGGTATGCGTGGGATATGCGTTCATGAATTTGGGTGTTTTGGATAGCAATTTTTTCTAGACTCTAGTGAAATGGTTTAGTGTAAGGGATTGAAGGTTAGGATACTATGGTTCTTCAATCGTAGCATTCAAGCAAGTTAGTCTACAATGGAATATCCATCAATTAGCTATCAACCTTGTTTGATAGCCTTTCCATTGCGTGAATAATTATTTTAGTTCATGAGTGTGACCCTAATCATAGATAAGATTATGATCATCACTTGAATAAATCAAAAATCCAAATTTGGAATGTCAATTGTTTGCCCCCCTCAAGACGTGGTATATATTTTGGTTTGTGAACCCACCCATGATGAGGGGTGAAGTATTGAGACCAGTTGACAGACATTTTTCAAATGCTCACCTTGGTGAGACTTAGTATCATGCTCACTCCAATGAGACTCAGCATCTTGGTCACCTTAGTGAGTCTTGTGGTCATGCTCACCTCAGTGAGACATGTTATTGTGCTCACCTCAATGATTGTAAGGAGTGGGGCCTGAAAGGCAACAATCCTTACTTAAATTTAAGGAAATAATTGAAAATTTTCCCAATAGATCATATCCCACAAAATAAAAGGCATTCTCGTAGTTGGGGCTCTAAAGATAATGGTAACATGAACATTGTTTTATTGCAGAAAAATTTTGAATCTAACCATTACGTGATTTTCTCATCAAATTTCAACTAATGGCTTCTAACTGAAATTAAATCTTAAACTACTTGGATCAATTTGTGATGAGTAACCTCTCCATCTCAAAAGTCCTCAACAGCTAGATCTGGGCATCACCACCTAACTCTTGGTCCTCAGGATGGTGCAACCTTTGGATGGGTTGAATGCAACACCCAGGGTAGAGGAAACAAAAAAAATAGAAACGTCAGTGAACACTAAGCATGTGCAAAAATTACAACTAGATAAGACTTAAGATATATGGAAAGGTAGAGCAGGGTATCAAATTAAGGGAAAGCTCAAAAGATAAAAGTTGCAAGAGGATTTAATGGGCTGAAATATGACGCATTATAATAGAAGAGATGATTGACTGAAAGAAAACCTTGCTATATAACAACAATAATAATTCATAAATAGTGCATGTAAACAATTAGACCACTTTTATTTAAGTAGGGATGAAACCCATACATCTCAAACCTAAATCTAGTGAAAAGGCACACCCTGGGCGGAAAGGCTTGCCATATATATATATATATATATATATATATATATATATATATATATACATATATATATATATCGGAATTAGGTAATTTTATTCTGAAACCCTTAAGCAAATAGCCCTTGGGACAAAATACAATGTAGTCCTTACCACTACATTACACCACTTAACACAAGGAAATTGTTACTTTCTATCTATACATTTGATACTATTGTATAGAACTTTGCTGATTTTGCTTGCTAGACTTTCCACGTCTCTCTTCTTTGCCATGTGCTTCCTGTTGTTCCTCTCCCTCCAAATATGGAAGTAGAAGGCTGATAGGACCATCTTCTCAATCCATTCTTTAGTTGTGATCATCCTCTCCACAGTGCTTAGCTGCCGCACCATCCTCCAAACCTCTTTAGTGTATTTACAAGTTTCAAAGATGTGCTCCTTTGTTTCTTTTTCCTCCTCACATAGCATGCAGGTATCATCTACTCATGGGTACCACTTTGCAACCTTGTCTAAGGTAGCAAGTGAGTTATGTACTGCCCTATACACGCACATGTCCCACTTTGGAATTCCGTGATCAAGCCAAACCAGTCTCGAAATGTGTTGGTTGTCCTTCAATTGAACAAGCTCCCATAATCTTTCTCGTTTCTCCTTCAAGGTCCAGGACCTTCTTTCGTCATCTATGTTCTTGATATCCTGTCATATCTTTGTCATCCTATTAATTACCCTCGAGTAACCCTCTCTGGTCCTTGGTTTGAAGTCCAAACCTTTTGGGTATCGAGTCCTCATCCATTTTTCCCACAAAGAGTCGTCCATCAGGTATTTGAAGACACGCCTTGTTGTACCCCAGTCTGCTATGGATCTCAGATATTTCAATCCAACTCCTCCTTCTTCCTTCGGCCTCACCAATCTGCTATACCTCATTGGATGGACTTTGTTTGCCCATACAAAGTTCGAGATTGTGTTTTCCATTCTGTCTAAGATCGGTCCCGGTATTTCGCCCTGTTGTACCCAAAAGATCAGTAAGCCTTCAATCGCAGCTTTTGTTAAGGTAATCCTTCCTGCCGTGGAAGTTCTTGATATGGGCCACCTGCTTATCATCTCATCTAGCTTGTCTGAGCACTCTGTAAAGTCTGCAACTCTCAGATTGCCTCCCGCCAACGGGAATCCAAGATATTTGGTGGGTAATTTACTGACGGTGATGCCCATCGCCTCCTCTATTGCTGTTGCGTTCGTGCCACAGTTCTTTGACAAGAATAGATGAGTCTTCTGTAGATTTGTCTTCAATCCAGTGTCCTCCCTGAACTTTCCCAGAAGCTCCTTCAGTTGGAACATATACGCTTCCTTTGCTTGCAAAAAGACCAGGACATCGTCAGCGAAGATGAGATGACTAAGAACTTTGGTACCGTGCACTGTGTACGTTGCTATCTTCTTCATTCTTTCCTCTCTATCCATTAACCTGGTGAAGTACTCCATAACAATGGTGAATAGCAATGGAGAGAGGGGATCCTCCTGTCTCAGTCCATTGCCCCCTTTAAAAATGTCACATGGGGAACCATTTACCAAGACCGAAAAGCTTGTCGTGGTGACGCACTGCTTCATCAAATTGATCCATCTATCCTGGAACCCCATTTCAGACATGATCCACCACAACGAGCTCCAGTTGACACTGTCGTATGCCTTCGAGACGTCCAACTTCAAGCAGGCCTTCTTGTGTCCCCTCATCACATTAAAATCCAACATGAATTCCCCTGCAAGTAATGCGCAATCGCTGATACTCCTGTTAGATATAAACGCCCCTTGGTTATCTGAGACTATCAACGAAAGGACCATCTTCAACCTCTATGCCAAAAGCTTCGCTATCACTTTGTATTGAACATTACAACATGCTATTGGTCTGAAATCAGCTAGTGATGAAGTTGTTTTCTTCTTCAGTATCAACACTAAGAAGACATGGTTGACCTGTCGGAGCATGCACCCCCCCTCCATGAACCATGTAACAGATTTACATAGATCGTCTTTGATTACCTCCCATGCTTCCCTATAGAAATGTGAATTGAATCCATCCGGACCTGGCGATTTGTCAGTACCAATACTCCAGAGTGCTTTCTTCACTTCATCTTCATTGGTTTGCCTGCAAAGAATATTATTATGAGTTGGTGTGAGCTTATACCTCCATTCGATATCCTCCCCCTCCATATTCACAGCTTCCTCGTAGCCTTTGTTATAAAGCTTCTCATAGAACTGAGTCGCTTCCCTACCCAAGTCCTCCTGACTATTGAGGGTCTTTCCTTCTTCATCAATCAACTCTGTGATAGTGTTGAGAGCCTCTCTGTGCTTGACAGCATTATGATATATTTTGGTATTTTGGTCCCCGTCCTGGATACATTTCTGTCTACTCCTCTGCCACATGAAGCTTTCTTCTACCTTTTTCAGATCTTCCAGTGTGTGTTTAAGTTCTAGTTCAGTATCAATAAGGTTTGCGTTCAGGGGGTTGCTCAGTAGCTGACACCTGACCTCCTTCAACTCTCTCTTGTTTGTTTCAATCGGTATGGGGATATTAACGTGTTCCTTGGACCATCTCTTGATAGCTCCTTTCAGACGTTTGAGTTTGTTGTCGAAGATGTAAATTGGATTCCCTTCCACAGGTTCTGCCCAGCTCTGCCTTACCAGCTCCTTATAACCCGTCCACTTTGTCCAGAGATTAATGAAGCGAAAAGGTCTATTACTCTTCAATTTCTCCCTTATTTGCATTAGTAGGGGCGCATGGTCACTTATATCAGCAGACATGGCTCTAATGCAGGTGTTACCAAAAATCTCCAGCCATTTAGCATTGACTAGAGCACGATCCAGTTTTGATGCGATCCTTTTACCTGGTTTGCCTTCATTGTTCCAAGTAAAAATGTCCTCCCCTTGCATAGGTAGTTCGCATAGCTCAGCTTCGTTAATAAGTTGATTAAAGGATTTTAGTACAGCCTTGGGAACCAGCCTACCTCCCCGCTTCTCCTCTTGCAATCTAACATTGTTGAAGTCCCCCATGATCAGCCATGGGAGATCGATCCATCTTGCTTGTGCCATCAGTTCCTTCCACATGGACTGCCTCTGCGAATGTAGGTTGAACGCATATACAGCCGAGAAGACGAACTTTAACCCACCCTTGTTAGTACAGACAGTCGAGATGACCTGATCATCATTAACCTCCGCCTCCACCTCCCAGGCATTCGGATTCCAACCTAAACAGATTCTGCCCAGCTCAACAGATTTGTGGTAAGTAATATGCTTCCAACCATTCGGGAAAATAGAAGAAACACTCCTAATGTTCACACGCTTTATCTTCATTTCCAGGATAGCTGACATTGAAACACCACTGGATTTGATCCAGTTCCTCACCTCACGCCTCTTGTCCGGGTCGCAGATACCCTTGACATTCCACGTGAGTATGGACATGGATACTTAACGTTTGTTCCTGGTGCGCCTACCCAGCGCCTTCTCCTTCCCCTCCGACGAGGTCTTTTCTTTTTCCTTCCCCTTTTCCTATCTTACATTCTTCTGTGCTGAGTCAGGGTTCTTCTCTTCCTCTAAGATTTTGTCAATGTCCTCCTCCGTCTCACTCAGGGCACCAAACAAATTGGCATCCACTTCACCTTCTTCCTTGTCATTAGATGTGCTTGCTTTCCCTGCAGGTTCAGTATTGATTCTCGGTTTTGCTTTCCAAGTCTTCTTCAGTACTTGAAAGCCTTCCTCATCCCCGTTTGCAGGTTCGGTATCCTTCATCAATGGGCATTCTTCATCAGCATGACCAAAGACATAGCAAGTTGTGCATTTCTTGGGTACGAACTCATACTTGATACTGAAGGGGATTGCTTCCTTGCCCGGAACATTGACCCACACCTTGTTAGGGTTGGTCTCCTCTGCCTCTATCTCGACTAGGACTCTAGCTTCATCAGTTCCTTCCGTTTCAGTCGCCCTCGTCTCCACGTGCAGCACCTTGCCTACCCCTGAAGCCACCGTACCAGCCACCTTCTCCGTCCACATCTTGCCGTTAGAGGGGATGCGGATCCAGATAGGGACCGACGATACATCTGTCTTCTCCAGGGTATCACCATACGCATAGTGCTTTGTTACCACCAAATGGCTATCAAACCATCTCGGACCACTATTGAGGCATGCCTTCTTGTCTACAGCATTGGAGAACCGGATTACAAAGAATCCCTTCTCCTTCGAGATCACATCGAAATCGCCTCTCGGTTTCCATACTCGCCTGATCCAGGCCAGGAGATGTGGGTAGAACGGACGTTTGCCCATGACGTAGATCGAGACCGCAAACTCCCAGACGTCATATATATATATATATATATATATATATATATATATGTATACATGTATATATATAAATATATATATATGTATATATGTATATATGTATATATATGTATGTATATATATATATGGGTTTAAGAGAGAAAGATTTCTCCCCCCTCTCCCACGCCCGTGGCGAAGGCCGAATGCCCGGGAGGGTGGTAAATCAAGGCGGCAACTGGGATTTGAACCCGGGTCCCTTCATGAGGAGACATTGTGCTTGACCACTAGAGCCACTCCTTGTCAGCATGTGTGTATATATATATATATATGTATGTATCGGAACTTTTTGGTAATATATATATATATATATATATATATATATATATATATATATATATATGTATATATGTATGTATGTATGTATATATGTATATATGTGTATATATGTAAATATATGTACACACACACACATATATAGATATATATACAAATATATATACATATATACATATATATATATATATATATATATATATATATACGTATACATATATATACATATATATATACACACACACATATATACACACACACACACATATATATAGGTATATATATACGTATACACATATATACATATATATACATATATATACATATATATACATATATATACATATATATACATATATATACATATATATATATATATATATATATATAGAACGAATGGAAAGGCGCACTCGGGGTGGAAAGACGCACCCAAACATTATTATAAGTATATATGTACATACTACAATAAATAAACATAGTCTATTTGCACACACACAGGATATAAAAGCGAAATATAATTTTACTCATCATTAACATGATTCAAATAATCATTAGTATAGAAATGACATATAATGTCACCTTTAATGGCGTCAGTTACACAAAAAAACTGACGCTAAAGAACAACAATGTTTATTATATAAGACAACTGTCACCATGTGTGATGTCCTGCAGATTTAAAACAGACACGGGTACCGCTTTTGCTTTAAAAGAAATCGATGTCTAAAATTACCCACAAAATACAATTTTCTAGGAGAAAAAAATTGCCTCCAAAATTTTCAATACGGCGTATATTTTGCACCATGTCCCCACAGAAAAATGTATCCCCTCATTAGTCGTCGCTCTGTCAACTAACCGACGACTAATCACCCTTAGTGAGACAAACTTTTTTTTAAGGTGATGGGTCTGTAGCGTTGGTTGTTTACTAGAAACTGATGACTAGGTGATTTCACACCTTGTCCCAACGAAAATATTTTCCCCCCAATTTACCTCTTCTTCGTCGATTTTTATTTGACAACTGACAATTATGCCCTAACAATAGATCAAATTTTTTTGTTTTGATATGTATATAGACGTCGATTTTTCCGTTGGTAATTGATGACTATGTCAGACTATTTTTTTTGGTTTAGGAGTTAGTCATCGATTTATCTCTAGAAACCGAAGACTAAAACCCTAACCGAGGAAAAAAATTGTTTAGATTTGGACTTAATTGTCAGTTTTTCACAAGTAACTGACGAATATAATAGTTAGTTGTCGATTTTTTCAGAACAACCGATAAGTAAGGGTTTAACAACACCCGCGTGAAACAAACTTTTCCCCGTTCTCTATTTCATCATGATTTCTACAGCCGCCACCTCTACTCTTCTGAAAATTCTGGTGATTCCTCTCTTCCTCCAGCCACTTCCTCCACTCTTCCTCCATCCGACGATGCTCCCTCTTGCTCGCCTGAGGAGCTACTTGAAAGGAGCTAGTGCTTGCCGCTGCCGCTCTCTCTGTGCTCGCCTTGAGGAGCTAATATTTCTGGCCACCGGAGGAGTTGTTGTTGCTATTTTGGGAGGACGCCAGCTTGGGAGGACCCCAGACCTTGGGCCTAAGCTATTTGCCACCTACTTCCTCTACTGGTAGGTAATAGATTAGGCGCCAGACCTTGGACCTTCGATCTTGGACCTTGAGGACGTCAGACTTAGTGATCTTGGGTAGGAGCTTCTACTAGTGAGATTAGGTGCCTGCTTCCCCTACTATTAGGTAAGAGAGCTCCCTTATGCCACCATTTCATCCATGCCCAATGAATAGGATGTGATTCATAATCTACATTACTCCTTGTTGTTTTGTTTCATAGCTTAATTTTTGGATGTATGCTCATGAATATGGCCCTAAAACATGGTTAATGTTACATATCCCCCAAACAACCCAATATTGTAGTTACCTTGTTGAAAGTGAATCACTTTTTTATGGTTAGTTAGTTTTTGCTCTTGCATTGATTTATGTTAATCGGGATTGCTATATCTTAGTTAATGTAATTTGCCTTCTTTCCTTAGTTTGTTAGCCTTAATTTCTAGTTTACCTTAGGTCATCTCTTCCTCCCAAGGTCATGAATAATTTATGCCTTGCTGATGAACATGCATGTACATTGGAGATGTTGAAATCAATATTATCGAATATGGTACCTAGATTAGGGTATAACTAAGAATACATATGTGACATACTGCCATCACATAGACAACGAAATGTCACGTGAAAATGTGTGGAATCGTCATAAACATTGTATTACCAAAAACACGGGTTAATTAAAACTGATTGCGGAAAGCAGATAAGAAAGGAACTATTACAACTAGATACACATCTTGCAAGGAAACATGTTATATAAATATACATAAACTTGATACATGTCCACAACTCATAGGATCTAGCTGTCCCATAAGCATAAGAGTTCACCACATGTTTATGTACATAACAGACCTAGCCAGGTCAATAACAGGATAAGAAAACCATAAAACATCATACATCGTGAAACTTCGTCAAAACACCACCAAGGACCTGAGAGTACATGGATGACTCTAGGAATCTACTACAAAACAACCACAAAAGTAGCATATCCATCTCTCTTGCCTTCTACTGATCTTCTTGCTACTCAACCGCAACCTCACGACCACCACCACGTCTAGCTCAATCACCTAAAAAGGTTTTAAACCAACAGGATGAGACACACAGTCCCATTGAGAAATATAACCCTCGCTGAAACTATAAAACCTCGGGAGAGCTAGAATAGATAAAGCAGGTAACTGTTATAAGCAGATCATATATGCAACATACTGACCAGAACTATCTCTATAACATCTTACCAGGATATCTAAGAGGCATATAAACAAATAATATATGGAATATGATTGACAAGACAAGTCTTCTAGGATCTTATCATAACATCTGAGGAACATATAATTAGCTGCAAGATATAACTAGGGCAACTTATATAAATAAGGCCTCAACCAATGTTCTATGTTTGCCCTAAGAAAATATACTATACAACTAGATTACGATCTATTATGCCCTGAGGAAGTGAGCCGTACCGCTCAAATCCAACCTTCGATTGTGAAACCCAAAGTCGGTGCCATACAAGGTCAATGGAAGAGCCAGAGTCCACGACCTCACCTCCTCGTGGTCAGTGCAAGAGAACCAAAAGTAGGACCGCAATCTCTTGCTTACGTGACCTCAGTCATAGGGTTAGCTCACACAATCTACCCTTTCCTCTAGCCCACCTTGGTACAGGTCTCGGCGCTAGCATACCTTGAGTCACGGTCCTATTCACCGTGCTCCTGAGCCATGAACGCATTCATGATCCATCACACTGAGCCATGGGTGTTATAACCCCATTTTTCCAAGATATGTAATGAGATTTTAAATCTCTATTTAAAGATAAATAAAAAAATACATGATTGATTTGATGGGTTGATTTGAATGAATTTCGTGTTGTATGTTTTCTTAATGGGCCTTATTGGCCATTGAGCCCAATTGAAGGAAAAAGAAAAAGAAAAAGAAATTCAATTGGATAAGGAGTACATAAGAAAATAAAGAAAAAGGCTAAGAAATAATTCCCAAAAATAGGATTTCGAGTTTAAGGGATTTATTGGGGTTCAAGGAACTCAGAATCATAAATTAATAGAGTGGACATGGAAAATATGAGTAATTAAATAATAACTTGCAAACCAAGAAAAGGGATCGTACACTTGAGATAATAACTTCAAATTTTGTAGGATGGAAGATAAAAATATAACTGTGTTTCCCTCAAATTTTGAGTAGGAAAGAAGTTACCGTTTGGGAGTTATTATTTTTCCAAGTTTTCCCTCAAATAGAGTTTAATTAGGAATTTGAGAAAATAGTTGGTTGAACGCGATGATGGTGGGCCGTTGGATCTTAATCCAACAGGCGCCACTCATCGTCTATGTCCCAGACAGACTGGGATTCTCTCTCTAACATAGAGACTTTCCTTCTTAGATTCCTCCCGAATCAGGGAATGGGCGGACTTGCTGAGATGTCCATTGAACTCAGAAGAGGAAGGCGAGGGGAACCATCCCTGGTTTGGGTAGGAGTGGTCGCCGATTGGGAGAATTCCCAATCTGGCAGGGACTCGCTCAACCCCTATATATAGGAGGGTATGATCGAGATGGCGAGCATCCCTTTTTGCTCTGCCAAACTCTGTGGAAGTACTGAAGGAGTGGTTCCGTGCTCGCAATTGATTCTTCTACCTTGACCTTCACCGGTGTTTTCGGCGGAGAACCTCGTCGGAAGTTCAGCGAGTTGTAAGGGGTCCCGGTGCCTTCTAAGCCTTCAATTGAACCCACAACCAAGTTTGTCGAAGGGACATGAAGCTCCCTGGCCTGATAGCATGCTCACTCGTGGCTGAGAGCTCGGAGTCAACCTCCAGGTTGACCGCGCAGGCTGTTGAGTCCAAGGAAGGTGACAACTCGTCGATCGTCCGATCTGAGACAACGGTGGTCTCAATGGCATCTGACGCTTCAGAGAAGGAGCAGCCTTGCTAGAGGGCACGCGACTAGGATTGTTGGATCCAAGAAGTGGATCACCGGACCACTGATCGAGTGGTCCACGAATTTTGGTAATGTTATCTTTCTACTAAATAAACCAGAAAAAGGATTATTCTTGCAAAAATGATAGAAATAACTAGGAATCTCAGATGACAAAACTTTATATATGAAAGTGGTGTATAAAAATGCAAGGAATCTGATAAAAATGATTTGAGAGCCTAATTCTACTCTGTTTAGCAAAAGTACTCTAATTTGTTAGTAAAGTATATTAAAAGTTTATGAGAAACCCTAATTGAAGGTTAAGAGTGTAATTTGGTGAATCAATAGGTCAAATTGATAAGTGTAACACTGTTAATGATAAAAGAGGTTTGATTATCTGTTTTGAATGTAAAGATGCCTAAATTAGTATTGTAATACCTAAAAGAAGGTTAATTTATTATAAAAACCCTAATTTAGGGAAAAAGAGATAAAAGCTAAGTTATTACAGATTAAGGGAGTAACTTGCCAAGATGTGAACTTAAACTACTGAGAATGTTAAAATAAAGGTTTTAAGTGAATTTGATGGAATTAGGAACCTTGATGATTAAGGATTGAAGTAAAACCCTAATTTTTATAGAAACCCTAAAATTGGAATTGAAATTCTAAATAGTGTAATTGGATAATTATTAATAAAAGGAAATTGGTACTTTCATTTCATGATTTCTATTCAACCTTGCTTGATTAATTGGGTTTCTCTACATACTTGAATCTGTCTTGAAAACTACAATTAAAGGTATGTGGTTACACTTATGAATAACCGTTCTAGTTTCACAACGATTCCCGAATATTTTACCGGTTGCTTTAAATAAACTGTTGGATGAATTTAGTTCATGCAAACTATAATGTGGCTATGACTATCACAAAGGATATATGCCTACAAGCTCAGATCCTGGTTCTCTCTGTGGCAGTATAGTTGACCTAGTACATGGCTGCCTATGGGTAGGTCCATCAGGTCAGAGGAAGACCTAGTACATGGCTACCTATTGGGTAGGTCCATAAGGTCTATGGATGACTTAGTACATGGCTACCATTGAGGTAGGACCATCAAGTCACATTGAGTTAGATATTGGGCTAGTAGTGTCATGCAACTCTACCTTTATAGAGATATTATATAAGTCCACTGCATGGACAACACAAAGTTGGGGATATGTATGGATTGAGTTGTATGGCTTAAAATGTAATCTTGATTGTTAAATGATTAATTGCATGATTACATTATTATTATAGTTGCATGATTATTGTTTCACCCACATACCAGCTTCTTGCTGACCGACGTTTTGTTTGTCGGCGTTTTAGGTACAAATGAAAAGAACAAACAATAAAGTGGCATATGCGGAATTGAATGAGAGTTAACGTGCACAGGAGGATTAGTTATATTGATATCTTCATGAATAGAAGTTTAGAAATCCCAGCTTTTAAAAGGTAAGCAAAGATTTATTTTATACCAATTTTTAGTTTAGTTGGTAAAGTTTATTAATTGTTATTGATTATTTGGTGAACCTTTGATCTGGGTTATTGGTTAACGGCTCTGACCATTTGGTCTCCCTTAATTGGGAGTTACCGGAAGGCGGGGTTGTAACATTTGGTATCAGATCATAGGTTCATCATTTAATCTTTAATAATTATTAAATTTTTCAAACTCTGTAGAACCCAAGGGACTTATTAGAGGATTATCTGAAAGATTGAGGTGTCTAGAAAAGGATCACGTCTGGGGGCTGGCAATATTTTCCTCTGCACCGCTAGTCAGAATACGAGGACTCCTGAATCTGTGTGACTGCCTGGCCAAAGCCTTAGGGTATGATTCGAAATAAGGTACCTTTAGGACTCTCTCATCTTGTTCATCCCTTCTCAACTTAAATTCTATTAAGGACCTTAAGGATTAGGGTTTCCTCTCTTCTCCACACCCTCTTGAGGTATGGGTAAAGTTGATAAGGATTAAGGAATCCTCCACCAAATTAATAAAAAGCATGTAAATAAGATGTCATGGACATAAGCTTAATAGAGTAAGCGTAAAGGGATAGATACATGCTTAGGTCGTATGACACGAGTTGTCATTACCCTCAGGAGAGACCTGAGGATAGGCCTCCTTAGCAGGAGGATGAGTAGAGAGAGTTAGTCTTGGAGGTAGAGACCTTCATTAAAAGTAGAGACCTACCAAATCCTTTAAGGATGATGTTAACCCTAACCCTAAGTGAAGGTTAGAGAGAGGGAGATGACATGATGAGTTAGATGTCATGATGAGCATGCCTTGGATGCCATATGAACCATGAAAAGTTGATGACCGAGTACCTTGGCAACCCAACCCTGGGAAGGGTCGTGCATGTTTGAGCAAAGGATAACTCCTTCATGGATGAGGTTAGAGAAGAACCTGTAGAAACCTGTTGGGCTGTTGCAAGTAGGATATAGCTTGCACCCAGAGTGTGTCAGTAGTGTTGACAGTTGGAAGAAACCCTAGACAAAGGATCATGATGGATGGCTTATGAGATAAGCATAAGGGGTTATGGATAATCTTGAGTAAACATAAGTCTGAGCATAGGCTTCACCAACATAGAGGTATGCATGCGAGTGTGATCCTTCATGGAGAGAGGACCTCTAGTAGTAAGGTTGGATGTGGAGTTAGCTCTAGAGAGAAAAAGTAGGACTCAAGCAAGAAGGTTGGGAGCTTAGATTCTGAGACATAAGGAACAATGGATAGTTGAGGATAATGCGACCTAAGTGGATGATAGTGGTTGCCTTACGACATTTGATATCTTGGTTGCCTTTAGAGGAACCAAACCTTAAGAGGGAGGATGATGTTTCTGGTACCTATGGTATAAGTGATTACCTACTGGATGAGATAAAGAGTGAGTAACCAGGTTAAGAGGCCTTGTACCTTGTTGTTTGTCCTTGAGGAGGATCCAACTCTAAGTGATACTCGAGTCGAAGGATGACAGGAAGTGCATGTCATGCCTTTTGCAAGCTTGATTCATGTATAAGAGATAGAGCATGCAATTGGGCACCTAAAAGTGAACCTAGGGTTCCTAGGCCTAAGAGGGGAAGTGGTATACCTAATGCTCATGACGAGAATTAAGTTGCTATAGTTTTGAGCATGGTACTCCTCAGGTATAGAGGAGAAGGGAAGCCCCTTAAAGTTTAAGGTATGTTTGATGAACCCCTCACAACTAGGATGATGATAAAGGAAGGTATGATCTTAATCCAGCATTGAGGAAAGTGGACAAGTATGACCTGGCATGGTTCAGTAGGTGATCTGCCTGTGCCTTAATAGCTTGCTAGGGTTAAGTAGGTTCATGAGGATGTAAACCCTAGAACTAAGAGCTTTTGTGACCTTGTTGTCAAGAGATGGTTTTCCTCCCATCCTAGGAGAGGGACCCCTTTGGTAGGGTGTATATCAGTTTTATTGGTTTAAGGTAACCTAAAGAGGTCTCATAAGATCTTGAGAAACTAAGTGAAAAGTACATGGTATGAGAATGAACCTGTAGACCCATAGATATCCATCTCTAAGTGCAGGTGGATGTGTTACCATGGAGGTAACCGGTAAGGGGCCTGACCAAGGTAGGCAGGTCACCATGACCTCTATGAAAGGATGGATGTCATCCCACGTATACAAAGAGAGATTATGAAGGCTTGGGAAAGGTTCTAAATTGGACATGTACTATAAATGGAGAATCCTAAGTCTATCCTAAGATCAGGTAGGGATAAGACCAATGGAAGTAGGAGTTGCCTAATTCTCTAGTTGCACATGACCATAGGGTCGGGAGGTAACAACTATCATTGTCTGAGAGCCATGGGTTAGGAGATTTATCACCTTCATGAACTCATGGGACCCAAAGGGCAGATGAGTAGGGCACTCTCTGATGCATGAGGGAAGAGGGATGACCCCAAAAGTGTCGGCACCTTAAAGACTTGGAGGAGATGACCAAGGATTGTGCTTGAACCAAGTAAGTTCGAGACCAGTTTTCCATGGAAGTAATGTGGATATCAAGATGATGGCACGTTTCAACCTAGTTTTGACAGTGTACTGGAAAGGTGGGATGTGTCATCTCTACTCTTGGAACAGGAAGAACTTTGTGTTTGGACGGCCGTCAAATGCTTATTTCCTCTTGTTATGAGTGGGAGAGATGGGACACTACGCATGCCATACACCAAGGATAAAAGATGATGTGGGTTGAAACGTCGCTACGAGGCATGAGGACAGAGATGATAACATACCTTGGAGAAGTGAATGATACATGGACAGGTACAAATGATAAGAGTATTTGGATAATCACCTTATGAGAATGTTTTATCATGAGCTATGTGGAATTTGCATGTGATACAAGGTTGAGTTTGATAACCAAAGGGGTGATTTCAGAGTTTTCTTGATGAAGATAAACTTAGAGTTCGAGATGAGACTTAAGCAGAATACATGGAGATAGTATGTCTTCAACATTACCTAACACCTAAGGATAAGAAGGGGTAATGAAGGCTATGGTTGAGATATAGCTGCCTAGTTTAGCTGGAAGCTAGAAAAAGTTGAGGTTGCTAGGCTAACCTTAAGTTGAGAAAAAGGGATAAGTTTGGCCAATACTCAGTTATATCAATAACGGTTAATTGATTGGTTAGCCAGTCTAGTACATGATATGATGAAAGGATGGTTCTAGAACCTCAGATGTACTTCTTTGGAAAGGAAGATGATGGAGCCCTGATGAGAGTGAATTAGGATTCGAGGAATCGATCTTGAGGAATCATCACCATACACCATAGTACTACTTAGATAATGGGTGGTAGCAGTACTATGGATGTTGAAGGTGAAGTGCATGTGGTATGTTGCCATGCATGTCAGGAGGTGAAGGAGGAACACCAGTAACCCAGTGTATCGATATAGAGAATAAAAGAGTCCCTGAGAGGGAGTGGGAGTTCTTCATTATGGATGTTGTGGTAAGACTCCCTTTGACCAAGAAGGTCAAGATACAATATGGGTTATGGTGGATTACCTTACCTAGATGACATGAGAAAGAAAGAGTTCTGTCAAGGGACAGATTTGGTTGAACTACACCTGAGAGAGATGGTTCAATGACACCATGATGTGAGTTCAAAGGTTCTTGAGTTGACCTAAAATTTTCCTTCCAAAAGGTGGAAGTAGGTACATGAAGAACTCTATGATAGTATAGTTTATCACCCCTAACTAATGGTTAGTGTGATCCAGACTAGAGGGTCTGATGAGAGCATGTGTGCTCATTCATGGTGATATCTAGAGACAGATCTTGTCCAGTGAAAGATGTGATGATGACCACCATAGCCTGTATCGGGATTTAAAGAAGCTCTGTAAGGGAGGTTGTGTCGGTCACCACTTCAGTAAGGTGATGTTGGTGAAAGGACCACAATGCGTGTAAATGAAGTCACTTTGATCATGCAATGGCTGAAAGGAGCCTAGAGGCGACGAAAGTTGTGAGCAGATGCAAGGTAGACTGACATGCAGTTCACTGTGGGAGAATATGTGACATGAAAATCCGACCCCTCTAAGTTATAGTTAAGAGAGCTGAGCCCCCGATGCATGGGTTCTTTTGGACATGTTTTGGTGGAGAAGGTTAAGTTTGACCTTACCCCCCAGGATAAAGTAATGTGTGATGAGTTCCATGTGAGCACTATGTAAGATACCTAGACCATGTGTTGAACAATGAACCTAGTGAGCCCAAGGGAGGATGAAATGGCCTGAGTCACCTATGCAGTTTATAGATGCCAGGATGATAAAGGTTCTTTGGAAGCGCCATGGGTAAGGTAAAGCCACATAGGGGCCGTTGATGGACATGGAAAAATCTTATCCTGAATTGTTTGTTTTGTTTAATTGAATTTTGTGGACAAAATTCCTATAAGAGGGGAAGGATGTTATAACCCCATTTTTCCAAGATATGTAATGAGATTATAAATCTCTATTTAAAGATAAAAAAAATTCGTGATTGATTTGATGGGTTGATTTGAATGAATTTCGTGTTGTATGTTTTCTTAATGGGCCTTATTGGTCATTGAGTCCAATTGAAGGAAAAAGAAAAAGAAATTCAATTGGATAAGGAGTACATAAGAAAATAAAGCAAAAGGCTAAGAAATAATTCCCAAAAATAGGATTTTGATTTTAAGGGATTTCTTGGGGTTCAAGGAACTCAGGACATAAATTAATAGAGGACATGGAAAATATGAGTAATTGAATAATAACTTGCAAACCAAGAAAAGGGATTGTACACTTGAGATAATAACTTCAAATTTTTTAGGATGGAAGATAAAAATATAATTGTGTTTCCCTCAAATTTTGAGTAGGAAAGAAGTTACCATTTGGGAGTTATTATTTTTTCATTTTTCCCTCAAATAGAGTTTAATTTGGAATTTGAGAAAATAGTTGGTTGAATGCGATGATGGTGGGCCATTGGATCTTAATCCAACAAGCGCCACTCATCGTCTATGTCCCAGGCGGAATGGAATTCTGTCTCTAATAGAGAGACTTTCCTTATTAGATTCCTCCCGAATCAGGGAGTGGGCGGACTTGCTGAGATGTCCATTGAACTCAGAAGAGGAAGGCACGAGGAACCATCCCTGGTTTGGGTAGGAGTGGTCGCCGATTGGGAGAATTCCCAATCTGGTAGGGACTTGCTCAACCCCTATATATAGGAGGGTATGATCGAGATGGCGAGCATCCCTTTTTGCTCTGCCAAACTCTGCGGAAGTACTGGAGGAGTGGTTCCGTGCTCGCAATTGATTCTTCTACCTTGACCTTCACCGGTGTTTTCGGCGGAGAACCTCGTCGGAAGTCCGGCGAGTGGTAAGGGGTCGCGGTGCCTTCTGAGCCTTCAATTGAACCCACATCCAAGTTTGTCAAAGGGAGACGAAGCTCCCTGGCCTGATAGCACGCTCGCTCGTGGCTGAGAGCTCGGAGTCAACCTCTAGGTTGACCGCACGGGCTGTTGAGTCCAAGGAAGGTGACGACCCATCGATCATCCGATCTGAGACCACGGTGGTCTCAGTGGCATCTAACGCTTGAGAGAAGGAGTGGCTTTGCTAGAGGGCACACGACTAGGATCGTCGGATCCAAGAACTGGATCACCGGACCACTGATCGAGTGGTCCACGAATTTTGGTAATGCCATCTTTCTACTAAATAAATCAGAAAAAGGATTATTCTTGCAAAAGTGATAAAAATAACTAGGAATCTCGGATGACAAAACTTTATATATGAAAGTGGTGTAGAAAAATGCAAGGAATCTGATAAAAATGATTTGAGAGACTAATTCTACCATGTTTAGCAAAAGTACTCTAATTTTCTAGTAAAGTATATTAAAAGTTTATGAGAAACCTTAATTGAAGGTTAAGAGTGTAATTTGGTGAATCAATAGGTCAAATTGATAAGTGTAACCCTGTTAATGATAAAAGAGGTTTGATTATCCGTTTTGAATGTAAATATGCCTAAATTAGAATTGTAATACCTAAAAGAAGGTTAATTTATTATAAAAACCCTAATTTAGGGAAAAGGAGATAAAAGCTAAGTTATTACGGATTAAGGGAGTAACTTGTCAAGATGTGAACTTAAAACTACTGATAATGTTAAAATAAAGGTTTTAAGTGAATTTGATGGAATTAGGAACCTTGATGATTAAGGATTGAAGTAAAACCCTAATTTTTATAGAAACCCTAAAATTGGAATTGAAATTCTAAATAGTGTAATTGGATAATTATTAATAAAAGGAAATTGGTACTTTCATTTCAAGATTTCTATTCAACCTTTCTTGTTTAATTGGGTTTCTCTACATACTTGAATCTGTCTTGAAAACTACAATTAAAGGTATGTGGTTACGCTTATGAATAACCGTTCTAGTTTCACAACGATTCCCGAATGTTTTACCGGTTACTTTAAATAAACTGTTGGATGAATTTAGTTCATGCAAACTATAATGTGGCTATGACTATCAAAAAGGATATATGCCTACAAGCTAAGATCCTGGTTTTCTCTGTGGCAGTATAGTTGACCTAGTACATGGTTGCCTATGGGTAGGTCCATCAGGTCAGAGGAAGACCTAGTACATGGCTACCTATTGGGTAGGTCCATCAGGTCTATGGATGACTTAGTACATGGATACCATTGAGGTAGGACCATCAAGTCACATTGAGTTAGATATTGGGCTACCTCGAGTAGTGCCATACAACTCTACCTTTATAGAGGTATTATATAAGTCCACTGCAGGGACAACACATAGTTGGGGATATGTATGGATTGAGTTGTATGGCTTAAAATGTAATATTGATTGTTAAATGATTAATTGCATGATTACATTGTTATTATAGTTGCATGATTATTGTTTCACCCACGTACCAGCTTCTTGCTGACCGACGTTTTGTTTGTCGACGTTTTAGGTACAAATGAAAAGAACAAATAGTAAAGTGGCATATCCAGAATTAAATGAGAGTTAACGTGCACAGGAGGATTAGTTAGATTGGTATCTTCATGAATAGAAGTTTAGAAATCCCAGTTTTTAAAAGGTAAGCAAAGTTTTATTTTATACCAGTTTTCAATTTAGTTGGTAAAGTTTATTAATTGTTATTGATTATTTGTTGAACCTTTGATTTGGGTTATTGGTTAACGACTCTAACCATTGTGTCTCCCTTAATTGGAGGTTACCAGGAGGCGGGGTCGTAACAATGGGTCTGTTCACCATGCTCTATACACTTCTTGAGTCTACAACCACAGTTGCATGCTAATCCTCCTATTTTCAGCTGGAGAAACCCTGCATATTCAACAATATGCGCTCTGGGTTAACCTGGAGGAGAACCCATTTCACCATCACCAGCTTCTGATGATGATGGATCTATGGCCATGGCAAACTATATGAAAGGTTCATTTGTAATTAATTAATATATTTTAAGTGGGTTGCAAGATTCAACCAAGTTATGTAACATGTAAACTATAACACAAGTAAACAACATAGATCTCATTATCATGTGTTACATTGTCACTCTTATTCTCAAAGCCATCAAAATCATCCTGATCCATCATAGGGATCCAACATTACATGTTACCACTTGGCCTCTTACCAATCATCAAGATCCATCTCAATGTTCAACATCACAGGGACTAAATCCCATCATCAAGGCACACATTGCCATTCCATGGGTAACACCCATCATATATCACTGGGTTCATCATAACCCTTGATGTTCCACATCATATAATTGTCATGCCATCACCATGGCCTCATCATACAAATGGTACTTGCATGGTTAGCATAAGCATAGAGGTACAATTGTACTCATAAAAGGAACATCTTAAACTTATTGCATATATCAAAGGAGATATAATTATGCTATTGGATGAGCATATCTATGCATGACATTATCATATATAACTTTTTAATCAAGCATTAGGATTACCAACCGAACACAAAGTACAAACATCATTATAGATATATCGGGTAAGGGACAACCCTCACCAAAGGTATCACAGCCCATAACGTTCCTCACTATAGGTTTATCAACCCTCACCAAAGGTGTAACGTTCATCATTGTCTTGGTTAACACAACATAAAGGGGATGACAAGGATATCAGTCAACATGTATCTCGGGTTGACACCCAACCACTAGTAATGGGTAGCGCTCAACCTGTGATGCCCAAGCATGCAACACAACGTTATGTCAGGCAAGAACCTAACGTGCAACGCCCGTGACGGGCAACGTTGTACCAAGCAACACCATGCTGCGCGTCACAACAGAGTGTTGAGTAGCACCATCCAAAAGAATTTCGTGCAAGGCACCAATAGACCTAAACAACCCACACAAGCCTATGTCATCCAAGGGACCAACACAACGGTTAACATCTAACACCCTTCCCGAGTTAACACTCATAACAGGCTAACGCCCTATCGGGCAACATCCAACCAACACATCCTGATAATGCCTAAGGCTGAAAACGGGCAGCACACTTGCACATTGCTCATAGCAGGTTGATACCGGGCAAGCACATAGCAGGCCGATACCACCCAGCCACACACACAGTAGGGTTGATATTGTGTAAGGGACAACAAGGTGTATAATGATTTAGCAGCATATCGTGAAACATAGCCAACCTAGCCGATATCATCCATGCATAATGCCATGATGTGCAACAACTCAACAGATCGATATCCATAACGGCTAATGCTGCATCCCGGGCAGAGCCTCATATCATCTAAGAGCTCAACTAGGGGGATAACAGCCACCAAGCTCACATCACGATATCGGGCAGCAAGGTAGGTCATCACCATATCGACCAACCAGCCAACAACTAGGTCAACACCCCACCAAAGGCTCACTATTTCAAATACATGGTGAGAGAGAGGGGTGTTGCTCAAGCAACTAGAGTGTAGACTCACCTCTCAATAACTAGGGAACAGAGGGGTTTTGCCCACACATCTAGAGCCTAAGATCACCTCTCAAGACCAAAGAGAGAAAGGGATTTTGCCCTAAGAACACGCCACAACACACCATTGAATTAGGAGACCCTAGGCTCACCTCTCAACAACTAAGAGAGGGGTTTTGCCCAAGGAACCCTAATCCAAGGTTAGACCAACACAAGGCAACCCTCTTACTATCCATCAAGGTCTGGGGTACGAACTTAGAACAAGAACATCACTAACAAGAGATGCATGGCCGACCAAGATATCATATAACAAAGCAACATAGAAAGAAGGTATTATATCTAGGGTTAGGAGTTATGCAACCCACCTCAAGCACACTCCTCAAGCTATAAGGCTCCAAGCTCCAAGGCACCACCTTTGGCCACCTCAAGAAGAGAAGAACAACTCATAACCACCATGGCCAAAAAACAAGTAAGAAGGAGAAGGTGCCAAGGAAAGAGAGAAGGATACTCACCTCAAGAGGAGAAAAGGAGCAAGGTAGAAAGGGGTATCAGCCAAGACAGCTGTATCAACCACCACTTCCTCTTCTCTACTCCTATCTCGGCCACCAAAGGAAAGAAAGCAACTAAGGGTACTAAAGAGGCCTAACAAGAAAGAAGGGTTGCTTATATACTAAGGGGTGAAGGGAGAGAACAAGGCAAGGTGGCACCCGACCCTAGCACACTTGTCCTCAGGTCATGCCACACGCTAACACCCCCAAAACCAGATGTCCACGACTTGCCACCCACTTAGTAAAGCAACAACCACTTGTCCAACAATGGTGACACAAACGAGGCTAGGTGGAGGGTGTGTGTCGCCCAACATGGCAACCCGACACACCATGGCCGATACACCTCTTGCCCGATACAACCATGCACTCCTCTGGATGACACACCAAGATCCAGCCCAATACAAGCTCCAACAAGGCTCAACACAACTCAACAAGGTTCAACAAAGCCCTAGGCTACTCAAGCAAAGAGCCCAACCCATCCTCTCAACCCTAGAGGATGCAAGGAGAGAGAAAGACCTCTCTCAAGGTGACAAACTTGGACACCAACCCTAGAAATTGGGTAATTTGCAAGTTGCATCTCAACCTCTCAACAAAGCACAAACAAACCCTAACCACAACTCAGGTGATTATCAAGCATCTAAACACAAGGTTTAGGAAAAGCAAACCGGGTAAGCCCAAAATGAAGGTCAGGGTCCTTACAAGCCATAAACCCCTACAAAAGGATTTCACCCCCGAAATCCAAAGAGAAAAGTGAGGGATACTTCCTCCTCATCTCTTCCTCAAGCTCCCACGTGGCTTCCTCAACACCATGATGATGCCAAAGAACCTTCACAAGAACCAGGTCCTTCCTCTTCAACTTCTTCACTCTTCTGTCAAGGATCAACACTGGACCTTCCTCATAGGTCACATCTTCATCAAGCTCAACCTCAACTGGTTGTATCACTGTCTCTATTCCTGGATGACTTTTCTTCAGCATACTAACATGGAATACTGGATGCAACCTGTGTAGCTCTGGAGGTAACTCCAACTTGTAAACCACCTTTCCAACATGTGCTATCACTGGATATGGTCCCATATATCTGGGGGCCAACTTACCTTTCCTGCCAAACCTTAGCACACCTTTCCATGGAGAGACCTTAAGATACACCTTATCTCCCACCTAGAACTCTAGAGGTCGTCGACGATTATCTGCATATGACTTCTGTCTATCTTGTGTTGATTTCAACTATTGATGTATCACCTTGATCTTCTCTGTCATCTGCTGTACTAACTCATGACCCAAAAGCTGATATTCGCCGGAGTCATACCAATATAAAGGAGATATGCACTTCCTGCCATATAAAGCCTCATAAGGTGCCATGTCGATACTCCGTTGGTAACTGTTGTTGTAGGAAAACTCTATCAAATTGAGATGTACGTCCCAACCACCTAGGAACTGCAAGACACATGCTTGGAGAAGATCCTCCAATGTCGGAATAGTCCTTTCAGACTGTCCATCTGTATGCGAGTGGAAAGTGGTACTGAACCTTAATTGTGTTCCCAACGCTTTGTGCAATTGTTCCCAAAAATGACTCATGAATTGAGGACCTCGGTCAGAGACTATTGTTTCTGGCACACCGTGCAAATGCACTATCTCATCCACATACCCTAAGCAAGCTTCTCTGTTGTATATGTCATTTTCACTGGTATGAAATGGGCAGACTTCATCAATCTGTCCACTATCACCCAAATGGAATCATGATTTCTAGCTGTCTTCGGAAGACCAACTACGAAATCCATGGTTACATGATCCCATTTCCACTGTGGTATCGTCATGGGTTGCAACATACCTGCCGACTTCTGATGCTCAACCTTAACCTACAGGCATACTGCACACCTAGCCACAAACCCGTCCACATCTCTCTTCAAGCCAGGCCACCAATACAGGTCCTTCAGATTATTATACATCTTGGTGACACCTAGATGCATAGCATACATTGATGTGTGCGCTTCCTCAAGCACTAACTTCCTCAGATCATCAACATCAGGAACCATCATCCTGTTATGATAAAAACTAGTCCATCCTTGGACTCATGGAAGCCATCACGCTTCTCACTGCCAAACTCTGATCTGATCAACTGAACTATAGCATCTGCCTGTTGTGCTTCTTTGATCTGCCGCCTCAACGTAGGCTTCACTTTCATCTATGCCAGCAGTCCTACCAACAAGGAAACTTCCAACACATTCATCTGCGGTAAAGAGATTAACATATCCCGCATATGGCATATCAAAGATCTCAACTGTGGCTTCTTCGTGGGAAGAGAAGACTTCCTGCTAAGTGCACCAGCTACCACATTTGCCTTACCAGGATGATACTCAATGGTGCAATCATAATCACTGATTAGCTCCATCCAGTGATGCTATCGCATGTTCAGCTCACTCTGCGAGAAGATTTACTTCAGGTTCTTATGATCCGTAAAGATCTGACACACTTCCCCATAAAGATAGTGTCTCTAAATCTTTAACACATGGACCACCGCTGCCAAATCCAAATCATGTGTCGGATAACTTTCCTCATACTTCATAATCTGTCGCGAAGCAAAAGAAACCACATGATTTTCCTGCATCAACACACATCCTAAGCCTTTCTTGGAAGCATCGCAGAAAACAACATAGCCTTTCCCAGGCTCTGGAAGCACCAACACTGGAGCACTAGTCAGCTTCTCCTTCAAGCTCTAAAAATCTTATTGAAAACAATCATCCCAAACAAAAGGTACATCTTTCCTGGTCAACTTCATCAATGGCAATGCGATCACACTGAAGTTCTTTATAAACCTCTGGTAGTATCCTGCTAAACCCATAAAACTACAAACTTCAGTCGGCGTCTGTGGTTGCTTCCACTCTGAAACTGACTCCACCTTCTTGGGATCCACTCTGACTCCTTTCGCCGATATCACATGTCCCAAGAAAGTCACTTCCTTCAGCCATAACTCACACTTACTGAACTTGGCATAAAACTGATGGTGGCAAACAAGAGTCAACGCTTGTCAAAGGTGTTGTTCATGATGTTGACTGTCCCGACTATAGATCAAGATGTCATCTATGAAAACTACAACAAACTGATAAAAAAACGGACGGAACACCCTATTCATCAGATCCATGAAAGCAGTAGGTGCATTGGTTAGCCCAAACGACATAACAATAAACTCAAAGTGACCATACCTTGTCCTAAAAGCTGACTTTGGTATGCCCTTATCCTTGATCCTCAACTAATGATATCTAGACCATAGATCGATCTTTGAGAACACTGTAGCACCACACAACTAATCAAATAGATCATCTATCCTCGGCAAAGGATACTTGTTTTTTTATCGTAACTTTGTTCAACTACTGACAATCTATGCACAGATGCATCGATCCACCCTTCTTCTTCACAAATAGAACTGGAGCACCCCATGAAAATGTGCTCGGTCGGATGAAACCTTTATCCAGCAACTCATGTATAACTGCTTCTTCAGCTCTGCCATCTCAGCTGGAGCCATCCTATATGGTGTCTGAGCAACTGGTTGTGTCCCTGGAACTAGATTGATCTCAAAGTCAATCTCTCAAGGTGAGGGAACACCAAGAAACTCATCAGGAAACACATCCTCAAACTCTCTGATAACTATCACGTCTTGAAGACTCTGATCTCTAGCCTCAGTATCCACAATATGAGCAAAAAATGCTCTACAACCTTGTTGCAACAACTTCTCCGCCACCATTGCTGACACCAAACACATTGGAAGAATCTTCCTATCTCCTTAGAAGATCCACTTCTCATCGTTGTCGGCAAACATCGCCTGCTTGGAACCACAGTCCCGCACAACCTTATACCTCTCTAAGGTATCCATTCCAAGGATTACATCAAATCCATGCATATCAAGTGATATGAGATCCACTTGTATGTTGTGTCCCGAAAAGGATAGAACACAAGATGGACACACCTCTCGAAGCATCGAGAAACCATCAAGAGGGGTTTCTAACAACAAGATATATTCCTTACAACTAACAAGTATAAGACAACTATCAAGCATACTACGAGCGATAAAAGAGTGCGTAGAACTTGGGTCAACCAGAATAGATACAAAGCAAGAAGAAGACAAATCAGAATGAAATAACTCCATCTAACCTGCCACCACTCGCGGGTTGACTATCACCTCCGACTGACTCATAGCATAGAATCAAGTCATTGCTTGATGTCGTCCTCGCCCTCTGGTGCCACTAACTTGCTGACTCTGCCTTAGCGGTTGTGATACTTCAACACCTCTCCTTAGGCAATTAGACTTCATATGCCCTGTCTGCCCACAAAGATAGCATGACCTGTCCTCTAACTACAGCCTAGACGGCTCTGTCACTGCTACTGAAGCTGTATTGTAGGCTCTGGATGGTGAATAACCATGCCCTCTTCCTTTACTTGGTGACCACTGAGATGGTACACTAGAACCTTGCATCATAGAAGGTGCAGAAAACCTCGGCTTCTTGTGGCTATCAAACCTCTATTTCTAAAATTGAGCAGGCCTTTTCTTGGATATGGCATCTCTCTTCTCCTTGACTGATCGTTCAATCCTTCGGATAGACTCCACAAACGTGGCAAACAACTCCCAATTCTCTAAAGCAGAAGCAAGTGTTGTCATCTCGGCACTCAATCCTTTCTCAAACCGTCTGATCCTCTCATCATCTGTTACCGCCATGTGAGGACAAAACCTCAACAACACCATAAACTTAGCCTCGTACTCGATGATGTTCATATATCCTTGGAGTAGACGCTCAAACTGACTGATCTTCTCATCTAGATACGTCTTCGGGAAGTATCGACTCATGAACTCCCGCCGGAAGACGTCCCAACAGATCACCTCACCGGGTCATTTCTCTTCTTCGATGGCCCACCAGTGGCCAACACTACCCTTAGAAGGTAGACAGCGTGCTTGACTTTGTCTTCTTCAGGGATGTCGAGGATCCAGAAGGCCTTCTCAAGACCTGTCAGCCACACATCAACATCTGCTGGATCAGCCGTTCCAGCATAATCTAAAATTCTGACTTGGTGAAGCCACTCAAAGGTCTTCCCAATATGCGATGATTCCTCATGGGGAACCGGTGCTCTTGGAGGAGGCATAAGTAATCTCTCCACCATGAGATTCATCATTGCCATTACCTGTCCCATGAGGTGTTAGTAGACAGGATTCTCAAGAATGGTTGGGTCGATTTGGGGGACCTCAGGCATCTGATCTTCATGTGCTTGCACACTCGCTCAATCAACTGATGTAGTGGAACTGCTCTCGGAAGCATGCCCTTCGTGATTTCCAGACATCTTCTAGCTTTATCTTCTACTGGGGGCAGAAGTCATTATGAGAAAATCTAAAAAAATCACAAGAACAAACACAACCCTAGTCCTAGATCCCTCTAGACTCAGCAAACCTATAACACTGATACCAACCTTACTTGTGACATTCTGCCATCACATAGACAACAAAATGTCACGTGAAAATGTGAAGAACTGTCATAAAGATCGTATTACCAAAAACACGGGTTAATTAAAACCGATTGCGGAAAACAGATAAGAAAGGAACTATTACAATCAGATCCACATCCTGCAAGGAATCATCTTATATAAATATACATAAACTTGATACATGTCCACAACTCATATGATCTAGTTGTCCCGTAAGCACAAGAGTTCACCATCTGTTTATGTACATAACAGATCTAGCCAGGTCAACAACAGGATAAGAAAACCATACAAGATCATGCATTGTGAAACTTTGTCAAAACACCTCCAAGGACATGAGAGTACAAGCATGACTCTAGGACTCACTACAAAACAACCACAAAAGTAGCATATCCATCTCTCTTGCCTTCTAACGATCTTCTTACTGCTCGGCTGCAACCTCACGCCCACCACCACGTCTAGCTCGATCACCTAAATAGGTTTTAAACCAACAGGGTGAGACACACAATCCCAACGAGAAACATAACCCCCGCTGAAACTATAAAACCTCGGGAGAGCTAGAACAAATAAAGCAGGTAACTGATATAAGCAGATCATATATGCAACATACTGACCAGAACTATCTCTATAACATCTTACCAGGATATCTAAGAGGCATATAAACAGATAATATATGGAACATGATTGACAAGACAAGTCTTCTAGGATCTTATCATAATATCTGAGGAACATGTAATTAGCTGCAAGATATAACTAGGGCAACTTATACAAACAAGGCCTCAACCAATGTTCCATGTTTTCCCTAAGCAAATATACTATACGGCTGGATTACGATTTATTATGCCTTGAGGAAGTGAGTCATACCACTCAAGTCCAACCTTCGGTTGTGAAACCCAAAGCCGGTGCCATACAAGGTCAATGGAAGAGTCAGACTCCACGACCTCACCTCCTCGTGGTCAGTGTACGAGAACCAAAAGTAGGACCACAATCTCTTGCTTACGTGACCTCAGTCATAGGGTTAGCTCACGCAGTCTACCCTTTCCTCTAGCCCGCCTTAGTACAGGTCTCGGTGCTAGCATACCTTGAGTCACGGGCCTATTCACCGTGCTCCTTAGCCATGAACGCATTCATGCTCCATTACACTGAGCCATGGGCATGTTCACCATGCTCTATACACTTCTTGAGTCTACAACCGCAGTTGCACTCTAATCCTCCTATTTTCGGCTAGGAGAAACCCCACATATTCAACAATATGTGCTATGGGTTAACCCGCAAGAGAACCCGTTTCACCATCACCAGCTTCTAACAATGATGGATCTATGTCTAGGGAAAACTACATGAAAGGTTCATCTATAATTAATTAATATATTTTAAGTGGGTTGCAAGATTCAACCAAGTTATGTAACATGTAAACTATAACACAAGTAAACAACATAGATCTCATTATCATGTGTTACATTGTCACTCTTATTCTCAAAGCCATAAAAATCATATTGATCCATCACAAGGATCCAACATTACATGTTACCACTTGGCCTCTTGCCAATCATCAAGATCCATCTCAAGGATCAACATCACAGGGACTCAATCCCATCATTAAGGCACACATTGCCATTCTACGGGTAACACCATCATATATCACTGGGTTCATCATAACTCTTGATGTTCCACATCATATCAATGTCATGCCATCACCATGGCCTCATCATACAAATGGTACCTTCATGGTTAGCATAAGCATAGAGGTACAACTATACTCATATAAGGAACATCTTAAACTTATTGCACATATCAAGGGAGATATAATTATGCTATTGGATGAGCATATCTATGCATGACATTATCATATATAACTTTTCAATCAAGCATTAGGATTACCAACCGAACACAAAGTACAAACCTCATTATAGATATATCGGGTAAGGGACAACCCTCACCAAAGGTATCACAACCCATAACATTCCTCACTATAGGTGTATCAACCCTCACCAAAGGTGTAACATTCATCTATGTCTTGGTTAACATAGCATAAAGGGGCTGACATGAATATCGGTCAACATGTATCTTAGGTTGACACCCAACAACTAGTAATACGAAACACTCAACCTGTGACGCCCAAGCATGCACCACAACATTATGTCGGGCAAGAACCTAACGTGCAACGCCCGTGACGGGCAACGTTGTACCGGGCAACACCATGCAGCGCGTCATAACAGAGTGCCAGGCACCACCATCCAAAAGAATGTCGTGCAAGGCACCAACAGACCTAAACACCCACACAACCCCATGTCGTCCAAGGGACCAACACAATGGTTAACAGCTAACACCCCTCTCGGGTTAACACTCATAACGAGCTAATGCCCTATCGGGCAACATCCAACCAACACATCCCGATAACGCCCATGGCCGATAACGTGCAACACACTTGCATACTACTCATAGCAGGTCGATTTCGGGCAAGCACATAGCAGGCCGATACCGCCCAGCCACACACACAGCATGATCAATATCGTGCAAGGGACAACAAGGTGTATAACGATTTAACAGCATATCGTGCAACATAACCAACCTAGCTGATATCGTCCATGCATAACGCCATGACGTGCAGCAACTCAATAGATCGATATCCATAACAACTAGCGATGCGTCCTAGGCAGAACCTCATATCGTCCAAGAGCTCAACTAGGGGGATAACGGGCACCAAACTCACATCACGATATCGGGCAGCAAGGTAGGTCATCACCATATCGGCCAAACAGCCAACAACTAGGTCAACACCCTACCAAAGGCTCACTCTTTCAAATCCATGGTGAGAGAGGGGTGTTGGTCAAGCAACTAGAGTGTAGACTCACCTCTCAACAACTAGGGAAGAGGGGGGTTTTGTTGGTATGTATGCCCTGAGAGCAAATCATGGGATGATTGGTGGGATACATTAAGATTGATTTGATAAACATCAAAGGCAAGCTTCCAATTCTTTCTGGTTCAGTCATATGAGATAGTGATAGAACAGATTGAATGTCTAGAGAATGACAGTACTCAATGACGTATGCCTTCAGGTTCAGGAACGATGAGATCATACGAATGCTAAGAGTTTGTACATTCTCATTATGTCCCTAGTCGGATGTCATTGTGGAAGGTAGATAGACAACAATGACACACAAGACTAGATTGTGGTGTTGGTTGATGACAAAATCTCATTAGTCATGATATAGAGATATCAAACCAAACACATATGTACTTGTTAGAGAACAAGTGTACCAGACAGACCCACCGTGAGTTTGACACATGGAACCATGACATGGTTGTCACAGTCAGTACTCACACTGATGGTGGTGAGTGCGATTCTTTGACCTGAAATCACTACACTCAACACATGTCGTTGGGCACACTTTGACATCATCAAACGCAGTCCTGAAACATGGGTTGTCATAAAGGTGATGATTGGGTGGCTTTGACACATGGGGCTTTTGAGGGGTGAGTGATAGATATGGGATTTGTCCCTCCTGAGGGAGTTTGATATCCATGGCCACTTGATGAGTAGGATTGAGAAAGGAGTGCACGCATGTGTGAATCAGTATGTGATATTGATGTCATACACATCTCTTCCAATCTACTCTGAGATCAAGAAAGTGAATGAACGTTGACAGGATGATTGTTCCATGCCTCGAGTTCATTTGGGATATCAGTGACAAAGGAATTATACATTCACTGTAACACCATTCACGGATTATAGGATTGAAAGTTGTTCTCCAACTTTCTATTTCACTTGGGTAGCACTAATGTGTGACTAGACACCGCTCTTTGCTTGTGAAGTCATAAGTGTTATGGACTTTCACTGCCAACGTGAAATGGACCTGCAGGGTCACACACATAGAATTTAACCTGGAAGAGGAGTTTTGTCCACAAACAATGTTTAGATTGATTACTAAAGGAGTTTAGTAGTTCAATTAAACACTCAATTAATTTTCAGAAATGAAATGATCGGTTCAGGTTGCGCAGTTGGTTGTTTTGTGGAAAATCTCGAACCCTTCTACTCCTGCTTTAGTCCTGCATTGCCCGGGATAGAGAACCCTGTCCCATGACCCTCCTATATATAGGGGTATTGGGGGCTTCTCAAAGAACAACACAGTGCAATCAGTTGCTCTGCAAAGTTGTCGTTCTCTCTGGTTTTGGTAACCGAGAGAGCCCGAGTAAGTGCTACCCGATAAGGGAGGCACAACAAGGGAAAGACAACTACAGAAAGTGACTGGTAGCAGGAGAGTGTGTTAGTGACTAGTACGCTGACAGGAGGGTGCGACTCCTTTCAATTCCTAGTGGGACAAGGAGATTGGAGTTCCAGGTGGTCCGTGTGGACTACTTTAGAGGTGGGGGGTTTCTGCTGCTCGGAGGACAGCTGTCAATCTCGATAGTCCCGGTGAGGCCAGGAGTCGTCAGTCCCGGTGCGACCAGGAGCTGCACAGACACAGTCCAAGATCAGAGGTGAAGACCGCGCAAGCCGTGAGGTATTATCGCCGAGAAAGCCTTGGGACAAGGTATGATTCCACAAACCATCCTTTCCTATTGTATAGACATTGACGCGTTTCCTTGTTCTGGGTTTGGGGAGGAGAATTTTTGTTTCTGCTGCCTTCTCTGCCTCCCCTAAAACCCAACAGTGGTATCAGAGCCACGTCAACTGCTCTATGCTTTAGGATTATCGATATGATCGATTTTGGTTTGTCGCCTTTATTTATTGCATACGATGCAAATAAAATTGGCTTTATGCATGTCCAATCCTAAATCCACAAATCCCAATATACATATATGATATGTAATATTAATGCACTCAATACGCGTCGCCCTTAAATGAGTTTTGTGGTGGATGTATAGCATGGTTATGGCCAATAAACCCTATCTGTGTATGGTTGTATATGGTTGCTTACATCTCGGTCTGCGCACCGATCTTCCTTCTCCTATTCGTGATGTAACTCAAAATAATTCGAGATTTCTTTCCTACCTTTGCTCCCCTCGAATGTAACTCGAGGTTTCTCTTTTACAATGTAAAATAGGATAGATTTTATTTCCTGTTATGTCAAAGAACGGAAGACATCCTGACGACAGTTGAGACGATCGGTTCAAGGTGTGAATTGATCGGTTGACGTTCCAGACGATCGGTTCAAGGAGTGAGCCGATCAGTTGATGACCGATTCGAGGAGCGAGACGAGTGGGTGGCGGTCATGGTGAGATGCACGACGACCAAGCAAACAGATCGGTTGGAGGAGCCAACCGATCGGCTGGTGGCACCCAGCCGACCGGCCTGATGGCGAGCCGATCAGTTATGTGACGAGTCGATCAAACCCAGAAAGGCAAAGCACATAGTTCATATTATATAGGTTGCAGGTGATGTAGACCTAGATGACAGTGATTCCTCTTGGCTCGAGGAATCACATTAGGATGGCCATAATCATCGCTTTTATTGTTTTGCATGTTTACTGTGGGATATATCATGTATATGATACGTACTATGTATTGTAGTGATTGGATATGTATATGTATATAAAAACCAAATCCCTCATTAAATATTAATTTTTAGATGCCTTCCAAATGCGACACATGTGAAAAGCTTGATCGACCAAGTGTGGGCACGCCCTAGCGTGGTGCACCGTCTATCTCGTGGAAGCGTGAAGGATGAATGTGTGGGTCTGCCCTAGCAGGGTGCATATTCATCGTGTTTGCTTTGGGTCGGACTTAACAAGGTGACCTAGATAGGATCTAGCACCTTGAGGCATGGAGATGATCATGGCAAGGAGTTGCATATGACATCTTATCAAGAGTTGCATATGGTGCAATTGGCAAGAGTTGCCTACCTGAGAGATCTAAGTTGTGGGTGATAGCCCTAGCTGGTCCAGGACTTAGAGGATTTCAGGATCTTGCCCACTAGAAGGTTGTACGCTGCAATCTTCTGAATTGATGGTGAGGGCTATCAATTTGAACTAAAATAGTGGGAGCAGTAATTAATTAAAGGCCTAATTATATCGTCAACTTTTCAAATCAATCAAAGAACTCAAAAATGAGTTTTTGGACTAAAATTGCATATTTCCTTTTGTAGTACAAATGACAACAAACAACAATCACTTTTCTTTGCGATCGGTCCTTGAAAAGGACAAGCTAAATGGGACAAACTTCCACGACTGGTATAGGACATTGAGAATTGTTCTCACTCAAGAGTGAAAGCTCTATGTCCTGGATACTCCAACTCCAGAGGAACCTGCTCCTAATGCACCAAAGGCAGAAAGGGACACTTACAAGAAGCATTCTGATGATGCCAATGATGCAAAGTGCTTGATGTTGTGCTCTATGAACCACGAGTTGCAGAGACAACATGAGAACATGGGTGTCATTGAGATGATTCAGCATCTCAGGAACATGTATGAAGATCAAGCACGACAAGAGAGATACGATGTCTCAAGGGAACTGTTCAAGTGCGTCATGACAGAAGGAGATCCAGTTGGTCCTCACACACTCAAGATGATTGGGTATGTGGAGAACCTGCAAAGACTGGGATTTCCACTGAGCCAAGAGTTGGCTACTGACGTGATACTGCAATCGTTGCCAGAATCCTACAGTCAGTTTGTGATGAACTACAACATGAACAACTTTGATAGGCCACTGTCAGAGTTGTTGGGCATGTTGAGGACAACCGAGACACAGATGAAGAAAGACAAGCCTAAGTCTGTGATGGTGATCACGAGCAAGAAAGGCAAGTCCAAACACAAGGGCAAGGGCAAAGATAAGAAAGGTTCTGATGCTAGCCAGGAGCACAAGTCGTCTTCAGCTCTTAAGGCCAAGGGAGGCGTGACTAAGAAAGGAAATTGCCACCATTGTCAAAAGCCAAGACATTGGAAAAGGAATTGTCCTCTCTATCTAGAAGAACAAAAGAAGAAAGAGGCGACAGCCGTCTCTACTTAAAGTTGTCATAAAAGTAAACTTGTAACACTTTTGAGGTATATGATACCAAGATGTAAAGTGTAAGCACTCAATAAATGGGGCAAGTGTTGCCGCCATAGATAGGAGTACTTTAGTTTATTTTCAGCCTAAAAGGCATGTAATACAGTTATGAACTGCTATTTCATATTTTCCAATAGATAGAAACACTTTATTTTTGCATATTGTATGACAATGATGGCAATCAATAAAGAGATGTTTCAACTTCTAAAGATATGATCTTTGTGGCAATGCCTTGTTTATCTTGTGGTATTTGATATGCATAAGATAAAATGATACCTAAAAGTTATAGATAACTCATACAATCAAATTAGCATCAATCATGAGAAATTCATTTCTAGTGTCCATGTGATGGATAAATCTAGATTCTTTTGGTTAGAGAACCAGTAAGAGACATGAATATCTTGGACATGATTAATCAATCTTCACTAATGGTAGTGGGAGAATGATTGTCCTATTAGGCATAATACATGTGATGTATTTACATACCTATTGGAACAAATGCTAATACTTCAAATGGTGTTAAGAGAAATACCAATATGAATATCTTGAAGTGTTCAAGATTATCATAGATGAAGTGCAAATTTGGTAAAGTGTTAATTCTTGATGAGATCAATGAATGAAATACTTGGACCAAATGTTTGAGATCCTTATGAGTGATTATGATAGTGTATCATAGTGAACTCATGATTAAGGCATGGTGATGTCTAAATCAAGAAGGAATCATACTCTAAGGAGTTAGAGAATGATTATCAAATAACTGAATTCTTCTTAATAAAAGAATACCCCACACTAATAAAAGACATTAAGAATCACAAGGAGTTGTGAGTTCTTATATCCTTGACGGATACACCTCGTTTATCTATGTGATGAGTTGTTCATGTGATGAGTCAACTATCTAGATGAATATGAGGAACCGAATTTTGAGTTATGGTTTATGACCATTACATCCTAAATGACATCTATGTGAACCATAAGGTATGACCTTGATGGTGGCACTCATTGGATGAAATCCATAAGTGCAAATGAGTCTTAAGTGTTAAGACACATGGATAACATTTTGAGAAGGATGATGCTTGTTGATTGCAACTTATTGACTAAGACATTTGGCATATGGATACTAAAACCACATTTCTATGAGGAATAAAACAAGGATGTGTACGTGACACAACCTATAAGGTTTATGAATCCACTAATGCAAATGAAGTCTATAAGTTACAATGGACTAATCAATGTGATTGATTGAGTACAAGAAACTCAAAATTGGATCTTTACTTTGATGATATAGTCAAAGGGTTTGACTGATATGTCAAAGATAAAGAAGGTATCTGTGATTTAGTGGGAGCGTGTTCACATTCCACATGTTGATGTGAAATGGAAATGTTCTAGAATGGAAATCCAAGAGTGTAAATTATCTTTAAGGAAGATAGAGATGTTTCTTATGTGATAGGAATAGAGATCTATAGAGATAGTTCTCAAAAACCTCATGACCTGAAAAGAGAAAGCATACATTGGCAATATGTACTGAAGGGTTCAGTATGCACAGATTCAGTGGGAGAAAACTTGTCCATGTCACATGGAGTTAGTATCCCAAGGCCAAGTGTCCAATTCTTATGAAGAATGGAAACACCAAGAATAGATATGGATCTATCATGTATGTAATCATCTCATTATCTTGCATGTATCAACATGGCAAGAACAAAATGCATTCATCATCTTTTATGTAAGACATGGCAATATGATGTGCTCATCCTGATAACTCGTATGTAAGACATGACGAGTGGATGTCTGTCTACTTCTAGTAAGGGTTACAAGAATACCATGAGAACTTGATAAGTACTTGAGAAGTACTAGTTCTATGGATATAAGGAAGAGTTCAATGTAAAGAGATACATTGATGTAAACTTCCGAAAGGACAGAAAATTAATCACAAAATATATATAGGATATATAAAAGTGAAAGTTTGTTGATAATTGGAAGTGTTCCAATAAAACCATTTAAAAGGAAATGCCGAGTATCTATGCGTTAGAGAACAACAATGGATACTATATGGATCTGGAAGTTCATGAGATGAACTCATAAATATTCCGCTCATTGATGACAAGTATGGAATCCTTGATCATGCAATGTGGATAAAGGTTAGCAAAGGAATACTAGATCACATATTACGGCAACTCCATCTCATACGTGTGACGTACAACGAAGAGATGAGAGACATGTAGTTAAAAACTGACTTTGGCAAGGTGTTGCCATTAGTCACTATGATCACACTAGAGCACAGTAACATGTGGGACATGTTTGAAGATCACTATGAATATGATTCAAGGGTGATTGGCTCACAGTGCAAGTGGGAGTCTGTTGGTATGTATGCCCTGAGAGCCAATCATGGGATGATTGGTGGGATACATTAAAATTGATTTGATAAACATCAAAGGCAAGATTCTGATTATTTCTGGTTCAGTCATATGAGATAGTAATAGAACATATTGAATGTCTAGAGAATGACAATACTCAATGACATATGCCTTCAGGTTCAGAACCTGAACGATGAGATCATACGAATGCTTAGAGTTTGTACATTCTCATTATGTCCCTAGTCGGATGTCATTGTGGAAGGTAGATAGACATCAATGACACACAAGACTAGATTGTGGTGTTGGTTGATGACAGAATCTCATTAGTCATGATATAGAGATATCAAACCAAACACATAGGTAGTTGTTAGAGAACAAGTATACCAGACAGACCCACCGTGAGTTTGACACATGGAACCATGACATGGTAGTCACAGTCAATACTCACAGTGATGGTGGTGAGTGTGATTCTTTGACCTGAAATCACTACACTCAACACATGTTGTTGGGCACACTTTGACATCATCAAACGCAGTCCTGAAACATGGGTTGTCATAAAGGTGATGATTGGGTGGCTTTGACACATGGGGCTTTTGAGGGGTGAGTGATAGATATGGGATTTGTCCCTCCTGAGGGAGTTTGATATCCATGGCCACTTGATGAGTAGGATTGAGAAAGGCATGCATGCATGTGTGAATCAGTATGTGATATTGATGTCATACATATCTCTTCCAATCTACTCTGAGATCAAGAAAGTGAATGAACGTTGAGAGGATGACTGTTCCATTCCTCGAGTTCATTCGGGATATCAGTGACAAAGGAATTATACATTCATTGTAACACCATTCACAGATTGTAGGATTGAAAGTTGTTCTCCAACTTTCTATTTCACTTGGGTAGCACTGATGTGTAACTAGACACCGCTCTTTGCTTGTGAAGTCATAAGTGTTATGGACTTTCACTGCCAACGTGAAATGGACCTGCAGGGTCACACACATAGGATTTAACCTGGAAAAGGCGTTTTGTCCACAAACAATGTTTAAATTGATTACTAAAGGAGTTTAGTAGTTCAATTAAACACTCAATTAATTGATAGCTCAATATCATAATGTTCAAGGTGTTGGACTGATTGATTAGAGTATCAGATTGATTGAAACTACAATTGACTATTTCTGCACAATCTACACTCCCAACTGATCGGCTCATGTGATGAACCGATCGGCTGAGCTTGGTGAACCGATCGGCTCAGGTGGTGAGTCGATCGACTCAAGGACAGGGTGAAATGATTGCTTCAAGTGTTGAAACAATCAGTTCAACTGGTGCAACCAAGTCAGTTGGGAAAGTAGGATTGGTGAGAAATTTCCTTTCATTTCATTTGCCCAATTGGATTGTAACAAGGATTGGTATTTGATACCAATTAGAAAAAAAAGATGAAAAGTCAATCAGGAACTGATCAGGACCACGAACCGACCGATTCAGAAGTAAACCGACCGGTTGAGGTGTCCCAACCGATCGGTTGAGGTGTCAACCGACCGGATCAGGTCCCCAACTGACCGTTTCAGAAATGAAACAATCGATTCAGGTTGCGCAGTTGGTTGTTTTTGTGGGAAATCTCAAACCCTTCTACTCCTGCTTTAGTCCTGCATTGCCCGAAATAGAGAACCCTGTCCCATGACCCTCCTATATATAGGGGTATTGGGGGCTTCTCACAGAACAACATAGTGCAACCAGTTGCTCTGCAAAGTTGTCGTTCTATCTGGTTTTGGTAACTGAGAGAGCCCGAGCAAGTGCTACCCGATAAGGGAGGCACAATAAGGGAAAGACAACTGCAGAAAGTGAATGGTAGTAGGAGAGTGTGTCAGTGACTAGTACACTGACAGGAGGGTGCGACTCCTTCCAATTCCTTGTGGGACAAGGAGATTGGAGTTCTAGGTGGTCTGTGTGGACTACTTCAGAGGCGGGAGATTTCTGCCGCTCGGAGGACAGCTGTCAATCCCGATAGTCCCGGTGAGACCAGGAGTCGTCAGTCCCGGTGTGACCAGGAACTGCACAGACACTGTCCAAGACCGGAGGTGAAGACCATGCAAGCCGCGAGGTATTGTCGGCGAGCAAGCCTCAGGACAAGGTATGATTCCACAAACCATCATTTCCTATTGTATAGATGTTGACGCGTTTCCTTGTTCTGGGTTTGGGGAGGAAAATTTTTGTTTTCGCTGCCTTCTCTGCCTCCCCTAAAACCCAACAGTTTTGCCCACACATCTAGAGCCTAAGCTCACCTCTCAAGACCAAAGAGAGAAAGGGGTTTTGCCCTAAGAACATGCCACAACACACCATTGAATTAAAACCCAACAGTTTTGCCCACACATCTAGAGCCTAAGCTCACCTCTCAAGACCAAAGAGAGAAAGGGGTTTTGCCCTAAGAACATGCCACAACACACCATTGAATTAGTAGACCCTAGGCTCACCTCTCAACAACTAAGAGAGAGGGGTTTTGCCTAAGGAACCCTAATCTAAGGTTTGGCCAACACAAGGCAACCCTCTTACTATCCATCAAGGTCTAGGGTACGAACTTAGAACAAGAACATCACTAACAAGATATTCATGGCCGACCAAGATATCATATAACAAAGCAACAGAGAAACAAGGTATTATAGCTAGGGTTAGGAGTTATGTAACCCGCCTCAAGCACAATCCTCAAGCTCTAAGGCTCCAATCTCCAAGGCACCACCTTCATCCACCTCAAGAAGAGAAGAACAACTCATAACCACCATGGCCGAAAACATGCAAGAAGGAGAAGGTGCCAAGGAAAGAGAGAAGGATACTCACCTTAAGAGGAGAAAAGGGGCAAGGTAGCAAGGGGTATCAGCCAAGACTCTAGCTGTATCATCCATCACTTCCTCTTCTCCACTCCTAGCTCGGCCACCAAAGGAAAGAAAGCAACTAAGAGTACTAAAGAGGCCTAGCAAGCAAGAAGGGTTGCTTATATACTAAGGGGTGAAGGGAGAGAACAAGGCAAGGTGGCACCTGACCCTAGCACACTTGTCCTCAGGTCATGCCACATGCTAACACCCCCAAAACCACATGTCCACGACTTGCCACCCCCTTAGTAAAGCAACAACCACTTGTCCAAAGACGGTGACACAAACGAGGCTAGGTGGAAGGTGTGTGTCGCCCAACATGGCAACTCTATACACCATGGTCGATACACCTCTTTCCCGATACAACCAGACACTCCTCTGGCTGACACACCAAGATCCAGCCCAATACAAGCTCCAACAAGGCTCAACACAACTCAACAAGGCTCAACAAAGCCTTAGACTACTCAAGCAAAGAGCCCAATCCATCCTCTCAACCCTAGAGGATGAGAGGAGAGAGAAAGGCATCTATCAAGGTGACAAACTTGCACACCAACCCTAGAATTTGGGTAATTTGCAAGTTGCACCTCAACCTCTCAACAAAGCACAAACAAACCCTAACCACAACTCAGGTGATTAGCAAGCATCTAAACATAAGGTTTAGGCAAAGCAAATAGAGTAAGCCCAAAATGAAGGTCAGGGTCCTTACAAGCCATAAACCCCTACAAAAGGATTTCGCCCCCGAAATCCAAAGAGAAAAGCGAGGGATAATTCCTCCTCATCTCTTCCTCAAGCTCCCACGTGGCTGCCTCAACGCCACGATGATGCCAAAGAACCTTCACAAGAACCAAGTCCTTCCTCTTCAACTTCTTCACTCTTCTGTCAAGGATCAACACTGGACCTTGCTCGTAGGTCACATCTTCATCAAGCTCAACCTCAACTGACTGTATCACTATCTCTATTCCTGGATGACTTTTCTTTAACATACTAACATGGAACATTGGATGCAACCTGTGTAGCTCTGGAGGTAACTCCAACTTGTAAGCCACCTTTCCAACACGTGCTATCACTAGATATGGTCCCATATATCTGGGGGCCAACTTGCCTTTCCTGCCAAACCTTAGCACACCTTTCCATGGAGAGACCTTGAAATACACCTTATCTCCCACCTAGAACTCTAGAGGTCGAGATGATTATCTGCATACGACTTCTATCTATTTTGTGCCGCTTTCAACTATTGATGTATCACCTTGATCTTCTCTGTCGTCTGCTATATTAACTCAGGACCCAAAAGCTGATATTCGCCGGACTCATACCAACATAAAGGAGATCTGCACTTCCTACCATATAAAGCCTCATAAGGTGCTATGTAGATACTCTGTTGGTAACCGTTGTTGTAGGCAAATTCTATCAAACTAAGATGTACATACCAACCACCTAGGAACTACAAGACACATGCTTAGAGAAGATCCTCCAAAGTTTGAATAGTCCTTTCAGACTGTCCATCTGTCTGTGGGTGGAAAGCGGTACTGAACCTTAACTGTGTTCCCAACGCTTTGTGCAACTGTTCCCAAAAATGACTCATGAACTGAGGACCTCAGTCAGAGACTATTGTTGCTGGCACACCATGCAAATGCACTATCTCATCCACATACACTAGGATCGTAGGTATAGGAATGACAACATACATGTATTTTGTTGACCTAGAAACCCATCTGAGACTTACTCATTAGGAGTAAATCTTGGATAGTCATGGGTTTAGGACTGTTGTTGAAGACTTAGTCTCACTTAGGATGTAAGTGTATAATGTATATTTTGTTTTCATGATGTTTTTTCAGCACTTTCCCGTTATTCTCTAAGTATATATGTTGGTGGGCATTTGCCAATGTACATTGGTGTACTTAGAGAACTGCGGGGAAATGCAACCAAAATTTTCTTAAAAATCGAATACACATTATAAACTTACTAGTAAGATTAGGTGTTCAAGAATGGGATAGGTGGTATACACATTCATTATAAGATCCCAAACCCTAATATTTTAACCCTAAACCCTAATCTTTTAACCCTAAACCCTAATATTTAAATCCTTATCCCTAAATCTAAAACTATAAACTCTAATCTATCTACAGTTCCTTAACTTAATACGTAAACTCTAAACCCTAATACTTGTTTTCTCTTTGATCATAAAATGGATTTGAGAGACCTCTAACCTTGCTAAAAGTGTTGAACATACTTAATTATCATAATTTAATTCTTAGAACTATAATATAACCTTTTTATATGATTTGGAATCATAATACAAGCTAAAGTTTCAAGTTTGGTCCAATTTGAAAAATGTTTGTGCAAGTTACGCAATTACATTTTAGACTTTTCTACAATTTATCCAATTGGGAGGTTTTCATGCAATTTATCACTTTCATTATGTTCTTTGGATGTTCTCTTATCATTCTTGAGATTTTTGAGCCATGGGGTGCCTAGTTGAACCTTGGTTTGGAGGTGTTTTCCTCATGGGTATTTTAGGGTTTACCCCTATATGGATGAGCTACCTTTAGGAGCTATCAAGCAATTGGTTTATTTGCTTTGCTTACAAAATTCAATAAACGGTGCTTAAGAAGGTCTCCATTGATGGTGGGGCAGCTGTTGGTGTGGTTTCTTGTATATCCTTAATAGTTCAAGGCCATGGACAAATGGGGAGCTACTTGTACACCTCATGCTTGCTTCCATCCTTTGCTATGGGCTATATCTACCTCTTCCATGCCCAAGTACAAAAACTTTTCTTGCTTTCTCTTTCCTCTAACCTAGAGCAACAACTCCTCTCTATTTTTCTACAGAACCAAGTGGTCTAAGGTAGAAGACAATCTTTTTATTGGAGAAGAAGGTATCCTAGAGATCCACCTAGCCCTACCTAGGGTTTCCAAGGTCATCTTCTAGGGATTTCGACCAAGGCAAGTTTTTTTTTCCCTTCCTTCCTTCTCCATTTTTATTGTGCTTCTCCTTCATTAGACCTTCCTATAGGTCGTAACTTTGTTGTTCCATGGTAGAAGTTGCTCTAAAGCTCTAAAACCCTACCTTTCTTGCTCCTTATACTTAGGGTTTGATTCTTTGATGGAGAAATGTGTTAGATGGACGAGTTCAGAGCTTATGCTTGGATTTTCTACCCTACATGCTCGAGTTTTCTTCTATTTGGAATTTTATCTTCTCATTGGAGGCATGTTTAGTAACTTGCTCCATGTTTATTGCTTACCATAAGCTTGTTAGGTCATGTTCTTGCTTTAAAATGATGATCCATGCACTAAAAAGCTATGCTTGATTTGGATTTCGATTTTTATGATGTTCCCTATTCTGATTTCAACTATAGATGAACTGTATTCATATGTACCTTCCTCCTAAGATGTAAGATGACTTGTATAAGGTTGGTTTGAGAACCAGTGGTACTAAGCACCCATCAACTAATGGTCAATTTTAGGGTTTAAAGCTGATTTTTTCTATAAACACATGACCCAATGGTGATACCATTGCAACAACTGATGGTGTTGTCTTCATGACAATTGATGATGGTGACCAGGGGTGTCAACTGACGTTCAACCCTTAGGTCAAGTTTTGTCTTAATTATAATCTTAATGACCAACAACTAAGTACCTTAATGATGCTATTAATCAAGGGTGACATTAGCTTGATATTTAATGATGATTAATGAATATAGTGTTGATATAACAACCTATGGTGACTTAATGGTTATTGATGATGGTGGATCAGGTCTCCACAACCTATGGTGAGTTAAGAATTTTGTTGTCGCATCAATTAATCCTTAAACCAATGGTTTCTTGGGTCATTTGATGCAACGATTGGACCTATACTCCAATTGATGTTTTTAATATATGAACTTTACCCAATGGTTAGGATCTAATGATTCTTCATGCAATAAATTGGAACGATGCCTAATTAAAATGTTGGTCCTAATAAAGTGATTTAGATGGTTTCCTTTATGAGATCAACTTAAGAATCACATTTATTGACGTCTTGTTTTAAATAAAGAATCGCTTGTGGGTTTAACCCTACTCTCAATGGAAATTTTTATGTTATTAATCAAGGGATGTCTAGGGTTAAATGGTGACTCTTTCTAGAACATAAATCAATGACTTCATAGGTGGTTTATCCAAGGTGTTTACTTATGCAAACAACCAATAGTCTTACCTTTTCAACATCCAATGGTTTTGGGTGACGTAGTGGTGTGGTGATATGGGTTGAAAGATGATGGAACAAATGGAGAGTTACCCTTAATAAGGTAGTCTTAACTTTTCACTCATATGAATAAAAGGGACGATGACCATATTGTGTTGATATGTAACCCTAATGAGGTATAGCTTATTATACCTAGTCTTAATATAACCAAATGCTGGTAAGTGGTTATGAATAGTCCTTGAATGGTGAATACAATCATGAAGTACTCTCTTTTGTGGTTGAACCCTAGTATGTTATAAACTGATGGTTACACCTTGAGTTATGTGTGGATCCATACGTGAGAATGGTATGGATTGTAATGGTGATGCTTCACCTTATGCATCCATGTTCCAATGGGGATTCCACGAGTTAGGGTTTGGGTATGAGTGTTGATTAGTAATATTAATATAATTTATCTTGTTGAGCCTAACACTAATGCAAATATATAAATATGAATATTCATGTTTAGCCTTCTTAAATGATGACAGGATGGTGTAATAATCTCCTTAATATAATCATAACCTTAATGTATTAATTGGTGATTATCATAGCCACATGGTTGATACTTTATTATGCTAAACATGTGCATTATGAATATGATGAGGGTTAACATGTTGATGTAATAATGGAATGTTTTTAATGTTAATATAACCCTTCTATGATTTTTTATGAATATATCCCAACTCATTAATGCAACATTATGTTGTCCGGTGTATTATATGCAAGTAATGTTATTGATCCTTGTTATAAGGCATGGAAAGATAATGATGATCTTGCAAGAAATAGTACCATGGTCTTAATGACCTTTGGGCATGGTTGAGCTCTGAATGAGGTAAAATCCTCTTGTGTTGATAAGGACTGATACCCTGTGATATTGTGAAAAGGATTTATATCCTATGATAGTATGATGACAAGTGCGTTCTCATGAATGGCAAGTGAATAACATAATGTGATGATGAGATGATGAACAATATGTCTCATACGTTTTATATCTTCTAAAATTGTTATATAGCAATGTTTGCTAGAGATGAATTAGGGTTTGTATGCCCACTTGTATGATGCATCCTTAATTCACTCAATTGGAAATAATTAATCAAGTGAAATTCGAATCATGTAGTGCCTTGTGCCATAGATTCATCTGAGTGTCAAAACTTGCCAGATGGTGAAATGAGTATTCCTAAGGGAAACTCAGAGTGCATACTATGGTCATACCTAGCCCTTAGTATTCCTGAATCCAAGTGTTTAGAGCAGATGACTGTGGTCATACCTAGCCCTTATTTTGAGAACGACAGTGGTCGTGTATCGGTGATTATATATGTGATGAAATTGGAGGACAACTATGGTTGTACCTCATATGGTAGGGTATGCGTACCCACCTCCTTTCACTAGTGTCGTGAGCTATACTAAGGACAAACTAGGTTGTTAGAAGCTTGACCCCATGTGTCACTGTGGCAGACCCGTACTGACTAGGGGCGAAGAAGATCTTAGGAGTCTCGCTCTTCCTAGACTTAGTAGTAGTCAGTTGGATTTTGAGTGGTATCCTCAAATTCCTCAAGGCGTAATAAAAGATGTAAGATAGCCATATAGCATATATATTTAGGGCTATACACAATGCTTCATGTTGGATTATAATCCTTATTTCCTTTCTTTTCACTGAGATCATGTATAGTACAATAAGAGATAATAGATATGCTTATGTTTTAGTTATGCTCATGTTGTAAATATGCTTATGTTGTCAAATATACTGACATTGATGGTTAAGATGATGTTGCTAGCTATGTTTAAATAGTTTCTAGCCTTGCCTATGTATATATAAATGCATAAACTGCTAATCATGCCTATGTAGTTAATTGTGCTATGATGTTAGTTCTACTTATGATATAGATATGTTCCCTTTATTTGAGATGCCAATATTGATATCCATGTTATGTTACTAAACATATTCATGATGTCAGGGATGATTATGCTACTAGATTGCTTGTGTTGTTATCAAGGAATATGATGATAGTCAGATTAATGATGATGGTTGTTATTAGATGCAATTTGATGATATTTGAGTAGATATCTATCCAGAGAAATGGATTTATTTGTTACCTATATATACATTGATAATCATACTTCTTGCTAAGATTATTTGCTTAATCTGTTTAGCATACTTAAACTGTTCAATCTATTCAATTGATTATTAAATACTCTAACTTCTCAATTATCTACTATTTAAAATGTTGTAATCAATAAGTGTTGTTGGAGGTTATATCTCTTGCTGGGACATGGGTCTCACCCTTGTGGTTTGCCACATATTTTTAGGTAATCGACAGTGACAACAATAGAACCGTGGAAGTAAATAGGAACCACAGTAATGAATATTTGAGAAAGTTGATTAGATGTCTACTGTGTCCTAGAGTCATCCCTGTACTCTTAGGTCAGGGCAGGATAAGTTTGTATATGATGTTTCAAACAAATCGGGCTTTTGTTAGCATGTTAATGCTTGTTTGTGTGGCATATACGAATATTGTTCTCCTGTGTATATATGTTGTGGCTAAGGTGATAGAACAATTTGTATCAAATTCTTGGCATAGTATGGATACAAGAAATATGTTGGGCTCTTATGCAAATTTTTATGAGTGGGTGTTGATGTTGAAATCAGTTTTAATTTTTTCCATATCCCGGGTATGCAATTAACTAGTGATCGTTTGTTTTATGTTTTGAGTAATCTCGTTTAGTGTAATGGGTTCTTACAAGTTGGTATCAGAGCTTTAGGTTCACTGAATTTATAGGGACACTAGGACTTAGGACTAGGATGATGTTTAAGTAAGGAACATGGCAAGAAAATATAGTGCATACTACCTAATCTCAACACTAGGATGCCATGGCCGGGTATTCAATTATTGAAGAAATGGTAAGTGTGGAACTCTTAGAGTGTTATCTTTCTGATTACTCTGATCAAGTAGACATTTTGAGATAATCTAAAGAGCATAATGAATCAGAAATCATGGTGCAGATAACTCAATATTACCTCAAGAGAAGATGAGAATTACATCATAACCTATCAAGACTTGAATATTTGTTAACTATAAGAGAAAGATACAATACCATGAAACCTAACTCTGAATACATATAAGCTAAATAGGAGTTCTTGAAGTTGTAATTCAGGAAGATAATAAAGTAAAAGACAAATAAATTTATTCTTATAAAGTGAATCATGCTATGAAATCCACATAAGATGGAGAGAACTCCTATAATAAGTATAAAATGAGAAGATGAATGGTAACAGTGACAAAGGAATAAGGAGGAACCTGAGTTAATCTCAAACCAACCTATGTGTGTAAGAATGTGTTAATGTAAAATCAACATGGCATGTGAAAGAAATTAAGGAAGATGATCCATATTTAGTGAAGAAAATGTGGAATATGATGAATTACATGTTGATAAGTGGTTGAAAAACATATTAAAATAAGAGAACATACCCAAGTGTGATAAATAGTCATCAAGGAAGGAGTAATGAGATATGTTAATCATGATGATTCCTATGCTAATGGCAAGGAACCTGAAATTAAAAAGGTAAAATGATACATAAGAAGCTGTAACCTGCATAATGAAAATAGAATTGGTTACCTTTTGCTAGTGACCCTTGAACAATGCTGCTATGATGTGGGAAGTGTGTTTCCCTTTTTGTCTTTCCTTTCTTGGACACAACTTTCAAGTGGATCATTGCCATTTGGTATGTGTGGATTTGTTGTAAACATGAGGGTGGATACCTTATTATAGCATAAGGTTGCTTGGACTATGGTTCCAAGATCAGAAGTTCATGATGAGTTTGCTTTTGAGCCTTTCAATAATTAGGAAGGCTCCTCTTATATGTCCTGAGATTTGTTATGTTGGTAAAAGTATATGAGATAAGGATGTGAGTTCCTTATAGCACAGGAGGTGGATACCAAGGTAATGAATCCTAGTATCCAAGATGTATCCATAGTATGGGAAGTATGTGAAGGTTGGAGATGTTTGTTAAATGAACATTCCAGATATTCCTCCCCCTTAGAGATATAGAGAGAGATAGATAGATAGATAGATAGAGAGAGAGTTGATGATGACCCTCTATATGTTGTTTGGAAGGAAAAAAAAAGTGATCCTATAATGTTGTGTATGGTCCAGTGATATCTGGGCAAGACCACTATCAAGGATAGATGGTTTGTTGATCAGTAGACATGTGCTACCGTGTTCCTTTAAGATAAAATATTCTTTAGACATAAGAGTTAGAATGGATGACATAAGTTACATGACCATGGTGAGTTTAGGGTTATGTCCTTTAGACTAACCAATGTACCAATAGAATTTATGAATAGGAGGAACAGAGTGTTCAAGTCATGTCTTACAAGTTGTAGCAAGCTTTGAATGATGACATCTCAAGGTATTTCAGAGATGGTTAGTAATATGGTCAACATCTTTGCTAAACCTTAAAAATGTGGAAGTAATTGTACTTATGTGTGACAAGTGTAGCAATAATGAGTTGGGGGTTGACTAAAGTATCCTCTTGGAGTTATGATACCTTTGTTAAGTATGTTATGTGAATCCTGATAAGATGAATATAATGTTGTTTCTCTACCCCTAACAATGTCAATCGAGAAGTTATATTTGTTAACTGTTATAGACAAGTGTATGATTCTTCAACCAAATAGATGGTCAGTCCACCATTGAGATGATTGGAGAATCCTCTAAAAACATATTCCTCATAGTTCTTGAAAATTAGGGGATGCCTACATGGTTGATTGAGTTATTAATTACAACAATCATTAAAAGGAGCATAGAGATGAAGCCTTGTAAAGTTACATATGATATGAGATACATGATGTTTCATGGTTTATAAGAGACATAAAGTATGACCTATAAATGATGTGTGGTACAATAGATAGAATGAGTCAGGACAACATTTGGAGTGTCAAGTTGAAAGGTACTGGTAGACCAATACATGTGGCACAACAGTTCTTATGTGGAACTAAGGTGACACATGTAAGAGTTGAGGGAGAAGAATATGTCTTCTATGAAAATTATGTGACATCATCATGTGATGAAATTAACAATGTGGAAGATTGAGGATGAGGTGCATGATAAGTATCCATCTTTTTTACCTTGGATTTCGGGCGCGAAATCCCTATTAGGGGTTTATGGTTGAGAGACTCTTGACCTTTCTAAAAGTGTTGAACATACTTAATTATCATAATTTAATTCTTAGAACTATAATATAACCTTTTCATATGATCTAGAATCATAATACAAGCTTAAGTTTCAAGTTTGGTCCAATTTGAACAATGTTTGTGCAAGTTATGCAATTAAATGTATATTTTGGACTTTAATATAATTTACCCAATTGGGAGGTTTTCATACAATTTATCACTTTCATAATGTTCTTTGGACGTTCTCTCATCATTCTTGAGCTTTTGAGCCATGGGAGCCTAGTTGAACCTTGGTTTGGAGGTGTTTTCCTCAAGGGTATTTTAGGGTTTACCCCTTTATGGATGAGCTACCTTTAGGAGCTATCAAGCAAATGGTTTATTTGCTTTGCTTACAAAATTCAACAAATGGTGCTTAAGAAGGTCTCCATTGATGGTGGGGCAGATGTTGGTGTGGTTTCTTGTATATCCTTAATAGTTCAAGGCCATGGACAAATGGGGAGCTACTTATACTCCTCATGCTTGCTTCCATCCTTATCTATGGGCTATATCTACCTCTTCCTTGCCCAAGTACAAAAAAATTTCTTGCTTTCTCTTTCCTCTAACCTGGAGCAACAACTCCTCTCTATTTTTATTCATAACCAAGTACTCTAAGGTAGAAGACAATCTTTTTTTTTTGAGAAGAAGGTATCCTAGAGCTCCATTTAGCCCTACCTAGGGTTTCGAAGGTCATCTTCTAGGGATTTCGACCAAGGCAAGTTGTTTTCTTCCTTATTTCTCTATTTTCTTTATCTTCTCCTTCATTAGACCTTCCTCTGATTGAAACTTTTCTGTTCCATGGTAGAAGTTGCTCTAAAGCTCTAAAACCCTACCTTTCTTGCTCCTTATGCTTAGGGTTTGCTTTTTTGATGGAGACATGTGTTAGATGGATCAGAGCTTATGCTTGGATTTTCTACCCTACCTACTCTTTTTTTCTTATGTTTAGGATTTTATCTTATCATTAGATGCATATTTTATAACTTGCTCCACATTTATTATTTACCATAAGCTTGTTAGCTCATGTTCTTGCTTTAAAATGATGATCCATGCACTAAAAAGCTATGCTTGACTTGGATTTCAATTTTTATGATGTTCGCTATTTTGATTTCAGTTATAGATGAATTTGTAATCATGTTTAAGTTCCTCCTAAGATATAAGATGACCTGGATCAGGTTGGTTTGAGAAGTTATGGTGCTAAGAACCCATCAACCAATGGTCAATTTTAGGGTTTAAAGCTAATTTCTTCTATAAACACATGACTCAATGGTGGTACCATTGCAAAAACCAATGGTGTTGTCTTCATGAAAACTGATGATGGTGACGAAGGGTGTCAACTGACGTTCACCCCTTAGGTCAGGTTTTAGCTTAATTAGAATCTTAATGACCAACAACTAAGTACCCTAATGATGCTATTAATCAAGGGTGATATTAGTGTGATATCCAATGATGATTAATGAATATAGTGATGATCTAACAACCTATGGTGACTTAATGGTTATTTTTTATGGTGGATTAGGTCTCCAAAATATATGGTGAGTTAAGCATTTTGTTGTAGCATCAATTAATCCTTAAAGCAATGGTTTCTTGGGTCATTTGATGCAACGGTTGGACCTATACTCTAATTGATGGTTTTAATATATGAACTTTACCCAATGGTAAAGAACTAATGATTCTTTATCCAATAAATTGGAATGATGCCTAATGTTATATGTTGGTCCTAATAAAGTGATTTATATGGTTTCTTTTATGAGATCAACTTAAGAACCTCATTTATTGATGACTTGTTTTAAATAAACAATCGCTTGTGGGTTTTACCCTACTCTCAATGGAAATTTTTATGTTGTTAATCAAGGGATGTCTAGGGTTAAATGGTGACTCTTTATAGATCACAACTCAATGACTTCATAGGTGGTTTATCCAAGGTGTTTACTTATGTATACAACCAATGGTCTTACCTTTTCAACATCCAATGGTTCTAAGGTGACATAGTGGTATGGTGATATGGGTTAAAAGATGATGGAACAAATGGGGGGTTACCCTTAATAAGGTAGTCTTACCCTTTCACTCATATGAATAGAAGGGATGATGACCATATTGTGTTGATATGTAACCCTAAAGAGGTATAGCTTGTTATACCTAGTCTTAATATAACCAAATGCTGGTAAGTGGTTATGAATAGTCCTTGAATGGTGAATACAATCATGGAGTACTGTCTTTTGTGGTTGAACCCTAGTATGTTATAAATTTGATGGTTACACCTTGATTTATGTGTGGATCCATACACGTAATGGCATGGATTGTGATGGTGATGCTTCACCTTATGCATCCATGATCCAATGGGGATTCCATGAGTTAGGGTTTGTGTATGAGTGTTGACTAGTAGTATTAATATAATTTATCTTGTTGAACCTAACTCTAATGCAAATAGATAAATATGAGTATTCATGTTTAACCTTCTTATATGATGGCATGATGGTGGAATAAGCTCCTTAATATGATCATAAACTTAATGTGTTAATCAGTTGTTATCATAGTCACATGGTTGATACTTTCTTATGCTAAACCTGTGTGTTATGAATATGATGAGGGTTAATCATATCTAGATTCCTTGCATGTTGATGTAATAAAGGAATGTTCTTAATGTTAGTATAACCCTGTTGTGACTGTTTATGAATAACTCCCAACTCATTAATGCAATATTGTGTTGTCTGATGTATTATATGCAAGTGATGTTGTTGAGCCTTGTTATAAGGCATGGAAAGATAATGATGTTCTTATAGGGAATAGTATGATGGTCTTAATGACCTTTGGGCATGGTTGAGCCCTGTATGAGGTGTAATCTTCTTGTGTTGATAAGGGTTGATACCCTGTGATATTGTGAAAATGATTTATATCCTGTGATAGTATGATTACAAGTGCAATCTCATGAATGGAAAGTGAATAGCATCATGCGATGATGAGATGATGAACAATATGTCTCATACGTTTTATATCGTCTGAAATTGTTATATAGCAATGTTTTCTAGAGATGAATTAGGGTTTATATGTCCACTTGTATGATGTAACCTTAATTCACCCATTTAGAAATAATTAATCAAGTGAAATTCTAATCATGTGGTGCCATGTGCCATAGATCCATATGAATGTCAGAACTTGCCAGATGGTGACATGAGTATTCCTAAGGGAAACTCACAGTGCATACTATTGAGTATGTAGGGTGTCTTTCATCCTGAATCCAAGTCCCCTATGGAGGATGAATACATTCATACCTAGCCCTTAGTTTGAGAACAACTGTGGTCGTGTCTCAGTGATTATATATGTGATGAGATTGGAGGACAACTGCAGTTGTATCTCAGATGGTAGGGTATGCGTACCCACCTCCTTTCACTAGTGTCGTGACTTGTACCAAGGATGGACTAGGATGTTAGAAGCTTGACCTTATGTGTCGTTGTGGTGGACCCGTACTGACCGGGGGTGGAGAAGATCTTAGGAGTCCATCTCGTCCTAGATCTTGTATGGCACTGATTTTGACTTAGTAGGGTCAGTTAGATTTTGAGTGGTATCCTCAAATTCCTTAGGGCGTAATAAAGGATGTAAGATAGCCGTGTAGCATATCTATTTAGGGTTATACACAATGATTCATGTTGGATGATAATCCTTGTTTGCTTTCTTTTCAATGAGATCATGTATAGTATAATAAGAGATAATTGATATGCTTATGATGTAGTTATGATCATGTTGTAAACATGCTTTTGTTGTCAAATATACTGACACTGATGGTTGAGATGATGTTGCTAGCTATGTTTAATATTGCTAGCCTTGCCTATGTAATTATAAATGCTTAAACTGCTAATCATGCCTATGCAGTTAATTGTGCTATGATGTTAGTCCTACATATGATATAGATCTGTTCCCTTTATTTGAGATGCCAATATTGATATCCATGTTATGTTACTAGACATATTCATGATGTCAGGGATGCTTATGGTACTAGATTGATTGTGTTGTTAGCAAGGAATACAATGATAGTCAGATTAATGATAATGATTGTTATTAGAAGCAATTTGATGACATTTGAGTAGATATCTATCAAGAGAAATGGATTTATTTGTTACCTATATATATTGATGATCATCCTTCTTGCTAAGATTATTTTCTTAATATGTTTAGCATACTCAGACTGTTCAATCTGTTCAATTGATTATTAAATACTCCAACTACTCAATTATCTACTCTTTAAAATTTTGCAATCAATAAGCATTGTTGGAGGTTATATCTCTTGCTGGGACATGGGTATCACCTATGTAGTTCGCCACATATTTTTAGGTAATCGATAGTGACGACAACAAAACTGTGGAAGTAAAGAGGAACTATAATAATGAATATTTGAGGAAGTTGATGAGATGTCTAGTGTGTCCTAGAGTCGTCCCTATACTCTTAGGTCTGGGCAAGAAAAGTTTGTATACGATATTTCAAACAAATCAGGCTTTTGTTAGCATGTTAATGCTTGTTTGTATGGCATATACAAATATTGTTCTCCTATGTATATATGTTGTGTCTAAGGAGATAGAATAATTTGTATCAAATTCTTGGCATAGTATGGATACAAGAAAGATGTTGAGATCTAATGCAAACATTTCTGAGTGGGTGGTGATGTTGATATCAGTTTTAATTTACCCATATTTTTGGGTATATGATTAATTAGTGATTGATTGTGTTTTATATTTTAAGTAATCTCATTTATTGTAATGGGTTCTAAATAGGATACATCATGTATGTATATCCCAAATCGTTGCACCCCAGAGTTTATTGCTGGTCTTGACCAGTAATTAGATTTGCGGAGAAACATAGGAAACAACCTGGAGATAGGTTCTATTGTCCATGTAGGCATTGTGGTAAAAATTTAAAAGTCAACACTGGTGATGAAATCAAAAGTCATGTCATGTGAAACATGATTATACATGGTTATACAGAATGGTACTGGCATGAAGAGATTTCAAGCCTGAGATTAGTAGATGTCAATAGCAGTGCTTGTGTTGAACGAGAAATTGCCGCCAATGACGTAGATGTGAACGAACCAATTCTGATAGACATCGTTAATGTGATGTTGGATAATTGTGAGGTAGAGCATACAGACCCACCTTCCTTGTTTTAGAGCATTGTCATGATGCTGAGAGACCATTATACACTGGTTGTACTAAGTTTATGAATATGAGTATTGTGTTGAGATTGTATGATCTGGAGGCTAATAATAGATGGAGCGATAAAAGCTTCACGTCATTGTTGTCTTTGTTGAAAGAAATTCGTCCTGAAGGAAACAAGCTTCCAAGCTCAAAATACGAGTTAAAGAAAATATTATGCCCAATGAGAATGAAGGCTAAGAAGATACATGCATGCTCGAATGATTATGTATTATTTCAAAAGGACAATGTGGATTTGAAAGATTGTCCAAAATGTGGGTCGTCAGGGTATAAAATGACGACTTCAGGGAAGTCCTGCCAAGGTGATGTGGTATCTACTTATAATACCATAGTTTCAACACTTGTTTGCCAATTCGATAGATGCAGAGAATTTAAGGTGGCATGCATAGGCTAAGAAAAATAATGATGGGATCCTACGACATGAGTCTAATTCCCCAAAGTGGAAGAAGATTGATTTATTATACCCTAAATTTGGTGAAGAAATTAAGAATCTAAGACTTGGGCTTTGTACCATTGGGATGAATCTGTACAACACATTGAGCAGACAACATAGCACTTGTCATGTTATGCTTGTTATATACAATCTTCCTCCCTAGTTGTGTATGAAAAATAAGTATGTTATGATGTCGTTGTTGATATCAGTCCCTAAACAGCCAGGAAATGATATTGATGTTTATCTTTAGCCTCTAATTGATGACTTAAATGAACTATAGGGTGAATGTGTGATGACCTAGGATGATTCACACAGAGAGATATTTTGTTTGCATGCTATGTTGTTTTGCAAAATTAGTGACTTTTCTGCATATGGGAATTTGTCTGAATACACTGTAAAAGGATCCAAATCATGTCCTATATGTGAAGAGAACACTGATTCAATACGACTAAAACATGGTAAAAAGACTGTATATCTTGGTCATCGAAGGTTTCTTCCAAAATTCCATCTGTATCGAAGGTTGTGCAAAGAATTCAATGGATAGAATGAGGAATGGAGTACCCCTAAACCTATTCCAGGGGAGGTTGTTTATGAAAGAGTAAAAGACTTTGTCAATGAATTTGGTAAGAGATCACAATGTACCGTTCTCACATAAAGTGGCAAATCTTTATTCAAGAAGAAGTCAATATTTTGGGATCTTCCTTATTGAAGTTCTTTGGCAGTTAGGTATTGTATCGATGTCATGCATGCTGAGAAAAATGTCTATGATAGCGTCATTGATAATTTGTTGAATATACTGGGTAAGACTAAAGATGGCATCAAATCCAGAATGGACCTACGTGAAATGGGAATAAGGAAAAAAATAACAGTAGTAGTTAGTAGTAATCGGAGAACATATTTACCTCCTAATTGTTACACATTATCTAGAAAGAGAAGAAAGATTTTTGCAAGTGCTTGGTTAATGTTAAGGTACCACAAGGTTACTATTCCAACATCCGTAGATTGGTATTAATGAAAGATATAAAGCTGATAGTTCTTAAATCTAATGATTGTCACACTCTAATGCAACAAATATTGCATGTGGCAATTCAATCTATATTGTCGAAGCATGTAAAGTTTGCAATCACTTGACTTTGTTTCTTCTTAAACAGTCTATGCAAAAAAGTTATTGATCTTGAGAATCTCAATAAGTTTCAAAGAGAAGTGGTTGTTACCCTATGTCAGCTTGAGATGTATTTTCCTCCTTCATTCTTTGATATCATGGTACATCTTGTTGTCCACTTGACTAGGGAAGCAAAAATATTGGGACCAGTTTTCTTACATTAGATGTATCCTTTTGAACGATACATGAGCATTTTTAAAGGTGATGTTCAAAATTGTTATCAGCCTGAAGGGAATATTATTCAGGGTTATGTGGCGAGAGAGGTTATGGATTTTTGCAATGACTTTCTAAGTGGTAATGAAGCTCTTGTAAATGACAAGAATATTGAGGACAATTTTGGAAAAGGGACTTTAGGAGCACGAATGAAAGTAATCAGTCATGAGCTGCGGGAACAAGCTCACTTGTATATTTTACACAACATTGATGAAGTGAGTGTTTATATCATGGAACAAACCAATTTCATCAAGAAACAATATCCTCAAGCCAATTCAATGTGGCTTGCTAGAGAACATAAAGAGACATTCATTAAGTGGTTTGAAGATAAAGTCTTACATCAACTATCTCAAACACCAAATAATTCTGTTGAAATATCAAATGCCTCGCCTTTAAACTAAAAATGAATGTTATGTATTATGAAGGGTTTGACATAAATGAGTTCTCATCTTACACAAAGCATCAATATGATAAGAGCGTCATCCAAAATAGTGGGGTCACCTTTCAAGCGGCTTCATTGTTTTTTTTCTAGTGTGAAAGATAAGAGTCCACGCAAAGCTAAAATGTCATATTACTTTGTCATTGAAGATATTTAGGAGTTTGACTACATAGATTTCATAATTCCACTCTTTAAGTGTAATTGGGTTGATAACACCAAAGGAGTTATAGTGGATGAATTGGGTTTCACATTAGTGAATTTTGAAAAGATTGGCGAGAAGGGTGAACCATTCATATTGGCATCACATGCGAAACAAATATTTTATATCGATGATCCTGCAAATGAAAATGGTCGGTTGTTCTTCATGGTAAAGGATAGTTCATTGAAGATCCTATAGATGAAGAAGAGTACTAAAAAAGTATGATGACTATAGTCCATTCTCAGTTGGCTTGCCAACACCAAATATCAAAGCTAGGTGACTTATATGTGTGTGAAGATCACACTAAAGGAATGTTAATTGATAAAAGATCTCAATATTAAAGGAAATGTCTTTAATTTTTTAAATGTTTTACTTTTTTGAATGTTAGATAAATGTGAACTTTACAATATCAGATTAATTTCATTAAATGTTAAATGTTTGATTGTTTTTATATGACAATTTTTCATATGGCTGACCATGAGTATGATGATCGTGATGATGATTACCATGAGGGTGAGGTGTCACATCACAATGTAAGTTTTACAATATATCTATCTATATGTCCATTTATAAGTTATATCTTATATGTGTTTTTTGTCAATTTTTAGGTTGAGGATGTACCTCTTGAAAACCTTGTTCCACTTGATGAGTAGCATAAAAAAATTGAAAAAAATCAGGGGCGTCATATGATGAACAAGTTACTACAACAAAGGGGCAATGGACCAAAATTGGTTGTGGATTTTGATCATGTAGGAAATCCAGTTGGAAAGAACCACAACTCTTTTGTTTTATATCTTGGGGTTCTTACTCATAGCCATTGTAGTGTACATATAGAATATTGGCATACAGTTCCCAGAGTTAGTATGGAAAGGACTACGTGTGAGATATTATCATTTACAATTATATTTTTAAAGTTATTTACAATTCTATTTTTTACAATACTTTATTAAATATATGAAATTTTGTAGAGTATATTTGAACTGGATGAAAACCTACATTGTAAAAAGGTGATGCAACGCCGTGGGAGGGTCCTAAGAATCTATAAGACAACTCTCAACCAAAAATACATATGAGAGGCTGATAAGAGGAAGAAGTCAACCCTCGAGCAATGGAACTACCTAAACCCGACTGAGTGGGAGGTGTTTGTTGCCAAGAGAAATACCAATGAATTCAAGGTATTCAACATCACTCCCAATTTAATTAGTATACATTCTTATGAATGCACCTATTTACGATTGACCTTGATTGTTACTAACCAATTCAATGTGCTTACTAACAAGGCTATCATCGATGCTCAAAGTGCAAGGCGTGCACTACATGTGCATGACCACATGATGGGTCCAGGTGGCTATGCAGCCCTTTGCCAAAAACTACATACGTCTTATATTCAGCAGCCTGCTGCTCCTACTATTGAGACTGCTGAGTCCTCTACTACTCCTGCACCTCTACATCACCATGATGTGTAGATAGGTGGGAGGCAAAGCAAAAAAGGAGATATAACCAACCCCGCAACTGTTGAGGCTACTACAAAATGGTAAAATTCAACTCTTTGAGCAATTCGTATTGATGATTGTTATGTTTACTTACCAATTTCTGTTGACGATGATTAGCAGGATCTTCATGAGCAGAGGAAGCAAGGCCCATTCATCCCTGAGGTCACAAAGGATGAATTGACAGTTGCTCTCACTAACCCTAGAGTATCTTGGATGGGTTAGGGCTGCAGGCACTGGTGTGGGCCTAATAATGTTCTTTGTGCCATCACAACACAAACATGTCCAAAAGAGGGATTTCAAAAGTTGAGGTAACCTATTATTTTTTTAGAATGTTATTGCAAAGGGAATTCATGAATCAAAAAGCATTTATTTTGGCCTTGTATAGGTAGATGCGTTAATTGATAAGAGAGTCCAAGAAGTAATGCACAAGTGGAAGGCATCTCAGACTGCCACTCAAACAGTACATGTGATGTGCCACTCTTCCCCTATGATAGAGGTGGTTGGGAGTGATCTTGTAGAGGTGGTTGGGAGTAATCCTATAGACCCACCACCTAGAACGTCCATTGTAAGTATTTTTATGACATAGTAGCTAGTCTTTTCATAATGATATGTTTAGGTATATATATAAAATACTCTATGTAAATTTGTATGGGTTGAGGTCATGCCATCTAAAATTGAAAAGAATTATTCATTGCAAAGGGCGAGGCTTACCCATGCCTTCTAGGGCACACGATTCATGGCAGTCCAGTACTCGATGGTGTGGTTTGTGTGCGCCCGAGACTTGTCTTCCCCACTTGGAGGCAACATCCACTACCATATGCCCACCCAAATGCTAATACGCTCGGTGAAGTAGAAGGCGGAATGGTCTTGTAGCCCGAAGCGGGAGTCATATATACTGATCATGTATGGTAAATTTACATTACATAAATGGGTATATGTATATATATGACAATTCATATGAAATTATATATGCAGGACAAAGGGAAGAAACCTACTACAGCTCATCCTCCTCCACCTCCACCTCTTCCTTAGGTACCTAGTTGGCTTGCAAAGGACCTATACAACTCGATAGGTCCTCAATGCAGGGGTATGGCAATATGGATAGGTGAACATTCTGAAACTTCATCTATTGTTATTTCTATGGAGGAGGAGGATGTAGGCCAATCATACGATAATAATATATTTCTACAAGATATTTTGAAGTTGTTTCGTTATGCTTGGCTGAATCCATCTATGATATAACTATGGATATGGTGAGATCTTATTTATATATCAATATACCTCATTTTATATATGGTAATCTATTTTCTTATATATTAATGCATACATAATATATGTTTTGCAACCACTTACATATGTTCTGTAAAGATTTTTCAATGACTCATGTGGGATTTCTAGTTCCATCTTTGATCAGTCTTGTAAATGAAGACCCTACACCATTTACCTTATACTGCTCTATCGCTTTATAATATTTTGGTAAAACGAAAAAAGTGTGATAATAGCTCCATATAATGTTGGGTAAGTTCACTTTGCTTATATTTTTGACTTAAAAAAATACATTTCATTGTGGATTTGGAGTTATATATTTTTTACCTTCTTATCACTAGAGTTAAGCATTGTGAGTTACTGGTTGTTGTCCCTGAGATGTTGACTATTTATTATCTAGATTCTAGGGAGAGGGGACAAATTAGACTATTCAGGACATGATTTGAAAAGGCCATTATACATGTGAGAAAAATTTTATGTTTATATCTATTAACATCTATTATTACATGACTATTTACTAATCCAATTCAATGTGTTATATTAACGTATAGGGCTTTAAAAGATTTCAAAAATTTTGGAGGAAATGTAGATAAGAAAAAGAAAGAAATAGTTTAGAAGAATGTGGATGTAGTTTCCTGACTCCAATGCATATTTTATTTAAGTGAATTATGCTTATTTTTCTTTACTATCATTTTGTGTGTTGAAATTTATAGTGTGTTATACAAAAAAATGTTGGGCATATGGATACTACGTGATGCGGTATATGGACATGATTGTCATATATGCTGCACAAGACATTGAAAACATGCGACACGTAATATATAGTATTGATCATCATAAGTATAGACTCATTAGATAATATGAAAATATCAAACTTTTAATTATATATATGTCATTCTCTTTGTAGGTGTTTAAAACTAGTGACTTCAATACAGGGTAAAAGCTATTAGATGTACATATGCCCTATACGACAGAACAATTAGATAAAATAAAAGAACAATGGGAAAAAGCCTTTGAAAGGGAGGCAATTTTCAATTATGATTGGGGTACTGATGATAAAGAATGACATTTCTAAACTTTGGTGTCATTATTTCTGTATATTTGTCGTGCTTATATATACATGTATGAATGACTTTTTTTAATTGTCTTATTGAAATTTGATCTATATACATGTGTGTGAATGTGAAGATGAATGAATGAATGTGCTTCTACATGTGTGTGAATGCAAAAATGGATGAAATGAATGGAAATGCATGTTTCTACATGTGTGTGAATGTGAAAATGGATGAATGAATGGAACTGCATGTTTCTATATGTATGTGAATCATGTGAATGAATTAATTGTGTTTCTACATGTGTGCGAATCACACGATGTATATATAGTCTTGATCATTTTGTTATTACAGGTTTGTGGCCCGTTGTTAGGCTAAAATCACTTCATGTTGTAAACATATGGTTCAAAACTAAACTGCAGTTTTTGCACCATGTTGACCAGCCGGACAATAGGATTGTAAGATGGTATTAAAATAAAATGACACTTAATCGTCGATTATTTATAAGAACTGCAATGAAGGTATACATCGTCGGTTGTCTATAACAAATCGACGACTATGTCAGTTTATGAAATCATAACCGACGATAATTTGTAGCTATATTGTTATTTTTACACCGAACCAACGAGTATGAACCAAACATTTTGTTTGGAAAAGGAGTTAGTCATCGGTTTTTACATAAATAAATGACGACAATGTACTAACTCAGGCCAATTTTTTTGGGTATGGAGATAGGCGTCGATTTTCTTTACATAACCGATGATTATGGATCCTACCAGTGTCAGTTCTTTTTTGGTTGCAATTAGGGCCGACTCTATGTCATCATTTGGAGTCAACTCCATGATCAGGGCCCTTTACTATCGTCCACTTGGGTGTCACTTGGAAACTGACGTAAAAAGTCAATTTTAACTGACGTTAAAGGTAGTATATGTACTAGTGAAGAGAAAGAGATTATCTCAATAATTAGGCTAGATGACCTTCAATGATAGAATCACATGCTATCATTAATAAATCAGGAAGTAGCAAATATGAACAAGTTTTAACCAAGAATGCCAAATATGGGAAACTTTGTTGGTGATATAGTATTTCCTTGATAATTAGGAAAGGTGTGCATACCTTAACTTGAGTTGTTAATAAATCAAAGTTGAATCCTAACCCCCAAGTATAAATTCAGCTCAAACTATATATAGGATTAGGCCCACCAATTAGAGTTTAAGTTCCAATATATGTATTGGGAAAGCCCTAGAAAACCAAATCCGTCAACAAAACCCTAGGCCGACTCTTGTTTTTGACCTAACACTGAGTTTAGGGTTTCTAATGGCATCTGAATCAAAAGCACAACTTTATCAATCATGATGTTTTCTCTAGTTATTTTTAATATCATAAATGAAACAAACCCCTAAAACTCAAATCTTTGACAAAACCTAGACTGACACATGTTTGTATCTTAGAGAGAGATTCCATGGATACTGATCATGGAGTTGACTCCAAGATCCCAACTTTATCCTTTAAAACCTATCTTTAATTATTTATGAATGTTTAAAATCCTAAAAACTCATTCTTTTAAACTTTATAATCATGCGATGAAAACAATACCAAAAGGTAGATAAAATTCTCACAATTCTAAAAAATATCCTTTTTTGTCATTTTTGGACAATCTAGTAAAAAGTTATGAATTTCGAAGTCCTGACCAATTAGAAATCACAAAAAATCCATGTCAATGGATAGGACCAAGTCAAATAGTGTCAACGCTACTGAGTTGACCCAACCACACTTTGCCAAGTGGCCTAGGCCCTTGTCATCCTGGATCCAACTCATCAGTGCAAAAAAAAAACCAGGTGGCAAATATACCCTAATACCCCTGGAGAAAAAGAAAGAATAAGGAACACGATGAGGGCAATGTGGATATTTAATAGGGAAGTGACTCCCTTCCTTGCCTGCTCTCCATGGCTATGAGGAGTAGCCAGATCTACCATGGCATGGATTTGGGGAAATTTTGTTGTGGCTTCACATCATCGACCCGAAGATACAAAATTGAAGGGCAAGGCTTGAGGAACTTACCCCTGGTAGGGATTCAGTGATTGGTGATGCCAATTGCTGGTGTGAGGCTCTACAAGCAATGGAGAAAGACTGGCTTGGCGGTAGCATATCATGTGACCAATCGAGAAATTGAAGCCAAGGAGAAAATGCCTGCACTATGGCGTAAACAAAGAAGAAAACACTCTTTTGTAAGGTTGGGTGTTAGGGTTATAGGGGTGGTATCTTTTAGAGGCCTGGGTCTAGAATTAGGTGTTTCTTGAATTCTTCACAATAGGGCTTGAGTAGGGTATGGTTATATGCAGATTTGATCAAGGAAACTACTGGAGAAATAATTTCAAATAAATATTAATTGTAGTGCGAGAAATCCTATATTTACAGTGTCACGTTTTGACTTTATGATTCCTATTTGGAAGTGGGGTTGAGGATGATGATTGGACCAACCAATTGCAATCCTAGAGTGGATAAAATGCTTGCACTAGTTGACTGAGCCGTCACATTAATGCTTACCGAAGCAAAAATCAAATAAAGTGACATGAAGTTAAATTTTTTCCCTTCCTTTTTCAAATTGGAAGAGTAATCACCACCCAAATAAAGTGAAATTTGGTGGGTAATGTAATAAGGATGCAAAGAAATTGATTTTGGAGTCAAAGTTTCCTTTTGGAAAACTTTAATATGTGAAACACACTATTTGTAGAAAAGTGTATTTTCTTCATATTATTGTATGCCTTTATTATTTATAAACCAACATCTGTGTGTAACTCTCTCTTAACCAAACCTAACCAAAGGAAAAATCTAGAAGACTAATTTTAATTTAAATGCCTTAATTTGATAATTTTGCAAAACTAACCCCAAAACTATGGGTTCGATCGATAACACATGGAATGGATATTTCACATATTTCTTCAGTATGGATACATGAAAAACATTGTGGATCTTATGATAAGTAGGGGTTGAAGCCGAATAGTAAGTGCACTTCCCAATCTTATCCAGAACTTCAAAGGGTCCCACATAACAAGGACTAAGCTTTCTTTTCACCTTATATTTTGCAATATATCAAATAGGTTTTATTTTTTTAGAAAAATGTAGTCTCCAACCAGAATGTTCACATCCGTTCCCTTCTTGTCAGCATACATCTTCTAACAATCTTGAGCTACCTTCATTTGTTTCTTTATTAGAGAAATATTTTCCTTCATTAGTTGCATGTCATCAGTCTTAACCAGAGTATGTTCACCCACATAATCCCAATGTAAGGGTGAACGACAAGGTCTGCCATACAAAGCTTCAAAGGGTGGCATACCTATGCTCACTTAGTAACTATTAATTGTAAGCAAACTCAACTAAAGAGAGATATTTATCCAAAACTCCTCCCCAACCCATCACACAAGCTCGTAAGAGATCTTATAGAATATGAACATTCCTTTGAGACCGACTGTTGTTATGGGGATGCACGTAAATATAATCCCATCTCTTCTTGAATCAGTATCCACAAGTGAGAAGTAAACTTAGGGTCTTTATCTGACACAATAGACTTCGGCACACCATGCAGTTGCACAATCTAGTCTAGGTAAATCTGAGCCATGTCTGGAACCTTATATGTAGTCTTAAAAGGCAAGAAATGAGCATATTCAGTAAGTTGATCTATCACAACCCAGACATCATCATAGACACTTCTAGATTTTGGAAATCATGTCATGAGATGTAAGAAGTGGGAACTGAGAGGGGATCCACTCCCTACTAAAAATTTGAAGAATAGAACCCCCAGTCCAAATATGATCAAAAGATATGTTGATTGGGTGTACAATTTTCAAATCTTATTAATTTTATTCAAAACAACCAAAGTATAGCAGTGAAATAAAAATGTTGACTATATTTAATTTATCATAAGGTTACAAAAGAACATCATAATCTCCCACAAAGGGTTTACATGTAAGATGCAACATATGGATCTAACTAGAGGGAAATATAAACCATAACAAGTTTGTCTCTAGGTTTTAACTCCTCAAGCTATGTCCTTATCATCATGACATGTACTCATTGTCCTCCACCTAGGGTTGGAAGCATAACCCAACAAGAAGAGAAAAATAGAAGACATCAACAAAGGCTGGTATGTGCATACTAAAAATAAAATTGAGCAATATTTGGAATAAAGGACATTAAAATAAAAGGCTTCCCATAGAAAAGTAAAGTACAACCCAATCAGGCATAAAAGAAAAGGATCTCAATAAGAGAGACAAATAAGAGAAAAGTATAAAAATAAAGCATCAATGTATTCCACCTATGACAATACTAGACAATATAAACATGTAGGTAGGAAATAACACATCTACCAAAAATAATGTGGGGTGAGTAGGGTCTTGTATACATATATTCTAAAACATGGAGTGGCAAGGTCTATCAACATCTTCCTAGGAACGTCTATCCTAATTATTTTCATATGTAGGAATGTTCAGATCTGCATTCATATGTGGGAATTTTCACATCCACATAAAAGCACATGTACATTATACTAGTAGTCACCACATGATGCATAACAAAAGAATAAGCAAGTATAAAAGAGAATAAAATATATGAGAACATCCAACAAAATAAAGTAGGATTAGATGATCCATGCCATTACATAATGTGCCATATAATCATCCACTACAAATGTGAGCAAAGAAGCACATAACACAAAAAAATGTTCCACATTGTGCAATGTATAAGGAAAAGTCCAAAAGAATGCCCAAACAGGATAATACGATTAAACCATAAGTTTCAAAGAAAAAGAGATAATATGCAGGCTATTGTCCACAGGAGAAAGACAAAGATAATTGCAGTGAATTGCTCAAAAGGACTAATTCGGGATGCAAACATACCTTACTCGAGAATCTAAATAGTCCAAATTCAGTCCTAGATCCAAGCCTAGGTCTCTAAAGCACCCCTATTATGAATATATGTAGAATTAGGGTTAGGTTTAAATTAATTATTCAAAACTCTAAAAATTGCCTTTTAAATATTAGTGAATTATTTTATCAAAACCATACCAATTTTTAAATTATCTATTTTTTTAGTTTAAAACATATTTTATTATATTTTTTGACTTTAAAATATTTAGTTATGAATTTTGAAAGTTATTACTTATTTAGGAAAATCCATTAAAATCATATATTTTTACCATGAAATTTTGGCATCAAAACTAGTACCATTAGAAAGCTCGTATTTTTCTAATCTTGGAGCCCATTTTATTTTATTTTTTGAGTTATAAATAATTAGTTATGAATTTTTGAAAATCAGCCAATCAGATAAATCCACGTCAGTAAAATCGTTGGGAGAGGAAAAGAGAGTGAGGGAGTGGGCGTGTGTGCAACCCGAGTTGGCCCAATCAGGGTTGGCCAACTCAACCAGCTACACAAACACGTCAGTAGGTTGTCTCAGTGCAGAAAAGAAAAAGGAACGACGTGAAATGACCTCTTTACCCTTGGTGCAAAAAACAAATACAGAAAAAATAGGAGGGTATTATGCCCCTCACTTGTTCCCCCACCATGGTCGAAGCACGGTCATCTTGGAGAGGCCAAAAACCTGCCCTCAGGTGCTCTAGGCCTCATGTGAAGAATTCTTGAGCTCCTCAACATCAGACCGAAGTCAACAATCCATGGATTAAGGTCAGAGATGCATTAAGTCATTGGGTCAACAAACTCCCCAGACAACCAGTAGCACCACAACCAAAACATGTCCACAAACACACACATCATGCAAAGTATGCAATTGAAAATGCTCGAATGAAATATACAAACTCAAACAAATAGAATTTGTGACTGCGAGTGCCAAATTGCGATGGCAAAACTCGAAACCCCCCAAAACGGCAGCAACAACAACAAGTGTTCTCCTCGACTTGCTAAACTAGTCCATGGCATGATCAAGAGAAGATGAAAAATAATAGAGGTTATCAGGAACGTGTAGGTGCAAGCAATCAAACTCCATCGTCCCTTATAAGACGCAGTAGCTGCCGAAGTCCAGAGAAGAAAGCAGGTCCAGAAAGGTTGCACGAGGGAAATCTACAACAATTGAGTGGAGAGGAAAGGAGGAAAAGGATTGGCAATGGTTTTTGAGTGGTTAGATATATATAGGAAGGTAGTGTGGGGTGTTTGTGGTTTAGGTAATATGAGAAAGGGAAACTGATATTTGGGTGTTTCCGAACTGGTGGGATCTAGGGCATGAGTGAGGGATCTTTAGTTGGGGAATCATGCCAGGAAACTAACGGTGAAGAATAAAACCTTTGTGATTTCCATTTATAAGATATATGACTTTTATTACTTGGGGTATATTATCCTTTTAGTTGTCACATTTATCATTATTATTACCTTTATTCATCTAATTAGGTTCCAAAACTTCATATTCCACCTAAAGAGTTATGAATGATTATTTTGCACAAAATTTTATATTTACCTCATGTAACATACTTTATGTGTCCATTATTGGCCTAAGACTAATGTGAAAACATTAGGTTATGTTAGGATGATTTATACATGCATTATCTCATTAGTATTATACTAAACATCTTTTAGGTCTAACCTCAACCTTATTTGGCTAATCCCAAAAGGTCAAAGATCTAGGGTAGGGTCCAAGATCCAATATGTTGCACGAGATCCATCGAAATAAGATGAAATTTGGTGGGTAAGGTAATAAAGACCCAACGAATTGGATTTTGGAGTCAAATTTGTCTTTTGATAAACTTGAATACTTGAAACACACTATTTTTGGAAAAGTGTATGCTCTTCATATTATTACATGCCTTTATTATTTATTAACCATTTTTTGTGTAACTCTCTTTTAACCAAGCCTACCCATAGGAAAAATCTAGAAGACTAATTGCAATCTTAAATGCCTTCATTTGATAAGTTTGCATAACTAACCCCAAAACTAAGGAATATCCCATATTTCTTCTATTAAGGCTTCAAACCATTTTATTTTTGGTTGAAATCCTTATATTTGAAGGTTATTATCATCCTAGTACAAGTCAATCTATTAAGAAGAATTCAACATGAAGATTAAAATAAAAAGGAAAAAAGGTGATAATTACCTAAATATGATTACGTTACAATGATATTCATCATCATGCTCACCTTACTGAGTCTTGGCATCATGTTCACCTTAGTGGACTTGGGGTCAAGCTTGTTATAGAGAAACTTGAGATTATACTCACGTGGGAAGACTTGACATTGAGTTTATGTGGGTGAGACTTTTAGTTGTACCCTCTTTGATGAGACTTGGAGTTGTACTCACTGGTGAGCTCACTTGATGACACTTTGAGTCACTCTGACTTTGTTGAGATTGGAGTTGTGCTCACATCTGGATACTTGACATTTATATTTCCTAGTTGAGGCTTTGATTTGTTCTATTCTCCATGAGGAAGAGTTGTGGTAACCTCAACCAAGACTTGAAGTCAAGAGCCTTGTCGAACCTATACTCCTATTCAATTGATTATTGTGGTATGACATGTAGTGTAGAAGTTTGTCTATTCTATATTGTTATCACTTTTCCAAAAAAAGAATGACTAATGATTCATATTCATGTAGCCTTGTCTCATTTTTACTTTGCCAGATTGCCTAAAGGGACATATGCCCGTTCATTGTTTATGCAACTTTGTCTCATTTTTGTCTCACCAACAGGGTTGAAGGGACATCTTGTCATTCTTGTTTGTGCCATCCTCGTCAAGTTTTTCTCTGGTAGCACACCGAATTAACATATGCTCATTCATATTTGTATTGGCCTAGTAGTTTGTTTTTCAAATGTCTACACATTCTATAGGGGTTAGTTTCAACATCTTGCTTGTTCTGGTAATGTGACATCTTGAAATGCTTGGGTTCAGTGTCTACTTGTTCATCTTTGCTTTGCTTCATAGAACATATACATGTTCTCAATCGATGTGTCACTTTGAGATGCCTACTTTGAACGTTTGCATGTTCTTATTGTCTTGAGTATGTGGAATATCTATTTTTTCTTGCTGAAATCATACTGAGGGAGCATGTATATGCTCATATATTTGCTTGATATATCAACATGTTTGTATAGAGAATCTAGTTTTTCTCCAATATTTGAGAGTTGGAGATGTACGACATGCCCTCATTTATGATGTCATTTTTACGTGATTGAAGGTGCAAAATGTATACTCCATTATTCATTCTTGTAAAGATCAAAACGTCTGCTCGTTCATGTTTGTCATCGAGCATCTTGTATCCTAATAGATTGTAAAATGTAGTATCTTCATGTTCTTGTTGGAATGTATGCATGTTCCTACTTATTGTGGAATGTCTTGAAAACTTGGAGTTTATAGAATATATGTCCTTTATTTGTTTGTAATGGTAGGGCAACTATATACCTTTTCTTTGACATGTTGTCATGACTGTCTATGATATAATGTTTTCTCCCTCGCACTTGCTTTAGAATATTGAATCTTAGAGTATCTTTTTGTTAATACTTGTTTCCGACCTCAATTGTATTTATTTGATAACTCAAGTATCATCAGGTTGACCACGGAGTATTGGATTATCCACTCTCTCAATGGTGGGTAGTCATATAATGCAATAAAGTTGTAGCACTTTATGAATTTCAACATCATTGTAATCGTCGAGTGATGCTGAGTGTGAGAACCCATCTGAAGGATCGAACCCTATTTGATAGTTAGGATAAATCCCTAGATATAACCCAACCTAAACCTAGAAAACATAAAAAATGGACTCAAAATTTTCAATAATACAAATCATATAAGATCTGATTATGATAACCATTATAAAACCTTGCATAACATCTTATAAATGTGTATTACTACACACCTAAATAATTTCACATGTAAACATGATATAGAACAGGTGAAACCAATTTTATTCATTTTATCAAAATGATTACTAGATCCATCTATGACTATACAACTATAAAAACACAAGGTGATTGATTCAGCTCTACAATTCTTAATCATAAAGAAACACCAAGGTAAACACAACCTCTTACATACATCATCATTACCCACCCATAACTCATGAAAGTGAGAGTACATGATCATCTTGTCCTTTGTGAAGCTCTGGCATACCTAAGATATATGGATAACCATACATGTGAGATCGGATGGCCTAGCAATGTAATATAGTGAGTAACAACATCCTTATTTCTGACAAGCATATTATGATCAAAATATTTAAAAGGGTTATTAATTGATATGTAAATATCTTTTCATAGCTATTTCATCAACTACTAATAATCTCTACATGATATATTCAACAAGTAGGAAACACTATATTGAACCTATGAAAACAAATATATATATAGAGTGTGAACCACATATATAATACTTGTAGGAAGTAAATGAATACAATATCACACCAATTAATCCATCAATAATAACCCAAATAAATATTCTACACAGTTGAGTTACTTGTTTCATTAAGTGATGGGTAGTTTGAGGTGTAGCAATCAAATTAGCAGATGCCCCTTTGCTCACCTAATATTGCACTTACAAAATGGAGGCAGATTTAGAGCAATTGGACTTCATATTTATAACCCAACACTTAGAAATGCACAACAATAATATGGGGTCTTATGCAGTAAACTGGGTAAAACTCAGGGAGAAGGGGTGAACATGTTTAGGATTTTAGATCTTAGCTTAGTTAAGTCTAAACAAAAGGAAATAAAAGTGTACTTACACAACTAAGATAACCAAACAAAGAATAAGTCGACAAAGGTAAAGTAAATCTAAATTACATAACAAGAATAGTATACACCTTTTTGGTATGTTTCAAATATATGGATGAAAGTTGGATTGGGTTTCACTGCTCAAGACCTCTCACCAACATGCAATACTCATACCCATTGTATATCCTTAGCATAGGATATGATAAGTCATCATTAGTTTCTACTTCCTCTCTTGATATCAAGGTAGATCTAGATCATAGGCATCTCTCTCTCGATAAAAAAAAACATACAATAAAAAATGCATTGATATGATCGTTAGCTATAGTAAGCCAACATTCTCATGCATTCATACTACTAAATAACTATAGATAAAGACTAATAATAATCTTTATAGGTATTAGAGATCAAACAACACAAGATGGTAGATATTCATGCAAATGAAGCATTAAAGAGCAAGAGTATAGAGATAAACATTGCTAAGAATATATATAATCAATGATACAAGTATTTACATGTTGGGAGAGTCCTAGTGGCTAATACCAACCCAATGAAAAGTCTAGTCACTCATGGTTGTGAGATAGAAAAAGGAATTTATAGATGAACGAACCTAGAACAAGATGGATGAATGGAGGAGAGTGAAAAAATGGAGGAAAAAGGAAGGAAATACAACAAATATATCTACATGGAGTACTGATGGTCGATGGTGACCTCCTTTTTCACTACGGTGGCAATGAGATGGTATTTTTAGAAGTCCTTCTCTCAAAGAGGGTTACTGAGGCCTTGGGAGTGATGATGAATAATAGAAAACCTTAGACTCTCATCCTTAGACTTTGATGGTAGATGGGGATTGGATTTGAACAGTAGTTTGTGGCAATGGCCAAAGATGTTCCCAATGGAGGTTGTGTATCTCTATTTATAGAGTCCTTTGTGTACCAGAGGCACATGAGCACATGGTACCTTTCTTGTGCCCAAGTCTCAAGCACATCCTCAGAGCATGGACTTAAGTAACAACAGTGGGAAGGTGCTTGCAGGAATCTTGTCTAGAGTGAGGCTTTGCAACATCTTCATCAATGGATGAACTTCCCATCTGTCATTAGGCTTGAATGTCGACTAAGCATCATGGGTGAACTCTCAACATGTTAGTCATTAGAGGATGTCAATATTCTTGAGCATCAGTTTTGGTCCACAGGGCATCAATATCAAACGTCAGTCTGAGGTTGGTTTTCCAGGACATCAATTGGATTGGTCCCATATTTGTTGAGGGACTAAGGTGGGCTTTCCATTTGTGTGTTTGGTGAACACATGAGGCCGACATCAGGCTTTGATTGCACATTGATGTCGAAACTGAAGGTAGAATCTCCATTGGTGAGTGGCCAATGGAGGTTGTGGGTCTACTTCACCATTGAGTTTGAGTTAGTGTCTTTGAGGGGTATTTTGGTGGGTGACTAACGACTTTCCTATGATGTTCTTTTGATGTTGTCTTCAGATATCCAATGGGTCATCAGGAAGTAAGTGATTGATACACTGAGTGTTATATATTTTCCTATAAAAGATGTAAAACTATGAAAAAGGAGGATAATATTCCTAAAAATGCAAGCACACATAAAACCTAGAATCTTAAGAGAATGAGGACAAAATAGGCATGAAATATGCACAAAATTGGATTTATTATCCTTGTGAAATCACAATCATCCAAAGATATTGGGATGACTGGTCTCATAAAGATCTCTTCCCCTTGGTCAATGTGAGTGACAAAATATAATGACACAATGGCCCAACCTACCAATTGGGACACAATGAACATTCCACTAAAATTTAATATGTCGTGGGTGCGCAGGTCAGAACATAAAAACTATGGTATATAAACCTTGAATCTGAGTTGCAAGCTCAGTTCCTCTCAATCACATATAAATCAAGACACTACTAAATCTTCTCTCAAAGACCTTGAAATTCATATGAAGGAGAAAACCCCTCTCTGCACCCACATATACTCAATATTATACAAATCCAATCACTTCTCACAAGCAAAAATTTCTATAAGGACTACTTGCTTCACTATCTAACAAATTACGACACAAAGATAGTTCTATGGTTACATGCCACTACATGATCAAAGTTATAATTGATTATTTCAACTAATCGCTCATTTTTAATAGCATCAATCAAGTTACATATAAATAATTAAAATATTATAAAATAACTCCAAAATATATAAAATGTAATCATATTTGAACAAAACCACCCAAATTAAGGTACAAGTAACCACTCTTGGTCGGACAAGCCCAATTCACCAAATTGGGATACAATACAAATCCCAGCTTAACAATCTCAATCACAAGGCCCAAACATCAAGCCAATGTCCATCAGCTACAAAAGGCATCAATATGGGATATTTTCCTTCCACTATTTCATTTTCACTGTACTTAAATAAAATAAAAAATACATGCAATTACCCATTAATATAACTTCTCATACACATCATTAAGAACAAAGCAATATTATGCAACAAGATTAATTATCACTCTTCCAGTGTGATGGGTTGTCATGAGGAACTATCATATTTTATTATTTTTAAGAGTATTTAATTAAAGTCATTAAATCATCAATCATGTCTCTTTCATAGCCTACTTGGTTATAATAAAGTATATGTCATCTTAATGGTATATAATTTATGAGGACTACTTAATTATAGTAGAGCATACTCATCATTTCAAGAGCAAGTACAATAAACACATGACCACATAACTCACTATTTTAAGTATATCAAAATGCTTTACAGTATTTGGTAATTAATTTTTATCCAATTATATATTTAAACTATAACTCTTGGACTACTATCATACCCATGATGGTACCCTCACCATTTACATCAAGGAAAAAGCCTCAAGGTATTATGCCTACTTACATACCAATTTCCAAAATTCATCATTTAATGTCACTTAGTTGATTCCATAAAATTATAGGAAGAGAAGAGAGGATATATTTAGATTCATTAAGGTGATAGATCTCATTTGGTGGCGTCTTTCAATTAAGGCTGCCCTGAATTACATAAGTCTCCTGTTTAATTTGTAATCCCATACCACTTCATGCATACATTATTTGTTGGTTCCATTAAAGATGTTGTACACATTGATGTTGTTATTCTATTGGATTGATAATCACTTTTGGTCTCATTAACAACTTTAACAGTATATACCCAACCATGCATGGACTTAAAAGGATCAAAACATAAAACTATGGTGCATAATGACCCCAAACACGTTTAAGGTCAAAATGGGTAAAACTGCTTGTCAGAGTATCATATACACTTGAAAATTCAAAAATATTTCAAAGGGTAGTATACTAAAAAAAACTTTCATCATAAAACTCAGACTGATGTGGAAGTTATTCTATTTACAAGTTTATACATAAGAGGACTATTTCGAGCCACAACTGAGCCAGTTTCAAATACTAAGTATGATTCCAACTGATATTGGGTAGCATAAAAGTTATATAAATGTGTAATTTCCATATTAGAGTACTCATAAGCTTAAATATATGTATGGTGGATTCATTCATCATCACTATTGTACAATAAGGATTTAAAAAAAGCATTTTGGGTATATTTGAGGCACTTTTACATAGAGAACCATATCCAAATGAGAACCCAACTTCATATAAGTTAGATATGTATATCTCAAATTAGTTTTAGAAACACATTAAAATAGTAAGGGGTCATGTGTAATTCATCCATCATCATTTTGGCATCAAAATACTCAAAAAGACCATTTACAGGGCATAGATTTTGAATTTCATACCTTCAGACATTACAGGAACATGTAGTTATAACCAAGAGAATATTTTAGAGTGTATAAAAGATAAGGTGGATTTGTTACCAGTTCGTGTTATGGAAAAATAGTTCATAAAACTATCTCCTTTAGATACATAGAGAAATATCTAAGCAAATTTAAGGCAAAGTTAAGGTTTGAATGTATTTAGTAGGAAAAAGAAGCTATTCAGGAAATATCAATCACCTATAATAGAGTATAACTTAAGATACACATAAAAAATATATGAAATCAACTCCTCCACCCACTAACAACCGTCTAAAGGGTCCAAAAGAGCTCTGTCAAGCTAGGTCAAGCTCACAAGGGCAAAAAAGAGAGAGACTAGAGGTGCATTAGCTAGCTGAGATAGTTTCCACCATGGAAACCCATGGAGTTCTGACTAATGAATAAGATGAAAGAAAAATCAATAGAATAGAGCGTATATAAGGAATTTCTTACATGGAGGAATGTTGGAAAGAATCTAAAAGGTCTTGAATCCACCAGAGAAGCTTAATTCATCCACACACAAGTGCATGCAAGCACTTGATCCAAGATATGGCCCTACCAACAAGGGTTACAGATATAGAGATGTTCCTCCTAATCACATAAGTTTTCTTGACAGAGAGAAATTAGGCTAAATGGTCGGGGTGTTGGGTATATGTGAAGGAAATAGTTAAAAGACTAAGCAACCCTTAACTTATAAGGCTATTTTGAAGGCAAAATTGATCCAATGTATAGAGGCACTTGGGCCCAAGGTTTTGAGGCCCAACCTATTATCTTCCCATACAAATGTCACATTGAGGGTCAAGATCCCTGGAGCTACCAAATTTATGGATGTATCTATCCAGCCTCCTCATACATACGACCACTAGACTAAGATCAAGCATATGAATCAAGTAAAGGAATGCTAAGTTCAAAAGCATCAAAGTTCAATTAATTAAGCAATAAAATGAATAAATAAATATTATTGGATAGCTTTTTGTCAATAAAAAATATCTTCTAAACTATGGTGAAATTGCACACTAGTCTACAAATGTGCACGGTGCAATTGTTGCCAATTTAAAATTATTTCTTCACTAGTTAAGTTCTAAGGCTTGATAACACATGAATATGTATGAACACAAGTGTAAATATTTTTGCACACATTTTGCAATAACATACTCATTCTATGGTGAATTTGTAATTAAGTCCAGAACTCAAAAGAAAACTAAAATTAAGACAAACAAAGTACAATACATACTAAATTTAGGACTTCTATTAATATCTAATTTTTTCAAGAATTAAATTACGATAATCAAACAATATTAAGTGAAACTATTGTTTAAGGTAGGTTCAGAGTCTCACACTTACCATGGAGGTGTATCCATAGAGATATGTTATAATGGAGGAGCTGAGCTACATTGTATGAGGTGTCTACGTCCTAAGGTCACATGAACTTATGAGGGTGGATTTCAAGGAGTGAATCCTTAATTTTAATTGTTTGTCTTGAGTTTGTATTGTTCTTAATCTTTTAATGTATTGGGATTCACAAGGAATTGCATCCACAAATAATAATTTCCTTTCTCTGATTTTGACATGTTCCATGCATGTGATATGTTTGACTTTTTGATATGTATCTCAATTAAAATGTACGAGCTTAGAGAATATGATTGAGGTAGTAAATATCCTTTTTGTCGCACAAGGCAACCCATGGTATGCCATGGGGTGATTAAGTAGTGAAGTTATCATACAAAGGTGGATGTATCTTGTCAACTTTCACTTTTTTTCATGTACTCAACATCCTCAATATGCAGTGTAGGAATAGAGAAGGGTCATGCTTCCTTTCTTCCTAAACTTTCCCATAATAATGTTCACTTATGGAGGAGAAATTAATACTTGGTTCCCTACTGGCTCTGGACAACTATTTCCCCCATAATTTTGGACCATTGGAGGGTCTATTTTAAGTTGACCCTCAATCATAGGTATTTCCCATGATGTTATACACTAACATAAGTCGAGAACGTTTTGTCTTGGTACTTAAAACCTTAGTATGTAGATTAGTTCATCATTGGTTTCTGATGTGGTGTAGTGTTTTTCTTTTGTTTTGATGTTCTCTAGGTTATGTTTTCACAAGGACATATCTCATAGATAGTGGTTCTAAGAGTTTAGGATGGGGTCAATGATCTAAATGTGCATAGTGCGTGAGGCATTTCCCATGTCTGAATTCCTTGTAGTCCAGAAAAGTTGAAGTTATGAAGGAATTTTTCCATTTAACACTAGCATGAAGGACATTAGTTGTAGGATGTTGACATTCCTCCAGTCCCATTGGGTGGTAGATTAGGTAACATATATATTTTCTTAGTGGTAGTATATTTGGTAGAGTATAATCACCATACTATAATGAAGGGTGCCAAACAAATTGCATTTTCTTCATGCCCGTTAGGGAGCATATTTTCCGAACAAAATTAGCTATTTAATCATGTGAAGTTACATGGATTTGGGTATAACTATTTAAGTAAATGAATTCAAAATTAAATTTTCTTTTGTAAAGCAAAGAACCTGATGAGGTTATAATAGTATTTCACTCCAGCCTCTACATTCTAATGAGTAAACTTGACATTCTCTAGTGACCCAAGATCATCACCCTCTTATTAGAGAAGGGGTTTACAATATTGTTTAAGGATATACCACCATGCATCTACCCTGTCATCAATAATAGTACCTACTAGCATGACTATAATTGATTGGTGTTAGATGACTTCAGGCATCTTTTTTCTAGAGTTGCATGACCTAACCATTATAGTATGGTCCTTCCCCTTTTGACTTGAACTTACCCTGGGTATATACATTAAGATGGATGTGTATCATTAGATCACCTTTCTACAATCATCATGTATGAACCTTCTTATAAAAGGACCAAGCCATTATGGTCCTAGTAGTGTTGTGCATGGTGAAATGTGCAGAGTCTTCATTCTTCAATCATATTTGTAGTGTATGTACAATTTCCAACCCAATCCGCTTAGGGATGTCTACCTCTTTTAGTATACATAGAGAAATTTGATCTGAACTAGTTGAAAAGCATCGATCCCATTAATAAGCAATTAGGTTGTTGTGACTATCAAAGTACATGTAGAAGTTATATATGCCCAAAAAGCCATGGGTAGTTGCTTATGCCACTCTTGAGTGGATTCAATAGTTTTCTTGAGTATTTTAATGAGGTTATTTTCGGATACCTCAACTGCTGCATTCATCTGAGGTTGATAAGGAAACATTTTTGATCTTAAAGTCAAAAGGATATAAATATTTTTGTACCATCTTTGTGATGAAGTTGGTCTAATTGTCAGGGATGATCTCGATGGGTACACCATAATGGCTAGTAATGTTCTTGTGGAAGAACTTGATGACATATGAGGTTGAGATGATGAAGACCAAAATGTCATCCACCCATTTAGTGAAATAGAATATGGTGACTTGCATGAAGCAATGACCACTGGAGGCCTTTAGGTGGATCTTACCAATAATATCTACTCCCCATATTATGAATATCCAAGGCATTTCCATATTGTATAGATGGATGGAAGGTATGTGGATGTGATCAGCTTGCAATTGGCAAATCTGACACTTGTGGACGTGTTAGGTATAATCCAATTCATTGTGATCCAATATTATCCCAAGAGTTTTTACACTTAGTGAGGGAAACACCACTCATATGCCAAACACAAATTCTTTCATGGACTTCATGTATGACAATTTCAACTTCTTTCTCATCAAGGGATTGCAAGTGCTTTTGAATGGCAGAACATCAATACAATATTCTAGCTCCCAGGACATAATTGACCTCTAGAAACCTGATGGTTTGTTGATCCCACCTGGATGTACCTTTCAGGAATGGTTGTCCTTTGAGAAATCCCTTCATATCATAGAAATATGGTTCCTCGTTTGACGAAGGTTTCACTTTGATCTGCATACAATAGACCAATTGAGGCAACACTTTGACCTCGATTGAGAAGTTGGACATATCTTAGATGTTGATCCAAGATTCTAGGGTTGCTAGTGTGTCAGGATATGCATTCTTGTCTCTCTTTTTATGGGTTATTTGTTTGATCTTGTCGAACTCTTCAGCCAACTTTGAGAGGAACTATGATGCAGAATAAGATGCTCTTGTTTTGCATTCCACTCACAAATTGACTTGGACTAGATGAGCATAAATCCAATAAGACCGACCCTCCGAATCCCATCCTATTTTCTGCTTGTAAGTCTAGGATACAAGCTTCTTGGTGACATTATTGATGACCTCAAATTATATTCTTTGGGAAATAGTGATGTATACTTATGTTAGTTAACGAGAACAACTGCCAAATAATGGTATCAAATCTGATAGGGAGGAGAACCATTACGCCGGAATAGAATAGAACTATTGGAAATGGTGGGTATGGAGAAGGAAAATAAAATTTTGGGGATCCTCCTTTCACATGGACAAGGGGATCATATGTTCTTCTGGAACTTGACTGGTAATAGACTCTTCACTGTTCGTATAACATATTGGTTGGGAAAATTAAGAAAAAAATGAAGGATGAATCATGCAATAGATGAATTTAGATTTTATACTATGAAGATGAATGTGTAACATGAACTTGAAACCAAAACTCAAACATTTTAATTGAAGAGCAACCATAGGATGCCTAGAAGCTATTACTTAGCTGATATAATGCCAATCTCAGGAAGATGATACATACCAATTATGTCAAATGAGACTGAATCAATTGTACATGCTCTTGTACAATGTATCCGAATGAAGTGTTGCTGGTTGCACTTCTCAATGGTGTGGAGGCAGGATGCACCATTGTGAACTTCTTTACCTCTTTTCAGACACTGATGCAAAAAGTGTGATGACCAAGAAGTAGAAGCAGCAACCAGTGACGGAATGACGCTCAGGTCTAGGTGGACACATGCCCTACCAAATTCTACTGTTTACACATAAATTCATGCTTGATATTTGAAGTTTAAAGGAAAATGGTTGTTGTGTCTGACCTGATATCTCTCCTAATGTTTGTCCATCAACAATGCCCCTCCTACCTATTAAGTAACTCTATCATTGGCAATAGTCTTTGATATCCGGGCGACATGGACAAAACACAATGATACAATATCCACTCGAGTTCGACTACACACACCCTCCAAACCACCTGGTCATCCACCCACTAGTTGGGAGGCATGATCAATGCTGATGTGGTAGATAAAAAAATACACACTATAACAGAGAAAAAAATAGGAGAGAGAAATGTTTTGTTCATACCTTTTAAACTATAAGGTTTATTTTTGAAATAAAAAGCATCAGGTTGATCACAAAAATTACTTTCTAACAAGACCAATGTTGACTTACCTTGGAGAAAAATAATATGAGAAGTATATTGAGAGAGGATAAGTATAAAAAAGTACAATACCCACAAAATTTTGGGTAATGTACTCCAAAATGGGAGTAACATTAGTATTGTACCTCCAAAATGATAGTAATATACCTAATATAATATTGTACCCAAAAAATTGGTACCATACTCATATTGACCGTCAAGTAAAATGCTAAATTAAACTAAGTATAGTAAACATTTGTCTATACTAGTTATTGTACTCATGTTTTGGAATGCATTATGTCAAAAAGTAAAATATTAGTATTATACCTCCAAAATTGAGAGTAATTTATCCCAAAATATGTGCATTATACCCCAAACCACTGGTGATATATTCGGCACATAAATAAAAAGGGTACAATACACATGATTCAGGTATAAAACTCCCATTTTGCGGAACAATTCGAATGTTTACTTGCTGCTGTATTGTACTCAAAACACATGTGATGTACCCAAAACATGTGGTATGGTACCCCAAAACAAAGAAATTGTATTTCTCTGATATTACTATTTTTTAAATGTATCAACACTAGTCTTGTTGGAAAGTATTTTAGATAAGGAATAAAATGCTTTTTATTTCATCAAATAATACATTCTATATTAAAAGTAATTGAGAAAACCATTTTCTCTCTGTTCTACTTCTCTCATCTTTTATTGTTGCTGGATGTATGAGAAAAAGTGTGCACTACCAATCCTTAGAACTGGGTCGGTGGATGGGTCAATATCAGACTATGTCTAGAATTTTGTTAGCACTCCCGATCAAGAAAGGTCAAGCAATCCAATGTTGGATTCCATGCTTGGTCGATGACTATTGAAAGCAGACTCTCGTGATCTATGATCCAACCACAAAACCAATGGAGATGATGACTGGTAAGTGGACTGCTCCTCAGCATGGAATACTAAAGTTTAATATTGATGCTTTATGGTAATGTCAGATCCAACCAGACTTGGTTGGGTCACTGGTGACCAACTAATAATAGTTAACATAGGCTAAACCCAATATAGGTGTATCTAGTACTTATGATATGTGGAGGAAAAAGATATTTTTATCTTTTGTGCAATTAGGAAGGTGTTTAGCTCACATTGTTCACTCCTACATGTTTATGATCCTTATATGTAGTATTGTATGTGACACTAGTGTACAAAGGGATTTATGAGAGCGTATGCTCTTATTGTGGAAAAGTTACCAAAACACACATGCAAGCATGTACCATGCCTTTCTGGGTTGGGTCAGGCTCGAGGTAAACCTCAGGATCAGGAATTGTCTTTTGTTGTCCTTCTGCACATCTAGATAACTAATTAGTTATTTATTTAGTTAAAATATTTCTAATTGGAAATGGACTCATCATATTCTATTTATGTGTACAAGAGCATTAGTGTGATTGTGTCAAATCAGGAATAGGATGGTGTATGGGAGACAAAGAAAGCTATATGCAAAAGATTAATCACACACCTAAGTAACAAAGTATGTCATTCATGTTTTACAAACCCGCTACCTGAATCTTTATATATCCGCTTCCTGCTATGCAAATTTCTCTCATGGAGGTCCTCTCCTAAATAATAAAAGTCTTCTTCTCCATTATTCTCTTCTTTGACGCAATCTACTGGGTGGTGGTACCTAATGACCTCTAAGTTGTACCAATGGTGTTATTTCTCTTGGTCTATGTGTGAGCATGGCAACCTTCTTCTTGTTGGGAAATAGGTACACATAGTATAGCAACGAAAACAAAATTTTTATCCATCCGTATTCCCATAACAGTAAAATCACATCAACTACTATAAAATAAGAAAGATGGTTTAGCGAGTTTATACGTAGTCCTGGAGCAAGTCCAGCAACAAAAAATCATTGATGCAACTATCTTCTAGTTTCTCTTGGATGGTGTGTGTGCATCTCCTGATCTTCTCCATGGATGGTGGACTGAACAACATCTATAGTGACTCATGCGGTCTTGCCACAGACTGCAAACTAACGTTGTCCTCCTAACAACGACCAAAGGATTCCTACCTCTAGAGTAGTCCACACGAACCAACTAGAACTCATGTCATTCAACTAGAATAGACAGAAAGGATTTGTCCCTCCCATTGGGGTACTAGTCACCAACTTTCTCTCCCACAACAATGATTCATAGTTGTTCTCTCCCTTGCAATCCCTCCCTAGTCAGCTAGAACTTGCTTGGACTCTCTTGCTTACTGATGCAATCCTATTTTAGCACTTCATCTTGTGTATTTTTGTATCTCAATCACATCTAAACATAGTAGAATGCAAGTTAATTCCCTCAATATGCATATTACTATCAAATACACTTATGGATGTTCTTTGCATGTTTTTTAGGTACTTGGACCATGTCTTGGATGGATGAGAGGGAAGGAAGGAGTTCTAGGATTTTTCGACCCCTGGAGGGGTCCAAAAAGGCCCCAAAGCTCCCTCAGCCTACCCCTAGTGGCCAAGGGTCAAGCTCAAGCAAAGAAGTCCATGGATCATGAAGTTTCAAGCTCAAATGCTACTGAAGACCCCAACATGACTGTGGTGCCAAGGAACGACCGTGCTCACAAATGCAAAAGGTACATGGAAAACCTTCATTTTGTCAAGCTACAACAAAATGGTCATGCTACCCAACACGGTCATGGTGAGAACCCCCAAAATGGCCGTGCCAACCAGCACAACCATGCTGCTAAGGATCAGAATGGGCATGCTAACTAGAATGACCTCCAATTCACCTCGCCCACCACAGACGTGCTACCCAGCACGACCGTTCTACCTAGCCCCCATCACGACCATGCTACCAACCTTCATTTCACCACTTTCTCTCTGACATATTCCACTTCCCATCACGGCCGTTCTCCCCCACAATGGCCGTTCCAACCATCAACAACCATGACCGTTCGGCTCAGAACGAACCTGCTACCACCCAAAACCTACCTTTTTTCAGCATTGATTTTCCAACTATACCCCTACTTACCGTAGTGATTCCACTACCACCTATATATACACGGGTGGTGGCCACAACACTAGGTTAGCTGCTTTAGCACCCTCCTACCTACTCTAGAGCAGTCATTGCTATCTCCCTTGCATTCAAGACCTTCACCTACCATTTCCACCCCCATTTTCCACCATAGAAACCTAGTTTCCTAAGTTTTCTACCATGATCCCCATCATTTACATTCTTTTCACCCACCTTGGAGGATGGAGGTCGTTCTACAACATCTAGGAGGTGAAGGAGAAGAAGCTTCCACAATCTCCATGGATTCCTACCCCTTTCTTTTCCTTTCTTTTCTCTTTTGTATTATCATATCTAGCTAAGCCTCTGGTGGTAGGCTGTTTGGGGTTAAAATGTTACTTTGATACCATGTTGAGGGAAAATAACTTGTATTGAACATGTTTCCATTCTATGATGATTTCCTCTTGCTTCTATCTCAATTTCCATTATCTTGTCTGTGGTTTGTGCTTTTAAACATGGATTTGTTTTATGATGCTTGATGACACTTAGCTTCTAGGGTAAAATGGAATGTATGTGGCTATCTTAGGAATTTCTCCTAGGTCCAGATAGTGGATCCATAGCTAGCACCCTTTGTTATCACATACAACTCCCTTCTCCTACAAGTAGGTGTGAGATCTAAGTAGCTAGTGTAAGTGTGATTAGTGCAATTTCCTAGAGTTTCCTAAAGGCTAGATGGCAAGTAACTTGAGGAGAAACATCCTCATCTCTACTCCCATTCCCACCCTTGGCTCTCAACTGCCCTAGTACCACTTACCCTACAAACCTAAACTTGCCAAGTCCTATTAGAATTACACCTAGCCTTATCTCTCCAACTAGTAGCATATGGTATATTCTAATAGCACTTGCCTTGTTGTTTGGTTTGGTAATCTATATTGGAGATATAAAACTTGCCTGTTATGTAACCTCCCCCAACTAATATCAAAGTTTCATCCCCAAACAGCCCACCTATCCATCTTATTGCTTAAAATCCACCTTTGCCATCTTAGCTTGTTAATGCTAGTTTAGTTGATTGCTTTTGTTACTCCTTAGCTAATTGCTTAATTATTGATAGTTAGGTCTTGCCTAAGTAGCTAGGTCTCTTTTGAGCTTGCTTGTGTTAATTTAGTTAGCTAGGATAACTTAGTCTATTGCTTGTCGTATTGCTTATCTTGCCTCTTAGTTGATAATTTGACTTGCTAGTGTAGTGTAACTCCTTGCTCTATCTTAGTTGCTTATTTTTCCTAGTTTCTTAGTCTTAACTTGCTTAATCTAGGGTTTTTGTTGATCCAACTTCTTTCTTTCTCTTAAATTGATTTCCACTGTAGTGTAATCAACAAAACGACCTTCAGGCCCTCAAATCCTAGACTCCACTTTAGGAACATAGCTCACAATAATCTAGCTCTAGTGCCCCCTCTCTCCCTGAGGATTGACCCTAATCTTGCTGCTTGACTATACTACAACATGGCCCCATGCAACTGCGGGTACATGTGAATAGTTAAGACAATGTGTTGGACTAGGTCCATATATAAATTTTGATATATCTGTGTGTTTTCCCTTAGGGTTGCATCTAGTGACATTCTAGTTGGCTAGTGTGTGAACTTGAGAAGATTGCACCAAGCTTTCTGGCACCGTTGTCGGGGATAGAGGTGCTCGACCTAGATATTTAGTGTAGCTTAGCTTTTCCTACTGCCCTTACCATTGATATTCTCTATTCTTTGTTTACTTTAGCATACTATATTTCTATCTTGGATCTTGTTTCTTGTTTGTGTATTGTGTAGGTGACAACTGTGCATGAGCATTACACATTTGACTGGTATCGAATTGGTGCGATACAACCCCGAGATAGGTAGAAGGAGATGCCAAAGCTGCCAAAGACAACACCAATCAACTAAAATGGAAGGCAATGGTCCTCATGGTGATGCTCAACAACAACCCAACCACCCTCTCCATGAGTACTTCACCCCGGGGAAATACAAATCCCCAATTGCCACCCTTGTTGACCAAATGCTGGGTCAACAATTCTCCATTCCACCATCTCTTCTCGGACTCATTCCTACTTAATATGGGATGGAGAATGAGAATCCCTACCACCATATCGACACCTTTCTTGAAACTTGCTCCACTTTCCGCATACCTACAGCCACCGATGACTCAATCTAAAGAACCCTATTCCCCTTCTCTCTGAAAGAAAAAGCCAAGAAGTGGTACATCTCCAATCCTGAGTTGGTGACATGGATCACGATCAAGAATGAGTTCCTTAAGAAGTTATACTCGATCGCCAAGTTGACCCAGATGCAGAGGTGTATTACCTCCTTCTCACAAAAAGAGAATGAACCCTTCCACGAGGTGTGTGAAAGGTTACTAAAGCTCATGTGTGATTGTCCTCGTCATGAAGTACCTTTGTGGAAGCTTGTTCAAGAATTTTACACCGGGCTAGTTGAGTTGAGCCAGAATAATGTCGATTCCTCATGTGGAGGCACGTTCATGGCAAAGCCACCGAAGGAGTCTTAGCCCTTATTTGAGCATCTTGCTAAGAATTCTCACCACTGAGCTTCAACCAAAGGGGAGCTTGGTGACTGGAAATACATCCCTCCATGTCCTCCTGTAGATCCATTCAGAATAGAGTCCAACCCCCGAATGATTAAGATGATGGAATATATGATGAACATGATGAAGAACCAAGCAAGAGGTTCTTCTAGCCAATGTACAATGGCAATTGATGTTGAGGATGAAGAAGTGAACGCTTTGCATGCTTTTGGCAACCACAACAACCAAGTCCCGATGTCCAACTCCTATATTCTTGAGTGGAGGAATCAACCAAACTTCTCATGGAAGAAACAAAATGAGGAGGGGCAGGGCATTCAAGGCAACATCAAGGGCCCAAGTATAGCTCCAAGTTTGAAGAAGAAGTTCTAGGAAGGATAAGGAGCCTTGATGAAGTGAAGAAGGATGTGTCCTCTCAAGGGCAAAACATTAGCTGCCTTGAGCAAAGGCTTGATCAAATTTCCCTTTCACTTGCCCGATGTGAAGAAGGGAGGCTCCCATCTCAACCCATGGCCGACCCAAACAATGATGTCGAGTATGTAAGAACTATTCAAGGCGCTTATGTCCCACCACAAGGCCAAGTACCCCCACTTCACCAGTACCAAGGACCACCAAACCCTTATGCCCCCACCTCAAAAATCCCCTTTTGACTACCAATACCCCACCTCTCTCATACCAACAACCCCCTCTAGAATATCACCCCCATCAACCACAACCTTAGCCACAATTCATCCTTTAGAACCCAAATCCACCACACCCAAGACCACCACCACCTCAACAACCACAACCACCTCCACAATCTTCCTCTTCTACTACCCATGAGCATGTGAAGGTAGTGACAGTGTTGAGGAGTGATAGGACCTTGGAGCAGCCATGGGGAACTTTTTTTGATAGTGCATCCAATGATGACAAAGTTGATACTGTGACCAGGGATGTGGATATTGGGATTCAAGTTGGGGATATTGTGACAAGCACTCGGGTTGATACTGTGATAGAGAAAGATGATACTCTGATTCCTGTGATACAACTTGATGATTCTATTGACTTGAGCCACTTGGGAGCACAACTCCCTCCATTCCCAGATGCACTTGAAAAACCATCCACTGAAATAAGGAATAAGAATCACACCAAGGACATCATGGAAACTTTTAAGTAGGTCAAGGTCAATATTCCTTTACTTGATGCAATCAAGAAAATCCCATCTTATGCTAAGTTCTTGAAAGACTTGTGCACATCCAATAGGAAGACAATAGGAAGGACACCAAAGAAGGTCAAGCTCACTAAGCAAGTGATATCAATTCTATAACATACAGTGCCAAGGAAGAGAAAAGATCCCGATGCTCCCATCATCTCATGCTACATTGGAGCACACCACATAGACCAAGCTCTTCTTGACTTGGGTTCTAGTGTAAATTTGATTCCGTGTGATGTGTTTGCTGAACTACAAATGGGACAACTGGTTCCATCTCATTGTACTTTGCAATTGGCCGATAGATCTATGAAAACACGTACATGGCTTGTTGATGAAGTGTTGGCCAGACTTGATGATGACACCTACAAATTCTTCCCTATTGATTTCATTATTTTGAACATGGAAAAAGACTCAAGGAAAGTGTGTATTATCTTGGGGAGACCCTTCTTGGCTACAGCTGATGTAGTGATCCATGTGAGTACCAACACCATGTATGTGCCTTTCATGCACATGAAGATCCAGTTGAACATTTTCAAGTATTCTTCTAAGACCGAGGTGGTAACTTCTACAGAAGAGGATTGTTATCTTATTGAGTGTCTTGATGAGATTGTAGAAGAGTGTCTACCTGTATGGATTCAAATTGCCACACAAGGTAGAGGGATAGAGACTATTGTGGAATTTTTCGATGATGATGAGGAGGAGGATGAGCAAGAAGAGCTAGCCTCAGTAGCTACAAGTGAGGACCTCCTGTCCATTTATGAACCATTGAAGAATTCCCTTGAAGCGCCTCCAATTCTTGATCTCAAATCACTTCCTGAAGGATTGAAATATGCTTTCTTAGGCTCCAATGACACCCTCCCAGTGATCATTTCTTCTATCCTTTCTCCATAGTAATAAGATGCTTTGATGGTAGTTTTGATGAGAAACATTCAAGACATTGGATGGTCCATTACTGACTTGAGGGGTATTGACCCCTCCACTCATGTCCACAAAATATACCTTGAGGATGATGCTAGACCAACCCGTCAAATGCAAAGGAGGTTGAATCCAAAATTGAAAGAAGTTGTAGTGAAAGAGGTCATGAAGCTACTTGATGTTGGAATCATATATCCCATTTATGATAGCCCATGGTGAGTCCCATCCAAGTTGTACCCAAGAAGGGCGAGATCACAGTAGCTGAGAATGAAGATGGGAAATTGATGCCTGTGAGAGAGAAATCCAAGTGGAGGATGTGTGTGGACTACAGAAAATTGAATGAGAAGACCAAGAAAGATCATTACCATCCCCCATTCCTAGATCAGAGCTTGGAGAGATTAGCTAGACAAAGTTTTTACTATTTTCTTGATGGATACTCCAGTTACTTCCAAATAGTTGTTCATCCCGTGGATCAAGAGAAGACGATGTTCACTTGTCCAAGTGGTACTTTTGCTTACACGAAGATGCCATTTGGGCTATGCAATGCCCCTTCTACTTTTAAAAAATGTGTGACATCCATCTTTGTTGATATGTCTGATTCGTATCTTGAAGTCTTAATGGATGACTTTTCTATGTTTGATAATACATTTGATGAATGTTTGCTGCACTCAACAACAGTGCTTGAAAGGTGTGTCAAGGTCTGTTTGGTGCTATCCTGAAGTCATTGTTTCGGGTCACCAACTTTCCAAGGCAGGCATTGAGGTTGATAAGGCCAAAGTGGGCCCAGTTTCCACTCTCACTATTCCTTCCATCGTAATACATGTACGATCTTTCTTGGGGCATGCATGTTTCTATCACCGTTTCATCAAAGACTTTAGTGAAATATCGAGGTCGCTTTGCTACTTTCTTGAAAAAGACGTGGAATTCAATTTTTGATGACAAGTGTGTTGAAGCCTTCAACCACTTGAAGCACAAGCTCATTTCTGCTCCTATCATGCAGTCCCCAGATTTCTCATTGCTATTCAAGATCATGAATGATGCATCAGATATGGCAGTGAGGGCTATGCTAGGCCGAAGGATTGACCACATTCCACATGCCATTTCTATGCAAGCAAGACTCTTGATGAATCCCAAAGGAACTACACTACCACAGAAAAAGAGTTGCTTGTCGTGATTTTTACTCTTGACAAGTTTCATTCTTATATCTTGCAAAACAAGGTGGTGGTATACACGGATCGCGCCGCTCTAAAATACCTTATGTCAAAGAAAGATTCTAAGCCAAGATTGATCTAATGGATTCTATTTCTCCAAGAGTTTGATTTTGAGATTGTAGATAAGAAGGGAGTCAAAAATTTTGCAACTAATCATCTCTTTTGCATTGAAGCACTGTATGATGATAGAAACCGAATCAAGGAAACAATGCCACATGAGAAAATTTTCTTATATTCATCCACCCAAAGACCATGATACAAGCACATAGCTAACTTCTTAGCTAGTGGGAGGATACCAAGTACTTGGATAAGGGAAGAGAGAAAGAGACTATTTGCAATGGTGAAGAACTATGCCTGGGATGACTCACATCTTTTCAAATATTGTCCTAACCAACTTGCCTGGGATGACTCACATCTTTTCAAATATTGTCCCAACCAACTCATTAGAAGGTGTGTCCCGGAAACTAAGGAGCAAGAGATCCTATCTATGTGCCACTCTGGTGTATGTGTAGGTCACTTTAGTGGGAAACACACAGCCACCAAGATTCTTCAAAGTGGATTTTATTTTCCAACATTGTTCAAAGATGCTCATGAATATTACAAGTTCTGTTTGAAGTGCCAAAAGGTGGGAACTATCTCAAAGAGGGAAATGATCCCTCTATCACCGATTCTTGTGGTTGAGGTGTTTGATGTTTGGGGAATTGACTTCATGGGTTCGTTTCCTCCCTCATTTGATATGTGTAGTCTTGGTAGCTGTTGGTTATGTATCAAAATGGATTGACGCTATTTCCACTAGAACCGATGATCATACAGTTGTTTGTGATTTTGTAAATTCAAACATATTCATCCAATTTGGTGTACCACATGCCATGATTAGTGATGGAGGAAGCCATTTCATTCATCATACTTTTGAGGGGCTGCTAAAAAGACACACAGTAAATCATCGCGTGGCTACGCCTTACCACCCTCAACTGAGTGGTCAAGTTGAGTTAGCTAATTGGGAGATAAAGCTCATTCTTGATAGGACGGTGAAGCCAGGCCACAAGGATTGGTCTTTACATCTCAATGAAGCTTTGTGGGCATATAGGACTGCATTCAAAGCCCCGATTGGTACCACACCATTTAAACTTGAGTGTGGAAAAAGCTGCCATCTACCCGTGGAAATGCAACACAAGGCTTTGTGGGAATTGAAAGTCATGGATATGGATGGAGATACTGCCATATTGAAAATAAAGTTGCAACTACATGAGCTTGAGGATATGAGATATGAGGCTTATGAATTGTCCAAAATCTATAAGGAAAGGACCAAGTTCCTACATGATAAGTTGATTAAGAAGAAGAACTTTGAGCCCAGAAAATGGGTGTGGATGTACAACTCTAGGATGAAGTTCTTTATCAAGAAGCTTCAATCTAGGTGGGAAGGATCTTATATAATCAAGAATGTATACCCATTTGAAGCTGTGGTGATAAGTGAAAAGGATGGAGTAAGAGAGTTCTCTGTCAATGGACAAAGATTGAAAGCACTTGTTGAAGTAGGTCCACATAAAGCCAACCAAAGTTTTGAGTATTGTGATGTTAGTTGAGGAACACCAACTTGATGAAGAGATATTCTTGAATGCACATGAGAGGGACATTTACTATAAAGATTCTTTGAATGTTCCATGAGGACTATCGACTTCAAGGATCAATAAGCCCATCTGAAGGCGTAAAATTTGGTGCTAGTGGGAGGCAACCCACCTAGATTTGAGAAATTTTTCACCAAACTTCACCTTTTGATACTTTTCCTTTGTTTTTACACACAATTCCAAGAACACACACACATTTGTGTTTAACAATTTTGCTTTAGTTTTGATGTTGAGATAGGTGAGACAGGTTAAAGTTTGATAAATGAGGCACATTTTAATGAAAAATTCTTGATAGAACATCATGCAGATCATTGGTGATGATTGAATTACGAATGCGGAGTGATTTGATGATTTCTGAAGATTTTTGAACTTGGAGGACCCAACATGGCCGTGTTGGCAAGGTTGGTTGCAACAAGGAAAACTTAGATTTTGAGCCCAGTCAGCACGACTGTTCTGGCCAACACGGTCGCGCTAGCAAGGTTGGTTACAACAAGGAAAACTTAGGTTTTGGGCCCAGTCAACACGATCATTCTGATCAACACGGTTGTGCTGGCATTCCTCCAGAATGGCTGTGTTGGCTCGGGCCCAACACTTAAGTGTCCCAAATTTGCCCGACCCAACATGACCTCCAGTTCATTTCCACAAACCAGAACGACCGTTCTGTGAGGGTGGGTGACTTCCAATCACCCCCAAATCACCTCCTCTTACTCCAAAACTCTAAATTCAAGATCCCTTTACCTCCCACTCACCTTCCCCTACCTAAAGCTCCATTTTCCACCCTCCATTACCCTCCATCTCAAGAAGATTTCTCCCTTACAGCCCAAAAGTACAAAAAATTACTGTTGTTCTTCATTCATCCACCAAATCCTTGCAAATTAAGATGAAGAGCACAGGCAAAGCAATCAAGAAAGGGGTAGAGAAGACCATGAATATCCTCACCGGAGGCAAAAGTCACACCAAACAGGCCTCCAACGTCACACTGCCATCACACAACCCTACGTTGCCGTCTAACTCCATCTCTGGTTCGTCTCTCCAGAGATCAACATCGATGAGTGCTTCTTGACTCTGCCCCTCCTCAAGCCACCATACGTTAGATCCAAGATACAACAGTCCCAAAGAGGAGGAGGAAGAAGAGTTAGAAAACATCATTGACTTGGTGGATGTTGATGCACAAGCCTGAAAAAGGAGGGCTAAGAAAGCTACTGTTGTGTCATCTTCACGACTACCTCCAAGACTGACTCCAGTGAGGCACTCCACTTCATCCACACAACCTCGCACCACTCAACAACTCACTAGATGTTGGTTGTTGGTTGAAGGAGAAGATGAGGATGCACTCATTCAAATGGTGCCCTTGAACTTGGACACAAGTTCGGGATCACACATTTATGAGGAGGAAGTAGATGAGATTGAAAGTGAGGATATGGAAGATGAGCTAGTGGACTTCTTATCCAATCTCGAGTAGGATAAAATGAACTGGTTTGGAAAGCAACCTGAGGGAACCACATATGGGAGAGACACTTCAAGGAGAGTTTTCACAAAATCTCTCTATCCTGAGTGCTTGGCAAGGAGAGTGATCCCCACTAGGTATGCATGTACAACAACCATGCATGCTTTAGGGATAGAATTCATGTTCAGAGGTCAATTGGAACATTGTAGGCTATACAAGATCTTGCATGAGGTGGAAGAAATATACCTTTAGTTAATCCATGAATTCTTTGCATCATTGGAGAAAGTGCAACATAGAGGCGAAGATGCAATAAGATTCAAACTTCTTGGCTCCACACACATGTTGAGAGCCTCCCAACTCAATGGGATCTTTGACCCCAATCCAGAAATGGAAAAGAATTTTGATGAGGGGAGACTTGATAAGAATGGGAAAGCAGATTACTCAAAGATATTGAAGGACATCACGGGTCAAGAAACTTTCTCTGTAGGAAAATCTAAGACCAACAAGGTGTACAATCCTCTCATAAGATATTTCCAAAAGGTCTTAACTAACACCATTTTTGGCTGTTATGATAATCAAGGTTGATATTAGCATAAGGATCTATTTGTGATGTCTACAGTAGCAAGCTTGAGCTTCGTCAACATAGTAAGCATGGTGATTGACCACCTCAAGACAATCCCCTTAAAAAGTAAAAATCCATTCATCATGGGGGAATCATCACAACAATTGCAAAATCAATGGGCTATGATTTAGAGGGTCTACCTAAGGTAGAAGGAAGTAAATTTGTTGATTTAAACTACCTGGCAAGATCCCAAATGATATCCCTAAAAGACAACAAGATCTTTTATATTTTGAACCCTGGATACCATGACATCACCTTAGGACTCCCATATCATGCCAGCTCCCTACTCACGGATGTCGGACCACCGAGGGATTTTTTGGGGTTGTTAGAAAAGTATGAGGATGACCACCCTAGAGAAGGATTTACGGCAATACTGGTGTACTTACCTGAAGAAGGAGGAGAGATGAATGTGCCAGAGTAGCAACACATTCTTGAGCAGCCCCACCACACTAGACCGAGATATGAGGACTTTGATGCGCAACCACCTCCAATAAATGCATATGACATGTTGGGCATCCATGCATAGTTGAAGATGATTCAACATACACAACATGCCATGTGGTTAGATTAGCAACAGACACATCATCAAATCAACAACATGTACCAGTATAAGCATGCAAAGGTGTAAAGAAACCCCCAATGTGGGGACGATTTTTGGGGAGCCCTATATGGATACCAAGAGACATACTTGCCTCCATAGGCAGACTATTGGGGCTACTATTACCAACACCCACCTCCACAAGCCAGCCCACCATAGGATCCCACACCATTATAGCAGTGATGTCTACCCTATCATTCCTAAGCTTTAGTTTCATGCTGAGGACAACATGATTCAAAAGTTTGGGGTGGTAGGGCGGTATGCCCTCTTTCTTAGCTTATTTTGTTGATGATTGTCTCACCCGATCTCTGTTTGTTTAACATTACTCTTTCTAGTGTAGTTTTCTTATTATTAGCATTCATGCATACATGTAGTTTAATTTCATGCATTTTTGTGTAATTTTTCAAAAATTTGTTCTTTTTGCTCTTCCATATCATGCATTGCATTTCCATGTAGATTTTGGTAATTTTTGTGTGTTTTAAATAGGATTTTCTTCTTTATGTTTTAAATTTCCCTAAATGTAGGCTTAGATGTGATTGAATGCAAATTGGCACCTTTTTGTCCAATTTTTCCCAAACTTGAATGTTCTTACCCAAAAGTGTGTTTCAATTGAATCTCTATCTATTGTGATAAAAATGGCTAAATCTTGGATGATGTAACCTGATTTTGATGTTTGTGGCTAGAATGAGTCCTATGTAGGAATTTTGCATGTTCTCCAATCCTCTTGAAATGAATTTCTATTTTGAATAAAAGGGTGATTTTTGCAAGTCTTGAGCGTTTGGGTTTTCTTGTTCTTTATGAAAAGGATGCAATATACTATACTATTCATTTTATGCACGACTTGTTTGATTGGTCAATGTTACATGGACTAACTTGCTTAAGTGAAATTATATATGGATTTCCACTACTTTTGACCCCTCTTTGATCTGACATTTCTTCCACCATCTTCTTACCTCTCCGCCTCATGAAAGGATGCTAAAGTGCACATATCAGCCTTGAACACCCCAAAAGTTTGGGGTGGTCATACCTTTACCTCCCCACTTCACTCTGGTCATCATATGCCCTACCTACACAAAGGGAAAAGAAAAGAAAAAGAAAAATAAAAGAAAAAGCAATAGAAAATAAAGGGTGCTCCTATTTAAGAGCATTCAAACAAAGAAAAGATGATTGCAAAAGCACTCCACTCCCTCACACAACCATTTCTTCTCTTTTTATGCCTAGTATGTCTAGGGTAAATCAACTCTATCCCACACCCCCCTACACAAGACAAGTGGGTCATGAGTAGTGAAATGAAGTGTATGAGGTATCTTTACCAAGGGAAATAGTAATCCTAACCTCTTGAATGTATTTCATACGTGATAAGGTTTACTTGGAGCATTATAAAATTGCATTGCTTGCATATGTGAATGGTGATCCATATTCTAAGTTATTATGCTCTGTGCTTGATTCATACTTGAAAAGAATGAAAATGAATAGGGAGTAGTGGATTGCATGCCTAATGCCTCATGTCAACTCATTTTAGCCAATAAACATCACAATGTTGCATTATCGTTGTTCCTTGATTGAATTAAAAAAAGAGATAAAGTTGAAGCATACTTGAGGACAAGTATGTTTTAAGTTTGGGGTGGTGATGCAGTCCTATTTTAGGGCTTCATCTTGTGTCTTTTTGTATCTCAATCACATATAAACATAGTAGAATGCAAGTTAATTCCCTCAATATGCATATTATTATCAAATGCACTTATGGACGTTCTTTGCATGTTTTTCAGGTACTTGGACCATGTCTTGGATGGATGATAGAGAAGTAAGGAGTTCTAGGATTTCTCCACCCATGGAGGGGTCCTAAGAAGGCCCCAAATATCCCTCAACCTACCCCTAGTGGCCAAGGGTCAAGCTCAAGCAAAGAAGTCCATGGATCATGAAGTTTCAAGGTCAAAATGCTATCGAAGATCCCAACACGACCGTGGTGCCAAGGAACACCCGTGCTCACATATGAAAAAGTTATAGGGAAAATCTTCATTTTGTCAAGTACAAAAACATTGTCAAAATGGCCATGCTACCCAACATGGTAGTGGTGAGAAGCCCCCAAAATGGCCGTGCTTCCAAGGATAAGAATGGGCATGCTGACTAGAATGACCTCCAATTTACCTCACCCATCATGGCTGTGCTACCCAGCACGGCCGTGCTACCAGCCTTCATTTCACCACTTTC